>CM076674.1:87998341-89342091 GCA_038501925.1 Xenopus petersii | reverse complement strand
GGTAGTTTGGACCCTAGCAACCAGATTGCTGAAAATGCACATTGGAGAGCTGCTGAATAAAAAGCTAAATAACTTAAAAAACCCACAAATTATAAAAAATAAAAACCAAACGCAAATTGTCTTAGAATATCACTCCCTACATCATACTAAAAGTTAACTCAAAGATGAACATTCCCTTCTTGACCTTGAGCTAACAAAAGGTATTCAAATTTATTATTAGCACACATTTAATAACCTACAATTCCAAAATGCCATTGAATGCTAGACTGGAGGATGTGTTTAGTAATCTGATTTGAGAAAAACTGAGCATGCTCAGTAGCCAACAGCCAACATAAATTCCCAAGAGTGGGGGCCGAGTAGGTTAGAGGAGCTGAAGGAATCCTAAGTGATTAATGGATGCTACAGCCTTACTATTAACCTTTGAACAAGCAAATATTTCAAAGAGAGATGTTTTTGTTGGTGGTTTACATGGCCTTTAAGTGGGAAATATGTGATGACTTGTGTAGAAGTAATAGCTTGTTGCTGCACTCAGACTGCTGATTGTTTACAATGCTCAAATGGATTTTATACTCACATAAAACCTATTTCCCTTTTCAAATACAGATAAATAATATGTGAAGCAAGATAATTTCTGACATTTTTTTGCATCTTGCCTGGTCATTGCTTTCTATCGTATTCTTTTTTTATGTTTTTTATTGTCAACATTAATATGAAATATCTTGTTGGCAAAGCCACTAATGTAAAATGTGTGGATTTTGTGTTCTTTTGTGTGTGTGTGAGACATACAGTAAGCTATTTATATTAAGGCTTATAAATTAAATCTAAAATTCTAATTAACTTGAATGAATCAAATTATTTTATTAAAACAGATGACCAATCTCACTTCCACCAATTGAACTAATTTATTAATAATTTCAAGAGCATAAATGTATCATACGTTTGATGCTTCGAAACCCATATAGAATCCCTGCGAAAAATAGACTTGATCGGATTATCAGAAGAAAACCCTGACTTTATCGGATTATCCAGCCCAGATCACGATGTTGAGAACAACTTCAGGGACATTGACTTTTACATGACCTTGACAGGTTTTGAGATGGAGTATTTTCAGATCCTGATTTTTACCAGCTTTGGGGTATAATAGTTTTCTTTTTCCAATAAAAATTTGAGTTTTCCCCCTAAAAAAACTCGACTAGAAAAAAAATCATGGTTTAATAAATGGGCCCTTAAAGTTATAACCTCGCTTTATGAAAAAGATGTATTCATTTAAGTGAAGGAAGCACAGAACTGGTTTGGATACATAGATACTGTATGTTCCAGGTGAGCAATTTTTGCAATCATTGTTAAGCATTGTTATAATGCTTTAAGGTATTTTCTGAAACTCAAAACTCCACAAACGAAATATAGAAGAAAGGTTGAATGCTTATTGCAGGCTTAAACAGAGAAGCGTCTTTCTATCTTTCTGTGTTATGCCTATTCATTTAATTTTTGAACTGTCTGAACACAAATATATTAAAACACAAATAGGTATGGGAATCCTTAAAATATGGGTTGTTATTCAAAACAGAGTATGTTATAGTATTGATATTGATTGATGTTAGAGTATTGATGTTTTTTTAATCTGTGATGCATTTGTTATTATTGACAAGCTTCAGGCTTATCAAATTAATTCACATTCAAGCCCATCTGCAAACTATTATTGTAGTACAGAATACTTTATACTAAGCAACTGTCAAGACCTGATTCCACACCTTTACAACATTTTTTAGTGTCATCTGGAAAGAGAATGCCTTACAATCTTAAACTATTGAAAAGAGTAGAAGTGTGAGTTATGCATTGTAGCATGCGCATCTTTTGCACTTACACCCTACCCTGCAGCTTGCACCCTAGATGCAGGTGGCTTGGACTTTAGAATGGGGTGTACCAACCTTCATTCCCTGTAAATAATTGTTTGTAATGTTAATATTACTGAACTTCTATTAAGGTCTATAACTACTTGCGATCTTGTTCCCAGTGATATCAGAAAAGCTTTACCCATGCTTTGTGGGCAGTGACAAACAGAAATATATTCGTTTCTGAGTTTCCTTAGCCCATATGCTTACTCCCCATGCATTTTCTTAGTGATCAGTAAAAATTTTCATGAAGTGTCACCACAGAAATGACACCATTAGACTCCATTGGGTAAAAAAAAAGTTGTATGTCAAAATGTAGACTTCAATGCATTTTGGTAAATTTTTGCTTTTTTGCGAATTTTCTGCAAAGTGATTCGCCCATCACTATTTCTTATCTTTAATCTGTATTTTACTTTTCTGTTTTTGATCTACATTCAGTATTTACAATTGATTTGGAACTATGCCAACAATTCCTTGACATTTCCTTGACCTAATGGAATGGGAGCAATATTTACAAATACGTTCTGATCTTTTCTATCCACAAACGTTATCCAGAAAGCAGTGATGGCGGAATCTGACCCATTTCGTTTCACTGAAAATTCATGAAATGTCTAAAAAATAGTATCTATACATTTATTGGTGTCAAATTTATGATGTGCAACATTTTTGTTCTCCCATTGGAGTCTATGGGCATCATTTTAGTGGCGAAACATGGCTAAAAATTTTGCTCATCACTACCAGAAAGTTCAAAGATGTAAACCAACAATTCTATATTTTTGACAGATATGCTTTTCGTCTGAGCTAATAAAACAGCATTTTGTGCTTTGGAACAGTTGAAATAATAGCATGATAATGATGATGTATAAGCAATCATTTTAACTGTTTAAACATTTTTAAAAAGCTTAAGGTATGTTGCGATACAAGAAAAAACATTTCAAAAGTGCTTAAAATGTGAGCGTTTCCTAATGTTTATTAACTGACACATGTGCTTCACATGGTGCACATGATATACCATGTATTTTATAAAGAAGAAGGGTGTACTCTTTTAGTGCTCACTATAACAAATTGTATTTTTCAATATTTCTTTCACAAACTATAGGTATCAGTAATATCTTACGTGGTGCCTCAAAATCTATTTATATACATCAAGAAAAGTTGGTGGTTCAGATGCATTGGGCCTGGTCCCGTCACTATATCAAATCAGCATTGTCCTTCCATTAAACTTTCAAATGAAAGGGAAACTCATCAAAAGAATCTGGTGGCCCAGGTTGTACAGCCCTGAGCTCATAGCAAAGGGAGCAGCCACAGATACAAAACAAAGAAGAGGTACACTACTCCAGACCCCTTCACAAGTAGTCTTAATTTAATCAGCCTTTATTGAAACATTACAAAAACTTTACTTGATGCATTTCGTGCCTCACACTTATAATACTTAGTTTCTCATAAGCATAAAAATCACCTCTACAAATGCAGCTTATAAAGGGAGGCAATCTGTCCAGCTAGCTGACTCCACCTTGTGTGCATGTGAACATGCGTGCGCATGCACATGGGCAATGACGTCAATTGCAGGTGGGGGGGCTGTGACAAGAGGCGAAAGCAGGGAACCTGGAAACCAGGAACCATGTGAACCCAGACTAGGGTTGATTGATTATATAATAAATATTGATTAATCAATATTACAATCAATATAATCACGTTTAAATCATTATTTGAAATTTGCTCCACCATGTGTCTAAACTGCATTTCTTTTTTGACCTTACAAACAGCAGGTCATCAATAAATCTACCATAAAAATGTATTAGCTCATGAAATTCATTTTAATCTTCAAAGATGCGGGACTCCTCCCACCAACCTAAATAAAGATTGGTGTAGGAAGGTGCAAAATTTGCCCACGTTAAAACTGATTTTACGAATCAGTGTTAATTATTAGAATTGCATGCAAATACTCAGATACATGTTTCAGTATAAGGGATTTTAAACTCCTTCCTGCGATTGTTATTGTTGGTGTCACACATTTTACAGATTTACAGAAAACACTTACTAGGTGGTTAACATGCTCAAAATCTCTGTCTGTAAGGCTTCCTTTAACTATTTCTTAATGAAACTGTCACAAGTAATCAAGAGCAGTACATGATGTGTTTTGCAATTCAAATACATTTTAATTGAATATCCTTCCCCTGAGACCATAGAGACAATGCTATTAAAGTTAGTCACATACAAGTACTTGTACAACAAATTCATCTTTATCCCTGATGCCCACAGCTACCATGTAAATATGTATTATTCTGCACTTGTTCAAATTTCTAATTATTTACAGTACTGGAGTTGGAACTGGATGCCATTTTGCCATAATTATTCCTATTTTTTTCAATACCTGCATGATATATTCATAAATTAAATTGAATTAACAGCAAAACAATTAAGAGCATTTTTGAAATATGCTATGGAGAAGTTTCTAAAGTTTTAAAAACTGAAAATTGCAAAATCACACCACCTAAAACTAGCAAAAAATGCTTAAAAATTGCCAAACTGCAACAAAAATTGTGAACCACTAACATTAATGGCCATACAAGTTTTTTATAAACCACCTTGTATAAGTGTCGAGTATGAAGCCCAGCTACTCTTGCAGATACAAGCGGCTTCACAGCTGGGTCAAGTTGTTGCTATGGGTGACTTCAATTACCCAAACATTAACTGGGGTAATGGGGTTGCCAAGACAGAAAAAGCTAGTAGGTTTGTAAATATGCTGAAAGACAACTTTTTATTCAAGCTTGTTCAAGAACCCTCTAGGAATAACTCACTTTTGGACCTTGTAATAACTAATAATACTGAACTTATCTCTAACATTTGTGTGGGTGAGCATTTAGGGAATAGTGATCATAACATGGTCTTCTTTGAGATTCTGTTGCAGAAGCAATTCTATAATGAAGTAACTAAAACACTTAATTTCAGATGTGCACATTTTGACAGTATAAGGGCATCTCTGTAACATATTTAGTGGGAAATGCTTTTCACAGGGTTAAACACAGAACAAAAATGGGAAGTCTTTAAAATGCTGCTTAATAAAGATACGTCAGTATATTCCACTTGTAAGCAAGGAACGTCGTTGCAAAGCAAAATCTTTTTGGTTCAATAGAAGCGTTGGTGTTGAGGTGGGTAAGAAAATACGTGCTTTTAAGGCTTTCAAGTTAGCTGGGACAGCCAAATCATTTATAAGGTACAAGGAGGCCAATAATTCATGCACATAAGCTATAAGGCAAGGTAAAATTGATATGGAAAAGGATATTGCAGCAAGCAGTAAAAAAAATCCCAAATAATTTTTTAAATACGTTAATAGTAAAAAAATTAAGCAGGAAGGAGTGGGACCCTTACTATCAGAGGGGGGTCAGCTGGTTGATGAAAACAAAATATCTCTGTCTATACAAATGAGAAACCAGTTAATGAAGGTTTCCTTCTTAATTGTCCCAATTCTAGTAATACAACTTATGATGCATGGTTCACACATGAGGAAATTCAAAAGAGACTAAGAGATGTTAAGATTAACAAAGGTCCAGGGCCAGATGGTATTCATCGAAGGGTACTTAGCGAGCTTAGCTCTGTGATTGCCAAACCTCTTTACTCAATTTTTCAGGATTCATTGTGGTCTGGCATAGTGCAGAGAGACTGGCGAATTGCTAATGTGGTGCCTCTATTAGAAAAGGATCCCGGTCTCAGTCTCAAAACTATAGGCCAGTTAGTCTGTTGTCAGCGGTAGGAAAGCTTTTCGAAGTGTTAATAAAGGATAAGATACCTTCATAGCAAATCACAATACTATGAGTTTGTGCCAGCTTGGTTTTATGCTTAATAGATCTTGCCAGACTAACTTAATTTCTTAATTTCCTCGATTCTGGGATGGCAGTGGATGTGATTTACTTAGACTTTGCTAAAGCATTTGATACAGTGCCACACAAAAGGTTACTGGTTAAATTAAGGAATGTTGGCCTGGAACATAGTATTTGTACCTAGATAGAGAAGTGGCTAAAAGATAGACTACAAAGAGTGGTGGTAAATGGAACATTTTCTAATTGGACCAGTGTTGTTAGTGGAGTACCACAGGGCTTTGTACTAGGTCCCTTGCTTTTCAACTTGTTTATTAATGACCTGGAGGTGGGCATTGAAAGTACTGTTTCTATTTTTGCAGATGATACTAAACTGTGCAGAACTATAGGTTCCATGCAGGATGCTGCAACTTTGCAGAGTGATTTGTCTAAGCTGGAAAACTGGGCAGCAAACTGGAAAATGAGGTTCAATGTTGATAAATGCAAGGTTATGCACTTTGGCAAAAATAATATAAATGCAAGTTATAAACTAAATGGCAGTGTGTTGGGAGTTTCCTTAAATGAGAAGGATCTAGGGTTTTTTGTAGATAACAAATTGTCTAATTCTGGGCAATGTCATTATGTGGCTAGTAAAGCAAATAAAGTTCTGTCTTGCATAAAAAAGGGCATTAACTCAAGGGATGAAAACATAATTATGCCTCTTTATAGGTCCCTGGTAAGGCCTCATCTGGAGTATGCAGTGCAGTTTTGGACTCCAGTCCTTAAGAGGGATACAAATGAGCTTGTGAGAGTGCAGAGACGTGCAAAGAAGGGATGGAAGACTTAAATTATGAGGGTAGACTGTCAAGGTTGGGGTTGTTTTCTCTGGAAAAAAGGCGCTTGCGATTGGACATGATTACACTTTACAAGTACATTAGAGGACATTATAGACAAATAGCAGGGGACCTTTTTACCCATGAATAGGATCACCGTACAAGAGGCCACCCCTTTAGACTAGAAGAAAAGAACTTTCATTTGAAGCAACGTAGGGGGTTCTTCACAGTCAGGACAGTAAGGTTGTGGAATGCACTGCCGGGTGATGTTGTGATGGCTGATTCAGTTAATGCCTTTAAGAATGGCTTGGATGATTTTTTGGACAAACATAATATCAAAGGCTATTGTGATACTTAACTCTATAGTTAGTATAGGTATGGGTATATAGAATTTATGTGAAAGTAGGGAGGGGTGTGTGTATGGATGCTGGGTTTTTTTTGGGGTTTTTTTGATGGACTTTGTCTTTTTTCAACTCAATTTAATTATGTAACTATGAATGCACAACAATTGTTTATGCGAGTGACAAATTTTCTCGATCTAAATGCATTAAAGTCAATGGGGTTTTTTTTCTTGCAATTTTTTTTGTCTCTGTGACTTTTTTCTCCAATAGTCAGTGGGTGTTTTTCTTAAGGCTACTTTTTTGTACAAATGAATTAAAGTCAATGGGCGTTTTTTTTTTATACCGTATATACTTGAGTATAAGCCGAGTTTTTGAGCACCAAAAATGTGCTGGAAAAACTCTACCTCGGCTTATACTCGAGTCAGTGCGCAAAACCAAAAGGCTGCGCTTCAGGAGAACAAATGGTGTGTGAATGGAGCTGTGACGTGACATACAGGGGCAACAGTAATTACCATAGGCATGGTACACAGCTCCTAACACAAAATGGAGGCATTAAATGAGAAGGAAAGGCTGGAGACACTTGGGGGTGCCAAACGTTAGGCACCCCCAAGTGATTGTAGCGACTTACCAAAAACCCAGGGCCTATAGGAGTGAGCACCGCAGAGAAAGCTACCGGCGCATGCGCATTAGAACGAAAAGCCGAACTTTAACTGTAAAGTCGGGGAAATGTGCAGCTGCGAATGGTCAAAGTCAAAGTCAAAGTAAACTTTATTGTCATCTCAGCAATATACAAATATACAGTGAAATGAGACGACGTGGCTCCAGCTAGTACATATCACAAAAAGGCACTTAAAAATACACAATAAATATGTAAACATGAAATGTGCAATATATTGGCAGAAATTGGATATATACATGTGTAAACCTTTAGAATTGTGCAAATAAATTAACGGTTCACAAACTTAAGTCCACAGTTGAGGTGTGTCTGGAATGTAGTGGGAGGGCAGGCAGTGAGTTGAGGAGTCTGATCGCTTGTGGAAAAAAGCTTTCACGCAGCCTGGTTGTTCGGGCTTTAATACTGAGAAAGCGTCTGCCGGATGGGAGCAGCGTGAACAGTCCATGTGAGGGGTGTGTGGAGTCCAGTGCAATGCAGGAGACCTTTCTTACACAGCGCTTGTGGAAGATGTCCTGCAGTGATGGAAGAGCCACTCCAATGATGTTGCCAGCTGCTCTGACAGTCCGCTCTAGACTTTTCCGGTCAGCAGAGCTGGCACTACTACCAGATGGAGATGCAGCTCGTCAGGACGCTCTCTATTGTGCCCCTGTAGACAGGGCCGGATTTATATAGTGGGCGCCCCTAGGCCCACTGCCATTCATCACCCCTGTTCCCCCCCTTTATTTGTGCAAATCTTCATCATCAATGGGGATTGGCACATGGGAAATTTATTGTATCTCCAGCACATCCCCAGTGTTTTTGAACCAATCTGGATGCGGTTGGGCAGCATGCCGCCCCCCTTAAATCCTGCCCCCCTAGGCCTGGGCCTAGGTGGCCTTTCCATCAAAGATCCGCACAAACAAAATAAATATTCATAAAAACAATGAAGGTAAAACAAAGATGTTGTCAAAAAATGGCAGAAATAATATAAATGTTATGCACTAAATGGAAGTATGTTGGGGGTATCCTTAACTGAGAAGGATCTGTGGATTTTTGTAGATAACAAGTTTTTTAATTCCAGGCAGTATCATTCTGTGGTTAGTAACGCTAGTAAAGTGCTGTCTTGCATAAAAAAGGCATTAATTCAAGGAATGAAAATGTAATTTTGTCTCTTTATGGGTCCCAGAGAAGGCATGACCTTGAGTATACAGTGCATTTTTGGGCTCTAGTCCTTAAGAATGATGTATATGAGCTACAGAGAGTACAGAGATGTACAAATGTGTAGGTGCTTCTTCTTTATAGTGACAACGATGAGGTTGTGGAATGCCCTGCCGGATAATGTTGTGATGGCTGATTCTGTTAGTCTTTAAGAGTGGCTTGGATGATTTCTTGGACAAGCTTAATATCATAGGCTATTATGAGAACATCTACAATTAGTATAGATATTGTTATACTTTATACAATTTATGTGAGTGTATGTATATTTAATTTTGGGGCTAGACACTTTAGTTTCCCAGGTGTCCCCTCCCCAGTCATGTGACTTGTGCTCTAATAAACTTCACTCTTTACTGCTGCACTGTAAGCTGGAGTAATATCACCCTTCCTTTATTTGTAATGTAAACAGTTTAATTTAGAAATAATCAGGGCAGAATCCCTATAAACCTGATTATTCTAAATCCGATACGCAAAACAGCAAGCACATAAATTGAAAGTATAGCTCTTTGTAAGGGATTATTATTGTGGGGCCTTTAAATAATTCAGGTAATGGACTACAAATGAGTTCTGTGCATTTATGGCCCAGTATGTATGAAATACCTCTATGTTTGAAATTCTTTCATGAATTTTTTTGTCATATTGTATTGTTGTAATCCAATGGAATGTCTCTGAAAATAATCTGCCATGCTGTACATATAGTAACTGAATACTTTCAAAGAATTACAGACATTATAAGCATTTTGACACTCATATTAAGGAAGAGAAGGCAACGTTTAAGCATATCTGAACTACAGAAAGAACTGAATGTAGACTTAATTATTTTTTTTACTTTAATGTAGTAACAGTCATGGGGCAGATTCCCTAAAGGGCTAAATGACTAACACAAGTGAAAATTCGCCAGCGTGACATCATTTTGTAACTACGCCGATTCCCTAACGGACGCAGGCTTCACTTCGCTAGCAAAGGAGATAGATGCTCGCATCGATTCGCACTCTAACGCCAATGAATTTTTGCTCTGGTGAATGGACGTAACTCCGCAAATTCCTCAAGATGCAGATCTTACTGTACTTGCTTCTTGCGCCAGACTTGCCTTCGCCACCTCAGACCAGGAGAAGTGCAATGGAATGGATAATTTTTCAACAATTTTTTTGTTGAAAAAGAACTCCCAAAAAAATGCTGGCGTCTTTTCCTTTTTTCTGAGTGATAGCCTGCAAAAGACCGTACATTTTTTGGGTAACCGGGTTCCTTCCTACATTTCCTAACACATGGCACATAAACTATACACTGGGCTCATGAGTAGGACATTATAACAACTCTATTTTTATTCTATTAAGGTTCCCTGGGCTTGTGTAATGTATTTGCTGCAACATATCTGTCCATTCAACTTTCACTTCCCGCCGTATGCAAATTATCCAACGCTAGCTCAACTTCGCCAGCGTTCTGGACGCAACTTTGCATCTTAGGGAATTAGCGCTGTCCTGTCGAATTTACACCTGGTGAAGTGTTGTGAAGTGGGCGAATCGGTCGCCAACGAATTTGTGCCGCTTAGGGAATTTGCCCCTATAATGTTTTCTGAAACTTTGTGTTAATAAGGCACACTGGTAATTGCCATAAATGAAGGAACAGGATTTTCAATATTACTTTGCTCAGGCATGTTAAGCAGGCAGTAAAATTATGATGTTGTTGCAGTACATCTGTCCCTGTTGCAATCCTAGGAAAAAAATTATTGCAAAATAAATGTTTGCCTTTGAAGTACAACAAGAAGTTAGAAATTAAGAAATCAAGCTTGTATTTGAAAATAATGATCAATATCTAATCCATTATATTTCACAGTTAAATTCTGTTTTTCCCCTGTTCTGTTCTGTGTTTGATTAGGCAACTCATTTTGACACATGGATTTCTTATCGCAGTTCTAGTATTGGTAGTGGTATTATTGGTGAAGTGGGTGCTTTATATTCTCAGCCATGAATTTACAAACACAATGGATCAATGAATGTGCCCAGGCCTGCAGGAGCATGCATTTAAAAAAAAAATATAGGAGGAGGAACAATTTTATTGTCATGTGTTGTTCAAGGACCACTGCATGGTTTGGTGGCACTACATATGGTGGCCCCTCATATGGAGGGGTGACGTGGATTCCCTCTCGCAGTTTCAGTAAGAATTAAATGGGTTTCACCCCAATTTTACATGTACCTTACATATCGATTCCATATCTATACAATTTCACAGTTGCTATGCTTGGGAGGCATTGGGGGGGGGGGTCCTGGGATCAGTGTACTCTGAAATCATTGAGTTTAGGCAACCACCAATGCTATCCTACTGTAAGGGTAGGAACTAAGGTAGCCAACTTGTACATTCGGATGTTTGGATGCCTGTGGGGCCAGCACAGATGTATATTGGACCTAGGTAATTGGGAATGTTTCCCTGTCTATCGTAGTCAGTGTAATGGATTGTGATGAACTTTCCATATATACAAATTCACAAATGTTGGCAATTTCATCCTGGAGGACTTTTTAAACAGGGGGGAAAATGTAATGACATTTTGAATGAACTGTAATTCAAGCCTCACTTTGAGAATAAAAACACAACAGCAGCCAAGCCTCATTTTAGTTAGGAATTGTTTTACAATAATGTTTAGACAATGTAACACCACTTGTACTGAGGAAGGGTTATTTGCCCCCTCCCAAAACAATCTTGTGATTTCACACTGGCACAATAAATGAGGTACATTTTCCTGCCTGATTGCTTGTGTGCCTATGGGTATTATTCCTTTTAAATAATAAATAATTTCTAATAAATTAAGAACTAAAAAATTAAAAATCCTGTAGTTTAGAAGATTGCGGATAATGCATTTCAAATCCTTATTTCTAAATACAGATGTAGAAGAATCTCTTCATCTAGACCAGTTGGGCCTTTAATTGTAAAGGGAAATTGGCATGGCCATGTGTAAAGGATCATCATCAATGATCATCTCTATAGATATTTGCATGCGAAAATTGCATGTCTACTAGTGGAGCGCACACTATAGTCTCATGTGGATAATTACAGTAGGAAAATGGGTATTACAGTTTTAGAAGTCAAATGTATCTTATCTGCTCATCTGCCTATCATTTATCTAAATATCCCCACAAGGTGGCAGTGTAATACTTGGAAAAATGAAAAAGAATCTAATTAAGAAAACTAGATTTGGAAAATTCATCAGCATTACAATTTGAATTTCCTTGCTCCTGTTTGCTTCTGAACAGACTAGTGCAATAATGTCCTGTCATACATGCAATGCAGTATTCTATTTTGTGTCTATACTCAAGTGAAATGTAGCCTTATCTAAATCAAACTTTTGATCTTAGTGGTAATGCACTTTGCTTTTCTTCAGAAATGATGTACTGAGGTCACTTATCTTGTTGAATGCTCTTTGCCAGTTTCAATTTGAGAAAGGTGCTCATCCAACTCATACTCATAAGTCTTTTTGATTGATCCTTTAGAAAAAGGAAGAGAAAAACAAGAAAATCATAAATAGTTGCAGTGGGTAAAGAAAAATATGGTATTTTTTTTCTAAGTGTGTTTTATTTATTTAACTCAAAAAATCAGTATCTACAGATTTTATTGTGTAATCACAGAAAATGTGTACCCTGAATATACAATATGATGCAATTTAAAGTGAACAAGTGGAAAGCCAGTGCCATTTTCAGTAGGTTCTGGCTGTGGTATAGAAATTCCAGGGTATGTTTGTTGCCTCATGAATGTGACTGGATATTATCGACGCCAAGTATTAACACACACCTGTGCTCACTTGGCAGGACAGAAAAATAAAGTATTTTGCATGTGCCCACCCCCTGGGTTAAAAAAAGATGCGTGCAAGGAAATGAAAGCAGATGTTGGCAGACTGACAATGGGTTCTTGCTACACCCAAAAAATGTAATATCTAATGAGAAGCAACATTTTGCTTTGCTGAAATATTCATGAAACTGAGGAAGAATTTCCAAAATGGTGGCATTTCCCCATTTTTCTAAATGTTTTGGAGTCAGTGGGTAAGCAACTCAGGTTCTATCTTGGATTCAGCCATTCTACAACTAATGCTTAACTTCAGGCTTGCATGCAGACAGCCAAAAAGTGAGCAAAATACTTAGAGGGTCTCTCTTGAGCATGCCGGTTTACTCAGTTAGTGCTCATTCTAGGAGTAGTGGATGTGTAATCCTGAAAAGAAAGAGTGCAATCAACTGACCAAGCATAGCAAGTATACTCTCTTTAACAGCAGGGATGTCTACACTAATTACTATTTAGTGTAGATAGTAATGCATTTAAAGCTTGGGATACTAATCCAGTCTAGCATTATTTTAATAGTCTACACTTAAGAGCAGATTTAACAATCTTCACCCTCCTGTTGTTTGGCAAGTAAGTTCTAGGCCTGTGCCAAAGTGATGAAATTGGCACGGTGGAAGGGGCTTGAGTTATGGAGGAAAGCCGTGCCTAGGAAGGACAGCAGACAGGACCCGCACTCTTGGGTACAATTCTTTGCAGCCTTCAGCAGCTATGAGATGTTAAGAAAGTTCATAGTTAAATATTATATAAATGTGATTGTACATTGCCCGACATTCAGCTGTTTTTGGTTTATGTTGGTCGTTATGTATGTGATTTAATAAATAAGTTGCAACCTTTTCACCCAATATATCACATATGGTTGGTTTGTTAAAGAAAAGGGGGGAGAAGCTTGGTGTTGTTGGGTGGGGCCTGACGGAATGATGCTGCCCCTGTCATGAACACATTTAGTTTTTCAGCAATATATTGCTCTAACTGGAGTTTTAATAAAACAAGCTTTTTTTCCCCAGAATCAAGTTTTGTCAATGAAATAAACGGACCAAGTTTTAGATGGTGAGCGTTCTATTTCTTTGAAAACCTGTTTTTTTTTAAAAAAAAATAATCCAATATGGTAGCAAGCTGGCATGCTAGACCAATCATTTACCCCAACACTGATGAAAAGGTGACTTTCAATCTTTTGTATAATATGCCATTTACAGAGATAAGATGCTGGAACACACTTCAAATCACTGTACATGTGCTGCATTTCACATCTTTAAATATTTCATATTTAAATATTTTTCAGCGGCTTATATTCACTTCCCTTTTAATGGCATTGTCTTTGTTTCTTTTAAATAGTGGGGATCATTTATAAACACTGGGCAAATTTGCACCTGGACGGTAATCTATGGCAACTAATCAAATGTTTCCTTTCATTGTTCGACTAGCAGCTGCCTGTAAAAAGCCATGTATATTTTGCCCAGTGTTTATAAATGTGTTTATAAATGAGCTCCAGTGTGTGCACAATATTGTTATTCAGCCTCTGTCGAGAATGCATAAGGCTATTCCTTGTGATCATTTTGAAAATGTAAAATAAATTAAACTTTATTTTAATTAGCTGCTTATAGTTTTCTACTCAATGGAGTCTGGACCAGTGTCAGACTGTCAAATATTTGTTCCTGTATTTACTCCTTGTATTGAAGGTCTGGTATATTGCCACAATTATATAACCTCTTCTACTATACTGGATTTCTTAGAGATACTGTATGATATAGCATATACATTGCCCTACCTTGTAGTGAAGCAAATTTTACCCAATGCTGCAACTGTTATTCATAGTAAAAAAAAAGGTTCACATGTTCCCAGATCCTTCAAGCATATGGGGCAAATTCACTAAAGCGAGAAGTTTCTCCAGCAAAGGCCGCCACACTTTGCATCACTTTGCCAGGTGTAAATTTAGTACCACTACGATAATTAACTAAAATGCGAAGTCGCATCTCTGTAGTCGAATGCTAGCAAAGTTTCACTAGCGTTAATTTGTCAAAGCAAACATTTCATAGCGAACTTTCGCTAACATTAATTTCTGCCTATCGAAACTTCATTAGTACTCTTACGCTTATGTCAGTTTGAATAGGGTGGGTACATATAGGTCGTATAGATGTCTTTATTAGAGATGTTAGAGCAAGTGCTTCAAGTGCTTGAAGTGGCCACTTATTATTACACATATCCAAGGAAGCATAGTAAAGACAAAAGAGATCCTCTATATGTGGCCTCAAATGGTAAAAAAAATATTTAATAGTTAGGACTTTTGAAAGCAATCTCGCTTTAAAATATGAAAAAATGTCAGCATACAGGACATGATGTCACAGACATAAGATTGAGGAGGATGTAGCTTAATCTTATCAGTTTGCTAGGTCTAATGTGGTGAAGTAAACTCTGGCGAAAGAGGTAACGTTATCCAGTATTCGCACTTTAGTAACTGATAATTACTAAACTGAGAAAATTCACCTGGAGATAGGGTGCGAAACTGCGCTAGCAGTGGTCTCTTTTGCTAGCGAATTGTCCTCTACTGCTGTTAGTAAATTGGCAATGTCCCTGCTGTTGGAATTTCAGGACGAATTTTTGCTAGTGACGGCCACTTCACCCTTTAGTAAATTTGCCCCATGGTGTCTGGACAGTTTCTTAAATTAAAGAGGGGGGGGCAGATCCTATTGGTTAATGGGGAATGGGTGGATGAGAATGATGTCTGTTTTCTCACATTCTTAAAATCTGGCTAAACAGACTACAACGATAAAAAAATGAAGTCACTTATTAGAATGTGCCATGGTTGTGGACAAGTGTTCTAATTCATCAAACCCATCCCAGGCTCTAAACCTGGCAAAATATATTTACTGTTTAGTTGGTGCATTACAGTCAGGAGGACACGTCTGTAAAACTTGTAAAAATATGAGTAAATGAATATACTGCAGCATGCTGTATATTTTGATATTTGTGATCTCATAGCCTTGGGGCAGTGGAGTTTTTACTTTGAATTTCATTTTTAACATACTGTTTCAGGTTGTGGATATGAAAACACATTTCATAATGTTTATTTCACAATTGTACTTTTTATCAACTGTAAATCATTTTTCTCTGATAAATTTTTAGGACAGTATAAAGCTACAGAATTCTTAAAAAAACAAAAATGTATTAAAATGAGTTTAGCATGTGTTTACCATGAATTAGTTGTATGCATCTCTACCAGAGAAATAATCTATTTGAACATACTGTACCTAACTTTGCTATTTATAAAGTGTATTTTTTTGATCCCCTAAAATCACACCATTATTTTATACAACTAGAGTCCTACCCTAATTCACTGAAGCCAAAGGCATCAAATAATTTCTGTCGTGAAAAGTAGTGCAATATGCTGTGTAACATTACGCTGCTTTTTTCAATCAAACAACCAAAATGTTAGATTCTGCTACACATTTACATTAAACCATTACACATTTGTTTAGGTATTTAGTTTAGTTTCACTGCTGCAGTGAGATAAGGAATGCATTTTAACCATATTTACTATAAGCCTGTGAGTTAGACACATTTTTAAGAAAAATGGAGAAAATTACATTAAAGATGAAGACTAAATCAGACGCAAAATAATCTAAAAAGAACACTATCTTTTGTAATTTCTACGAGTGTTAAAACTGGAAAGTCAGCCTGCTCTAGTAGCACTGACAGAGATATCTTGCTTTCCTATAAATAGCTCACTCTGTGGAAATATTCATCTTATGGCATTTCACATCAAAGGAAATAGTTGCACTATTTATTTGAAGGGATTCATCTGTTATCTTGTTAGTCCCACATATGAATAACAAATATACTCCAGTGCATTTTCGAGCAGGAAAAGGGGTTTTGATGTTTTTTTATCTTTTTTAAGATGACAGGTAGGACTCAGAATGACTTAACTCTGCAGTGCAAGAAAGTCTGTGTTCCTTCAAACATCATCCCTCTGTTCAAGTTTATCCACACACAGAAGAAAAATTCAAGCAGCATAAAGGGAATATCAACAATGTGAGACTTACTGTAAAACAGCATTGCATAAAAAATAGAACAGCTTCATTCGTCATGATGGATTCGTTGGTCTGGATTGCACAAAGAAGTAAATAGTGTGTACATATTATAACACCAGTTGTATGTAGGACAACAGGACACAACAATTTTCTTACAGGTATTTGCCTTCATATACCTCTTTACTATACATACACACATAGATATATTTAATTTTCCAGCAAGGTGGCTATATAAGAAGCTGACCCACCCACAACTGCAGGGTCAGCTTCTTATACAATTATGCCACTGCTTTCTGGATTTGTCTTAACTGCAGTCTAACACTTCAGGTGATATAATTCGTAATGAGTAATGGGAGACGCTGCCTGGAGTAAAAATATATTTTAACAGGTCATAGGACAAAAGCAGGGAAAGAGTATAAGACAGAACCAAAGGAAAGAGCAGAATAAATACAACAAAGAAAGTAAATAAAATAATTACAGCCACAAGAGATAAGATGATAATTACACATTATGGTGTGTTTTATGTTGCAGTAGTTTTATATGTACTTTACCCAGCTCACTCACAGTTGGCAACCTGTGCTCCCAAGTCATGCCCTGACTTAAAATACTTCATTTAGCCAACCTTACACTGGCTTCATAACAGTAAGGTTATTATGGTTTGGTCATTTTTTTTGGGGCGAGTACTAGAAAGGACATATGGAAAAACCACAGTTGATTACCTGATAACACTAATGTATAGTTTGTAAACTTTAATTTATGTGAGATGCAGGAAAATTATGGCATGCAGCTCAAATCTTTTTTTATTTTTCAACATTTTTATTGGGTTTTCATAAACACAACAGATTATGATTCACATATTAAGTATGTCAAGATAAACATAGAAGAAGAATATATAATGATGTCTGACATATCAAGGAATTGAGCAAATCAGTACATATACTTAAAATCAAAGATTCCAAAGAAAAATAGACAACATAGCATATAAAATAAAAGAGAAAGAAATAATGATAACCAAAATAAACCAAAATAAACCAAAACCTCACTCAGCGGTTTTAAAGATTTAAATGAAGAGAACTATTAACTAATATAGCAGTATCAAATATCAAATAAGCGTGAATTGCTCTTCCCATATGCCATGCCATATATTCATTTATCACAGTGTACAAAGCTTAAAAGTAAGGGAAATTGTTTTAATGGTAGCCCCAAAGCCATTTCTGGTCTGGAAGTCAAAATAGGCCCTGGCATTCAAAGAACACAGGGGCCCAAACAGGCCCCATCAGACCTTCTATGGCACCTGATAGCAGCCCCTCTGACACTTGCCAGAACCTACAGTTTGCCAGTCTGGGCCTGCCCAAATCCGAAAAAAGGTGACAACAGGGTTGCCATTGTAATTTTTAAAACCAGCCAAAGTCAGCTACAAAACCAGCCCAAAACTAGCCAAGAGGAACTTCAAAAGTTTGAAAAAGTCAATCTGTGCAGTGAAAAATAGTGTTAAAAATAAATGAATAGATATGAAAATAAGCCTTTTTCAATTTTGACAGATATTTTAAATAATCACAGATGTCCTCTAACAATGCAGCACATGTATGTAGCAGTATACTAGGGGGCAGATTTATCAAGGGTCGAAGTGAATTCGAGCGAATTTTCGAAGTAAAAAAATTTGAAATTCGAAGCTATTGTTTGGATACCATCGAATAGGATACTACGACTTTGAATTTACTTCGAAATTGATTAGAAGTAAAAATAATTTGAATATTCGACCATTCGATAATCAAAGTACTGCCTCTTTAATATAACTTCGACTTCAATACTTCGCCAAATTAAACCTGCTGAAGTGCTATGTTAGCCTATGGGGACCTTCTACAACCACATTTACATCAAAGTAAAATAGTTCGACCATACGACAAAATCGTTCGAATCGTCCGATCTAACTATTTTACTTAGATCGTTCGATGGCCAAATTCGGTGAAAAATACTTTGACTTCGATATTGAATTTGAAGTATTTTAATTCGATGGTTGAATTTCGAATTATTTTACACTTTGAAATTTGACCCTTGATAAATCTGCCCTAAGTGAAACACGTGAATTGGTCTTCCCATTGACTCCAATGCAATTCAGCACATCCAGACACAAAGCAAAATATGCCATATTAATTTATCATCACAGTCTACAACGCTTGAAAGTAATGGAAAATGTTTTATTGGTAGCCCCAAAGGTGAAAGGCGTCAAATTATTTTGACGGGCTAAAGGACCGTGATGTATTATTTTGACGCGCGACTTGTTTCGTAAATTTTTTTCTGTTTCGCGAATTTTGCGAGAAGTTTGCAAATTATTTGGTGATACAAAACGCCAGAGATTCACCCATCACTACTTTTGACCAAAAATTCAACTCGAAAATTCAAATTCGAGATGGAGATGAGACCTGATTACACTTTACAAGTACATTAGAGGACCTTATAGACAAATAGCAGGGGACCTTTTTACCCATAAAGTGGATCACCGTAACAGAGGCCACCCCTTTAGACTAGAAGAAAAGAACTTTCATTTGAAGCAACGTAGGGGGTTCTTCAAAGTCAGGACAGTGAGGTTGTGGAATGCACTGCCGGGTGATGTTGTGATGGCTGATTCAGTTAATGCCTTTAAGAAGGGCTTGGATGATTTCTTTGACAAGCATAATATTCAAGGCTATAGTGATACTAAAATCTACAATTAATATAGATATTGGTGTATATTGTTTCTTTTTTCAACCTCCACTTTAACTATGTAAATATGACTTTTGTTTGTTACCCATTAAAAGCATTATTTTAAAACCAAATGTTTCTTCCTCATTCTTAAACATTTAGAACTTTCACCCTTCACATCTCCACATCACAAAATACTGACCCAGTGCTGTATGACCCTTTCCTGTGCAAACAGGAAGCCAGTCTCTCCATACAAAAGAGTTGATTCAAAAATATGAAGGGCTTGGAATTAGGATTTGATAAAGTTAAGGATTTAAAAAAGTACAAACATTTAAAAAATTGGTTGAGTTTAGGAAAAAGCTTACTCAAAAACCACAGATGTGTGTGGAGGCAACCTTTCTATCTGGAATGGCATAGTAAAGCTACTCACAAAAATGTAGTCATGAGAGTTAGACTTTTTCTGCTTTATTTACACTACAATCAAAATAAAGGGACACTTAGTTTAGACAATGCTGAGCAAGCTTTCTCTATACTCCAATGACCTTACTCACCCACTTACAGCTGACCATCTCACATATAATTGCCAAACCATTATAACCTCTAACTAACTTTTTACCAGGGAGAAGTACTGTAGTTCCCACAGAACCCAACAATATAAAAAGTACAGAGCAAAGAACACAAGCAAACATATGTATTATACATAAACTCAAATATAACCAGCATTTGCAACATGATGTGGTAGAATGGCTTTATCATTGTGTTTGGCAGCCATCCTGCATTCATTTATGCATAGAAAGTACTGTAGGTTGTTCGGAATAGTATTGATCAAGCACATCAAGAAAATGCTTTGATAAAAAAAAGAAAATTCTTTGACAAATATTTGTGTGATTTCTCACTGGTCCTAATATTGTTGTTTGCAGTTTGCACTGAACTGACAGTCTAAACTCTAAACCAGCTTTGATATTTTATCTTTTGTTTTAGAAAAAGCAGAAAATAATAATTCCCTTTTGCCAAGTTAAAGCAACTGACGGTTGAGATCAAAGAATCTTTCTTTCTATCCAGAGTTCTTTTGAATGCATTGGAGTTTTAGGATTAGTATATAAAAGTTAACCATTAATAAATAATCATTTTAAGATTGTATCAACTATCTGCCTATTTACTGTATCTATTGATGGTCTGCCTCTATCATTTTAACACATTATACACAACATAAATTGAGTCTCCAAAAGAACCTAGCGGTGATGTCTTGCCTAAATTCATGACCAAAATATTGTGTAAGCCATAACAATCGATTAACATACTGAACTTCAATGTTAACATTAAACTGAAGTCTGTATTAACATATATTTAGGATTATAGAAATCTTCATGATAAAGTTTTAAACTGCAGAGCATAATTATGGGAATTCAATATATTAGCACCCCCATTTTACGTTTTTCAGGGGACCAGAAAAAAATGGTGTAAAATCCAGGAAAAGGTAAAATCAGGGAAATGTATTATGCATAAAATATAGGTGGGATCACAAAACAACAATGTAGAATGAGTGAAAACTTAAAATAAGAGGATGTAAAATGGGGGTTCTGGTGTATCTCAGCATGCTATCAGTAGATGGTGTTTTAAGCATAAACCTAATAGCATTTTCAATAATAATAATATATATTTTGGGGGTTATTTACTAAAATCTGAATTTATCTCATAACTCCCATCCCTGCCTTATTTGTTTATAAAATAACTGGAATAAATTGGATTGGAAAAACCTGATAAAATTGAGCGTAAAATCCAGAGCATACACTAGTACTTTGTACTCTTTTACCGAGTTGCTCGATTTTTCCAGGGTTTTGCCCGAAAACCTTGAAATTATTGGATTATCAGACTAAACCCAGTGTAGATATCTTCCAGTTGGTCTGACTGCATTCCTCACAGGTCAACCAACTCCTGTGCCTTCGCTTAATTTGCCTGTGATATCATCTAGCCCAGTTACAGACCTGAGTGATCTGATTGATTGGAAAAGAACATACCTTTCCATCTGGATCTATTAAACTCTCAGCATGTAAAGCATTGTACATGCAATGTTTTAGGCTGATGAAAGAAAATGCCTACTTATACATTTTTGTTTTGTAACTAACCAGGATCACCACATACGTTTAGTACAATTCTAATGTATATGCAAAGCAATGTATTTTCTGGTGATTTGTCTCCCACAAGATTGCTGATTAGTAATGGGCAAATGTTTTTGCCAGACGCGAATTCTGGTCGAATTTCAGCGTTTTCCCGCCGTGAATAAATTCGCAACAATTCCGATGACGGTGTCAATTTAGGTGCTGCAGCAATTAAATGAACGTCCATTGACTTTAATGTACATCAAGGGGCAGAATTTTCAAAGTACAAAAAGTTCGAATTTTGAAGTAATTTTTTGAATACTTCGACCATCAAATAGGATACCACGACTTCGAATTTACTTCTAAGTAAAAATCATTCGACCATTCGATAATCGAAGTACTGTCTCTTTAAATAAACTTCGATTTCAATACTTCGCCAACTTACACCTGCCGAAGTGCTATCCAGAGCAATTTTCTAAGTAGTTTATATTCGAAGGAAAATCGGAATACGATCGTACGATGAATAAAACCCTCCAACTTCGAATTCGAATGACGGAGGATTCTATTAGATTGTCGAATTTCAAAGTATTTTCCACTTTGAAATTCGAAAAATGATTAATCTGCCCCCAA
The DNA here is from genome assembly GCA_038501925.1 of Xenopus petersii. NCBI lineage: Eukaryota > Metazoa > Chordata > Amphibia > Anura > Pipidae > Xenopus > Xenopus petersii. The sequence goes on along the minus strand of CM076674.1, from coordinate 89,320,100 downwards.
ATGTTGCCGACATCAGAATTGTCGGCGGCGTTAATTTTGTCTCCTGTGAATTGACGTCCATGGCAAAAATCTATTTTCCCGAATTTTGAGGGAAATTCGGGAATTTTGCGGCAAAGTGAAATGGGACAAATTCACCCATCACTATTGTTGATTTACCGTGGTCGACAAATTACTACTTGTGTCATTGCCCTAAATGAGCAGTATACCCTATTTCAACATTTGCTGAACATATTTTCTAGTTATTTCTTGAGCTAAACATGGCAAACAGGGAGACTGAAAGTACTCTATGTTTGGTTCTTGTGAGGTAGATGATTACATTATCATAGAGAAAATAAGGAGAAGTCCATTTTGAATAGGGATTATCTATGCTATGATCTAATTTTCTACCTCTTAAGGACCAAACATGCCCTGTTGAACTTTTTTCCTGAAGGATTTGGCCAAATCCAAAATAGTGGATTTGGTGCATCCCTAATATTAATAAAGAGATTTTATGGCATGAGACCGCTATATACAATTTATAAATAATTGAATATTTTCCCAATGAAACCAAATGTTGTGTTTAAAAAAAAAGTTTGTCTTTTAAAAATATTCCCAAAATGTAATAGTTGACATTTTGCCCTTTTATGGCTTTTTCTGTGTGCATGGCTGTTAATGAAAAATGTAGCCGAGTTGTTTAGATATATAATCCAAAATCCCAAACATTAAACATATCTGTAATAGTAAATACTAGCTATGTTCATTTTCACATAGTAAATCCACAATTCATTTGATTTATAGACTCAGTCTTTACTGGCAATCCAGTAGTTTTTATGATTACCAGTAGAATTGTATCAAAGTTCTGTGTAAATGCTTCAAGGGAATAGTGTGCTAAAATAACAAAATGTCAAAGAGAACCATTTTAGACTTTTCATTATAGTAAATTCCCCAAAGCTCACAGGGACATGTTTATAAACAACTGGCTTCAAAGCTGTAATGCTAATATCTAAGGCATTTTTTTTTATTTAGACCACAAACAAATACATGATTTGTAAAAAATTGAAAGGTATTTCATAATGTCAAAACAGTACATATAGAAGAAAAATACCAAGAATGCTGATTTTCAAATCAAAGTACTGTAAAAAATATAACAGTATCTTGAATATATACCCTTCAGACACATTCATAACATAAACGCTATTCGAAAAGGCTCATTTTCTGAAGGAATGCAAAGTGCAGAAATGAATGATGTTTACTTTCCACTTGTTAAAGTCAAATTAGGTAAGAAACTTCCTTGTGTGATGCTTGGGTGAATATTAAATTTCAGCAGGAAAATGATTTCAAACAAAGGTCCCAGTAATCCTGGAGTAGCTAAAGAACAAAAAGGCGAGGAGGTGATGTCCTACAATGGCCCAGTCAAAGCCCTGATCTCATCTCAACTGACAACCTGTGGCACTATTTGAAAATAAAGGTTCTCAAGACAAGCATCACCCAACTAACAAGAGCAAATGTGTTTGCAAAAATAGGCCAAAAATCACTTCAGAACTCTATGCAAAACTAGTACATACTTACATACAATCCATTGTTATTCAATGCAAGGAGGAAACTTTAATAGGAGGGCTGGTATATGTTATACACCATGCTGCTGATCTATCAATGTTTGAAGTTTGTAGATCCATTGAAAATGATGAGTAGAATACAAACTTTCAGTTTTTCAGATTCAAAGTGAGCTCAAAAAAGGAAGGATTTGTTCTATCTCAATTGGATCTGGTAGTGAAATGGTTCAGCAGGGTCTTACATGAATAAAATGGGTTGTTAAAAAAGTACAGTATATAAAAGTATATATATTATATATGTATATATATATATATATATATATATATATATATATATATATAATTCTTTGCAAAGAGGAGTACACTACAAATATGTCAAAAGCCTGGTATTAGTCCAAACACAGCTTTTGACAGCTCGTCTTCAAAGGCAAAACATTTAATTTACTTAAAGGGATCCTGTCATTGGAAAACAAGTTTTTTTTAAAACGCATGAGTTAATAGTGCTACTCCAGCAGAATTCTATACTGAAATCCATTTCTCAAAAGAGCAAACAGATTTTTTTATATTCAATTTTGAAATCTGACATGGGGCTAGAAATTTTGTCAATTTCCCAGATGCCCCTGGTCATGTGACTTGTGCCTGCACTTTAGGAGGCAGGCTTCTGGCAGGCTGCTGTTTTTCCTTCTCAATGTAACTGAATGTGTCTCAATGAGACATGGGTTTTTACTATTGAGTGTTGTTTTTAGATCTACCAGGCAGTTGTTATCGTGTGTTAGGGAGCTGCTATCTGGTTACCTTCCCATTGTTCTTTTATTTGGCTGCTGGGGGGAAAGGGAGGGGGGTGATATCACTCCAACTTGCAGTACAGCCGTAAAGAGTGATTGAAGTTTATCAGAGCACAAGTCACATGACTTGGGGCAGCTGGGAAATTGACAATATGTCTAGCCCCATGTCAGATTTCAAAATTGAATATAAAAAAATCTGTTTGCTCTTTGTAGAAATGGATTTCAGTGCAGAATTCTGCTGGAGCAGCACTATTAACTGATGCGTTTTGAATTTTTTTTTTTTTTCCCATGACAGTATCCCTTTAATAGCTTAATGTTTTAAGCCATAACAAATGACCTTGATGACATGTCCCTCCTATAGTGGGGTGACTTAAGAGTCCCCCGGCCTCCTTCTGTGATGCAATATTGAGGCCCATCAAGATAAAATTCACTGTTACTATGATAGCTGATCTCCATAGAGTTTCTTTTCTAGATGTCAGGTCGGACTGGCAATCTGTGGGTTCTGGCAAATGCCAGAGGGGCTGCCATAAGATGCCATAGAAAGTCACTATTTAGTGGGCTGGTCAGGAGCTGATTGGACCTCTCTATACTTGGAATGCCTGTGCCTATTTTGACTCCCAGTCCAGGCCTGTAGATGTTGATCTGACATGTGTGACTTGTGATCTGTATCAGAGATATCAAGACAATTTGTTGATTTCTCTTGCCCACTGCTAATGTGTCCACTTGTAAATCTGCCTTTTACTGTTGGTGAATTACAGTACAAATATGTAAGTACAATATTGCTTTTGTTGAATCTGACCAGAAGAAGTCCATGAAAGGAAAATACAGATAAAACAGACCTTTTGATGGAGAACATTTTCGTGAATCATTGACTCAGATAGATCACCATATTGGCCCATTTTACACCATTTCAAATTAATCATTATTATTTTATTTCTTATTGCAATGAAAGCTGTAATATTTTGTACTGTGGTGTGCCATCTCCATGTGTGATATCAAAATAATGTGTCCTCTATCTATTTCTGCTGTGTTAACGGCAGGCAGTATACTGCTCAGTCTACTGCTGTAAGGTCAGCTGACAAAGTTTCAGCAGTGACTGAAGGTAAAATATAAGACAAAGAAACAAAATCTTAGGTTAACAAGTTCAGTGTCTGCTCCTGGTAAGATACTGAAATAAATCATTGGGAAAGAGATAACAAAGCAGCTCTGTGAAGGGCACAGTATAATTAGGCATACCAAAAATGGTTGCAATAACATTGTACAAAACGAACTTCATTAATCTTTTCCAGAAGTAATCAGAATATAAAATGTATCTGTACAACCCCCAAAACATCTACAAAGCTAAACTAGCCAATGGAAGTATGAATCCAGGTTTTTAATGTCAAGAGCATATTATTTAAGTGCCAAACAGTTTGTTAAGATTTTGTAAATACCGAAAATTGGTGGTGTGGTTAATGTATGAATGTCCACGTTTATAATTTATTTTTAAACTATTTTTGCAACTTTTGATTTTAATGCATCTGTTATGCATTGTTAAACAATTTGTAAAAGCAGACACTTGTATTTCAAGTTAAACGTACCCTTTGGTGCTAATAATCCGTATGTACCATATGATATATGCTTGGATGAAACTTTCCTTGAGTTCCATACGTCCTTATCTCAAAGTGAAGCACATTAGGTGCATACTTATTGAATCTGAATATCTGTAAAAATACTTTATTCAATAAAAACAACAGTATAATAGTCCCCCTTCTATTGTTTACTACAGTTGTATTTGAAGCCACAAAATAGTTTACATGCATATCTTACCTTAATGCTGGTCTTTCATTTCTTTGTGGCTATATAAAATACTTTTGTCCCAAGAGGAAATGTTGCCATTTTAAGTACTCAAGTCCATTTAACTGACTCTTATGGGCAAGTGTGCTCATAAAGAAACCTAAGGAACACATACATGCTGCATTATATCAGCTCATAAACAAAGGCATGTATTTTACTCCCACGTGTCTTTATGTTAAAGTTACAACCTGTAATGTTTTTGCTAAGTGCTGTCAGGTGAATACAGAAACACAACAAAATGGGGTTTCGAGGGAAAAATAAAAACAGAAATATTTATTGACAGGTTTATGCTGATTGGATTAGACTATTCTTATATCATACATCAGGATATAAATTAGTTAGCTAACACATCGATTGATTTTATTAAAATATATTAATCCCCTTTAATCTATATTCTCTATATATTGTGGCAGGGGTATAAAATGTTTAGGTTCTAAAGAGGTTGTATAAGTGGAATTATATGATTTATGGAATATAAACATACAGTGGGTGCAGGGCAACACTATCCATAGGGCAGACGGTAAGTAAAGGGTTTGGTTGCAGTTCTGAGTGCCACCTCAACTCTTCTCTTCGACGCTGTAAAACTCAGGCAGAACTGCAGCCATAAGTGGAATACTGGTTGCTGTTTAGGAGCACAGAGCGCAGCATACATTTTTCAATGTGCAGGACACTTAGGGACAGATTTATCAAAATGTGAGTTTAGAGCTTAATAAATAAAAATAAAAGTGAAGTAAGCATGGTTGATTATGCCTGTTTTTTTTTTTTTTTTTGCATTTTGCACCCCTTGTATGTCAGGTACAATATTTGCAAAACATATCTCAATTGTAATAATATTCTGCAATGCCTTTTCTTTCTTTCTATTCTATCTATCAACTACAGCTAACATATTAAGTGACTGAATTTTATCTCTGTCTTGTTAATACAGTAATTAGGTTAAGTTAATTACTGCTGTTATGATTTTAACGGGTAACCTGTCTGGAGAAATTAAAATTTAATTGGTTTAAGTTTAGAGTTTTAAATTCTGTTTGGCAGTTATTCACTAGGAGCTATTGTGTTAGAAATCAGTACAGTATAGAATCTTCAGCATCTTGTATATAGTAAAAACATACAAGGGTCATGTGGAAATCTTTTATTTAAGTACAGGTATGACTTAACATATCTGTGAATTAGGGGCCAATTTATTAAAAGTAGAGTTCTAGTTTTTATCACAATTTGAAAAAATTAGATCCCTAATTTAAAATCTAAATTATCTCACTGCAGCATAATTCTGTTGCACCCAACTTCTAAATACATTTTAGAACTTTGACCTCTAACCTATTTAGATTCCAAATACATAAAAGTATTGACTTTAAGAGGCACATTTATCAAGGGTCCAATTTCGAGGGTTAATAAACCCTCGAATTTGACCCTCGAAGTTAAATCCTTCGAATTCGAATATCGAAGGATTTACTGCAAAGTAAAGAAGTAAAAATCGTTCGATCGAACAATGAAATCCTTCGAATCGAACAATTTTAATTGATCGATCAAACAATTTTTTCTTCGATCAAAAAAAGCTTAGAAAAGTGCTGGGGAAGGTCCCCATAGGCTAACACTGTACCTCGGTAGGTTTAAACTGTCAATTGGATCTGGTAGTGAAATGGTTCAGCAGGGTCTTACATGAATAAAATGGGTTGTTAAAAAAGTACAGTATATAAAAGTATATATATTATATATGTATATATATATATATATATATATATATATATATATATATATATATATATAATTCTTTGCAAAGAGGAGTACACTACAAATATGTCAAAAGCCTGGTATTAGTCCAAACACAGCTTTTGACAGCTCGTCTTCAAAGGCAAAACATTTAATTTACTTAAAGGGATCCTGTCATTGGAAAACAAGTTTTTTTTAAAACGCATGAGTTAATAGTGCTACTCCAGCAGAATTCTATACTGAAATCCATTTCTCAAAAGAGCAAACAGATTTTTTTATATTCAATTTTGAAATCTGACATGGGGGCTAGAAATTTTGTCAATTTCCCAGATGCCCCTGGTCATGTGACTTGTGCCTGCACTTTAGGAGGCAGGCTTCTGGCAGGCTGCTGTTTTTCCTTCTCAATGTAACTGAATGTGTCTCAATGAGACATGGGTTTTTACTATTGAGTGTTGTTTTTAGATCTACCAGGCAGCTGTTATCGTGTGTTAGGGAGCTGCTATCTGGTTACCTTCCCATTGTTCTTTTATTTGGCTGCTGGGGGGAAAGGGAGGGGGGTGATATCACTCCAACTTACAGTACAGCCGTAAAGAATGATTGAAGTTTATCAGAGCACAAGTCACATGACTTGGGGCAGCTGGGAAATTGACAATATGTCTAGCCCCATGTCAGATTTCAAAATTGAATATAAAAAAATCTGTTTGCTCTTTGTAGAAATGGATTTCAGTGCAGAATTCTGCTGGAGCAGCACTATTAACTGATGCGTTTTGAATTTTTTTTTTTTTCCCATGACAGTATCCCTTTAATAGCTTAATGTTTTAAGCCATAACAAATGACCTTGATGACATGTCCCTCCTATAGTGGGGTGACTTAAGAGTCCCCCCACTAAGAGGCACATTTATCAAGGGTCGAATTTCGAGGGTTAATAAACCCTCGAATTTGACCCTAGAAGTTAAATCCTTCGAATTCGAATATCGAAGGATTTACTGCAAAGTAAAGAAGTAAAAATCGTTCGATCGAACGATGAAATCCTTCGAATCGAACAATTTTAATCGATCGATCAAACAATTTTTTCTTCGATCAAAAAAAGCTTAGAAAAGTGCTGGGGAAGGTCCCCATAGGCTAACACTGTACCTCGGTAGGTTTAAACTGTCAAAGTATGTAGTCAAAGTATTTTTTAAAGAGACAGTACTTCGACTATCGAATGGTCAAATAGTCAAACAATTTTTAGTTTGAATCGAAGTCGAAGGTCGTACTAGCCTATCCGATGGTCGAAGTACCCAACAAAATACTTTGAAATTTTAAGTTTTTTTCATTCAAATCCTTCACTCGAGCTTAGCAAATGTGCCCTCCAATGATTTAATGAAATGTCATTAGTAAATACTGACTTATTTAAATGTCCACAGTTTTTTATTGTTTCCTATCTATTAAAGTTCACGAAATATCATTGTAGGGACCCATAGGGTTAATGCTCCCCTATAACTTGAAATGTTTATACTTCCTTGTTCTCTAGTTCCTGGGCAAAAGCCCATGTATCTACTTTAGCTTATTAGCATAATTTGTACAGTGTATCATTGTTCCAGAGGATGATGACAAGTTCCTGCCACACTTAAGGATAGTGCTGGGCAGAGGGTAGAGCTTCCTCTTCATCTGCCACTCCAGGAGGCAGTGGATGTGGATGTGCTGAGAGCCTGGAGATTAGGTGCCAGTAAAGGGAAGGCCCCAAAGGTTGTGAGGCCCTTGGTGAAGTTGGGGATACAGGGACCCTGTGACTGAGGTGTAGTAAGGACAAGACAGTTCACTGTAAAGCAGTGCTGCAGCACTGGAAAGTGAGGCAGATAGAACTGGTTAGCAAGAGCAGCCTGGCTACAACTAGGAGTGATAGCAAGGGGGGTAGCTCTCCCCTCAGGCAAGACTGGCCTATAGTGTACGGACAACCGCCTAATAGGGATTTAGGTTTAGTGATTTCCCTGATCCAGGTCATGGTACAGAGATCCTGAGGGTGCTTCTATGCATGTGGTACGCTATCTGCACAGGGATGTCGCAAGGTGCTGACTCTAAATTGCTGTGATGTTACCTGACACGTATGTGTTAAACCTCAGAGGATTGTGAGTATCAAAACCCTAATTTGTGCTTTAAGAGAATAAAGCCTGTTGCTATTTGTTTTGTTCAAGAACCTTCTAGCGTCTAATTCCTTTATTTAGTCACACAGCACAAGTGAGGTGTAGTTTCACAATACTCTTTCATGTAGCAAAGGCCCATCCTGTGGAGAAAGGGTCAAATGTAACCGGTGCTCTGTCTGTTTCCTAGCCGAACAAGGTCTAGCCTAGCCTAGATGAGGTTACATAATATATCTGTGCATTAATGCCAGCAAAGATGTTGTTTTATAACACATTGAATTCTGCAGTGGATGTTTACTACATTTGCACTTACAAAATAAACTTAACATGTAGTCTGGCAAGGGGTGTCCAAACACATAGTAAAGTATATTACATTTTTAGTACTGGATAAAGCACACAGACCCATGTGAAGCTCTTTCAGCTTCTCTGTTTGTTCCTTATCTCTGAATTGCCTAATTAATAATAAATAGTTACTGGAGATGAACAATTTTACCATAAACATTTAAATTAAAAAATTATGTACCATAAAAATATCTGTGCAAAATAGCGCAGCTTACAGGGATGAAAATAAGCTACAGTATATGTAAAAAGAAGACCTTGATGCATTTTTGTCCCACTTGATGAGATTCTCCACTTGCATTATATACTGTAGTTTTGACTGCTTTTGTCTGCAGTGGATTGGTGGACAATGGCATCTGACATTTTGATACCTGATTATTGATAAATGGCAAACCAGCCATTGAGTCAATGATTTTAAAAAATATTTTTTCCACACAATAAATGCTGTTTTTGTATTGCTAAACATATATTCTCAGCTACTGAGATACTACAATTTAGGTGGAAATAAATCTGCATTTGGGAATGGATTTATTTTTACTCAGTAGACATATGAGCATTGTGTTCTGTAATGATTCCACAGTTGAGGCTTCAAACTTGTTCTACACAAGCCTCCCTCTGAAGTCCAATGTAAGAAAGAGAAATAGTTCACAGAGAGTGCAGTTTTAGATCAGAAAGGAGAAAAGTTACAATAAGTGCAGTACATTTAATTCCAATGAATAGAAAAAGAAACATAACAATAAAAGCTAATATTTTGTTAAAAAATTATGTTCTATCATCATTTGTTAGATCTTGTCTGTTTGAGATTGGGTAACAGAGGCCTTGTTCTTGCAAAATCAAACAATTTCTTCTTTTTATTGTGAGATATACTTTTCCTAGACATTTCATAACCCAGCCTGCAGCTAAAATAAAGCAATCAGTGTTCTGGATGCCTGCTGCTTTGGCTTTATTGTGTTCCAGCTCTCTGCATTTTAAGTGGAAGACCACATACAGGCAGCAAGACAGGACCTGAAAAAAAGTCTCTCTCTCTCTCTAAAGATTGTTATGATGGAAGCCCCCATTCATTTCAGTGTGAACTAGTGTTACAGCCTTAACATGACTTCCATGTCAGTTGTTTTCGATGAAAAACCCCACCATATATGATTTTATATACTTTTTCTATTCTTAGACTAAGAAAAGTAAAAGTATAAGAAATAAACTGAGTAAGAAATAAGAAATAAAGTGAGTTACTAAGCTATCTGAGTAACTATCTGACCATTGACAGTCTTCATTTGGAGAATAGCGTTTATCCCACAAGCTGTTAAAGCATAACATTTCATATTGTGAGTGCATATGAAATCAAAGTATCCCATTGCCTGTTTTTCATGCACTGCAAAAATGTTTTCAATATTGATACTGAAAATAAAATAAAATCCCCTTGCGGTATTAGGGAACATTCCACTGTAGATACCCTACATTTATCACATAGTTATATTATCCCTTTAACCAAAAATAAAACCTTTAATAGACTGTATGAATTCACTTTTTGAATTACTAGTTTTAACCCAAACCATAAACAAATTTATAATATATGGGGAAGCCCCACCCAAATTTACAAATCATGAGAAAAAAACCCACAATCGTGGAAAAAGCTCACTGAACTTTTTTTCTTGACCACTAACTTATTCAAGAAAAAACACAATAAAATATTCACATTCATGGTTTTTCTCAATAAAGTTAGGGCAATGGTAAATGGGAGTATTGCGCTTTTTTGGCACATTATAAAGTACTCCCCCAGTAGCATGGCACTGTCCAAGCTTGTTGCCTTGTTCAGGAGCCTGAACTCTTCTGGCTCTCTCATGCTTATAATTGCTTTGGGTATGTGTCTTTGCAGGTCTGGGAATATACAACGCAAATGTCTCTTATAAAATGTGCTTCTTAAAATTGGTACAGATGTGAGGAGGGGGAAAAAAGCTATTTAAAGAATATCACTATAAGTAAGATGTCCCTTTTAACAGGCAATTGTTTCTCCGTAATCCACAAATATTAGCAGCACTAATGGATTATATGTGGGTTTAACAATTAATTTTAAGCATCTCAGTTGGCACAAGACATATTTAGACTTTATTAAACAGTAAAGATATTCTTGTGGTTTAAATGTAAGTGCTTTGTTTATTTCAACCTCATTACAAATAATTCATAATTTAAATGTGTTTATACCTTCTTTCCAGGCAACGTCTGACTTTACAGTAAATAGTTTGTTTTTTTGTGCTTGGAATAGTGCATAAATCTCAAACAATAGACATAATGCTAAAAGAGAGTTGGTCTGAATGGACTTTTCAAAATAATTATGTTAGAATTTTATCCTGCAAAAGCACCAAACTTTACCAAGCGTAACCCAAAAGAATTCATGAAATTGTAAGGAAAATAGAGTTCTATCTTAATATCTATATGGTTACAGAACCAGACCTCAGTAAGCATGGAATACATTTTTCTTACAGAAGATGAACATTCTCTGTTCTCACTAGGGAGGCAAGCACAACCCTAGACAGGGCCCTCCCCATGAAAATATATTCAATGAACCCTGCATGGACTGCAGCCTCCCTGTACCCAGCTCGCATGCACATGCAGTAGCCTTTACAGGAACAGGTGAGCAAACTTTCATTTATTGAGCACAACATATTATGGACCACACCCGGAATGCACCTGTGAAAGGCCCCATGTGGTCCAAAACATGTAGTGCTCATATAAACTACACCAAGATATGAAAAGGCTCTCCAGTTGTTTGCTAAATATTTATTAAAGTTTTGGAGGTGGCTACTCTTTCAACTTGCAGAGTCTAATTGAAACATTTGTAACAAGCTGTGGATCAAGCTGGAAAATTTGTATCTACAAACTTCCATTGATCAGCTATAGGGGAAGCAGACCCCATGGTCCAGGATCCCCTTTTTCCTTAGGCCACTTCTTGGGGTCTGCTTCCTTTAAGCCACTGGAGGCATGTTAGAATATGTTACTAATGGTGCTGCTATACAGCACCTGGGGTGAGCCAGAGGATTCCAGTAGAAAAATGCCCCTATTCCTAGCTTGTGCCTTAAAACACAAGTCAGAAGCTGGCAGACTGCAGACTGAAATCTATAGCTACTTGCTATAGCCAGTAATTTTGCTCTCTGTTTTGCAGAAGCTTCACAGCAGTATCTCAAGTTATTAATAAATTACAAGTTTTCTTTTAGGTTATTAAACTAGGTGCTGGTCATTTCTGCTTATTAAATGTGGCATCCAGGTCTGTATTTACCAACTGAGACATTCAAAGACAGCCCTTGGTACCTATACAGTAAGTACAAATTTTCCTAAATAAAAAAAAGAGGTGGTGAGGAGTAGGGGGTACCTGGTTAGCTGGTGTCAAATGGAAATGATGTACTACATATGCAAATTACATCACTTCTGCACATGTTCATTGCATCATTTCCATACTGTGCATGTGCTTATGGGGCACACTGAGGTTCAATGCTACCAGACCAAAATACAGCACTGGTAGCACCAACATATTTTCGTAAATGCACAGTGTTATACTGTGCACAAGCATACATCCAAGCATGTGCAAGGACTGGAACATAAATAAAGATGGTGGTGCCATTATCCCTAGTCAAGTATCTCAGGTTGGTGCGGTTTTTTGAAATAGAAGATTCACATTTTTGCTCACTGGTGGTGTGTATCAAATAAGTCCAATGATTTATAGCTTCATTGTCCTATCATAGAGGCATACCCTAAGGGCCAGATTCATCAAAAAGATTAGAGTTTACCTAAAAAAAAACTCATCCACTTTCTATTCATTCCTATCGCATTTTTAGAAGTATATTTATCAGTGGGTAAGTTAGATTTCACCATTAGATAAATCCGATTCTTAAAATCCCATAGGAATAAACAGAAATAAGTGAGTTTTTTGTGGTAAATGCTTATCTCACTTTTGAGAAATCTACCTCTAAACGTCAATAAATAGAATGTTGATAGAGGCCTTCATGTCTTCAAATTAGGGGCAGAGGTCTTGTAGGCCCATTTACTAGGCCCATTTACTAAAGTTTTAATGTTAGTGGTATTAGAGCTTTTAGAAACCATGATTAAACTCTATTTCTCTAACCATGAAAATTATCAAAATGTCCAAATAAAAAACAAACAAATGAAAATAAGTGTTGAAAAAATTCATACACCCCAAAATTGATGTGAACAAATGAAAAATTTTTATGACAATGAATGGTTTAATCTACAAAAAGCTGATCTTTGCAAGAAAAGAAAGGGAACTTTCTACATAACCTCAACAGCTTTAACTTGCTGTACTTTTATTGTTTTTACATTTGATAAATTACTATAAAATAGTGGATTAAGGAACTATAATAAAAATGCATTTGTTTGCAACAGAAAAGATGGTTCGGAGAATCAACCCCTTGTAATATGATATCTCATCACAGAAAAACTCACCTACTTTCTATTCATTCCTATGGGATTTTTAGAGAAGTATTTATCAAATTGTAAACTCTAACTTTTACCCGCTGATACACTTCTAAAAATCGTACAGGAATGAACAGGAGATTACTGTGGTGTAATCTTATTTCACTCTTTGATAAATCTGACCCTTAATGAAAATATATTGTAAAAAAAGTCAAACGAGTACAGATATGGGATCTGTTATCCTGAAATTTATTGTTCAGAAAACTCGGAACTATGCTAAGGCCATCTCCTACCGAGTCAATTTTAAGCAAATTTCCCTTTTCTCTGTATAATAAACAGCACCTTGTACTTGATGGTAACTAAGCTGCAAGACTCTATATTGGTAGCAATACAATCCTTTTGGCTTTTTTTAAAGTTTAAATGATTTTTAGCAGATTTTAGTTATAGTGATCCAAATTACCTAAACATCAGTTATCTGGAAAACTCCAGGTCTAATGCATTCTGTACAAAAGATTCTTGAACAGTGATTGCATTGACTAGGAAATAAATAAATAAATACATTTTTTGTCAACCGTACCTTTTATTTTCACCCACATTTTTCATGTTGTCGCATCACAAATTGTATGACATAAAATACTAAATTATACCACCACAATGAATTGTAAACTGTAGCATTATGCCATTATTGTATCACCAACCACTTACATAATTGAAAAAAACATAACATTAGTCAAATGCAACTGTAATTAATAAAATGTATTTGTCTTTGCAGGTGTCCTGTATATTAATTTATGCAGTAATAAGCTTAATGTTTAGTATTCCTGTTTTATATAGATAGTCACACTGAAATATGTTATCAACTAATGTTATACAATTTAATACCAGTGCATAAAATGAGGTAATTATATTTGTGTTGTCTTAATATATTTTAAAATAATAGTATTAAACTTGCTGGAAGATGATACCATAGAGCTTAGATGCACATTTCGAGGTAATGGAATTTAAATTAACTTGCAAATAATAATAGAAAAAAAGAAACAATAATCTTTTCACTCAATTTAAAAAGCATTTGAAGCATTTGACAATGCTAGAAATCCGAGCTAAACCTATTAAAACAATGCAGAGACAGAGAAGTCATCAATAAATATAAGTAGCAACTATTCTGGTGTTGTATGCATAAAATACTGAACCATGCAAATAACAAATAGCAACTTCCAGACACAGTTGGACCTGTCTAAAACCTTGGAATGATATGAACATTAGATAGAAGTGCATATACAAATAAAAATGTGGAACAAATCCAAATAAGAATGTGAAAACCTTGAAACACTCAAAGAAAAATAAATAAATAAATAAATATATATATATATATATATATATTCATACTTCAACTAGGACTGCACATTGATGACATTTTCGTGAGTGCCGGTTTTTCCCTTCACTGTATATATATATATATATATATATATTCCCCTTTTTTCTCTATATTATTTGATTGTCTATTTCAGTATTGCATTAAAACAAGGGGGTTGATATGTGCCTTAGGGGTGGTACACTTCATATTTTGATGAACAGAGGGAAGGTTCACATGGTATATATAAGATATTGTGCCCACTAATATTGGTGAAACACATGTTGTTGTTTTTAATTATATCACCACATTAATATTTTGTATATGTATACACTTCAACATTAGCTCACATATTTCCCCACACATGTACTCCTGGGCTATGATGGGGTTTGACACATGATTGGATGGCATATGCATGTTCCACTTACCTGGATAGGGGAGTAATCAGTTACCATTAGCGAAGCTTATGGGATTTGATCATGGAGGTTGTGTTTTTCTATGTATTTTTTCAGCAGCATTACATGTGAGCTAGGGGCCACGAGAATATTACATAGTACTTATTAATTGATTCAGTAATAGAGGAGATAGATCATATGTTAGTCCCTCAACACCATTCAGAGATTGACACATTAGTAAAGGTGGCCATACACGGGCCGATAAAAGCTGCCGACAGACCGAGTCGGTACCTTATTGGCCCGTATATGGGGCCCCCCGACGGGCTTCTCCGATCAAGATCTGTCCGAAAGTCAGCCAGATCTCGATCGGATGGGACTAAAAATCCTGTCGGATCGCAGCTGCATTTGTTCGTTGATGTGTTCCCGTGCATGGGGCCCCCCGACGGGCTTCCCCGATCAAGATCTGGACGAAAATCAGCCAGATCTCGATCGGATGGTACTAAATATCCCGTTGGATCGCTACCGCATCTGTTCGTTGATCAGCCCGATATTGCCCATCTCAAGGTGGGCATATCGGGGAGAGATTCGCTCGTTTGGCGATATCGCCAAACGAGCGGATCTCACAGTGTATGGCCAAATTAACAACAACGAACCAAGAGTTTCTTTTAACTAATCTGTGTACAACAATGCAAGCTGTTTTCATTATCTATTTTGTTGAAGATAACGCTGTTACAATGTATCTTGTTTTTAACTTGCTTTTACTTTGTACTTATATTGTGTAGAACATGAAAAGCATTTAATATAGCATAAAGATTTTAGTGTTGCAACAAGAATTTAATTTGAGTAGTTCAGCAACAGACTTGGCTCAGATGCTAATCAAGTGATACCACTACAGCTGTTTTTCCCGCCAGTTAGTAGTTATAAGGCATGTACATTGATAGATTGAGCACTTTGAGAAAGGCCCTGGACAGGGCCGAAACGTTAGTCCTTAGTTATTTTCAATAAAACCTTTTTCATATTTTACACATTTTATGAAAACAAAGAAAGTGTTTACATTAGCAAAGGACAGCTCCCATTGACTTCTACATTACCGTGCCAGCTTTAAGATTAAGACGTTTTGAATTATTTGAGTTTTTCATGGTTTAGTGTAATTAAACACTAAGCACATGATTTTTAGCACTAAAAAGTTTAATGCTGGTAAACGAAACAAAAAACATTTGTTAAACGGCAACTAAAATGTATTACTCTAAAAAGAAATATCAAAAATATTCAAACAACTATAATTTTTTCGATTGATCAAACTGTACACCTGCAAAGATATTAAAAATGTTAATTGTTAGGGCATCTAAGGACAGATGTGAAGGTGAGGAACATTTTTGAGAATTAAAGGGGATGTAAGGGCAAAAAAGTAAAATCTCATTTTTACTTTCTTTAATGAAAAATAAATTTATCTCCAATATACTTTAATTCAAAAAATGTGTACCGTTTAGTGATGGGCGAATTTGTGCCATTTGAAATGGCGAAAAATTTGCGAAACGGCACCAGCGTCTCGTTTTTGACGCCGGCGCCCGTTTTTGACGGTGCAGTGAATTTTTTTTTGACGCAAGCAAATTTTTTTGGCCGAATTTTCACGGCCGTTTCACAAATTTATTCGCTGGCAGCGAATCGCACAAATTCGCCCATCACTAGTACCGTTCTTATAAGGAAACTGATTGTATGCAGCAAAATTCCCCTTCAATTTACCTGCTCTGACAGCTGGTCTAGACGTGATATGATGAGAGGGTGAATAAGAACTTGGGTGATAAATTATTGTATTTTGGATATATTCCTTAGGTGCAAGTGACATGATTTAATAAGTGACTAGATATGAAGACTGAATGACAGGGCAGAATCTAGGATATGATTTTGGATTTGTTAACGACGATAGATACTTCTGGGATGTTACAGGTGTTATTTGAGGGAAAGAGAACCATTTCCATTTTATAGAGGTTTCATTTAAAAGGGTTGTTCACCTTTGAGATAGTATGATGTAGAGAGTGATATTCTGAGACAATTTGCAATATCGAATATCTGGCAACTAGGGTCTAAATAACCCTAGCAACCATGCACTAATTTGAATAAGAGACTGGAATATGAATAGAAGAGGGTCTGAATAAAAGGATCAGTAATAAAAAGTAACAATAACAATACATTTGTAGCCTTAAAAGCATTTGTCTTTTTGAAGGGAGTCAGTGACCCCCATTTGAAAGCTGCAAATAACTATAAAACTATAAAAAATAATAACGAAAACAAATTGAAAAGTTGCTTAGAAATGAACGCTCTATAACATATTTAAAGTTGCCTTAAGGTGAACCACCCCTTTAAGGTAGCATTGTGACATCCAAGTAGAGATAGCTGACAGGCAGGAGGAGACCCACGTTAAGAGCTCTAGATTGCGATAAGGAGAGGAGAGAGTATCATCAGCATAGAGGTGGTATTGGAAACCATATGAGTTGATTAGTTTGCCAAGGGAGGAAGTATAGAGAAAAAATAATATGGGAACCAGGACAGAGCCCTGAGGAACCCTAACAAAAAGGGTTAGGACAGAAGATGATATTCCATTGTAGGAGATAGTGAAGGAATGATTAGTGAGGTAAGGAGAGAACCAGGATAGGTCCATGTCATGACGGCCAAGTGTATGGATGGATTGGAGGAGGAGTGGATGATCCACAGAGTCAAATGCAGCTGAGAGTTCAAGAAGTATTAGTAGTGAGAAGTGGTTGCTGTAAGAAGGTCATTAGTAAGTTTGGTTAGGGCAGTTTGAGGGGAGTGTTGTTGCCTAAAACCAGATTGTAGAGGGTCCATCAGGTTATTGTCAGAGAAGATTAGAGTTGAAGGAAGGAGTGATATGCGACACGTCTAGGTATTTGTTTGGGGGTTAGCAGGGGGTGAGAATAGGGTTTGTTGACATGTGAGCATATTGTGATCAGAGAGGGGAAACGGTGAGTTAGTAAAATTGGGGATTGAACAGAATCTGGTAAATACAAGATCCAGAGAGAGTTACCATTGGAATGAGAGGGGGAGTCTGAGCACAGAGATAAGCCTAAAGAGGATGTTAGCAAAAGAAGTTTAGCTACAGCAGGGTTGTTAAGATTGTTAATGGGTATATTAAAATCACCTGATATGAAAGAAAAAATTCGTGAAAATCAGTTTCCAGGTCTGGGAGTATGCGTAAGAAGCAGGCCCTGTAGGACAGGGAGCAGATGAAGCTGTGCCAGTAGGAGTAAGCCAGTTTTCAGTAATTGCAAGTAGGTTGGAGGAATTTGTGATAAAATGGTCAAATATGTATAATATTTATATAGTTAGTTGTTTTAGATTAGCGCTCACCACAGTAAAATCTACCCATGTAGAAGCATATTTATCAGATTGTGAAATCTAACGTTCACCCATTGATAACTA
Organism: Xenopus petersii; assembly: GCA_038501925.1. Lineage (NCBI taxonomy): Eukaryota > Metazoa > Chordata > Amphibia > Anura > Pipidae > Xenopus > Xenopus petersii. The sequence goes on along the minus strand of CM076674.1, from coordinate 89,302,178 downwards.
AATGACTAAAAAATAAATGGGGGCAGGTTTCTCATAATTTGAGATTAGAGCTCACTATTTTATAAATACAATTTTAAAAATCCAATAGGAATGAACAGAAAGTGAGTGAGTCTGTGTTGAGCTCTAATCTTACATTTTAAGAAATCGTTCCTATAGATTGGTAAACTCTAATCTCACATTTTGATAAATCTGCTTTGAAGTTTATCATAAACTGAAATAGCTGGTTATAGGTACATTTAAAGCTAAATACGGCTTTCTTTCAACCATTTAACCCGAAACTACCAGTCTGAATAGTACTTGGAAACTTAAATTTACAGCTTGTTAGAAAGATCCTGTTTCCTGATGTGCATAATGATTATTTCACTCATGGAGAGTCTATTATAAAATGTTAACATAGTGTTTCATTTATTTTCCTTAGTCTGATGATTTGTTACTTAGTTTGATAAGTGCTAAAACATGTCATATTCTTTAACAAAGTATTTATGGAACATGCATTAAAACATAAAGTGAAAAATAAAGTAGAAATAAATCTTTGTTTTTCGTGTTTCAATAATTGCCCTCACATGCTGCAAATTTCCTTCAGTATTACATTATTGTTAAGAACGTGGAGTTTACTATTAAATACATCTATTTAAATACAGTAATCCATGTGGCAAAGGTCACGGTCACTGCCACTTAGTTACATTAGTTAAATAGCCAACTGCCCTCATAATTTCTTGTCACTTCTCCATACCCTCAAATGTATGGGGAGGCTGGCAGGATAACCTCTGGATATTATTAAGTTCCACATTTTTAAACACAGGATCAGCACATTAGGTAGTCTGTAAAAAAATATATTTTTTCCAAAAATTTTGTTTACGCTTTCAGAATAAAACAATCACAAAACAGAAAAAATACTTAATTCACAATTACAATGATTAATACAACAAAGTAATCACTAGGACATGGTTTAAGGGTAGGGCAACATCCTACGCATTCTCTTGTGTATAATTTAAGTAAGAAGGAATATTCAATGTAATTGTAGTACAATCAAATGCGGGCGATGCTCAACTATAAGTCCTTGTTGTAGCGTCGGATGCAAGCTGCTAGTCCCCCTGCCAGGGACCCACTTATAACTCCAACAAACACACGCTGCAGCATTCCGAAACCTGTGAAAGTGGTTTATTGTCCCAACTAACTAGGCAACATTTCGGGGGTTGGTCTAGTTTGTTGGCACAATAAACCACTTTCACAGGATTCGGAGTGCTGCAGCATGTGTTTCTTTGAATCAATGTAATTTTTTTACTGAAATAAATTAGGGTTAGCTTTTATTATTTATTTATTAAACTATTTACTTGAAATATAATCGGAAATATTTAGGGAGAAATGTAATAAAACGATAAAAGGAAAAATATGCATTAATAAAAAAAAATTACATTCACACAGTGGTGAGCTGGGCCCGTGCTTTTTCAATAACAGATTTTGGAATAACAGATCCCATACCTGTAGACAGAAGTATCCATTTACAATTTCAGTAACTGAAAAATTATATTATCTTACAAAAGTACATTGAAACTGAAACTGAATAAAAATGCTTTACTTTTTCTACCTTACCAGTTTGTGTGTTTTTTTTTAATGTTTTATCTAAACACAGCATTATAAAATAATCAAATTCAGACATTTTTAATATATACATTGGGCATTTAATCAAAATGTTGTCAATTCACTCTTATCACTTTGACATTGCCAGAACAAGCATATATATTCATCATCTTGTAAATGAAAAGCCAATTCACAGAAAATTAACCACGGAAAAAAATGTGAAATGGCAAAATTTCAGCAAATGTATTGGTGTCAACTGATGTTTTTTCAAAAGTTTTTACATAGTATACATAGTTGAAAAAAGACACATGTCCATTAAGTTCAATCTTTTAAGTCTAAATATATAACCTGCCTAACTGCTAGTGGTTTCACTGTACTGCAAGCTATCTTTCATAACCCTGTATTTTCTTCCTTGCTAAAAAGCCATCCAGCCCCTTCTTAAAGCTATCAGCCAGCAAGACCGATTCAGAATATTTTTCTTGTGCAAAATGCATTTAAGTCAATGGGTGATTTTTCTTTCCCAGTTAAACAAAGTGCATATCAATAGTCTGTATTAGGTGAAAAATATGCTGTGATACCTGCAATTACAGTGAAAAATATGCTTATCCTTAGACATGACCCAAAAGGTTTGGGGCTTTCATCAGTGGGAAAAACAAACAAATATTTGGTACTTATATCAAGAAGCACTCATACTTCTGAATATTAGTTACAGGTAGGATTTTGAAACTGAATTAAAAAAAATAATCTTGGTAAATCATAAAGTTTACATTAGTTTTTATATTTTCATTTCTGATCTGATTTTTGAATAATTTTCACAAACAGCTGTTAAGATATCAAACATATTATATAAATTAGCTTCTTTACAAGTAGCTTGTTTTATTTTTACTTATATAACATGATATTTCCTATATTCTAAATGTCTATATTTGTCTGAAATTCTTATTAATTAAACAATGGCATGTAGACATAATCATTGTTTGAAGTTTGAGAGTGTAATCTAGAGATTCTAAAATAATGTAATGAGGATAGAAAATGATTCAGTGGGAGAAAATGTTTATCTAAAAGTAATATCATCGTCAGGACCAAATACTAAAGTTTGTAAGCGCAGACCAAAGAGGAAACAGGAATTGGGATGCAGACTGGTATGATACAGAATGGAAGGAACATAAATGTGCAAGGTAACCAAGCAGTCAATGTATATATGTTTGATGCACATGGTGTTTCAACCCCAATGGCCAGCCTTCAGTTGCATACATAATATTTAGAAATTTAGGCAAGAAATTGGCTGGATCAGTGGTTACAAAATGAACACTTTCATGTGAACACTTTCATGTGCACATTTATAAACTTTGGCCTGTTCCCTAGCGATCAAGTAGGCTCAGGAACAGGCCAAAAGTCGAATAGCAGGAGAAAAATAGTAGTGTGTGTACACTCAGAAACAGCAGGAAATTCTATTACAGGCAAGATGAACTGGTCCTGATGATGATGATGTTGACTGCATTGTGCTGAGAAGAAAAAACTTGTTCCTCAATGGCCACACCCACAGTGGTGACCATGTGAATATTTTTATTGCTCCTTTTGTTGAATTCAGACACATTTTTGTTTTCAGGCTGCAGATTTATAGATTATTTTAAAGATTGTCTGCCAAAATATACTGAGAAGTACGAGAGTTGTCGAACATTTTTGCTTTTGTCCCTAAAACACCTCAGAGATGGTGTCCAAAAGTAGCACAGAAAAATATGTATTTGAAAAAAGTGGTAGTATGATTTCAATAAAAAAAGTTTTTTCATTAGCCTCAGCGAGTTTGATAAATAAGAACAAAGAATATGTCTTTCTTTTAAGTATTAATAACTCTTATTCTGGAATCTTAAAAGATATGTACTCTGCTCACATTTTGACCTGAGAAAGTTCTATTAAAATCACAGAGAGTAATGATATGCATCTATAGCTGAACAAAGAGATATGTATGCCAGTCATCCGTTGTGTAATTATATATCAATCAAGTGAATTACAAAATTAAATCTGATGCAATTTAGCTTTCAAGGTAAATCAAAGCTCCCCAAAATAATGATGCTTATGAAAAAGAAAACAGAATTCTTTACTTAGTTTTTATGCTTAACTTTCTGCAGTTTTGCTGGAATATTTGTGCACAGACCCTCATAGTTGTAGCAAAAAATTGTGTATCATTATTGATCCAGAACTGAACTGAGAAGAACGGAATTCATCCATAAGGGTACTACAACTAACATATTAAAGGTTGTAAATGTTTATTTGATGGAAAAGTTTAGCTTATAGCTACATTTGCATTTTAGTATTTAGTCAATAGCAGCTGACTGGAAAATAACATATGTGATATGATGTGGACGCCCATTTATTAAAGGTCACATTTTAGTGGTATCAGAGCTTTTTGAAACCACAAATAAACTCATTTATGAAACAATCTGAATCTGAAAAAGTCAGGAAATCGCAACTTTTTAGACTTGCCGCATGATAACTATGACTTTTTCATATTGTCGCACAAAATCCAGCATTAAAAATACCTGAAAACCTCAAAAACCACGAAGCAAAGAAAGATCTTCCAGTTGTAAAAGGGACATCTGCCAATGACTTCTACATGATTTCAACAGGTTTTAGCTAGAGTATTTTAGATTCTGAATTGTCGCAATTGTTTTCTGAACATAACAAGAAAGTGAAAAAAAAATCACACTTTTTCCTTCCCCCGCCCATATATGCATATGCAAATTAGGATTCCAATTCAGTTCGGTATTTGGCCGAAATCTTTCACAAAGGATTCAGGGATTTGGCTGAATCCCAAATAGTGGATTTGGTGCATCCCTAGTTCTCACACCTATTTCACACCCTCTGAGGTAAATTTCCCCCTCTGAGGAAAATTGGAGAGGCTTCAGATGGGGGGTTTACCAGGCAGGTTAAAATAGAGTTCAAAGGTTGAACTTGATGGACATGTGTCTTTTTTCAACCCAACTTACTATGTTACCAACATTCTCATTTTAGTTTTTTAAGTGTTTTTGAAACAATGACTAAATTCATTTTCTCTAAAACCACAAATGTCATGGTATTTATCAAAAGATCTGAGATGAAAAAGCACAAATGGGAAAAGTCATTGAAAAAGTACAGAAAACTGTGCTTTTTCTACTTGCTGCAGAATAACTACAACTTTTGCGTATAGTTGCACAAAAGCCAGAGTCAAAAAAACCCCAAAAACCTCTAACCACAAATCAAAATAAGATTTTTTTTTTTTTTTTGTAAAAGGGACATCTGCCATTGACTAATACATGATTTCGACAGGTTTTAGCTGGTGTATTTTTGGATTCTTAATTGTCGCAGTTTTCTCACATAATAAATTCTGGAAAAGTTGTGCCTCTCCATGTATGTTTTTGTAAAGTAAAGTGAGGTCTAGTCAAACTGAGCTTAAAGTGATATTGACACTAAAAAAATCTAATCTTCAAAATATTAATGTACATTAATGGTGCTTTTTATGAAAAGAAATTTACTAAACACCCACAATTTAACTCAATTATCAATAATTTTTCTCGAAAAAAATCAGAGAGATACAAAGTTGCATCAAAAGCAATCTGTATCGTAGGACTGATGCTCTGAAAACTCTATTTTCACTGGGAAAACTACTTTTTTGGATTATCAGACAAAAGAGCAACCATTGACTTCTATATTACCTCAACAGGTATTTTAGAGTTTTTAGCAGCCCCCTCATACAGAAACATGGTGGATCAGAAATGTAGTGTTAAAGCATTGGGCAAATACTTCATGGCAAAATCATAAATAGCATTGTTATAATAGATGCAAAAAAGATTTGTTGGTATCACTTTAAGCTATAAAAAGGGGATAAGAAAATTCAACAATTACAGTAACTTGATTGATACAATAGCTCTGAGAGTGTGTCACTTTTTTTTAGTCACATTAAAACAATTTCTGAGACACTCAGTGCTGTGTATTAGTAAATTTATACTTGTAATTTTGCTTAAAAAAACTGTAAATAATTTTTGATATAATTGAATGATAATGGTAAAATGGAAGCATCAGCTTGGTTCTTCTTGGTCACCATATGCTATATTTGTATTTGAAGGTCTCTAAAATGATATAGTTTTTAAAAGTATAACACACAGAATTTAATAAATAATGCAGTTCTTGTTGTCTTTGAAGTGTGCTTCAAAATTCAAGCTCAAATTGACAATCTCCTGTTATTTGCACTGTTGTATAATCTTCAAGTTCTGAGTTAAATTATCTCTCAAGAAACTGTAAGATCATCTTAATGATGAAGATTTCCTTTTCTTTTAAGAGCCCTACAGAACATCAGGAAGTGGATAGACTTTCATCATTTGTATTTTTATCTCTGTAATTAATATACATTCTGCAAATCAGTGAAGGCATGGATATATTGTAAGAAACAATGCTCATTAATTACATTTATTTTATATTCTTTTATGTAATGATTGTTCTTTAAACAGAGTGTCAAACAAGTTAAAAAACAGCATTTTTCTGTCAATATAGCAAAAAAGTTAATCAAAAACATTTATATTTTCTTTAAGCCATATACAATCAACTTATATTTAACTTTAGTCTCATATTTTGATGGCACTGGTGAGGCTGGGTAGAGATTTCTACTGGGCAAAAGGTTACAAAGAGAATTATCATTGGTATATGCTACAAGCCACCTTGTATAAGTGACGAGTATGAAGCCCAACTACTTTTACAAATAGAAGCGGCTTTGCAACTAGGTCAAGTTATTACTATAGGTAACTTCAATTATCCAGACATTGACTGCGGTAATGGGATTGCCACAATAGAAAAAGCTAGTAGGTTGACAACTTTTTATTCCAGCTTGTTCAAGAACCTACTAGGAATAACCCTCTTTTGGATCTTGTTATACCTAATAATACTGAACTCATCTCTAGCATTAGCTTGGGTGAGCATTGAGGGATTAATGATCATAACATGAGATTAACATTGAGAGTAACTAAAACACTACATTTTAGACATGCAAACTTTGACAGTATAAGGGCATCTCTGCAACATATTAAATGAGAAATGCTTTTCACAGGGGTTAAACACAGAACAAAAATGTGAAGCCTTTAAAATGATGCTTGATAAATATACATGTCAGTATATTCCCCTTGTGAGCAAGGAATGTAGTTGCAAAGCAAAACATTTTTGGTTCAATAGAAGTGTTGGTGTTGAGGTGAGTAAGAAGATACATGCTTTTAAGGCTTTTAAGTTAGCTGGGACAGCCAAAACATTTAAGGTACATGGAGGCCAATATATCTTGCAAAAAAAGCAGGTACTATAAGCTAAAATCTATAATGGTATTGCAATAAGCAGTAAAAATAATCCAAAATTATTTTTTAAATATGTAAATAGTAAAAAAAAATTAAGGCATGAAGTGGTGGGACCCTTAATATCAGAGGGTGGACAGCTGGTTGATAAGAACAAAGCTGAGATTCTGAACTGTTATTTTTCCTCTGTCTATACAAATGAGGTACCAGTTAATAAAAGTTTCCTTCTTAATAGTCCTAATTCTAGTAATACAACTAATGATGCATGGTCCACACATGAGGAAATTCAAAAGAGACTAGAACATGTTAAGATAAATAAAGGCCCGGGGCCAGATGGTATTCATCCCAGGGTACCTAGTGAGCTTAGCTCTGTGATTGCCAAACCTCTTTACTTAATTTTTCAGGATTGAGGTCTGGCATAGTGCCGAGAGTCTGGTGAATTGCTAATGTGGTGTTGCTATTCAAAAAGGGATCCCGTTCTCAGCCTCATAACTATAGGACACTTAGTTAGTGGTAGGAAAGCTTTTTGAAGGGTTAATGAAGGATAAGATACTGGACTTCTTAGCAAATCACAATACTATGAGCTTGTACCAGCATGGTTTTATGTGTAATAGATCTTGCCAGACTAACTTAATTCCTTTTTATGAGAAGGTGAGCAGGGACCTCGATTCTGGGAGGGCAGTGGATGTGATGTACTTAGACTTTGCTAAAGCATTTGATACAATGCCACATATACAGCTACTGGTTAAATTAAGCAATTGAAATTACTGTTTCTATTTTTGCTGATGATACAAAATTGTGCAGAATTATAGGTTCTATGAAGGATGCAGATACTTTTCAGAGTGATTTGACTAATTTGGAAAACTGGGCAGCAATCAGGAAAATGAGGTTCAATTTTGTTAAATGCAAGGTTATGCACTTGATTTCTTGGACAGACATAATGTGAAGGTATGGAGGGGTGTGTGTGTGGATGCTGGGTTTCCTTTGGAGTGGTTGAACTTAATGGACTTTCCATTAATGGGATGGACTTGCCATTAATGGACTTAATGGAAATTCCAGTATGAATAAAAAGAAAAACAGTGCAAATTACCAGTTCTATGGCTTTTTATGTTCCCTTTGTTGTTTCCCCTGTACTGTATGTTATATGTTAGCAGGATTACAGTAAAATAACATGACATTCAAGATGCCTGAACCTTAAAATGTGATGACACCTGTGTAAATCTTATAAAGAAAAATAGCATAGATGATGGGTTGGGTGATTTGTCTACTATGACACAATACCAATGTTTTGTGAATAAGTTCTTTGGGAAATCAAGCAACTAAACCTGCTAACCTGAAGTGACTGTTATGTTGATATATTCCATGCCATTAAACAATATATTGTACCTTTCCACTTTACTGAAGAGGTTTAGGGGCAAATTCACTAAGCGCCGAAGCGCCGAACGCTAGCGTTAATTCGCTAGCGTTTGGCATTTTCGTTACTGCGCAAATTCACTAACGAACGCTGGCGTAGGTTTGCTAGTGTTACTTCGCATCCTTACGCCAGGAGGATTTTCGCTAGTGACGTAACTACGTAAATTCACTAACTTGCGCAGTGTACTGAACGCTACCTTTTACGCTAGACTTCCTTTGCCACCTCAGACCTGAGCGAAGCTGGCGTGTTTTCTACATGATGGGTGATAGGCTGAAAAATATTGAAAATATTTTTGGGGCTCCCCTCCTTCCCCCCTACATTTCCTGACTCATGGCAACTTACCTAGACAGTGGGCACATGTGTAGGGCAAAATAAAATTTTTATTTGCTGATTTGAAGGTTTTCTAGGCATTTGTAGTGCTGATACGTATTCCTCCATTGAAATTTGAATTTCGCGCCGTATGCAAATTAGCCTTTGCTAGCGTAACTTCGCTTTACGTAGCGAATCAACGCTACCGCAACTTCGCAACCTTACGCTACCCCTGTGCGCAACTTCGGATTTTAGTGAATTTGCGGAGCGCTGGCGAAACTACACCTGGCGAAGTGCGGCGAAGTGCAGCGAAGTTGCTCCTGGCACAACTTCGCATCTTAGTGAATTTGCCCCTTTAGAGACAATTTACAATCAATGAATATTTTTGTATATTTTGAATGAATGAATAGTTTGTAAAAACCTTAGATACAAGGTTTAAAAAAAAACAAAAACAATGTTCCCCTTACCTCTAAATTGGATATGTAAAGATCATATGTACCTATTAGTGACGAGTGAATGACAAATACATTAAATTAAATTTTTTCCTCACACCAAATGCATTGATGCAATGGAATTAATGGTTGTTTTCTTCTTGTTTTTTTCTAGGTAAAAAAAAACCCAATTTCTTTGTGAAACAGAACGCACAGTGATATTCTATGCCGATTCACAAAAATGTAGTCAAAATTTTACACAAAAATTAAAAAATTTACTTAAATCAAAAATGTACTTTGATGATCAGTGATTATATACTTTAGATAATGTACTACTTTAAATATGTGTACATTTCAATTCTTTATTGTGCACTGTGATATTAACAGACATAACAACACACGAGAGAACCTGACATAGCATTTGGTATCATCTCGAGAATCCAGATGTTTCCCACAGTGAGAGATGCTTTTTCTTATTCGATATATACACACAGAAGAGCTTTCATGAAAAAAAAATTCAAGCGACTTTGAGGTACCACAGGGCGAATTGCTGAGAATAGCTGGTTTCCTTGTTCTTTAAAATGAAAAAAGCAAGAATGAAATCAATAGAGACCCCTCAGAAGCTTTTTTTAACTGTGTGTGTGTCCTCTTTTTCCAAACCCTAGATGAAAGATGTGCATATACTGTAAGTGCAAGATTTAAAGCCTCACTCTCTAGATCTCCTGGATTCTTGTTGGGGGAGGTTTAGATGGATAATAAGGATAGCAAGCCTTGCCTCTTCCCATTTAACAATTTTGTATTTTACAATCTATTGTGAAAATATTTGTCAACAAATATCATTCCTAAGGTCTTTGGGAAGGGCACATTTTATTATGAATAGAACAAATTAAGAATAAAAAAGAATTACCTTAGGGTTAATGATGCCTTGATACATATCATACAGTATACAGGTACTGTATGTTTCATTTCAGTACATATTTTGGCTTTTAATCAGTTATAGTTTACTGTAACTACATAAATATGCCAATATTTCCCCTGCACCCGATATCCTGAAAAAACTGCAAAAAAATTATATAATATAAAATTATATTAAAGTAACAAGTGTTACCATTGGTAGAACTCTTGCATAGTTTTTGAAAAAAACTTGTACCCTTTTAATTATGAGCCAGTTGTTAAAACATAGGTAGTGGATAGCAAGGCGCATGCTTTACAAATATGAATTTCTCTTAACTTCTATAGTCATTACGTTACAGGCACACATCATGGGTTTAGTAGATAGAGAAAACAAAAACAGTTCTGTAAATCTATTAGCTCTCTGAAATAATTTTGTAAATATCCCTACTTACTAAAATAAAGTCCAAAAGAATAGTTTAACTACCTTGTACAAGATAATATATACAGTAGTAATCTATTTTTAATAGAGTAGAACTTGAATATTTTGTCTACAAAATATATATATATATATATATCTGGCTTACTTGTGTAAAAAAAATATTTAAATAAATACACCCCACAGATGGGAATTAGAATATAAAGCTTTGCCATATGTAGAGAAAAAAACATTTTAAAGATAAATATGTGTGTTTTGCTGAAGACAGTCTTGACAGATTGTTTGGTATAGTTCCTGCCCAAAGGCACATACATATTCAACAAAAACAAAGATGCAGAAGAAACTGTGCCTGTGTCTTTTTTTCTCTATCATGAACGTGTTTATATTTTTATTATTATCAAGGATTTTATTTTAGAAGGCACTATTTAAATAAGATATTTTAAAAAAAAAAAAAAAAGTACGACTGAAGTTTCCAGTGACTGCAAGACCCTTATTGTGTTAAACAATGCACACCTTACAATGTATCAAACATAATCAGTTTCTCAGTTGAATTTATTCCCTATTATATGTATTCCATGTATTATTTTTATAATTTAGAACTGAATTATGATTCTAGACCTGCAACAGGTTCAACAGTAGAATCCCTTATTTTTGCAGCAGCACATTTATTCAATATCCATGGCAAGATACAAAAGTACAGTGTTTTGTGTCACACACCCTTTCACAAGCAGATAAATTGTATACTGTACCAAGATATGTAATCCTTAACTTGTCACATGAGAACCGCCAAATAATACTAACAATCCCCTTATAATTCTAGAAATATTCTAGGAAAACTGGATTCAATTAAATGTTTGCTGTTATTGTTCTACCTGCAAATAGTTGGATAAAGCTAATCACCGATTGGTTGCTGTGGGTTAGTGTTCAGATACAAATTTGCCCAATGTATAGATAAACATGATGGTCTGTAGCTGGGAATCAAAGCAATGAAAATGTCATTAACATTACACAAAATACATGACTATAGGCTGTTTGGTAGCATCATTTCTAATTTGCAGTTTGTTTTCATATTATATGTGTGGTGTATTTGATGTGCAGTACACTATTTTTATATCTATATAGGATCACTTACTCAGAGTTCCTTTCTAAATCCTTTACTTTGCAGTTTAATACAGTATAACACTTTCTATAGGTAAATAGTTTTATTCACAGGGGGGTTCTTTAGTGCTATATTAAACTGCAAAGTAAAGGCGTTAGAAGGGGAACTCTGATAAAACTTGATGTTGTCTTTAAGGTGCCCTGGATGATACTGCAGTGTTGAGGAATATGTAGTTGTCATGAGTGTGGTTATGGAGGGTGGGCAATTGCACTATACACAATGGATAGAAAGTTCTTTCAAGATCAACATTGTCCTATGTTCAACAGTATGTCTAAATCAAATACAGTAAGCACCATTTGGCTGGTCACTATAGACCACCTACTGTATATTCCATTGCAGTTTGATAGATGATAAAATAGATGAGCTATAACACAATGACACAAGCCAGCTAGGTTCACATAATTGGACTCTTTTTTGAATACAAAAATCAACAAGTGAACTGAAATAAGTGCATTGTAGGTCATATAAATCTTGACACTCCCTCCTCCTTTTGCCTATTGCTATGTTTCTCTTTTTAGATTTTTGCTTTTCTTTACTGCCTTTTGTTTAGTTAATGGTCTGCCCAAAGGTCAGTCATTAAAATATCTTATAATGCTATTTACTTGCCTACTAGGGTTTGACATCTCAATGACATTTAGGGGCAGATTTATCAAGGGTTGAATTTTGAGGGATAATAAACCCTCGAATTCGACCCTCGAAGTTAAATCCTTCTAATTCAAATATCGAATTTGAAGGATTTAGCGCAAATACTTTGATTGAACAAAAATCGTTTGATAGAACGATAAAATCCTTCAATTTTAACCGATCGATCAAAGGATTTTTATTCGATCAAAAAAAGCTTAGAAAAGTGCTGGGGAAGGTCCCCATTGGCTAACATTACAGCTTGGTAGGTTTAAAGTGGCGAAGTATGAAGTCGAAGTATTTTTTAAAGAGACAGTACTTCGACTAATTTTTGGTCGAACAATTTTTACTTCAAATCGTTCTAATCATTTGATTTGATCGAATTTGACCCATTCGATGGTCGAAGTACCCAAAAAAATACTTTGAAATTCAATTTTTTTTTCATTCGCATTCTTCACTCGAGCTTAGTAAATCTGCCCCTTAGTGTTTGCAGTTTTTATTATCATTACTTCAGTTCAAGACAGTTTGGATAATGTAATGTTTTAACCTCATCAGTATTGAAATGATGGCTATAAACAGCAAATATGTCAATATAATAAGTAAAGAAACAGCACAGGTGTGCGTTTTAATTTTTTTATATAGATTTAAAAAAAATATCTTTCATTTTTATCAGTCTGCACAGATGTTGTAACATGCTACAATAATCCTCATTATGTACCAAGTCATATAAACATTGAAAACTTAAAAAAGATTTGGTATACCTGTTATCTATACCTATATATTTTAACTATATCATTACAGTTGACAGATCCAAAAAGGTCTCTAGAAAATGGTCACTACAAATCTTTAGGATCTTGTTCAACAAGTGAACATAAATATGGCTTGAGCTATGATATCAACATTACAAAACAAAGAAATAAAAAGACCTATTTGGTGCATTTAGACACTTCAAACCTGCACAAAATAATGTCATTGAATATCCTCGCTGTATTAAGCTCTAAACTCACATTTTCAAAATAAAAATGCCCTATAACATATGGGACTTAAACACCCCATAAAAGATGTCTAACCTCCTGCACAGACAGGAGGTTCTTGTACTGTATAATTGCAAGAACCTCATTTTAAAGAAACACATCAACCAATAATAAAAGACAAAAACAATAAAGTCTGAAGGCAAAGCAAAATGGTTGGCTTTGGCAATACATAAAAAGCTAGCCTATAAAATAGTGGGCTTAAAATTATATACAATACAATTAGTTAAAATTAAGATTTGGGGGCACACATGCACTATTGCAAATATATACAGCCTAAATATTGGCAAATTAAATCTATTAAACATATATTAAGAATGCTGACCTGAGAGAGTGAAGGTCAGGGAATAGTAAGACGAATGATGGGTCCAAGGAGAGATAGTGTGATAGGATAGTCCACATTCTCATACCGAACACTCAAATCTTTAAAATAAAATCTGCATGATTTGCCGCTAACAAGCCCCTAGAGTATACATCACTGACAATATTACACTCTTCTTTCATACCCGTAATTCCTACAGTATGGCAGATTATATTTCAGTTTCAGATTGTTATTACAGACAAAAGAAAATGTAATATCACTCTTTTGGATGATACTTCAGTATATAAAACACTATTCATGTATTAAGGGGTTAAAACAACACATTACATTATTTACAGAAACACATGCATCAGATGAAACCTCACAGAGCCTTTAAACTAAATAACATACATAAATACTGTATAAAAAGATGCCAAAGGGAAACTATATAATGAAACCATCATTAAATGAATCATAAACAACTAGGTTGTACGTCTTCATAGTAATTTAATGTAACATAATGTAATGTGTAACATTTTTAAAGCATATTTATGTAAAAGAAATTAAAAAATAGACCTATGCAGACTCTAGGGTAACTTAGAGGCCCATGAAAAGGGCATTATAGCAATCCACGATTAAATGGCCTGTGTTGTGTATTCTAATGCAATGCTAGTACTAAGCTCACTTTTCTGATTGCAGATTTATTAATAATTGTGATCACAGGGTAAAGATTTGCACTGGTACACTGGTGAACGTAGTTCTCTTTAATGGTTCTTATGTTTATGTAAAATGCAAAAGACGGAGGGTTGAATCCAACTTCAAATCATTTTGCTTGAGGTTATACTCAGAATAATATGCAATAAAATATATTGCCCCAATGTTCCTTACCCATAATATCTTTGCTGGCTCTATGGCCTAATAGTCATTAAAGTTCTATTCAAAATTAATTGAAAACAACTGTAATTGTATGTGATTATATTGATAATATTAAGACTAGAATTCACAGGTGTAATATTTCTTAATATTAAGAAAAATCAATACTTTAAGTTCATGAATTATTTATGATCAGCAAACCATTTTATAAGCCAATAATTCAAATGAAATGGCAAAATAGCATAAAGTAAATTATGAACAAGTAGTTGCTTCATTATTCACTCTGGAACTCAGAACTATACTAGCAAAGAAAATAATTATCAAAATTAAGTTTTTTGTGAAAAAAGTATGGATATTTTAAGGTCAATTCTTAACTACTCTAAAGGATTAGTAACATAATAAAATAAAATCCTTTTATACAGCATTTTTACTCTTTTATATAGCATTTTTAAAAATGTCTTTATCAATCTTAGAAAGAAACATATTTTGAGTTAAAAGTGATTTGGGTTCCTTAAAGGGATACTCTCATGGGAAAAATTTTTTTTTTCCAAAATGAATCAGTTAATAGTGCTGCTTCAGCAGAATTCTGCACTGAAATCCATTTCTCAAAAGAGCAAACAGATTTTTTTTATATTCAATTTTGAAATCTGACATGGGGCTAGACATTTTGTCAATTTCCCAGCTGCCCCTGGTCATGTGACTTGTGCCTGCACTTTAGGAGAGAAATGCTTTATGGAAGGCTGCTGTTTTTCCTTCTCAATGTAACTGAATGTGTCTCAGTGGGACATGGGTTTTTACTATTGAGTGTTGTTCTTAGATCTAACAGGCAGCTGTTATCTTGTGTTAGGGAGCTGCTATCTGGTTACTTTCCCATTGTTCTTTTGTTTGGCTGCTGGAGGGGGGGGGAAGGGAGGGGGTGATATCACTCCAACTTGCAGTACAGCAGTAAAGAGTGATTGAAGTTTATCAGAGCACAAGTCACATGACTTGGGGCAGCTGGGATATTGACAAAATGTATTGCCCCATGTCAGATTTCAAAGTTGAATATAATAAAATCTGTTTGCTCTTTTGAGAAATGGATTTCAGTGCAGAATTCAGCTGGAGCAGCACTATTAACTAATTCATTTTGAAAAAAATGTTTTTTCCCATGACAGTATCCCTTTAATATAACAGCCAAAGGATTTGTGACATTTGGAAGCTTTGATTTAAAAAGAAAATAAAAGAAGCACTTTTATGTCAAAGAAAGAAATAAATAAAGAAAAATAAATCTATGTGCATTGCATGGGGTTGACTTACAGCAATACTTATGCAACTATCTGAGATGGGTAGACTAACTGTATTTTGTACTGTGGGTAGAGCAATCCAGTTATCTTAAATAACTCCAATTTACATTACAATGACAACATTTTAAGTGAGTGGAAATTTGAGCTGTTTTGTGAAAGGCATTAAACATAATGAAGTGTCAATTTTTTTTTACACGCGCAACAATGTTTCTCATGTATTAAAGTCAATGGACTTTTTTCTTTTGGCGACTTGTTTGTCCTAATGCATTAAAGTTCATGGGTGTTTTTCCTTATGGTGGACATTTGTCATAATGCATTAAAGTCAATGGGCATTTTTTCTCATGGGGACTTTTTGCTCAAGGGGCAGATTTATCAAGGGTCGAATTTCGAAGTACAAAAAACTTTGAAATTTGACCATCGAATTGGGGCCCAAAAAAATTACACATGGCGAAATGCGGAATTATCAAGTTTCTTGAAATTTCCAGCAAATGTTTCAGCTAATTGAGAGGGGGACAGATTCATTTGTAGGTACCACTGAATCATGTTAATCATGTTTTAGCTATGGAAGGTTTCACTCAAAAAATGTTCTACAACACTTGTGGTACTGGTATTTAGCAAGATACAGAAGTCCAGTTTCCACTGAAGTAATTTGCATTAAACACAGTGTTACATGTGCTCTGAGTGCAGAATGTCACACTGTATTTTACTCAGAAGGGAAATGACACCAATCTGAAATAAATAGATTTTACATTACATTAACTCAAAATATGGATCTGGATTGACCAGTGTGTGAGCAGTTATACATAAGTTTAATGTTCCCATACTATAGGGCTGATTAATTATTAGCTCTGAAGCATACTGTAGACTACTTTGATTTTTAAACAGACATCTGGAATGCATCTCAAGTAATTACAGATACGTAGAGCATGGTGCATTAGTTTAGCAGTATTCCATATTGTTGAAAAACAATGCAATCTGTTGTATATACAGTATTGGAGGATCCAATGTGAGTATATACATATTATACATATCAGCAAACATTGAAAAATGGTGTTCTAGAGAAGAATGTCCATTTTGTGCATACAAAACAGAGTCCTCATCTTTACTGTATGCAACCACCTTTGTATTGTGGTTAGGGATGTAGCGAACGTCGGGAAAAAAGTTCGCGAACATATTCGCGAACTTGCGTCAAAAATGCGAACGGTTCGCGAACGTCGCGAACCCCATAGACTTCAATGGGAAGGCGAATTTTAAAAGCTAGAAAAGACATTTCTGGCCAGAAAAATGATTTTAAAGTTGTTTAAAGGGTGCAACGACCTGGACAGTGCCATGCCAGAGGGGGATCAAGGGCAAAAATGTTTCTAAAAAATCCATTGTTGACACAGCGCTGCGTTTTGTGCTGTAAAGGGCAGAAATCACACTACATTTCTAAACCTGTGTAATAAAATGCTTTAAAACGTCCGGCGTCTACATGCCAATCAAGTCGTGTAAAGGTTACAGCCTGTTCACACGCAAAGACGAAACGCGGTGCTTACTGCAACGCAAAAAGACGCAAAGAGCTTTAATGAATGATACCGTCAAGTGAGCAAATAATAGTTTTTAATTACTAGTTGCTTGTCACCTCCAGGATGTTCGTCCTGTTGGTGGCAATATTTCTGTAGTGGTGTGTTTAGCAGTCACCGTGCTTGTGCGCACGTGCACGGTCAGGCAGAGGTAATTCAATGTACAGTGAAGTGAACCAAAAAACACTGATTCTGCAGTGTGGGCCCAGTTTTGGTCTACTTTATTGATCACCTGCGGTGACCATAAAAGATGCGATTTTGCCACTGTTGCAGAACCCTGAAAAATTAGGCATGTGTACTTTCCTGAAAAATTATCTTTTTTTTGTCGCAGCCACTGAAGCACAGAGGCCAGAAAAAATATGCCATATAAATGCTGAAAATATTAATTTTTTTTTGTCGCAGCCACTGCAGCACAGAGGCCAGAAAAAATATGCCATATAAATGCAAACAATATTAATTTTTTTTTGTCGCAGCCACTGCAGCACAGAGGCCAGAAAAAATATGCCATATAAATGCAAACAATATTAATTTTTTTTGGTCGCAGCCACTGCAGCACAGAGGCCAGGAAAAATATGCCATATAAATGCTAACAATATAATTTTTTTTTGTCGCAGACACTGAAGCACAGAGGCCAGAAAAAATATGCCATATAAATGCTGAAAATATTCAATTTTTTTGGTCGCAGCCACTGAAGCACAGAGGCCAGAAAAAATATGCCATATAAATGCTGAAAATATTCATTTTTTTGTCACAGCCACTGAAGCACAGAGGCCATAAAAAATATGCCATATAAATGCTGAAAATATTCTGTTTTTTTTGGTCGCAGCCACTGAAGCACAGAGGCCAGAAAAAATATGCCATATAAATGCTGAAAATATTCATTTTTTTGTCACAGCCACTGAAGCACAGAGGCCAGAAAAAATATGCCATATAAATGCTGAAAATATTCTGTTTTTTTTGGTCGCAGCCACTGAAGCACAGAGGCCAGAAAAAAAATGCCATATAAATGCTGAAAATATTCATTTTTTTGTCACAGCCACTGAAGCACAGAGGCCAGAAAAACTCAGGATTTACCTGGATTCAAATTAAACCAGTAGGGTTTGCACCCTAGTTTGTAACGGTGGTGGAGGGAGGAGGACGCTAAAGGACAGCTGTATGTGGAGTCATGAGGCGTGCAGAGAAGGACAGCTGCATGGGGAGTCAGAATCAGAAACTCAGCACAAGTCTTCCGGCGTGCAGTAACCCTCCGAGATCCACCCCTCATTCATTTTAATAAAGGTCAGGTAATCCACACTTTTGTGACCTAGGCGAGTTCTCTTCTCAGTTACAATCCCTCCTGCTGCACTGAAGGTCCTTTCTGAGAGGACACTTGAGGCGGGGCAAGACAAGAGGTTCATGGCAAATTGTGACAGCTCTGGCCACAGATCAAGCCTGCGCACCCAGTAGTCCAGGGGTTCATCGCTCCTCAGAGTGTCGATATCTGCAGTTAATGCCAGGTAGTCCGCTACCTGCCGGTCGAGGCGTTCTTTGAGGGTGGATCCCGAACGGTTCTGCCGCTGCCTTGGACTGAAAAACATTTGCATGTCTGACGTTACAGAGTGGCCAAAGTGCTTTGTCCTTGCAGGTGCGCTCGTGGCAGGATTACTGGCACCTCTGCCCCTGGAATGTTGATGAGTTCCTGAAGTGACATCACCCTTAAAAGCATTGTACAACATGTTTTGCAGGCTGGTTTCTAAATGCAGCATCCTTTCAGACTTGTGGTATGTTGGTAACATTTCTGCCACTTTATGCTTGTACCGAGGGTCTAGTAGAGTCGCGACCCAGTACAGGTCCTTCTCCTTAAGCCTCTTGATACGGGGGTCCTTCAACAGGCATGACAGCATGAAAGACCCATTCTCACAAGGTTGGATGCAGAGGTATCCATCTCCGCTTCCTCGTTATCAAGGACTGCATCATCCACGGTCTCCTCCCCCAGCCACGTACAAGACCAGGGGTCCCCAAAAGGTCACCACTAGCCCCCTGGGAAGCCTGCTCCTGTTGGTCCTCCTCCTCCACAAAGCCACCTTCCTCCTCTGACTCCACTTCTGACACCTCTCCCTGCGTTGCAGCAGGTGCCTGGGTTCGTTCTGGTGATTCCGACCAGAAATCGTGCGCTTCCTGCTCCTCGTCACGCTGGTCTACAGCCTCATCTGTCACTCGTCGCACGGCACGCTCCAGGAAGAAAGCAAAGGGTATTAGGTCGCTGATGGTGCCTTCGGTGCGACTGACCATATTTGTAACCACTTCAAAAGGGCGCATGAGCCTGCAGGCATCGCACATAAGCACCCAGTAACGGGGTAAAAAAATCCCCAGCTCTGCAGATCCAGTCCTACCACCCAGTTCAAACAGGTATTCGTTGACGGCTCTTTGTTGTTGCAGCAGACGTTCCAAATTGAGGAGCGTTGAATTCCAGCGAGTCTGGCTGTCGCAAATCAAACGCCTGACTGACATGTTGTACCACTGCTGAATGTCAGCAAGGCGTGCCATGGCTGTGTAGGACCGTCTGAAATGGGCCGACACCTTCCTGGACTGCCTGAGAACGTCCTGGAATCCTGGGTACTTTGAGACAAAACGTTGTACTATTAAATTCAGAACATGTGCCATGCAGGGCACATGTGTTAAATTGCCCAGTCTCAGTGCTGCCAACAGATTGCTTCCATTGTCACACACCACTTTTCCGATCTTCAGTTGGTGTGGGGTCAGCCACCGATCGGCCTGTGACTGCAGAGATGACAGGAGTACAGATCCGGTATGGTTTTTGATTTCCAGGCACGTCATCCCCAAGACAGCATGACAACGGCGTACCTGGCACGTCGAATAGCCTAGGGGGAGCTGGGGGTGCACAGGTGTGGAGGAGGAGGACCCAGCAGCAGAGGACGAAGAAGAGGAAGAAGACGAGGTAGAGAGCGAAGGAGGAGTAGAGGTGGTGGCAGAACCGCGTGCAATCCGTGGCGGTGACACCAACTCCACTGTCGTTGTTGAGCTACACATTCCCTGCTTCCCAGCCATTACCAAGTTCACCCAGTGGGCAGTGTAGGTGACATACCTGCCCTGACCATGCTTGGAGGACCATGCGTCAGTAGTCATATGGACCTTTGGCCCAACACTAAGTGACAGAGATGCGGTGACTTGGCTCTGCACATGGTGGTACAGGTGTGGTATTCCCTTTTTTGAAAAAAAATTGCGGCTGGGTACCTTCCACTGCGGTGTCCCAATTGCTACAAATTTGCGGAAGGCCTCAGAGTCCAACAGCTGGTATGGTAAAAGCTGGCGGGCTAAGAGTCCGGACAAGCCAGCTGTCAGACGCCGGGCAAGGGGGTGACTCGCAGACATTGGCTTCTTACGCTCAAACATGGCCCTCACAGAAACTTGGCTGGGGCAGATGACTGGGAATGGGAACTGGTGGTCAAGGTGGAAGGCGGAGTGGAGGGTGGTTCAGACACGTCAAGGACAGCAGAGGTAGAGCAGTAAGATGCTGGACCAGAAGGAGGGTGGCTTTTAGTTTGTCTGTTGCCTTTGAGGTGTTGCTCCCAAAGTGCTTTGTGCTTGCCGTTCATGTGCCTTCGCATAGAAGTTGTACCTATGTGGCTGTTGGGCTTCCTAAGACTCAGTTTCTGACTGCACTCATTGCAAATGACAACGCTTTTGTCAGAGGCACACACATTAAAAAAATCCCACACTGCTGACCTTTTTGAGGCTGGCAATCTGGCGGTAACAGTAGAAGTCGGCGGCGTTGGCGGCAATGGCGGGTGCGTTGGCCGGCTGACCACAGGTGCCGATACATGTTGTTGCCCTACTGTTCCCTGCGAGCTGTCCTCCCTGCTTCTTCTAAGACTTATTCTCCTCCTGCCTCTCTGACTCTCCGTCTCTCCATCTGAACTATCCTCCTCTTGCTCTCTTCTACTGGGCACCCATAAAACATCAATCTCCTCATCCTCATTCTCCTCAGATGCATCAATTTCTTCTAACAGCTCACAGAAGGAAGCAGCAGCGGGGACCTCCTCGTCATCACTCATTATGTCCATCTCTGTTGTGTTCTCTGCCAGAATTAAATCTGGTGTAACGTCCTCATCTCCTTCATCTTCTTCTGCCAATAATGGTTGCGCATCACTCAGTTCAAGAAACTCATGTGAAAATAACTCCTCTGACTCCAGTGAAGAAGGGGCGCCGGTGGTGGAGGAAGTGTTACGTGGGGTGCCCATAGCAGTGGAGGATGAGGATGTTGTGGTAAAGGTAGAAACGGTAGAGGATGGGGTGTGCTGTGTAAGCCAGTCAACTACCTCTTCAGCATTTTGGGAGTTCAGGGTCATTGCCTTTTTAAAACTGGGCAATTTCCTAGGGCCACAGGATAGCATAGCAGCACGGCCCCTAGTGCCTCTGCGTGGCGGCCTGCCTTTGCCTGGCATTATTTTTAAAACAACAACAACAACAACAACTCAGGTGGTGTTTCTAGAGACGGTATTATTATTGATATTTAGACAGAATGTGAACAAGCTCACACAGCTAGATGGGAGTTGTTTGAAAATGAAGAAGAAGAACACACTGGGCAAACAAGGCCTACAAGGTCAACGTATACACTACTACAGCAGTGGATACGGAATATATTATTGCTGCCTGAAAAACGTCACTCGGGTGGTGTTTCTAGAGACGGTACTATTATTGATATTTAGACAGAATGTGAACAAGCTCACACAGCTAGATGGTTGTTGTTTGAAAATGAAGAACACACTGAGCAAATAATGCCTACAAGGTTAACGTATACACTACTACAGCAGTGGATACGGAATATATTATTGCTGCCTGAAAAACGTCACTCGGGTGGTGTTTCTAGAGACGGTATTATTATTGATATTTAGACAGAATGTGAACAAGCTCACACAGCTAGATGGTTGTTGTTTGAAAATGAAGAACACACTGAGCAAATAATGCCTACAAGGTTAACGTATACACTACTACAGCAGTGGATACGGAATATATTATTGCTGCCTGAAAAACGTCACTCGGGTGGTGTTTCTAGAGACGGTATTATTATTGATATTTAGACAGAATGTGAACAAGCTCACACAGCTAGATGGTTGTTGTTTGAAAATGAAGAACACACTGAGCAAATAATGCCTACAAGGTTAACGTATACACTACTACAGCAGTGGATACGGAATATATTATTGCTGCCTGAAAAACGTCACTCGGGTGGTGTTTCTAGAGACGGTATTATTATTAATATTTAGACAGAATGTGAACAAGCTCACACAGCTAAGTGGCAGTGGTTTGAAAATGAAGAACACACTGAGCAAATAATGCCTACAAGGTTAACGTATACACTACTACAGCAGTGGATACGGAATATATTATTGCTGCCTGAAAAACGTCACTCGGGTGGTGTTTCTAGAGACGGTATTATTATTGATATTTAGACAGAATGTGAACAAGCTCACACAGCTAGATGGTTGTTGTTTGAAAATGAAGAACACACTGAGCAAATAATGCCTACAAGGTTAACGTATACACTACTACAGCAGTGGATACGGAATATATTATTGCTGCCTGAAAAACGTCACTCGGGTGGTGTTTCTAGAGACGGTATTATTATTGATATTTAGACAGAATGTGAACAAGCTCACACAGCTAAGTGGCAGTGGTTTGAAAATGAAGAACACACTGAGCAAATAATGCCTACAAGGTTAACGTATACACTATTACAGCAGTGGATACGGAATATATTATTGCTGCCTGAAAAACGTCACTCGGGTGGTGTTTCTAGAGACGGTATTATTATTGATATTTAGACAGAATGTGAACAAGCTCACACAGCTAGATGGTTGTTGTTTGAAAATGAAGAACACACTGAGCAAATAATGCCTACAAGGTTAACGTATACACTAGTACAGCAGTGGATACGGAATATATTATTGCTGCCTGAAAAACGTCACTCGGGTGGTGTTTCTAGAGACGGTATTATTATTGATATTTAGACAGAATGTGAACAAGCTCACACAGCTAAGTGGCAGTGGTTTGAAAATGAAGAACACACTGAGCAAATAATGCCTACAAGGTTAACGTATACACTACTACAGCAGTGGATACGGAATATATTATTGCTGCCTGAAAAACGTCACTCGGGTGGTGTTTCTAGAGACGGTATTATTATTGATATTTAGACAGAATGTGAACAAGCTCACACAGCTAGATGGTTGTTGTTTGAAAATGAAGAACACACTGAGCAAATAATGCCTACAAGGTTAACGTATACACTACTACAGCAGTGGATACAGAATATATTATTGCTGCCTGAAAAACGTCACTCGGGTGGTGTTTCTAGAGACGGTATTATTATTGATATTTAGACAGAATGTGAACAAGCTCACACAGCTAAGTGGCAGTGGTTTGAAAATGAAGAACACACTGAGCAAATAATGCCTACAAGGTTAACGTATACACTACTACAGCAGTGGATACGGAATATATTATTGCTGCCTGAAAAACGTCACTCGGGTGGTGTTTCTAGAGACGGTATTATTATTGATATTTAGACAGAATGTGAACAAGCTCACACAGCTAGATGGTTGTTGTTTGAAAATGAAGAACACACTGAGCAAATAATGCCTGCAAGTGCACTACTATTGGTGCACTACTATGAAGAACAGCAACAGCACTGTACACGTTAAAGAACAGTAAGATAAGTAAAAGAAAAAAAATATATATGTATATTAAAAAAAATATTTTTCTCGGGTTGGTGCTGCTGAACTACTAGGAGCAGCACAGTAGCACACCAGTCCCACTCCCCAACACTGCTAGACTAATAGCACTGGGCTTATAGTAGCAACTAGCAAAGTAAAAAAACAAAAAAGAAAATAAAAGCAGTCCTTACAAGGACTATTGGGTTATTACAGCAGTCAGCAGATGAGATTAGAAGAGATCAGTGCCCACAGCAGGCAGCTACATACAGAGCACTGCAGTAGAAGGTAGATTACTAGCCAGCAAAGCTACCCTAAAATGTCCCTCAAATCCCTGCAGACTTCTGTCCCTCCAATACAGAGCAGTATCAAGTAGATTACTAGCCAGCAAACTTACTATCAACTGTCCCTCAAAGAAATCAGTGAAATCAGTAACAGCTCTCTCCCTACACTAGCTCTTGCAAGCACACACAGGCAGAATGAAAAAACGCTGCAGGGCTTCAGTTTATATATGGAAGGGGAGTGGTCCAGGGGGTGTGGGGGTGGTCCAGGAGGGAGAGCTTCCTGATTGGCTGCCATGTATCTGCTGGTCTGGGGTGAGAGGTCAAAAAAAAGCGCCAGGTAAGGCGAACCCAAAATGGCGAACGTCGCGCGACATTCGCGAACATTCGGCGAGCGCGAACAGCCGATGTTCGCACGAACAAGTTCGCCGGCGAACAGTCCGCGACATCCCTAATTGTGGTAGATGCTGGGTTGTACTTTACCATTGTGCCCAGCTTAATGGCTGCAGGCTCTGAAACTGAAGGCACAGGCCAATGGTCATTCTGCCTAACCCTAAAACAAACCCTGTGTGGGTGCTACAACCCTGTCACCTATACAGATAGTAGTTTAACTCAGCTTTTCCTGGAAAACTAACTGGACACTGTGGGAGAATTATTGAGGGCTAGGGTTGTAACTGCACTAATACTATGTACCCCCATAGGACCCGATGGGAAGACTCAGGATGCTGTACTGTGCAGGCCCGGATTTGTGGGAAGGCCACCTAGGCCCGGGCCTAGGGCGGCAGGATTTTAGGGGGGCGGCATGCTGCCCAACCACACCCACATTGGTTCAAAAACACTGGGGATGCACAGGAGATACAATCTCCATGAAAATTTGCATGAATAAAGGGGGGGGACAGGGGCGACAAATGGCAGTGGGCCTAGGGGCGTCCGCTATGTAAATCCGGCCCTGGTACTGTGCAATGTTGGATAAATATATCATATATGATGGGTGGTGCACAGACCTTTCATGGATTTCAGAAGTCTGATCTGGGTGAGCTCTCAGGCATAATATCAAAATATAGCACAACAAATGTTAGGTTCAAAAATAATAGTGGGGGAATGTAATATGTTTCACAAAGTCCATTGCAAACATTAGCGACCCATATTCTCATTATTTGCATCCCTTTTGACTGATTTCAGACCTGATTTGCAAACAAATGGCTTTTGAGAACATGCCCAGTAAAATTTCACAATCACAAAGCATTTTATTTTGTGACAACATTTTTAATTAAACTCCAGAGCAGGCGTTAAAGCTAACCTTTTCTTAGCTATAGGGAGCGATGTAATATTCGCCAACAAATTAATTTACATTTAGAGTTGGACTGGGGGCCCAGGGGTGTGGGGGTCCGGATATTCCCTGGGCCCCCAGTCCGACTCTGGCTGCTCCAAATGTAAATTAATTTGTTGGAGAATAGTACATCACTCCAAACCCATGTCTCAACTGCACCCCCCAGACCCCCTTGGCAACCTCCCTCCACCACCCTATCCCTGCATGTACCTTGCTAATATGACAGCTGCAGTCAGGCCCTTCGCCACACAAATCTTCAGCACAAATCCAGGCAGAGAGCAGATCTGGGTCTGCAGCAGTTCGAAGTCACACTTGTGATTTTAATTACATCCCCACTTACTGTATATTGCTTATGTTTATACACACTGTATTCCTGTAGCTGTAACTGGTGGGGTCTGCAACATTGAGATCGATTTACTTTTTACTAGTGATGGGTGAATAAATTTGTCAGGTGCAAATTTGTGGCGAATTTCCACCATTGGCCCCAAGCGAATACAATTGCGAGAAAATTACCCGGCAAAAAATCTGCCACGTCAAAAACAATTGTCATGCGCATAAAAATTGTTGAGTGTCAAAATTATTGGGACACCCATTGCCTTTCATGCATATGGACAAAATAGGCACACGTATAAAAATTGTTGCGGACACTGAAATTGACGCACATTAAATTGTTTTAATGCCCATTTTTTTTTACTTTAATGCATTTCGCGGATTTTTCGCCATTTCGTAGGAAATTCGTTAATTTTTTCGGCTAAGCGAAATGGGACAAATTCGCCCATCACTACTTTTTACTTTTTAAACTCTGAAACAACCATGAAAAGAGGTTATTGTCTAAATGAATATTTTGATCAACTCAAAATTGTTTGTGCTTCCCCAAAAGTCTGGTTGTCTGTTGATTTTGCCATGTGTTCACTGTTATATAAACAACGAATGGTTTTGGCGTCATAGATAGAAAGTTTAGTTCACATATACTGCGGAAGATGGCCTCAACTTAAACAGTACATGTGAATCTGCAATTCAAAGTAAATTAGAAGCGGAAGTTTCAAGCTGATGGGTATTACTTTTTGACATGGATAGCATCTGCTGCAAATTGAGCTATTGTTCCTATTTCCTTTCTGTGATTATAGTTTGAAAAAAGTAATTTAGATGTATTTTTTAAATTTCACTTAATGGCAACGTCACTCTCAGACCTTTTCTTCAAATGAAACTGAATGAAAAATACAAGTCCAGTGCCTTAAAGGAATCAACTGTTTTGCCATCTGCAAAAACTTCTCTTATAATATATTACATCTGCATATGTATAGGTTGCACCTGGCAAATCATCAACAAGCAAATATTTCATGCAAATTAGGTAAGTGAAAAGTTCATTTTGATGTTGAATGAATGGCAAAATTGAAGCTACTTATAATAAGTTATGCTTAGCATCATGTATATAGTGGATAATATGCTCCCTACTGTAGTTTATAAAGATATTAGAAGTCACAGAGAAGTTATGCGATTGTATACAAGCAAGAGGCCACAGGTCACATAACGTGTGGTGGCTGATATTATCTTTGTACATTTTAGTAAGGGTACATTATTTATAAACTAAGAAATTATAGAAAGATCCATTATCTGGAAAACTCCAGGTCCCGAGCATTCACATATATATATATATATATATATATATGTATATATGAATGAGTCATTTTTGACAAACAGGTCAAATTAGTGCCGCTCTTGTAGCAAATCCTAGGAAAATTTGGGATAATCCTAGCAAGATCTTTATCAGCTCGTATGATGTTCCATTGATTTTTAACAACGTTGACCGGCGCATGCGCAGTAGGAGCATTTTGCAGTAAGATCTACTGCGCATGCGACAAAAGTACATTGTGACTTTTGGCGCATGCGCAGTAGATCCGTACAGGCGAAATGCTCCTACTGCGCATACGCTGGTCAAAGCAGGAAGAACATTGCGTGGAAGAAGATGTCATCTGTGAACTCCCTGGACCTGCGCAGAAGGGTAACAAGTTAGGGGCATTTGCCCAGCGGGACGGTTAGGACAGGGGGGAGAAGGGAGGGTGGGCAACACATGGGAGGGGGGGAGTTTTTGAGCCAACTAGGTTTCCTTCCCCTTTAACCATTTCTGTGAATTGTAATTCAGTGCTACGCCACACAATAATCATATTGTCAATTCAAGGATGAAAAAAAGGATGTTGCTGTTCCTACTGTGCATAAATACAGTGCTACAGTGATAGGCTGAGAGATTTGATGACACTGCTCTGACACACTCCTATATAGTGTGTGCAGGGAGTGGCCTCTTCCTCTTTTGCCTCTGGATGTGATTCCAGCTGGGTCTGCCCAGGGGAGCCTGGGTACAGCTAGGCCCAGAAAGGCCCAAGTGCTTTGGAGAAGAAGTCGGGGTCCAGGTAACCCCGGGAATGAGGAACAGATATACTAGGGCAGACTTGTCATAGTCTCTCTAGGAGAGAAAGGCAGAGAGGTTATAGAGAAAGAGCAGCTGAAGCTCCAACAAGGATTTGCAGTAAGGGAGTAGCTTCCCAGAGGCTCTGTGTGTTGCCTCCAGTCAGGGACCTCAGTGAAGAGGGACTGTAGGGTAGAAGCTGCTTTCCTGACTTCCAGGAGGGAAAGGTTGTACTGCATTTGCCTGTGTACTCTCTGTGTGAGCCTTCCTGTGTTCTGTGTGAACTCAATATGCGTTTTCCTCAAGCTCCTGCGTGAGTATTAAACCTGTGGTCACTTGCCTCGTGCATAGTAAATAAACCGTTCCTGATTGTTAAGAACCTCCTGGCGCCCAAGTTGTTTTTGTGTGCACAGTAGCCTGGGGGGGATGTAGTTGCACTACACCATAGAGGGAACACTTACACTTAGCGAAGGCCCTGCCCTGGGTGTAAGTCGCGTGTAACCCATGCTCTAGTGTTCTAGCTGGTGAATTAACCCCGAGTGGCCCAAATAGGTGGTACACTAATTAGGAGGGGCAACTGTAAGGACACATTTAAGCAAGATGAAAACCATAGCCATGGGCTGGGAAAAGTTTGTAAATAGATTATAAATAGTTATATAAAATAAACAGTATAATAACTTATAATATTATAATAAATGTAACCTTTTTGATATCATTCTCTATCCCAGATGGCACAATTCCTCCCAATTTAAGGAAAATAGAAGTTCAGACTCTGCTGGGATTCGAGCCAGGGACCTTTAGGTTTCTGGCTCAATGCCTTATCCATTGGGCTAGGTTAGCAGCTTTTAGGGCTGCTCACTATATGTTACCTGGGCTCTGCAGCCCCAGCCCAGCAGCAGCCTGATTGCTTGCAGTCAGCCAATCAGGGCTGACTCTGCCCTATTTAAGGCCAGCACTCCTAACAGTGCTTGCTGGAGAATTGTTTCCCAGACCAGCAGTGTGGCATTGTCCTTAGTTAAGGGTTTCAGCTCTAGCCTGCTTTCCTTTCCTTGTCCTGTCCTGTTCTACCCTACCTTGTACCTTTCCTCCTTATCTTTCCTTCTTTTGTTCCTGCCTTGTCTTACCCTCCCAGTTCTGCTCTAGTCCTACCTTTTACCTTGCCTTAACCTATTTCTGCCTTGCCTTGTCTGTTCCTACTTCCTGTTCTAACTTGAAACCTTGCCCTGCTTTCCTTACTATTCTGTATCTTGATCTGCTTCTCACTCCAAACCTTTCCCTGCCTTGACCTTGTACTGACCTTACCTTGCCTGTTCCTGATTCTTACTTCCTGTCCCTGCCTTGTACCTTGTAACCCCTCATCTCACTCTGCATCTTGCCCTGCCATTTCCTGCTCTATCCAGTCCTCTCCTTTTGCTCCAGTCTCTAGAACTATGCCTGCACCATTGTGTCTCATCATTTCAGTCTTTCCTCTTTTTTTCAGTACAAAGGGATAAAATATGTGCTGGGGAATACACAAACTTCTAATGCCTTTTTTAATGTGTTTGTAGTCTGGATTAGAATTAATTTTAAAGTTAAAGTTTTTCTGCTCTTCCTCAAGCAGTAATGGCTGCGTGGAACTTTAAATATTTACTTTTGAATTCACATTACTGCCTTTTAATAAATCTGAATCCAGTCCCAGCCCTTTGGCATTTAGTTTCAGACTTGCTGTGCCAGTAAAAGTATATGAATCTCATTCCTTAAACAAACATCATGAATATCATTTGCACAGACCAGTCAATTATTTTGCTGACATATGAAAACCATTTTCAGCCTCCTGGGATTATTTATTAATTCTACTTTAGAGATACTTTCTAAATAAAGCTATATAGCACACATAAGCCAGTCATAGAATTAAAACAATTAATCTGTCAGATGTAATAAAAGATGTATGCACTTCCATGGAAGATAGGTTAGATAAAGTTGTGGGCATAAGAAGGGAAAATGAGGGAGGAGATTTGGTTGGGGGTACTGTTAAGGTTGTGGAGGACCACAAGTTGCTTTTACAAAATGCTCAAACTGATTCCAGTATTAAATATTGTATATTTTCAAATGCAAGTAGTCTGACTGGTAAAATGGGAGAGCTGGAAGTGCTAGCACTGGAGAGAAAATTTGATGTAATTGCTGTTGCCGAAACATGGCTGAATGAGTCGCATGACAGGGCAGTTAATATCAGCGGCTATACTTTGTTTCGGAGGGACATAGGCAATAGAAAATGAGGAGGTGTATGTCTGTTTGGTAGGCAAGATTTAAAAGCTTATATAAAGGAGAAGCTGATGATAGGAAATGAGAGGACTTATGGGAAGATCTCTTTAATGAGAGCCCAGTAAATTAATTAAAGGAGTATGCTATAGACCCCCTAATTTTTTAAATAAAAAGAGCAACACAATATATACAAGTATCGATATGGCAAGGGAATATCCTTTATTATGAAGCACAATTCCAGTGAGGGCAAGTGCCCCCCCCCTTGCCCCTATCTATGGACGCCCATGCCTGGGACCTGTCTTAACACAACACCTGTAGTGCCTGGCCAGGTACTGCAAACAGATACGTAACTTCCTAAACTTAAATAAAAATTTCAGTGACTTAGGGAGAAACTTCTGTAACTTACATAAAAATGCATCACGCAGTGACAACGCAGAGCAGCTTGACAGGTGCAAGCAGGTGTAAAGGGTTTACACTTAGGGCAAATTCCACTGAACACCAATGATTTGGCAGACTTTTAGAACATCGATGAATTACATAGTTTATATACGTCCATCGAGTTCAACCTTAAATCTGTACTTAACCTGGTAACTGCTAGTTAATCCAGAGGAAGGGAAAAAACCATGTTTGAAGCCTGGTGTATAAAAAGAACAGTTTTTCTGCCACAACAATATGTTTTGATGAAGCTATATCCTCCACAATCTTGTGTCAGTGACATCATATCCTGAATGCCGAAAAATCAAAAAAAAAAAGAAAACTCTAGCATTTTTTCCTATTTTAAAGTGGGATTATGTATAAAAGTTGAAACTGTTAAATATTTTTATATATATATATATATATTTTTAACCATTTGAAGGTCATGCTACATTTGTTTTAGGGTGGGTGCATGTCTAGGACAATATAGGACCTCTTTTGTCTTTATTTTGTTTCCTTGGGCATTTTTAATAATAATTGGCCACTTCAAGCAATTTCACTAACATCAATAATAAAAACAATAAAACGCCCAATTCAAATAGACCTAAGCTTAAGTGTGTTAATAAAGTTTCGATATGCAGAAAGTAACGCTAGTGAAAGTTCACTTGGAAATGCTTGCGCTGATACATTTTCATTTCATCAGCATTTGTCTGCCGAGACAAAATATTGCACTTTGATGAATAAGCGTTTGCTCTTCAAATTAACATCTGACCAAGTTGCACATTGTGTGGTGGAGCCATCCAAGGTGAAAATTTGCCCTTTAGAAAAAATTGCCCCATAGATATTTCAACAATGAAATGACTACTTACTGGGCCCACAGCAAAATCATTGGACCCTCAAGACCAGGGGTCACAGCAAGATCATTGAACCCACTAGACCAGGGAGTTTGTAATACAATACAGTAATTAAGTACATGCAACACAAGCATAAAAAAGTCCCTGAGGGTGCCAATTATGGGCTGTGTTTGGGTATTTGGTAGCTCCTATGTGGACTGGCAGTACACCTGGCTTTTATGCAACCAAAAGTTGTCTCCAAGCCTGGAATTTAAAGATTAGCACTTGATTTCAGGCCACAGAGAGCAACATTCAATCGATTGATGAGCAACATGTTGCTTGTAAGCCAGTGGTCGAGGATCACTGCTCTAGACTTTGGGACTAGACATTTTCTTTAAACATATGTTGCAGCTGGGACCCCTAAAATTCTTAGTCTCCCCAGTAGTTGCAGCAACTGTTAGTTGCAGCCTCTATAGTTACACATCTGCTTTTCAGTAAAAAAAATTCTATGATTGTATGATTGTATGCTAGTACTTGTGGTTGAAAAAAAAAAAACATCCATCACCTTCAACCTTTTGTCCTAAAAAAAATAACTGCTCTGCTGTGCAGCACATAGAAGGGATGTTTCCAAAATTGTTTCTACCAAGCACTTTTGTTAATTGGGGGCCAAAACAAATAAATTGTATAGGGGACCAAGATGTCTGGTGCAAATATGAAAACTCACTGAAAAATTACTGTAAAGTTAAAATATTTAAATAGTTATTATATAACAGAAGAATGGACAGCACCCTAGGTGTCAACATTAGTTGATTGAAGCAGGGGGGAAACAGAGTTTTTAAACCACCACTTGTTCATCCCACTGAGAAACCATTTAATAGCATCCATTTTAGTAGATCCAATTTGATACATTTAGTTACAGTGAGTGGTTGACTCACTTAAACTAAACAAATATCTATGAAGCTGAACTCCATTAATACCCTAGAGTGAATACCATATTCCTGCTATATTCATCCCAGTTGTATAAATAAAATATTTTTTTCTCCAAAACAAAAGGCATGGAGAAAGTTTAATGATGTCCTTGGCTTCCTCTTGCACTATTTTTCCAGTGAAAAATCACATGATGAAATTTAACTAACGTCCTTGGTTTTTGCCCACCATTTTTTTCCAGTGCAATTTTTTTTCCTGTGAAACTAATCACATTGAAATAATATTCTAATGTAATGATAATTCTAACATAATATTATTTATAGGTATAAAAGCAGCACTACACCTACAAATGGCTCTTATTTATTAATGTTGCGCTTTACTGTTTTTTCTTAATTTTCCCACATAATGCAAATAAAAATGTATCACTGTACATTAATATTTATTGAAGTGGAGTTCAAGTTACAGACAGAAACATCAAAGTCAGAAGCACAATACAAAACAGAACAGTAAAATAAACTGAAATTCAAAGAAAGTGAGAGACTGAGAAGAGCAACACAATAGGATGTGATGACTCCATAGCCCCTATACCATTCCAGCTGTTAACCTACAATAAGAGAGTAAAGCAAAGGTAAATCTACAAAAAAACTTTGACTTACTGAAATAACAGAAAATAAAACTGTAATCAAAAAAAAAGAGAAAGGGGAATTTCCTTGTTAGTTACTAAAGACACTTACACTTACTCACTTTCGGATTGTATAGAGGTGTAATTACCAAACAGTATTATTCTCAGGTAGGATAGCAGTAAACCCACACACTCCAAGTATTTCCCAAAATTGATTTTAAATAAATAAATATAAAGTGCAACAATTATTATAAAGTGCTGAGTGCCATAATTTCCAAATCAATTCTGTGCCATCACATCAATCAATTACTCGATGGATTAAATCAAAATTGATCAATTATTCCAATTATTCAATGGTTTCATATTTTAACTTTCTATCTCAATAGACAAGAGGCTAGCTTCCCTAAAAAAACACAAATCCCCAGGGCCTTTGAGTAAAATGAGATTAGAGGGAAAGAATGCAGCACTAAAAATATTGGCTCAACAATATTGGGACAGCTTTAAAAAATCAGTTTGCTAAAATGACTAAGAGAAAGATTTTTAAATAGTTATAAGAACAAAAATGTAATATTTATTTAGAGTGCTAATGACATGTATAAATCAACATTGAAATTTTATAAGGTTTACTATATTAGTCACTTTTAGTACAAAAGTAGCACACAGGTTTTTGTCCCATGAGCAGGGTCAGAAACTGCATTTTTTAATGGAAAAAAAGTAATTTATGAGCTCACATAGCACTTGTATATGATTCTTCTGGAAAAAGGATGTGATTTAGCCCTTGCACCACCTTCCTTTAGCCCTGTGCCATTCATTTTATCATTGATAGCCCATTCAGCTCAAGGCACACATCATTTTTCTATGCATGAGACACAGAATACCTGTTCTTTACCCTACAAGAAGCTAGCCTTCAGTATAGGACTTGCACTGCATCCATTCCATTAATTGCCAGGAATGAATTTTTGTGTCTAGTTTCCAAGACCCAAATAGTTTGACTTTTGAAGTGGACACAAAGACTGGCACCTGAATGGTATTGAATTCAAGACGTTTGGATTTATTAAATTTAAAGCCTGATACTTCAAGAAGTTTGTATCTAAGAATCTGATTTCCTGCAATGTTCTGCAGTTACAAATTGGTAACGGCAGTAACGTTAAACTTAAAAAAATATACATTTTGGCTATTTTACATTCCATTAACTTTTACTCATTAATTACAAATTTCTTAATGGATTATGTATAATAGATTTTTCCCTGCCATGCACTGTGCTAGATTGTATTAGCTATGATGAATGCAGCACCATTTATGGTCACATTGCATGGTTTGCTATTTTATTGCAAGTGGAAGCTGTTTATGCATGCATTTTTAAATAATTAGCTTACTGTATGCCCTTTGATAGATTGCTATGCAAAGTCCAAAACCGATTATTTTTCATGATAAAGCATCATAGCTGATAAAGTGAGAAAGCCTGTTTTGAAATATCAGATTTGACTAAACATTTTAATGACATGAAAGGTATCCTTTCATGGCCAATCATAAGCTGCTGGAGGTATGTATACTCTCATTATAGTCACAGTTTTTGATATTCATTTAAGCAGTTTGCTAAGGCGTATTGCTTGTAGTTGTAAGTTATAGCTGTAACTACAGCCTGCTCTGTATTTTTTGTCTTTGACTTGGGACTGTCCCTTAGACCTAATGGTTAGCTTACCTCTAAGGCTAGGGCCACACTAGGCGATAGCGCCGCGATTTGACTCGCGGCAACTTTTAATCCGCAATCGCTGGGGAAACTTTTGCGCTGGCGTCTATGGGGAATCGCGGCGTAAAAACACACGCGGCGATCTTTTTTCTATTGTCGCTCGAAATCGCCTAGCGAGGCAATTTCGAGCGACAGTAGAAAAAAGATCGCCGCGTGTGTTTTTACGCTGGCGATTTTTCGCGATTCCCCATAGACGCCAGCGCAAAAGTTTCCCCAGCGATTGCGGATTAAAAGTCGCATCGAAAAGTCGCCGCGAGTCAAATCGCGGCGCTATCGCCTAGTGTGGCCCTAGCCTAAGCTACACAGGAATGTTTGTTGCTCAGTTTATTGCTTTCATACAGCTCTCAGGCTTTGCTCTTCACATACACCTGCACTGCATTTCCTATTTGTCCATTCACACAATCTAGCTGGGAGTGGACACTGAATAATTTCCCATTTAAAAAATATAAATGCATTATTCCATTCAGATTAAATCAGGGATGATCAGAACGATGAATCAATCCTGTCTGACATGCTTCAACTCCTAAATCCTAAAGTTGAGATATATTGGAAAAGCATAAGTATAATAATTTAATCTATTTCTAGTGCACTTAAAAACATACATATAGAGAAAGAGAATATTGCTTTCAAAACAGAGGAAACACAATATCTATGTTACAAATATAACAACAATGCCACAAAAAATTAATGATGAGCAAATATGTCACAAAATTACGAAAAATTCTCTAAACTTTGTTGTAGTGAATATTTTGTCATTCAACTATTTTTTTTTTTTGACTGCTTCATTTTGTAGCAAACTACATTAGAGTCTACAGACGTTTTTTCGTGGCACCTTGTTTCTGCTTTGGGGCTTCTGTACCAATAAAAATTGGAAAGGCAAAATTACATGCAGTTTTCCCTTAGTATACTGCTACACGTGTGCCCTACATTGTTAGATTAGTTTATACATTACTACTAGGTTACAAACACAGGCACAACTAATAATAAATCTGACTACTAACAGATATCAGGGTGCTTTGTATCCCACATTAAAATGAATAAACCATATATTTATGTATCTGTACAGACATATATAGACAGTGGAATGGCTCAGATCTCTTTGGATGATGTGGAAGGAGAGGGAAAGGATAAAATGACAAATGCATTTCTTTTGCGTCTTTTTATGTTGACGCCGTCGGTGGAATGCAGAAATTCATAATGAATATGAACATGGTGCCATTTTTCGGTCATCACTATATACACGAGTATAAGCCGAGTTTTTCAGCCCCCAAAATATGCTGAAAAACTCTAGCTTGGCTTATAATCGGGTCAAGTGCAAAAATGGTCGCCAGCGTCTAAGAATAGTCGCCGGCATCCAAGAATAGTTGCCGGCATCCAAGAATAGTCTCCAAGAAGATTCGCCGGCGTGCAAAAATGGTCGCCGGCATCCAAAAACGAGACACTGTCACCTCCAATGGGAGCAGAAACCCTCAATTTTTTGATTGAAACTTACAAGAAGCTGCTGCATTTCTCACCCTCGGCTTACTTACTTACTCGAGTCAATAAGCTTTCCCAGTTTTTGGAGGTAAAACTAGGTAGGGATGTCGCGGACTGTTCGCTGGCGAACTTGTTCGCGCGAACATTGGCTGTTCGCGTCCGCCGCAAGTTCGCGAACGTCGCGCGATGTTCGCCAATAGGCGTTCGCGTCAAAATCGTTCGACCATTCGACCATTCGAGCGCTAAAATCGAAGGATTTTCGTTCGAATCGAACGATCGAAGCATTGGATCGAATGAAATCATTCGATCCAATGGCTTCGTTCGTTCGACTCGAACGAAAATCCTTCGATCGAACGATTACAATCCTTCGATCGTTCGAATCGAACGATTTTCGGATGATCGAAGTTCGCGAACAGTTCGCGAACTGTTCGCAAATTTTGCCGGTGTTCGCGAACGGCGTTCGCGAACACATCGGCGGCGGTTCGCTACATCCCTAAAACTAGGTACCTCGGCTTATACTCTGGATGGCTTATACTCGAGTATATATGGTAATTATAATAGCATGGTGCAGGAAGGAAGGGTTTGGGTTCCTAGAGCACTGGGCTGATTTTTCATTGGGGTACAACCTATACAGTCGTGATGGTTTGCACCTCAATGGAAGGGGGTCCGCGGTGCTAGGGGAAAGAATGGCTAAGAGGTTGGAGGAGAGTTTAAACTAGGCAAGAGGGGGGTGGGTGAGATAAAGAATTATGGGGAAGCTAGGGAAGACGGGGCAGTGGGGTTAGTAAGGGGTCATGGGGGAGGAGTGAGGGGGGCATACATTTTACCAGCTAAGGAGGTCCCTCTGTTACAAGGAAAACAGAATAATACTAACTTAACATATAATTCTTCACTAAGTAATGCAAATTTCAAAAGTAAAAGTAGTAACCTCCGCTGTATGCTGGCAAATGCACGGAGTTTGTCAGGTAAAATGGGAGACCTGGAATTAATTGCATGCTCTAAAAATTATGATATAATTGGTATCACTGAGACCTGGTGGGATGAAACCTGTGACTGGATTGTGAATTTAAATGGTTACACCCTTTTTAGGAGGGACAGAGGGATTAAAAAGGGTGGAGGAGTGTGTTTGTATGTAAAGCCTGAATTAAAACCATGCGCTAAAGAAATAACAATAGCTGGCACTGGTGAGGGTATAGAATCACTCTGGGTAGAGATTTTGACTGGGCAAAAGGCAACAAAAAGAATTATCATTGGTGTATGCTATAAACCACCTCGTATAAGTGTCGAGTATGAAGCCCAGTTACTCTTGCAGATACAAGCGGCTTCACAGCTGGGTCAAGTTGTTGCTATGGGTGACTTCAATTATCCAGACATTGACTGGGGTAATGGGGTTGC
The DNA here is from genome assembly GCA_038501925.1 of Xenopus petersii. Taxonomy (NCBI): domain Eukaryota; kingdom Metazoa; phylum Chordata; class Amphibia; order Anura; family Pipidae; genus Xenopus; species Xenopus petersii. Next base: position 89,264,588 of record CM076674.1, on the reverse strand, counting down.
TAAGACAGAAAAAGCTAGTAGGTTTGTAAATATGCTGAATGACAACTTTTTATTCCAGCTCGTTCAAGAACCTACGAGGAATAACTCTCTTTTGGACCTTGTAATAACTAACAATACTGAACTCATCTCTAACATTTGTGTGGGGGAGCATTTAGGGAATAGTGATCATAACATGGTCTCCTTTGAGATTCTGTTGCAGAAGCAATTCTATAAGGGAGTAACTAAAACACTAAATTTCAGACGTGCAAACTTTGACAGTATAAGGGCATCTCTGCAACATATTAAGTGGGAAATGCTTTTCTCAGGGTTAAACACAGAACAAAAATGGGAAGTCTTTAAAATGCTGCTTAATAAATATACTTGTCAGTATATTCCACTTGTAAGCAAGGAACGTCGTTGCAAAGCAAAACCTTTTTGGTTCAATAGAAGCGTTGGTGTTGAGGTGGGTAAGAAAAGACGTGCTTTTAAAACTTTCAAGTTAGCTGGTACAGCCGAATCATTTATAAGGTACAAAGAGGCCAATAAATCATGTAAAGAAGCTATAAGGCAAGCTAAAATTGCTATAGAAAAGGATATTGCAGCAAGCAGTAAAAAAATCCAAAATTATTTTTTAAATATGTTAATAGTAAAAAAATGAAGCAGGAAGGGGTGGGTCCCTTACTATCAGAGGGGGGTCAGCTGGTTGATGAAAACAAATTAAAAGCGCAGATTCTGAATTCATATTTTTCATCTGTCTACACAAATGAGGAATCAGTAAGTGAAGGTTTCCTTCTTAACAGTCCCAATTCTAGTAATACAACTAATGATGCATGGTTCACACATGATGAAATTCAAAAGAGACTAGAACATGTTAAGATTAACAAAGGTCCAGGGCCAGATGGTATTCATCCCAGGGTAATTAGCGAGCTTAGCTCTGTGATTGCCAAACCTCTTTACTTAATTTTTCAGGATTCATTGAGATCTGGCATAGTGCCGAGAGACTGGCGAATTGCTAATGTGGTGCCTCTATTCAAAAAAGGATCCCGTTCTCAGCCTCAAAACTATAGGCCAGTTAGTCTGACGTCAGTGGTAGGAAAGCTTTTCGAAGGGTTAATAAAGGATAAGATACTGGACTTCATAGCAAATCATAATACTATGAGTTTGTGCCAGCATGGTTTTATGGGTAATAGATCTTGCCAGACTAACTTAATTTCTTTTTATGAGAATGTAAGTAGACACCTCGATTCTGGGATGGCAGTGGATGTGATTTACTTAAATTTTGCTAAAGCATTTGATACAGTGCCACACAAAAGGTTACTGGTTAAATTAAGGAATGTTGGCCTGGAACATAGTATTTGTACCTGGATAGAGAACTGGCTAAAAGATAGACTACAAAGAGTGGTGGTAAATGGAACATTTTCTAATTGGACCAGTGTTGTTAGTGGAGTACCGCAGGGCTCTGTACTAGGTCCCTTGCTTTTCAACTTGTTTATTAATGACCTGGAGGTGGGCATTGAAAGTACTGTTTCTATTTTTGCAGATGATACTAAATTGTGCAGAACTATAGGTTCCATGCAGGATGCTGCCACTTTGCAAAGTGATCTGTCTAAACTGGAAAACTGGGCAGCAAACTGGAAAATGAGGTTCAACGTTGATAAATGCAAGGTTATGCACTTTGGCAAAAATAATATAAATGCAAGTTATACACTAAATGGCAGTGTGTTGGGAGTTTCCTTAAATGAAAAGGATCTAGGGGTCTTTGTAGATAACACGTTGTCTAATTCTGGGCAGTGTCATTCTGTGGCTAGAGATGGCGCGAACTGTTCGCCGGCGAACTTGTTCGCGCGAACATCGGGTGTTCGCGCTCGCCGGAAGTTCGCGAACGTCGCGCGACGTTCGCCATTTTGGGTTCGCCATTGTTGGCGCTTTTTTTTGCCCTCTCACCCCAGACCAGCAGGTACATGGCAGCCAATCAGGAAGCTCTCCCCTGGACCACTCCCCTTCCCTATAAAAACCGAAGCCCTGCAGCGTTTTTTTCACTCTGCCTGTGTGTGCTGAAGAGATAGTGTAGGGAGAGAGCTGCTGCCTGTTAGTGCTTTCAGGGACAGTTGAAAGTTTGCTGGCTAGTAATCGTTTTGATACTGCTCTGTTATTGGAGGGACAGAAGTCTGCAGGGGTTTGAGGGACATTTAAGCTTAGGTAGCTTTGCTGGCTAGTAATCTACCTTCTACTGCAGTGCTCTGTATGTAGCTGCAGTGGGCAGCTGTCCTGCTTCTGATCTCATCTGCTGACTGCTGCAATAACAGTAGTCCTTGTAAGGACTGCTTTTATTTATTTTTTTGTTGTTTTACTACTACTACTACTACTACTACTACTACTACTATAAGAGCCCAGTGCTATTAGTCTAGCAGTGTTGGGGAGTGGGACTGGTGTGCTAATCTGCTGCTCCTAGTAGTTCAGCAGCACCAACTGTAATTTTTTTTTTTTAATATTCATTTTTTTTTTATTTTACTTTTTTTTATTTTACTACCGCTGTAGTAGTGTATAAGTTGACCTTTTAGGCATTATTTGCCCTGTAGGCATTTTTTGCCCAGTGTGTTATTCAACCAACAGCCATCTAGCTGTGTGACCTTGTTCACATTCTGTCTAAATATCCATAATATTACCGTCTCCAGAAAAAACACCGGAGTGACTTTTTTCAAGCAGCCATAATAAATTTTACGTAATCCGTATCCATCGCTGTAGTAGTGTATAAGTTGACCTTTTAGGCATTATTTGCCCTGTAGGCATTTTTTGCCCAGTGTGTTATTCAACCAACAGCCATCTAGCTGTGTGACCTTGTTCACATTCTGTCTAAATATCCATAATATTACCGTCTCCAGAAAAAACACCGGAGTGACTTTTTTCAAGCAGCCATAATAAATTTTACGTAATCCGTATCCATCGCTGTAGTAGTGTATAAGTTGACCTTTTAGGCATTATTTGCCCTGTAGGCATTTTTTGCCCAGTGTGTTATTCAACCAACAGCCATCTAGCTGTGTGACCTTGTTCACATTCTGTCTAAATATCCATAATATTACCGTCTCCAGAAAAAACACCGGAGTGACTTTTTTCAAGCAGCCATAATAAATTTTACGTAATCCGTATCCATCGCTGTAGTAGTGTATAAGTTGACCTTTTAGGCATTATTTGCCCTGTAGGCATTTTTTGCCCAGTGTGTTATTCAACCAACTGCCATCTAGCTGTGTGACCTTGTTCACATTCTGTCTAAATATCCATAATATTACCGTCTCCAGAAAAAACACCGGAGTGACTTTTTTCAAGCAGCCATAATATATTTTACGTAATCCGTATCCACCGCTGTAGTAGTGTATACGTTGATCTTGTGGGCATTATTTGCACAGTGTTTTCTTCAAACCGCCATCTAGCTGTGTGAGCTTGTTCACATTTTGTCTAAATATTGATAATATTATCGTCTCTAGAAAAACCACTTGAGTTACTTTTTTTCAAGCAGCATTCTTATATTTTACGTAATCCGTATCCACCGCTGTGTATACGTTGACCTTGTAGGCATTATTTGCACAGTGTTTTATTCAAACCGCCATCTAGCTGTGTGAGCTTGTTCACATTTTGTCTAAATATTGATAATATTATCGTCTCTAGAAAAACCACTTGAGTTACTTTTTTTCAAGCAGCATTCTTATATTTTACGTAATCCGTATCCACCGCTGTGTATACGTTGACCTTGTAGGCATTATTTGCACAGTGTTTTCTTCAAACCGCCATCTAGCTGTGTGTATTATCGTTTCCAGAAAAACCAACTGAGTTTTTGTTGTTGTTGTTTTTTTAAAAATAATGCCAGGCAAAGGCAGGCCGCCACGCAGAGGCCGTGCTAGGGGCCGTGCTGCTATGCAATCCTGTGGCCCTAGCAAATTGCCCAGTTTTAAAAAGCCAATGACCCTGAACTCCCAAAATGCTGAAGAGGTAGTTGACTGGCTTACACAGCACACCCCATCCTCTACCGTTTCTAACTTTACCACAACATCCTCCTCATCCTCCACTGCTATGGCCACCCCACGTAACACTTCCTCCACCACCGGTGCCCCTTCTTCACTGGAGTCAGAGGAGTTATTTTCCCATGAGTTTCTTGAACTGAGTAATGCGCAACCATTATTGGCAGAAGAAGATGAAGGAGATGAGGACGTTACACCAGATTTAATTCTGGCAGAGAACACGACAGAGATGGACATAATGATGAGTGATGAGGAGGAGGTCCCCGCTGCTGCTTCCTTCTGTGATGTGTCAGAAGAAATTGATGCATCTGAGGAGAATGATGATGAGGAGATTGATGTTTTGTGGGTGCCTAGTAGAAGAGAGCAAGAGGAGGGTAGTTCAGATGGAGAGACGGAGAGTCAGAGAGGCAGTAGGAGAATAAGACTTAGAAGAAGCAGGGAGGACAGCCCGCAGGGATCAGTAGGGCAACAACATGTATCGGCACCTGTGTTCAGCCAGCCAACGCACCCGCCATTGCCGCCAATGCCGCCAACTTCTACTGTTACCGCCAGATCGCACACTTCCAAAAAGTCAGCAGTGTGGGATTTTTTTAATGTGTGTGCCTCTGACAAAAGCATTGTAATTTGCAATGAGTGCAGTCAGAAACTGAGCCTTGGTAAGCCCAACAGCCACATAGGTACAACTTCTATGCGAAGGCACATGAGCGGCAAGCACAAAGCACTTTGGGAGCAACACCTCAAAGGCAACAGGCAAACTAAAAGCCACACTCCTTCTGGTCCAGCATCTTACTGCTCTACCTCTGCTCTCCTTGACCCATCTGAACCACCCTCCACTCCGCCTTCCACCTTGACCACCTGTTCCCATTCCCAGTCATCTGCCACCAGCCAAGTTTCTGTGAAGGCCATGTTTGAGCGTAAGAAGCCAATGTCTGACTGTCACCCCCTTGCCCGGCGTCTGACAGCTGGCTTGTCTGCACTCTTAGCCCGCCAGCTTTTACCATACCAGCTGGTGGACTCTGAGGCCTTCCGCAAATTTGTAGCAATTGGGACACCGCAGTGGAAGGTACCCAGCCGCAATTTTTTTTCTAAAAAGGGAATACCACACCTGTACCAACATGTGCAGAGCCAAGTTACCGCATCTCTGTCACTTAGTGTTGGGCCAAAGGTCCATATGACTACTGACGCATGGTCCTCCAAGCATGGTCAGGGCAGGTATGTCACCTACACTGCCCACTGGGTGAACTTGGTAATGGCTGGGAATGGGAAGCAGGGAATGGGTAGCTCAACAACAACAACAACAGTGGAGTTGGTGTCACCGCCACGGATTGCACGCGGTTCTGCCACCACCTCTACTCCTCCATCGCTCTCTACCTCGTCTTCTTCCTCTTCTTCTTCTTACTCTGCTGCTGGGTCCTCCTTCTCCTCCTCCACACCTGTGCACCCCCAGCTCCCCCTAGGCTATTCGACGTGCCAGGTACGCCGTTGTCACGCTGTCTTGGGGATGACGTGCCTGGAAAGCAAAAACCATACCGGATCTGTACTCCTGTCATCTCTGCAGTCACAGGCCGATCGGTGGCTGACCCCACACCAACTGCAGATCGGAAAAGTGGTGTGTGACAATGGAAGCAATCTGTTGGCAGCGTTGAGACTGGGAAATTTAACACATGTGCCCTGCATGGCACATGTGTTAAATTTAATAGTCCAACGTTTTGTCTCCAAGTACCCAGGATTCCAGGACGTTCTCACCCAGTCCAGAAAGGTGTCGGCCCATTTCAGACGTTCCTACACAGCCATGGCACGCCTTGCTGACATTCAGCAGCGCTACAACATGCCAGTCAGGCGTTTGATTTCTGACAGCCAGACTCGCTGGAATTCAACGCTCCTTATGTTGGAACGTCTGCTGCAACAACAAAGGGCCGTCAACGAGTACCTTTTTGAACTGGGTGGTAGGACTGGATCTGCAGAGCTGGGGATTTTTTTCCCCCGTTACTGGGTGCTTATGCGCGATGCCTGCAGGCTCATGCGACCTTTTGAAGAGGTGACAAATATGGTCAGTCGCACCGAAGGCACCATCAGCGACCTAATACCCTTCGCTTTCTTCCTGGAGCGTGCCGTGCGACGAGTGACAGATGAGGCTGTAGACCAGCGTGACGAGGAGCTGGAAGCGCACGATTTATGGTCGGAATCACCAGAACGAACCCAGGCACCTGCTGCAACGCAGGGAGAGGTGCCAGAAGTGGAGTCAGAGGAGGAAGGTGGCTTTGTGGAGGAGGAGGAGGAGGACCAACAGGAGCAGGCTTCCCAGGGGGCTAGTGGTGACCTTTTGGGGACCCCTGGTCTTGTACGTGGCTGGGGGGAGGAGACCGTGGATGATGCAGTCCTTGATAATGAGGAAGCGGAGATGGATAGCTCTGCATCCAACCTTGTGAGAATGGGGTCTTTCATGCTGTCATGCCTGTTGAAGGACCCCCGTATCAAGAGGCTTAAGGAGAAGGACCTGTACTGGGTCGCAACGCTACTAGACCCTCGGTACAAGCATAAAGTGGCAGAAATGTTACCAACATACCACAAGTCCGAAAAGATGCGGCATTTACAAACCAGCCTGCAAAACATGTTGTACAATGCTTTTAAGGGTGATGTCACTTCAGGAACTCATCAACATTCCAGGGGCAGAGGTGCCAGTAATCCTGCCACGAGCACACCTGCAAGGACAAAGCCCTTTGGCCGGTCTGTAACATCAGACATGCAAATGTTTTTCTGTCCAAGGCAGCGCCACAACCCTTCTGGATCCACCCTCAAAGAACGCCTCGACCGGCAGGTAGCGGACTACCTGGCATTAACTGCAGATATCGACACTCTGAGGAGCGATGAACCCCTGGACTACTGGGTGCGCAGGCTTGATCTGTGGCCAGAGCTGTCACAATTTGCCATGAACCTCTTGTCTTGCCCAGCCTCAAGTGTGCTCTCAGAAAGGACCTTCAGTGCAGCAGGAGGGATTGTAACTGAGAAGAGAACTCGCCTAGGTCACAAAAGTGTCGATTACCTGACCTTTATTAAAATGAATGAGGGGTGGATCTCGGAGGGTTACTGCACGCCGGAAGACTTGTTCTGACTTCTATGCAGCTGTCCTTCTCTTCAAGCCTCATGACTCCACACACAGCTGTCCTTTAGCGTCCTCCTCCCTCCGCCACCGTTACAAACTAGGGTGCAAACCCTACTGGTTTAATTTTTTCTGGCCTCTGTGCTTCAGTGGCTGCAACCAAAAAAACTGGGCAAACAATGTCTACAAGGTCAACGTATGGCGAAAAATGACTATTTTCAGCATTTATATGGCATATTTTTTCTGGCAACTGTGCTTCAGTGGCTGCGTCCAAAAAAATGCATATTTTCTGCATTTATATGGCATAATTTTTCTGGCCTCTGTGCTTCAGTGGCTGCAACCAAAAAAATGCATATTTTCTGCATTTATATGGCATAATTTTTCTGGCCTCTGTGCTTCAGTGGCTGCAACCAAAAAAATTTATATTTTCAGCATTTATATGGCATAATTTTTCTGGCAACTGTGCTTCAGTGGCTGCGACCTACAAAATGACTATTTTCAGCATTTATATGGCATATTTTTTCTGGCCTCTGTGCTTCAGTGGCTGCGGCCAAAAAAACTGGGCAAACAATGCCTACAAGGTCAACGACGTTGACCTTGTAGGCATTGTTTGAACAGTTTTTTTGGCCGCAGCCACTGAAGCACAGAGGCCAGAAAAAATATGCCACATAAATGCTGAAAATAGTAATTTTTTGCCATACGTTGACTCAACGTGTATGGCAAAAAATGACTATTTTCAGCATTTATATGGCATATTTTTTCTGGCAACTGTGCTTCAGTGGCTGCAACCAAAAAAACTGGGCAAACAATGTCTACAAGGTCAACGTATGGCGAAAAATTACTATTTTCAGCATTTATATGGCATATTTTTTCTGGCAACTGTGCTTCAGTGGCTGCGTCCAAAAAAACTGGGCAAACAATGCCTACAAGGTCAATGTATGGCAGTTGTTTAAAGAGAACAGTAGATTACTAGCCAGCAAAGCTACCTAAGCTAAAATGTCCCTCAAATCCCTGCAGACTTCTGTCCCTCCAATACAGAGCAGTATCAAGCAGATTACTAGCCAGCAAACTTACTATCATCTGTCCCTGAAATCACTAACAGCTCTCCCCCTACACTATCTCTTCCAAGCACACACAGGCAGATTTTTCAGATACATTTTTGCCCTTGATCCCCCTCTGGCATGCAACTGTCCAGGTCGTTGCACCCTTTAAACAACTTTAAAATCATTTTTCTGGCCAGAAATGTCTTTTTTAGATGTTAAAGTTCGCCTTCCCATTGAAGTCTATGGGGTTCGCGAACCGTTCGCGAACCGCTCGCATTTTTGCGCAAGTTCGCGAATATGTTCGCGAACTTTTTTTCCGACGTTCGCTACATCCCTATCTGTGGCTACTAAAGCAAATAAAGTTCTGTCTTGCATAAAAAAGGGCATTAACTCAAGGGATGAAAACATAATTATGCCTCTTTATAGGTCCCTGGTAAGGCCTCATCTGGAGTATGCAGTGCAGTTTTGGACTCCAGTCCTTAAGAGGGATATAAATGAGCTGGAGAGAGTGCAGAGACGTGCAACTAAATTGGTTAGAGGGACGGAAGACTTAAATTATGAGGGTAGACTGTCAAGGTTGGGGTTGTTTTCTCTGGAAAAAAGGCGCTTGCGAGGGGACATGATTACACTTTACAAGTACATTAGAGGACATTATAGACAAATGGCAGGGGACCTTTTTACCCATAAAGTGGATCACCGTACCAGAGGCCACCCGTTTAGACTAGAAGAAAAGAACTTTCATTTGAAGCAACGTAGGGGGTTCTTCACAGTCAGGACAGTGAGGTTGTGGAATGCACTGCCGGATGATGTTGTGATGGCTGATTCAGTTAATGCCTTTAAGAATGGCTTGGATGATTTTTTGGACAGACATAATATCAAAGGCTATTGTGATACTAAGCTCTATAGTTAGTATGGGTATATAGAATTTAATTAAAAGTAGAGGGGTGTATGTATGGATGCTGGGTTTTCATTTGGAGGGGTTGAACTTGATGGACTTTGTCTTTTTTCAACCCAATTTAACTATGTAACTATGTACTATAAGTCCCAGTACAGATTTATAGCATCTCCATTCTCGAGTGAGTTAAGATCATGTATCCAGGATGTTTTGTGTTTCTTCAATTTTTTTAACCTAATCTCCTCCTCTCATTTGAAACTTTCCTTATATGCCAAAACACACAGTGGAGTATAGTGGAAATATACTCCAGGACCTTAACCCCTACCTCTCTGCCTCAATATACACTGCATATCACACCATGTATGCTCCCATGCAGTATAATAGTCCACAAAGGATGTATTCTCATAACATTTTACAGTGAACTAGATACATTAAACTCAACATGATTTACACTGAGACATCCTACATAGTTGAAGCTATAGTCTTCTCTTCCTAAAAGCAACTTAAGGGGACTAATGTAGACACTTATTTCATACCAAATCCCCAATGTCTAATTCTGTTTTTTTATTAAAGGAAAAAAACCTGATAAACAAAAACAAGAAGAAAACGTTGTGGAATACAATAGACATTCTGCAACATGGATAAAATGTGAACAAACAGAATGGTATGAAAAAATGTAATATGTCTGTAATTGCTAGATCAATAGTTTTATCAATAGCATTTGTAATAAAGTAAAAGTGTGCCAATAGAAATAAAAGAAACTTCAGAAACATTTCTCAATAACTTTTGCCTTTTGAGTCATTTATTGTCTAATAGAAGTGCTGAGTTGTAAGTAAATGAAGGAAATGGGATATGTCCAGGGTGGTAAATCCTATGATCTAAGTGAGCTACCTCAGCCCTTATTATATGATCTGGTTCCCTTGCTTGCTCAGAACCTTTGCCCTGATCCTCTCACTTTAAGACCTGGCAGCACTCAAGTAGCTGAGAGCTCTACCCAAAGCCAAAGGTGGGGAGAAGTGTTATAGGCAGAAGTGTGAGCTGTGACCGGGATCTTGGCAGTGGTTTTGTGACCGGGATCTTGGCAGTGGGTTTGGGTTACTGATTATGACATTTGGCAATGATTTGTTTGGAAGCTGTAAATATGAAGGTTTTCAGTATTTCCGAACAGAGTTCATATTTGGCTCTTATTTAGAAGAGCTACCCAGGGGACTTTACTCAAATAAACATGGGTGACTGATTCCATAAGTTTGCAAACTCTGATATACTGTGCACTCCTCTCAGCACTTCCTGAAACAGGGGGAGGTTTGGGTTGGAAACTGTGTAATAATTTGGAATAAGGTACCAACATTATAGTACATTGAAAGCTTGGCCAAGATTAAGTTACCATACAATATAAGATGGTACCGTACCTATATATACACACATCTAGAGAAAGGAAACCTAACACATTTAAACTCATCTCTATGATATGATGGATTTAATATAATTCCACATTTGGAAAAAAAATTATGTTTCTCCTGAGGAGAAGGAGATTTGTTCAAAAGTTTCCCAATTGATCTTGCCTTATTAAGGGTATAAATCGCTGATTTAGTATACTAGTTATAAACAGAAAGGAAAAATCTTAGTTGCTATTGTCAACTTACTGGTGTAATTTAGCACCTGTAAATCAGCCCCATTGCCCCTAATACTTGTCAGTGTTTGGAGTGTAATAACACTACATTCCAATTATTATATAGATGGTTTGCAAAAAAATGTACAATAGTATTTTTTTGTAGACACCTCAAACTCTAATTATAATTTGAACACTGATGTTGAAATTAATTTGGGTAGGTAAGACTAAAATATAAGGATTGATTATTTAACTTTTGATCTACTGCTGAAAGGTGGTATCCTGCCTCACTGATTTAATTGCTTTGCTATAAAGCATAGAAAGCAGACTGAAACAATATAGAGCCCAAAGATGTAAGCATTTATGCTCATCAGTTGTCAAGTATAAAATGTCTTCCGAGAGAATGACATGAGACATAGTGCTACAATTCTGATAAGCCAAGGATACTTTAATACTTAAGGTTTTATTGTAAACACTGCAGCAATGAATTTTACATCTGTTGCCTTGCGTCATTTGATGATGAACAATAGTAAATCAATCCTTGCTCTCTCCCAGGGGCTGAATGCTGTGTCAGTGCCCTACCATATCTCTTGTTCTGTTACAGTGTTCTCAATGCTTAGGGGTTGGATACATCTCCTCCAGCAGTTACAGAGATGGATGAGACAATTATATCTAAGATAAGACCATATTTAAGATGATCAACGCCTCAGTTGTTATAGACATGAATATAAATTCTGAGATTATAAAGTATCCTAGTGCCCAGTACTTTTGGGTAAACAAAAGGTCAAGACTACCATGTATATTTACAAAATTCCCTTATTTCAAATTCTAAATAAAATTATTCAGGCATCAATCAGAGCTGGACCCATGTTGTTAAGCACTGTAATTTATTGATTCCGGAGTCGATGGAATCTATACATGTAATACAGAGTTAGCACATGCCAGTGACAATGGTAAGTGCCCCTTCCACTGTTTTATTTATTGAATGCCTGTTACTATTTGGTAGTTACCCTAAATTGTTATTTTCCTAGTGGCTCCACCAAATCAGCTTCATGTGCATCACCCTAGTACAGTGGTTGTTACACTTCTTCAATTAATAGCCTACCTCTATTAATTATACTTTAAAGACATAGGAGAACAGATATTCAGGACATTAAATATATTGTATCTCAAATATTATGCTAATTAAACCTAAAGCTGTTGTATCTTGTACCTGAACTACCTCCCCTTTCTTGTTTGTGGTATTTCATCTGCAGTATTGCCATACAAAAATTTAAGGCGAAATGTACTGGAAAAATGTTAATGAAAAATATGAGCAATGTGAATTATCGTGTCTTTGTGTGAATATTTCCTTAGTTTTAATTCAGTTTTTGCAATCCAGTGAAAGTATTTTATGGTTTATTTCACAGTGGAAAATAAACTGCTCATTTTATTATATGCACAGGTGTGCTGTGTATTTAACAAAGAAAAAGTATTATTTTCCACCAAAACTACTCAACCTTTAAGGTGTTATGAAATGCTCTATGTGCCATTAAAATTGGTATTTGAATAACTGTGTTAAGAAGCTGTGCCACTTGTCCCCATTTACTGTTTTTATTACATTTCCGATTAAAGGAGAACTAAACCCCCATACCAGGACTGTCTGGATATACCATTTATTGCTGCACAGATGTCAACCTATTAAATATCGGCCATCTTGAAATCCAAGTTCAAGAACACAGTCTCAAAGATGCATAGTTAAATTACATATTTATATATTTTTCCAGTGGTGAGACTTGAACTTTATGATATGTTAGGCAATGTGTTCTTTCTTTTTTAGTGCAGTTGTTAATCTGTGTATGTAGGGAGTTAGATGCAGCAAATACTTTAACGTTCAATGAGACACTGAGGTAATGTACACTAGTTATGGCCATATCTCTTTTGCCATATGTGAGATAGGGTCACTAATCTCTTCTGTTGGTCTCTAGTGAGCACATTGTACCCTTCATAAATATATTTACCATTTACCTTATTTCTGAGCTCTGTTTTGCTTTAGGCCTATGATTTCTATGATATTACACTTTGCCCATGGATAAACACACAATGATTTATTTAAACCAGTGTGCCTATGGTATGTTATTTTAAATTAAAATTAAAAGTTATGCTGTCAACTTTGCTCCGCTCTCTATTAAGACCTGGCGGCATCCGATTAGCCGAGGGCTCCTCCCGAAGAGAAAGGCGGCGGTTAAAGGTAGAAGTGAGAGCCGAGACCAGGGAGTTTAGCGTGGGTTCTGGATATAGGGTGCCGAACGTGACATATGCCCTGTAAATCAATGTGATAGAGAGGATCATAATAAAATCACATTTTATGAAATATACTAGGAAAAAGCTAGATTGTAATATATTTTGTGCAAGCTATTTTATGGGTCATATATAACAGAAAATTGCAGAGTTTGACTCTATGGGGTTCACCTATGAATCTGATCTGGATGTTGGTGTGATGTTTGCTGTATGCATATTTATTCTGTCACCAACACGATTTATGCAGAAGATACCCTTCCTGAGACCCTCGCTCGTTTGGACGGCGTAAATTTGCTGAGATATATTGATGGCAGAGAGTTTACTCGATAAAACACTGCTTGATAATCAGGTGGTTCTTTAATCCAGGGATATTGCACAATACAAAGATTCAGGAGTTCAGAAAGACCAAACGATCAACAGGTTCTATAGGTAAGAACTGGTAATTTTGCAGCTCTATCCAACTGACTGAAAGCAACTGAAACTAAGGAACAGCAGGGGAGGGCCCCAGCTAGTGGGTTGAACTAACAAACATTAAACAGCAGGGGAGGTGAGGACTATACCAAACATGTACGAATATAATAACTGGCATTAGGGACAGCACACTCCCCGTCTGGTATCTGTAGATACCACTATATAATTATAATTGCATATTATGCTACAACAAATAATGTCCATATTAAAGATGGCTTATCCTTGGGACCTGAAAGACAAAATGAGAAGAGACAAAAAATAAACATTGAACTTAATCTTTTCAAAAGTCTTTCTAAGTGTCCATATCAGCTTGGTTTCTGTCATTGAAGTCATCGGAGATGTTCTAGGGGCAGAAGTAAGACAGTCTCTGTTATTGGCCTGAAAAAGGTCTTCATAACTCCATCTCTGGCAGTCTTTACTTCTACTTTTCGAACCTTTCCATCTTCGCTCAGAACAGCTTTGGTGATCACAGCCATAGGCCACCCAATGCGGTTAGTCTGCTGATCTTTTAACAAGTTGATAGCTTCCTTTGGTGTTGACAAGGACTTGAGGCAGTCATCGACGTAAAAATCTCTCTCTATGAACTGTCGAACATCATGACCAAATTCTGCTTCACCCTCCTTGGCTGTCCTTCTCAGGCCATAGGTAGCCACTGCAGGAGATGGGCTGTTTCCGAAGACGTGAACTCTCATTCGATATTCGATCACATCCTCATCAAGATCATTGTTGCGATGCCAAAGAAACCGAAGGTAATTCCTGTGGTCTTCTCGGACGAGGAAGCAGTGGAACATCTGCTGAACATCAGCCATAAATGCAACAAGTTCCTTCCTGAACCGAACTAACACTCCTATGAGACTGTTAGTCAAATTTGGGCCTGTAAGCAGTACGTTGTTTAGAGAGACGCCTTTAAACTGTGCGCTTGAATCAAAGACGACTCTGATCTGACCCGGTTTGCGGGGGTGATAGACTCCAAAAGATGGGAGATACCAACACTCCTCTCCTGTCTTCAAAGGGGGGCTGGTTCTGCATGGTTGTTGTCTAGGATCTTCTTCATGAATGCGACGAAGTGTTCTCTCATAATAGGTTTGTTATCTAATGTCCTTTTGAGTGACTCAAACCTAAACTTGGCTTGAGCGCTATTGTTAGGAAGGACGACTCTTGGATTGCGGAAAGGCAGAGGGGCGCTCCAACTATTGGAATCACCCTTAACAAACTCCTTGTCCATAATTTTGATGAATTCTTTGTCTTCGATGGAAGGAGCTATTTTATTGTTGTTGCAGGTGGTATGAAAGATTGCGCCACCGAAGTTAGGAGATAAGGACTTGTAACAAATGTCCTCTTCTGATCCACATATGATCTGTAGGTTCGTGTTGGGTTTAGGTTTTATCTGATAATGACATGAGCACGATTTCCCAAAGAGCTCACCTCTGTTCTCCATCAGGTTTGTATTGCAGGTATTCATTTTATAGGGTTTTCTAACCCTGTCTAAGCAAACTTCACCAATTAGAACCCAGCCCAACTCAAGCTTCTGGGCATAAGGGGCATCACTTGGTCCACTGGTTTGTTCTTGCACCTTGTGAACTCTTGGTATATCTCTTCCCAAAAGAATTAGAATTTCAGCACTCTCATCTAGGGCAGGTATCTTGTCCGCTATGCCCTTAAGATGCGGTTGATGATGTGCAGCATTTGGAGTGGGGATCTCTTCCCTGTTGTCTGGCAGTTGAGCACATTCAATAAGCGTGGGGAGAGGTTTGTAGTCATCATTGTCAATAGGTGCTATCTGAAATCCACAAGCTGTTCTCCCTGATACACTCATTTGGCCAGCACATGTGCGTAGGGTGTAGGGATGAGCTTCGCTTTGGATGTTGAAGCACTTGAAGAACTTGGGACTTGCTAGTGACCTGTTGCTCTGGTCATCTAAGATAGCGTACATTTTTACGGCTTTTTCTGGATGCCCAACGGGAGCAACCTTGACCAGACATATCTTAGCACAAGATCTTCCGCACAATTCCTTGCCACAGACTTCAGTACACTTGGTGGCCACAGGATTAGTCTGTTCCTCAGCATTCTCCCCACCGTAATTCCGTGAGGAGTTGTGGAAGTCACCATTGGAAGGAGCCTGCCTTTTGGGCCTTGAATGGTTGGCTGTCACGTGTTTGTCACTGTTACATTCAGAACACGTAATAGCAGCTTTACAGTCCTTGGCAAAATGCTCGCTGGACGCACAACACCTATAGCAAATGTTATGATCTTTCAAGAATGTCGTTAGCTCCTCAAAGGGCTTTTCTCTGAACACACGACACTTTCTTAGTGGATGTGGTTTGTTGTGGATAGGGCAGGATAGATTAGGATCAAGATCAGTAGGTTTCCCCTTCCTTGGTTCTGGAGTGACTATTGGTTTACTGGAGGAAAACCCGGTCTTCCTGACAGAGACGGTCTTCCTGAGATCCTTGCGCCGTCCTGCTATATCCCACAGAGCGGGTTCTGTAATAAATTGGGTTTGGTCTGGAGGTAGGAAACTTGGGTCATTTTTGGCTCTAGCCATTTTCCTGATGAACCCACAGAAAAAGGAAAAGGGAGGAAAGAGAACCTGATGAAGTGACTTGTACTCTGCGCCTACCATATTCCATTTATCTTTAAGATAATGAGGCAGTTTTTCTGTGATTGGATACAATCCATAAGCAGTGTCCAGGCAGCAGAGCCCTGGAAGATGTGGGTCTGACTTTGCTGTTTCCAATTCAAGGAGAAAGTCACTTAGCTCTTGGAGTTTGCGGTTATCTTTGTTGGAAAAGCTTGGAAAGTTGTAGAATCTATTGAGCAAAGTACGTTCAATGACTTCGGGACTGCCATAATCTCGCTCTAGTCTTTCCCACACCTGAATAAGTCCCCTGGCTGGTGCCTCAATGTTAACAGACTTGAGCAACCGAGCTTGTTCTTTTGATTTAGGCCCAAGCCATTTAATTAACAAATCAAGTTCTCCCATAGGTTCGATGTCCAGGTTCTTTATTGCTGCTCTGAACGTGGCTCTCCAACTTCTATAGTGCTCTGGACGATTGTCGAATTCTGTGAGTCCAGTGATGAGGAACTCACGTCGAATCATGTATTTGGCGAATTCAGACATATCAGTCCTTTCCGTTTTTATATGAGCTCTTACTTCTGGTACTTCAACCTTAGGAGTTGTGGCAAGCACACACAGTTGGTATGGAGGGGGGAAAGGTGCTGCAGATGGGTTTAGTCCGGACAAAGATTTTGTGTTTGGAGAAGATGAAGGCTGCCTTGTATAGGATCCAGAGCTAGGTTTTGTTTCCCCTTCATCTCTAAGGGTGTGTCCTGTAGCATAAGCTGGTTCACTGGACCCTTTAGTTTGGTGGGTGTGCGGGTTGGCTAATTCAGTTGTTTGAGCTTCTCTGGAACAAAACACAAGATCTTCGATTCGATGCACTGGAGAAATGTATGTAGGGTCTACGATTTTAGGAAAGGTCGTTCCTCTGACTTCTTGATCTAAGACAAACCGTAAAGTTCTCATGACTGGGTCTGCTGGGGTTGTCAGACAAGGACGATCCACTTCCAGCTCTTCCTCTTCAAAGGCTTGTTCTAGAACATTTAGTTTTGCGATGGCTGCTGCTGCCTCTCTTTCCTTCTGGAGGACTTCCAGCTGTGCTTCTGCTTCCGCCTGCTTGCGAGCGGCCTCTGCTTCAGTCTCAGCTTGTTTTCGGACGGCCTCAGCTTGAGTGTTTGCTATATGTGCCTTGAGCGCCGCTTCCCTTTTGATGCATTGAGCTTGGACCTTGGCTGCCTCCGCTTCTGCTCTGGCCCTTATTATCTGGCTGCTTAGGGATGATTTCTGGGAAACGGAATGCAGTGATCTAGATGGTCCTTTAGACCTTCGAGAGGAAGTGGAGGCCTTGGATGCATTATCCTGTAACTGTGCAATTCTGGTCTCCAGCCTGGTTGTTGTTTGCAGGAAAGTAATTAGTCTCTGCTGGTCCATGATAGTAAAAGCATTCAGCTCTTGTATTGCTTCTTTCATACGGGCATTGGACAAGAAGGAAGAATATTTCTCTGCAAGTCTCTTATAGTTAGAATAAGCAGTCTTTAGTCTTATTAGTGCATCAGTGAGTTGCAGTCTAGTATTGCCTGTCTCATCAGCGACGGTTATGCAGTGATCTGTTTTATTCCATAGGTCAGACAGACCATCATTAATTTCATCCTTTCGTGCCTCATACGTTTCTATGCGTTTAACAGATGGTTTGGTTCTGCGTTTAGCGGTCAGTTTCGATTCTAGTATGTCAGCTGCTTCAGCAGTAACGGGTATAGATTCCTCTGTTTCTGGTGAGGGATCCATTTCTGACAAATCACTGAGTGAATTAGCAAGATACTATTCAGCAGTCCAATGCAGGCTATAGAGCTGGTAGCTGAACGGTTAAGCTGATTGCAGAGTTAGATATTGGGAAACACACTCTACGCAGGAGAGATCTCTGAGACTAGTCCACACATGTCTCAGATGTGTGATGATGGATCTTAGACATGTGCTGCTCTTAATGTCGATACAGTTCAACACACACTTGTAAAATCCCGGGATACACCAGGTAGCAGACAGTACTGATCTTCACCATGCACCCAGATATCACAGAAATACAGCTTGCTAGCAGATCGGCTAATTGCCCGCAATGCATAGACACAAGGCTGCTGGGATAATAAACTTGATAGCAGATTCACGCTGCACAGTCCTGAAAATGCTGATTCTTCACTACACAATACAGTTCTCTGGAAGGTTCTGCTGTACTTACAGTTTGTAGTGTAGCAGGCACGTGGCTTGAGGGCTGTTTGAGTTACCTCGGAGTAGATTGTGGATAGGCTCACACGTTTCTCCAGAGATTATAATCCGACTGCAGAGATTGGATTATGAATCTTGCTGGATGATACGCAGTTCTTACTATTCTGTCACCAACACGATTTATGCAGAAGATACCCTTCCTGAGACCCTCGCTCGTTTGGACGGCGTAAATTTGCTGAGATATATTGATGGCAGAGAGTTTACTCGATAAAACACTGCTTGATAATCAGGTGGTTCTTTAATCCAGGGATATTGCACAATACAAAGATTCAGGAGTTCAGAAAGACCAAACGATCAACAGGTTCTATAGGTAAGAACTGGTAATTTTGCAGCTCTATCCAACTGACTGAAAGCAACTGAAACTAAGGAACAGCAGGGGAGGGCCCCAGCTAGTGGGTTGAACTAACAAACATTAAACAGCAGGGGAGGTGAGGACTATACCAAACATGTACGAATATAATAACTGGCATTAGGGACAGCAAAAAAGTACAGTGCCTTATTAAAAATGTGGCAACATGTTACTCAGAACCAAAAGCTGTTGTGGCAGATACATCAACTTCAAGTTAATGGAAGCAAAAGGAGAAGATTGCATCAGCTTTTGAAGGACAGAAATAAGATGTCATGCTGTCAATAAATATATACACTGAATGTGCTCCATATATAATATAAAAGTATTCCAGAAGTGCATTCCTTAATATCATTTTATTATAATCTGGAGGTAAGAATCTACATTTCTTTACTTGATTTCTTTCTCTTGAAACTGTGCTATAAAGCTGTGCATTTTAATCATTTCTGATCTTTAAAACGCCTTACTGTAACCATGCTATTGAGCCATCACAAAAATTCCTATTGCTGAAAGATTTACAGCTTTGCCTATCAAGCTGTAAATTCAAGTATCTAACATATACATTTCTCAATTTATTTTGTCATCTAAGTCTGCATTGCTGTAGTTTCTAGGTTTCGGTATATAGAAATGTATTTTACTTTTGTAATTTCAAATTCTCACAGGAGGACACTTTTCTGGTATATTGTATGTCATATTCTAAAATCTAATTGTTTTTCAGGTTTGCACATTTTCCTGTTCTGATGTTTGCAAGCCTAAGGCATAAATGATGTTTTATAAAAAGGATATCTTCACAATGATACATGCTCAAAATAAGGATATACTGGATAGGGGCAGTGAAATCTGCGAACAGAAACAAAATGCAGACAAAATAAATTCTGACAATTGGAGGTTTGCAAAAGTACTTTTAGTGTGTTTTTTTCTGATTCTTTCTCGAATCAAGGAAAAACTCCAACTTTGATAAAGGTGTCCCATAGAGTCAGTTTACTACACAGAATGTCCTAAAGTTCATTGATATCCAATTATCACTTTGCTGCCTTAATGTAATAAGGTACATATAGTATCATCACAAAATATATACATTAAAATTATTTATTATATATAACAAAACCATAGTACTTAACAAGTATCCAGAAATTATGTACAGTATATGAAGCACACTTATAAGAACTTTAGGAGACATATGGACATATTTATCAATATTCAAGTGTGTGAACTTTTAATTTATTTAAAAAAACTCAGGGGGCAAATTCACTAAGATTCGTAGTTGCGCCAGTGTCCGCTTCGCTGCACTTCACCAAGCGTATTTTCGCCAGCGCTAAGCAAATTCACTAAAATCCGAAGTTGGGCTCAAGGGAAGCATAAGGTTGCGAAGTTGCGCTAGCGTTAATTCGCCAAGCAAAGCGAAGTTACGCTAGTGATGCTTAATTTGCATACGGCGCCAAATTGAAGTTACAATAGATGTATATGTAGCATCACTACACAATTCTGGGAAACCTTCAAAACAGCAAATAAAATTTTTATTTTGCCCTACACATGTGCCCACTGTATAGTTAAGGTGCCATGAGTTATAAAATGTAGGGGAGAAGGAGGGGAGCCCCAAAAAATTCTATCTTTTTCAGCCTATCACCCATAAAAAAGAAAAAACGCCAGCGTTTTTTGGGACTTTTTTGGGAAATGTTTAACTTTTTTTGAAGCAATCCCTATCTACTCTATTGCACTTCGCCTGGTCTGAGGCGGCGAAGGAAGTCTGGCGTAAAAGGTAGCATTCAGAAAAATGCACGTGTCAGTGAATTTGCGTAGTTACATCCGTTATGCAAATTCGCCAGACATAAGGGTGCGAAGTAACACTAGCGAATTTACGCCAATTTGCCAATTGCAAATGTTTACTCCATTTTGCAAATTTTTTGGAGAAGTGAAATGGGACAGAAATTTGCTTATCACTATAAATAAACCCACAATGAGAAATAGTTTTCTTACATTTACATCATAAATGGTGTGCACTAGTGCGTTTATCTAAGTATGCTTGGGTTTTTCTTAATATAAAGCTTATAAAGGTGAATAGCTGCTCTCCTTCTAAAGCAATAATCAAGTTAGGAATGATTTTAAAAGCCTGTATATTCATGTTTTAAATTTGAAGATGGAAATGAATAAGGAGGAATCCCATAATGTCCTCTCCTGCCATTCTTATTCCTTTGTTCGGTATAAAAAGTGAGCATTTAAAATTATGTTACTAAGAAAAAAAAGGTAAACTATAGAGACTATCATTTTCCAATGACAAAACTGCGAAAAGGTTTTAATATTCAGCTATGTCTTTGAAATAATATGCTGTGCAGTACAATATAATTTAATTCAGAATTTCCTAACTTGTACTAAATTAATCCATTATAATGGTAGATTTAGAACATATAAACCTTCTGGGATATATCAACTTCTTTATGGATTTCATAAGTCACATTCAGTGTAGATAGTCGGAAATGAATTATTTAAGAAAAAATGTAACGACAACAAAGTAAAATTATTGCCAGAAATGCCAAAAAATGTATGAAATTTAATAAGTAATGTTAAAAAGTCTCTCAGAATCAAATATTTAATGATCACATGTTTAATACTGGAAAAAAGGAGATCATATATGTTTAAGTGAAATAATACAGAATAACAATTTTTTTTTAAATAAATTCTGAGCTTCACCAAGTTTTTAAGACAATTACATGGGATTAGCAATTCATTTTGATCATTTTTTTTGATCATTATTCAAATGCAGTGATTTCCTCTTTTTTATGTACAGCATGTAGAACACTGACTTTTTGAACAAGAAGGCTACAGAAACTCACTGCTTTTTGTGAATGGGCATAGGTGGATCCAATGTACACAGTACTGCCATGACAGGAGCTACATTAACTTAGTATAATTTTAATTTGATTCATTTCTTGTATGGAGCAGATTTATCAAAATGAAATATTAGGGACCCATTTATTATACCTCAATCTTTTCTGGTTGAGGTTTTTAATGGGAAAACTCAAATTTTTTGGTGAAAAAAAAACCCTCACATTTTTAGAGCTGTATCATACCCCATAGCTGCTAAAAATCGGAATCTGATAAAACGCCATCTCAAACATGTCACGATCATGTAAAAGTCAATGGCAGATGTCCCTGAAGTTGTTTCTTGACATTGTGATCTGCGCTAGAAAATCAGAACAATTCATGGATTTCAGCCGATTCAGCACCACAAAAAAGTTGCCCCAAGAAAAAACACCCATTTAGACAAAAAGTTGCCAAGACAAAAATGTCAGCCCAAGAAAAAACATCCATTTACAATGCAATGCATTTAGAGTGAGAAAAAAGTCTTCTATTGACTTCAATGCATTTAGCAATTTTTTTTACCATTTCACAAAACAGATTCACTAATCGCTAGTACAAATCTTTTAAACAACATTTTTATAATGTGTCATCATCAGCTACATTTGTCTTTTTTAACAGCTCCGGTGTAGACTTGGCTTTGGATAATTGCTATGCTTAAAAATAAATTGCAAACCGATTGTTTAATGAAAATGGTGCAGGGTTTCTGGGTTAATCCCTCCATGCTTTTCTCCATATTATTTCATTACAAAGTTGAGTTGGGTTTTAAATTAATGTTCTTACTTTTTCCAGGGTCACATGCTGAATTAAGTCTGGAATTCAAAGAATAAGTGCTGATTTTGCTGTTGTTTTAGTTCTTACCCTTTAAATGCCACAGATAGTATACGCTACATTGTATGGATAAAATTGCCAAAGTGCAACAGAACGTAGATTCTACGAACTGCTGCACTTCTCTCGCTCCTTCCTTGCTCATTCTCCCACCCCTAGGCAACGAGCAGAGCAAGGGATCGACTGGCCCTTGGGGCACGATCACCCAGGGGCCCAAGGCAGGCTTGTGAGTTCTGTGTCCCGCTGCTGCCCACACTTCGTGAACCTGCAGTGCTGCCCCCCCCACCAGATCAAGAAACAAATCAGATCTGCTGTTGGTGGGACCCCTCCAGTCCTTCCATAATGATCTGCAGCCTCTACCCCAGGTTGGTGTTATATGTACATACACAAACGCAAACTTATTACACTAATGCACACTTACATTCACACACACACATACAGTTTTGGAGATCGGGGGGTCAAACACACACACACACTTGCATATGCAGACAGGCATAACACCCAATTCTGCCAACTGTACACACGCATACCCACATACAGTGTTTTGTGGCTTTTTTTATTGGATCATCTTTTTTGCCTCAAAAAATGTTTCATTGCCATTGCGAATAGTGCATTCTTTAACCGTACTGCTCAATACCTTTTGTATGTTATTTTGGTGATTATATTGTGATTTTGGTGAATTTTTAGCCAGTTTATTGAATTTCTTGCTATTTTATTTCATTTTCAGCTCTGCATAGGTGTTGTTTGCTTGTTTCTGTTAAAAAACCTATTTGGCCAAGCTAAGATATTCAAACTGGGATTCTCACTGCTGATAACATGAGGTGGAAAAAAAAGCATAGATTTGCTGCATTTCATACTATTCTTTGTTACTTTGTTTTGCCTTTGGAAATGTTGTCTACTATATACAGATGCAGCCACTTTGGTTTGTCTGTTTGACACAGAATAACTAAACACAGATATCCCATTTATCTCATTTAACACAGAAAACTGCGTCACAACATCCCACCTAATTAAAGCATTCACCATTGTGAACAATGGTGCTTTGGTATGCTAATGAAAAGGTTAAATGCATTAAATGAGTTAAGATGACTTTAGATAACACAGTTTATTCAATTAACCCTGAGTCATGACGCATTTAACTCACAAATCCAAGTGGCTTCATCTGTATATCCATTTGGGGTCTCTGTGTGTCACATAGTTAGGCAAATCTATGCATATTGGGCATCAACTTGTTCAGTAGACCACTGGAGTTAATATATAGAATGTTTTATGCTGATATGTTAGGAAATATGGGGTATATAATGAGGCAAAATCTAAGCTTAGTGATAAAAATCACTATGTTTAGCATAGCTTTACAGTTTTTTTAGTTTGCAATAGAAAGACATATTCACCCATTTTGGATTCATCAGAATGTGTACTTTCTGAAAATATATGGTTTTCTAGGGTCTCCATACTGTTAGGAGGGGTCTTACGCAGTACCGTAACTTGTACACGATTTTCTGCCCGGAATCAGTGGTGCGTGAGCTGCCAGGGGCCCTGAGGGGGTGCGGGCCCTGGCCTAATTGCACCCCCTTTTCCCCCGGTAGATCCACCACTGGTCTTATGGCACATAATAAACATACTGGGTGCTTGTATTGCAGCAGCCAGAGTGTCATCTGTGAGAATCTATAAATGCTATTGTCAATTTGGTGCCTCTGTACACCACATAGTTTCATAAATCTATGCATGTTGGCCATCAAAGTGTTTAGTAAACCCCTGGCATTCATATTTAGGATGTTTTATGCTGATATGTTACGGAATGTGGGTTATAAGGGGGTAAAATGCAAGCTTTGTGATGATTTTGAGAAATTTGATTAAAAAAAAAGATATGTTCAGTATAGCTTTACAGTTTGTTAGTTTGCAGTAGAAAGACGTATTGGATTTGTTAGAATGTGTGCTTTCAGAAAATACATGGTTTTCTAGGGTCTCCATACTGTTGGGGGGGGGGTCTTATGGCACATAATACACATACTGTTGTGTTTTTACCCTGCTAAAAATGCAATTATGTGATGATTATTCAGTGGCTGAAGTGACTTCTGTGAAAAGTAGTATGTGCTAATTTTGGGGTTTCTAAACACCAGATACTTTGTTAATACTATGCACAATAGGCATTGAACTGTTCAGTGAACCCCTGGCATTCGAATTTAGGATTTTCTTGGGTACTTAATGCTATGTGGGAGATACGAACTTGCAAATTGAAAGTGTTGAGGTGATTTTTCGGAATATTCATAAATATTTATAGAAATTAAAATGCTTTAATGTTTGGTAATTAGGAGCAGAAATACATAGTTACTCATTTTGGATTCCACTGAATTTATACTTTCAAAAATATATAGTTTCATGGGGTAGACCTACTGTTCCAGGATTTATTGGCTTTGGAATCCAAAGTATGCCATATTCTACTGTAGTGCTTTGAAATTCGGTAATTTACTACTGGGAGTTTTTGATCTGCATACGTCAGGAATCTTCATAAAACTATACATATCTGGTATTGACATGTTCAAGATATTTGAGGCTTCCCAAATTAGTTGAATCTTTGTGCATAAAATAAACATATTTTTTGGTATAAATAATAAATACATTTTGTTTGTATTTAGAGGTCTAAATCTTGTTCCAGAAGTGAAAATTTATTTCATTTATTGTCAAAGTCAACCTAACTCCCTTCCACAAATCAAATTAATTTATCAATAATTTTTCTTGAAAAAAATCAGAACGATAAAACATCACAATAAAATGGTATCGTACAAATGAGGCTCCAAAAACTAAATTTTTTCGAATTGTTGCTGAAGATTATAGCAAATCACAATGTCAAGGAACAACTTCAGGGACATCTGCCTTTGACTTCTACATGACCTTGACAGGTTTGAGATGGTGTATTTTTGGATTTGGATTTTTTGCAGCTTTGAGGTATAATAAATTTCTAAAAATTAGAGTTTTTTTTGCACAAACATTTTGAGGTTTCCCCCGAAAAACCTTGACCAGAAAGAAATCAAGGTTTAATAATTGGGCCCCATAATGCACATCCCATTCCTGTAGGGGATAATAATAATATGACTAATAATAATAAGATGACATTAAAAAAGCCAAAAGCTTTTGCTGAATGTGCTGACATTTTTTTTTAAGAAAATGTTGGCAGGCGACTATTATGGAACTTTTCATAACATTGTTTCCCTGATAAGGAGTCAAGGAAAATCAGGATTAGCTCTATTTTGCTTCTGTTAGAACCTAGATGTAGACAGTTATATTCTAAGGCTATTTGCAAAATGTGTACAACCATAATAAAATGTAGTTATCCATATTTCTTTAAACCTAAAAATTATTTGCTGAATGATTAGAGGAAACTAAACGTATGCTTAAGAATGCTGAAAAAGAACAACACACTGTGGTTCCGTCACACATACTGTAAAATCCAAATAAAAAGCAATTCATTTTGAATATACTGTAAGTAGTGATGGGTACATTTATTCGGCAGGCTCAAATTTGCAGAGAATTTGCGCTTTTCGCCGCCAGCAAATAAATTAGATAATTTGCCATGAAAATTCGCTAGCGTCAAAGTTTTTTAGAAGCCAGTGAAGGAATTGACGTTTCACAAATTTTTTGCCCATTTCACGAATTTCGCATGAAATTTACGAAATTCTGGAAGAAGCGAAACAGGGCAAATTGGCCCATCACTAACTGTAAGTTAAAGTGCCTCTATTGTGTCTGATTTACTGTAGTTTTTTTTTATATTATTTATGCTAAAAATAGAAGAAAACATTTAAAAAGCAGCAGAAATAATATACCAGAAATAATGCTAGTTATAAACTGCAAGTATAGTACTTTTAATTCTGTAAAGTAGCATTCATAAGGCTTGACAACTGAAATCACTTTTTGTTGTTTTTATTTTTCTCTGAATACAATGTATAAACCAAGTTAAACAGCAGGGAATATTTATATATTTTTTAAAAATGATAATAATGTTTATTTTGCTTTATTTATTTTATTGCTTCATTTTTTATTTATATACCATCAAAATAAGTTATGTCATAATTTCTCACACATCTCAAAAGCATTACACGAGATGCAAGCAGGAAATAATGCATGTTTTATTTACAGCTTGTTTTACTGAAACTAATTCTTGTTTTCTCTGTTGAGGGCAATGACATTTGTCATCATTACAGTGAACAAAATTTTTTTGGCATATTGTTTATGAAAATGTTAATTTTTAATGAAATAATTGCTATATATCGGTACTTATGCTAACTAACAATAAACATTCTAGTCTAGACTAGTAAAGAACAGAAAAGATCATTTTGACAGACTTCGCTACTGCCAATTTTTCCCATCGAAATTTGTCAAGCAGATTATTAGAATGAGTAATTAATAGTATTTTAATATGTGTAGACATATGTAAAAATATACATGGACTTCTAATTCTACATACATTTTAGGTAGAGAGCTATGTTGGAAGAGTGTTTCTTTGTTACATATTGCAATGCTTGAGATTTAAGTATTGCTACAGTATATTGTAGCCTATTGGGAGAATAAAGACTTTGGAAATCATATTTATTAACAGTGGGTAATGTCACAAGCATGGTAAAAAATAAACCACATCAACTTTGCATGGTCAAATCAGGGGTCAAGAGGTGTTTTGAAAAATTGCTGTGCATTTATTTATACCATTTTGACTAAAAGCACCCTCTCTGGAAAAGAGTTTAGTGCTTGAATTCATGCTGTTTTAACAAATATAAATGATGTCCCAGTTGGTTGTAATAATATCAAGACTATTTTAGACTCTAACATTAAAAAGTACCATTTATCTAATCATATGCTTTCAATGAAACTTCTAAAAGGTAATTTTGTTTACTGGTAGCTTCATACAAGAACATGACAAAATAAATAAAACAAAAAACACAACAGACTCCGAAAATAATATCATACAAATTATATTTAAATTGACACTGGCACATGTATACATTACTTTATCATTGTATAGTATACACGTATAAAAAAAATTGTGAAATTAGAGATCGCCATAGTCCTCTAGAGTGATTTTCTGCCACTCTCCATTCATTTCTATGGGATTTTTAAAAGAGTATTTATCAATGGGTGAAAGTAAAAGTTCATCCTTTGATAAATACTCCTTTCAAATTCCCATAGAAATGAATGGAGAGTGGCAGAAATTCACTCTAGAGGACTGTAGCGTTCTCTAACTGCACTTTTTGATAAATATACCCCAAGTCTCACTTGCATCCTAACTTTATATTATTCCTTGTCTAATTCTAATGCATTCATTGTTGCTGCTATATAGAGTGATCATTTTTGATTTAAAATATGTTTTAAAGGAACAGTAACATAAAAAACTTAATTGTTTCAAAGTAGTACAAATATAATGCAGTGTTGCCCTGAACTGGAAAAACTGCTTCAAAAACACTACTATTGTTTATATAAATAAGCTGCTGTGTAGCCATGGGGGCAGCCATTCAAAGGAGAAACATCTCAGGTTACACAGCAGATAGCAGATAAGCTCTGTAGAACATAATGTTATCTGTTATCCACTATTTAACCTGTACCATCTAGTCTTTTTTTTAATTTCCGCCATTGCTATTCAGCAGCTTGTTTATATGAATAATAGTAGTGTTTCTGAAGAAAACACAGCTGTTTCACCAGTGCATGGCAACGCTACATGATATTTTCATTACTTTAAAACACTTTAATTTTTTGGTGTTACTGTTCTTTTAAGAGATTCTGTTTATGATGGGCGAATCTGGGGCATTTCGCCGAATAATTAGAGAAACAGTGAAAAAATTTGCAAAACACAAAAAATTTGCGAAACTAATTGAAGTCAATGGGCTTCAAAATTATTTTGACATGCAACAATTTTTGACATGAGCGACAATTTTTACACGCGCACAGTTTTGCGAAACCATTCATGGATGCTGAAATGTGGAAATTCGTTGTGAATCCATGCCTGGCAAATTTATTCGCCCATTACTAATTCTGTTCAAAATATATTAATTATGATGCAGTCAACAAATATCTTCATATGAAATTAAAGGATTCTCACTTTTGTGCCATGGCCTTACTGACCATAAGACTCTCAACATAAGCTCCATACTGGTCATACAAAAAGAAGGTCTCAAGCCACACTCCTGATATGATGTTATCACAGTAATTACTATAGTTATTACTAATTTAATTATTTATTTTTTATTAACTAATTTAATCTATTTTTTGCCATAAGTCAACCATAGTCAACCATAGTTACATAACAAGTAACATTTGTAAACCTAAAACTTGTTCCAGAATGGAACAAGTTTTAGGTTTACAAATGTTACTTGTCAGCACCACAAGCATCAAACACTTGACAGGTTTGTAATTTCTCATTTGTATATTGTGTATATTAAGGTATTTTATTTTGGAAGTCAGGACTAAGGAAGAAGCTTTCCACTGAAGAACATGCCTATGTCCAGTAAAGAGGTATTCAGGGGTTAATAAAGTTCATAGTCCATAAACATGGGAGCTTGGCATACTTTTATTTTGGAGCTGGTGCTGCATCATAGCATTGTTCACCTATAGCATATACTGTGATGATGTCAGTGATAGCAAAACACAAGTGCACTAATGTCACAGGACATCCTTAGGACAACCCTAATGATCAGTGCAACTTTCAAGAGGTTCATCATTTTTACTATGGTTTTATTGATTGTCCGTACAAATTAGGAATGAGAAACAAATGGGCAATAAGAACTCCATTTACTCCACACATGCCAGTAAGATCCCTGGAAAATGACCAATAAAAACTCCATTTACTCCACACATATCAGTATGATCACTGAAAATGTTCAATAAGCACTTCATAAACTCCACACATGCCAGTAAGGTTATTGAAAAATATCCAATAAGAACTCCACTAAGTCCACATACAGTATGCCATTGAGATCTGTGGATAGATTGGAATCATTACCTACATTTGCACAAGCAGAATACCAGTGAGAGAGTTTTTACTTTCCTTGTGCTCCCATGTTGGTTGCCATGTTCTCGTCTCTCTCTGTCTGTGCGGTGGTGTGATTTCTCACAGGTGACAAAGGTGCTTTTCATATAATACTATTTTCAGGTGAGGAAACAGGACATTTAAGTTTGGTGGACAAAATTCCTGGGGTGCCTAACACTGGTGGTACAGGTGGTTATTAAAATTCTCTAATGCACATTTTCAGGGGAAGAAGAGCCTGTACTTGTTATGTCAGACAGTAATTCAGGTGGTTTCAGGTAAAACTTGAAGTTTTAGAGAAAAAAAAAAAAAAGGAAATCAGAATGCTAGTAAATAGGCCAGTAAATAGGCCCCCTTACAGTACAGTACAGTACATACAGTAAAAGCCATATATACTTACTTGTGAATACTGGTACAGTGTCTTCCAAGAACAAAATCCACACATTCCAAATACATTATGAAGTATGAGGTAGAGGGTAGTGACACAGCAAAAACATTAACTACAATTGTAGGCAGTGGCAATTACCATCTAAATACATGAATTGCAGTTCTGACACCCCAGACATCTCAAAAATTAGATTCCCTGAAGGCTGTAGTAGGTTTCAGCATCACTGGTACTACTGTTGCCTTGCAGAACCAGGTCATGTATTGGATTTTAAACAGGGCACTATCTGCAGGGATTTTGAATGTTCTCCCCATGTCTGTATGGCTTTCCTCCTGGTACTTTGCTTTTAAGGCACAAAATGGCAATTTGGTGATGGTATTTGTCTTTTGCAGATAAAAGCATAGGAATCATAAGTCTTTGAAGGTTAATACTCGAAGAACATTACAAAGTTTATTGTGTGCTATTGTTTTGAGCTTTTTTTGCTATTTTTAGTACAATTACTATGTCTTTTGAAATGTCTTATTAATATTATTAAAGGGTTGGTTCACCTTTTAGTTAACTTTAAGGGGCAGATTTATCAAAGGTCGAGTTGTGTTTTCCCCAAAAAATTTATTTTTTTGAGGGTAGTTTTCAGTCAAAAACTTGAATTTTAGGGTTAAATGGTATAAAACCCCACACACCTCTAAAACTTGACCTTTGATAAATCTGTCTCTTAGTATAATGCAGAGAGTGATATTTTGAGACAGTTTTCATTTGGTTTTCATTTTTAATTAGCTGTGGGGTTTTTTCATCAATTAGGTTGCTAGGGTCCAAATTACCCTGGCAACCATGCATTGTTTTGAATAAAAGACTGAATAGGAGAGGGCTTGAATAGAAAGAATAGAAAGTAATAAAAAGTAGCAATAACAATAAATGTGTAGCCTTACAAAGAATTTGTTTTTAGATTCGGTCAGTGACCCACATTTGAAAGATGGATAGAGTCAGAAGAAGAAGAAGGCAAGGAATTAAAAAAACTATAAAAAAATAAATAATGAAATTTAAAAGTTGCTTAGAATTAACTATTCTATAACATACTAAAAGTTAAAGGGCAACCACCCCTTTAAGTCAATTTTAGCTGAATGTTATATTACAGTTTCTCAATATCATGTTCATGATTGCTGTGATATAATCCATCTGTCTTGTTGCTGGTTGTCCTCTTTCTCTCTTCTCTTTAATTATATTGACTATACCTGTCTTTTAAAATAAAAAATAAATTGTCAGTAAAATGAAATGATTCTGTTTTTGATTATCAGACTTCTTTTACTGATGTATTTCTTTGTGCAGCAACATTTGTGCAGGCCCCTTTAGTGCATTAGAATATTGCAGATATATGGAAATAACATCTTAATAATCACTGTTGTTCCTGGACATTAAAATAACACATTTTACTTTTAGAATGTATAAGAAATAAGGTAAACAAACATACTCCTATCAGCTCTATTCACCTTCCCTCCTATATCCTCTCAGTATTGCTGTGCATGAAGGAGTGAAACACTTACATAGATTAAACAAAACCAATTGCTGATGGAAATGTGGGAACAGAGAGATGAAAGAGCTGTGTTTATGGAGAATCTATTAAAAATGAGCAAAAAATGATCCTAAGGCCAGCGTTATTTGTTATGTAAAGAAACAACTGAAAAATATTCATCAAACCTTACAGAACTAAAGATGGACATTCCTGGATTACTCCTGAAGTACTCTGTTTTGGTTTTCCAATTTTTTAAAAGCTCAAAACATTTGACATTTATGAAATGTAAAAACCACAAAAAACTCTAATACAAAACTTTGCCAGGTAAAAGTGATATATTGGTTTAGACCATTTTCCTCTCTTCCTTGATTTCCTCTTTTTCTTTCCTTTCTTTGCCTCTGTCCATGTCCTTTCTTCTTTTCTCCTAGACTCACTCATCGCAACTTTTCTTTTCTGTCCCTTTACTTTTGTTATATATTTTTATCTGTTGAAAAAGCAATGGTAAACATCTTACAATCTTCATTAAAAATATGCTTGTAATCATTATATTCATACTCGTAACATTATGTCATTTCCTAGATGTTAAATTCATTCACTGAGAAAGTTTTAATGTGATTATTGTAATAGGACAATTAAGAGAAAATATGAAAAATGTAATATTACTATAATAATAAATATCATCAGTTCTATAATTGTGGTGAGATTTTTTTCTTCCTAATTAGTGTCAAAACTCATAATAATTTTAATTGTTAATCACGAGGTGATGCTGAGGCTTATTAATATAATTTTTCAGAAAATTGTATTAAATTCTTGCTTTATGTGTTTTCAATGAAAGGACACACACATTTTGGATATTGCAGTAGAAACTGTTATCTTTATTTTGGTAGTTACATGAATATTCACAGAAGCATGTATAAAACAAACAAAAAAAATAGGTTCATTGCTGGAGGACCAGCTTTCAGAAATGTTAGTATAACAGTGACCAACATTTTATACTATTGCAGGCTCTTCCTAAGAATAATGCAACATGTCAGTGTTACCATTTCGGAATAAAACTTAAATAATGGCAATGGGATCTCACATCGCCCCAGCATATGCCAATGTTTTTATAAATTTTTTCGAGAAGACATTTGTGTATGCACATGTATTATTTCCACATTGCTTATATTGGTGGCGCTACATAGACAACTTATTGGTAGTCGGGGGGTTGATATTGGATCCCTACTAAGTTTGATGTAAATGTTAGACACATGTTTGCCCACTATAAGGTTTACATTTTTGATTTAAAATCAGTAACATTTTTGGATACCACAATTTACGTGAAGGATGGAAAGATTTTAAGGGAACTTATTTGTGAAGGCGACAGATCATAATAAGCTATTGAGATATGATTATGTTCACCCAAAAACATGCATTCATTCTTTACCCAAGTCATAGTTTCTCAGACTAAGAGAATAGTGAGCGGGAGGAGTTATTTGAGCAGAGATTGTACAAAATGACCCAGAAGTTCACACAGAGAGGGTATCCATCTGACTTACTGTACTTTACGAAGAAGTATGTAAATTAAGACAGACAGATCAAGTATTCCTATTAGTAGACTCCAAATACATTTAAATGTATTGCATTTGTGCACATATTTCCATCTGGCAAGTCTGAAAGTGTACCACATATTAATAAACATTGAGTTCTGGCTAGATCATACCTTGATATAAAATAATTTAAGAGTACCCACTTCTGTCCTACAGGATCCCCTATTAAAGGCAGATTTGGGGTCTGCACTATGTAACTATGTAATTATGTAATTGAATGTTTCTCTGTTCACAATGTAAACAGTGCTCACGTGTCATGAGAACTTCGCATTACACACCCATATTCAGGAAGAAAATATGCTATTAATGGCCACTATACATGTTTGACAGAACATGTGATCTATCTTAAAAAGTGGCCATGTAGCCTATTGTATGTGGGAGATACTGAAATATATTGTGCTGTCACCTTAAGCTAGGTGCAGCAGCTGGTCACATGTTCTCTTCTTCCTGTTCCTGTGTTGAAAGTGTGTGAAAGACTAAGCCACCATTTTGCAACACATCTACCGATAGATCCAGTGGAATCTCCAATGGCACCAACTGTGGCTGATGACTCTACAGTTAACGAGCCAATCCCAGCAGGTCACCAGTGAACTGGAGAAAAAAGAAGCACTCGCTTTCGAAGGACTGTAATAAAGCCTGCTAAGTTACAGGACTATGTTCTGTGTTAGAGATCCCTAGCAAAGTCTTTTACAATAATCATTTTATAATAAAGATATAGATTGTATGCTCAGGGGAGACTTTGTTAAAAACGGGGGATGTAATATATTGAGCTGTCACCTTAAAGGAAAACTATACCCCCCAAACAATGTAGGTCTCTATTAAAAGATACTGAGTAAAACAGCTCATGTGTAAAACCCTGCTTCATGTAAATGAACCATTATCATAATAATATACTTTTTTAGTAGTATGTGCCATTGGGTAATCATAAATAGAAAAATGCCATTTTAAAAAATAAGGGCCGCCCCCTGAGATTGTAAGATTCACTGTGTACACATACAAACCACATGTTAGGTCACATGAGCCAATTAACAGACAGAGTTCTGCCTTTTGCTTCCTCACGTCTTCCTGTTACAGTTAGTGTTGTAGTATTTCTGGTCAGATGATCTCTGAGGCAGCACAGATAGAGTCACGAAATGGTGGTTCAAGGCAAGAGATGTAAAAGGGCAATATTTATGTAAATATATATTCCAGTTTGGTAAGATTCCTTAATATGTCATTCAATTTGATATAAACTATCTGTTGCTTAAGTATTCATTTTGGGGGTATAGTTTTCCTTTAAGCAGCAGCTGGTCACATGTTCTCTTCTTCCTGTTCCTGTGCTGAGAGTGTGTGGTAGACTAAGCCTGTGCTCTGGTTCACTGTCTTACCCACATGCTTCAGAGTTTCCTGCAAAGCCTGTGTAAGGTACCTGAACAGATTTAATGAGGGACAAGACAGATACTGCTTAGGACAAGATCAACCAACACAAATCCACAATTCAAAGTAGTTTTTTGTAGTTGCCAGTACCAGCTCACTTCCATGAGCAGCGCCGGACTGGGCCAGCGGGACACTGGGAATAAACTCAGTGGGCCCCATCCCTTGTGATGGGACCCAGGCCCATGCTCCAGGAACTTTGAGTGCTCCTCCCCATTCCAAGCTGCAAGTAAGTGGCGTATGTGAAGGTGGAGGGGAGTTGTAGGCAGACAGCGGGAGTTTCACAGGAGTAGGAGCATGCTGCTGTTATGTAATATAACCCTGTACAAATCATAACGGAGCAGATCGGTACCTTCATCTGGCCCCGACATTGTTCATTAATGGATTTGCTGCTGCTGTGCAGTAAGTTCAGTATAATCTGCCATAGCTCCGTGACTCTGACAGTGTCCCGCTGGAGCCAGAGGGCGACTAGATGATTTGTGCAGGGTAACATAAAATCAGCATGCACTAGGTTTGTTGTACTACAGAATGGCAAACCGAACCTGGTTAGAGTGAGAGTCAAAAAGCCCTTCACTAGCAATTTACATGCAAAGTGAAGCCTTCTGAAGTCAGAAGGTATTTACTTGTCTCATGCCATACATACAGCATTGCCTAGATACCAAAATAAAAGTTTTAATTCTCCCATAAGGCATCATGGGTGGAGACATGCAAATCACTCCTTGAGGGTTTCTATTTTTCTGAACATATATATTTATATATATATATATATATATATATATATATATATATATATATATATATATATATATATATATATATATATATATATATATATATATATATATATATATATATATATATATTTTAGCAGTGGGTGTAATCTTACTGCTAAAATCTTCTTGGGGGAAGGGGAACCTGCTCCTGGACTTGCTTAAGGTGCTAGAACACCTACTTCTGACACTGGGAGTGGGGGCCCATGAGGTGATAACCCTGGTGGGCCCCCGGACACCCCAGTCCGACAGTGTCCATGAGCGTAAACATTCTATGGCATCTCTTCAGTTTTTAGTCATTGAGACCATACCCCAATTGAGGAGAGGGGGTAATAGGCTTTTGTATCTACAAAAACGTGAAAAATTCTGGATCCACTTTTTGCGAACTTATAATTATGCTCATTGTGGTAATGGCATATTGTGGGTGAGAGTGTGAAGAAAAGTATATCCTGATTTGTATGAAAAGGGTAACCAACGGTTTAATTGTCTGGCTATGTGTAAGGAAATGGTGAATTTGTGATGTGCAAAGCTTTAAAATGGGTACATAGGGGTTAATTTCACTGTGCCTAATTAAAAGGTGGGATTGGGGATGGAGAAAGGGGTTTTAAAAGTGTGGTGATGTTTGCAACAAATTGTGGTTTCATAAAGCAGCATAAAGCTCTGAAACATTGCCATCTATATTTTTTTATGTTTTTTATCAATAAAACGCATACAGTGTGTACGACTGTTCTGCTGCTTTTATAAAATGTACATATCTAGACATAACTGTTTTGATATAACTTTGTTGCCATGTGCTCACAGCCATTACAGCTTTCACTTTCAAAGAGAATGGAGCTGTGATTTGTTTCCTTACTAGGGTGCTGTGCACCAGGCCCTGGGACAATGGAGAGACACTAAATGGTTGGCTATGCCCTGTGTGGGCTCGGGGATAACGGGACCCCGATAATAAAGATATTTGTGAGAGATGCCACCCAGGATAAGAGAGAGATTCCTGAAGATGGATGCCAGTCCTATGGGCTTTGCTGTGCTCACACTGTGGACGCTGTTGGGATCATTTAAAGCTTTGTATGCTTGGCTGAAGGATGTACTCACTGCAGATGCCTGTTCCAGCTCTGTGTGAGCCCCACAGGTGAGTTGCCTCAAGCATGTCTCCCTATTAAAGATACAGGTGTTGTTCATTTGCCTGCTAGCGATGGCCTTTTACATCCATTGGGTATATTCATTGATCGTGTTTTATAGCCGATAGTGAGATCCAGTATTTCCTACTAAAGGGATACACCACATTTTCTTGAACATATAAAAGATTTAAAATTACCAAGTGGTGAATCTGTTCTACTGGCCACTATTGATGCAATCAGCTTGTATACCAGCATCCCGCATCAGGAAGGTCTGGACGCTGTAGAGAAATCCCTTAAAGACAGCATGGAGTATGATGGACCACCTATACATTTTGTAATTGAATTACTACAGATGTGTTTAAACTTTAATTACTTTAGTTTTGAGGATGATTTTTTCCAGCAAATATCTGATACTGCTATGGGGGCACCGATGGCGCTCTCATATGCAAATCTTTTTATGTTCCAGTTTGAGAGGACACACGTCTTATCTAAATTCAAACATTATACTGTATAAACGCTTTATTGACAATGTCATTTTTATTTGGAGAAGAGATTCCGTAGGCGTTAACAATATGTTGGATTCTTTGAATCATTGTTCAGATCATATTAAATTTACAGCTAATTATGGTACAGAAATTTAATTTTTAGATCTTCACCTGAAATTATTAACGACCAAGATAGAATACTCACTGTTTCGGAAGAACTAGATCGTAACACCTTGCTACATGCCACTAGTTGTCACGCACCAATGTTGAAGCATTCTTTACCGATGCACAATTCTGTAGGGTTTTGAGGAATAACTATCCACTTGCGAGACACAATTATCACAAATGAAGGACAGATTATTATAGCTGATGAGCAGTTGGAAGGCCTATGTCCCAGATCACCCATGATTGGTTATCATAGAGGCTTAAACATGAGGGATCTTTTGGTAAAAAATGACCCAATAAATTGTTACAAAAAACAGGGATTTCTTGGCTATCTACAACAAAAGAACTGGGGTGTTATAAATATCCCACATGTTTATCCTGCCGAAATATGACGTCTAGTGATAGCTTTGTCCATCCAAGGACAGGGCACCGATTTAAAATTTAACTTAAATAAATTATTGGAGAAAAAGATATCCGGAGTACGTGCTACGTTTTGCTTTTGTATACAGTATATATAAAATATTCAATTTTTAGCAGTTACATGTAATCTCTAGAGCAGAGTTTTTATTCCTGCATGAAATGCTGGGTGTGTTAAATTAGATAAAACATTCATTCTAAAATAAGGCTAATAATAGCTATGTTATCTTACAGCTATCTGAAATCAATATTTGTCAGACAATGACTAATATATCTCATTTAGTTACAAAGTTATACCTTTATGGAGAACAGATTCTCAAGTGTTACTTAAGCAACACAGTTATCTGAGGATGGATAATTATTATAAGTTCCTCCAAAAACCTTCCATGTGTCTACAGGCATTTAATCATCTTATGAAACACTGCTTTTATGGACAAAATGTATCTTATAAACACAAGTAACCCAAATCATTCCTGAACAATGTAAAAAGCTGGTACAAACTTCCCCAAAAGACTTTAAGATGTTATTCTGCAAAGGTAGCTCCACAAGATATGTGGCTATGGAAAATTTATGTAAAAAGCATATTTGCTTTTTTTATTTTTCTTACTGGTTTTCATAACAATGTCATATAAAAAATAGTCATCAGTTTCAGTGTTTTCAAAATAAAACACAGCAGAGAACAACATTTCACTTTTAAACTTGTCATTCAGTAAAAATTAAAGAATTGGTGAAGGATCTGAATATTTTTGCATGGTACTATATATATCCTGAAAAAAAATTCCCTCCATAAATATAATACATATCATGTGGGATGTTCTTATGAAATATTTTCAAAGCAAATTGATTTTTTTTCGCAAAGTGAAATTCTCTTAATGTTTTGCCATCAATGTGGGACAATCAGAGATTATGTATACCACTGGATGAGCCTGACATCAGGTACATTCATTTCAGTCAATGATCAGTACAGTAAACAAAGTTCCCCACTAATTCCTGATCAGCTATGTTAGGTTAGTGTGATGTGAGGTATGGATTTGATATCAGTCTACATTATTAATAGCTTTTATTTTTATAGAACCAGCATGTTTATGCAGCTTTCAACAAAGATTGTTCATCATTCACATCAGCCATTGCCCCAGTTAAGCTTACAGTCTAAATTATTCACATTACCTCA
The DNA here is from genome assembly GCA_038501925.1 of Xenopus petersii. Lineage (NCBI taxonomy): Eukaryota > Metazoa > Chordata > Amphibia > Anura > Pipidae > Xenopus > Xenopus petersii. The sequence goes on along the minus strand of CM076674.1, from coordinate 89,226,302 downwards.
TGCAGATGAAGAACAAAGTCCTTGCAAACAGCGTCAAGATCAGAACTAAATTCAAGTGCCCAACACTCACTTTTTAAAATGCCCGCTATTGCAAATCACTATGATAAGTTGATTACTTTACTATGTGGCTAAAGAGAAAATAATAGTAGGTGAACCTAATGTCTAGAACTAAAAAACATCAATTGTCTTACTGTAGGCTAAATATTGAGAAATCTAGTAAGCAGTAAGCTATATAAGTGTCTGAGACCTAAATTCCAATACATATATATTGTCATTTTGTTTAGCATCAATTTCCACACCAAAATATCATACATCTTGAAAATTTCAGCTTGATTTAAATGAGCACTATAAGATTTTTTAAAAATAGTTAGGGAGATAGTGGGGACCAGTTTATGTCCACTCTTAACTCAATAGGACTATGGAGGTAGGGACTAGTGATGAGTAAATCTAATCGCCAGGCGCAAATTCTCAGTGAATTTACCGCCGGCGAATAAATTTGTGAAACTGCAGCGAAAAATTCCGGCGTCTGCTTTTTTAGATGCCGGCGTCCGCTTTTTTAGATGCCGGTGAAAAACTGACGCCGGCATCAAATTAGAGACGCCAGTGCCGTTTTGCGAATTTTTTGCCGTTTCTCGAATTTCACTGGGAATTCACAAATTTTTCGATGAATCAAAGCGGGCCAAATTTGGGAGATTTGTCACAGCAAAAAGCAACAATTCACAGGAGATTCACTTGAGTCAGCCTGGGAGTAATAGAATAGCAATAACAATAAAAGCATACCCCACTCTTGAAACAATCATTCTGATGATTTGGCATTTCAGAATTTGACATTGAATAGAATGTTTAGGTGAAAAATCTTCACCGATGTTTAGGATACAAGACCCCATTGCTAACTTTTATTTACCATCCCAACTGGCAGCAAAGTAAGGGTACACACTCTAAGAGAATCTTGGGCCTTTGAGATCTACTAATAAGCAAATCTGTACTGTTTTACTTTACTGAAAAGTTTGCAAAGTAGCAAAAATTTGTTAAATGCATCGGTTTTAAACTGCATTTTTTCTCTGCAATATGTATTGAAATCAATTGGCATTTTTTCTCAATGTCATTTGCACAAAATGCAATGAGCTTTTTCTGCTGCAACTTTTTCCATGCAAAATGTATTTAAGTCAATGGACAGTTTTTCTTGGTGACCCCTCCCTTCTCTACTGTAATCTGAGCCCAGAGCAGGGAGAGACTCAGGCAGGAAGTGATGTCACACCACATTAATACTGCAGCTCCTATCCTAAACAAACAGAGAGTTTTAAGAGCTTTTTACTCAGGTATGGTAAAACATTCTACAGAATAAATATAGCATTCTAGCTTGCACTATTGCAGCTAATCTATTGGCAATAAAATGCCTCTGTAGTTTGCCTTCTCCTTTAAAGAAATTACAATACAATGTATTGTTGCCCTGAATTAGTAAAATGGCTGTGTTTGCTTCAGAAACATATATAAACTATAGTTGATATAAACAAGTTTCTGTATAGCAATGGAGGCAGCCATTCAAGCACTTACTACACAGTAGATAACAAATACTTTATAATAATCCCATTATAATAATCCCATACAGAGAGTATCGGTTATCTGCCATGTATCTTGTGCTTTTTCTCCTTTTTCAGCTTTGATTGGCTGCCCCCATGGCTACACAGCAGCTTGTTTATATAAACTATAGTTGTGCTTCTGAAGCAAATACACCTGTGCAGAGCAACAGTACATTATTATATAAATCTCGAAAAATTTTAGTTTTTTTTAAACTTGAAAAATCCGAGTTTTTTTAACCTGAAAAATCTAAAAAATACCCAAACTGTTAATGGAAAACACAACTCAACCCTTAATAAATCTGCCCCTTAATATTTTGTAACTTTGATAATAACTTCTATTTTATTCTTTCACTCGCCCGTCATCATACAAAGTACTCAGCATTCACTTCAAACAAATCAAAGAGCTAATTCTATTTTTATCAGATAATTTTGGTTTAATAAGTTTCACCTGTTTCCCATTATAATGTTAGATTCATTGTTGATCATTTTTGTCTGCTTCAGGGTAATTATTCTGACATGTCTCTATAAAGCACATGCCAAAGAATTACAATTAGCTATTTAGTTGTATTATGTTAAAAAAAAAGTACAAAGTATTTCCCATTTGCTATATACCTAAAAAGTAAAAAATACATTAAAAAACAATGATAGAAAGAATGCAATTGTGAATGTTGAACTTCATTCTCATTTGAAGCCATTTTCAGTTTGAGGTCACTTTGTTACCATAGCCATTAAAGGAAAACTATACCCCCAAAATGAATACTTAAGCAACAGATTTATATCACATTAAGTGGCATATGATCCTACCAAACTGGAATATATATTTAAGTAAAAAACTGCCCATTTACATCTCTTGTCTTGAACCACCATTTCACTATGGTCTCTGTGCTGACTCAGAGATCCCCTGACCAGAAATAACACAGCTCTAACTGTAACAGGAAGAAGTGTGGAAGCAAAAGACAGAACTCTGTTTTAATCACATTGGCTCATGTGACCTAATGTATGGTTTATTTGGTGTGTTTGTGTGCACAGTGAATCATACGATCCCAGGGGATGGCCCTTATTTTTTAAAATGGGAATTTTCTATTTAGGATTACCTAATGGCACATACTATTGAAAAAGTATATTATTATGAAAATGGTTTATTAACATGAAGCAGGGTTTTACATATGAGCTGTTTTATGCAATATCTTTTTATAGAGACCTATTGTAAGAGCTTACCCTGGTGGTCTAGTGGGGGGGACAGCAGGGACGCCTGCCGCCCCCCACTAGACCACCAGGGTAAGCTCTTACAATAGGTCTGCCGCCCACTAGGCGGGGACGCCCGCCGCGTGTGTCTCCTTCCTAGGCGCCGGTAACTAGGGGTACGCACATCGCGCTTCTGCTGCTTTGTTGGCGCATGCACGATGGCGTAATGACGTCAACGCGCAATGGCGCTAAAATTCAAATATTTAAAGGGCCATCATACTAGTTTTCATTGCCCGTTATAGGTTGGTTCCTGGTGCCTTTAGCTGTTTGCTATTCTGATTCTGAGCTTGATTCTGACTACCTGTTGTGACCCCTGCCTGTTCCTGACGATTCTGACCTCTGTATTCTGATCCATTGCCTGAATTTTGACTACCTCTTCTGCCGTATCCCTCTGATTTATCTCTCGGTTTTGACCAAAGCAAGGCCTGCCTGACCTTGCTTTGAACGCTGCCTGCCCAGTCCTGGCCTGATTTGTTTACGTTCACTTTCTGCCTGCCTCGACCCGGCCAGTTCCGACTACAATCCCATTTAACACCTTGTACCTCGACCTTCAGCCCAAAGACTTTGCTAACAGTCGTGCCCCTCGGCTTATCCAGAACCTGTCGTCTTGCACCTCTCGTTTAAGTCCTGGTGGCATCCAAGTAGCTGAGGGCTCCTCCCGAGGCCAACGGTGGTTACACTACAGGTGAAGCACGAGCCAAGACCAGGGTGCTTGGCATTTGTTCTGGTGTTGGGTGCCGACCATGACACCTACATTGTTTGGGGGGTATAGTTTTCCTTTAATGAAGTCGATCAGCTGCTAGTCATTCTGTATTATATACTGTATATGAAGAGGGTATAGGTAAATGGAGTACTACCCTGCTGTAGAAATGGCCAGTAACTTGCCTGTAACTCTTAAATTTGCAGGTCTGGGCTCTTCCATATGTTGGAGGCAGGGTATTGCTACACTATACTTATTTATAATTCAATAAATGGGCACAACAAAGGCTTTATTAAAAAAAAGTCAAGAAAACGCCAGTAAATTGATCACCCATGGCTGGTGAACCCCATTACTGTAAGATGTACAGCCTTTACTGTAGGAAGCAGGTATACTAAAGTTGCGATAAATAAGGGCAAAGTTTATTGACAGCTTCTTGCAGGGAGGCAGTTTTACAGACCGGGGGGCACTGGTTGCCACACTCTCTGTACACACATTGTCAGTATTTCTCTCCTGAAGCCTCTAGGACCTCTGTCATGTAGGGATGCACAGGCAGAATCTTAGCTGTTCTCACTGTAAACCTCAGATTCTATGCAGTGACCTCACATACAGGGTCTAAGCTTCTCCCGTTGGCTCTCCTCTAACCTACGCCATAGCAATTAATTTCCTGACCTGGTGCACAATCGCCTCAGATGCTTTACCCCAATCTAATCACTGCTCATCAGGACAACAGACTTTCCATTCTCGCTAGCCTAACTATCTTTCACTCCTGGATTGAACTTGCATCCCTTTCTATCCCTAGCTAGCCTTCAAAGAGTCAGTCTCTCAATTATGATCTGGTCACACTAGTCTTGATCCTGCATTTGGATGTTTCTAGTCCATAGAGGAAGTGCCCCAGCCAAGGCACCAACCTTATATATGCTCCAGCAGTAGATTTCCTCCCAGGCTAACCTTAGGGGTTGGTGCCACCTACTGGCTGGACTACAACATTACCAACTATTTACAATAGCAAATTTCCTCCCTTCCCACCCCCATCAGCCCATCAGCAGCCTATCAAAAGAACAATAGGTAGCTAACCAGATAGCAGCTACCTGACACCGCTGCTGAAGGATTCATTTGCATTGCTACCTACCTAGTTTTAGACATGAGAATAGCACCCAAGCAGGAAACTAGGTGGTACCACTTGGGAGCACAACTTGGGTGGTGATGAAATACAATGAGAAGGGGAGAAAAAATAGCTGTCTCAAACCAGTTCCATATTGATGTGCATTATCTGCAATATAAACAGTATAATTTAAAAATAAAAAGTAAAACCATGAAAATCATGGCAGAATGTCTTTAAACTCTTTTGATACCCACTGAGTTCAATGCAGTTAGTGCAAGAGTTAACAAAAGAAAAAGACACATTTGACACAAGAAAAAGTGGCACTGACTCCAACGTAAGAAAAAAAAATAACATGATGAAAAAACCACCTCCAGCAAGTGAATTTGGCAAAATGTCTGCAAAATGTCACTTTTGTGAACATTTTCAGTGGTTGGTTTGCAAGTTTTCCAGTGAAATGGGGCAATTTTGCTCATCGGTAGTGTACACTACTTGACTATTTGCAAGCCCTAGTTAGATACTTTTTACACCATGGAGCAAATAAATATATATATATATATTATAAGTGATATTGTAAAACAGTGGCATGTGTTAAAAATTAGGATACATGATGTTAATAGCCAACTTGTAGTGCTATATAAATAAATATATTAAAGAAAATCTGCTTGTTTGTTTGATTATTTTGTGGAAGAAAGTTGTATCTTTAGCAACATATTAAGTTTTGGAAAAACATAAATTGAAATTAAACATGCTGATAAAACTGTATAGCATTTGCCACAGTATATTGGAAAATAAAACACAGCCACACCCCCACTAAAAACACCATACTTGCTTTTATCAAAGGGAACTAAAATATGAAACATTTCACATAACTAAAACAGAAATAAAATAACATTCAGAATTATTATAAAACTTTAAACTTACTGTGAAATCCAAAGTGCATCTTCAAACAAACTAAATAATTAAGAATCAAAAGAATCTGATGATGTAGTTTAGAGAATCACCATACAAAGAAAGATAACATTTCAAGTCACAGTCTCAATGTTGAAAAGCAAAATAATCACACCTCAAATAATGCTTTCATAGAGGGTCAAAGATGCATTTGTCAGGAAATTGGACAGATAAATAGAAAACTCTCTGAGTTATAGAAGACTGGCTGAAACTATGGGAATTCAATAAAAATGATAATGAGGCACTCATAGATGTCAAAGCATAATTCTATAAATAAAGAAGTTGCAGAGTCAGTGCCAGAATGCCTTTCTACATCTTTGAAAAACAAACATGTACGTTATATAAACATCAATAGTAAAAGGGTTATTTCGCATGCTTATCCACCTTTTGGGTACAAATACTAAATAAAACTCAAAAACTCATATTAGTGTTTCTAAGACTTGTATGTTCGAGATTAATTAAGCACAAAAAACTTGAAAGAAAAAATCTAAATACTGGTGAGCTATTGTAGTCAATGGAAGTTGTATTATGAAAAATTTCAAAATTCAAGCAATTTGTTCAAGTTCCAATTATTCTTTAAGTTGGTAGTACAGTAGAATTTTGCTGCATTTGAGTTTTATTTCTGTTTTTCTCTGGGAAAAAAAACTCAAACTTTGTCTAGTGAAATGAGGGTTTTATTTAAAGACCAATGTGTAAAAGAAACGGATCCGCACACACACCGATTAGTGCAGTTGGGGATTATCCCCTTTTATTCAGCCACCAAACATCAACGTTTCGGGGGGGAACACCCACCCTTCATCAGGTTTTATTTAAAGGCCACTTCCATAATGATCTTCAAGGGAGGAGCTTTGAAAGGGATCTGTAACCTTAAAGGAAAACTATATCCCCAAAATAATACTTAAGCAACACATTTTATTTTATTTTAAATTAAGTAGCATATTAAAGAATCTTACCAAACTGGTATATATATATATATATATATATATATATATATATATATATATATATATATATATATATAAATAAATATATATATATATATATATATATATATATATATTTATGTAAATATTGGCCTTTTACATCTCTTGCCTTGAACCACCATTTCATGATGGTCTGTGTGCTGCCTCAGAGATCACTTGACCAGAAATACTACAACTCTAACTGTAACAAGAAGAAGTGTGGTCGCAAAAGACAGAACTCTGTCTGTTAATTGGCTCATGTGACCTAACATGTATGGTTTGTTTGTGTGCACCATGAATCCTATGATCCCAGGGGGAAGCCCTTATTTTTTAAAATGGTAATTTTCTATTTATGATTACCCAATGGCACATACTACTAAAACGTATATTATTAGGAAAATGTTTTTGCATGAAGCAGGGTTCTACATATGAGCTGTTTTTAGGGATGTAGCGAACCCCCGACAATGTGTTCGCGAACGCCGTTCGCGAACACCGGCAAAAAATGCGAACAGTTCGCGAACTTCGAACATCCGAAAATTGTTCGATTCGAACGATCGAAGGATTTTAATCGTTCGACCATTCAATCGCTAAAATCGAACGATTTTCGTTCGAATCGAACGATCGAAGCCATTGGATCGAATGATCTCATTCAATCCAATGGCTTCGATCGTTCGATTCGAACGAAAATCGTTCGATTTTAGCGATTGAATGGTCGAATGGTCGAACGATTTTGACGCGAACGCCTATTGGCGAACGTCGCGCGACGTTCGCGAACTTGCGGCGGACGCGAACAGTCGAACTTCGTGCGAACTAGTTCGCCGGCGAACAGTTCGCTACATCCCTAGCTGTTTTATCCAATATCTTTTTATAGAGACCTTCATTGTACAGGGGGTACAGTTATCCTTTAAGAAATAATTCCAAATCCTATTTTATGATGTTAGACTTAAACTATCCTCTACCATTGCTGGAATTTTGCATTTGAGACCAGTTTTAAAGGAAAACTATACTCCCAAACACTATAGGTCTCTATAAAAAAGATATTGCATAAAACAGCTAATTAGTAAAACCCTGCTTCATTTAAATAAGCCATTTTCATAATAATGTACTTTTTTAGTAGTATGTGCCATTGGGTAATCCTACATAGAAAATTGCCATTTTAAGAACTAAGGGCTGCCCCCTGGGATCCTACGATTCACAGTGCACACAAGTAAACCATATATAACCATAAGCCAATTAAGGGACATTGTTCTGTTTTTTTTGTTTCCATACTTCCTCCCGTTACAGTTAGAACTGCAGTATTTCTGGTCAGGTCTCTGAAGCAGCACAAAGACCATCATGATATGGTGGCTCAAGGTAAGAGTTGTAAAAAGTCCAGTATTTATAAATATATCTTGCAGTTTGGAAAGATTCTTTTATAAACCACTTCATTTGATATGCATTATCTGTTGCTTAAGTGTTCATTTTGGGGGTAAAGTTTTGCTTTATAAGCACACGTGGATCACTCACAGTGTTTGACTAAGGAGTCCTGGGCCCACCTGGCTGCCACCTCAGGGGCACACACCCAGTTGCAACTCCCCCTTGCACACTCCGTACCTTATAAATCTTACTTATGGCAAACATCAGGGGTGGAGTAGGATTGCTCAAAATGTCCTGGCTTGCAGCAGGTAGCCGACCTGGGTCAGTGGGGCTGATTGGGTTACTAAATAGCAGGTTTGAAAGACTAGTCCATTAATATTATATTGTGAAATATGGTAAGACATGTAAGATGATTAATATTTTACCAGCTTTTTCCTAATTGGCATAGTCAATGAATTTCCATAAATATCTGATGTAATTTATGATTCATTTCTTTTGATAGTTTATTAAATATTTATGCATTTTCTCTTGACAGTTGACTAGCAGAAGCCCAGAAATTGCTTATTTGTTGCTTTAGAGAAATGTATGATTAGGCTAAATGGCAACATTAGGGCAAATGTAAAGAGAATTTCTGCCTATTAACTTCTATGTTATCAAAAGATGAATTTTATCCATTTGCTGGCTAACAGATTTGCTTCAATTTATTAGCATACATATTTCACCTAATACCATACACAGAAAAAAAATGAAATTAAAAGGTTGCTAGAAAGAAAGTCATAAAATGACTCCCACACTGATAAATTACCCAGCAGTGACAGGCTCAGAAAGAATTGCTGACCATCTTAAATTATATTATGCAGTGCCTGAGGAAATATTTAAAGGGCAACTTTAACAGTATGAAATACAAATGAAAAAAGTGGAAAATTTCCTATAGTAAAGTGTTACCAGTTACTATTTATACACCTTTTATAAAGTGAACTGTACCGACACAAAAGCATCAGTATATCAGCATCAAAGAGTCTACATTACTTTGCTATATGTAACCTTGTGGGGAAATACATTCCCAGTATATAATAAATGGCGTTAGGGGTGAAAGTATGTTTAGTGCAAACACTTTTCCCCTGTTCCCATATACAGATGCAGCCACTTTGGTTTGTCTGTTTGACACAGAATAACTAAACACAGATATCCCATTTATCTCATTTAACACAGAAAACTGCGTCACAACATCCCATCTAATTAAAGCATTCACCATTGTGAACAATGGAGCTTTGGTATGCTAATGAAAAGGTTAAATGCATTAAATGAGTTAAGATGACTTAAGATAACACAGTTTCTTCAATTACCCCTGAGTCATGACGCATTTAACTCACAAATCCAAGTGGCTTCATCTGTATAAGATGTTTTTTGTACCTTGTGATGTTTGCATTAGTGTGTAATGTATATAATAATATTATTTACTGTTATCTCACTTATTTTACACATACAAAATACCATCTCAATACCATCAGTAATAAAGATGCTTGTGCAAAAACCAAAGTTACATAAAAAACTAGAAAGCTTTATTCCAAGGACTGCCTCTGTTTGTAATTTGTCACATGAAAATATCCTAGAGATTAAGGAACCCATAATCTTTGCATTGCGTGAAAAAAAGATTTGTTAGTGTGTTATTTATATTTTAGCAGCATGCAAAAGTTAATCTCATAAGGAACCTTAATTATATTTTTTAATCTAAAGTACAATGCTTCAACAACTTTTTGTTATGCTATTCTTTAACAGAAATAATTGCTTATTATATTGCATTTGTAAAGAAAAAGGATACTGAAATACCCTAGAGGTTTTTTTTTTAATTTTTATTCAAAAAGAAACCTGACTTTTAGAATCCCGCAGACACTGCAAAACAAATATTTAGCTTAAGGACAAATCATTTATTACTACAAATTGTGTTCTTTAGAAGTTTATGCTTCTAGAATGTGATTTATTTTTAGATATATTTTACCAAGGTGAGAAATTACGAAGTAGAAGTAAACAAATTCACAGTATGTAAATAATAACTTGTAATTCTTTTAGCCAAGACCAAATTCTTGGGGTTTCTGATCTTGTGATCAGTTTGTAACTTCTCAGATATACACATACGGTATCTCAATAAATTATTACTGCCCAATTTCCATGCATTAATTCAGTCAAGTGAAAAATATTTCAAGTTTGTAGTATTTTTTGACTTGGAATTCTTCCACAACTCTATTTTGTATTTTTATTTTTTAGCAGAGTTATTCTGCAGGAGGAATGGCCAAATATCTATATCTTTTAGCCCTTCCCCCTTTAATAGTGATCAGAAGCCTTTATTAAACGGGTTGGTTAAGGTCAAAAGAAATCCTTGATATTTACTCCCATAAGGTCTATACTATCACAAAGCAGCAAATATTTGAGTTTAGCAATAAAACAAGTAAAACTGTGGCCAAACAATTAGTATTTGCTCATTATAAAATGTACATTTTACAATTTAAAGATAATGACAAAAATATGAAACAAACTACAGTACTGCAACAATAGAAAATTCTTCCAATGCATTTATCAACAGTTACGTTAATACATTTCTCAATTAGACAAATTTACCTTCATAGATTTACATAGGTATATAATATAATCCAAGATATATAGCATAGGTATATAATGTAATCCAAGGTTAACCAATAGAGAAGAGCCTAGATGGGTATAATGGGATTTATTTTAAAACATTTCATGAGATATTTATATCATACTTTACAAAAATATGTAATAATACAGATAGTACATTTTCACTGTAAAATCAAGAGTTATATAAAATGACAATTCTGAAACCAAACTAGGACCCCTCACTGTTAATTAGCTGTTGCCCCAAGTCATTTGTATAATAAAAAAAAATCTAAAGAATTCAATTCCTATTACTAGTGATTATTAATGAAGAACAAACAGACTATGTATTCAGCAGAGAGGGAAAGGATAAATCAGTCAGAGTTCTAACTATAATAACGTTTCCATATCTCTAATGTTGTTTAAAAAAAATGCAGAAAAGGCTTTTGACAGGACGGCCTGGGATTTTATAAAAGTCAAACGTAATCATTGGCATGTAGCTTAGTTAAGACCAATATTTTATTATTAAAAAGGATATAAAAAAATGAATTATTTGCTTAATATGGACTCTATGGCATGTGGTCTTCCCATAATTGGTTGTTTTATGGATAACCAGTCTCTAGATAAAAGATCCCCTACTTCTACAGTCTAACAATGGGAGGCCTATTTATCAAAATACCAATTTGTGCAATGTCTAGGTTTTTTCAGCCTTGACTAAACTAACATATTAAAAAAGCATGAATGTCTACTAATTTATTAAAAGTATGAATAGATAAAAACTCTGAACGAATCCGAATCAGAATATGAAAATATCAAAATCCTCATCTGAATTCTCCATGCATTTACAAGTGGAAAAACTTCTAAAAACTCAAACTTTGAAGTAAATAAATATATTTCAATTTGCTAAAGACTGCTCACATTGACTTCTACATGACCTTGATCTCTATTAGATAAAGTAGTTGTACATTAGAGTTTTTTGTGTTTTTTATGCTTAGTAAATATAATGCAAATATAATGCAAGATTCTTAGAACTGAAAGGATGAAAAGTGTTTGGTCAAAAGTGACAAAGTACCAATGTTCTTTACATTGATCAGTAGGTGTTGAATCACATTTAGCTTCCCCTATATTATGTCTGAGTGAGCATTTCATTCCAAACATTTGGAGAAATGTATTTGGGTAGCAGGTTTACAACATGAATTAGAAACTCAGATAATTCTGGATCATGTTGCTTATCTGTCTACATACAGATGAAGCCACTTTGGTTTGTCTGTTTGACACAGAATAACTAAACACAGATATCCCATTTATCTCATTTAACACAGAAAACTGCGTCACAACATCCCATCTAATTAAAGCATTCACCATTGTGAACAATGGAGCTTTGGTATGCTAATGAAAAGGTTAAATGCATTAAATGAGTTAAGATGACTTAAGATAACACAGTTTATTCAATTACCCCTGAGTCATGACGCATTTAACTCACAAATCCAACATAACTATTATTATAGGCTACAGTATACTGTAAAAAATGGTAGCTTATACAAAAGTATTAAATACAATATAAGTCTCAATAGAATGGAAGTAACTGCATAAAGAGTCATTCAGTCTGTATTTTAAATTGTACATTTTTTATATTGTAATTGGAACGAACAGTTTTTAACATTTTATTGTTTTTTTAATTGTTATCATCCAACCCTAAGTATTTCTAAGGTAATGATAGGTACAGTATGTATATATGAATAAAGTTATTTGTAAAGCACTGTTAAGGAGCAACAGCGATGTCCAGTGCATAAAAGTACAATATACTGTAGATAAAAGTACAATACAGTATATAATAGCACACACAGGGAGGACAAGTCAGACAGTAAATACAATAAATATACACAATACCCAGAGCTCATATAAGGACACAGAGCTTAAGTGCTATGTGGTAAAAGACACAGTAGGAAGGAAGTCGTTGCCCATAGAGTTTACAGTCTAAGATAAAGATTAGTGATGAGCGAGATTTTTCTCTGCGTTTCGCCTTAATAATGGGTGAAAAAAATTGCCACTCGACACCCATAGACTTTAATGCATTTGGCAAATTTTCGATATTTTGCCAATTTTTGGTGAAATGGGTCAGATTCACTCATCACTAATAAAGATACAATTTTATTTTTTACTTTTCTTGAACAATTTAGCTATTACAAAGAGTAATTATTAAAACCAGTGAAGCAATGAGCTCCGCAATAAAATATTGACTAATTCAGGCAAGAACATTTTGGGCAACAATATAGCAAACAGACAAAACGCATTCCAAGTATTATACCTGTATTATGAATAAGTACAAATGGCTTTGCAAGAAGTAATTTTAATCAATTAGCAGACTGGAAATCTTGCTCTTAAAGATTATATTCTCATAGCTCAAATTTATTGTTAAACTCTTAGGGGGTTATTTATCAAAAGTCGAGTTGTTTTTTGGGTTTTTTGACATTTATTATACCCCAAAGCTGGAAATAGCTTGAATCCAAAAAGACACCATCTTAAACTTGTCTAGGTCATGTAGAAGTTAATGGCAGAGGTCCCTTGAACCATTTGAAGATGTTTGTAGCCTTCATGATGTTCGAGTTTTCTATTGGTAGGTTTCAATTCGAGTATTCAAGATTTTCACCCTGACTACACTGATTTGAGTTTTTTTTACATTTGAATTTTTTCTTGAATTAGAAACAATTCATGTTCATTCGAAGTTTATAAAAGCTCACACATCTCTAAATAATCCCCTCAATCTCTTCAACAAAGCATCTGTATTTTGCATAGCTCCATCAACTGCAGTATACTGCCCCAAACATCTAAGACCCTTTGCCAAATGTTTCATTGAAGGTTTCCAAGGCTAGGACTTTAATTAAACTGTAGGCTTTTTAAAAATGCTACTATGCTTCTATAAACCATTACAAAATTACCCCCTTTGCCTTTTCCCAGCTTCCTCCTTTACTAACCTGTGTTGATCTCTGGCAAATCTTGAAAAAGAGAAATGCTTGAGTGGTGTCATGCTTGGGTGGGGGCAATATTGTGATAGCTGGAGGACAAATGTAAACAGTGCCACAGCCTCTATACATTGCATAAACCCCAGGCAGGGCATCACTCAGTGTATCAACAGTTAGTGAGCAGGGACTGGGGGGTGCAGGGCAATAACAATATTAGAAAAGGTCAGCACCTATAGAGACAAAGGGGCAGATTTATCAAAATGTGAAGGTGATTTCATATGGGATTAGAAGCATATTATAAACTCCAATCTAGGGTTTTGTCTCCAACAAAACACCAACAGGTCTAAATTTTTGATTACCCTCTCCAACCACCTTTTAAACAAGGTGTTGAAGAAAAGCTTATGGAGCAATTGGGAGGTATACCCTTAGATCTGCTGAGCTGGTTTTGGTATCCCTCTGATGCATAGGTTCTCTCTCCTTTTCCTGTTTTCTAGAGCCTTATGCATGGTTTTAAATCTTTCAAACACTTCCTGCAATGCAGAGTTTTCCTCCCCCAGTAAGGTTTGGCATTGTAGTAATGCTTCTGTAGCCTGTTCCACTTGGTCAGTACTGTCTCCTCTATCTCTAATGTCCTTTTGGAGGTCACTAATAAAGGCCTTTAAACTGTTCATAATGGTCTTTAAAAGTTTATCATGTAATTTGGTCAGTTGTGTAGATAAGTGGTGACTACATTACACATAAACCTCCCCTGAGCTTCCCCCTGAGAACCCACCTCAAGCAATGAGCACATTTTTTTACCAGCCATGGATTTGCAGCAAAATTCCGCATTTCTCCATCTGCTAATTTTTTTCAAAACTGTGGCAAGAATTTACAAAAAAAATTGCGGAGACAAAAAAGTCATCATAAAAAAAATGCCCATTGACTTGAATACATTTGGACAAAAAAGTTGCCACAAGAAAAATGCCCATTGACTTGTGTCCCACCGGCCCAGTCTGACCCTGGTGCCATCTTGAAGATCCCCTTTCGGCCTGTTCATAATCCTATGATGAAGAAATGGGGAGAGTGTGCTCAGGTCCTTCTGCTTCTTCTGGACCACTCCACACTGCTTAGACACTGTGGGCTCTCTTCTGTCCACTAATAAATGGCTCATCATCATCAGAGGTAAAGGAGCTCTACAAAGTTGCAGCCATCTTTGTGTTACCACACATGCACCCATTCACTTAACGATTTGTTCATTTTTGTGCCACTTGTGTATACATCTTGATTGCTATTGGCTATTAATGGCTATTTTGTATGTGTTCTCTCCAAAAAACAAAAACACACAAGCACAATTGCACAGTTCTTTTGATGTTGCTAATTTCTATTATTTGGCCCTAAGAAATAATCAATATTCAAAATAATCAATTATACCATCATTATATATCAGCTAGCAATGGGGGAGGTAACAACCTGCTTTTTGGTCTGGCACAGTAAGCAAATTTGATTTAGCGCTAGTAAGCAAATGGAGACACCGAATGAAGATTTGTTAGAATAACCTGAATCTAGACCTTTGGCTCATCTGACTTTAATATAGCTTTCTGCCTTTGCACTTTGGCAAGAAAACTTCACCTTTTGGGCTGTTTTGTTTTGAATAACTCTGCCTCACTGCTAAAATCTGAAGAGCCACTTTGTTATATGTTGTATAGCAGCTCCTGTAGTTTCATGGCTGCCTAGAGGTAACTTGCATTAAGGAATATAAAGCCTGTTGCATGCTGGGACAATCAAAAGTCTTAAAAGTTTTTCTGAGAGCAGCACACATTTCTTTATTTGGTTATTCTCTCTCCACTAGTTCACCTGTGGGGAAATTAGTATATTTATGAACTATATAATTATATAACTATGTTATTATTACTTATTAAAATAGTTCTTCTGGTGAAATGAGTTTTATTTACAAGCTTCACTTCTTAAAGTGATATTACATGCAGTCTGGCATCTCTCTTCAGTCCTGATTCAACTCCTGATACAATCTTTCTATGTTACTTATCGCTTTAATCCAGATTTTTCCCTCTCAACAGCCTAAAGCCACTGGTGTTTTTTCTGCAGGTTCTCAGCTGAGGGTAGAGATTGCAATCTACAATCTGAAAATGACTGCTCTAAACCATCTTGTGCTTCTAGACACACATGAAATGAATGGGTAAGTATAAAATAAGTTTAAATCTATGTTTCCAGACATCTATTTATAAACAGTCTTCTAGTAGATCCACAGTACCCTTCCCATAAGAAGGCTCTTATGGGGTATTGCTACTAGTTTCAATGTTTCCACTGGGACAAGTAAGCCACAACAACCAGATGGTTTGCTTACAACCATGCACCTTATTGCTCATTCAGGAAGCACTTCTATAATTGGTCTGAATGACATGTAAGTTAGGGTATAGGTATGGGCAAGAGGATAGATGCATCCTGTAGTTGGATGCCTACATTTCTCTGATCCCTTGTGAATACACAGGAAGCACTATATCATTGTGGGAATTTGCAGGTCTCTGTACTCTGAAATGGCATTTCTTTAAACCAGGAAAGAAGCCTTCCTAGTCTTAAATAACCCCAATAGACTATAATGTAGATGGTGTACAGATGTAAAATTTTGTATAGTATTCATATTTTTTGGCATACAAAGCTTTTCAAAGGGTGGAACAATACCCAGAATAATTTGCTAACAAGAAAATAAATGCCTCCCAGTCACTGTAAAGTGCTCAACACATTTTTTCCATGTTATGCTTCTTTGCCCACTTTGACACTTGTTTTTGTAGAAAAGCAAGACATTGTGCAATAAAGAAACATTAATATTAAATAGCCAATAAGAGGCTTCAGTAATGTGAGCTTTCCCTTTAAGGCGCAGAACATATTAAAAGGTCATATTTCACATCAAATTAATCAGTACTAAACACAGCTTCCAGTGTCAACATGATGTCAGTGATTCTAAGGCAGTGTACAGCAGATTTAATTTTTTTTTTTTAAATTGTCATTGTAGCTGCCTGTCCTCAGTTTGAAATGTAAAGGTTCTGTTTGCTGGACACACTGACAAGGGCACACATGGATTTTTCTGAATATGTGAAGGATATAAATCAAGTGGGCCTGAAAAGAATTGAGTGAAACTATAGTTATGCAAGCAACCTGATTATAGTGTCATTGCTTAACAAAGCAAAAGGTTAACTTCACCTTTAAGAAAGTTATAAGAGTATCAAGCAAAAACTTGTAACAGCAAGATTGCAGTAACTCTGGAGTTGGAACCCACTGCAACACATTGATTTTGATTGGACATGTGCAGTAAGATAAATGATGAATTGGTTGCAGTGAGCCACAACCTTAAAGGAAAACTATACTCCCAAAACGAACACTTAAGCAACAGATAGTTTATATCAAATTGAATGACAAATTAAAGAATCTTACCAAACTGGAATATATATTTACATAAATATTGCCCTTTTACATCTCTTGCCTTGAACCACCATTTTGTGACTCTATCTGTGCTGCCTCAGAGATCACCTGACCAGAAATACTACAACACTAACTGTAACAGGAAGAAGTGAGGAAGCAAAAGGCAGAACTCTGTCTGTTAATTGGCTCATGTGACCTTACATGTGATTTGTATGTGTGCACAGTGAATCTTACGATCTCAGGGGGCGGCCCTTATTTTTTAAAATGGCAATTTTCTATTTAGGATTACCCAATGGCACATACTACTAAAAAGGTATATTATTATGATAATGGTTCATTTACATGAAGCAGGGTTTTACACATGAGCTGTTTTACTCAGTATATTTTAATAGAGACCTACATTGTTTGGGGGGTATAGTTTTCCTTTAAAATGACAGCACCTGTTTTGTGAATTCCCTCCTTAGTTATTCAATATCAATATCACTTAGGGGCAGATTTATCAAAGAGTGAGATTACAGCTCACCTCAGAAAAACTCAACCCCTTTCTATTCATTCCTATGGGATTTCTAGAAGCATATTTATTAAGGGGGTTATTTACTAAAACTCCAATTTTTGTGGTCAGGCTTTTTGGGGCAAAAATTTGTTTTTTTTTGTCAAAAACTTGAAATAAATCAAGCGATTCTCATAAAAAGTCCCAAAAAAGTTGAACGATTCAGGTGTTTGCTCAATTTTATCGAGTTCAATTTTATCGAGTTCAAACCGCTCCAATTAATTTGAGTTGTTTTAATGATAAATGAGCCAAAATCTGATATTAGTAAATAACCCCCTAAATGTTGAATTCTAACCTTTAGTTATTGATAAATACTCTTCAAAAAATACTATTTGAATTAATAGACAGTGGGGGTCATTTATCAACACTGGGCAAATTATCCCATGGGCAGTAACCCATGGCAACCAATCAGATTGCTGCAATCATTGTTCTACTTGCAGCTGGCTTTAAAAAGCTAATGACTGATTGGTTGCTATAGGTAACTGTCCATGGGCAAATTTGCCCAGTGTTGATAAATGAGCCCCAGTGAGTGAGTTTTTATTTGCTGAGCTCTCACATTTAAATCTGCCCCATAATCTATAACTGGCGAACACATTATCATTCTCTACTTTGTTAAACAATAAGTAATATATTTCTTTTTTTTTCTAGTGCTTGAACTTGGTACAAGGACAGATTACAAAATTCCCACTTCCAATATGCCTTTCTACTTAAACCATAAAATACGTAGATCCCTTAATATGCTTTGCAGGGGTTCATTTCCTAATGCTTTTGCAGTCTTGGTTTAATTGGTGTTTATCTTAAGAACTCACATCTGACTATACTTGGAAAGGTTCTTGGGCTAATTTGCATGTGAGCATTACTATGTATAAAGCAAGAAAGAAAACCACATGCTCATTTGCATTTAATACTAGGAAAACTTCTGTGCAAATGTGTTGTAAAGCTATGAATTTAGAACAACTGTTTGTCGTGATCTTTTATCCTTTTTTGCATAGCCTGAATTATAATCATGTACCTAAAAAAGATGTGTGAAGACACACAATGCTATGACGTTGTTGGGTTTTTAGAGAAGGCCACAAGGATGTGAAAGTCATCTATTTTGTATTTAATGGATAACCAAACGGAACAAGCCACATAAAAGGAATTCTTAATTGTATCTGTATTATTGAAGTTTAAAGTGAATATCTGTCAAAGAATAGAAGTCTTCATAACAATTTTAATGTACTGTAAGTATTTCCAGTGATAATGGATATTTAATAACTGCAGCACTTGAAAGATAATGTATGTTTAGTAACCACATACAGTATAATTGCTAATATGCATAAAATAAAATTTGCATTTCTAGAAGGCCTTTTTTTCTGTTACTCGTCAACAAAATGTGAGTTCATGCTACATGAATAAAGTCTGGTAGAAGAGGGTTGTAAAATATAGTATTTGAGAAGATTGTCATTCCTAAGCAATGTTGGATAGATGATGAATTATTTCTACCTATATATATATATATATATATCTAATATATAGATATGAGCAGTAGGGATTTTTATGCAGAGGGGTGGGGCTTTGAGTAATTTATTTATATGCCTGGAATGCCCGTCTTAATATTGTTTTTGGTCCTATAAGTCCACTAATTCCCTTTATGGTGATATAAGGCTCATTTACCAATTAAACTGCAAAGCAGTCCTGGACAAAGTCCCCCCGGTGGCCTTGATCAGACACCCCCTGCCCCATATGTCAATAGCTACCGTACATCTAATTTGATATGAACTGGACTTAATGCTACGCTGTGGAAGAATAGTACAGGGTAAATAGCATGTGCTACAATTTGCACACAATTTACAAAACAGATGCATGTTATGTTGCATCCAAAGTTGTAGTAGATTAAAAACATTGCATTGTGGATAAAAATATTATTTGTGTTTAAGAATTGCATCTTGCCCTTGCTTCATAAATGAGACTTTTTATTGGCAGCTTTTCGTTTTGTTTTTCATTTTATGGGTATAAGTATTTATTGTTTTATTTTGTTTTTCATTTTAACGGTACAATTAAAAAACATCTTATTTTGTCATGCTTATTCTGTAATGCATATTAATGGGCTGGGTAAAAACAAACTTGATCATATGAAGAAACAACATAATAAAGATCTAGCTAAATAAACAATATCCTTAACTCATCGTGTTTAAAATGTAAGCTCTCTTCTAATGTCTTTAACAATAATGTATTCCTTTTGAGTCAAGTCATGACTACATTTTCAGATAATGTACTCACTATGTATTTGGCGTTCTAATAATAAATGGAACATTTTACTTTAAGTGTTTGTTCCTGTGTAAATGCAAAGTACTTGTTTTGGATTACAATGTGGAAATTACACATCATTGAACGTAATAAATATAGCATATAATCAGCACTGACTGGCTAATGATAAAGAGGTGAGTGATAAAGTGATACAAAGGAAGGGGCCAATCAGCATATGGTGGCAGAATGAGACATCTATTGAAGGTGACTATGTATTTAAAATTATTTATTGTTTATATCTATTTGATTGTACCCTTAATGGTCTCCCAAGTTTGATTTACTGGGCACCCAATTTGGCATGGCTCATATTTGAAACATACATTATAAACGTGCCTAAGGCATTTTCCTACTGTCATCCCAAAGGCTACTTGTAATTAAATGATGTGCTACTCTTTTTTTCATGTTAGTGAAATTAGTGTTCCTTCTACATATACTTTCCACCAATGCAACTTATGCATGCTATCTGTTAAGAGTGCATAGACAATAAATAATTCAAAATGTAAAAAAAAAAAATCAAAGTTAAAATGAGCTTGTTGTATCTCAGCTAATAGCTGGAACTTCAATATTTGTAATATATGACAGTTAAGACTTAGGGGCACATTTACTAAGGGTCGAATATCGAGGGTTAATTAACCCTTGATATTCGACTATTGAAGTTAATTCCTTCGACTTCGAATATCGAAGTTGAAGGATTTACCGCTATTTGTTCGATCGAATGATCGAAGGAATAATCATTTGATCGAACGATTAAATCCTTTGAATTAAACGATTCAAAGGATTTTAATCCATCGATCAAACGAAATTCCTTCGAGCATAAATTAGATAGAAAGCCTATGGGGACCTTCCCCATAGGCTAACATTGATGCTCGGTAGGTTTTAGGTGGCAAAGTAGGGGGTCGAAGTTTTTTTAAAGAGACAGTACTTTGACTATCGAATGGTCGAATAGTTGAACGATTTTTACTTCGAATCGTTTGATTCAAAGTCGAAGGTCGAAGTAGCCAATTCGATGGTCAAATTAGCCAAAAAAATACTTCGAAATTCAAAGTATTTTCCATTCGAATCCTTCACTCGAGCTAAGTAAATGTGCCCCTTAAAGTGATACTGACACTAAAATGTTTCTTTTCAAAACATGAACCTACTACAAGTTAGCTATAGGTCATGTTGACCGTTTTTTGCTGATAGTACTGCATCTGTCACTTGAAGTGCCTAAACTTGACTGTTTTACCAACCTGACTGTCCCTTCTCAGCCTGTCAGTTAGAGTTTCTATTGCTATCTGACTACTGCTGCACAAATATGGCAGCCCCCTCATAGAGGAACATGGGGGTAAGAAAAGCAATGTAAAAGCATCAGGCAAATACTTATGGCAAAATTATAAAAATCATTCAAAGACAATGTTTTCATTCTATTGATGATAAACTGTGCACATTTTCTGTGCACATTATAGATTTTAAGCACATTTCAGTTGCATTACTTGATTTCAAAACAGATCTATATAAAGAACAGCAGTCCTAAAACTCAAATGTATCTCATATTTTTATTAACCCAAGCTTGACCAAACTCCCATCCTCAATTGTATCTGATTTATCAACAAAATAACTAGAAAAAGTCAGGTTTTGAAAAAACTCGATAAAATCTAGCAAAATCTCGAATCGTACAAATTTTTATGATTTGATGACCAAATTGCTATATTTTTTGGCTTATAAATCAAAACCCCCAAATTTTTCAGGTTGCCGTGTGAAACCCAGTGCTGATCACAATATCTTCAAATGGTAAAAAGAACATCTGCCATTGACTTCTACAGGACCTTGACAGGTTTGAGATGGTGGATTTTCAGATTATGACTTTTAGCAGTTTTGAGATATAATAAATCTTGAAAGTTTATTACTCTAAAAATTACATTTTTTGCCCAAAAAATAGAGGTTTTGTAAATAACCACCTTAATTTGGATATGACACAGAAAGTTTGAAAATAGTTTGCACATACTCAAATGTTAATGTTTAACCTAAAAGCTCAGATGTGTTTCATCTTTTGCTTCTATTAAGCAATTATTACATAAAATTGCAGAATTAGACTCTTGGGGCCAATACAGAAAAATTGATTTGTGAAAAAAAAATTAACTTGTCATTGTCATGACTTTTACAGAGATGGTGGTTGGGAGCCTAAAGGTTTTGTAACTGGGAGTGAAACCATAAACAGCAGTACTGAGGTCAGAAGGTTCAAATATGAATATACAAGCAAAACAGTATCAAATGGTAGACTAAGGTACAACCTAGTAACAGGCCAAAAGTTGGGGGCAGGCAAACTGAGTCAAGGGACAGACCAGGAGTCAGAAGCAAAACACCAGAATTCACCAGAACAGGGCTAGGAGAGGCACTGGAGAACTGGAACAAGGCTGGGGACAAGGCACCAGGTTAGAACTCAGGAACAAGGAAACAGATAATATCTCAGAATCAAGGCAATCGCAGCAAAATGGCTTAAAGATCAAACACTGAGCAAAAGTCAGAAACAGGCTTATAAAGGCTCTAAATAGAATAATTAGCTTCATATGACAATAATGAGATGGGTAGATGGGTGGAGACTCTGCTGGGGCTTGATCCTGAGAGCTCCTTGTTACTGGCTACTCATCCTAACCACTGGGTCAGGAGAGCAGCCAGCAAGTTCTCATTTGCTCTTCTGCTGGGTCTCAAGTTTAGCCATTTCATCTCAGCATGGGTAGCCCTCCTCACTACCAGTGCCTGAGCACTGGCCTACTTTGAACACGGAGGCAGCGTACCTAGCTCTGGTTTCCATGCTCTTGCCTTGTTTCCTTGTCTAGTTTGCATCCATTGCCTGCTCCACCTAGTCTTGGTCTATCCCCACTCCATCCTGTCCTCCCCTGCCTAGTCCTGGTCTTCTCCCACTCCATTCTGTCCTTGTCCTGTTCCAGTCCTGTCTGCTCTTCTTTCCAGTCCTCCTGCTCATAACCCCCATCCTGACCTGATTCTACTCCTGCACCACCCTGTCCAGAGTCTTCATCTGCTTTGTCCCTTGCTGAAATGCTACTGTTCTTTGTCCACTCCATCCTTATTTGCCCAGACCCTGACTTTATGCCCTTGTCAAAAAAAGAAAAGAAAAGGAAGCGCACATAGGGCAATACTGTCTTATGTTGTCTGATAAGGGCAATCCAGCCACAATAGGGTTAAAGGTGTTCAGAAAAAAAAGTTAATTGGATCCACCCTAGGTGCATACATGAATCAGGCTTCCCTTTTGGGCATGTACTTACAAACTATAAATGTTCTGCTTGAAAGTCATATTTGATTTGTGTTCTGCAGTTAATTCATTACTCCATACATGAAGTGGAGATAAAAGAGAAAACAATAATAGTATAATGTTGTTTAATAAATATTTTAAAAGCAATCACAGAATGCCAATTGTCTACTCACAAACAGTTCCGCATCAAAAGCACATCACATTCCAAGGGAAAGTCCAGACTCCTCAGAAGGATCTGCTGTTTGGAGATTTGGTGGTGTTCAGGGAGTAGCAATTAGTGCCCCACTGTCCTTTCCTACGCGTTTCACAGGTTAGAGATAGCCTATTTTTGGATTCAGATTTTTAGCAGCTTTGGAGTATGATTAATCTCTAAAAATTTAAGTTTTTATTTTTCCATGAAAAATTAAAATGTTCCCCCTAAAAACTTCAACCATAATAAAAATTGAGATTTCATAAATGGCCCCCTGAATGTTGCATTGTGAGTTTACTGGTGCTTACTTGTCAAATAAAAATATGGCTTAATACCATAAAACAATTCATAAATTGCAACACTTCATTTGTGGTATACCTCTTGGAATGTACCAGTTGCAATATTCAATATATAGGGCAAACCACTAGACCTTTGAAGAACGGCATCAGGGAGTATACAAAAAACCTGATTCAAATGTGGTAAGACATATTAATCAATGTAGGGGAGGCGAAGTACACAAATTAAAGGTTACAGGCATAGATAAGTTGAAAAAATATCTTAGAACAAAAAAATAAAATAATAAAATAACATTTGCAACTAGAGACCAAATGGATCTTTTTCCTTCGTAACAGAATTCCAGAAGGCTTAAATAGCGAATACGATGTTAAATGTTTTTTTCTTTAGGGCACGATTGTGCACCATATACTGACTGTTATCAGCTACTAACATCGAGATTTGAGAGAAAATAAGAATGCCTGGCTACCAGAACACTCCCAATTTCAATATTTTTTCTAATATAGACTTTTATTCTATATTTTCCATTTTTTCTTTAAAAAGAAAATTCATCTTAAATAAACATATTTTCCTTTTAAAGAAACCCCTTCTTATTAACATGTCTTGACACTTGCCAATAATCGGTATTTAGGATTGGGTTGTCCACTTGGTATATATGTGGTGTTTTAACACGGGTTTCCTCTGTGTCTATCACACACTCAGTCCTTTGCAAAAGAATCTGGACAACTTTATTTTTCTGATAATATGTTCAAATTACATAATTGTGACCTATTCGGGTAAAATATTTGCACTATATAATTTGTTGTTTGTGTTGAAATTTAGCATAATAATTTTGTATTACTATGCTACTGTTTTTTTATTTAGTATATTATTTGTTATTTTTTTTTGCTATTTTTTGTTTAATTGGATGCATGTCCCTATTGGATACCATTTAACTAGATGTATGTCCCTATTGGTTAAGGCATGTTGCAATATAGGCAATATACTTCAATTGGCCCATGTCTATGTAACAAGGCCTCTTTCAATTGGCTCAGTGTATGTCTTAATGCATTTTAATTGGTTAATACCCCTTTATAAGGATTGTACAATAGGGGAGACCACTAGCCTATGAGTAAGTGTTCACCTCAGGCATGAAACGCTTCAGACTTGCATATGTCATAATATATATTTTTTTACTTTTATAAAAACACCTTTGGCTACTGCTTTACTACTGGATGACCTCTTACTACATTTGAATGCTCTGTATTTTCCCCTAAAAAATTGGCAAACCCTTGGGCTGGGGTTTACCCTGGAAAGAGACCATCTTTTAACAACGTTTTTGTGTTTCTTTGATTTTGTATTTTTCACTATGCATTTTCTTAATTCTCTATTTTTGACTTTTGTCAAAAAATGGAGCCACAGTACTTATATGGCTTTAAAAAAGGGGAAAACTCTAATTTAAATAAAGTCAACTAAAGTTTACTAGCTAAGCTAATACTTGTATGAAGCTGCCAATCATTAGGACACACATTTATATTTTACTAAACCCAGAGCAAACTGAACAATCTGTTTAGAACAATCAGGTAAATACTATTTTAAACTTTAAGTGGGTTATTTACTAAAACTCATTATTTCATTAGAAACAAACAACCTAACTCCCATCCATGAATTTGGCTAACTTACTAATAATTAAACTCGAAAAAATCGGGTCAAAAAAATATGAATATGAATACCTAAAATTTTTCAAGTTTATAGGCTAAAAACTCGAATTTATCAAGTACTGTATTTGAGAAAAACTAGCGCCAAATACCCCAAAACACCCAAAAACTGTGAAGGCAAAAAACACCTTCAAATGGTTATGGTGGTTAAGGAATGGTTAAAGGATTTCTGCCATTGCCTTTTACGTGAATTCGACAGGTTTTAGCATACAGTTATGGAGTCCCATATCCATTGAAAGTCGGCCAGAGATTGATTGGGGAAGCCTGTTGGAGGGCCCCATACACTGCCCAATAAGCTACCAATTTAAACTGTTTAGTTACCATCAAGTACAATGTACAATGTATTATTATAGAGAAAAATAACATTTTTTTTTATTTTCTTAAAATGAAATTCAGAGATTTTTGGATAATTGGATTCCGGATAAGGGACCCAATACCTGTATCTTTAAAAAAAAAAAAAAAAAATTGGCAAGAAAAGAGAAATTATTTGGAAAGTTTCCTTTAACTGACCCGTGCAAATCTAAAGCAGTAATGCTTTTTATTTTTTATAATCCATGAAAAGATATAAGAACTACTAAACTCAAAGACATTCTTACAACCAATACATTATACAATATCAAACACATTATTACAAAAATGGGGAAAAAACCTTTTAAGTGTTCGTACATTCTATTATGTTATTACCAGTACAGCATTATCCTCTAAATGTATGCAAATGAATTTTTAGATAAAGAGAAAATAAATTTAGCATTTTTTCTTGGACGCAAAAGAATAAAATTAGAGCTCAATGGCTATATTTTATTTAATAAACGTGTTATTTAGTAGAAGAGAAGGCAAGGTTTTGAATTATTGTAATGCAGTCACTGCTTGATTAATAATGTAAAATAACTTCAAATATGAAATAGTGGGGTGGGGTGGAGCAGTTGGATTTCCAAGGCTACAAAAGGACATCTTTAGAAAATAAAAACAAAGGCACTTAAATTCCCCTGAAAAAACAGTACGTTATTCTTCATACTGTATGTAATAAAAATGGAGGAGAAAAAACTTTTCTCCAAGTTCAGTTCCAGCTTTTTTTCCATAGACTTCAATGCAGTTTTCATATGATACAGATACGTTTTTCTGTATTGAATTGAATCTCAAATTGAATCTCATCAATGACTTTTCACATGATAAACTTTTATCTCATTGATTTGAATCTGGTCCAATTATAGAAATGTTTGAAATATGTGCCCAGTGCAAAATGAAATAATGGTCCAGATTCAGTTCAGTGAGAAAAAGGTATTTTTTTATATTTCATTTTGAAATCTGTCATAGCACTAGACATATTTCAGTTTACCAGCTGCCCCTAGTCATGCGACTTGTGCTCTGATAAACTTCAGTCACTCTTTACTGCTGCACAGCAAGTTGGAGTGACATCACCCCCCTCGCTCCCCGCCTAACAACAGAACAATGGGAAGGTAACCAGATAGTATCTCCCTAACACAAGATAACAGCTACCTGGTAGATCTAAGAACAGCACTCAATAGTAAAATCCAGGTCCCACTGCAAAACATCCAGTTACATTGAGTAAGAGAAACAACAGCCTGCCAGAAAGCAGTTCCATCCTAAAGTGCTGGCCCTTTCTGAAAGCACATGACCAGGCAAAATGATCTGAGATGGCTGCCTACACACCAATATTAAAACTAAAAAAAAATTCATTTACTGATTCAGGAATGACATTTTATATTGTAGTGAATTATTTGCAGTGTAAACTGTATAATTTAGAAATAAAAACGACATCATAAAAATCATGACAGAATCCTTATCAGGACTGGAGCACAAAAGTGCACTGCATTCTCAAAGTGAGGCCTTTCCAGTTACCTATAAAGAGGCAAAATATGTTTCATCCCTCAAGTTAATGTCTTTTGTTCGCAAGTCTGTACTTTGTTTGCTTTAGTAGCCATTGTATGGCAGTGCCTAGCATTACATGGATTGTTATACACAAAAATCCCCAGATCCTTCTCAATTAAGGACAACAACCCCCAAAACACGACCATTTTGTGTATAACTTGCATTTATGTTATTTCTACCAAAGTGCATAACCTTGCATGTATCATATCTTATCCCCTATTACCCCTTTCAAAACTTTCTTACCGCAGATGTTAGACCTACTGTATATTTTTCAGGCTGAGACCAGGATCTCGGTACCCTGCCAGACCTCAAAGAAAAATTAAGCAAAAGAGGTTTGGTAATCATAGAACTAAGTTCTTTAGTACCCTGCAATGAATACCATCTAGTCCTGTACCTTTGTCTACCTATCACATCTCTAAAAATTCCTTCTGAATCACCCTTGCATCAATAGTTATGTTATTAGAATTGGGTCTATTAAAAAGTAAGCCTTCGTTGGCTGTTTCCTCAGTTGTGTAGACAGACAAAAAATAACAGATCAGAATCTCAGCTTTTCCCCTGCTCTCATCAACCGATTAACTTCTTACTGATAATAAGGTGCCCACCGAATATTTAATTATATTTATTTTCCTTTTATTTTTCCTTTTAAATAATTTTGGTTTATTTCACTCTTCGTCGTAATACCCTTTTCCATTTCTATTTTAGCTTGTTTGATAGCTTTATTGCATGCTTTATTTGCCTCCTTATACTTGATAAAACTTTAATTTGTTCCAGCTAATTTTAACAAATGCCTTTAAAAGCAATTTTTTTTCTAACCAACCTCAACACTAACACTTCTATGAAAGCATAAAGGTTTTAGTTTGTGATCTCTTTCACTGCTTGCAAGAGTGATAAACCGATGTATATTTTATTAAGCAGCATTTTAAAGCCATTCCATTTTCCTATGTGCAACCCTGTGAAAAGGCTTTCCAAGTTAATATATTGCAGAAATGGCCTTATTCTGCCAAAGTTTGCATGTCTAACATGTGTTTTAGAGAGAGTTTTGCAGAGAGAGTTGTCTCTGCAACATAATCTCAAAGAAGACCATATTAAGATCAGCCAATCAAATACTAGAGATAAATGTGTTATTATTAGTAATTACAAATTCAAAAGAGAGTCTTTCCTAGAAGGTTCCAGAACTACCTAAAATAAAAAGTTGCCACATTTGCATACTTACAAAACGACTAGCTTTTATTGGATTTACCCCATTACTCCAGTCAATGCCTGTGTTTATACTGTAACTGTGAAAAGCATTCACCATTTAATATATTGCAGAGATGCCTGTCTACTGCCAAAGTGTGCACTTTGCCTATATAGGAGCCTATTTATGAAATTTAAATCTGTGAATTTGTGAGGGTTTTTTATGTTGAAAAACTCAAAAATTCACCAAACTCGAATGTGATCTTATACTGTACTGTATATGAATGTGATCTTATACTGTAAATTAAAAATGTGAAAAAAATAACAAAGCAAAATCTCATTCTATTTATCATTTTCATTGGGTCTAGCAACTTAATAACAATTAGAAGACCTCAAATTGATAAATTATTATTACATTATTACATTTTCAAGAATTGTACAGGAACTATGCTTTACCAAAGACCTTCATACACTTTTAAAGCAGACCAATAGAAGACAGATAGACAAATCCAATGATTCTTAAGCTGTAATTACTATCTATAACTCATCTGAAAGTCACACACTTGCCAATAACTGGACCGATGCCCTGAACAGCTGTAGTGTGTGTCAAGCAATTCACCTCTCACTTTTACGATTGATTACTGTTTCAATTTTGAACTCAAGCATGATGAAACAGTATGGGCAAGCTTGTTCAGACTTTGCAGTACAGTGTTAGCCTTGCAATTAATTTAGTATTTGTCTTGTTTAATTTAAGTATATGTCTCTTAACCTTCTTAAGAATAAAAGTGTAATTCTCATCTAAAGAAAACCTTCATAAGAGAGCCAAATTCATTAATTTATTAGAAACCTGTATAATTATAGCCACTGTAACTCATCCAAGTACATCCAGTATTACATCTAAACCTTATTACAGTTTAATCTGTGCTTTCTACCATATCGCATATGGGCCCGATTAATTTTAAACTGTATCTGCAAACTGCCATATTACATTAAAATGCATTAATTACCTGTATCACCACAGGGATTTAGGACATACTTCCATGCTTTACACATTACAGGTATGGGACCTGTTATCCTAAATGCTTGGGACCTGGGGGTTTCCAGATAATGGATCTTTCCATAATTTGGATCTTCATACCTTAAGTCTACTAGTAAATCAGTTAAACATTAAATAAACCCAATAGGTTGGTTTTGCTTTCGATAAGGACTACATATATCTTAGTTTGGATCAAGTACAATGTACTGTTTTATTATTACAGAGCAAAAGGAAATACTTTTTAAAAATAAGGTCATTTGGATAAAATGGAGGCTTTGGGAGATGTCCATCCTGTATTCCAAGCTTTCTGGATAACAAGTTTCCATATAACAGAACCCATACACAGGCCAATTACTGTATATGAAACGTGTCACAGAAGTTAATCCCTTTACTGTAGGGAAATTACTAATGACCATGTTAATTGTATTTAACATAATAAAGTTTTACTAAAAATTAATGTGAACAAGGTGCTAGGGCCAGATGGAATACACCCTCAGGTTCTAAGAAGGCTTAGATTAGTTTTAGACTGGTCTCTATTTCTGATTTTCTTAGACTCACTTTCATCTGGTATGGTACCTATGTATTGGAGGAAAGCTGATGTAATTCCTATATTTAAAAAGGAATGACGATCTCAGCCTGGCAATTATAAGTCAATAAGTTTGACATCAGTGGTGGGCAAATTATTTGAAAGTTTGTTAAGGCATCACATTCAAAATGATGTCCTAGTGAATGGCATTATGAGCAGAAATCAGCATGGGTTTATGAAGGATAGTGGTAAGGAAGTTAGTCCAGCACCCACAATTTTGCATAAAGCAGCCTTTATTGGTGCAAGGGCATTACAGCAACGTTTCAGACCATTGAAGGATAAGTCATATCAGACAAATTTGATTTGCTTTTTATGAAGAGGTAAGTAGGATGCTGGACAGCGGGGGGCAGTGAATGTGATCTCTTTCGATTTTGCCAAAGTGTTTAATACAGTGCTCAACAAATGACTGCTTTCTAAACTAAGTTCTGTTGGGCTTAATAAAGTTGTTTGCACATGGATAGGAAAACTGGCTACAGGATCGGTTACAGATGGTGGTTGTTAAAGGACATGTAAACCCCCCACAAAAATTTCATTCAGTGAACAGCCTCTTTGAATTCTTTAAATAACTGCCAATGTTAACAGTAAGGTTGCAGCATCCCCTTAATTACTTAGATATCCTACTACTCCTCTAACCCACTCTGTCCCCTCCCTCAGGAATTTAATTTGGCTGTTGGCTCATGAGCATGCTCAGTTCTTCTCAGCTCAGATTACTAAACATGCCCTCCAGTCTAGCAGCCAATGAAGAGATAACATTGCTGGTTCCCATAGAAACTGTAGCTGTCTGATCCTATTTTTTTCTCCTAACCACCTTTCCTGAGCTCAACTTACAGTGCTCAAACCTGGCAGAACTTTTTATCAAAGGATGTTGTGCCTGTGTAAACTTGCATTCTGCAGATGTCAATGTTACAGAGGGACAATGGTCACATTAGTAGGGATGGGCGAATTTTTTCGCCTTGTTTCGCCGAAAAAATGACGCCCATAGACTTGAATGGAGATGTGCGTCAAAAAAAAAGACGCGCAACAAAATAATTTTGCCCCGCGACAATTTTTTTTGACGCCCAAAGACTTTAATGGGCGTCTGCGACATTTCACCGGCGGAATTTTTGGTGCAACGAAACGGTCAAATTCGCCATCTCTGCACATTAGGAAAATGTGATGGCACTGGCAAATTGAGGGGGTATATGCAGTACAAATTATGTGGCTTGAGTGGGGAATATATTCCCAATTTACATACATGGTAGGGAAATGTAGGCTTTACATGTCCTTTAAATAAGAATTCAACCCCCCCACTACTAAAAACCCCTTCTCTCTACCCTGCATAGTTCATCCTCCCTGCCTCCCCCACAGGTGATAATACCTGTAAATGCCGCTAATCCTTTAAATATCTCTTGTTGCAGAGTCAGCGCAACGGATCCCACTGGCACCATCATCCAGTTTGCCAATGCGGCGCTCACTTCCCGAAGAAGACTGAAATGCAGAAGATGGCAACGGTGAGCTCTGCTGCGCTGACTCTGCAATGAGAGGCATTTAAAGAATTGGAAGCATTTACAGGTGTTATAACCTCTGCAGGGGTGAGCAGGGAGGGGGGACTATGTAGGGTAGTTCTCCTTTAATAGTACATTCTCTACTTGTAGTAAGGTTCTTAGTGAGGTCCCTCAGGGCTCTGTATTGGGCCCACATTTATTTAACTTGTTCATTAATTCAGGCTTTACATACAAGCTTACTCCTCCATCCTTTTTAATCCCTCTGTCCTCCTAAAAAGGTACACTCTAGTTCCCTTGCCTACCCAGAATTTGAGCCTTGACTCTATCACTATATGTAGGCATCCAAGTACTGGAGGGCTCCTCCTGAAGAGGCAGAAGAGTGAGCCGTGACAGGAGTCTTTGTCCTTATTCTTGGTTTTGGGAGACCAGTTGTGACAGGACTACTACTACTACTTTTCCCTCTGATATTTACATTATTTAATAAAGAATTTGATTTAAAATTTCTATTAGCTTGTTTTTTTTGTAACAGAAGGATATCCGTAGCTGGTGAACTGTATGCCCCCACACTCCTCCCCATGACCACTTACTAATCCAACTGCCCAGTCTACTCTAGCTTCCCCATAATTCTTTAGCTCACCCCTCCTTGCCTAGTTTACACGCTCCTCCAACCTCTTAGTCATTCTTCCCCCTAGCACAGTGGATACCATTCCATTGAGGTGCAATCTGTAATGACTATTTAGGTTGTACCCCAAGGAAAAATCAGCCCAGTGCTCTAAGAACCCAAACCCTTCTTTCATACAACAAGACTTTAGCCACGTTTAGCTATCTATGCCTTCCTAAACTTGCACATGGCACAGGCAAAATTTAAAAAAAGATGTGTTGGAGTATATGCAAGAGCATGCTTAAACTTTGTGTGCTGCACTAATCGATCACATGATGGCGCTGTGAATATTGTTAATTGGTGTTTGTAATTATCTACAATGTTGTATATCTGCACTCTGTTTTTTCTGTTTCCTCTTCCTTCCACCATTTTATTAGTTTTGGTTAAATGTGCTCTGTGTTATCCCTGAGTAATTCACAAGTTGCTCTGCTGAGTGTTCCTGTGTGATCATCATAAAGACCACCTCTGCCAACAAGATGACATTGAAAGACTTTTCCTTAATATATTATATCAAGCATATAGTAGTTAGTGATGGGCGAATTTATGCCGTTTTGCTACACCGAAGAATTTGCAAATTTCCCATGAAATTCGCGAAACGGGCAAAAATTTGCCAAACGTTTTTGAAGCGCCCATTTTTTTCGACGCAGGCGTTTCGCTAATTTATTTGCTGGCGGCGAATCACGCAAATTTGCCACAAATTTGCACCTGGTGAATAAATTCGCCCATCACTAATTTTAGCAGCAGAAGAAACGGGAAGACAAATAATATTTATAATATAACTTTGTTTGAGCATACATATGAAATACATGTTAAGTTATGATTATGAGTTATACCAGACTTTGAGTGAGATTTCATTGGCAATGGTCACTGAAGTTACAATGTGAAAAGTTGAGATGAAAACTCTTATCACACCAAATGCCAACTTCCAAGAGAATGACAACTGACATTTAAATAAATACATTCTGTAAAAACACTGTAGTGTGCTAGTTGTTTGATACATCAGTTCTCTTTTTATTAAACAGAAAAAGTTAGCAGTTTTAGGAAAGCGGAGTTGTAATTGGTTTAGATTTAAAATTATTATCATTTTTCAAAATGTTGTTATAATTTGTATTTTATTTGTTTTAGTGATCTTTAAAAAATAGATTTATAGAGAGAGAATTATAATAGTATTTTGATTAGTATTTCAAATTATAACTTAGCAAAAGTTGAAATTTTGAAAAGTTGGAATATTGTTTTCCTTCCAGATAGAATTTTCTTTTACACCTTTAGTCAGCAACTTTAAGGGGGGCCACATGGGACATAACTGTTCAGTGAGTTTACAATTCATCCTCAGCAGGCAGGTCAGATTCAAAAGCAAACAGTTTTGACACATATGCCCCCCCTCAAGTAACTGATTGGTTACTGTCTGGTAACCAATCAGTGGAAACCAAGAGAGCTGCAAAGCAGGACGTATTCTCACTATTATGTTAGACATCCAGTCACTTCAGCAACTTTTTTCGTTAACAAACTATTTTGAAAAAGATTTTCATTTTGCACATCTATTTACCCAGTTTTTATTTTTATGCTGAACAATTCATTTAAAACAGAAGATTTCACCTGCTATATTTCTTTCTTAGCTTTTTATTGTTTGCAAATTAAATTTATATTACAAGTATTCCAACTCTGTAGTGCAAATATCTTAAACATGGAAGAAATAAAGTGAAGTTAATTTAAAAGAGACAATGTTAAATGTATACACAATTAATATTCTTGTATAACTTTGTCAGAAAATATGCACACACACACAGAAAGATGATGATGAAAACATTTGTTTGTGAACTAGACACTGACATTTTAGTTTGGCTGAATATATCTAAAAACTTATGTTATGTGATTATATGTATAGAAAATAAAAATGAAGCAATAGGTATATAGATTCCTATTAAAACACTTCTGAAACATACCCAACAACACTTATTTATGACGCAATACAATCAACAGTTTAATATTCAGTAAACTTTTAGGGCCTGTTTAGTACTACTGCTTCATAACAAAATTACAGTACTATCAGCTTGTAACTTGCCAGGAGGATTAAAAGTACAGAAGTGTGTTAGATTATAGATAGCACTGCTGCTAAGCACTAACGCCCAAATTAATTTAATGGTTCAAACAGATCCTAATAAATGTACCCATTGATCTGCCTTAATAAATACTTTCCTGACTGTTAAGAAAAGTTTCCAGATAGTTAAGAAATAGTTAATAGATAATGTTTGAACTGCTTGGAATCCTTCAGGATTAATGCAGACTCAAATCATAAACATGATTAGTGATGAGCACATCTGTTTCACTTCCCCAAAAAATTGGCCGTAAAATTTGCAAAACCCATTGAAGTTAGTGGGTGCTTTTTTCACAGCCACTTTTTTTTGCACAACATCTAGGCAGTTTTGTCTTCTCATTATTTCCTGGTGAGAATTTTTACATTGAATGCATATCTGGCGACAAAGTTTACTATTTATGATGCATAAAATGTCACTTACAAATTTATCAAACCTGATATCAGTGTCAGTTCATCAGAATGTTTGATTGTTTTATTCCTTACAGGTATGGGCTCTGGAATGCTTGGGACATGAGATTTTATAGATAAGGGGGGTTTCCATAACTTAAATCAGAATACCTGTACTTTAAGTCTTATTAAAAAAAACATGTAAACATTACATAATCCCAATTGAATTGTTGTACCACTATTGATTTATGCCATCTTAATTGACTAATTGTCAAATACAGATGAAAAAACAAAATGTTTTAATTATTTGCTTAAATGGCCTTTATGGGAGAAATGCATAACTTTCCGGATATCAGGTTTCCGGATAAATAATCCCATGTCTGTATTAGTATACAAAACAGTTCAGAAGCAGTTATCCAAATCCTGAATATTCAAATTCCTCACTCGCCCCAGCCCCAGCTACAGCTTATCCTTTTAGATATGAAAAAGATCATTATACAGAAGCTTCTCTGCTCCACTAAACTAACACAATATGTTACAATAAGAAATATGTTTAATACAAGCCCTGTTTATTGAAATAATGTGGTAAAGGGAGGGTTTACTGTCCCTTTAAGCTTCTAACTCCACTAAGAGGCAGTTGTTCTCCCCCACCACCCATTTCCTGTGTCTTGAAAGATCTTTAAGCAGTTCCAGACAAGTGTATAAGACCAGCTAGTTCTAATAACTAGAACTCCATTCATTTGTGGCAATAAATTCATGTTATAGTTAATAGCTTGAATGTATCAGACTGTACACTGTAATCATCATTTCACAGCTTCTGAAGTTCTATTCCAACAACCTGATATGCTGGTGATTATAACTGGTGTTATTTCTTTATAAGTTGAACATTTCTGATAGCACAATGTAAGTACTCATTTATTTTGTAGATGAGATAAAGTGCCCCTACTAAATGTATGTGACCTTTATGAAAGCACTCAGCCTACAGCCTACAGTCTTATTA
Organism: Xenopus petersii; assembly: GCA_038501925.1. Classification (NCBI taxonomy): domain Eukaryota; kingdom Metazoa; phylum Chordata; class Amphibia; order Anura; family Pipidae; genus Xenopus; species Xenopus petersii. The sequence continues at coordinate 89,190,834 of CM076674.1, read as the reverse complement.
TTTTTTAAATAAGATTTAAACCCCATATGCTTTTTGTAACCAAATATATTTGACTGTAACAAAACCATTCTTGAATGTAATCACTATCTATGTCCATGTCCAAGATGGAGGAATTGAAAGGGAACTTGACACTCAGACAAGATGTCACTCACAGTTGAGCCACCTGAGAAAAAAATAACCGAAGGATTGTGGGTGTTTCTGATAGAGCCCATTAAGTTCCTTGAGACTTGGTTGAAGAGCAATTGACCGTTTCTCTCAAACCTTTATAATTTGATTAACACACATGGGGGACTGCCAGCGCCAGGGCTTTCTATAACAAGAATCAAAGCTTGTACTATGGCACAGTGTGAAGGAGGACTTAAATACAAAAATGCAAACATATTATTTTTACCCATATTTTTGCAATATTGTGTACAAAAAATGATCACCATTACCTATAAGTAACTTTTACATTAATATTTTGAGAGTAGTTGTTTTAGTGCAAGTATCAATTTAAGCAACTGTTTAGAGAGGCTGTTCTATACTACTCCTTGATTTATCTAGCCATACTTAGAGTATGAGCTAACAGACAGTCACACGTCTTTTCTACTGCTATGTAAGCTTCTCAGTGACTTGAGAATAAATCTCTATTTTCAAAAATACATTATTATCCCTTCCAAAACCAGGGACAGTTGTACCCAAATGGCTCATGCTTGAACTCTTCAGGAAACTTAATTTTTACTGGTCAGTTGGACTTTGAGTCAAACATGACTACAGGACTAGCATTTCTTAGGGACAGACTGGGAGCCCAGGGCTGCTGTCTCAGGGCCCCCTCCAGACCCCCTGCTCCCTGCCGCTCATGAGCACTTCTTTTTGCTGCAACTGTCCCAGAGAAGGGAGGTCGCGGCAAGTTGATTCAAGGAGCAAACTGGCCCTGTCTGACACTGGCATTAATTATTCAGTGTTACTTTATAGCTGTCCACAACACTTAGTAGGTGGTGACTGAACCCAAAGCCTCAACCCAGAGGCCCAGGTACTGAGAGTTATGAATGGGACAAAGGCAATGCATCAATTACAGTAGTAGGCTCAATGATAATTCACAGAAATTTTCCCCCTTCAAACCACAGCTTGACAACGCTTTACAGTGCCAGAACCCCAACTCAAGGGAAATTATAATATTAAATATCTGATTGATGTGTTTGTATAAATAAAAGACTACCATTTCCTAAAGACCACTGTTTAGATTATACAACTGAGGTATGCATTTTCTCTGCACTTTGCTACATCTAACCTACAGGTTAAAATTTTCCTTTTAGAAGATGTTGTCACTTGTAGGAAACTTTTGTCCATAATTTACAATTTCATTCATTTAAGGAAACAAAGCATAAATTATATTTCACAAAGTGAGTGGTGTAATAAATAAATGCAGATAACAACACTGCATAAAAATGTCAAGGTTTCCTTGTACAGTAAATATTTTTAATAGCACCCCTTACAGAATTTACAAAATAATAAAAAGCAAATTTCATGAATAAAATAAGCAAATACCTAAAACATATTTATATCTGTAAACTCCTAATCAACAATGAAAATAGAAATAATTTATAAATCAGAAGAGTGCATTTTCCTTTAAGTAAGAATATAAGAAAGCTAAAGGTATTTTGCATTACCTTAAGTGCAGTAAAAAATACAAAATTGCATCATTTGAAAAACAATATTTACCAGAAAATGATAATTTGCTGATCATACTACCACATGGAAACATGCTCTCTCTAGCTCGTATATTGAAGACTATATTAGTTTTGTCCTTGACCTTAAAATGAACTAACATTATTTAGAAGTGTTTAATCTTCTTAAAGTTTTCTTTGATATAACAAGAAAGCAGCATTTAATGAAATGAGGATTTACATAAAATCAGTACATATTTTATAATGCAACTTGCCAAAAAGTTAAATAACATCTGCATATACAATTCTTCTTTGCTGAACGATGGCTATGCTCAATTAGTACAGCAGAACTAATTTGAAATGCAGTGACCTATTTCCAAAACAAGTAGTACCTCACTAAATTCCCAAAGAAGCTCAAGACTGTCTATTCTTCTGTCTATATTTTATCCTATTATGAACACCTAATGCAACAGTGGTCTTGGTCTCTAGCTAATGCATTGCATTGGGGTTTTGTTACAACTTACAAGGGAAAAGGTGGGCCTGAAAATAACTGTCCAGCATAAAAGGAAAAACGTGCAATTGTGTATGAGATATTTTTATGGGTCTACTGACTATTATTATAGTGAATTAATTGCCTTAAGTGTCATACCCCTTAAAAATAATACTATTTACATCAAAAACATAACCATAGGAAATCTGTCTGTAGTCTGGTGTTTGAGGGGTGTAAGTCAGCTGGGTTGGAACTGATTTTATGGGGGGGGGGGGAGATTCCAGGCTTAAATGTTGTTGCTGTGAAAATGAGTTTGTATAAGTAAAGTCTTAGACACCTTCATAACATAATTAAACCTTAAAGGGATACTGTCATGGGAAAAAAAAAATCAAAATGAATCAGTTAATAGTGTTGCTCCAGGAGAATTCTGCACTGAAATCCATTTTTCAAAAGAGCAAACAGATTTTTTTATATTCAATTTTGAAACCTGACATGGGGCTAGACATATTGTCAATTTCTCAGCTGCCCCAAGTCATGTGACTTGTGCTCTGATAAACTTCAATCACTCTATACTGCTGTACTGCAAGTTGGAGTGATATCACCCCCTTCTTTTCTCCCCCCCTAGCAGCCAAACAAAAAACAATGCAAAGGTAACCAGATAACAGCTCCCTAACACAAGGTAACAGCTTCCTGGTAGATCTAAGAACAACACTCAATGGTAAAAACCCATGTCTCACTGAGACACATTCAGTTACATTGAGAAGGAAAAACAGCAGCCTGCCAGAAAGCATTTCTCTTCTAATATATGCAATTATATAGTTATCCCAAAAGTGTTTTCCCTAATATGGTTTGGCAGAGGCTAATACTTCAAGTATCAGCATGTGAAAACGCTCAAGGTATTGAGTCCAGGACAACCAGGTGGCCCAGTGTTTCTGTATAGTGGTTTGCTATTCAGCATGGATTTTCTTAAATTTGCAGATTTCCTCCTTTTCGGCAATCTCCTCCAAATTCGGTATAAGTGTAGATTTCCATTTGCGGGGGATCAGAATTTTTGCTGTATTTAAAGAATATTGTGGTAGAGATATTTTATAAAGGTTCATCGAATTGGTGTTGTGGTGGAACAGAGCAGCTGCAGGTTTCTTATCAATGATTAATTTGAGTTTATGAGTACACAACTTAAAAATCTCAGTCCAGAATTTCTGTATATCTGCACATTCTCAGAAAACATATAATATAGTGTCCCATCCATTTCCACATTGCCAGCATTTGTCTGATACTCCCTGAAAATTTTTTACTCAGTTTAGTAGGAGTGTTATACAATCTTGTTAAGATTTTATAGTAATTTTCAAGTATGCAACAACTCCTTGGCCCAGTGAAGGACTTCAGAACAATATCTTCTTGTTCTTGTTCTGAGAATGTTTGTTTCAAGGCTTCACTCCAATTTATAAGATGGATTTGAGGAGGCAGTTCTGTGTCTGAGTGTGTTAGACGTAGCCGGTATATGGAGGAGATGTTGCATTTAGGTGGTGTTAAATGGCAGCATCGATTTTCAAATTCTGTAAATTTGGGGGCATCTGAGGTAGGTGGAAGATTTATGTGGATGAAACTCGCCATTTGTTGGTATCGAACTGAGGGAGAGTTCATTTAGGGCACAGCTGAAAATTTTGTGTTGCTATTGGGCCAAATAACCTTTGGAGAGACCTGGAGGAAAGGTGTTAATAAGGATTTTGCCATTTTCAGTCCTTTTTTGATTTTGAGCAAATCCCATAGGTTCAGGGCATAGGAGAATAGATGGTGAGTGGTGGTGGTATTCCAATTTTAGGGGATAGCCAGGGAAGGCGTTTCAATGGTTGGGTTGCAAATGTTTGTTCCATGGCTACCCAGGCTTTAGTATGTTCATGGTATGTCCAGGCTATGAGCATGAGCAGCACATGTGCCTGGTGGTATGTGATGAAGTCCGGCAATCCAATACCACCCTTTGGAACGTGTAAGAATCTGATGTGGGGGTGCTTGTTATTCCAGACAAATTTGAAAATCATAGTGTTCAATGTTTTAAAAAAGTCTGGGGGGTTTCATTGGAAGTGCTTGAAATATACATGAAAAGATAAGGAAGCAGAGCTGTCCTGCACTCAAAAAGATCCACAGGACCAGAGATATTCATTTAAAAGATATTTTTATTAGTAGAAAAATTAAAAATATATTTGCATCTCCATCCACCCTATGCGTTTCACACCTTTTAGGGTGCTTAGTCATGGGCTCCTTGAAATATACATAACAGTCTAGGAAGAATATTAATTTTTGTTATGTTGACTCTGCCAAATCATGATAATGTCTTATGAGGCCAGATATTTAAATCATCTTTGGTTTCCAGTAAAAGTAAAAGATAGTCTGAGAACAGTCTGCCCAGTTTGAGGTTAAATAAATACACAGTTACATTAATTTGTCTTTTGACCATTTAAAAAGGAATTTATCTATGAGTCTCACGTGGGTGTCCTGGGAGAGGCACTTGACTTTTCACAATTAATTTTGAAATCGCTTAAGAAACTGTAATGTAATGACCGGTAATGACCGGTTGTGTGAGTGTGAAGAGCAAATCATCTGCATATGCGCATATTTTGTCTTATGTATTACCATTTGTTATGCCATGTATGTTAGGATTGGCTTGGATTTTGCAGAGAAGGGTTCCAAGTTTAGTATGAACAAAAGAGGGGATAGTGGGCCTCCCTGTCTGGTACTGTTGTATTATTTTTTAATAATAACATTAGTTGCAGTATTGGTGTTCTGTTTAAAGTATTATTTGGTGCTTTTAATCAGGTTATCCAGTACTTCATGGTTTCTTAAGAGACTCACGTTAATTTTCCAGGAGAACTGCTTTGTGTTTAATATGGGGAGGGAAATGCTTAAAAGAACAAATGCCGGCCGGATCAAGTAATGGGCCCTATAGTTACTTGTTTAATATTATCTAGAGAATTATGCGATAAAAAAATGTAGTCAATTAGATTATAGGTATTAAAGTGTTTATAATCCTTGTCTGTTGGGTTGACTCTTCTCAAGCTATCCACTACTTGTAGATAATGTAGTTGTGTCTTAAGTTTTTTGATTAGTTTACATGGTATGGTAGAGAAGATTTGCCTAAGGAACAGTCAAGTTTAGGGTCTTAAGGAGTGTTTAGATCTCCCCCTATTATTAGTGTGCCTTCTGCAAACAGCAGGAGTTTGCTGTATATTTGTTCCACGACACTACTTAGTGTTTGGTAGATATATAGCGGCAAAGGTGTATTTGGTAGAGTGGATAATCCCTTTAATAAAGGTATAGTTGCCTAGTTAATCTGTTTCTGTAGTCTCTATTTCAAACTCAAAACTATTCGCTAGAACAATTGCTGTGCCTTTAACTTTAGTGGGTTGTGGAGAGCTTTGTATTATTGGTAAGAACCGTGTGTCATAGCATTTTGGTACATGGTTTAGTTAAACATGTGTCTCCTGTATTAGTGCTATATGTACATTTTTCACTTTCACTTCTTGTAGTAATGCTTTCCTTTTCCAAGGTGAGTTTAGTCTGTTTGTTTTAATCGTGTAAATATTTAGTGTCTGGTTGCGTGTGGTGAGTTTGATTGATTGATTGTTGTATTCATTGTTATATCTCTTTGAAGCCTGGATAGGGATTGAGGAATAGAAGTAAGGGTATGTGAGGGGTTAAATCAGAGAAAGGAAGTCGGGGATTCCAAGTGGAAAACTATTATATAGATAGAGATAACCACAGAAAGGCACTGGGGTCTACCTATGTATTCAGTGATGTGGTAGGTGGAGTTACCTCCTTTGGGGTGGTAGAGGTTTAGGTGTCTGAAAGTGTACCTTGAGTTGACTGCATTTTCATGTTGAGTTTTGTGCATAATGGAAAGTCGATCCATCATAGAGAGTCTGTCAGATGGGTGGGTCTGATGTAGAAAGTCTAACGTTTAACAGATAACTTAACATTGTTTTCTATAAATTACTAAATAGGATCAATAATGCAGTGAAACGAAAAGAGATCCTGACTTGACTGGAGTTATGTAAACCATCTAAAAATATATCATAAAGATATACATATTATGGGTTTGACTATAGTAGTTATGATTGCCTCTTGGTGAGAGGAATGCTTGGTAGTTGTGCAGGAGATTGAGTGTAGAGTCTTTTCCACCATTGTCTAGAGGGAGGGAGTTTGGTCTCTTGTGTTGATAGACATAGTTGGGCTATCTGAAAAGGGGACCATTGGGTTATCCTTGAATGGGCCTAGGATGTAGTTGCAACATTAAGGGACATCTGCAATGGGAATGTCCAGTTTCTGGCAAAACAAGGGAGCATCCACAGGGTATCGTAGCGAAAAAATACTTTGCCTCCTTTGTGTGCTAGTAGAGCAAAGGGAAATCCCCATTTGAATGAAATGCCATGTTCCCTCAGGGATAACGTGATTGGTTTTAGAAGGTCGCTTTGGGTTATGGTAGATGCAGCTAAGTCCTGATAGAGATATATAGTATTTTCTGTGGATACCATCAATATCTCTTAACTTTTGTTGTATCCACTCTTTTTGTTGCTAAACAACAAAGTATGTCTCTAAAGGTTGTTCCCCTTTGTGCACCAGCTCTGTGAATTTGCTCTCTTTCTATAGATGGCATAGCTGAATCATTTAGGACTTCTGAGAACAATTTTGTAGCTAAGTAGGTCCCGAAGTTCTTCAATTGGTATGTTTTCAGGAACACCCTGTATGCGGATTTTACATCTCCTGCTTCTGTTCTCTGTCCTCCGTGTGGCATCTCAAGTCAAAAATAACTTGGTCATGTTTGCAAATAAATTTGGTGTTGGAACTTATATCAGTACCCAGTTTGTTATTCTTTACTCTAGCTCATCTAGCGAGTCTTGGATTGAAGTTATGTCCTGCTTTAGTGCTTCTGTTTCAGAGTATATTGTATTTTTAAGATCTGTGCCCCAGTCTTATTTTCGTGGCATTAGGGATAGTATATCAAGAATATCTTCAAGGTTCCTGCTTACCTCAGGCGCGGTGTCAAGCCTTGCTTTAGAGCAAACTGTCTGATGCCGCTGGTGAGAGCTGGATCTTTTGGCTTAGTGGAGCCTGAAGGTGTGTAGACCTTGCCATCCTTCCCCATTGTATTATAGATCAGCTATTTGTTGTTCAGCAATGCAGAGCTTAACTCTCACTCCTTCGCCGTGCTGCCACGCCCTTCCCAAAAACATCTTGATCTTAAGTAAGCTATAAAAATAAAATAATTAATTGGATAAATGTAGATCCCTGGATCCAATAAAGAAACTTTTACAGGTACTTCTGGTAAATGGAATGTAGGTTCCATAATTCTGTGGTTTGTGGATACTCAGCAATAACTCTAATACTAATGGAAAATTGCAATAGCTCTTAAAGTGATTGACACTCATTCTGTGTGCCCTGGTACAGTTTTGCAGCAAAATATGTGTTTTTTATTTTGCCTAAAATACCTGCAGGTTTTTGCATTTTTTTTGCAAAAAGAAAGCCAACTTCTTTCTCATGCCAACATGTTTATTATCGAGACTAAAAAGTGGGTTTAAAAAAAAGGTTTTTCTTATTTACTTGCCTTAATTTGAGCATACAACTGTTGCTGGAAGTTTACATTGCCACCGCATTTATCTATTATTATTAAGTTAGAACAATGTATGTTCTTAATTGAACTTTTTATTTCTTAATTCACTTGACACCAAAATATAACATATGCTTCTAACCAATGTGTGGTTATAAATATATGTGATTCTTTTTCTTTTTTCTCTGAAAAATGCAAATAAAAAATAAGTTACAAAAAAAAAAAAAAAGGTTTGATGACTTACTACATCAGGGAAGAGGCCCAGGTGCACCACCCTGAGCCTTAGAAAGAGGGAGTGGATAAACCGAATATCTGTTGAGCAAGCACACAAAATGAGGCAATCTTCCCTCAGGCAGATAAAAGCAAGTGGATACTTTATTTATGTCATAGATCAGCAGACTTATTTGTTCATAGGCTCAGGGACTAGGTGTTTGTAACATGAAATGTGTAAGGCAACTCATCAATGACATAAATAAAGTATTCACTTGCTTTTATCTGCCTGGTGGATGATTGTCTTATTTTGTGTGCCTGCCCAACAGATATTAGGTTGAATATCTTTATTATGCCAATGTAATAATGCCCTACATGTTTTTTTACAAAATGCATCATCTAATAGTGTTCCACCACAGGCCCGAATTCATGGCAAAGCCACAAAGGCCAAGGCCTAGGGTAGCAGAATTTCAGGGGCAGCATGTTGCCCAGCTGCATCAGGATTAGTTACTAGCACTGGTCATTCTCAATTCTCCATGTCAGTCTCCATTGCGGTGCCTGACTATTAACACATGTACACACACACACAAGAAGGGTATGATGCTGGGCAGGGCGAAAGGGATGGTGCTGGGCAGGGGGGAAGGGGACTGCGCTGACATGGGGCAGGGGGAAAGCAGAGTGGATGGCACCTGCAGGAGGAGGGGGCGATGAGCGGAGTCAGTCGAGGGGTAGCTGGTTTATAAAAACCTGCTTTGAAATCTGTTTTTGAAAAAACAAACAGTTTTTTTTTTTTTTTTAATTTGACATGGAGCTAAACACATTTTAGTTTTTTAGGTGCCCCATCCATTCATGCACGCATGTTATGCGTAACAGATCTTGCCAGACTAACTTAATTTTTTTTTATGAGAAGGTAAGCAGGGACCTCAATTCTGGGATGTCAGTGGATGTGATTTACTTAAACTTTGCTAAAGCATTTACTGCACAAAAAGTTACTGGTTAAATTAAAGAATATTGGCCTGGAACATAGTATTAGTCCCTGGATAGAGAACTGGCTAAAAGATTGCCAGTGTTATTATTGGAGTACGGCAGGGGTCTGCACTAGGTACACTGCTTTTCAACATGTTTATTAACACTGAATGGCAGTGTGTTGGGAGTTTCCTTAAATGAGAAGGATCTAGGAACAAAGTTCTGTCTTGCATAAAAAAGGGCATTAACTCAAGGGATGAAAACATAAATATGCCTCTTTATAGGTCCCTGGTAAGGCCTCATCTGGAGTATGCAGTGCAATTTTGGACTCCTGTCCTTAAGAGGGATATAAATGAGCTGGAGAGATGCAAATAAACTGATTAGAGGGATGGAAGACAAATTATGAGGGTTGGGGTTGTTTTCTCTAGAAAAAAGGCACTTGCGAGGGGACATGATTACACTTACACAAGTATATTAGAGGACATTATAGGCAAATAGCAGAGGAGTCTAGGGATGGGCGAATTTGACGTGCGTCAAAAAAAAAAAGACGCGCAACAAAATAATTTCGCCGTGCGACTAATTTTTTTTGACGCCCATAGACTTTAATGGGCGTCTGCGACATTTCACCAGCGCAAATTTTTGGCGAAACGAAACGGGTCAAATTCGCCCATCCCTGCAGAGGACCTTTTTACCCACCCCTTCAGACTAGAAGAAAATAACTTTCATTTGAAGCAAGGTAGGACATAGGTGGTTCTTCACAGTGAAGACAGGTCAGGTGATGTTGTGATGGCTGGTTCTGTTAATGCCTTTAAAGGGCAAGTAAAGTCTAAAATAGAATAAGGCTAGAAATGCTGTGTTTTGTATACTAAACATAAACAGGAACTTACTGCATCACAAGCCTAATAAAACAAATGATTTATGTTTTCAAAGTTGACCAAAGTCACCATCTTGTAACTTTGTTAAACATCTTTGCAAGACCAAGGCACATGCTCAGTGTGGTCTGGCCTGCTTAAGGATCATCATAAATTATTGTAGGGACCTATAGGATATCCTATCCCTATAGAGTTAATCCCCTACCTTGTAACTGGTAAAGTGTAACACCCACACCTATTGGACAAAGAGTGTAATGACACTCCCCTGCCACACTGCTATATAGTGCTGTGCAGGGAGTGTCCTCTTTGGCTCCTGGTGCTGCTACTAGGTGAATCCCCATTGAGCCTGGGATCACCATAGGCCCCAGTAAGCATTTACCCCAGAGGGACCTGACACCTTTGGTGCTAAGTCGGGGACCAGGTAACCCCGTGAACGAGGACCAGCTAAAATAGTAAGATCTTGTTATAGTCTCTCTAGGAGAGAAAGACAGAGAAGTGTAGCAGAAAGAGCAGTTGTCGCTCCAATGAGGATTGTAGGAGGAAGTAGCTTCCCACAAGGCCTGTTTGCCTTTAGACTATAGAAATTGCTCGTTTAAATTAATGGAACTTATGATTGAATATAAGAGTAAAGCACATGAACAAATTAAATTGGATTTGAGAAAGATGGAAAAGGATTTAGAATTGTTTAAAGGTCATGCACAATTTATTGACACATATGAGAACACTAAGAAAAAGGTGAATAAAATTGAATTAGACATTATGGAGAATAAGAAAAACAAATTCAATAGGGACACAACAGACTATGGTAGAGACCAGGTCTACACTTGGGCACAAAGAAGGAGGGAGAATAGATTTGCACAGGGACATAATTATTCACATAGATCTATCTTGAAGAATACAAGTACCCCTAAAAAAGTAAGCTTTTCGAGTATGGAATGTGAGGATCTTTCAGAAGGCTCTTTTGCTGGCTCTTCCCCTGTCTCTTCACAGGACAACAGGACGGAAAAGGCTCAAAAAGTTTTTTTAGGAACGGAAGGTACTTCAAACACAGAAAACAGACAGTGGACACAGAACAAGACAAACAGATCCCTTTGGAAAATCAAGAACCCTATGGAAGAACACGAGACACCAAGGGACAAGGACAGAGAAAGCTACACACTGAGGAAGAAGACACCGAGAAAGTAATGAACTTGTCTTCTAAAGGTCTATCTTCCGTTCATTTGCAGGTTTTGGCAAAAGGACTATCTTTTTCTCCCACCAGGAATTTTGATATTTTCGAAACAATGCTTGATGTTAACCAATTTGTTAGGAAAATTGTTCTGAAGAAATATTTTGCACAAAAAGAAAAAAATGAAAGAGATTTGTCTATTATGAATCCCCCAGAAACAATAGATACCTCTAGGTTTAAAAATCGTAGTGAATTTTATCCTACACAATTTAGAGGACCCTTGGTAGATGTATTTCAGACAAGAGTAGAAGAAGCACTTTGGCAGTTACATTTCAAAAATGCAGATACTCAATGGTCCTCTAACTTGTCAATAAAAGAGAAAACGGCACTCAGGGAACTACAGGAAGATAGCTCCATAGTCATAAAAAATGCGGATAAAGGTGGAATGGTAGTAGTTTTGGATGCTGTAACATACAAGAATGAGGCCTTGAGGCAACTTGAAGATAGAGAGGCTTACCTATTGTTGGAAAGGGATCCTACCACAAATTTTTTAAATAAATTGGTGACATTGGTGGAACTGGCTTACTCTAGGGAATTGATTACTGACATAATTAAAGATTACCTAATACCAAACTCCCCGGTAATACCCACTTTTTACCATTTGCCTAAAGTACACAAAAATCAAAGGCCACCAGTTGGTAGGCCAATTGTATCCGGAATAGGCTCACTCAATGAACATCTTTCAGAATGGGTGGATGCCCACTTACAGCCATTAGTACTACGATTGACGAGCTATGTGAGGGACACTACAGATGTATTGGAAAAACTAGGAAAAATCATGTGGTCTGGTGAATATAGTTGGGCCACACTTGATGTGGCCTCCCTCTACTCATCCATTCCACATGATAAGGGACTAGAAGCGATCAAATTTCATTTGGATAAATATAGTGCATATACAGAGGATTTGAAAGACTTTCTACTACAAGCTATATGCTTTCTATTGAAACATAACTACTTTCTATTCAATGGTCAATATTACCTGCAACAGTGCGGGACGGCCATGGGAGCCAAATTTGCCCCCTCCTTCGCCAACCTCTATATGGGGTGGTGGGAGGAAACCCATATGTTGGCCACAGGTAATCAATACCTAAAATTTTATATCCGCTATATTGACGATCTGCTATGTATTTGGACAGGAGGAGAACTAAAGTTCAGAGAATTTGTAGCGGACATCAATATCAACAATTTGAACTTAAGATTCACGGATACATTCTCAAAGGACGAAATTGAATTTCTAGACCAGGGATCAGGAACCTTGGCTCTCCAGCTGTTAAGGAACTACAAGTCCCACAATGCATTTGCCTTTAGACTCCTTCAAAAGGCTCCATTATTGCATTGTGGGACTTGTAGTTCCTTAACAGCTGGAGAGCCAAGGTTCCTGATCCCTGTTCTAGACGTTAAACTCATGATTAAAGATAAGGCCATACATACTACGATCTATCGGAAACCATGCAGTGGCAATACTTTGCTTCATGCACAGTCTTGCCATCCAAGAAGCCAAATAGCTGGAATCCCAATAGGGCAGTTCCTGCGATTACGCAGGAACTGCTCTACTTTGGATGAATATAAAATTAAAGCAGAAGAAATGAGGGACAGATTTAAAGAAAGAGGCTACAACAATAAGTCAATCCAGGGGGCCTATAATAGAGCTGAAAACACTGATAGAGTTACACTCCTAACTCCACAGAACAAAACACATAAGAAGGAATTTGGTCAAAGAATTTCCTTTATTACACGATACAGTAGACAATACAAAAAAATTGTTAATACAGTGAAAAAGTTTTTACCCATACTATACGCTGACAGTGACTTTTGTAGAGTACTAGATCCAGGTATAGGGTGTATAGCAAAACGTGCCCATACTCTTGGGGATTCTTTGTCTCCAAGCCTATTTAGAGAAAGTAGAAACAAACAGGATTTCTTGAGACATAACGGATGTTTTAGATGTGGACATAATCGTTGTATCACATGCAGATATTTGAAAGTGTCTGGAGAGTTTAGTTCAACTGTTACCAGAACTACTTACAAAATTAAACAATATATTAATTGCTGCAGTAAAGGGATAGTGTATTTGATCACATGTACCAAGTGCGGTAAGCAATATATAGGCTGTACCATCAGGTCATTGAAGGAACGTATTAGGGAACATATCAATCAGATAAGTAATGCCAAACTAAGCAGTAAAACCAATGTCACCAGACACTTTCAGGAATGCAATAACAGCAATTTACAATACTTTTCAATTCAAGGAATAGAACAAATTAAGACAGGTATTAGGGGGGGAGATCTTTTGACGAAATTGAAGAAAAGAGAAGTATATTGGATTTTTCACCTACAAACCAGGTTGCCACTAGGCCTCAATTATATTTTTGATGTGACTTGTTATATTTGACACTATACGTATGAATATGTTTTTTATGTTTTTGTACATGCCCTGTAACATGGATTATCTAACACGTAGATCATTGTGTCTGTATAAAGCCAGTAGCCCATTGGATGTTATTTGGCAATTGTAACATGTGCCTGTAATTGGTTTTATTGAGGGGAGGGACTATTTGGGCTAGTATTTAAGGAACAAAGAAAGAGAGACTAGTTGGATTCTGCCTATGACTAAGTGCTGGGTAAGCATGAAACGCGTCAGGCGTTAGAGGGTATACTCTTAATGTTTTTTAATTATTGATGTGAATAAAATTTATATTTTTTACTAATCAGCATATTTTGGAGAAAAGTTTTTGTATTTGCTGTTTGCCTTTAGAGCAGGGAACTCAGTTGATCATCTAGGTGAGCATCTAGGTGAGCAAAGGACTACCTGTACCCTACCTGATAGATCCCGATCCCCTCACTGTGCAACGTCGGTTGAACTGGGAATTGATGTACACCTATCTGCAATATCTTTTGGGAGTCGCACCTGTCTGACTGTGCACCTTGTACTGTCCAAAGTGATTCCACCTGCTGTGTCCTCAGAATATTTGTAAGTAAACCTGTGGTCATTTGCCTCTGGCATAATAAATCTTGCTCCTGTTTTACCTTTTTAAAGAACCTCCTGGCGTCCATTATTCTATTTTTGCACTTATATGCCTGTGAGTTGTAGTTCAACTACAGTTTAAAGGGGAAGCTTCCATTTGGCGTAGGCTCTGCCCTGGGTGAGGATTCGCAATGTAACCCATGCTCACTACCTAGCTGGTCACCCTTAACTCCTAATTGGCAGAATAGGCCAAGAAAGCATTACATTATCATAACAGCGCAAGACAAATAATATCAGCCAGAGGCCAATACAGCAAGACTGATTAATAATGAGAATATGCAGACTGCACTGGGTCCTGTGTGAAGTAAAGCGGGGCTCCCCCTGCTGTTCATAGGTACTGTATGATTGTTTCCCTGTCCAGCAGTTAGGGACCGTCTGACAATTCCTATCCACAGCAGTTAAAGCAAGTAAATGAAGGGAGACTTTCACTGCATACAGTCAGGCTTCTTATAAAAAAAAAGATTTTATTTTTTTGCCTTTACATATCCTTTAAAAGTGGCTTGAAAGATTTCTTGGACAGACATAATATCAAAGGCTATTGTGATACTAAACTCTATAGTTAGTATAGATATGGGTATATATAATGTATGGAGTGGTGAAAGTATGCTGGGTTTTCATTTGGAGGGGTTGAACTTGATGGTCTTTTTTCAACCCAATTTAAGTATGTAACTATGTTTATCACCCCCTCCCTTTCCCCTCAGCAGCCTATCAACAGAATAATGGGATAACTACAAAACAGCTCCCTGGCACCTGCATTGCTAAAAATGCTCCCATGACTCACCAAGTGGTAGATATGAGAATATCTAATTACTTATCCATTGAATCTTTAATAAATCTGTTGCACTTTAAATAGTTTTGTAAAGCTTAATTTTGTTATCTTTGGAAATATAAAATTCTATGCGCTATAGTGCAGACATTTTTTATTTTCTGTCATTTAGCATTTTGCAGTCTTTACCATCAATTTATAATAATTCATCAAATACAATGCGTACTTCCCAAAAGAAATGCTTAATAAAGCTGACTAATCATGACTCATTACCATCTCCAAATCAGATAATGACATAATATTTTTTAATTGTTTCAAGGAAACCATTATTTACTTTATGATTATAGTATCTATTAATTTCATGTTTTTATATTAAAATCTTTACATCTCATAAAGTCAGTTTCTGAAAACAAATTTCATGAGATAGCTAAGAGAAAAAAAGGGTGTAGCACCTTAACAAAATACTTGTGCATTTGATTTGACAATTTTTCCAAAAACTAAACACGAGACAAGTGAAATGTAATATCTTATGAGTCAATAATTATAACACTGAGGAGAGCACCAGAGGGATGTTGAATTCATAAATAAGAAAACATAGCTGTAAGACTGAAGGACTTCAGTCTTAGCTATAGCCTGTTAAGAAACCTGTTTTGAGAAATACATTCTCATTTGTGTGACTATTTTTGCTCCACTCATTTGCATAGGAATAATGTGAAGAGAGTAACAATTGAGTGACCTAACAACAGATACACAGACGGGCAGTGTAGTTTTGAGCAATGGAACATTTTATTCTGACCTGAAGGTGGAATAAATAAAGATGGATCATTTGTAATGCTTGTAGGTGGGCACTGAAGGGGGTGTTATTTAAATGAAGAATGCTTTGCCTTAAGAAATCCCTAATTGTTTTCTTATCTAATGTGCTAGTTTCAAGACTAAATTTAGCATGCAATAAAGAATTCAAGAAAAATAGCAGAGAGAAAACATTGCAACTCAAAGACAATTCCCAGAGAAAATACATTTGGAATGTTTTTGACCTAGTTTCACAATATCTTTTGTTGTTACCCAGATTTTAACAAAAAATAGTTCCATCTACAAAACAAGGAAATTGGCTGTTGATACTAAACAAATTGTAAAAGGCATGCAAGAAAATGTTCTCTCTAAAAGACTCTTTGAAATAATCATGACTCCACTGGGTAGAATATAGCAAGCAATTATACAGTAAATAAACTAAAACAATGTTTCACTTGTGCTATGGCGCTTGTATTTAGTATAAATTCATGTATAATACACAAATAATATGTAGAGGTAAGGAGCACTTATATCCTCCAAATTTATAAACAATGCAATATAAACATTGCAGAATGTGTATTAAAATAAAAATGAAAACACAGATTTAAGAAAGCCACCATGCAAGTACAAAACTCAAACAGTTGCCAACCACAGTAAGTAGATTCTAGGTTATTAATATCAAGATCACTGTAGTGCAATGATCATGTGTCTGGCAATATCAATATCAGCTTTCTCCAGGTTACCATCACTGTTACTGTAATGTGATTATAACCTATGAGCATAGACTATACTAAACACGACCGGCACCCGATACCAGAACAAATGCCAAGCACCCTGGTCTCGGCTCGGCTTCATCAGAAGTGTGACCACCGTTGGGCTTCGGGAGGAGTCCTCAGCTTACTTAGGTGCCACCTGGACTTAACGAGGGGTGCAAGGCGAGATGTTCTGGCTGGCAAAGGGGCACGGCTGTTAGCAGAGTCTTTTGGGCCGAAGGTCACGGTACAAATGGAGCAGGCAAGAGAATCGTCAGACAGGCAGAGTCGAGGCAGGCAGATATCAGAATCGTCAGGCAGGCAAGGGTCAAACTGGGTTGTCAATCAAGGGGTTAAGCAGGAAGAGTTGTCGTAGGCAAGCAAGGGTCAGAATACAGAGATCAGAATAGTCAGGATACAGGCTGGGTCAAACACGGATAATCAAACAGACGAGATTCAGATCAGATGCACAAGGCTCAGGAAACCACTAGAAACAAGTTCTATCACGGGCACTGGCTGGGAGTAAGAATGGGCCTTAAATACTTTTGAATTTCGCGACAAAACATGCGCCAATGCGCGCTGGCGTAATCGCGCCAGCGCGCCTGTACCATTAAGAGGCGCGCAGGCGCGCCGCGTGCGCCCTAGAGAATCAAGACGGCGCCAACGCTGGAGACCGGATCAGGAGACCGGATCAGGAGGGCGGCGGCGTGGTGGCCGTCCACGCCGCCGCACACCAGGTAATTTTATTACAACCACCTTTAAATAGAAAAATAGAAGGTGGAAAAAAATTGTACTGCCTCATGGACTAAGGTAAAGGGAAATTTCAGGTAAGATGGGCCTTGGCATTTTAAGAATGCCTTTGGGTACAAAAAAACAAATGAGAATTCCTAAACTAAAGCTGGTGCTTGGAATTACTGCATATAATCAATTCCAAACATCAACTTCTTTAGGGTACACCCTAGAATATATGCCTTCCATGGTGAACCCCCAGCTGAAAGATAGGTATCATTCTGTTCAGTGATAAATGTGGCCAATCCCACGTATGCAAGATTTCCTCCTGTAAAGCAAACATACTGTATGAGATTTTGCCTAGGACATTGCTCCTAAAACAGCTATCATTAACCATATAATTTTTATTGCATTTAGAAATGAAGTCAGATGAGATTGAGTTCCCCCACCACACAGATTGCAGGGCTGAAATGTTGACCTGAGGAAGGAAAACTTTAATCTGAGGTGTAACCATTTGTAGAATCAAAATCTGAGTTTTGCATCTATGACTTTGCTTCATTTATAATACACCCATGCTCCATCCCTGCTCTTTTAACACCGAAACTGTCAAATTCAAGTGATGAAGTAATTTTGGAACAGAAGATGCCTTTAGAAGGCAGTTATTCAAAAATGGAACCATATGAACCATATGAACACCCATTGCTGCCAGCGTCTACCACCCTTGTGGTATATCTGACCTTCAAAAGTAATGCTGTAAAAAGAAAACTAGGTAAATAGGCTGTGTGAAAAAAAACATGTTTCTAATACAGTTAGCAAAAAATATAATCTATAAAGGCTGGAGTGACAATGTCTAATGTAATATACAGAGCACTACTTTCTCCTTTGCAGCTCTCTAACCTCTTAGTCATTGACCAAGTGGGGGAGGGGTGGCACATGAGACATAACTTAATTTAGCTTGCTTTACCATTGCCTTTCCATGCAGGTCAAATTCAAAAGCAAAGTCATTGAACAGTTATGTCCCACTTGGTCCCCTTCAAGTCACTCATTGGTTACTGACTAGAAACAGGTTAGAGAGCTGCAAAGCTGGAAGTTGAGTTCTGACTATTACATTAGAAATATGTCTACTCCAGCCTTTATACATTACATTTACAGCTAACTAACTAAACTGGAAACATTTATATTTTGCACATCTATTGATTCTCAGTTTCATTTTTACACTGAACAGTTTCTTTAAGATACTTCCTTGTCGTTGAGTGAACTGGAACATGCATATATGTATCATTTAAATTTCCCTTGTGAAGATTGCCTATTTCTGCTTTTGTTAATCCATGTCTGCTTCTTTCTTGAACTGATTCATTCTGAAATAATCGTATTGCTTTGGTACAAAAAGAATGTGCAATTAGAATCCACTCTATTTCTGAAAACGAATTGGCCCCATTAGTAAGCAGTTACTTGTTTTATTTGGACTTTCTGATTTTCGTTGATGCAAATGTTTGATGGAAATATATGACATTCCCCACTTTAATTATACTGAGTACCCAGAAAACTGTTGTAGTCAACTTCCAAGTCTGGATGAAGGATGAAGATGAGTAGTCTGCCATCCACTTCCTCCTGAATCCTCGTGTCAGAAGGATCTACCTTTTCCATGATTAGCATTTTTGGGCACATTTGTAGACCTAACATTTCTGGATCTCAAGTCTCTGTTTATGTCAAACTCTTTGTCTGATTTTTCAGAAGGGCTTAATTGAGGAGATGATCTTCTTGAGGATAAACAAAAATTATCTCCCTGGAAAATTTTTGTGGCAGAGTTTCACTTTCCTTGTAGTTAGATTCTTTAATGGCTTTAACAGCTTATCCAGGGAAATGGCAAATACCAAATCCAAAAGGAATTGAAAGCTACATTTTTTCTGTAACATTGGCTGAATAAGGTCCATCTCACAATAGTAGAGATAGCTATCATCTTGGCCCAAGTGTGTCTTTTGCCACGTAACTCAGGAAATCTGTGGCCAGCTTAATTTGACCCCATAAATCCTGTAAATAATTCCTGCATCAATTTCTTCCTCTAAGGTGTTGGGACAGACTGTTAAAGCTCTAGGGTAAGACATAAACAACCCATACTTAAGTTGTTTACCCTGCTGCTTTTGGACCATTTGTGCCCAGTTCTTTAAATTCCCAGGTACCTTGTGAAATACCTGTTATTTGCTGTCTGTAGGATAAAAAAAAAAAAAAGTAGTGTTTATAGATAAAGTCAGTTATATTTAGCCTTCTGGCTGAGTTGGCTACCAGGCCTAACATCTTTTTCTATTAAAATGAATTCTGAATTTTGACACATGGTTTGCTATAGTGCACCATGCATGCTGTGTGAACTGTATGATGTCAAAACCAACTTTGCTCCATCTCTAAACCTCTTATGTGCATGTTTACCTTTACTGTTGCTGAGAGTACTGCACTCTCAACAGTTTAAGAACATATATAATTAAATAAATTAAAATCATTCCAGGGAAATGGAAGTAGCGGAGCACACAATATAATGAAAACCTAAAAGCACAAAGATGGCACATTTATTTTACTGTCTAAGCTACATATTTAAATAGCCATCGCAGCACTCTACTAGTTAGTTGTATTCCACATATTAACAATATAAATCATAGCATGACCACCCTGACTTGGGTATGCATTCTGTCATTTGTAGATTATTAACACTTGACAATTTGTAAGAACATTAAATAACTTTATAGGCAGGTCACACCTATTACTTAAATTGTTTTCATCACATGCCATAAATAGTTATTAAATGCACTGTGACTGACTGTCACCTGTCATAAGTCGGCGTTTAATGGGCTGTGACTGAAGAAACATAATGAATCAATGTAACACATGTCATAACTCTTTACTGATCACACTGTGACTGCGTGCACATAATGAACTAACCCATGCAAGTAAGTTATGCAACGTGGCTGCCTTCATTAGATGAACTTATTTCTCTTTAATTGTCATATCTTGTGAAAGAGTATTGTTATTTTACAAATATTAGCTGGATCCATGTTCCCTTTATAGGAAAATAAATGGAATATAGGGTACTAATTAATAGAAATGTTCCCCCCAAAATACTTTGATTTCAAAGAAACAATTGACTCCAGATAGGTTCTAGGAGGTCCCCCATAGGCTTAAACAGAACTTCAGCAGGTTTTAGATGGCGAATGGTCGAAGTTGATGTTTTAAAAAGACAGTTTTTTTTCAAATTCAAATCTAATTTGGACTATTCCCTAGTCAAAGTACACTAAAAAATAGCTCTAAATTCGAAGTTTTTAACTTTGAAAATTCATCTCAACCTTTGATTAATCTGCCCCTAAGTGTATTAAAAGCAGATCCTTGATCCCAGCAGTACAACGTTTCCAAGTACACAGACTCCTTTTTCAAGCACATGGGTTCAATAGTTACAATGAGATACAAATTAGTACATCCATTTAAGGTATCAAACAGGAACTCACTAATGGGATATGACATATACAAATTAGTACATCCCTTTTAGGGTATCAAACAGGAACTCACTAATCAAACAACAGTGAGTGCTGTGTCTATGTTTTTCTTTTTCTATTTATTCTATATATATATATATATATATATATATATATATATATATATATATATATATATATATATATATATATTAAACAATGTGTATAGGTTACTGAAATTATAGAAACCTGGGTGTTCATGCAAATAATAGAGAATAAACTGTTCATAGTGATGACACTCACAAAATTTACACAATACCAAAAAAATATAATCACAAAACGTTCTCCACAGGAACCTTTCTTGAGAAAGTGTCAGGGGAGCTATCGGCTCCCAGCGGGAGTAGTCCGGACCGAGGTGGAAGCCCAGGGATCGAAGTCCAAGTTTGCAGTACAATTAGAGATCAGGCAAAATCATAATCAATATCCCGGCAGATGTTCAATAGCCAGGCAGATAAACAGCAAAAGTCAAGATTCAGGCAGGGTCAAAGCCCAGAAATCAGTTCAGCACAAATTACAAAGCACCCAGGAATGTTCCATACAAAACCTATAATCGGGCTTTGAACCTGTGATCTTTTTTTTTTTTTATCTTTGAATTTCGCGTGACGTCAAACGTAAAATCGGGGATCTACTGAACTTCAGTATGTTTGCCATGTAAGCAAGGAACCTTTTCACAAAGCATTTATAAATATACCTTTACAGTTTGATAGAATCTTATGTTTCTATGTAATAGAGCTATTAAACAATTCAACTATTAGAGATGGAAAAGGGTATTGCAGAGAAAATTCAAATGATTACAAAATTATTGTGAAGGCTTACCCTGGTGGTCTAGTGGGGGGGGGCGGCAGGGACGCCTGCCGCCCTCTCGGCGGGGACGTCCGTCGGGTCCGCTTCTTCCTGCGCCGAACTGTTAAGGGGCGCGCGCCGCGCCTCTGCTGTTTTTATCGGCGCATGCACGCTGTCGTGATGATGTCAGTGCGCAATGGTGCGAAAATTTGAAAATTTAAAGGGCCATCGTACAGTTTCTCATTGCACATTATAGGTTGTTCCTGGTGCCTTTAGCTGTTGCTATTCTGATTCTGTATTTGATTCTGACTACCTTTTGTGACCCCTGCCTGTTCCTGACAATTCTGACCTCTGTATCCTGATCCATTGCCTGAATTTCGACTACCTCTTCTGCCGTATTCCTCAGATTGATCTCCCGGTTTGACCCTTGCCTGCCTGACCTCGCTTTGAACGCTGCCTGCCCAGACCCAGCCTGAATTGTTTACGCTGACTTTCTGCCTGCCTCGACCCGGCCTGATCTGACTACTCTATTGCCTAACGCCTTGTACTACGACTAGTGATGGGCGAATTTATTCGGCAGGCGCGAATTCGCGGCGAATTTGCGCGATTCGCCGCCTGCGAATAAATTCGCGAAAATTCGCGTCAAAAATTCGCCGGCGTCAAAAAAAAATTTTCGAAAAAATGGACGCCGGCGTCAAAAACGGGCGCCGGCGTCAAAAACGGGCGCCGGCGTCGGAAAAACGGGCGCCGGCGTCAAAAACGGGCACCGGCATCAAAAACGAGACGCAAATTCGCCCATCACTAACTACGACCTTCTGCCCAAAGACTTTGCTCTACAGTTGTGCCCCTCTGCCTATCCAGAACCCTCATCTTGCACCTCTCGTTTAAGTCCAGATGGCATCCAAGTAAGCTGAGGGCTCCTCCCGAGGCCCAAAGGCGGTAACACTACTGGTGAAGCACGAGCCAAGACCAGGGTGCCTGGTGTTTGTTCTGGTGTTGGGTGCCGACCGTTACAATTATGTTTTAAATACTGTTGAAAATATTAAAAGGAAAATCAAGGAGAGACCGGACCCATCGAAGGAGGTCAGGTGGTTGATGAAAGCAGGAAAAATGCAGAGATTCTGAACTTCAACCTACTGGGAACCAGCTCATGTTCTAATTATAATTAATGCATGGGTGAAGTAAATTCAAAAGCAAGTAGAACATATAAGTGGAAACAAAGGTCCAGAACCAGATGGTTTTCAACCCAGAGTACATGCTTAGCTCTGTGACTGCCAAACCTTTTAATTTAATTTTTCAGGATTCCTTGTGGTCTGGCATGGTGCTGAGAGATTGGCAAATTACTGGAGCTGCTGGTAATAAGGGATAAGCAACTTAAATAAATAGAAAATCACAATCTTCTAGGGGGAGGAGAGCAAAAACCTAGTCTCTGAGATGGCAGTGGATGTGATCTACTTAGACCTTGTTAAAGCATTCAGCAGAGTACCGCACAGAAGGTTACTGGTTAAATTAACAAATATTGTCTTGGTACATTTGGACTTGGATAGAGAATAGTGATTTGTGAAAAATCCCACCATGTACAGATTAGCCACGAACTTTGTGTTCCGCCATCGGCTAAATTTTTTGCAAAACTGCATATAAAATGTGCCAATCGGCTTGTTTCGCTTTGAGCAGCATGCAACAAAGGTGTATGTCATTTTAGCCTTCCTCTCACCTTTCACATCAACCAAAAGGTCACTGTCTATTTAAGGACATACACATAAATATATGGTTTATTCATTTTAACGTGGGATACAAAGCACCAAGATATCTGTTGGTGGTCAGATTTATTATTAGTGCCTGTGTTTCTAAGCTATTGCAGTAAACACATGAAGACTATAGATGGTACTCTTTGCTCAAACAGCAACATAGTTACAAAGTGTAGTAGTAGATACCATTACCAGTTGACCAGAGGTAATGTCAAAAATCACAGACAGGTTTTTTTAAGAAATTGGCAACATGGGAGCCTTTTTTATATTGAAAAATCAGTTGTAGCCAAGTGGATGAGAGGTCCTCTGACAATGTAGGGCATTTGTGTAGCAGTATAATGAGTGAAAAATGCATGTGATTTTACCTTGGCAATTTTTATTGGCAGCCCTAAAGCAAAAACAATGTGCTACAAAAAAAAAAAAAAAAAACACCCATAGACTCTGATGTAGTTTGCTAGAAAAATTACTCGTGACGGGAAAAAAATTGTCACTCAACAAAAAAGAAAATAATTTTTCACCATTTCCCAAATTTTTCCATCACTTTTGCACTGACTAAAGCTGAAGGATAGATTATCTTCTATATTATCTTTACAATCTTCTAGTTGTACCAGTGTTGTTAGTGGATTACTGCAGAGAGTCTGTCCTTGACCCTAGGGGGCAGACTCACTAAATGGCGAAGTGGCTAATGCTAGCGACTTTTCACCACGTTGCCATCCGCAGGGACATCACTAATTCACTAACAGGCGCAGAAGTCAATGCGCTAGCGAACGGGGTCGTCGCTAGCGTTCATTCACACTCTATTGGCAGGCGACTTTTTTCGCTGTGGTGAACTATCGTTACTCCGCAAATTCACTAAAGTGCGGATTTTACTTTAACTCTTTCGCCAGAGTTGACTTCGCCACTAGGGATGTAGCGAACTGCCGTTAATGTGTTCGCGAACGCCGTTCGCGAACACCGGCAAAAAAGCGAACAGTTCGCGAACAGTTCGCGAACTTCGAACGCTCGATAAAATCGTTCGATCGAACGATCGAAGGATTTTATTCGTACGATCGAAGGATTTTCGTTCGAATCGAACGATCGAAGCTATTCGATCGAATGATTTTAATTCAATCGAATGCTTATAATCGTTCGAACGAATGGAAATCGTTCGATTTTAGCGATCGAACGGTCGAATGGTCAAATGGTCGAACGAAATTTTACTTCGAATCGAACGCGAACACCAATTGGCGAACGTCGCGCGACGTTCACGAACATTCGGCGGACGCGAACAGTCGAAGTTCGCGCGAACTAGTTCGCCGGCGAACAGTTCGCTACATCCCTATTCGCCACCTCAGACCAGGTGAAGTGCTAAAAGAAGCTACATCTTCCTCAATCCTCTGTCACTTACATCATATCCTGTGTGCTGAAAATGCATTAAAGTTCAATAAACGCTGGAGTCTTTTCCTTTTTTTAAGCGGGATTGATGGCAAAAGTCCTAGCAAACTTTTTTTGGGTAACTGGACATTTCCTAACATATGGAACATTCATTTTACAGTGGGCTCATGGGTAGGGGCTTATATAATTTCTCTTTCTTTATAGGTACAGTACCTGCTATTCAGGTATACAGTGCAGTTTTGGGCTGCAGTCCGTAAGAAGGATATAAATGAGCTGGAAATACTGCAGAATTGTGCAACTAAGTGGTATAAGGGATCGAGCATTTAAACACTAAGGGGTCTATTTATCATGATGTGTAAAAAGTGGAGTGAAGCATTACTACTGATGTTGCTTATAGCAACCAATCCATTTTTTGCTTTTGTTTTCTAATAGTTGAAATCTAATTGCTGATGTGTTGCTCTGCCCAACATCGCCAGTAATATTTCACTCCACTTTTAAAACAGCATAATAAATAGGCCCACAAGTGTACACGGTAAAGAATGGGGTTGCTTTCTCTGGGGAAAAATCATTTGTGAGGGGACATGTTTTCTATTTACAAATACATTAGAGAACATTGAAACAGATGTGTGGGATCCAACAAACGAATTATCAGCGTATCCCCAATCCTTATAATAATAGGCTCTCCTTCCAAAGCTCACACTGTAAAGACCTCAAATAACATCAAATGAAGAATAGTGAAGGAAGGCATAGACTGCAGAGCTCTGCTTGCGTTAGTGCTTTATTATACACACAACATGTTTCGAGTCACACGGACCTTTTCTCAAATGTAACAATCACATGGTCAAAACACTGCTTATAACCTTAATTACCATACAGTGTTCCTCCTCCCACCAATTACCCCATTAGTCCAAAGGTAATAGTAAAAAGTGTAATTGTTTTATTTGTATTTTTACACTTTTTACTATTACCTTTGGACTAATGAGGTAATTGGTGGGAGGAGGAACACTGTGTGGTAATTAAGGTTATAAGAGGTGTTTTGACCATGTGATTGTTACACTTGAGAAAGGGTCCCTGTGACTCAAAACATGTCGTGTGTATAATAAAGCACTAACGCAGCAGAGCTCTGCAGATGTGCCGGATCTTTGTTGCCATAGAAAACATCAATTTACAAGAGGCCACCACTTTTACTTAGAGGGACAGAATATACTGTACATTTGAAGCAGAGAGGGAGAGAGAGTGCAGAGACATGCTAGTACATATAAAGAAAACTGAACAATCAAAATATGAGGAAAGACTGTGGTTGTATTCTCAGGTGAAAAGGTGTTTGCAAAGGGGCATGATTACTCTTAACAAGTACAGGAAATGTTTATTCATTTGAGGTGGCATAGGTGGTTCTTCACTTAAGAGCGGTGAGATTGTGGACTTCCTGGTCAGTGGATGTTGTGAGAGCTTATGTGCAAGGCTGGACTTGCGTCCCGAGGCCTTGCGGTCCTAGCGCCGTGATTCGCATGCGCCCCTCCCATACGTACATGTGATATTGCACTGGGGAGCGATGGGGAATGCTGTGTTCTTAATGCAGCTGGGCGGCATGCCACCCCTAAACTTTCGACGCCCTAGGCCTTTGTGGGCCTGCTTATATGAACAGATTAGGTGACTTTTTGAGCAAGCATAATATCCAAAGCTAAAGTGTTCTTGCAATATACTGTAAGTGTTCTTACATATAATAATTTATATGTGTGCGTGTACAGGTGAGCTACGGGTTTATTTATGTATATGATAAATATGCAGTGGTGTTCATTTGGATAAGTTGTACTTGATGGACTTTTGTATTTTCAACTAAATGATGAACAAAAAAAGAACTGACTTTAAAGTGCACTTTTCAAATGTCTTAGCAGGATCCTGACCTTCCCAGGAGTTCACATGCTGCAAGCACATGCTCTACATAATTACACAACCTCACACACATACTGTAGATATTTTGATCAGTGCCAACAAATAATGAATATTCATTTTGACTGTAAGTACTGGCTTTTCCACTGCTGTCACATAAATGATAGACTTAAATAAAAGTGAATACAAATCTATTAGCAGGATTCTGTCCTTTTCAGGAGTTGACAGTATTCAACCTTTAATGCTATTTTTACAACTTTTACAACTTTTACAAAGCTATTAACATCAACACCAAGACAGAAAAGAAACAATTCAATGACATGAAAAACACAAATGTTGATGACTGCAAGGATAATTAATTATAATCATCACAATAAATATAAAAAGTGCATACAGATTTTCATGGTTGACACAAAATGAAAATTAAAAAAAAAAACAAAATCAAATACAAAAGCTATTGTTATGTTGTTATGTTAGTCAACTGTAGAACTTGTATTTTAACCTAAATTAACTATAAACTATTATATAACTATGTTGTATATTACATCTATGTAAAGGGATATAAATAAAGAAAACCAGAAAGCAAACTAACAGCAGAAGTCTGTAAATGCATGGGTAGCTGTGAATTTCAGGAAAATGTGGAAATGAGGGCAAAAAAAGCCTTAGTAGTAAATAAACTCCTACTACCTATATCAAAATGTCCAAAGTGCACAGGCAGTTCCTGTATGTCCTATTAACATGACCTTCCTAAAGGCAAACACTAAAATCTTGGTCACAAAGTATATTCTCGGTAAGACAATTTTTTTTCAAACACACTGCCATGAAATGAATCTATGGCATGACAAATACAACTCAAATACATTCCAGTGGCATATACCCTATATACCCAGCATGCCATAATTACGTCTAATCTTAACAATATGTATTTATTATAATGAAAAAAACTGGCTACAATAAGCCTAAATAAAGGAGTTTTAGTTACACAAGGAGCTGGTCTCTGAATGAAACAGGCACTTCATCTATAGCAGCATTATCTGCTGATGGCCTTTGCTTCTCCATAGACTGCTATATAAACACCATAATCTAATATAATACGACTCATGAGCATATACTCAACTCATATCCTCAGCTGTCTCTTCCTATATCCTACATGAGACAAATTGATCAGACCTTCAGTTTAGTCTTATCTAAAAGCAAGGTCCTAAAACAATGCACCAATAATGCCTCTTTGTTTCTTATATAATTTGGGCATTCAATTTGGCTTTTAAGCAGTGCCCTGTAACATATTCGCTTTCTTAAATTTGCCTTTTATTTGAAAAAAAAATGTATTAAAAAATTATTCAATTTTTTTTACTATAATTTCTGAATTTTTAGTGGGAAAAAAACTCACATTTTTCAAGATTTATTATACCCAGAGGATGGAAAAAGTCTGAATCGGAAAATCCGCCATCTCAGACATGCCAAGGACCTGCTGGAATTACCTCGGAAAGCTGACTATTTTGTACTTTTCAGGAAAAAATCTGTAAAATGTGGGCTTTTCTGGTAAAAGCCCGCAAAAATCATGCGATTTGGGAAAACCCTCTGAAAAAATTAAGATTTTCGCTCGATTTTATCATGTTTGTCCCGATCCAATTAAATTGTGCTTTTTTAATAATAAATAAGGTCCAATCTGGGATTTTAGTTTGGTTAGACGTTTTTTTATTGAAATAATCAAATACATTTGGATTTTGATAAATAAGGCCCTAAGTGTGCTGCTACACAGTCATTTTTTTAATATTGTTTCACTCATTGGGTTAATGCTATGAGTCCTTTGCGTCATAGCTACATTCTGTTGGCGCCAAAAAAAACATAAACTGGGGTATATATTGTTTGCTGTTGCTGGGGGGTATCATGATATATCTCTGTAATATAGACTGAAACGTTGTTCTTCTCTATAAATTACTATTTTTGATTTTTGCACAAATCCTGTGAGTGCTGGACTTCCTTATTTGTATTGTTACACTGTAACCCAACAGCCTATAGCTGCCTATTAGCATATACTTTCCGTTTGGTAGTTTCACTAAGCAAACCTGAGAAAACTCTGATGAAGAACCAAGTGCTATATATTCTATCTGGCTGCCAACTCTGGCATACACACTGACCGAAGAGAGTAATAACATATGGGGACAAAAAAATTCTGGATTTAAAACTAGCCAGACTCTGGATGAAGTAAAAGTCAGTTTGAAGCTAATGATGGGTGAATCTGTCCCGTATCGCTTAGATGAAAACATTTTCGAAACAGCAAAAAAATTGCGAAACGCATTGAAGTCAATAAGCGTGAAAATAATTTTGAAGCGCGACAATTTTGACGCGAGCAACCATTTTATACACGCGACTATTTTG
The DNA here is from genome assembly GCA_038501925.1 of Xenopus petersii. Lineage (NCBI taxonomy): Eukaryota > Metazoa > Chordata > Amphibia > Anura > Pipidae > Xenopus > Xenopus petersii. The sequence goes on along the minus strand of CM076674.1, from coordinate 89,162,064 downwards.
TCCAAATGCAATAAAGTCAATGGGCGTCAATCATTTTGATCCCCGACAATTTTTATGCGCACGCCAATTTTGATGCACAACAAATTTTTTTTGACGCAGTGGATTTTTCGCCGCAAATCCGTGCCTACCAAATGTATTCGCCGATCACCAATTGAAGCTAACAAACCTGCAGTTTGACTTAACAGTACATAAATGTAAGGGCTAGTACTGATGATTATTTTTTCCCTGCATTCCTCTGTGGTCAGTTTTAATGCATTTCACCACAGAAGCCTATTTATCAGAATTCAAATTTGTAAATTTTAGCGTTTCTTTATTCAAATAAACTCAAACTTTTACCAAAAGCAGATTTTTGCTTATGTGTTAAAAAATTCAAAACAAAAAAATCTAATAACATAAAACTGCAAAAAAAACCCTTCTGCATAAAATTCAAATTCTACTCATAATTTGTAATGGGTCTGTAAACTAAAAAAATCTAAAAAAAATAAATAAAAACTTGAATTGAAAAAAATTGGCTACATTTTGCCTAAGTTAGCTTCCATTGACTTCTATGAAGTTTTACATTGGAATTGTTTTTTGAATTTTTTTGATTTCTTTTTTAATAATTATAACATTTAAGTTTTGGAAATCATATTTGAATTAATGAGTTTTAGTGCAAAAAGATTCAAATTGTGGTGAAAATTTAAATTTGAACATTGATAAATAATTATCACTATTTCATTATCATATATTTGTCCTCCAGTTAAGACGGCACAAACACACAGATCTTTTGCTGATGATAACAACTTGGTCCCAAGAAATTCTAAATATTCATCTTTAGTCCTGATTTTATCCCTGCTTCACCTAAATGATAAACTGAAACGTAATTTAAAGTGCACTTTGCAAATCTCTTAGCAGGATCCTGACCTTCTCAGGAGTTCACATGTTGTAAGCACACTCTTTATATATAACGACACAAACGCATAGATCTTTTGACAATTTTTTCCATTTGGTGGAAACAATAATGAATATTTATTTTAAATGTAAGTACTGGCTTTACTGCTGCTGTCACTTAAATGATAGACTTAAATGAAAGTTAATGTCAATTCTCTTAGCAGGATTCTGTCCTTTTCAGGAGTCAAAATTTTTACGAGTTCATACACAACACAAATTGATGACAGAAAATAAACAATTCAGTGACATCAAAAATACAAATGATGATTACTGCAATGATAATTAATTATAATCATCACAATATTATTTTTACTGGTTAAATTAAGGAATGTTGGCCTAGAACATAGTATTTGTACCTGGATAGAGAACTGGCTAAAATATAGACTACAAAGAGTGGTGGTAAATGGAACATTTTCTAATTGGACCAGCGTTGTTAGTGGAGTACCACAGGGCTCTGTACTAGGTCCCTTGCTTTTCAACTTGTTTATTAATGACCTGGAGGTGAGCATTGAAAGTACTGTTTCTATTTTTGCAGATGATACTAAATTGTGCAGAACTATAGGTTCCATGCAGGATGCTGCCACTTTGCAGAGTGTTTTGTCTAAGTTGGAAAACTGGGCAGCAAACTGGAAAATGAGGTTCAATGTTGATAAATGCAAGGTTATGCACTTTGGCAAAAATAATATAAATGCAAGTTATACACTAAATGGCAGTGTGTTGGGAGTTTCCTTAAATGAGAAGGATCTAGGGGTTTTTGTAGATAATACGTTGTCTAATTCTGGGCAGTGTCATTCTGTGGCTACTAAAGCAAATAAAGTTCTGTCTTGCATAAAAAAGGGCATTAACTCAAGGGATGAAAACATAATTATGCCTCTTTACAGGTCCCTGGTAAGGCCTCATCTGGAGTATGCAGTGCAGTTTTGGACTCCAGTCCTTAAGAGGGATATAAATGAGCTGGAGAGAGTGCAGAGACATGCAACTAAATTGGTTAGGGGGATGTTAGACTTAAATTATGAGGGTAGACTGTCAAGGTTGGGGTTGTTTTCTCTGGAAAAAAGGCGCTTGCGAGGGGACATGATTACACTTTATAAGTACATTAGAGGACATTATAGACAAATAGCAGGGGACCTTTTTACCCATAAAGTGGATCACCGTACCAGAGGCCACCCCTTTAGACTAGAAGAAAGCAATGTAGGGGGTTCTTCACAGTCAGGACAGGAGGTGTAGAATGCATATATATATATATATATATATATATATAAGATTAAAAAAAAAGAGAATGAAAAAACTGAGCACAAGAGCTCTTAATATTATGGTAGTCCACATTTTGGGGCTTATAGAAATTAATGTAGCATGGTGGAATGTTACTCTGCTGGGCTTTGGTAGTTCCTCACTTTAATAAATCTACTCCTTTGGGAGTTAGTAGATATCTCTATCATAAGGATGTGTAGTAAAGGCCTGATCCTTATGGTCTCCTTTTTTTTGCCAAAATGAATAGAAATTTTACTGTGGTAATTTGACACTTTGATAAATCTGCCCTTATAGTGTTATGCTTTAGTAAATATGCCCAAAATGTGGGCAACCATAATATTAAAGTGGTTGTCCACCTTTGGATTAACTTTTAGTATAATGGAGACATCGATATTCTAAGAAAATCTGAAATTGCTCTTCATTCTTTATGTTTTTTCGCTTTTTGTTCGGCAGCTCTCCAATTTGGTATTTCAGCAACTATCTATTTGCTTGGGTCTTATTTACCTTAGCTTACCTATAAAAAAATAAATAAATAAATAATGAAAACCAAATGCAAAGTTTCTAGAAATAGGCCATTCTATAACATACTACAAATTAACTTAAAGGTGAACCACCCCTTGAAGTGCTTTCATGATGAATTTTGTTGTTTTTTTGTTTTGTTTTTCTTTACAAGTTTCAGCCATGAAAATTTGCATGCACATTTTAGATCTATTTTTATGATTACTATTAAGTATCATCATTGTTATCATCATTTGTATTTTTGCTGTTACTAAATTGTTTGTTTTCTGTCTTTGTGTTGATTGCTCTGTAAAAGTAAAATTATAATAAAAAGCTGTACTATACTTTTTTTTCTATAAATTGCTGCATGTAACTCCAGAGAATGACAGAATCCTGCTGAGAGATTTGCAAAGACCACTTTAAATTCAGTTCTATTTAAGTCTATCATTTAGGTGAGCCCAGCGGTACTGTCCATACAGTGCTTCAATTTAAAATTAATATTCAGGATTTTTTGTATCCAGACTGATGGAAAAAGTTGTCAACATAAAAACATATATGTTTCTGTGTGTGAACTTGTGTTTTTGAATAGAGATTCAGTGCTTACAAAATAGGCGTCTTAAATGAATAATTGGCAAATATATTGTACCAAATTATCTGTTACCTTCTGGGTGGCCTGGGAAGGTATGGGTTCCTTTAACAACCTAGCACAAAGTAAAGATGCCACACTTGCTGTTTATAATAAGAGTAAGTGCAAAACTCTCTGTTTTACTAAAACATGTAAATCAGAACAATAAACAAACAAATAAATACAAAGAATGTCAGTAAAGAACAAAGTGATACAGTTATTAACCATTTATTAACCCCTGTGGTGCACTAAATATAACTGAGAATTCAGGCCTGCTTGTTGGGTACAGTTTCCATTGGAGTGCACTCATCTGTAATCCCCGGTATTGCATCCAGGATTTCCAGAACATTTGTAATCCTTTAAAGTGTATCTATATGATATTCTTAGGGATTGCAGTGTCCAGTAGTTAGTCCTGGCTTTCCTTTTGGGTAGATCTGGGCCAGTCCGGGGTGACAGATACTGGAATCTGGGGCTCTAACCTACTCTACTCAAAGAAGGGGCCTGACTAATGAACCTTCTGGTTCTTATGAGACCATTCCCTGAGTCCCTAACTGGGCCCTAGATCTGCAACAGCTACAGTGAAGACTTATTGGAATAGGAACCTGAGGGGCCTAAATTGCAAGAAGAGTGAAGTCCTTCCCTTACTGACACTCACTGACACACTAAGTGGAACCTGCAGTTGGTGCAGCCTTTCCTGTACTTTACCAACTTTTACCTCACAGGGGGTCTCTCTCCCTCCCTCCCTGCTGCCAGATCTGTGCATGCTCTCTCCTTGCCTTGCTGTCTTGCCTTCCTAATTTGTCTGGCTATTACAATGTGTATACATTACTAGTACAAAAATTTGCTGCCCTCATGTTACTAATATAAATAATTTAAGAAATGATTAAGTGAACAAATATACTCCTCTTCACTATTTCTCACAATAAAGATGATTTCACTTGCAAATAAACAGCTAAACAATTGGATTTTTAAATGATTAGCCATGAAACTAAAAACATACAAATGTATTTAAATGTTGATGAAAATAAATTTACAATTATATAAATTAAGCTAAGTATGTATTTCTAAGGGTGGACTTTCAGACAATATCCTATTAGCTATGGTAGCCTGTTGATTTAACAACAAAAACGTTATTTACAAAGCTTGTGTAGAAATCCATAGGGTTAAGTTCCACTATGGTCTAAAAACACACATGTTGGAAATCTCCTGCTGTGGCCAGCTAAGTGTTGGACCTAAATTGGATAAGGGAGGGGTAGTGAGTCATTCTCAAGGCTTCAGTCTAAGTGGGAAAGGCCTCCCCCAACTTTAAGGCTTTAGTCCTCTTTCCTGCAAACTTTGTCCAAATACCAGTACAGGTTGATGAAGTGTTTGTATGGAGTAGGGCTAGGCCTGGATTTGTGGAAAGGCCACCAAGGCCCAGGCCTAGGGTTGCAGGATTTTAGGGGGTGGCATGCTGCCCAAGCACACCCACAATGGTTCAGAAACTGGGGATGTGCAGGAGATAAATTTGATTTTTAAATTTCATGTGCACCAATCCCCATTACTTTGGTCCCAATAATTAAAAATTTGCAAACATAAAATGGAGGGGACAGGGAGGACGAACTTCAGCGGGCCTAGAGGTGCCCCGCTATGTAAATCTGGCCCTAGGTAGGGCCATCTCTCTATGTGACTCTTATAGCACTTTGTCCGATACCTGATGTCAGAGTTGTTTCTGCCTAGCAGCAGTGATGCAATAGGACTAAGCCTCAAACAACAGGTCCCATCACACTAGGGCTTCATCCACAAGCACAGAATATTTGTCACAGGAGAATCCTGCCTTAATGAGAGCTCCTCCCCGGAGACTTCTTACCCTCCTTCGACCTAGGCTATCCTCCTCCTTGGACCCTTTTCCAATCATTCCTTGACAAAAAGATCCTTTGCGTATAAATCAATAAATCAGATGGAAAATTACAAAAACATAAACCAGCAAACCATAGTGGCAAAATCATTGTGCTGTTACTATTACTTGCTGACATTATTGTATGATAACATCAGACTAGGATTATTATTGACATAATTCTAGTCAAATCTGAGTGATAGGGCTGACATAATTAACAATAGACTGTAGCTAGCAGTCACATTGCCTTCATGACAGCATATTCATTTAATGGGAATTTTTGTAGTTCATAATGAGGCAAAATGGCCTATTTACCTACCCAAAAGCCAACCCATTTTCCCAGAGGTCATGGAGAGCTGACTGATGGAAGATGGATTCTTCTGTGAAACCATAATCTGCAGCCACACCACGGCTGCAGGTGGGATTAACACACCATCTGGATGTTGATGGAATGAGAATGCTTCCTATTATGAAAGCAATCTTAATGACATCTAGGTGGTGTGAGTGGAATATGACTGCAAGATGGATTTCCTAATGATTTTTAATTGGTGTATAGGAGTACTGTGAGAGTGGCTCATTTTTTGTGCTCATAGTACATTTGTGTACATTTGTTTTTGTCTCTCCAGTTAAATTGGCTGTTCTCTATACAAAAACACAATTGTACAAACACACAGATCTTTTGATCTTCTTTAAATCAGTCCCAAGAAATCCTTAATATTCATTTAAAAATTTTAGCCCTGCCTTTATCCCTGCTTTACATAAATAATAGACTAAACAGAAGTGAATTTAAAGGGCACTTTGCAAATCTCTTAGCAAGATTCTTTCTTTCTCAGGAGTTTGACAACTTTTTCCATTTGGTCCCAACAAATAATGAATATTAATTTTAAAATTTAACTACTAACTTTACTGCTGCTGTCACCTAAATGATAGACATAACTAGAAGTGCAAATTCAAATCTCTTAGTGGGATTCTGTCCTCAGGAGTTCATATGCTAAAAAAAAAGTATACTTAGCAAACTATTCTTACAACTTTTACAAAGCTATTAACATCAACACCAAGGTGGTTATTTATCAAAGTCAGAATTTATCTCAACATTTCCAGCCACAAACTCCGATCTAATTTGCACAGGTTTTTTCGTCGTATTTATTATTCGATTTTCCTGAAAAATTATTCAATTAGATTAGAATTATTAGATTTCACCCAAAAACTCAGATTTCTTATACTTTTTGCCTGAAAACTCGTGATGTCATTTCGGTACTTCGCTGATTTACAAACGGTCGCTGGTGTAACTTCAGTTTTTTGATCGTACAAATGAAGTAATAGTGCATTTGAATTGTACGATTCAAAATTCCCTCCACCCAAAAAAACGATTTGTTCAATAATTGACTCCAAATAGGTTCTAGGAGGTCCCCCATAGGCTAAAACAGCAATTTGGCAGGTTTTAGATGGCAAATGGTCAAATTCAAAATTTTAAAGAGAGAGTACATGATAAATTTCGAAATTCGAATTTTAAATTTTTTTTCAAATCTGAATCGAATTTTGACTATTCCCTAGTCGATGTACACAAAAATTTGCTTGAATTTTGAACAGGTTTTTTCGTCGTATTTATTATTCGATTTTCCTGAAAAATTATTCAATTAGATTAGAATTATGAGATTTCACCCAAAAACTCAGATTTCTTATACTTTTTGCCTGAAAACTCGTGATGTCATTTCGGTACTTCACTGATTTACAAACGGTTGCTGGTGTAACTTCAGTTTTTTGATCGTACAAATGAAGTAATAGTGCATTTGAATTGTACGATTCAAAATTCCCTCCCCCCAAAAAAACGATTTGTTCAATAATTAACTCCAAATAGGTTCTAGGAGGTCCCCCATAGGCTAAAACAGCAATTTGGCAGGTTTTAGATGGCAAATGGTCAAATTCAAAATTTTAAAGAGAGAGTACATGATAAATTTTGAAATTCGAATCTTAAATTTTTTTTCAAATCTGAATCGAATTTTGACTATTCCCTAGTCGATGTACACAAAAATTTGCTTGAATTTTGAATTTTTGAAATTAGAATTTTCACTTTTGATAAATCTGCCCCTTAGGTTGAAAAGCTAGAGACCCCAGTTTCTTAATATCAGTGTTAGAATATTTATTCTATTAATCAAAATAACATCATAGCTATTAATTCATTAAACACCAACTGCGTTTGAATAGAGAGTTAGGCAAAACAATGAAAAAAATTTACATGGGATTGCTTATATGGAGACCTGTTATCCTCGTAGGCATGTCCCATAGAGTCCTTTTTGAGAAAATCTTCTTTAAGAATAATTGTCCCTTTTATTTTGTAATAATAAAATGGTGTACTGAAACCTAATTAAGCTGCATGAATCCATTTGGTGGCAAACAATCCTATTGATTATAACTGTAATGTCTAAATGATTTTTAGCAGATTTAAGGTATGGATTCATACTGTACCTGGTATCTCCCTAGGTTACAGTATTAGAAGTATAAAATGGAGGAAGCAACCTACAAAAGAAGTGGTTGTGAATACAGGATTAAGAGTTGACTGACAAAGTAATTTCCACTTGCTCAATACTCATACACATTGCTCAACTGGGATGCATTTTTACATATAAAATGTGGTAAACTTAAGGGGCCCCCACATTTTCCAAATATGACAATGGCTTTGTTTGCCATCATCTACTGCTTTGAATGTAGTTTATTGTTTATTGCAAAGAGGGAAGGTTAATAATTTACCTCTTAGGACATAGATTTGATTTGCCTTCTTTAAAAAATAGAGCCTCCTGCTAGTGTGAGGTGCTTCTGTGTCTTGTGGGAATCTGACCAGCTTGGCATTACATTGTTGATCTGTATTTGCTTTTGGTAACTAGTTCTGTGTATTAAGCCAAACTGCACACAAATCTTATTTTAAATGTATAAACATAATGTGCTGCAGATATAATAAAAGATCATTTTCCTGTTATTTGGAAAAAGTTGGACAAAACTGCCATAGGCTACTAATGGTTGTGGACTGTGATTGGACAGGGACAGATATTATGATGCAATAGACTTGGTAAATCGCTGCTAATATGTTGTTACATAACTAAAGAACACTATAAATACCAAACAAATAAAAAGTGCATTAAAACCAGTGCTATTGCAGTATTTATTGCCTTGAATTAGGGGTATTGTAGAATTTTTTGTTTTTTTTAGTAAACAGAAAAGTAAAATCCAAAAGTTAATCGCCTGTTTTGTCTAATTTGCAGGTAAGGTTAAAATATTTGATTTGTATACATTTAAAACTCATACCTCAAAGTTTCTTTGTTTTTGCCTCACTTTAAAGTTGTATAAGTAGCTTGGTAGATATGATCTGACTTCCATTATGAAAAGTTCTATTTGTTCAAAAGAGTTGACAAAAATCATATTCTGTTAGGCTTCTGCATGATTTCTGATATGATGAAATCTTTCAAATTTGTAAGACGCTTGCTGGTACAGACCTTTGTTTTATTATTTGATCATTTTGTTTTATTCTGTTGTATGTTTTGTCAATTCTCCTCCTTTATAAATAATGTACAATTAATAATGGCTCTTATGCTCAAGCTATACATGACCATTTCATTCATCTATAGAATGTTACCATATTTGATGCTAATGTTACTATGTAATGTTCTATACCAACTCTGTGTTGGTTTCAGAAGTGCGGTTTTGCTGCAGTAAGTGTGAAGACATATGTCATTTTGGTAATAAAATAGCCCATAACAAAAAAATGTTGATGTGAAACATTTTCTTTGTGTACCAGCCATACTGCCTTCTAAATTGCCTTAGATTGTGTAATTTGACTTTTTTGTCATTTCTTTTTTTCCTGTTATAAATTATTCCAGTCTATTAACCCAAAGTGAGCTTTCACAATCCAGACATAAATTAAAAAGTTGGGGAAGCAATTTTTCTGTGCACTCATGTGAACTCGTCATCATTCCATCTGTGCAGACAGCCAGCTGAGAAATCTCAGAGACTAAGGAGTACAAAGGAAAATAGCTTCCTTCAGTAGCTTATAAACATACAATTTCAAACAGCTTAAAGAAAATCACAACTGAAGAAATAGTTCTTGCAAAACGAAAAAGGAAGTTTTATAATATTCACAAACACATAAAAAGTTTTCTTTGAGATGTATCTATGAGTGTGCACAGCCTCTTTTCAGTCATACCTGTTCCTTCTATACAGTACCTATTAAACAAATCTGTTTTATTGTATATTTGTGAAGACTTGGTCATTTGTATATTTATAACAAGTAAGTAATCTGCTCCCTAACATAAATTTTGAATTATCTTGGATCAGCAATTCATAGGTGTTGTGCCATATTTTATATAGAGAAGGGCATTTTTTGTAGTTGCAGGTGCCGGAGAAGTAAAAGTTAAATAAGTACCCCATAGATTGCAATACACTAATACGATTTTTTATAAAAATTATAATTTCTGTAATGTTAATGGTTTTTTCTCAACTTCAAAATCACATTTTTAAAATATTAAAATGTTTGCTTATTTATTAAAAAAATTGAATATAAAAAAGAGAAACAATTATAATACCTTGATTGTTTTACTTTATCATTTACAATGGGTTGAAAAATTATAAAATTCGTATTGAATTTTGATAGCTCCTTATATCGTACATATGAGCTTTTGAAAGCATAATTCAAAGTCCTGAGTCTTATGGCATAAAAATTCATGGAAAAAATGTTATTCAAATATTGATAAATAACCCCCATGCTTCTATCCAAAGTGCAGTGTTGTATACTGTGATAGATTTAAAAGGTGCAAACTACAGCTCTCAGTGGTGCAAGAGAGCTCTATACTCTGTACATGCCTACTATAAGCTGGGGTTCAAATGAACCTTGCACTTGAAGCATTTCTATTCAGGCAAGTAGGTGGCCTACATTAGGGGGCAGATTTATCAAGGGTCGAATTTCGAATAAAAAAAGACCAACCGAAATTTGTAAAAAAAATGTAGTTTTTTTTCTGGGGGAATATGCCGTTTTTGTTCAAATTGGAATCGTACGAATGGAAGTAACATCGTATTCGATCGAATTCAATTCAAAGTTTTTTCTAAAACAATCTATTTTCAGTCCACCAATTGACTCCAAATAGGTTCTAAGAGATCCCCCATAGGCTAAAACAGCTATTCGGCAAGTTTAAGATGGCAAACGGTCGAAGTCGACAGTACATGATAAATTTAGATATTCGAATTTTCAAATTTTTTTCAAATTCAAATCGAATTTGAACTATTCCCTAGTCGAAGTACACAAAAAATAGCTCAAAATTCTATTTTTTTAAATTTACATTGCAAAATGAGAATTTTTATTCTAATTTGTGCTAATTGTTTTGCTCTTTGCGATTATTATTACATTTCCCCATCAGAATGCTAATAGAGTGTGTAGGACTCACGTTAAATGAGAGGCTTTGACAAGTGAGCTTACATGTTTTGGCCAAAGTGTGGCACTAATACCTCTTTCTTTTTGTATTAATTATTGTTAAAGGTGCTGTGTGCTGACAATCTCTCTGCCTCCTTTTGTGTACAAATAATGACTATTTATCATTTCTTGCAGCTGGTCAACTACAGAGGGTGGGTTAGTGAGCACTAGTGATTTCTTTCTGTTTTTAATGTATAAATCATGGCTATGCAAACAGAAGGCAATACAAAGCAACATTGCTCAATTGTTTGTGCTCATTAACGTGTATATCTTTATAAAATCCTTTGTTGCAAAAATATTAGTAAAAAGGATTAAAAGTCCTAAATTACATACCAACTAGATCGTTTTACTATACCTCTAAGATTATTATTACCTTCTGTTGGTGTGCAAAAGGCATATACATTTATGGCATAAAATAATGTGTATCATAGGGGATGTTAATGTTTGTGGCAGCTATAGCTCCAATGCTACTTAACATATATTCCAGTAGCAGCTACTATTTTTAACTCAGAATGGTCATTTTATTGGGATTTTTGTAGACTGTGTGCCTGGAATATGTTACCATTATTTATTTTGGAAAAGGGGAACTTGCAGTCACAAATACTTTAATGTTTTTGTTATAATATTGCTGGAGAACCCTGGGACTGAAGTAATACAAAAGTGTTAACCTTTACCTAAGGTTAATGAGCAGAGACAAATCAGAGACAAATACCTGCCTTCTTACCCCAAACTGGCTTAGAAATAATCCACTCTGTCTCTTACCATTGGAATCTTTTAGGCCACAGCTTTATTGCATGGATACAAATATGTTAACAATACATAACATACATATGTAAATAACATTTGCATATTAACAACATTGTAAACATAAATAGTGATGTAACAGTAAATTATTATCCTCGGCAAGATCCCTGCCAATGGGCCCAATTATCGTACCAGCCTCCAGCCCTTGTACCTTCCAGCATTGTGGGCTGCATGCTACAACCAATGTAACATACCCTCACAGAGAGGAATGCCGCAAACCAAGTCCCATTAATCCACCTTATCAACCAACTCTCCCCCAGTGCCAGGGACCCACTGCCCGACTGTGACAATGGGCTTTCCCCTTGCAGTTCAGCTTAATCATCAACCCCAAATACTCACTATTGCTCGTTTATTTAACCTGTATCCCACTAACCCAGGCTACAATTGTGACAACTAGCTCAAAGATTTAATCCAAGGGAGGGAGGGTGGGACTCCTTTGTCTCTTTCCAAAATGGATGCCCTCCTTAACTGTTACTGCTTCAAATTACAGTAGCTAAACTCCACAGCCACTATGTAACCAAGCCCAAACGAATAAACTTTGGGCTTTGTTCCGCCCTGTCATGCACCCTCAGCCAGCATACGCAGTCCCAGGCTTCCCTTTCCGAGGAGCCACAGACGAGTGTGTGCCATATGTGGAGTTCTATTGTGTGCTTTTTTAAAATAATAACAATTACAATTCTAATATAATTTTCAGCAGATATATGTATAATTCACTTGAATAATTTAATATGTTGTGAACACAAAAATGAGCAGAGATTCTGAGCATCAATAAATTGGTTAGCAATAACCAGCAAATGTCCTTAAAGGATAAGTAAACCTTTAAAATAAATTAATGTAAAATTGATGAGGGGGCTATTCTAAGCACTTTTGTCATTTACACTCATTATTTATTTTGTTTTGATTCCAAGATATTAAGGGATACATGTGCTGTTAATATGAATGGATTTTGTTACAACAGCGCCACCTGCTGGTCATTTTCCAACCAGTCTGACCAGCAAGTAGTCAAGGAAGTTGTCAGGAGAAAGAAAGAGGCTGATGTTCTTCTGCTTAGGAATAAAATTAGAAACCTTTCTCACATCTTTCCTAAGCAGAAGAACACCAGCCTCTTTCTTTCTCCTGACAACTTCCTTGACTACTTGCTGGTCAGACTGGTCAGAAACTGACCAGCAGGTGGCGCTGTTGTAACACATTCATTCATCACTTATTTTAAAGTTTTACTTATCCTTTAAATCCTATGTTGCAAGAATGTGCTGTTGTCCATCTAAGTATAGTTCAAAAGCTGATTTTTCTGGACCTCTGCATATGAGACAGACACTAGATGGAAAACTATAACCGCAGAAGTTAAACAGTGCAGACTTTTTCTTTTTCATGTATTAGTAGCAATGTTTTGAGGCAATGGGCATACACATTTTACATGCTAATAAACCCATCTGATATTATAAATAAATTGCATCCACAGCTAATTTTAGGTGAAATGATAATACAATTTTATATCGTAATTGAGGAATTGATTTATGAGGTTGTTAAAATGACACATGGCACAGGATGTAATAGCCCTTTTACTGTATCACAACGATAAAATATTAATGTCTAATACATCCATTATCTTGTTTCTGTACTTTTTTTTAAATATTATAATTAATGATGTTATCCAAATATATTTTAATTTAACAAGGTTTTGAAAAACCGTATCTTATTTCAGACATTGTTTTTAAAACAGTATATAAATATATGCTAATTTATTTATAGGGTAATTATAGGGTTGTATAGTGCCCCTTCCAGTAACCAGTAGTCTATAACTTTAGGCAAGTGGTAATTATTATTTATTATGGCTGTGTATAGATTAAGGCATACATAAGTTCAGAGCAAAGGCAGTATTGAGATCATATGTATTTAGAGATGTAATCACCCTTTTTTAAATGACATTCATCAGTGTGTAATGGTACAATATATAAACATGGTAATCATGATAACAGTTATTTAATGAAATACAATTTCAATATGTGCATAGCATGAGTAAAGCAAAAAAAAAATATAAGCAATCAAATTAGTACATGGAGCACAACATAAATCAAATGAATGTCAAGTCATTACATACTGCATTAGTTTCCAATAAAGGAGCTCTGTGGAGATAACAGAGAGGGCCTCTAGATGGCAGTGAAGAGCAATATCTGCTAAAGCTCTTAATCACTGGACTGTCTTACCAAGACAGCATGGGAGCATTCTTACAGTATTACATAATGAACAAAATGCTGTAAGAAATCATTTCATCATTACATTCAAATAGGTTAATATAGGGCAAATCAGTAGGATAACTGTAAAAGAGAAATTACTGGAGAAACGGAATGACCACTATTAACAACCTCTTCAGTTTTTTAAACCACCAGAGAAAATATTTGTGGTATGAATATCACAATTATTTCAGCATGCTAAACCCTGAGTTCCAAGTACTGTATCTTATGGAATATTTTAGCATTAAATGCACAAAAGCTGAGCTCTGCAGATTCCTCACTTTTATAACAGCAAAACGTTTGTATTCAGTTCCAGGCAGATTGCAACTTGGCAGATTTATATTGTATACTTTTTGTAAAATTAATTGCTTACCGTTTATCTTTGCATGTGTCATATAAGAGGGGGATACACCAGCTTGTGATAGTTTGATCTTGGAACAGGTAATACTATATCCCAATTTAATTATATTAAGTATTTGTCAAGGATTAGGTAGGGGGCGGTGTGGAGACTGATAGGGAAAGGGCGAGTCCTTGAGGCAGGAAGAAGAGGGCGACGACTCAACAGGAACAGACTGGACGGGGCAGGAGTGGAGCAGGATAGCAAGAGAGGACTGCAGCAGGATAGCAAGAGAGGACTGGAGCAGGATAGCAAGACAGGAGCAGAAGGAGACTAGAGTGGATAGCAAGAGAGGACTGGAGCAGGATAGCAGAGGGAGACTGGAGCAAGATAACAGAGGGAGACTAGAGCAAGATAGCAGCCAGAGACGGGAGCAGAAGGAAACTGGATAGCAAGATAGCAAAGGGGTACAAGGTACAAGGCAGGGTCAGAAAGCAAGAATCAGGAACAGGCGAGACAAGGTCAGTACAAGGTGAAGTCAGGGCAAGGTACAAGGTGGAACAGGAAGCAGAAATCAGGAACAAGCAAGGCAGGGTCAGGTCAAGGTCGGGAAGCTACAAGATAGGGTAAAGCAAGACAAGGCAAGGACAGGCAGACAAGGAGGAATAATAAGGGAAAAGGGGCAAGAGCTAGAACTACCTAGTTAGGGGCACTAACACAGTACTAGGGAGAAACAATGCAATGCTCTGGCAAGGAGTGTTCTAAGTGCTGCCCTTAAAAAGGGAAGAGTCAGCCCTGATTGGCTAATTGCAACTAGGCAGCAGCTGGGTTGGGGCTGCAAAGGCCAAACAGGCTGCAGCTGAGCTGGGGCTGGAGAGGCCAATCAGGTGGCAGCTGGGCTGGGGCTGGAGAGACCAGATTACACATAGCGAGCAATCCTACAGGCTGCTCACCTGGCCAAGTGGTTAAGGTATCGAGCCAGAAACCCAAAGGTCCCTGGCTTGAATCTGAGCAATACCTGACTAGGGATGTAGCGAACGTCGGAAAAAAAGTTCGCGAACATATTCGCGAACTTGCGCAAAAATGCGAGCGGTTCGCGAACGGTTCGCGAACCCCATAGACTTCAATGGGAAGGCGAACTTTAACATCTAAAAAAGACATTTCTGGCCAGAAAAATGATTTTAAAGTTGTTTAAAAGGTGCAACGACCTGGACAGTGGCATGCCAGAGGGGGATCAAGGGCAAAAATGTATCTGAAAAATCTGCCTGTGTGTGCTTGGAAGAGATAGTGTAGGGGGAGAGCTGTTAGTGATTTCAGGGACAGATGATAGTAAGTTTGCTGGCTAGTAATCTGCTTGATACTGCTCTGTATTGGAGGGACAGAAGTCTGCAGGGATTTGAGGGACATTTTAGCTTAGGTAGCTTTGCTGGCTAGTAATCTACTGTTCTCTTTAAACAACTGCCATACGTTGACCTTGTAGGCATTGTTTGCCCAGTTTTTTTGGACGCAGCCACTGAAGCACAGTTGCCAGAAAAAATATGCCATATAAATGCTGAAAATAGTCATTTTTCGCCATACGTTGACCTTGTAGACATTGTTTGCCCAGTTTTTTTTGGACGCAGCCACTGAAGCACAGTTGCCAGAAAAAATATGCCATATAAATGCTGAAAATAGTAATTTTTCGCCATACGTTGACCTTGTAGACATTGTTTGCCCAGTTTTTTTGGACGCAGCCACTGAAGCACAGTTGCCAGAAAAAATATGCCATATAAATGCTGAAAATAGTCATTTTTTGCCATACGTTGACCTTGTAGGCATTGTTTGCCCAGTTTTTTTGGTCGCAGCCACTGAAGCACAGTTGCCAGAAAAAATATGCCATATAAATGCTGAAAATAGTCATTTTTTGCCATATACGTTGAGTCAACGTATGGCAAAAAATGACTATTTTCAGCATTTATATGGCATATTTTTTCTGGCCTCTGTGCTTCAGTGGCTGCGGCCAAAAAAACTGGGCAAACAATGCCTACAAGGTCAAGTTGACCTTGTAGGCATTGTTTGCCCAGTTTTTTTGGCCGCAGCCACTGAAGCACAGAGGCCAGAAAAAATATGCCATATAAATGCTGAAAATAGTCATTTTTTTGGTCGCAGCCACTGAAGCACAGTTGCCAGAAAAATTATGCCATATAAATGCTGAAAATATAAATTTTTTTGGTTGCAGCCACTGAAGCACAGAGGCCAGAAAAATTATGCCATATAAATGCAGAAAATATGCATTTTTTTGGTCGCAGCCACTGAAGCACAGTTGACAGAAAAATTATGCCATATAAATGCTGAAAATATAAATTTTTTTGGTTGCAGCCACTGAAGCACAGAGGCCAGAAAAATTATGCCATATAAATGCAGAAAATATGCATTTTTTTGGTCGCAGCCACTGAAGCACAGTTGACAGAAAAATTATGCCATATAAATGCTGAAAATATAAATTTTTTTGGTTGCAGCCACTGAAGCACAGAGGCCAGAAAAATTATGCCATATAAATGCAGAAAATATGCATTTTTTTGGACGCAGCCACTGAAGCACAGTTGCCAGAAAAAATATGCCATATAAATGCTGAAAATAGTCATTTTTCGCCATACGTTGACCTTGTAGACATTGTTTGCCCAGTTTTTTTGGTTGCAGCCACTGAAGCACAGAGGCCAGAAAAAATTAAACCAGTAGGGTTTGCACCCTAGTTTGTAACGGTGGCGGAGGGAGGAGGACGCTAAAGGACAGCTGTGTGTGGAGTCATGAGGCTTGAAGAGAAGGACAGCTGCATAGAAGTCAGAACAAGTCTTCCGGCGTGCAGTAACCCTCCGAGATCCACCCCTCATTCATTTTAATAAAGATCAGGTAATCGACACTTTTGTGACCTAGGCGAGTTCTCTTCTCAGTTACAATCCCTCCTGCTGCACTGAAGGTCCTTTCTGAGAGCACACTTGAGGCTGGGCAAGACAAGAGGTTCATGGCAAATTGTGACAGCTCTGGCCACAGATCAAGCCTGCGCACCCAGTAGTCCAGGGGTTCATCGCTCCTCAGAGTGTCGATATCTGCAGTTAATGCCAGGTAGTCCACTACCTGCCGGTCGAGGCGTTCTTTGAGGGTGGATCCAGAAGGGTTGTGGCGCTGCCTTGGACAGAAAAACATTTGCATGTCTGACGTTACAGACCGGCCAAAGGGCTTTGTCCTTGCAGGTGTGCTCGTGGCAGGATTACTGGCACCTCTGCCCCTGGAATGTTGATGAGTTCCTGAAGTGACATCACCCTTAAAAGCATTGTACAACATGTTTTGCAGGCTGGTTTGTAAATGCCGCATCTTTTCGGACTTGTGGTATGTTGGTAACATTTCTGCCACTTTATGCTTGTACCGAGGGTCTAGTAGCGTTGCGACCCAGTACAGGTCCTTCTCCTTAAGCCTCTTGATACGGGGGTCCTTCAACAGGCATGACAGCATGAAAGACCCCATTCTCACAAGGTTGGATGCAGAGCTATCCATCTCCGCTTCCTCATTATCAAGGACTGCATCATCCACGGTGTCCTCCCCCCAGCCACGTACAAGACCAGGGGTCCCCAAAAGGTCACCACTAGCCCCCTGGGAAGCCTGCTCTTGTTGGTCCTCCTCCTCCTCCTCCGCAAAGCCACCTTCCTCCTCTGACTCCACTTCTGGCACCTCTCCCTGCGTTGCAGCAGGTGCCTGGGTTCGTTCTGGTGATTCCGACCATAAATCGTGCGCTTCCAGCTCCTCGTCACGCTGGTCTACAGCCTCATCTGTCACTCGTCGCACGGCACGCTCCAGGAAGAAAGCGAAGGGTATTAGGTCGCTGATGGTGCCTTCGGTGCGACTGACCATATTTGTCACCTCTTCAAAAGGTCGCATGAGCCTGCAGGCATCGCGCATAAGCACCCAGTAACGGGGGAAAAAAATCCCCAGCTGTGCAGATCCAGTCCTACCACCCAGTTCAAAAAGGTACTCGTTGACGGCCCTTTGTTGTTGCAGCAGACGTTCCAACATAAGGAGCGTTGAATTCCAGCGAGTCTGGCTGTCAGAAATCAAACGCCTGACTGGCATGTTGTAGCGCTGCTGAATGTCAGCAAGGCGTGCCATGGCTGTGTAGGAACGTCTGAAATGGGCCGACACCTTTCTGGACTGGGTGAGAACGTCCTGGAATCCTGGGTACTTGGAGACAAAACGTTGGACTATTAAATTTAACACATGTGCCATGCAGGGCACATGTGTTAAATTTCCCAGTCTCAACGCTGCCAACAGATTGCTTCCATTGTCACACACCACTTTTCCGATCTGCAGTTGGTGTGGGGTCAGCCACCGATCGGCCTGTGACTGCAGAGATGACAGGAGTACAGATCCGGTATGGTTTTTGCTTTCCAGGCACGTCATCCCCAAGACAGCGTGACAACGGCGTACCTGGCACGTCGAATAGCCTAGGGGGAGCTGGGGGTGCACAGGTGTGGAGGAGGAGAAGGAGGACCCAGCAGCAGAGTAAGAAGAAGAAGAGGAAGAAGACGAGGTAGAGAGCGATGGAGGAGTAGAGGTGGTGGCAGAACCGCGTGCAATCCGTGGCGGTGACACCAACTCCACTGTTGTTGTTGTTGAGCTACCCATTCCCTGCTTCCCATTCCCAGCCATTACCAAGTTCACACAGTGGGCAGTGTAGGTGACATACCTGCCCTGACCATGCTTGGAGGACCATGCGTCAGTAGTCATATGGACCTTTGGCCCAACACTAAGTGACAGAGATGCGGTAACTTGGCTCTGCACATGTTGGTACAGGTGTGGTATTCCCTTTTTAGAAAAAAAATTGCGGCTGGGTACCTTCCACTGCGGTGTCCCAATTGCTACAAATTTGCGGAAGGCCTCAGAGTCCACCAGCTGGTATGGTAAAAGCTGGCGGGCTAAGAGTGCAGACAAGCCAGCTGTCAGACGCCGGGCAAGGGGATGACAGTCAGACATTGGCTTCTTACGCTCAAACATGGCCTTCACAGAAACTTGGCTGGTGGCAGATGACTGGGAATGGGAACAGGTGGTCAAGGTGGAAGGCGGAGTGGAGGGTGGTTCAGATGGGTCAAGGAGAGCAGAGGTAGAGCAGTAAGATGCTGGACCAGAAGGAGTGTGGCTTTTAGTTTGCCTGTTGCCTTTGAGGTGTTGCTCCCAAAGTGCTTTGTGCTTGCCGTTCATGTGCCTTCGCATAGAAGTTGTACCTATGTGGCTGTTGGGCTTACCAAGGCTCAGTTTCTGACTGCACTCATTGCAAATTACAATGCTTTTGTCAGAGGCACACACATTAAAAAAATCCCACACTGCTGACTTTTTGGAAGTGTGCGATCTGGCGGTAACAGTAGAAGTTGGCGGCATTGGCGGCAATGGCGGGTGCGTTGGCCGGCTGAACACAGGTGCCAATACATGTTGTTGCCCTACTGATCCCTGCGGGCTGTCCTCCCTGCTTCTTCTAAGTCTTATTCTCCTACTGCCTCTCTGACTCTCCGTCTCTCCATCTGAACTACCCTCCTCTTGCTCTCTTCTACTAGGCACCCACAAAACATCAATCTCCTCATCATCATTCTCCTCAGATGCATCAATTTCTTCTGACACATCACAGAAGGAAGCAGCAGCGGGGACCTCCTCCTCATCACTCATCATTATGTCCATCTCTGTCGTGTTCTCTGCCAGAATTAAATCTGGTGTAACGTCCTCATCTCCTTCATCTTCTTCTGCCAATAATGGTTGCGCATTACTCAGTTCAAGAAACTCATGGGAAAATAACTCCTCTGACTCCAGTGAAGAAGGGGCACCGGTGGTGGAGGAAGTGTTACGTGGGGTGGCCATAGCAGTGGAGGATGAGGAGGATGTTGTGGTAAAGTTAGAAACGGTAGAGGATGGGGTGTGCTGTGTAAGCCAGTCAACTACCTCTTCAGCATTTTGGGAGTTCAGGGTCATTGGCTTTTTAAAACTGGGTAATTTGCTAGGGCCACAGGATTGCATAGCAGCATGGCCCCTAGCACGGCCTCTGCGTGGCGGCCTGCCTTTGCCTGGCATTATTTTTAAAAAAACAACAACAACAAAAACTCAGTTGGTTTTTCTGGAAACGATAATACACACAGCTAGATGGCGGTTTGAAGAAAACACTGTGCAAATAATGCCTACAAGGTCAACGTATACACAGCGGTGGATACGGATTACGTAAAATATATGAATGCTGCTTGAAAAAAAGTAACTCAAGTGGTTTTTCTAGAGACGATAATATTATCAATATTTAGACAAAATGTGAACAAGCTCACACAGCTAGATGGCGGTTTGAAGAAAACACTGTGCAAATAATGCCTACAAGGTCAACGTATACACAGCGGTGGATACGGATTACGTAAAATATAAGAATGCTGCTTGAAAAAAAGTAACTCAAGTGGTTTTTCTAGAGACGATAATATTATCAATATTTAGACAAAATGTGAACAAGCTCACACAGCTAGATGGCGGTTTGAAGAAAACACTGTGCAAATAATGCCTACAAGGTCAACGTATACACAGCGGTGGATACGGATTACGTAAAATATAAGAATGCTGCTTGAAAAAAAGTAACTCAAGTGGTTTTTCTAGAGACGATAATATTATCAATATTTAGACAAAATGTGAACAAGCTCACACAGCTAGATGGCGGTTTGAAGAAAACACTGTGCAAATAATGCCTACAAGGTCAACGTATACACAGCGGTGGATACGGATTACGTAAAATATAAGAATGCTGATTGAAAAAAAGTAACTCAAGTGGTTTTTCTAGAGACGATAATATTATCAATATTTAGACAAAATGTGAACAAGCTCACACAGCTAGATGGCGGTTTGAAGAAAACACTGTGCAAATACTGCCCACAAGATCAACGTATACACTACTACAGCGGTGGATACGGATTACGTAAAATATATTATGGCTGCTTGAAAAAAGTCACTCCGGTGTTTTTTCTGGAGATGGTAATATTATGGATATTTAGACAGAATGTGAACAAGGTCACACAGCTAGATGGCAGTTGGTTGAATAACACACTGGGCAAAAAATGCCTACAGGGCAAATAATGCCTAAAAGGTCAACTTATACACTACTACAGCGATGGATACGGATTACGTAAAATTTATTATGGCTGCTTGAAAAAAGTCACTCCGGTGTTTTTTCTGGAGACGGTAATATTATGGATATTTAGACAGAATGTGAACAAGGTCACACAGCTAGATGGCAGTTGGTTGAATAACACACTGGGCAAAAAATGCCTACAGGGCAAATAATGCCTAAAAGGTCAACTTATACACTACTACAGCGATGGATACGGATTACGTAAAATTTATTATGGCTGCTTGAAAAAAGTCACTCCGGTGTTTTTTCTGGAGACGGTAATATTATGGATATTTAGACAGAATGTGAACAAGGTCACACAGCTAGATGGCAGTTGGTTGAATAACACAGTGGGCAAAAAATGCCTACAGGGCAAATAATGCCTAAAAGGTCAACTTATACACTACTACAGCGATGGATACGGATTACGTAAAATATATTATGGCTGCTTGAAAAAAGTCACTCCGGTGTTTTTTCTGGAGACGGTAATATTATGGATATTTAGACAGAATGTGAACAAGGTCACACAGCTAGATGGCAGTTGGTTGAATAACACACTGGGCAAAAAATGCCTACAGGGCAAATAATGCCTAAAAGGTCAACTTATACACTACTACAGCGATGGATACGGATTACGTAAAATTTATTATGGCTGCTTGAAAAAAGTCACTCCGGTGTTTTTTCTGGAGACGGTAATATTATGGATATTTAGACAGAATGTGAACAAGGTCACACAGCTAGATGGCAGTTGGTTGAATAACACACTGGGCAAAAAATGCCTACAGGGCAAATAATGCCTAAAAGGTCAACTTATACACTACTACAGCGGTAGTAAAATAAAAAAAAGTAAAAAAAAAAAAAATGAATATTAAAAAAAAAAAAATTAAAGTTGGTGCTGCTGAACTACTAGGAGCAGCAGATTAGCACACCAGTCCCACTCCCCAACACTGCTAGACTAATAGCACTGGGCTCTTATAGTAGTAGTAGTAGTAGTAGTAGTAGTAGTAGTAGTAGTAGTAAAACAACAAAAAAATAAATAAAAGCAGTCCTTACAAGGACTACTGTTATTGCAGCAGTCAGCAGATGAGATCAGAAGCAGGACAGCTGCCCACTGCAGCTACATACAGAGCACTGCAGTAGAAGGTAGATTACTAGCCAGCAAAGCTACCTAAGCTTAAATGTCCCTCAAACCCCTGCAGACTTCTGTCCCTCCAATAACAGAGCAGTATCAAAACGATTACTAGCCAGCAAACTTTCAACTGTCCCTGAAATCACTAACAGGCAGCAGCTCTCTCCCTACACTATCTCTTCAGCACACACAGGCAGAGTGAAAAAACGCTGCAGGGCTTCGGTTTTTATAGGGAAGGGGAGTGGTCCAGGGGAGAGCTTCCTGATTGGCTGCCATGTACCTGCTGGTCTGGGGTGAGAGGGCAAAAAAAAGCGCCAACAATGGTGAACCCAAAATGGCGAACGTCGCGCGACGTTCGCGAACTTCCGGCGAGCGCGAACACCCGATGTTCGCGCGAACAAGTTCGCCGGCGAACAGTTCGCGCCATCTCTATACCTGACAGTATTAAATGGTGGTCAGCAAAATTGGCCAATGATGTAAAGAGGAACTATAAACTCCTCTGTCTGACCATACATCCCAGAAAGTAATTTTTAACATACCAAATACTGTGGGTTATTTACTAAACCTCAAATTTATCTGGTTGGGCTTTTTGGGGTAAAAACTTGATTTTTTTTTGTTGAAAAAAACTCACATTTTAGATTTATTATACCCCGATGCTGCCAGAGCCAAAAATCTGACATTTCAAACCTTTGGAGGTCCTGTATAAGTCAAAGGGAGAGGCACCAATCTAAATTTGAAGTTAGTGTGGTTTGCACTGGGTTTTGGGTTTTCCGGAAAAAGCTCCAAAAAATTGAGCGATTTGAAAAAAAAGTCAGAAAAATTGGACGATTTGGGTTTTAGATTGATTTGATCTGTTTTTTTCTCGATCTGGTTGATTCATGTTTTTAATTAATAAATAAGATCAAATTGGGTATGGGAGTGTGGGGGGGGTTTATTAATATTATGAGATAAATTCAGATTTTAGTAAATAACCCCCTCAATACTGACTATGTGTCCATGATTAACAAAATGTTATTTGATATTCTAGGCTTTAACCCAGTTATGTACGTGTATTAAGTGACTTTAACAGCACTTTAAATTATATATTACTGCTTTAATTAGAACATAAAACATGTTTAAATATCAATGCTCAAGCATCAGTGTTTGTAGATGTGCAGGTAAATTGCATTAAAGGGGCGGTTCACCTTTAAGTTTACTTTTAGTATATTATAGAATGACACATTCTAAGCAAGTTCTTGATTAGCAAGTTCATTAGAGATGCAGTGGATTCATAGATTAGACACAATCTGGCCTAGGGGCTTGAACAAGGACTATACCCCGGCAATATTTATTTAGCAGTAGATGAGTAGAATTTAGGAGACACATCTAATTGCGTGTTAAGAAGCTTTTACTTCATGCTTTTCTTTAAGGATATCGAAAACTGAATATAATAAGGGTATTTGGTTATTCGGAGAGCCGACAATGTCATCTACACACAACTGAAAGGACAGAGAGAATAGTTTACAGGAAAGGTAACACTTAAACATACACATTCCTTTATGGTTGGTAGTCGCCTCACAAATATTTTGGATTTTGTTACCTTTTTAGGATATTAATATTTATCACTTTGACACTTTATGGACACATAGGCCATTTATAATATCGCTTTGTCACCTTATGGACACAGACAATTTGTTATGTCGCTTTGTCACTTTATGGATATATAGGTATTTTATAATGCAAGAATTTTAATTTGATATTTATCACTTGATTGGTATTTAGATGGTTTTAAGTGTTTGTATAATATAATAACCCAAAGAGATCCAAAGATGTCACTCTTTTTATACATAAGTTGTAAGAAAATAATGTTTTAAAGATACTTTTGTATACACTAGCCAATGGATAACTTTAAATTTATTGACCAGCACAGTATTCAATTTTTGCACACTTTTGGTTAACACAAAGGCCACTAAAATGGATTGAAGTTTTATGTGAAACATAGTTGCACAGGAATTTATCTTACCACAATAAATGAGGCCACATGGACATTTAATGATACTAACAGGCAGGGAGAGAGCTGCTGCCTGTTAGTATCGCTTAGATACGAAACGCGTCAGGATGCAATGGTTTTAATGTACTTTGAAATAAAGCAATAACTTTTACCCACTACAAGAGGTTTCCGGAGTGCTTGCTGACTTTTTCCTAAACTCCATTATGTGAAACATAGTTGCACAGGAATTTATCTTACCACAATAAATGAGGCCACATGGACATTTAATGATGTATATAACCATTGTGGGAGTGCATTTCATCCTATGCCTTATCTTATACTTTTTGCACATTCTTGGATGCCTAAACTCAGTTCCCAGTATTAGGGACCTATTTACTAAGGGTTGAAGTAAATTTTCGAATTCAAAAACTTCAAATTTCAAAGTAATTTTTGGGTACTTCGACCAACGAATTGGCCAAAATTTTATTCGAATTAAGAAAACTTCACAAATTTGACCATTTGAAAATTGAAGTACTGTCTCTTTAAAAAACTTTGACTACGGCACTTCGCCACCTTAACCATGCCAAATTGCTGTTTAGCCTATGGGGGAACCTCCTAGAACCTCTCTGAGTATTTGGCTACATTTTTGGAAGTCAAAGTTTTTTTTTGTACGATCCTTTGAATCGTTCGATTCGAAGGATTAAATTGTTTGATTAAACGATTTTTACTTTGCTCAAAAGCTTCAAAAATGTCAGTTACTCGGGAAACTCCAATATAATATATATTATTAATATATTATTGATGAAGTATTTACCATTGCTTTCTTTGGTTTCCAAGCCACAAATAATTCTATAGCCATGTTTTTAAGTCATACAGTGCCTGCATGTATTATCCACAAATGGATTTTCTGACACACTTGACAATGTACAGTGCATTTTTCATGTGAGCCTTATGCCAAACAGTCTAAAATGTCACTCTACTACAATAAATCTTAAATGTTTCCCTAAATTTGCACAGAGTAAATCAGACCACATAGCAATGCTGTTTATTACATGTAGCAATGAGCCTCATGTTCACCTTTTTTCATTTTTCTCTTCTTAAACTTTTACTTGTTTCCTTCAAAGATGTAATAATTAGTGGTAGCCATACACAGGCAAATTAAAGCTGCAGATGGACCGGGTCTGCAGCTTATCGACTCCAATGGGCTTACCCAACCAAAATCTGGATGAAAATTGGGTAGATGTCAATTGGGCAGCTTTGAAAGTCCCTTTGTGGTGAGGACGACATTGGTACATTTATGTGGTCCTTGTACCCATGATCTATACTCAGATTATGATCAGATCCTTGAATGCAAGGATATACATGAAAACATATTTTTGTCCAAATAAATCTGTGATCATAAGAGCAAGCAAAGATAAAAGCCAACATGCACCATTTTCAGAAACATATCCCTTTGCACTTAATCAAATATTAATTTGTTATATCAAATGTTCATGGCCTGCTTGAAGTAAACTACAAATATTATATATTAATTCCATGCATCAAGCTAGTAACTTGTATTTATTTTATATACAGGTCTACTTTGGGACCTAAAAGTGTAAAAGTTCATGACTTAAAGAGAATTATATAAAGCAAAGTTCAAGTTTAAGCTACAGTACAAAACTTTCAGCAGATCTACTGGTTTACAAAATATAATTCTGAGAGAATATGAAAATGAATAAACGTTTTAACCCTTCCCACAGCCATAATGCCATTAAAAAGGTCCCCCCCAAAACCAATATGTGTGAAGTTACCTGTGCTAGTGTGGCGGGGACGCCTGCCACGTTCTTCTTCCTCATGCACTAACTTGTAAATATCATGTGCTTGTGTCACTTTCAGGTTAGATGCGAGCACTGCGGTGCGGCTGACGTCATACTGGTTGGTGCGAAATACAAGTCTTTAAAGGGGTCGTGGCAATGACTCACTGCCCAATGTACGTAGGTCTATTTTTATTGTTCCAGGGTGCTCTAGTATGTCTAAGCTTTCCCTGACATTTCCTGTCCCTGATCATTCCTAGTCTGCTGCCTGTCCTGACTGTGCCTATTTACTTACCATTCTCTCGGATCCTGTTCTGTACTGCGATACTGTTGGTTTTGACCCAGCCTGTGACCTTGACTAAGATCTTGTCTCCTGAATTTGTACTGCACTGCCTGATCGTTGTCAACTCTGCCATGACCATGCCCTTGGTTCCCATTCATCTTGTTTACATTCGGTTCCCTTGTCTGCCCAGAACTCTCTTCTTGGTCCTCTCACTTTGAGACCTGGTGGCATCCAAGTAGCGAAGGGCTCCTCCAAAAGCAAAAGGCGGCTGTTATAGGTGGAAGCGTGAGCCGAGCAGTCTTCGATTTGTAGAAAGGCCACCAAGGCCCAGGCCTAGGGTGGCAGGATTTTAGGGGGCAGCATGCTGCCCAACCACACCCACATTGGTTCAGAAACACTGGGGTGCTCAGGAGATACAATAGTTTTTAAAACTTCCTGTGCACCAGTTCCCATTGCTCTGGTCCCAATGATGAAAATTAGAGCGAATAAAATGGAGGGGACTGGGGCTACAAACGACAGCGGGCCTAGGGGTGCCAGCTATGTAAATCCAGCCCTGGAGTCAAGGCCAGGACCTTCGGGTTTGTTCTATGTTTGGCAGCACAATTTCATGATTTAGAGGAAAAAAGATTCTGTAGGATGTGGCTCAATGCACAGGCTACATTCTAAGTTAGGTATAAATGTACACTCCAGCCCATAGATTCCTTATCAATGTCTAACAAAGAGGCCAAATTAACTCGTCCTCTGTCATGTAGTCATAGGAGTGAGCTTAATAAGCTATTTTAATATAGAGTTGTAGTTGGTAGGGTCTAAGACTCTAAGGGGCAGATTCACTAACTTCGAGTGAAGAATTCGAATGAAAAAAACTTCGAATTTGGAAGTTTTTTTTGGGTACTTCGACCATCGAATTGGTTAAATTAGTTCGAATTTGATCGAAATCGAACGAAATCGAACGATTCGAAGTAAAAATCGTTCGACTATTCGACCATTCGATAGTCGAAGTACTTACCCTTTAAAAAAAACTTCGACCCCCTACTTCGGCAGATAAAACCTACCGAAGTCATGTTAGCCTATGGGGAAGGTCCCTATAGGCTTGCTAAGCTTTTTTTGATCAAAGGATTTTCCTTTGATCGTTTGATTAAAATCGTTCGATTCGAAGGATTTAATCGTTCGATCGAACGAAAAATCCTTCGTTCGATCGAATGTTTAGCGCTAAATCCTTCGACTTCGATATTCAAAGTCGAAGGATTTCAATTCGAGGGTCGAATTTCGAAGTATTTTTAACTTCAAAATTCGACCCTTAGTGAATCTGCCCCTTAGTGACCAAATTACTTTGGAGAATGTTTGAGGGAGAATGGAGCATGTGTGTGTGTGGAGGAGGGGCTACTGATGATTAAACTCCTTGCAATTGACTCAATTGTCTTAGAATTATTATTATCAATCATGTCTATAATATGATATCTATAAAAAAAAGATGTGTGTGAGAACGAGAGAGGGAAACAGAAAACACAAATGCTACAGGGATTATGAAGCTTCCACTACTGAAGAGGGTTAAATAGTGACCTTACATTTTTTTAAATATGTACTCTACTCCAGGGCTTGTTCTGGGTTATGAGATTTCATAGGAACTTTATCCATCCTTAGATGAATAGGGCAGGTACTGCTGTGAATGATGAATAATTTCTCTGTAAAGTGCTGCGGACTATATTGGTGCTATATAAATAAAGGATCATAATGATTCTTTTATGATGCTTCAAACTCTAAAAATATTCTGTTGGAAACTATTCTCTTTATGTCATCAGCTGTTTTTAAATCTTTCCCATTACTGCCATTATGCACAGAACTGTTGAAGCATTTTTGTTGAGAGTAAAGTTCTATTTTACAGTAACTAAAAGCGACAAAATTATTTTAATTGTTTCTACATTCACATTTCACTCTGAGATCTGTGACTTTCAAATTAGTTCACAAACCATTTTCAAATAATGTGCACACAATTTCATGGATTCACACTATGTGTCATGAAAGGCACTCTAAATCCAGAACCCAAGCTAAGCTCCCTGGTCTCGGCTCTTGTTTCTGCCTTTAACAGCTGCCTTTCACCTCAAGAGGAGCCCTCGGCTAATTGGATGCCGTCCGGTCTTACTAAGGGAGAAGCAAAGCTACAGATTCGGGATGAGCAAAGAGGCATGATTGTCTCACCAAGGATACTGGATGGAAGAACACAACTTGTAAGGCAGACCAGACAACACAGCAAGGAACAGGCAGGCCGGGCCAGCACAAGCAGAGTTAGAATAGTTAGACAGGCCGGATCAGGATCGGAGAGTGTAGAATAGTCAGACAGGCCGGAATCAGGATTGGAGAGCGTAGAATAGACAGGCAAGAAGAGATCAGAATAACCAGGCAGGCAAGGGTCAGGATAGTCAGATAAAACAAGGGTCAAACACCAGAAGATCAATCAGGATTCACATAGGAATAGCACCAGGAACAAACTAATTGAACCTAACAATGGGCAATGTGCTGTAAACTGATGCACAATGACGTCATCACGCCAGAGTCGTTGCGCCTATGAAAACCCATAAGTGCATCATAGAGGAAACCAGCGCAGGCGTTAGACAGGTATACGCGGTGGGTTGAGATGCAGCGGACCCCCCTGCCGGACACTAGCCCACCAGGGAGAGCAACTGGACCACCAGGGTAAGCTCTATTTGTTACATTACCCCCCCTCAAGCAGGGGCCACTGGATCCTCAAGCTTACCAGGAGACCTGGGATGAGGTGGTCAACCTGGCATCGGATTTGACCAGACTCTTCACCAACACTGGAGGAGGACATGATTGCTGGTGGACCTGTATAGCTGGTTTCAACATAGAAACATGAAACAAGTTAGATAACTTAAACATATCAGGTAACTTGAGACAGATAGAGGTTGGGTTCACAATCTCCACAATAGGATATGGACCAATAAATCTGGGCCCCTGCTTAAGAAATGGGATTTTAAGATTGATATTCCCTGTGGATAGCCAAACCAAGTCCCCAACCTGATATTTGGGTACCTCCCTATGGGTCTTATTGGCTGCTCTTTTCTGAGCAGATGTTTCTGCCGAAAGGGAACTATGTACCCCAGAATGAGACTTAGAAAAATGCTCAACAGAAGGGAGTTTCTCTAGGGAAGCAACTGTCACCATTAGATTGGAAGCTAGACATGAATCTTTGCACTTGGAACCCCACTGGATAACCTCCCCAGTTACCTAATCCATGTGGTGGTTGTGTGCCTGTAACCAAGGTAACCCCAGAATTAACGGGGTCGAAGAACCATCAAGAAAGTGAAAAGCTAATTTTTCACAATGCATATTGTTTACACACATGGATAATGCTTTGGATTTTTGGGTTACCAGACCTTACCCCAGTGGGCTTTTATCAATTGCAGAAATCCTCAGAGGAGGTATAAGGGGAATAACGGGAATATTATACCTTTCTGCGAAGGCAGCATCTAAAAAATTTCCCCCAGCCCCAGAATCCACCAAGGCTGAAACTTGAACTGAACCCCCAGGCCAGGACAAAACAACAGGTACTAAGTTTTTGGAGGCGAATTGGGGAGAGGAAATCTCTCTACCCAAATGGAACTCCCCTTCTCCATTTAGGTTTTGAGGTTTTCCCTGGCCTCTTGGGACAATTTTTAAGGAAATTACCCTTATCCCCACAATATATGCATAGACCCAGGGATCGCCTTCGGGCCCTTTCCTCAGGGGACAAGCGTGTAGCCCCCAATTGCATGGGTTCCCCCAGAGGTTTAGGAAATGAGGGAGTTGGTGTTTCATCATTATCACACATCATTATCACAAATAATAGGAAAATATGTACCCCTTTCAGCTCACCTTTCTCTTTGCCTCCTATCAATTTGGATGGCTAACTACAGAAGGTCATCCAAAGTGGCTGAATGAGGGTAATTAACAAGGCTGTCTTTGACAGAGCTAGAAAGCCCCACCCGGAATTGACTACGAAGAGCTGTATCATTCCACCCCATCTCAACTGACCAGCGGTGGAATTCTGTACAATACTCCTCAATTACTCTTTTCCCTTGACAGAGTTTACAAATTGCAGAATCGGCAGAGCTGGGACGATCTGGGTCATCGTATAACATGGCCATGGTAGCAAAAAATGCTTCTAGGGAAAGACTGGCAAGGTAGGAGGGGGGTAATCTCAGTGCCCAGACTTTTGGGTCACCTGGTAGTAAGGTCATAACAAACCTTACTTTATCCTCACCAGTAGGGAAGTTGCGAGGGAAAAAAAACTGAGGTTTAAATAACATGCCTCTTGAAAAACAAAAAATGTACTCCTATCCCCACTAAACTTATCAGGGAAGGGGATTTTTGGGTCATGGGAAAAACCTCTATTAGCTGGAGTAGATGACAGGGAAGAACCCTCAGGATTCACAATAGCGGACTGCTGAACTGTATTGAGCCTCTCAGAGAGAGATCGCAGACCTTGAATAATATAGTCCTGTTTCCCCTCTTGTTCGTCTAGGCACAGGAGGAGGGTCGAGTAGAGCAGTTCAGTGGTTTGCGGAATAGCAGGAGATTCTTCCAATTTCTTATGTCTCATTGGCCCATTGTACTGTCACGAACAGCACCCGTAATCCAGAACCCAAGCTAAGCTCCCTGGTCTCGGCTCTTGCTTCTGCCTTTAACAGCCGCCTTTCAACTTGGGAGGAGCCCTCAGCTTATTGGATGCCACCAGGTTTTACGAAGAGAGGAGCAAAGCTACAGGTTCAAAGGAGCAAAGGGGCACGATCGCCTCACCAAGGATACTGGATGGATGAACACAACTTTGAAGGCAGACCAGACAACACAGATTGGAACAGGCAGGCCAGGCCAGCACAAGCAGAGATAGAATAGTCAGACAGGCAGGATCAGGATTGGAGAGCGTAGAATAGTCACACAGGCCGGAATCAGGATTGGAGAACATAGAATAGTCAGACAGGCAATGATCAGCTAGAAGAGGTCAGAATAACCAGGCAGGAAAGGGTCAGGATACAGAGCACAGGACAGTCAGACAAAGCAAGGGTCAAACACCAGAAGATCAATCAGGATTCACATAGGAATAGCACCAGGAACAAACTAATTGAACCTAACAATGAACAATGTGCTGTACTGAAATCCCTTTAAATACTGTTTGAATTTCGCGCCATTGCGTGATGACATCATCACTCTGGCGTTGTTGCGCCTATGAAACCCGGAAGTGCGTGCCGTGCCCACCATAGAGGAAGCTGGCACAAGAGGGAGACAGGCACATGCGATGGGCATCCCCTCTGGAGTTGCGGCAGACACCCATGACGGACACTAGCCCAGCAGGGGGAGCCACTGGACCACAAGGGTAAGCTCTATTCAGATTATTGTGCATACAGGCAGCTACCTGTAAATTAAAAATGTAAATTGTTCATGTGTATGTTTTTTTTTTCTTTTGCATAACCCATTTTACATGCAGTAGAACCCCTATTTTACATTTTCAAGGGACCAGGAAAAAATTATGTAAAATCTGGTAAAATGTAAAATCAGGGAAATGCATTATATATTATTGGTGGGACAACAAAAAAATGCTCTAAATAGAGGGACAATTTTAATAAGGGTATATAAAACTGAGGTTTCACTTAAGTCTCAGAGCCCATGCTCTCAGACAAATTGTACATTATATATACAGTATCTATCATGTGAGCTTCAAGAGCCTACAAAGTAGAGATACTTTTTAAATCCTTACTGACTTAAAAAGATAAAATATATATTTTAGCAAGATAGTTTTATCATCAATATTTTGTTTTCTCACTAGTTGAAAAGGCATTTGGGATCAGAGATGATCTGTGAAAACTACGTTTTGCTATTTGTGGTTAATAGTTTTCATTCAGATATATTTTCCTTCAATGGCCCCTTGCAAACAAGATTAAAATACAAACAATGCACGTACAGAGGGGAAAATAGTTGTGGAGACCCTTACCTTTTGCTGGAGGTTAAAATTTCTTAATAGATATATTATATGGTTATTTTTAACTGCAGTAGTAGAAGAAAGGAACAGTTTAAAACTCCCTTATTTCAGCCGAGGACACCTCTAGAGATGAGATTAGGGGTTAATGTTGCAAATCTGAAAGGGAAAAGTGTTATAAAATTCTTCAATTGCTGTCAGTGGGTAGCCTTTACTTGTTGAGTAACCCTCTCTCACATTCACTAGCATTAAGCAATTTTATAAACTAAAAGCAACTTTCCACAATTTAAGCTAAAAAAAAATTCCATAGCCTCTGCACCAGTGAAGTTAATGCTTCCCAAATACAGCTCACGCTTATTCAGCTATCTCTTAACTTTACTATAAAATGTATGAAAGTGTATCACTGTACTGGTTTGTACTAAAATATTTGAATATAAGAACATTAATGTGTTCATTCATACCATATACTGCTTTTTAGGACTATGATTTCTTAGTAAATTTTTTTTTGTATTTAATTTATTTATTCATTTTATAAAAGAAAACACAAAATAAAGCATGAAACGATCGAAAGGAGTTCATAATCAATATATCAAAAGAATTATACATATACATGAAAGAAAGAAAGAAAGAAAGAAAGAAAGAAAGAAAGAAAGAAAGAAAGAAAGAAAGAAAGAAAGAAAGAAAGAAAGAAAGAGAGAAAAAAAAATTCTTAGTAATTGGCATGGAGAATCACAATATGAACATGGATATTTATACTGCTAATATAGGTAGCACAGTGTTTCATTGCATAATTGAGTAAATTGCTTCCTACTCAGAAGCCACCTAACATGTATCCAAGGCCAGTGTTGATGTGGAGCAAAGGTTAGTATGTTATGCATTTTCTTGATCCCTATAGTGTTTTTTTTGCATTGTAACGACTTTTTCACAAGGGGTCTATATATATATATATATATATATATATATATATATATATATATATATATATATATATATATATATATATATATATATATATATATATATATATACCTGTATATATATTAATACAGATTGCCATTTGTTTTGACAGTTGTTCTACACCATCTTTAATTATCTCGGCTCAAATTTCATATTTATGTTTGCCCATTCTTCCCTTAGAGGATGAGTAATACATGTAATAAATGAGTGTGTACATATTTAAATGTATCTTAATACTGGCAAATAGAGGCAAATGCAGTGTATATGTATATGTATTCCAGTATTGCAAAAGATCAACAATCACAGGCTTATAAGCTTAAGGCTAACATTTTAGCTGGGTCAAAAAAGATGGAGCTTTGTGTGCCATAATAATACTAATAATACTACTAATAATAATAATTATTATTATTATTATTATTCCATTATCATAATCAATATATTTTCATGAAATCAAAGTTTTGGGTACCAGACTGAAACATGGAAACTGGCTCATTATCACATTAGAATAAATTGAATGTAAGTTCTGTCAGTGTGCAGTTTCTGTTCTCAAGGCATATGTACAGTATATGGGGCTTATTGATAAAATATCGAACAGGGATATTCAAAAGTATTTTAACAAATTGTTGCATTTATCAAAATGTGTTTTTTGTTTTGAGCACCATTTTGTTCAGTGGAGTGATGGTGCTCAATGGCTGCTACATGGAAAATATGCTGCAAAATTTTAAAGCTTGGTAAATGTATCCAAGTAGTAACAATCATCACCAATGATTAAAAATGTAATGACCCCTGATAATTCAAACATATAACTATATAGATTTATATATGCATCTATCTTATGATTTATTTTAGCTTATGTGTAATGTCTGTCATTTTAAAATGAAATAAAATAAAATTTTGCTTAAGAAATGCAATTTGCCACTTCCGAGAAAGCTAGTTTAATTTAAATGGATTTTGGACACTCAAGGGATTCCATTAGCCTGTACGCCACATTTGTTAGATAATGGTAGATAATTTTATTACATACAGCACTTGTTCTTCAGTTCCGACTTATTTTAGGACAAACTTTACAATGATTGCACTGTTGTCACATGTTTTAATTCCACCTATTAAAAAGGATGTATTTAGTGGATATTATTTGCTTATTTCGATCATCATATAAAGATATAATTTTCAGTTAAGTAAGTTCAAATTATGTTCTTAAGAATATTTTATTTGACTAAAATATGGATTGTCGCGTTTACGCTTATCAGCTCAGGTTCTGCTTAATATAAAAAGCTTAAATATTAGCTAAAAGGAAATACTATTTGCCCTCTCCTTCCTCCTCATAATCCTTTATCAGGGCAGCCATATCCTCACAGGCCTCAGAAACTGTACCCTCTTTCATACTCTTGTGTTCATAGCAGTGCAATTGTTGGGATAAAAAGATCAAGGGGCCCATTGACCATGGGACTCCTCAATTGACCCTTCGCTTATAGCCATCCCATTGGACCCCACTGTTACATACCTTATTGAAACTCCAGGAGCCAGAAATGGGATCAAATGGCCACATCATTTATTGACATTTTATCAAATAAATATGACCTTGTCAGCCTCACCCCAAGGCAATATTCAAAGGCAGAATTCCTTGAGATATCACTACTATGCTCTGCTGTTCCTCAGTGAAGACTTGGGATTATAGCTATGTCATTATATCCCCCACTGAGTATTAGGCTGCTTCTACCTACAGAGAGTATGGCCCCCAAACCTGCTACCAGCAGGAGCTGCATCTCCCACCATGAGAGAAGTTCAGCAGCCCTGCTGTCGCTCCTGCATCTGCTATGTATCGATGATTGAAAATCCAAGCAGGCTGTCACCTAGCACAAGCAGTAGTAGCATCTGTATCAATGAAACCACTGTGCTGTCACATGAGAGAACCTTCTTTATCCCTTTTCTAAATATACCTGTGCAGTTCTCTGGCAAGGTCCTACCGCTGCTGTGATTAAACTCAAAATACATTATCATACTGTGTATCCACTGTTTTGATCCAGAGGAAGGCAAAAACCCAAGCCTGAAGCCAGTGCCAATTATGCCTCAAGAGGGAAAAAATTCCTTGCTGACCTCAATAGCGATCGGAAACATTCTCTGGATCAAGAATTTGACATTCATTTAACATGTATAATATCATGCAGACTTTTACTATGTTTATACTATATAAAAGTACCGAAACCACAATATAACAGTGCATGCAGGAAAACATCCACATTCAGTTATCAATAGATAATATAAAGAAGACATTTCACAAAATATCCAGTGGTAGGGATGTTTCTACCTGTACAGAAGATAAGGAAGTGAACTGCTTCTTACCCTGACATCACTTCCCTTTCTTTCTCCACCCCCAGCCCAGCTTTTCCCTGCCTTAACTCATTCCTTTTCACCCAATAACAGCTACATCTGATTCTGCCAATCTTTAAACATAAACTTGACCGCTGGTCATTCGGATGCCTTGTCATGCAGCCCTTGCATTTATAGTTACAGGGCTTTCCTTTATTAAAGTTTGAATTATTGAGTTTTTAAAAGGGGAAAAATATAAATTTTTAGAGATTTATTAAAATTATTAGTGATGGGCAAAAAATGTTGCCAATTAGCCAAGAACTTCCGCTTTGCGCCAGAGGTGAAAATTTTTCGTTTCATTTTGCTTGATAAACGCATATGTCATGCTTTGTTTTAACAGCAATAGATGCATTTAATGTACATCTTTGGGTACCACAACAATGTCATACAACATGCAACAAACCATATATTTACTATGGCAGCAAGAATAAACTGTTCATGATATGCTTTTATCTGCATATATTACAGGAGTGTACAGCGGTAAGAGGAAAATGAATATGGGGATAGGGCACCAAGTTGGTCTGGAACTCTGTGAGATCTACATTCAGGGCGCCATCAAACTAAAACACTAAATTTTTGATGTACAACCTTTAAGGGCATCTCTGCAAAATGTTAAGTGGTGAAGGCTTTTCCCCTTGTAAGCAAGAGGGTCAGCTGGTTGATAAGAACAGAAAAAGGCAGAGATTCATCCCAGGGTACTAAGCAAGCTTAGCTCTGTGAATGCCAAACCAGTTTACTTAATTATTCAGGATTCATTGAGGTCTGGCATGGTGCAGAGAGACTGGCAAATTGCTAATGTGGTGCCGTTGAAAAGGGATCCCGTTCTCAGTAGTGATTTGCGAAACTGCGCCGGCGTCTCGTTTTTGACACCGACGCCCATTTTTTTACTCCGATGCCCGTTTTTGACACTGACGCCGTTTTTTACTCTGGCGTCCTTTTTTTTGGATGCCGGAGACAAAATTTTTTGACACCAATGAACTTTCGTCAGCGAATTTTCGCGGCCGTTTCGTGAATTTATTCGCCGGCGGCATTGTGCTTCGGCCCAACAGTTTTTGCATGGGGGGCCGGGCATACTGTAGTTACACCACTGCCCTATAGTATCTGCTCAGATTCAATTTGCCTTAATGGAATGGGTAATCCATTTTCCTCCCATAACATGCAGTTTAACTGATTCCTAATAAAGTTGACCATAATGTGAGTGTGGGTATGTAAACTGCACTGGGGCAGGACTGGCATAAAAGGTGAACAAACTCTGCAAAGCCCTGAATGATATGTTTGAGCTACAGTATATAAGCAAAGGAGGATAATGTATTAATTAAAAAATTTGCATTATTGCCTGAATTTTCAAGTGTGGTAAAATGTTTTAACAAGTGTGTAACTTTTAACTCATCCTTTGATACATAGCTTCAATATCAGGTTGAATAGGCTGAAACTCTGATAAATTGGTTTTGAAGCATGTCACCGAAATGATTGTGCCTTTGTCTGCAAAATGTAAGATTCAAAAGTTAACAACATTAGGATGAATAGAATATCCCCAACTTGAAATGGTATTTACATGGAATCAGGTTACTCTGTATTTTAATAGCGATAAATAGCTTCATTCCGTTACACATTTGGATTGCTACATCTTTCATTATCCTTGTCCATTCAATCTTCGGAATTGTGACCAGTACAAATCATTACCCTTTGCCATGTCACTTGACTTCCCTTGTTTCAGAGATTGGATTTTAACAACAGGCATACATCATGAGTGGCAGCTGAACACTGCTTGCCATATATTTGATAGTGTTTGTGTGCAAAAGCAATGTTTTTAGCAGTAGAATACTGATTTTGAAAGTAAAGGCATAACTTTTTGTCTTAATGAAATCATATTTAATAAATTGCAGTCAAAACTAGGGATGCACTGCTTCCAAAAAATCCACTGCAATGGAAATGTCTCTTTGGTGGATATTTGTTAGAATTTGGACAGTAACTCCATCTTCTTCTACAAGCCAAAAAAAATCACTGGGGTTCCTTCCAAACAGGACGAACCTCAAGTAATCACTGCCACTGGCCACTTAAAATGTTAATTGTGGCTTTTTTCTGCAACATCTCCATGTAGTTAAAAGGGTAAACTTTCATTATTGATAAATATAGACCTGTAGAGAGCGGATTTCCTTCCGGCAGATCATGGCAAGCTCTGTTTTACACTTTGAGAAAAATGCACCCTTATTTGATAACAGAATGAATTGCATATCATAATTCCAGAAAATTGCCTATTGTACTATATGGATAATGCTTGAGGTATCCATTCTCTCATTATTCTATCTACACGAATAATACCAACATTGAAAGCATACCTGCATCAAAGCTAAATCCTGTTTGATTTGTATAGGTTAATGCACTGGAGAAAATTGGCCCTTTGTGAGTAAATAACCCTCCTTTAACGGATAACAGAGTTGCTTTATTAATTTTACTGCACTGGGATACATTTTTAGTAACTGAGCCCATCTCAACTTGCCCATTGCTATTCATCTACGTATCTAAGTTTGTATCTCTAGGAAGTCTAAATATTATGTAATGAAGTCAATTACTCATTCACTCTAGCCATGCTACCTACCGTAGTATTTCATACTCTTAAGAGTGGTATTACAAGCTAATTCCTTTTAAACTGCAAAAAAAGCCTATACAACCTTTATCCAGTTGGTTCATTTGACCAAGGTTGTAATGTAACTGGGCTTCTCTTTCTCCTTGAATAAGGAAAGCTATATAACTTTTTAAATGCACATAGGTTAGCCTACATGGGTTACATGGGTAGGTATTTGTGAGTCGGCAAAGAACTGTGTGTCTCATGGTATATCGATATGTCCACACCTCATTGCTGAAGCAGATGAGAACAAGGAATGATGGACATGCACAAGACTTGGACTTGAGCTAATGTACATGAGTGCATGAACTCACCAAGGGTTTGTGTGTGTGTGAGTAAGTCAGCTGATTTCGCCATGTACTACATACATTAAAATATTTTTTTTTTTACCATGGGAACAAAATAGTGTGCTGCAGCAAGTTGTGTTGCCTGTTCAGATGCTGTTGAATTATATTTTCCCATTTACTGTGGCTTACTTGGAAAAATCATTAACTATAATTCTCATGTTCAACATTTGATATAATCAATAAAAGAAACTACATGATGTTTTAGAAATACAGACAATAAGGAAAAGGTACTACTACTGCTAAACATCAATAGGTATTATTCAGAGAATTGGCACTTTAATGTAGGCAGCTTTGAACACAGCAATGTCTATAGTTACAGTATTATATATATATATATATATATATATATATATATATATATATATATATATATATATATATATATATATATACTGTATATGTCAAGCTTTACAGAGCCTGGGGTGATTGTACTTTTAGGAGGTTTACTAAACCGCAAATTTTTCTGGTCAAGGTTTTTTGGGGAAAAACTCAAATTTTTTGAGAAAAAAAACTTGTCGAGGTCATGTATAAGTCAATGATAGATGTCCGTTTTACAATTTGAAGATATCGTGATCTGCGCTGGGTTTCGTCCACTAATCTGAAAAATTCAGGGTTTTTGGGCGATTACTAGTGATGGATGGGCGAATTTTGCAGGTGTAAATTCATGGCAAATTTCCTCATTTCGCTGCAGTCGCATAATCTCAGAAAATTGCTACAAAAATGTCTATGGCGGCTAAAATGTATTTTGACGCCGGCGACACTTCAGACGCCGGCGACAATTAATAAGTGCCCATTGACTTTAATGCGCATCAGTATTGTCCCGGTGTCGGAATTCTCTCTGGTGTCAAAATTAGCTTTTAACAAATTTTTCACCGTTTCTCGAATTTTACTGGAAATCCACAAATTTTTCGAAACGAGAGAAATTCGCCTATCACTGTGATTTGGGTTTTCGGTCGGTTTAATTGAGTTTATTCCTGAACCATCTTTTTAAAGTCATTTTTTTGATCATATATATATATATATATATATATATATATATATATATATTTATATATATATTTGCCATTTTGATAACATCATTTCTGATCCATCTCAGAGACTTCTGAGGTTCTAAAGCATATCTACAACCTACATTGTTGTAGAAAGTGTACAAAAAATGGGAATGAAAGTGTTTTAAATGATTTTTGCACACAAAGTGCTTATTTATAAACTACAAGCTACTACATTGTTAATGTAATATAAATCGTGGCATCATCATATGTGCTGCTTTGTATTCCCATCATAGATTCAATTGTGGCTTTGTGAACCAAAGCACGTGCTCATTTAGTTCACACAGGCTACAAAGGGGTCTTGTATTCAGCAAGGTCAGGATCATTTGGGGTTACAAGCAATCTGCAATTCAACCTAAAAGTCTCATTTTGTGTACAGTATTTATTCAGATACAGATTTATGAGAAAAATGAAAAAAAAAAAATATTCTAGAAAACAAAAAAGAAACATGGCAGTGTCAGGCAGTCCTAGGTCACAAATAAACAGTGGCAAATGTTCCCCCATTCTTGTATTTTATGGTAACCAACCAATAGAACAGAAATAACATAAATTAATCTCTATGTAGTTTTGCCAAAGACTCCAGTGGCATTAAAACATTACTCACATCCACCAGTTTAGGGTTCTTTATGTTTAGCACTATTCTGAAGAACATATGTATCAATATTTTTTTTAACTCAAGTGTATTTCATCGTTCGAAACTAATCTCAAAAAAAACCATACATCTTTCAAAATCCACCAAATGACTTCAAGTAGGTTCTATGAGGTCCTCCTTAGGCTTAAAAAGAAATTTTAGATGGCAAATAGTCCAAATTTTTAAAGAGACAGTACATGATAAATTTCAATATTCAAATTTTTTAATTTTTTTTTTCAAATTCAAATCAAATTTGGACTATTTCCTAGTTGAAGTACACTAAGGGGCATATTTCTCAAGGGTCGAATTTCAAATTTGAAAAACTTCAAAATTCTAATTCAAAAAGACCAACCGAAATTAAGTTTTTTTTTGGCGAATAGGTCAGTTTTCGATCGAATAGGTCCATATTCAGCCGAATTCAAATCGTTCGAATTGAAGGAATAGTGAATTCGATCTAATTTGATTCAAAGTTTTTCCCAAAAAAAAAAACTTTGATTTTTCAAAGATTCAAAGTTTTTCCCCAAAAAAAACTTTGATTTTTAAGTCCACACATAGGCTAAAACAGCAATTTGGCAGGTTTTAGATGGCAAATGGTCGAAGTCAAATTTTTAAAGAGTCAGTACATGATAAATTTCGATATTCGAATTTTCACACTGTTTGCAAATTCGAATCGAATATGGACTATTCCCTAGTCGAAGTACACAAAAATAGCTTGAAATTCTAATTTTTTCAATTCGAAGATTCACTTTGAGCTTTGATAAATCTGCTCCTAAAATTAGCTCAAAATTCGAATTTAAAAATTTAATTTTTCAATTCGACCCTTGATAAATCTGCCCCTTAGTGTCTGTAACAATAACCCATGTTCTGCTGGGATAATCAACAAGGTGCATTTAGTGGACAAAATAGCATCCCATGTTTCATTAATGTCATCACATAAATATGTAAGCTTCACAGTGAAATCATGTTATTTATATATAAGTGTATGAGGAGCAATTAAAGAATTTCTGTGTAATTCTTAAATCTACCAGTGTTGCATATAAATGGCACTCCCACATCTTCACTAACAAAGATACATACAGTGACATCTGTTCATCATTGTGACAAATGTGTAATGGTTGCAGCAGGTCAATAAAAGCTCCCATTAAACAACAAAATTTCAGATCTTAATGTGTCTCACTTAGGAGCTTTTAAAGCTATATGCTCAAGACTCAATTGCCATTTGTATCCCAGAAGAAGAAATATATTGAGCAGCAGAATGATTTGCGGTATCTGTTACAAGAAACTTTCATGGCAATTTAAAGATAATGTTTT
Source organism: Xenopus petersii (assembly GCA_038501925.1). Classification (NCBI taxonomy): domain Eukaryota; kingdom Metazoa; phylum Chordata; class Amphibia; order Anura; family Pipidae; genus Xenopus; species Xenopus petersii. The sequence continues at coordinate 89,120,468 of CM076674.1, read as the reverse complement.
AAGCGAGCCCATGTGACCCAGAAGTCATCACTGATAAATCAAGAAACAGTCTTATTTTCTATGAATCAAGGCTTTTATCTTTACAAGCTGAGAAAAATATGACTTTCGGTGATATGATAATCAGAATTTCTGTTCTTAAAATGTATTTGCATGCACAGGCTGAATATTGAGCACCCTTTCAGTTCATTTTAATCAGGCTTTAAAAAAACTAATAATTTTTACTTGCTAAGTATTGGCACTTTTTAGGATAATTCCTCTGTTTAAACAATGTGAAATTAATGTGTTGAATGTTGTTCACCCTGCTTGGTGACTGTCATTGTTTTTAAAAAAAAAGAGAAAGGAGAACTAACCTCTAAAAAATTAATATGGCTAAAAATTCCATATTTTATATACTGCATTTATTTCACCAGCCTAAAGTCTCTGCTTGTCAATAGCAGCAATGATCCAGGACTTCAAACTTGTCACAGGGGGTCACCATCTTGGAAAGTGTCTGTGACACTCACATGCTCAGTGGGCTCTGAGCAGCTGTTGAGAAGCTAGGCTTAGGGGTTGTTGCAAATTATCAAGCAGAAAATGAGGTTGGCCTGTAATATAAGCTGATGCTACAAGGCTGATTATTCAATTATGATGCTAGTTGCACTGGTTTCTGTGCTGTCATGTAGTAATTCTCTGTATTAATTACTAATCAGCCTTATAGTGTGACATTTCTATTCTATGTGTACTGTATATTGTGAGTGGGTCCCTAAGCTACTAGGGCATCTTTGGAGACACAGATCTGTACTGCTGTGGTTGCATTTGGCTGATACAGAAGCCCAAAACATAATGTACAATATGTTTAGCTACTTCTTTAGTTAAGCTTTAGTTCTCCTTTAAATGCAAATCAATGCAATGCTGAAACTGCATACTGAAAATAAATATTTAGTTTAAGGGTAAATACAGTGGAAACATCACTTTGATAGGAAAGATGAAGGTGATCAAAACAGTACAATTCATAATTGTAATTGAAATTAAAACTATCACCATCCCATCCACCCCCTCCTTGCCAAATTATTATCTCCCTCCACTTTGTTTGTTCTCAGAGCATCAAAAGTGCTGTCTGGTGGTAAAGGTGCCTTGTAAACAGGGAGCATTGTAAGATTTGGTCTGTTCATATAACATCATCAAGAGGGTGGGTATTAGGTAAAGCACTGACATGCCGGAGCATCATGGCAGATAGGAAGATTTGTCATCTGCAGTTAAAAATAATACACAAGATAAAATGGTGCACATGAAGAACAGGGTGTCAAGGATTATTTAGGGGGCGCTGTTGAGACTGATGAGGGAATGGTGAGTCCTTGAGGCAGGAGCTGTATGTGCCTAAGGGATGTAAAGGGAAGGCAGAGACAGGTTGAAGAGGGCGATGAGTCAGACTGGAACAGGACGGAGAGGGCGAAGATCAGGACTAACTGGGGATAGAGTGCATAAGGAGACTAGAGCAGAAGGAGACTAGCAAGGGGACTGGATAGCGAGAGGATTAGAATGGAAAGCAGGAGAGGACAGGAGCGGATAGCAGGAGAGGAGGCTAGAGCAGAAAGTACGAGAGGGAGAAAAAGGCAGAGCAAGATGCAGAGGCGAGGGAGAAATCAGGCTGCTGCTGGGGCTGCAGAGGACAAACAGGCTGCAGCTGGGCTGCAGAGGCCAGGTAACATATAGTGAGCAACCCTAGAGGCTGCTCACCTGGCCAAATGGTTAAGGTATTGAGCCAGAAACCCAAAGGTCCCTTACTCGAGTCCCAGAAGAGTCTAACACAGGGGTTAAGGCAATAAGGCACATTTTAATGAGTACCCAGATTTTTTTTTAGAATGCAATTAAAATAAAATAAAGCTTGCTATAATTAATTAAGATTACAGTTTTGTCTTTTACATAGATCATTTAAAGAGCATTAATAAAAATAACTATTTAAAAACAGGATTTAAGTAGAACATAATGTACTCTTTTTGATAGACTACAAAATGATGAGAGAGTTGAGTCATGTTTGAAAGCATAATTCACTTTCGAATATCTATTTATTTAAATATTCTTATTGATAAGAAAAAATAGTCAGCAAAAATTGTTACGGTCCAAGTTCTTCAGCATAAAATGCATTATTTAGCAGTGATGCTTGATATCTTTGTGTAATAGAAAACTCTAATGACTAATACATTATTTAGGTGCAACTCTGAACTCTTTTTGAAGTGAACCAGCAAATATTTTGTGTTGCTTTTCTTTTTTTCATAAATGCAAATGCCATGTCATGAAGACCACTGTAAATCTGAAGTTTCCAACTTGTACTGTGTTGGCGGGTGTTGTCTACAAAACTCAGATGTTCCTTGGCTGAATTTGAATAAAATATTGATGTCAAAATAAAAGGTCTTTTGAAATTTTGGGACCTTGAAATCCCTCTAAGGACTGCATATAGCCCCTGGGAAAACAGATGGGCAGCCCAGCTGTAGCTGTTACTTAATCGTTAAAGGAGGCTGTTTCTCTAAATTTCAAAGGAAGATAATTTGTTTTATGGATTTAAACCATATTGTACACTTTGGACATATCTGAATGTTGTAGTGATGATACAGAAGTATAGATTTCATGGTCTGAAAATATCAAGTTTCTAAATAGCTGGAAACAATAAAAAAATTGTGGTGGATGAAAATTCCATGGTTTCTGTACATTTATGACCAGAATATTCAAAGTCAAAACTTAGTTTTTTAAATATGGAGCTGAAACACTTCCATTCCACATTCAGAATAAAATGCAGACACTATTACCCCCCCCAAAAAAAAAAAACAGCCAGAAATATTTGTTTTGTTTTTTTTAATAAGAAACCATGGCAACCTGGAGAATCACAATATATTAGATGATACACTTACTTTTTATCTTATCCAAGTAGCCAAATTGTTAATCCCAAAACATTGGAAATCCAAGGAACCTCCTTCATTCAACGAATGGTTGAGGTCAGTAGAAGAAATAAGACAACTAGAGGAGTTAACGTATATATATCATAGTAATAGTGTAACTTATTGGAAGATTTGGACCCCATGGCATAGGTATAGAGAATTATTAGACAAAAAAGGAAAATAAGAGGGGAATAAAGTAATAGGAAGCAAAAGAAACTTTGTTTGGAGAACAAATATGGGATAAATGGAGAAGTGGCTATGAACTATGGGAGATATGATTAACACACCACCTCCCCAATGCCCCCCCCGTGTACTTATTTTCTGTACCCCTTCCCCCCTTATTTTGAGTATTGTCTAATGTAAGGGTTTTTTTTTTTTTTTTTTTGTTTTGTTTGTGTTTTTTTTCTTCTTTGTGTGAAAAAAAATAAAGAAAGAAATTTAAAAAAAAAAAAAGAAACCATGGAATTTTGGTGAAAATGTTTAACAGCATATAGTATTACATTTTGCAAGTCTGACTCAGCTACAATAATAGCTGGAAACATTATGCACTAAGTATATCAAAATCTAATTATGGATTGCTAATTGGAGAATTTAAATAATGGAGAGGGAACTCTGTATACATTGTACACTACAGTATGTATATATCACTCCTCAACAGTCCTGCAAGTCTCCTTCTTGCACACAATGCATCCACTGAAATATGCTGTAAATGAGCCATACAAATGTATTCTACATTTTAAATTTTGTGAGTGTAAGCTGAGATTTTAAGCAATTGCATAAGGTGATGATGAATGGCTATGTCTCCTAAATGCCAATTACAAAGTTGGTTTCCTGGTTGTCTGGTGAATCAGTTTATCTCCGGGGTAATACACAACACTGTTTTGTTTCACAGTCATAATTCTTTCTTACAAGAGGTCTAAGAACTGCAAACAGACTCCACTATTGTAACACAATAGATATTATGCATTTATAGGATTATGAACATTGAAATAAACTGTGGCAAAACTAATACATACAATGAACACACAAGAAATGTTAAACCAGACAGAAGTTCTACTTTTGTAAAAAAACACTAGTGCTAATTTATTTATTGTCTTGATACATTCCATTCTATTTGGATCAGTGGATGGGACACATGGTTCAAATTTAAAGGAAAAAATTAAATGCAACCTAAGGATTTCATTTTTCAACACTTTGAAGGAAATAAGATGGAAAAAATATCTGTCAGGTATTTGTGGATTTAATTGAATATAGCATAACTTTTCTGTGATGGTTTTTATTAATGGAAACCATTTGAAAATGGAAAAGTAAATGGTTTGGTCCTGTAGTCAGTTCATATAAATATTTAATGTCTGACCATTAATATAAGCACTTAAAGGAGCAGATTCATGAAAATTTTGAGTTTTTTGGGTCAAAACTCACATTTTGGGGTTAAACTCAAATATAATTGAGGGTTTTTTTGAGTTTTATTATATCCTGACCCTAGAAATAACTCAAATCCAATAAAAACACCATCTAAGGTCATGTAGGAGTCAATGACAGAGATCCCTTGAATCATCTCAAGAGGTTAATAGCGTGCATGATGTTCGAGTTTTTTTCTGAGGGTTTTGCCTGAAAACGTGAATGATTCGAGCAGTTCAAGTTTTTTCCTTTCGAAAACTCGATCAATTAGAGTTTGCAACTCAAACTTGAAGAATAAAGTTTTTTTCCATTCAAGTTTTTTCTTAAATAAGAAAGTTGTGAATTAATTTGAGGTATAAAAAAATTCTTACGTTCGACCTTTGATAAATTACCCCATTAAACCTTATTTCCGGAGGATATTTTAATTAAGGTTGCATCACTCTTTTGAAAAAATCCATTGTGGCGTATACAGTGGTTTATATATTATACTTCTGGCCTCTCAACCTAAAATGTAAGTGTAGGGGAGCTGTCTCTCCTATGTGTTATTTCTATTCAAAAAAGTGGAGGAGCCCCCACCCTCTGTGAGCTTACAGGAAGGAAGTGTGAGAAAGGAAGTGATGGGAGAAAGAAGCAGCAGAGTAAAAACTAGGTGCTGCAAGCTCCAAAAGTTTTTTGTGTTGGAGAGTCAGTAGGGACCCCTCAGTTGCAAAATGTGCACTCTTTAGGGTTCAGAAGGAAAGGGGGTCCTTGTCAGGGTTCTAAAGAGCAAAGCATGCTCTCCTCAGGACATGGAAAGGGAGTCCTTCTCAGAACTCTGAAGAAACTGCCACATAAGTGGGGATTCCCCTCAGCAGTTCAGAGATCACCTTCTGCATTATTTGAGTGAAGTTGCAACTGGCTGGCTGCCTGGATGACTGCATCATTTAATAGTATAGTGCCCTGCCAATACATCCATCAAAAGTATCAGAAAAGTTCACAGGGAGGTGTATTAAAGCTCAATGTGTCCAGACCCTGGGTGGAGGCACGCCATTTTATAGTGTACCTGTTCTCCCATATAGCAGAGGCACAGGACTCCTGTAGTGCCACACACAAATAAATGTGTGATAGATCTCGTGCAGTAGCAGAAGAGAGCTATATAAGCACTTGCATATATTACAGAATAGTGGGCTGTACAATGTATAAAGCAAAAACACTTACCCTGGCTTTAATGGTTCTTAATAGTTGGGAACAACTGGACAAACACAGACACCATAGTAGTTTCAATAAAAGCAGCGTCACACTAGTGTGGATTGTAGCACTAACCTGGGGTGTCCTGGCTGCTATGGGGGGTACTGTTGTGCTTGGTGAAATCTGCTTTGAAAGTGGGCCTGGCCATGTTGAGAAAGTTATGCAAATTGCATAAGTTACACTAAAGGTTGTGTTAAACCCTATGCACCCTTTTTGTTAGTGTTATACTCCACATATGGCACGTGACAAACCTGAGCCACTCCGCAGTGGAATTGGGAGAGACTGGGTACCTGGTACTTATTAGCACAGTGCCTCCACCTAGTGGCATCTGGGAATGCACCTACGGGTGGCCCCACTAGGAAACAGTAATAATGTACACACAGACTTTGGTAAACTAAATTTTTTTTCTAAATGTAAATTGCCAACTAATACAAAGAGCACTCCTAACCATGTGGCAATAGGTGCCTCACTAACTAAATAGGCAGGTGCAAACTGTCTGACTAACTAAAAGATGTCCATGAATATATTTCCAAACACATGGGCAAATTCACTAAGATTCGTAGTTGCGCCAGGCATAACTTCGCCGCACTTCGCCAGGCGTAATTTTGTCAGCGCTCCGCAAATTCACTAAACGAAGTTGCGCTCAGGGGTAGCGTAAGGTTGCAAAGTTGCACTAGCGTTGATTCGCTAAGCAAAGTGAAGTTACGCTAACGATGGTTAATTTGCATACGGCACCAAATTCAAATTTCAATGGAGGAAATGTAGCAGCACTACAAATGACTGGGAAACCTTCAAAACATCAAATAAAATTTCATTTTGCCCTACACATGTGCCCACTGTATACTTAAGTTGCCATGAGTTAGGAAATGTAGGGGGGAAGGAGGGGAGCCCCAAAGAAAATTTCGATCTTTTTCAGCCTATACCCAGAATATAGAAAAAAAGCCAGCGTTTTTTGGGACTTAGAAAAAATTTGAACTTTTTTTGAAGCAATCCCTATGTACTCTATTGCGCTTCGCCTGGTCTGAGGTGGCGAAGAATTCTAGCGTAAAAGGTAGCATTCAGTACAATGCGCGTGTTAGTGAATTTGCGTAGTTACGTCCATTACGCAAATTCGCCAGGCATAAGGGTGCGAAGTAACGCTAGCAAAGTTACTCCAGCGTTTGTTAGTGAATTTGCGAAGTAACGAAAATGCCCAACGCTAGCGAATTGACACTAGCGTTCAGCGCTTTGTGACTTTGCCCCACAGTCTCTGTAAACCTTGATCTCTCCTTTAGGATATGGTTCCTTTAAATAGTAATACTTTAAACAGAACTTTCAAGCAAGTCCAGCACTTGCAGCCATGCAGTGAGACTACCAGCCCCTTTGTATACTCAGATGGGAATCCCCTACTGTTTGCTACTCCAGTCTGGATTCCTCGCACACTCTCTGCCTCGGTATCTGCGCCTGCCTGATCCAAATGACTGCTTTTGGTGGGGCCTTCCAACAATCTGGGCCCACCAGCAGCTCTCAAGTCTCTTTCTTTCTCCACCTTTTGACTTTCTCTGTCAGGCTTTCCATTGCTAGGCTTTCCCATTTCCTCTTCCCGCTGGCCACTCCCAGGTTGCTGTACAACGTCCTGCAGCCCTGAGATCACTGTGCAGCTGAATGCCAGGCAACAGCTTACAGCAGACAGACACAGGCTAAGTGCCTGCTCCACTACAGGGGACTGCTGTAGATGGGAGGTAAGTGCAGGGATCCTGCACTACCTGCCTACATAACTTTTCACAAAAACTGTCTAGAAACTGCATAGACACTGAAGTAACTTCCAAATAAAGTAAAGACAATGCAGAGGCAAGGGCAAACTCCAATGGCCACCACTGATTTAAAAAACTTAAGGTAAATTCCACTGCTCCCAATGAACTGGCTTACTTTTTAGCACATTTACTAATCATTTTAACTATTTATAGAAACTGTCTACAAGCTACACCTTCCGGGGACAACAGCCAACAGTAGAATTATTTATTTGTTGGGCCCTAAGTCTCTAAGGCCCTAAGATTTTTAGCATGTTCTCTGCATGTATCAGTTTGGCCCCTGTCACAGATCCCCCACATATGTTTGTTTTGCATAGAAGCTTTATCAAGAATGGGTATGGCTCAAGACTCTTGTAGCTCACTCTTAACTAACTGAAGTCTCCTTTCTTAGTCTCAGGACTACATCTTTTTCCATCTCTTGGGGGGGGCGAGCATAGAGAAAAAATGTGACATGCGTTCACCTGATCCTGTCTATACCACATAAGATCCCATATGTCCCAATATAAAATATACTGGAGCAATGGTGTAACTAGCATTAATGGAGCTTGGGCGCTATACGTGCACTTGATGACATGATATCCCATCTACTGTGGGCCCCAAGTGGGTGCAGTATCAAAGCAGAAAAATTAATGGTGTTGGGCAGTCAACAGTCCCACAGACAGGCCACAAAACAGTAATTAAAAAAATACAATTTATACCATCACCACTAAAACCTTATGCATTTTGTAACCAAAAAGCAATTACTTATAGGCACCTAAGGGAATATGGGCCTTGTGCAATCACACCTCTTGCAACCTTGTTAGTTACACCGCTGAACTTGAGTTACCCAGGCCACTTACTCTTTGTCTCAAGACCTGATTGGTAAATTCAATCCAATAAATCTATAGGGAAAGTAACATAGGATTATTGAAAAAGGTCCCCATGGGGACTGAAACAGTGAAAGGATACTGCACCATGTGGTATCAATAAACCAGGATTAAATATAAATGGAAGTGCTAGTCTTATATGTTATTTATACACATAACATTTTTACATAACTAAAAAATATAGTGGTGTGGTCCCTTGACCATGCTATATTAAATATCACTGTATTTTATTCTGCAGCTGTCAAAGATGGATAAAAGAATTTCGTAACAAGACAACTGAAATTGTAGACCATTCAATATTAAAAACTAGGAAAAGGACAGATTTGTGTGACAGGTTAGTCATTCAAAACCCATCTGTTTCTGTTATTCATCCTTCTGTTTTGTGAGATTCAGGAGAACCTAGGGATTCAAATAAAAATAAACTTTTGTCCATCAGACTTGTCAGTGAAGAGAATGTTGTAGAAAGCTATTTATTAATGAAAAGCTGTAGCACTCTGGTGTCAAATGGTTGCTAATTGTTTTTATTCAAAAAATTCCAAAAAATAGCAATACATATTTCTATAAATATATATAGTGGACACTGGACAGGGGCCATCCCAACCTGCTTCTTATGAATACAGTGTTGCTATATGCAGTTAGCAATGTATTCATGGAGGTAGCCACAATCATTTGGTTTCATTATATAAAAAATGTCTAATGTTATAATGTATCAAACATACAGCTTCATGTGTTTGTATATTAATTAATTGAACCCTCCTAACAACTACAATTGCTACATTGGGTAAATGTGGCTTACAAATTAAATAATCTGTAAAACTTTTGGTTGTAAAGTTTATTCTGAGTTAGTAGAACATATCCTGCATGTAGCCAAATACTAAATGAGCATTTCATTAGAGGCAGATAAAATTTAATGCATTTACAAATTCTTCTGAGGACAGTAAAGACATGGGTTACAGCTGTTAGATATGTAATGTCTCCATGGAGACAGTACAAATGGAATTAAATACTTATTGCAATAACATGTTTAGCTTGTAGTAGAAGTAACAATTAAATATTATGAGTGTCGTTATCCTTGCAATACAATTTAATATGCAGAAATAACTTTGTCCTTATTTCTGTGCATCATAGTAAAACATAAAATGCTGTGTAAACTATAAAATATGGTAACATAAACATAAACCACGTGAAATTTCACCATAGTGAAATAATTAGGCTGTAAAATTGTTCTGAAAAGAAAAGTTCCATGTGTGCAACAACCTTTCAAAAAGACAGCAGTATATGTTATTGATTTGCTTTTGTCCTGAAACATGAACCAAAATATACTGTGTGATACAAATCTGATTTGCTGTAAATCTCAGCATTCATTAGTAAGTGGTTCTTTTTTTGTATTTTATAGTGGCAAGGCAACCTAGCCCTAAAGATAAAAAAAGCAAAAGTCAGAAAAAGGCATAGGAGAAAATAAGGGTTAGGAGAGAAGTGAGGAGGAAAAAATGAGTAAAAGTTTAAAGGGTGGATGGTAGGGAGGAAAGAACATGAAGCAAAGGGAAAAGGGTTGGAGCACATGAAGATATAGAAATACTCTGGCTTGTGTATTCAGTGGCCCATTAAGTCTTTATAATGCACACACACATATATATATATATATATATATATATATATATATATATATATATATATATATATATATATATAGTGATGGGCGAATTCACTGCAAATAAATTTGTGAAACGGTGCTGAAATTCGCTGACGAAAGTTCGCCGGCGTCAAAAAAAATTCACCAGCGTCCAAAAAAACTAAAAACTAGACTCGCCATTTTGCGAATTTCATGGGAAATTTTTGGCGAAGCGAAACAACGCAAATTTGCCCATCACTATACTGTATATATATATATATATATATATATATATATATATATATATATATATATATATATATATAGTAGAAACAAGAGATCCTCTGCACTCAACCCATTATCAATATATTTAAGACAGAGACACTTTGTGCATACTGCTACTGAAAAATGCCTTACCCTTTAAACAACACAGGGATTGTTTGTCCATATATTGCAATATATTTAAGCTGGCCAACTACGTCAAAGTCATCCCTTATCTGGCCAGTCCTACTCTCAATTTTTATCTGATTCATTAAGAATTCTACTGTTCAATTATACATTTTACAAAGGGACTAAGTTTTACCCGCAACTTACTTGCTGCTTTCAAAGTAAACTCCAAACTTTGGATGCCCTTTTATTAGACACCAGTGGGATCACCTGACTATAGCTGGGAAGGGTGGGGGCTACAACATGGAGCTGGTCACTGCTCCTGTATAAACTATAACAAGCAAGGGGAAGTTGTGCTCAACCACTAACTTAAAAACATTAAGAGGGGGTGCAATGAGGTAGTGACCACAATATACATATAGTAGAAACAAGAGATCCTCTGCACTCAACCCATTATCAATATATTTAAGACAGAGACACTTTGTGCATACTGCTACTGAAAAATGCCTTACCCTTTAAACAACACAGGGATTGTTTGTCCATATATTGCAATATATTTAAGCTGGCCAACTACGTCAAAGTCATCCCTTATCTGGCCAGTCCTACTCTCAATTTTTATCTGATTCATTAAGAATTCTACTGTTCAATTATACATTTTACAAAGGGAGTGCAGAGGATCTCTTGTTTCTACTATATGTATATTGTGGTCACTACCTCATTGCACCCCCTCTTAATGTTTTTAAGTTAGTGGTTGAGCACAACTTACCCTTGCTTGTTATAGTTTATACAGGAGCAGTGACCAGCTCCATGTTGTAGCCCCACCCTTCCCAGCTATAGTCAGGTGATCCCACTGGTGTCTAATAAAAGGGCATCCAAAGTTTGGAGTTTACTTTGAAAGCAGCAAGTAAGTTGCGGGTAAAACTTAGTCCCTTTGTAAAATGTATAATTGAACAGTAGAATTCTTAATGAGAGTAAATTAACATTGATGTTATGAAGTGGTGTTAGTCACAAATACAACAGAAGAAAGAAAAAAGGTGATGAGGGTGTATAGAACCAGTTAATTCATCCTTCCTTACATAATTTCCTTCTGAATGCTATCCATTCAGAGGCTGGGCACAGGAGCCTAATTTACAAAAACATGACATCTAAATTACTGCTACTAAAATAGCTCCGTAATATTGGTTGTGGACTGTTGGGGGATTGACCAGATATCTGTCAGGCAGGGTTGACAATTTCATGTATGCAGTTGTATAAGGCTCACTGATTTATTCTTAAAAAAAAAAAAAAAAAATTGATTAACATGGGTTAAAAAAAAATAGAGCTTTTCTCATTTGGTACTTACAGAAGGCACTCATAGCCAATAGCGTATCCCTATTTTTTGAGCAATGTAAATAAATGTTTTTTGAGCACAGATGGTGCCTTTTTATAAAATTACATAGATTATATATTTGACCTTGCTGAATAAGGTTGGATGTAATGCACGCTGACTGTTATTGATTATAGTATAGGTATCTTTATGCCATGTTTTCCATACTCTTTGGACTTGTTTTAAAAAATTCATTGCCAAGAACTGCATCAGCTCATTAGTTGGGTCATTCAATTGATGTGGCCATGTCACACAAAGTTTTGGTTGAACGGCAAAAGATAAAGAAAGATGAAAAAATACATGTTCACAATTAATAAAAATAAATACAAGTAAATCATTTATAACATGAATTCTGCATTGTGCATGTTATCTTGATGTCCTGTAAAGCATCAACATGCGGAAGAATCAATTGTTGAAAATGAGAAGTGGAAGAAATCGGCATTTATTAGTTCTGACAGGTGGATGAAGCAGAGATTTCTACCTGTTGGCACCTAACTGTCATAAATGGGAATAGAACTGTAAGCTGTACTCTTATTTACTCAAAATACTTTCACTAAACACAAATATTATAGGTTTCAGTAACATAACTTAAGCCCTACGGGAACAAGTGCAAACTTTGCACTGGGCCCACCACCCCTAATCTCCTTATCGATGACACACTTTAAAGCATGCCACATTAACATTGCACCATTATCAAACTCCATCAGAGTGCCACTATGTAGAGTGGCACGCCCACCTCTGGTAGTAATATAGCAGAAAATTACAAACAGCCTTTCTCCATTCTACAAGTCACTATTACTAAGCTGCCTACTGACATACAGAATACAGTAGGACCATGCATTTATTAATAAAGTGATACCTCAGAATAATCAACTCCTCTTATGGGTACCTGGGTGTGGAGTTTGCTGTAAATATGGTGCAAACTGCAGTACACACCTGAAAATAACATTTTACTTAATAAAAGATTGTAAAATTCTAAGCAAATGTAAATGTATAAAATTTGAAAATGCTAAGCCAATCAGGTCTCATCTACAACTACAAATGTGTTTGTCAAGCAGCCAAACATGGTAGTTGCCAGCCCCATTGCACTATTTTGCTTGTATCATGATATACTGAAAATGGGACTACATAGGGAATTGTGTGTTGACGCCATGGGAAATGGCATTACAGCCTTTTTGGCCTTGCCCATTAATGAATTTTCAGATAATAAATCCAATGCATGAATAGAAATTACTGTTGTCCTTGAAAATAATTCCCCTTCAAAATAAGAAAAAATCAATTGCAAACTGCAATATTTCTACAAGTGCAAAGAGTGCCTATTGCTTTAAGCACTAACAGAAGTACTTTTTGTATATATATCCAGATCACTAACCTTATACAGGCCCCATGGTGAAGAAAGAATCTTAAAATTAAGTGATTCAGACACTTTTTTCTTTATTTTATTAGCCGACACAGTCTATATATACCCCTTGGATCAATCCAAATATAGTCAATACTGTTGAATTCTTTATAAAAGATGTCTTTGCCATGAAGCTTAGCATGATATTAATTATATTCTTTGAGGATTGAATTTGTGTTTTAAAAAAAATAAAGACTTGGAGGTTTGTTTGTTTGTTTTTCACAATACTTTATGTTGAAATGAATATGTAATGATGTTTGTTACAGAACAGGCTAGTTTGCAAATTTCCTATACTTTTAAGAAGAGCAGCAGGGCAAATTCCAGTTAATAGCAGATTTAGGGGCAGATCTATCAAAGGTCGAATTTCGAAGTGAAAAAGCTATACTTCGACTTCGAATATCGAAGTTGAAGTTTTTTTTACCGAATTTGACCGTTTTGCAGTCGATTGAATAATTTTACTTAGACTACAAAAGACTTAGAAAAATGCATTAGAAGGTCCCCATAGGCTAACATAGCACTTCGGCAGGTTTAATTTGGAGAACTATTGAAGTGGAAGTTTTTTTAAAGAGACAGTACTTCGATTATCGAATATTCAAACTATTTTACTTCGAATCGAATTCGAAGTAAATTCGTAGTTGTAGTATCCTATTCGATGGTCGAAGTATCCAACAAATTACTTTGAATTTCAAATTTTTTTCTTCTAAAATTCCCTCGAATTCACTTCGACCCTTGATAAATCTGCCCCTTAATGTGTACTAAATCTTTCCCTGTTATTAATATTATTACAGCTATGGGATCTCACATATGGAAACCCAGAAAGCTTCAAATTATAAACAGAACAGGCATAGAAAATAAAATAAAAAAGGGAAAAACATATAAACATGATCTAGGGAATATCTAGAATATCAAGTATAGCCATCTAATCAGTTAGATTATTATTTTGATTTACTGACTTTAATGGCTTAAATTGGATAGCCTTCATTTGTTGACAATACAATTTGTTGACAATACTTTTTGGCCAAAGATTTTGAAGGTGTTTTTTAAGTGTCAAACACTTTCCTGACAAGAAAAGTTTATATGTTCCGGCATGAAAAAAGAGCTTTCTCAAAATGTTTACTGTCCTGCATTGTTTTACTGTTTACACAGAATGTTTAGTAATTGATTTTTTTAGGACACTCCAGTTTGAGTCTTTGTAAATCGTGCCATAAATATTCTAGCATTCTGGTTTGTGTTTGATTTGTATGTTCCTGTACAGCTGGATTGTCCATGGAGCATGAGCTTCAGTAATCATTTGACTGACCTTTTCAAATTGAACATGAATGTATTTTGTTATGACATTGTTCATGTTCAACCAAGGCAATGTTTTTTATTCTATGTTTAGAAAAGAGCAAACTGCTCAAGATGTATAAAATGCTTTCTATTTGTAGTTTTTTGAAAGCTCATTGTGCATGAATAGTTCACTTTTACTGTGACAGATATCTAAAAGAGCTTTATCAAAGAAGAACCAATTATTTCAGTATAAAAGGCATGCAAGATATGATTAATACTATGGGGCTGATTTATCAAGGGTCGAATTTCGAGGGTTAATAAACCCTCAAAGTTAAATCCTTTGAATTCGAATATCGAATTCGAAGGGTTTAGCCTTCACATGAGAAAACATTATATTTTCATTTCACCACATTCATAGTGGATATGTTTGATTAATTGCATAGTTTTATGCAATTGGCAATCACATTATTTAAAGAGGTGCAAAAGTTAGTTCACAATATTTTACATTTCTAATTAGCAGAAGGAATATACTGTACTTATAAGTATATGTGGTTCCTTTTTCTTTTCCAATAAATTGAGGTTTAAGGCCATTAGCTGACTGAGCCTAACCTAAAAACTTGAAAAGTTGATAAACATTTTCTTTGTTTTAAGGCACTAAAAAGGGACTTCACTCCAATAATAAATTTGCAATTTATTGTCCTTCCTAAAAACTTACACCCCTTAAGTCAAATAGAAGGTGAGGTGGAACTGTAACTAGGACTGAGTGATCTACAGATCCTCAGAACATTCACCCCTCATGTACAACTGAACACTAACTAGTAGTAATGTTGCTACAGGTATGGGATCTGTTATCCAGAATGTTCGGGACCTGGGGTTTTCCGGATAAAAGATCTTTCCGTAATTTGGGTCTTCATGCCTTAAGTCAACTAGAAATTAATTTAAACATTAAATAAACCCAATAGGCTGGTTTTGCTTCCAATAAGGATTAATTATATCTTAGTTGGGATCATGCACAAGCTACTGCTTTATTATTACAGAGAAAAAGGAAATCATTTTTAGAAATTTGGATAAAATGGAGTCTATGGGAGACAGGTATTCCGTAATTCGGAGCTTTCTGGATATCGGGTTTCCGGATAAGGGATCCTATACCTGTACTACTAAAGCTTTAAAATGCTATGAAAATGAGCGAATTCGCAGAGAATTTCCACATTTCGCTGGCCATGAATACATTCACTAAATCACTATGAAAATTTGCCAGCGTCAAACTCTTTTTGCCGCCAGTGACAATTCTGGCACCCATTGACTTTAATGTGCGTTGGAATTGTAGCCGATGTCGGAATTGTCGCCGGCTTCAAAATTCGCATTCCGTGAATTCCCTGTTTCACAAATTTCTCAGGAAATTCACGATTTTTTCGATGAAATATTCTATGCAGAAACAGTTAATGAAGTTTCTAGCAAAACAGATTTTTTTCACTACCAGGAGGCTGTACTTTTACAGGAACATTGGCAACATTACTATAATTCAATAGTAATAAATAAATTTTGGTTTCTGGTATTTGAGGGGGATAAATTAACTTTTAAGTCTGGGGGAAAATATTTACTGTTACCTAATGGTACCTAATTTCTTATTTTCATTGATGTAACTAGATATTTTATTATATATATTATATAGTATATATTTACAATTATCACCCTTTACATTGGAGAGAAGGATAATACAGTTATGAGACCTGTTATCCACAATGCTTTGGACCTGGGGTATTCCAAATACTACTAGAAAATCTATTAAATATTAAATAAACAAAATAGGCTGGCACACAGACCATCATAAAATGGTGGTTCAAGGCAAGAGATGTAAAAGGGAAAGATTTGCTCAAATATATGTACCACTTTGGTAAGATTCTTTAATAGGCCATTTAATTTGATATACCTATCTGTTGCTTAAATATTGATTTTGGGGGTTTATTTTTCCTTTAACATAATCAAAATAAAGATAAACTATAATATTTAATCTGCGCATTTTACATTTGATGAATCTTCAGTATTTTATTTTTAGTTAAATTCTGCTGCCTATAGCCAGAATGCATTATGAAATGTTGATCCAAACCTATGGCATTCAGAATATACTTAAGGTTTTCTTCTCTTATATTATTAACCTTGACACAAAACACATACATAAAAATGTGTCATTTAGGGCAATGACATTTTCTCAAAAAAAGTATGTTCTTATAACATGATGCTTTCTAAATCTGCTAATGAAAGCAATTTACCAAATTGATTTGAAAGTATATTGAGTCGGTACAGGAACTATAGTCTGCACCACTGATAATGGTATTTAG
The DNA here is from genome assembly GCA_038501925.1 of Xenopus petersii. NCBI lineage: Eukaryota > Metazoa > Chordata > Amphibia > Anura > Pipidae > Xenopus > Xenopus petersii. Next base: position 89,103,900 of record CM076674.1, on the reverse strand, counting down.
GCACTTGCTAGTCCATTAGCACTATTTTTATATAAGAATGAAAGACAAGGTACAAAATGGTTCCCATATATGCAAAACATACTGTTTTCTATTCTTAAACTAAACTGTTGCATCATACATTTTCCCTTTTAGCTTAGTGCATTTGTTAACATGTAAATAATATCAACACATTAATCAGAATACCATTATGCTTCTTTTATACTACAGTATAGAAAGCACAATTTTTCATATCTCTTAGTTAAATTTTAAGTATTGCAATGTACAATTATGAACATGATCCTTGCTTAAATGATAACATTTGGGGGCAGATATACTAAGGTTCGAATAGTAAGTTAGAATTTGTATTTGAATTTTTGAATTTTTTTTATTCAAAACTCACAAATTCAAATTTAAAACAAGAACTCAAATTTGAATTTGAATATGTGATTTATCACACCTCGACCCTGGGTACAGTTCTATTTTGACTATTCTCCACCTAAAACCTGCCAAAATCAATTGCAGAGGTCCCTTGAACTATTTGAAGAATAGTAGTGATGAACCAAATTTTTGCCTAGTTTCACTTCGACAATGATGCCCCATAGACTCCAATGGGAGAAAAAAAATGCTGTGTATCAAAAGTGCAAAAATCAAATTTAATTCAAATTCGTTTTGAGTTTTTGGGTTGGGCTATTCGATCGAATGTTAGACGTTTTTTAATAAATAACATACCATTCGAATTGTTTAAAAAATTGATTACTTTATTAAAATTTAAAATTGACCTGCGATAAATAACCCCTTTACTGTACATTAAAGGGGAACAATAGTCCTCTTTTCTGACACAAGTTTATTCAGTCGGACTTATGTAAAAAGGTGTATAAACATTGTCTGAAAAGCCAAACATAAAGCTCTGAATTACGGGAAGGCCATCTGTCAAATACTCCATTTTACCCATTTTTAAAAAGTATTTTCTTTTTCTCTGTAATAATAAAAAAGTACCTTAGTACTTAAGATAAACCAAGATATTATTAATAAAAATAATATGTGAAATATATGATGGTTAATTGGCCCAATGTCTTCAATATAAGGGAAAATTTAACTACAATACTTACCGAAATTTTCCTTTCCTGGTTACTATGGGCAGCCTTCACACCTATGAGATTCCCCGCCCTCTTACCAGTGATAGGACAGAATTCACCAATGTAAATCCACCTACCTATATAGTATAACTCCTCCCTTTATGCTATGTCTTTGTGTCCGAGATTAACATAACACATTTTTTCTTAGGGAGGGAAATGGTGTGAAGGCTGCCCATAGTAACCAGGAAAGGAAAATTTCGGTAAGTATTGTAGTTAAATTTTCCCTTTTCCCTGGTCACTATGGCAGCCTCCACACCTATGAAATCATACCCAAGTAATCAGAATGGGTGGGTCCCCTTAAAAGAAAACCACATATACTCAATTCTGCTACACACGAAAAGATTTTATTCCTATTATTATTTAGGCAATGCCGCCATTAATACTTTATTTCCAAACTCCTCCTGAGATCTGGGTTGCACTCCCACATGATAGTGCCTTAAGAACGTTCTTGTTGAACTCCATGATGCTGCCTTGCAAATTTTCTCCATCGGAACTTCTGCCTGCAATGCCCATGAAGTACTTAATGCCCTTGTGGAGTGTGCCTTTACCCCTTTAGGAAATTGTCTTCCTTTGTTCTGATGCATATACAATTTACTATCCATCTGCTGATGGTAGATACTGAGGCCGCTTGCCCCCTCCTCCTGCCACTTGATATAATGAAAAGTCTATCCGACTTTCTCCATGTCTCCGTTCTCTTTAGATACACTGATATGCATCTGACTAAATCCAACCTATGACACTTCCTCTTTTCTGAAGTGTCCTCTTGATATATCGCTGGAAAAACTGTTTCCCAGTTTAGATGTTGTAACCTTACCACCTTTGGCAGGTATTCTGGCACTGTCCTCAGCGTTATTTTATTCTCCTGAATAACAGTAAATGGCGGTTTTGATGAGAGGGCTTGTAAGTCACTCACCCTTCTGGCCGATACCACTGCCGTTAAAAAAACCGCTTTCAAGGTAAGTAGCATGTCAGTTATGTCTCTAAGAGGTTCAAATGGCTCACCTGTGAGAGCCTGTAGCACCAATGACAAATCCCATACAGCTGAGAGTGTCCTGCTTGGTGGCCTAAGGTGCATTACCCCTGTTACGAATTTTATTACCTTGGAATTTCTTGCCCATTTTTCTCCTGTTAAAGCTGAAATAGCAGAAATCTGCAGCTTTAAAGTTCTCAGGCTTAATCCCTTATCAAAACCCACCTGCAAGAAGTCCAGAACTTGTGTCACTGATAGTTCTTCAATTGTCAATTCCTTATGCAATAACCAAGGAATAAAAACCTTCCAGACTCTTTCATAGGTTTTGTTCGTAGAACTCTTCCTGGCTGCCACAATTGTATCTATTACAGGTTCCGAGAGCCCCTCCTGTCTTAATCTTTGCCTCTCAATCTCCAAGCCTTTAGAGACAACCCCCGCGGGTTTGGATGCAACACTGGTCCCTGACATAACAGGTCCCGCCTGTCTGGTAGACTCCACGGTCTGTCTATCACCAATGACCTGAGAAGTGGATACCAATGCCTTCTTGGCCAATCTGGAAGAATTGCGATAACTTCCGCTCTTTCCACCTTTATCTTCCTTAGGACCCTGGAAATTAACGGTATCGGGGGGAATATGTACATCAATTCTCCCTTCCAACTCTGTCTCAATGCATCGGTTGCCATTGCCCCCTGGCATGGAACTCTTGAGCAGAATTTCTCGATTTTGTGACTGCCCTGAACATAATCTTCTCCCACATGGGCTCCCCAACCTCTGGGGCTGGAGTCCGTTGTAAGAATCATCCACTGTACCTCGGTCAGCTTCTGACCCCTGGACAGATTGGAATTGGACATCCACCACTTCATTCGTGCCTTCACCGCTTGAGGTATTACGATCTTTTGATTCCAATCTTGCCTGTCTCTTTTCCACTGATCCAAAAAACACCATTGCAGTGGTCGTGTGCCATCTCGCCCACATCACCATTGGTGCTGTTGAATTTAACAGGCCTAAAATACTGCTTACTTCTCTCGCCCTTATATTGTTATTTTTCCGTAAGCTGAGAATTGCCACTACTATCTTTCTCTTTTTCTCCTCTGGCAAGGTGACTACTCCCTGCTCCGTCAGAAATCTTGCACCCAAATGGATCAAATCCTGTGTTGATATTAACTGGCTCTTTTGCAGGTTCAATACCCAACCATGCTGACTTAGAAATTTGACTACCAACTCTCTGTGACGAATGAGAATTTCCTTGTTCCTTGCTTTGAGCAGGATATCGTCTAAATAGTGATATATCTGTATATCCTTTTTCCTTAGTTCCGCTATCAGTACTTGCAGTATCTTTGTAAATACCCTTGGTGAGGTTGCTAGGCCAAAGGGCAGACATGTGAACTGATAATGCATGTCCTCTGCTATTGCAAACCTTAGAAACCTTTGATGGGACTCTGCTATGGGTACATGTAGATGTGCGTCCTTCAGGTCTATTGACAAAAGCCAATACCCTGGTTGAATTTCCTTGATTATCGTGAATATAGATTCCATCTTGAAGCTTTTTATTTTCAAAAATGAATTTATTATCCTCAGATCCAAAACCGGCCGAAAATCTCCCGTTTTTTTCTTTAACATAAATAGGGTTGAATAGACGCCTCTCCCCCAAAATGCCTGAGGTACTGGTTTTATTGCTCCCTCTACCAGAAGCTGTTGAACATAAGATACTAAAATCTTCCTTTTCTCTATCTGCTGAGGAATTTGAGAAAGAATAAAGAGATTCTTTGCGGGCTTCTCCCTGAATTCCAAATAGTATCCTCTTTCTATTGTGTCTAATACCCAATGATCTGTAATGGACCTTGCCCAAACTTCCAAAAACGTTTGAAGTCGCCTGGGTATCACTGAAGTCTGAGCTGCCACACCTTCATAATGACTTCTTTGTGAATCTACAATTCTCTTGTTTAGGCTTTTGCGTTTTAACAAATGTTGACTGACCTCCTCTCCATTGTGGCTGTACACCTTGTCCCGATGCCCTGGACTTCTGCTCACGAAAAAACGGCTTGCCCCGAAAAGGCCGTCTATTCTGAGATGCTCCAGATACTCCTTCAGACCTTCTTTCTTGAGGTAGGAACACGCTTTTACCCCCTGTGACTCTCTTGATGATTTCATCGAGTTTTGGTCCGAAAAGCATCTGGCCTTCAAATGGAAGATTGCACAAATTCATTTTTGAAGCCTTGTCTGCGTTCCATGCTCGCAGCCATAATGCCCTTCTTGCTGACACCGATAACGCCATTGCCCTGGAAGATGATCTTACTAAATCCACTGAAGACTCTGTAATAAAATCTGATGCTAATTTAATCTCTGTGAAGGAATCTAAGATACTCCTATCTACACCCTTCTTTAGGGCTGACTCCATGTTTTGCAACCACATCTGCATCGCTCTAGATACCGAAGTAAGAGCTAATGCCGGTCTACATGTTGCTCCTAATGCTAGGTAAGACTTTTTAAGCGATGCCTCCATCTTCCTATCCATAGGATTTAAGAAGGACACCACATGATCGACTGGCAATAATGTCCGTCTTGACAATCTGGCCACTGCAGCATCCACCCTTGGTGGCTTGTTCCAGATTTGTTCTTCCTCCTCAGGAAATGGATACCCTCTCTGTACCTTTGATGGAATTGGGAACTTTGCATCCGTTTTCTCCCATTGCTTGACAATGATCTCCTTAATTACGTCATGTAATGGAAATGTCGGCTTTTCCTTCCTAAGGAATTTAAAGGGGTTAGAAGATGATTGCTGTGCCTGAACCCTTTCAGGTAGATCTAGCTGCGCTCTTACAGCCTTAATTAATGGTTCCACCAGTGAAACTTCAAAAGTAGAAAAACTTTCCTCCTCTACTGTTTCCTCCTCAGAAACCTCTATGTCCTCACCCCTTGACGATCCTGTCCTCTCTCTAGACCTTTTTGCAGACTTCAGTCCCTCTGTCACTGCTTCCTTTATCCAGCGCATGACATCTGCTGTATCTGCCGCAGCATCTCCAGATAATCTTCTTGTGCACCTTTGACACAATTTAGAGTGTTTCATTGCCGGACTGTCACAAGCCACACAATTCTTATGTTTCTCCTTGCTGCTCCGTTTTCTAGGGGGAGACACACTGAGGAGAAAAGAAATCACCTTTAGCACTCTTTTGCCTGCCTAACCACACTACAAAACTTACCATAACTGTGGCTCACCTCCTATTTTCATTTGCAGCATTATCTGGGCTACACTTGATCCACAATGTCTACCTAAATAGAAAATAATGCTGTGAGAATAAAAGAAACCACAGCCAAAAAACTAACTTAAGAGGCAGAAACTTACTGATCTAGAAGAGGAAAAACGCTCCATTTGCGATACCGTCTCCAACACGCCAGCATACACTCGGTCGCGGCAAAATGACGTCATGGCTCACAACGTCCTTCGCATCTGAAGACACAGGACGCAGAGTGCAAGAGGGAGCGAACGCGTAAAGACGCCTCTCTCCAGCTGCCTGTTCATGTGACGCGGAAGTAGCTGACACGCATAGGTGGAACGCAACTCCTTACCTCTCTGCCTAAGTGCCGCCCAATTTACCGGTCTATGACACAGCATTACCAAAAGTCCCTGCACTGTAAAAACAGCTACTCTGGGTGGTAAGAAGTGACCCCCGGGCTGCTAATAACGGGGGTCCGACCTGCTGACCTCCTCTAAGAGGAAGTACCCTTGCCAGTCCCTACCAGGGAGAGAGGCTGAACTCCCCGGGTCTGGGATCCCAAACATGGGTCCTTGTGAGCCACAAAATAAAATACAGAGCTTGAAAAAACTCCCAAAAATTTTTTTTCCCACTGCGAGGACAGAAAAAAGACATAGCATAAAGGGAGGAGTTATACTATATAGGTAGGTGGATTTACATTGGTGAATTCTGTCCTATCACTGGTAAGAGGGCAGGGAATCTCATAGGTGTGGAGGCTGCCATAGTGACCAGGGAAATGTATATATATATAAATCTGTAGGGACCTATAGGATATCCTATCCCTATAGAGTTAATCCCCTACCTTTTTGTATGTAGTTCTCTTTTCCCCTGTTATTGGACCAAGCCCTTGTAACTGGCAAAGTGTAACACCCACACCTATTGGACAAAGAGTGTAATGACACTCCCCTGCCACACTGCTATATAGTGCTGTGCAGGGAGTGTCCTCTTCCTCTTTGGCTCCTGGTGCTGCTGCTAGGTGAATCTCCATTGAGCCTGGGATCACCATAGGCCCCAGTAAGCCTTTACCCCAAAGGGACCTGACACCTTTGGTGATAAGTCGGGGACCAGGTAACCCTGTGAACGAGGACCAGCTAAGATAGTAAGATATTGTTATAGTCTCTCTAGGAGAGAAAGACAGAGAGGTGTAGCAGAAAGAGCAGCTGTCGCTCCAACGAGGATTGTAGGAGGAAGTAGCTTCCCACAAGGCCTGTTTGCCTTTAGAGCAGGGACCTCAGTTGATAGGGCAGTATTTGAGCAAAGGACTACCTGAACCCTACCTGATAGATCCCGATCCCCTCACTGTGCAACGTCGGTTGAACTGGGATTTGATGTACACCTATCTGCAATATCCTTTGGGAGTCGCATCTGTTTGACTGTGAACCTTTCCTGTCCAAAGTGATTCCACCTGCTGTGTCCTCAGAACTATTGTAAGTAAACCTGTGGTCATTTGCCTCTGGCATAATAAATCTGCTCCTGTTTTACCTTTTTAAAGAACCTCCTGGCATCCATTATTCTATTTTTGTACTTATATGCCTGTGAGTTGTAGTTCAACTACAGTTTAAAGGGGAAGCTTCCATTTGGCGAAGGCTCTGCCCTGGGTGAGGATTCGCAATGTAACCCATGCTCACTACCTAGCTGGTCACCCTTAACTCCTAATTGGCAGAATAGGCCAAGAAAGCGTTCCATTTTGGCGCCCAACGTGGGGCCCGCCCCTAAATCCAGGCTATTTTTGTATTTTTGTGATTTAGTGTTTTTGTGCACTGTCGCTTTAAATTTTCGTGACAGGCGGCGGACCCGATTGGCAAAAGGCTGCCTGCACGTCTTTTCTACTAAATTTGCTAGGTATTTTTCCCTAGTATCTCAGGGCCGTGGGTTCGGGCTTGGAGGTTCTATTTCCCGATACACGAGCCTGCGCCATAGCTCAAGTCTCGCTAGTGCGAGATTTCGCTGGCGCCAATCTTTTCCTGCGCAGTAACTGTTGGCGCGCTTAGGGATTAAGGCGGTCCTTGACGTCACGTCCCGCCGCCATTTTGTGAAGGGACTTTGCAGAGAGAGGACGTGTGTATCACTACTCCACCTGTTTGTGCCTGTCGACTTCCGGCGGCTGCCTAGAAAGTTTCACCGCACTTCCACTCTTCACACCAAGCGGTACCTGCTTACTACCGCTCTTCATTTCAGCAACCGGAGGATTTCTGCATCGCTCCTGTTCAAGGTGCTGCACCATCACGGACCACGGCTGTGGCCCATCCACATGCGGACCTTCCGGACCTCCCTACTAATTGCTTTGCGGATGCGGGCATAGTGGAGGACTATTCTACATTCTTCATTCCGGTAAAACCCTTTTCAGTTATTATGGCTGACCATTCCTGGGAGGGTTGGGCGGATGCGGAGGAAACCATGACTGGGGCCCCGTTGTTCTCGGATGAGGACATAGAAGATGTAGACTTTGGCCTTAGATATATTTGGGCCGGGACATATGATGAAAACCTCAATGTCCACTTTAACCGGATAGTTGTTCCTTACTGCGGGCACTGTACCCGTGAACTATCCACAGAGACCTGTAATTTCCACTCTTCGTGCCCCCATTGCTTTCACGAGTGCTGGTTAGGTCCCTATGTACTTTATGCTGATCCTAAAAAGGGCATAAAGACCAAATCCATCGCCACAGACACAGATGGACTGTCTTCAGTGTCAGGAGACTCTGCTCCTGCACCTGTTCCCGCATATCCTCATCACCTCTCCTCAGTGCGGCCACCCAACATCCAGAGCCTGGTCACTCCTCTAAAGGCTTTGTCAATTTCTCAGTCACCGGGAGTAGGCGCTAGTGGGGATGCAGCCACACAGAGTGAGAAGCCACGTGTTCCACCTGGAGGGAGGGGGAGTACTATGCGCAGGAACCCAGATGTTGTATCTAGGCCTATTACTCCTAGGCCTGCTAAACCCAAGCCGGCCACGCCTAGGCCTGCTACTCCTAAGCCAACCACTGCACCAGAAGATGAGGCTTCATCCACAGTGGTTCCATCAGAGTATTCCAATTCTCAGCAGCCTGTTGCCTGCTTGTCTAAACCATTGCTTTCTCCAGAGGCTCAAGGGTTCTGGGTCGCTCAGGGAAGGGCCGACGCACAGTTTCAAGGGTGCAAGGTATTATCAATGCCCGTGTTCGTAACCGTTGGGGTTATCCAATGCCCTATGCACCTGAGTGGGTTTATGACGAAGTGGAGAAGAATTTGGAAGAATGGCTTTATGGAGAACTGTTAAAGAAAACAGATGTGGGACCCAAGGGATTGTTCCAGAGCGATCCACAGAAGCGGCAGTGTGACATGGTCTTCCTCTGTGACACCCTCAGCGAATGGTGGTATGGGCGTACCATCTTAAAGCACCATGTTAAAAGTTGTGTGAAGTTTCAAGAGGACCGCTTCTTCAGCTTGCCGTCCACTCTGCCTAATGGACGGAAGGTAGAGAAACCTCACCCTTCCTACTATCTTTCCTATGAACATACCCTGGAAAAGTATGGGATGATTTCTTGAACTGTCCACAGTGGATCCGGCTGGACCCTGTGTGTTGTAATATTTTTCAGTATGCCTCTATGAGTGAGTATTCCTCTTAGAGATGATTTGTTTACACTTGAGGACGTTGTTTGATTTGCCCCAAGTTTTGGGCCTTCTTCATTGTTCTTCAAGATTGATGCCCCAAGTTTTGGGCCTTCTTCATTTTGTGTTTGTTCACTCATTGGGGCTCATTTATTAACGCAGCGCAGTGGCCTGACATTTGCCCAGCGCATGCGAGTATTTAATAATGTAGCGCACGATACCTTAACAGTGCGATTTTGTGCGCTAATGTAGGTGCGACTTGTGAAACTGTGTGAAACTGCGTATCAGCTGTCGCAGTGCTTATAATAAATTGTGCGCACAGGAAGATACCGCAAAGGTAAGGATTAGTTGTGCTCATGTATGAATGCGCTGCTTTAATTAGTTGCGTCACATATTGCGCATATTGCGTTCACTTAGACGCATCTGCATTTGTTTCTGTGCTAATATTTGTTTGGTTGCAAAGGTGTTTAGCCTACCTGATACCCTTAAAGGAACCTTGGTCAATATAAACATGTTGGGTGGAAGGCGTGGTTAATATGCACTTTACAGGGGTTGTTCATCTTTGAGTAAACTTTGAGTTAACAAACATCCCCACCAACAGCAGCACCATTGTATTTGCCAGAACCCAGTTTAGCAGTGTGGCTCTGCTAGCGCAGCTGGGCAGGAATGCGCATTTTGAAGAGCGTTACTATTACGCCACAAAGAGGCAGTCGTAAAAATTGTGGTGCTGTTGACCGGGTGCAGTTTTGCACATATACAGACGCAAATCTGCGACGGCCGCAGTGCAAGCGCATTGTAGCCACGCCCCTAACAACCACGGCATCGTTTGCGACATAAATGCCCAATCTTTTGCGCAATGCGCATAAACAAAACCATCGCAAAAGCTCTGTGTTATGCGCAATATCACGCAAATATATTAGCGATCACACTCGTGATGTCGCAGACAATCTTTTGCGTCCACTTATGCGCTGCGCTGCGTTAATAAATGAGCCCCATTGTTTCAATTGCTGGACTTCTGAACATTGTCTGGAACTGTAAATAGTTGGGTTCATGAGACAAAGACTGCTGAGCCCCCACCAAAACTCTTCTACCTCTAACTACTCGCTGAGTAGCACCTTTATTCTTCGCCTTACTACTCCCCAAGTGGCTCTCAGGGACTTGGTACACTTGGGTAGGGGGGGCGTGCTATGGAATAAAGCTTTTGGTTATGGTGGGGTCATGTAACTCAACTGCACTGAAAATGAGTGTTAATTTGTGAAAAGAAATGTATGCTAAAAATTTTCTTTTCAGCCAAGCCTGTGCCTGGACCTCCTGATACACTATGGATGGTTCAAGTTTCATAAGTCAAGTGCCTGAGTGTTCCTTTAAGGACCTCATGAATGTAATAAAGTTATGCAACTGATGTTATTTGCACTGAAACTTATCCAATACAGTATTGCACTTTTGCTCTTTACTGTTCTTTTCTCCACAGTACCCATTGTTACCAGGTATTCCTCAGGAGAGGATACCAGAAGAGTGATGTTCAATGGTATTGTTGGTTTGCACTTATATATTCACTTTGTTACTATTGTGTCTATATCATTTCACCATTGTCGGGACGAAATGGATTTTTCCCCCGGGTGTATGTAGGGACCTATAGGATATCCTATCCCTATAGAGTTAATCCCCTACCTTTTTGTATGTAGTTCTCTTTTCCCCTGTTATTGGGCCAAGCCCTTGTAACTGGCAAAGTGTAACACCCACACCTATTGGACAAAGAGTGTAATGACACTCCCCTGCCACACTGCTATATAGTGCTGTGCAGGGAGTGTCCTCTTCCTCTTTGGCTCCTGGTGCTGCTGCTAGGTGAATCTCCATTGAGCCTGGGATCACCATAGGCCCCAGTAAGCCTTTACCCCAAAGGGACCTGACACCTTTGGTGATAAGTCGGGGACCAGGTAACCCTGTGAACGAGGACCAGCTAAGATAGTAAGATATTGTTATAGTCTCTCTAGGAGAGAAAGACAGAGAGGTGTAGCAGAAAGAGCAGCTGTCGCTCCAACGAGGATTGTAGGAGGAAGTAGCTTCCCACAAGGCCTCTTTGCCTTTAGAGCAGGGACCTCAGTTGATAGGGCAGTAGGTGAGCAAAGGACTACCTGAACCCTACCTGATAGATCCCGATCCCCTCACTGTGCAACGTCGGTTGAACTGGGATTTGATGTACACCTATCTGCAATATCCTTTGGGAGTCGCATCTGTTTGACTGTGAACCTTTACTGTCCAAAGTGATTCCACCTGCTGTGTCCTCAGAATTATTGTAAGTAAACCTGTGGTCATTTGCCTCTGGCATAATAAATCTGCTCCTGTTTTACCTTTTTAAAGAACCTCCTGGCGTCCATTATTCTATTTTTGTACTTATATGCCTGTGAGTTGTAGTTCAACTACAGTTTAAAGGGGAAGCTTCCATTTGGCGAAGGCTCTGCCCTGGGTGAGGATTCGCAATGTTACCCATGCTCACTACCTAGCTGGTCACCCTTAACTCCTAATTGGCAGAATAGGCCAAGAAAGCGTTACAAAGCTGTCCATTGAAATCAAGCTGATAGCATAGAGGCTATATAAACATTAAATATAGTTGGCAAAAAATACTCTGCTTGACTGCCAGGATGGTCAGTGTCGTCAGTTCAATTTACTGTATGGTCCTTTTTGAATCAGCACTCTTAATACAAGCTGTACAGCACTATTTAATGTAATAAAAGGCTTCCTAAAGATATTGCTTGGCAAATGCCATTGTAACACCTAAACTGTTGGAGTTTGTTAAAGGTAAGTAGAGCCTAGAAATAATATGGCTGGAAGTGCTGTGTTTTATATATTTGAACTTAATCATATTTAAACTTACCGGAAATCATTTACACATTAGCTGAAATTGTCTTAAGTTAAATTTGTCACAGAAGCTAATGCTTCTAATGAGGACTGAATATTTATCAGAATGAGTTTTAATGCAGTTATCAGGTAACATAATTCTGAAAATGTACCAATCAGCCTTGTATTGTTATTTTTATATTTTGTAAATACTGTATATTGTGGTCCAGTTCCTAAGCTCACATAGGACAGCAAGAAGATATACTGTGAACAGTGGCGTAACTATATAGGACCAATCAGGCATGAGAGCAGAGGCCGCTGTGTCCAGTAGTTTTGCTGCTGGCTGTGAATCAACAGAAATAAACATGGGCAGTTAGTGAGGGTATATTTGGAGGCACAAATCTGCACTGCTGTACTGTGTTGCAGTGGAATTGGGCCAATACAGAAGCTCAAGGCATAAAATGTAGTGTTTCTAGTCTAGTTCCTTGTTTTGTACATTAAAGGGCTATATGTTAACCTCCACCCACCCTCTCAGCCCCCTTAATATCCATTTATCATATAGACACCTGAGGGCCACCCCCCTAAAGCTGTAGCCCTAGTGACAGGTCCTCGAGTGCCTATATGGTTAATAAAGGCCTTGTGCATTATAGAATTTTAGTGGTCCAAAACCAGAGTAGATACAATGTTTATTATAGAAGTAACTCCAGGTATGACATTTCAAAGAATTCTTTACTGCTTTTGTAATTTATTTATGTATTTATTCTTGTTTTTCAAAAAGGATATCAGTAATTCTGTGTAGTGTTATGTTTATTTAGCTTTTTGTTTGTTATGTATGTTCAATACTTTCTCTTATGAGTGTAATCCATATTCATTTTCATTATTTAGGATACGTTAGTACTGTATGGCCTGAACACAGTACATGCTATTGAAAAAATATTGTGTGCACCACAATTTGTTGTGTGCACTGGCTTCAAAATTTGTGTGCATGCACTAGCAAACAGCTAAGAGGGAATATTGCTCATGGGTCACCACGGCCCCCTGGGTTGTAAGCCCTGCCAACAAGTAAAATGGAGACTTTCATACACACCACCACAAAGCACACCAGCTCAAAGAATAAGTAAAGGTGCACAGATTAAATGTACAGGCCCTAAGGAGCACAACTTTGAAGCATTTTCTTTAGACTTTTTATAAAAGAGTCATTAAGCATAGATGTATATATTTAGTTCTGTATAACAGCTTAAAACAACTATACCTCTGTTTGTTTATACGCTTTATAAAGCACTGTGTGCAGTTAAGCCCATAAATCTTTGGACAGAGACAACTTTTTTCTAATTTTGGTTCTGTACAGTACCACAATGAATTTTAAATAAAACAACTCAGATGCAGTTGAACTGCAGACTTTTAGCTTTAATTCAGTGGGTTGAACAAAAAGATTGCATAAAAATGTGAGGAACTAAAGCTTAACACAATCAATTCATTTCAGCAATTAGGACACATTAAAAACTGAAAATAATATGTTCATTTCTAATACTTGGTTGAAAACCCTTTGCTGGCAATGACAGCCTGAAGTCTTGAACTCATGGACATCACCAGATTCTGGGTTTCCTCCTTTTTAATGCTCTGCCAGGCCTTTACTGCAGCGGCTTTCAGTTGCTGTTTGTTTGTGGGACTTTCTGTCCGAAGTTTAGTCTTCAACAAGAAATGCAGCTCAATTGGGTTCAGATCAGGTGACTGACTTGGCCATTCATGAATATTCCACTTCTTTGCTTTAATAAACACCTGGGTTTCTTTGGCTGTTGCTTTGGGTCATTGCCCATCTGTATTATGAAACACCTCCCAAAATTAGAAAAAAAGTTATCTTTGTCCAAAGATTTATGGGCCTAACTGTACATTTGTGGTGCAATATAAATAAATACCTATATATGCAGGTCTTCCAAAATTAATACTTCCCACTCCCCAAGCAAGTAGCAATGGATGGACCACAGTTGTGACAATTTTCTAGCAGGAAACTTCAATCTGTTGAGTACTTCATTCCTTTTTAAACTGTTTCTCATTTATCCTTCGTCACCTGTAGGAAAGGCATAATTGTGGCTATGGAACAGTTTAATCATGAAACATATATTTAGAAAGATATAATGCTTAAAATCCAATAAGACAGATGATTCTCTACCTAACACCTGGGCACAGATTCAAACAAAGTTTAGAAATTAGTCAGGAGAAACTTTATAGGATGGAAACATCTGCTGCATTTAAGAGCTACAAAGCATTTACATGATAAAGCCCTACAAAGATAATTATTATCACCGATGAATTGTTTACATTTTAATTAAATAAAGTGCAATTTAAATCTGTGGAAAGACATATGGGCAGATTTATCAAAATTGAGTTTGTGAGGGAAAAAAACGCTGACAAAACTCATGCAACTTTTTTTTATCAAATGTTAGTTTTTTTTTTAAGACAGAAACTCGACAAAATATTAGTGTGTGAGTTTTTCCACAAAAAAAGGCACATGCCAGTGAGAAACTCATTGTCCCATTAATTTTCAATGAGTCTGAAAATCTCGAATGTTTTAATAAATGGGGAAAATAGAGTTTTTAAGAGAACATTTCCATTGACTTCTATACTACCTTGCCAGCTTTTACTTGCTGAGTTTTTTCTGGCGACTTTTCATGTTTTTTTCTTTTAATCAATTCCAAGTATTCGAGGTTTTGGAAAATTATTGTGCATTTTTTCTGCGCAGTTTTCTTGAATTGAGAAAAAAAACATCTATGATTTTTGATACATCAGCCCCATAGCATGTGATTTTTTCTCTATTAGACTTGAATTTGGTGTGCAAAATGTAAAGATATTGAGTCAAGGATTGATGATAGCTTTCTCTCTACTCCTCCTCAATTATCACTCGCCCATGTTCCTTCCTCTTGCACAACTATTAACGGACAAATACAGTAAAAGTAGATTTTTCATTTTTTTTCTTTTGATCTATAAACCACATCATCAAAGGTATTGCAATTTTTTTTTCAAAATTCTAAATATTCTAGCATCAATCCTTCTTTTTTTAATTTAAATTTGTATTAATTTTCTTTGACACAGCAAAATTTCAAGAAGAAAACGACACAGAAATAGCTATATTTCTAATGCCAATGAATATTTTACATAGTGTGTAAAATGTTAGTTACTGTAACTAGCTTTTTCCATTGCTTTTTTTTTTACCAGCGGTTTAGTGGGGGGGGGCTGTGATACCGCCTACCATTTGTATTCACACATGTAGTAGATGCATGGATTAATTATGGCACATAAATACACAACATATGTGATTAGTAGGAATTAGTGACTTTTTTTCTTGGTTAATTTTTGTGACACATTTTTTAACAAATCCCCAATAGTTATGGGTAAATCTGTCCCGTTTAACCCCAAAATTGTGAAACAGCGAAATATTCGCGAAACACATTGGGTCAATGGCTGTCAAAATAATTTTGACAGCCATTTATATTTATATGAGCAACTATTTTGTCCAAATGCATTAAAGTCAATGGGCGTCTGAATAATGTTGACATGCACAATGTTTATGTGCGCGCCAATTTTGACAAGCAACAACAAATTATTTTGACAAAAAAAATTTTCTCCTCAGGTTAGCGAAAATATTTTCGGGCAGTGAAACATGGATATTTGCCGTGAATCCATGCCTGGCGAATTTATTCGCCCATCACTAATCCCCAATTTTGCAAATCCCCTTGCCTTCCACATCAAGGGTCAAATATCGAGGGTTAATTAACCCGCGATATTCTACTGGGAATGAAAATACTTCGACTTCGAATATCGAAGTCAAAGGATTTTGCGCAAAAACTGCGATTGAACGATCAAAGGAATAATCATTCGAACAAACGATTTTAATCCAACGATCGAAGGATTATCCTTCGACCAAAAAATGATAGCCAAGCCTATGGGGACCTTCCCCAAAATTCAAAAATTAATCTGTTAAAAATAATTTAAACATTTAGGGGGTTATTTTTTCAAAGGCCAAGTTGATTTTTACAGAAAAATTTGAGTTTTAAAGGGTATTTTTCAGTCAAAACTCAAATTTTTGGGTTAAAAATTTTTTTCAAGAGTTATTTTACCCCAAATATGGAAATAGCTGAAATCCAATAATACTAAAATAAATCCTGTTGAGGTCATGTTTGTTGCCTACATGATGTTCGAGTTGTTTTCGGTGGGTTTTGCTCGAAAACTCAATTAATTTGAGTGATTCAAGGTTTTTTTCTTAAAAAACTCAATCAAGTATTCGAGTATTTTACCACAAATTCACTAATTTGAGTTTTTCTCATTCAAGTATTTTTTATAAATCAGAAAACATTTGAGTTGTGAATTTATTCAAGGTATAAAAAAACATCACAAACCTCTAAAATTCGACCTTTGATAAATAACCCCCTAAATCAACCGAATAGGATTGCTTTGAGTTTAGGATTAATAGAATTATATGCTTGGATAGACTTGATGGCAGATGGACTTCCCGTAATCTGGAGCTTCTTGATAACAGGCTGCCAGATAACAGATCCCATACCTGTATTTTGTTGCCCAACACTCTCCTATTCATCTTCCAGTCTGGCATTGAAACCACTGAAATTTGCCACCTGAAGCAAGGTTTTCACTTTGCCTTATGGCAGGAGCAACCCTGAAATTACCTCTTTAAATCAATCTGAATGAGTGAAGGTACAAACCATTGCCAAATAAATTTGCATTGAACTACAGAAATGATTGTACTGCAGATATTTAAGAGAACTTTCTTATTTTCTGTCCTGGAATGCAAATACATTTTAAAATGCATTCATTAATGATGAAAATATCATTTGAGAATGCATTGCCAAAGTGATTATCTACCACATTTACGTAAAATTAGTACATTTTACACTTTTATGTTCCTGTAATCCATCTTTTTAAATGCTATATTGAACTAGTAATTTCAGCTTTTTTACCTTGGATAGCATATATCAGAAATGTATTAATTCTTTTTTTATAGAAATTGTTCTTTGAAAGATGAGATAGTTACTTTGTCATACAGCATACAGGAAGCCTTCTTGGGTACTGTAATTACATTTACTATAAATGACTTATTTTCATAAATCGTGTGTGCCAAATTGACAGAAATGTTCCTTTTTCCAGTAGGTGCTCACCCTTTCTTTAGTTTATTCAGCTAAAAGCTGCATCATTTTTCCCTTTTAGTACAATGAACATGCCAGTGAACTATGTATAAGACAAAACTGTTGAATTTTGCAAGATGGATATAGCACAGAACAATCTGAAAAAGTACATAAATTATCATTTTGATATGGTGAATATATTTGAGAATATGTGAAAGTTAAGTCTTGCTTGGTATACATATCAAGTGGATTTTAGCACATGAGGGGTATTAATTAGTAAATTACAGTATAATAGATGGCTATCAAAATAAAACTAAATATTTAGAGAAAAAATAATATTCCTGAAAAAAAAAAGAAAATTTTAGTAGAAGATAGTATAAGTTAATCCAGGGACTAGTCTGATTGCCATTTTGGAGGCAAGAATTAATTTTTTCTCCCTCTGAGGCAAATTGGAGAGGCTTCAGATGGGTTTTTTTTTGCCTTCCTCTGGATCAACTGGCAGTTAGGCAGGTTAAAAAAAGTTAAAAGTTTGAACTTGATGGACGTGTCTTTTTTCAACCTAACTTACTATGTTACTAGCAGAAACTCAGGGCAGGTGGCAAAGGATCGAAGTCAGGAATAAGCAGAAAGTCAGGAACCGATGAATCAGTCAAGGAAGGAATTTAGATGCACCCAGGAACTTTACAAGAAAGACCTATATTCTGGCATCGAACCCAGGTCTTCAGCATCTATTTAACTTGAATTTCTGCGCCAGATGCAATGTGATGATGTCACACTTCTGCGCCACCATGTTGGAAGCGCAGACAAATTGGATGGGAGCGCCATTGTGTGCTCCTGACAATTACGATGTATGCAGAATCCTGAGATGAGGTGGCAATTTCTAGCATTCAGTTTAATCACACGAACAAGATAATTAACAGGCACCATGCCTGTTATATGTGGAGGTATGCATTTTTATTTTTTTTTCAAAATTTTTGTACAATGTATTTCTAGTGAACAACTAAATATGATCTCTGATTCTTGGGTTGACTGTCACAAGCAACCAAAAAAATCAACTGCATGGCTTCAATTGTATAGCTATTCTTATTTTCTTTTGTTGTGAACATATGCTATTCATCTTGCAATCTAACTTTCATACTACCTCGTTGCTAGAATATTTAAGCCCTAGAAACTGAATAACAATGAAATTTTTTTTTTTTGCCAACAGCAGCAAAATAAAAAAATGAAAAAAAAAAAGAAATAATGCAAAAGCTTTATATACCAAAGGAAAGGTGCATACAACCTTCAAATGCCTCAACTTTATTAGGATTAGGTTGGGTAGCCATCCATTTAACCTCCCCCATAAATTCTGTAATTTGAGCTACCTCATCAACTTTCAAGCTAGTACTAGATCTAAGATCAGATTAAAAGGGATTGTTCACTGCTACATCGGCCAAATGATTTAAATAATACTATTAAAATATGAGTGCCCCAACACCACTGAACCAGCGTGTCTGTTCATTTGATGTACCAAGTATTTCTTTGCTCACCCTAGTTTGATGAGTACATTCCATTTTTCTATAATTTTATAATCTCTTTAATTATTCAAATTATGGAGGCACTGAATCCACTTTTTTGGATTCGGACGAACCCCGGAAATCCTTTGCGAAAGATTTGGTCAAATACTGAACCGAATCCTAATTTGCATATGCAAATTAGGGGTGGGAGGGGGAAACATTTTTTACTTCCTTGTTCTGTGACAAAAAGTTATGTGATTTCTCTCCTTGTCCCTAATTTGCAAATGCAAATTAGGATTCAGATTCGGTTCAGCCGGGCAGAAGGATTCGGCCAAATCCAAATCCTGCTGAAAAAGGCTGAATCCTGGCCAAATCCTGACTCTTGCTGAAAAAGGCCGAATCCTGGCCAGATTCCCGAACCGAATCCTGGACTCGTTGTATCCCTAGTTCCAATAGCTGCATGAGAATACCAAGAATCAGGACACTGTCATGAAAAACTCCCATTAAGTTAAAATGTTTAATAATGAACAATCAATTTTGGAATGGAGTAAATATTGGAATGATGACCTTCTTCCAATTCTAAAATATCACCTTCAAGTTCACTTTAGAGAGTGATATTTGGAGACAATTTGCAGTTGGTTTTCATTTTTTATATTATTATAGCTTTCAGCATTCACAACAACTTAATTTTTTCCTATTTTCCTACTGATATGCTTTAAAATAATATTTTGGAATATCTGATATGCGCTCTATGGATCTATAAGACCTATAAGATCTACACGATTTAAAGAAATTTTTTTGCAGACTTACAAAACAGCATCCAAACTTTTTTTTCCCTTACTCTAGGAATAAAAGTAATTATTTTAGAAACAAAGTCCCCAAAGCAGAATTTCTCTTGGATCTCCAATACGGACTATTCCTGCTTACTTTCACCAACAAAATCTACCAGTTTGTTCTTGTTTCAATTAAGAATAATTCTTTTGGAGACCCCTAAAAATGAATAAATAAAACAACTGTCACGTTCAAGCACAAGGACGCAACTCGGTTGGGCCAAGTCACATTCCTGATAAACGTCTGATATCATCCCTTTTGTCATTTATCATATTATTGTTAATATTATTATTAATAATAATTGGTTGTATTGTATTATGTTATGTTTAGGAGAAATATTAAAACCCAATACATTTTTTTTAGTTCTAGTAATAAGCTTTTTCTATAAATAAACATGTTCTTGCAAATTACGATTTCCATGTCCTCAGAAGTTTACATAAACCTTTGTCAGCAATGACAAAATTGAAATTCAGCTATGTAACAAAGTCGTTATGTTAGATCTCATACTCAGCAGATACCGTTTAACCCCAATGTTAATGAGCATGTGACAAAGAGAGCCTCTGAAGAAAAACAAGAACCTGAGTTCATAAAATGTTTATTTCACTAATTAAAGGCTATAAGTTCATAACAGTGCTGGATTTTTTGATTATTTCGGTTATGCTTCAGCACAAAGGAAAGCAAACCTATAGATTCTATAGTGTACTCTGCTGTGGTTCTTTAAACTAGTTGTATTATTCGACTTCTACAGTAGCTCTACACCACTGCCCCTTATAGATCATTGCTTTGTGCGTTTTTGCTCCAAGCTAATGACGGTAAAAAAAAAATATAAAGACTGTGTTTAGATAAATTGATATTCTTGTTTAAATATTGTTTGTTAAAATCTGGAAGAATATTAATACTTTCAAAAAGTACAAAAACAAAAGAAAATGAAAATAGTTCCATCTTTCTTTATTTTTGTATTTATCATATATTTTTTCAGTAGATATCAAATCTTGCATATATAGTCTGTGCTACTAAATCAAAAGGCATCCAAAGAGCTCTTAGGTTTACTGTATATTTAATAGATGGTATTAGCAGAATAAAAAGCCACCAAAAATAAGAATGCAAATATATTTCATAATGTAAAAATAATGTTCACTAGACAGTTTATTAAAGGAACAGTAACACCAAAAAATGAAAGCGTTTTAAAGTAATGAAAATATCATGTACTGTTGCCCTGTACTGGTAAAACAGATCTGTTTGCTTCAGAAACACTACTATAGGTTATATAAACAAGCTGCTGTGGAGCAATGGCGGAAATTGAAAAACGGCTATATGGCACAGGTTAACTAATGGATAATAGATAACACCATTAGACATACAGAATTTATCTGCTACCTGCTGTGTAATCTGAGCCTTTTCTGCTTTGAATGGCTGCCCCCATTGCTACACAGCAATTTATTTATATAAACAATAGTAGTGTTTCTTAAGCAAACACAGCAGTTTTACCAGTGCAGGGCAAAACTGCATTATATTTTCATTACCTTAAAACACTTTTATTTTTTGACGTTACTGTTCCTTTAAGTTGCAAGTTTTAATTGTACAATGGGAGGTTTTACAAAAGAAATCATAGGCTACAAACTTTGAATCAAACAGGGAAAATAATACAAAACCTAACACCGTTTGAAACCACTTGTCTCTCAGATACTAGAATTTTGTGGAAACTTATACTTACAGTAACATCAAACATGGCTTATTACCATCATATACAATCCTGACTAGAAAAGCATTGAAGTTAGTGGGTGTCAAAAAATTTTTGATGCGCAGCAATTTTTAATGTTGTGGTGCTTTTTCCGCCTGTGAATATTTGACGTAGTTTTGCAAAAACATTGCCGGGCGGAGAAACACGGAAGTGTGCCGCAAATCCATGCCTGCTGAATTTTTTTACCCATCACTAAAACACACTGAAAGTGTTCAATTAGTAATAAATACTAAGAATGTTTGTATAAATTGCTCTCCAGATGCTATAGAACTACAGTAAAATTCAAACAAAATGAATTATTATCCAAGGATACATGGATATATGAATTTGACATGGGTACCCTTTTACATTTATTGGTAACCCAGTCCAGTCTTAAATTAATTTGGTCTGCCGTATTAGAGGACTTTAAAGAAATCAAAGGAATCCAATTGCCTAAAACTCCAGGTTTAATTTTATCATATCACCAGATTGATTCCTTTGATCCCCCCAAAACGAGAATATTATTACAACTAGTGAAGGGCAAATCTGACCCGTTTCGCAAAAATGGGGAAAATTCTCCGAAATGCATAGAAATTTATGGGCAACAACATTTTTTTTTTGATGTGCGACAAATTTGACGCGTTCCAATTTTTTTCACCCAAAAATTGCCTTCATTTTTCTGGCAAAAAATTTCACTCATCACTAATGGCAGCTTTTGATGGCAGCAAAATCTTATACCTGTCCACTGGAGAAGCAAACTTCCCACCACTGGAATAGGATGATATAAAACTGTTAATGAGCGATGTTTGATGGAGTAAATAACATCATCTTTAAATACAGCTACTTGGTTTTTCTGGAGTCAGTTTATAGAAAAAAATGGTACTTGCATATAGTTACCAAAACATTAGATCAAATAGAAAATCAACTACAATTCCTTCCTTGAAAATTAACCGTTATTCTATAAAACAGTGCTGTCCAACTTCTGTGTTACCAAGGGCCGGCATTTTTCTGGCCTACATGGTGGAGGGCCGATAATGGAAGCCAGTGTTGACTACTCCCTGTTTTTAAACCATACCCACTTTAAACCACACCCATGTTACCATAAGACCATATCCACATTAATTGTGGTAGCACACCAAAAAACCAAATGGTTGGTGCTCACTGTAGGGATATCACTTATCACCCATATGTGAAAAAAGTTGTCATATTAAGACACCCATAAATCCATATACCTCCTCAACCCGTGGATAACACAGCACTCACATAATTAAACACCTTAGGGGCCCCTAACAATAATTTAATTTTAAATGCTAACAAACCCCCAGAACAAATACCAGGCTTATGTTCCACACGCAAAGTAGGGCACATACAGGCAGAGTATGTCACACACAGGCAGAGCAGGTCACACACAGGCAGAGCAGGTCACACACAGGCAGAGCAGGGCACACACAGGCAGAGCAGGGCACATTCAGGCAGAGTATGCCACACACAGGGAGCATAGGGAAGGCAGAACAGAGCAGGAGAATGGGAAACCCATCAGAACCACTCTAAGATGTACTACATACAGTGACACAGTGCGGGTGTCCCATTAGCATTTTGTATAAAGTGCGAACAGGTGAACATGTGAACAATGCGGGCAGCTTCAGTCTGGGTCTCAGGTGTGAACAGTACAGGACTTTAGGTTGTGAACAATAAGGGGCACATTTATCAAGGGTCGAATATCAAGGGTTAATAAACCCTCAAATTCGACCCTCGAATTTAAATCCTTCAAATTCGAATATCGAATTCGAAGGATTTAGAACAAATCCCTCGATTCAAACGATTTGAACGATTTTAAATGATCGATCAAAGGATTTTTCTGCAATCAAAAAAAGGTTAGAAAAGTGCTGGGGAAGGTCCCCATAGGCTAACATTGTACCTCGGTGGGTTTAAACTACCGAAGTATGTAGTCAAAGTTTTTTTAAAGAGTACTTAGACTATCAAATGGTCGAATAGTCGAACGATTTTTAGTTCGAAACGTTCGAATCAAAGTCGAAGGTCATATTAGCCTATACCATGGTTGAAGTACCCAAAAAAATACTTTGAAATTCAACGTTTTTTTCATTCGAATCCTTCACTTGAGTTTAGTAAATGTGCCCCTAGGTGTCACAAGTGTGAACAATGTAGGGCAATTACAGGTGTAAACAATACAGGGGATTAGACTGAATTTGTGGTTTAAACAATGCAGGGGCCAGTTAATCTCTGTAGTGATAACATTTAAAGTTTACACATGTTAAGCAAACACAGTAGGTAGGTGCGGGCCACACAAGGGGGGGCATCAATTGGGCAGCCCTGCTATAAAAGATATTAAAAACCAATTGTTTTTTTATTGTTCAGAAAGATTAATGTATAAGCCGAGATTCATCTAGGTGATGGTTATCATAAATTATGTTTGGTTAAGAAGACTATGCTTATATAATGGAATTAAATGATTTAAACTGTATTATGTATAAATATTTCATTCAATAAAACAGAATATGAAAAAAATGCTCAATGGTAATTTTAAGTGGTAAATTTTTAATGAAAACTCTTTACCAAATACTCTGTACACATCAAAATGCACATTTTTTTCCACTGGTAGTTCCATTACAATATGTGACGAAAACTATGAACAAAGGTAAAATTGTTTACAAAGAGAAAAATATTGGCATTGTACTTTTTTTCCAGTAATGCAATTTTTTTTATTCTTGGGTAAATGCATTAAGACAAAAATCCATTATGTATGCACTGTAAACCACTGTACTGTAGAGTAATGACCTTTAAGTAGCTTTCACTAATATGCAGAGTAAAAAGATTTAATTATCATCAAGAATTGTCCTTATCGAATATTTACAGAAATAAACAAGTCATTTTTATGACTTGTATTTTTGATAAAAGGAAGGGTATTCCAATATAATTTATAGAGAAGAAACAAAGCATTCCACCATCTTTCAAGATACCTTGCCTCTTTAAAGTAATCCTGGTTCCCCCAATGGTAAGGATCAAGTCAATATCATTTATCTACAACAGGAACATTTGAGTTTTTTTGCAGTTGTGTAGAATATTTTTGCCATCTAAAATAAATCCAATATAACATCTTTACATTGACTGTGTCATAGATAGAATAGATTCATCAAAAACAGCAAAAAAAAAACAAACCCTCTTTAAACTATTTTGAAGCAAGGAGGAGGATGAGGAGGAATTGCACAGCACATTTTAAAAATCTACGCATTGCTTGTTTTTATATAAGGATGATGACAATGATAGAAACATCCCTTTGCCCTAGCATAACTTCATGTTTGTATTACCAAGTTTGACCTATTATTGAAAATCCAATGTACAGTATCTGCACTAGGTAAAATTAGCTCATGCTTTCTGAGATAGTAAAATGCACTTTAAGTTTAATTGTAAATTCCCATTTTTTCTGAAGAATTCATGCAATATAACACAGGACTGGATGTACAGTATAAAGATCTTCAATTTCCTTTAATTACTTGAAGCTAGTCAAGTAATTAAATAGATGAGCTGGAATAGTAGAGAAAGTTCCTTGCTTAACAAAGTTAGATATAGACATTTTCATCAATGTATAATTTTGCACAAGTTCAGGAAAAAGTTCCAAAGCATAGTAAACTGTGGTACAGAATAACCTCTAACAGTGCAGGAGCAAAAGATCAAAGTGCAGTGGTTGTTGGCTGGTGACAAATTAGTTGTGAGCCTGCTTGTAAAAAGTCTACTGCCTGTCATGTTCATAGACATTCAGCTTTGGACAAGGAGATACTTTCAAGTTGACAAGACATTTTCTAGTCAACTTGTAGTATTTACATGTGCAGTTGGCTGATCTGAACACATTTCTGACTTTTTTGTCTTTATGACTGTCTATTCACTTGACTGCCATAAAAGTTCATTGCATACTGTAGATTGATAAATAACATTAAAAAACACAACCTATTATTAATTATGTTTACATTAAAGATGTGCTTGATCCATTGGAAAGTAACAGTGGGTGAACAACAATGATGTAGATGTATAAATGTAAAAGTTTGCATACAATGAGATACACTGAAACTGGTCACAAATGTTTATTTTAAAAAGGAAGATTGTGTCATAATTACCGTGATATTCCTTTCCTAGACAAACTCCATGTTAGGATAGTCCCTCCCCCTGCTCCCATCAGCAGAACCCTTCCCAAACCTTTAAAAGACCAACCACATCCATCTACCATGTCTTTGTAACAAGCTTCTAAAAAGGAGCCCATGATTTACTAATGCGGTGTCTACTTTTGTGAAGTTGTCCCATTATGATCTACATCCATTATATCACTGTTAGCATTCTGTTTTATGGAAAATATTACTTAAATATTATATTGATTTATAAGAAAATGTATATTACTATATTTAAAAGACAACTATTTCTTTTGTAACCTTTACAGAATAACTATCTGAATGAATAGAATAAAACAGAAGGGTAATTTAGTCAAGCTGTTAGTAGTCTTGAGATCTACTGATCACCAAATAAAGGTCTACTGGTAGACCCAGATCTATCTTTTGAACACCGCTGGTATATATTTATCAAAGAGTGAAGTTAATAGTGAAGTTCCGCCACTAGAGTGAAATTCCGCCACTCTCCATTCATTTCAAAATCCCATATTGTCAAGTCCGCCGGGAGCGCGAGGAGTCGCGTCCGCTCCCGGCGGCGAAGAATCCAAAATGGCGGCGCCCAGGCAACCCACGTGGGTTCCGACGCCGGCGCTGTGACGCCAGCACGGCGCGTCGGTCGCAGGCGCGCTGACGCTGGCGCAAGGGCGCCAAATTCAAACATAAAAGGACGCCTGAGGCGCCAAGATGGCGCCCGAAAATAGGATTCCGTTCCCTAATTGTTTCCTGGGTTCCCTTGCTGTTTCTCTGCTTATATCTGCCTGATTCCTTGTTGTGACCCCTTGCCTGGACCTGGACTACGCTGATACTCTGCCTGCCATTGACCCCCTGCCTGGCCCTGGACTTTGTTTGTATTCCGCCTGTCTTTGACCTGTGTTTGGACTTTGATTATTCTCTTGCCTTACCCCTGGATACCACGACCCTGATCCCTCCTGAGGGGCTTCCTCCTAGATCCGGACTACTCCCCGGAGGGGGCTCCCGGCTCCCTGACATTATTTTCGGGCCATGGATCCTTCTGAGGAAGCCACACCTGATGTCGGACGAGCGCTTCGCGGACTGGCATCCCGCATGGAGGACTACGAAAACCAGCAGGTTCGCATTGGGCAAGCACTCGATATCCTGCTTGCTCGAGAGCCATCTGCGCCCTCCGCTGCTCCACTTTCAGGAGATTCACCCATGGCGGCAGCCTCTACGAACGCAAGCTATCCGACAGGTGAGCCTCGCATTCCACCTCCTCCTCGCTTCAGTGGGGACCCACAAGCCTGCAGGGGATTTGCCACACAGTGCCAAATTCAATTTGAGTTCCAACCCACGCAGTTCCCAAGTGAGCGTTCCAAGGTGGGGTATGTGATGTCTCGATTGGAAGGCAAGCCACTGGAGTGGGCTACATCTCTTTGGGAGAAGAATTCCCCGGTGACTTATGCTGTTAAAGACTTTCTCCAAGCTTTTCGCACAGTCTTTGATGCACCTGGTCGAGTCACGAACGCCCCTGCCCGTCTCTTGCAGCTCCGGCAGGGAAGCCGCAGTGTCAATGAGTACGCTATAGACTTCCGAACACTGATGGCGGAGACTTCCTGGTGTGATGACGCTTACAAGGCCGTATACTACCAAGGCCTATCCATCCGCATCAAAGATGATCTCGTCTCCAGAGAGACTCCTGACACCCTGGAGGGACTGATCACCCTATCTATTAAGGTAGACACCCACCACAGAGAACACCAGGTGGAGAGAGAGCGCAGCAGACGATTTTCTCCCATGTTGGCTCCTCACTTTCAAAGGCCAATTCTGCAAGCTCCCGCTGTTCCTGTGACTCATGTGTCCACGTCACCCCTGGAGGAACCTATGCAAGTAGGAAAGGCTCACCTTTCCGAGCAGGAAAGACTCCGAAGACGAATGGCAGGTCTCTGTTTGTACTGTGGTGGTCACTCCCATTTTGCCAATGCCTGTCCTGCCAAAGCCAGGAGTTTTGTACCCCGAGGTATGTCACTGGTTTCTCATGTAGGGGGTAGGGATGTAGCGAACGTCGGAAAAAAAGTTCGCGAACATATTCGCGAACTTGCGCAAAAATGCGAGCGGTTCGCGAACGGTTCGCGAACCCCATAGACTTCAATGGGAAGGCGAACTTTAACATCTAAAAAAGACATTTCTGGCCAGAAAAATGATTTTAAAGTTGTTTAAAGGGTGCAACGACCTGGACAGTGGCATGCCAGAGGGGGATCAAGGGCAAAAATTTATCTGAAAAATCTGCCTGTGTGTGCTTGGAAGAGATAGTGTAGGGGGAGAGCTGTTAGTGATTTCAGGGACAGATGATAGTAAGTTTGCTGGCTAGTAATCTGCTTGATACTGCTCTGAATTGGAACAAAAAAATAAATAAAAGCAGTCCTTACAAGGACTACTGTTATTGCAGCAGTCAGCAGATGAGATCAGAAGCAGGACAGCTGCCCACTGCAGCTACATACAGAGCACTGCAGTAGAAGGTAGATTACTAGCCAGCAAAGCTACCTAAGCTTAAATGTCCCTCAAACCCCTGCAGACTTCTGTCCCTCCAATAACAGAGCAGTATCAAAACGTTTACTAGCCAGAAAACTTTCAACTGTCCCTGAAATCACTAACAGGCAGCAGCTCTCTCCCTACACTATCTCTTCAGCACACACAGGCAGAGTGAAAAAAAGCTGCAGGGCTTCGGTTTTTATAGGGAAGGGGAGTGGTCCAGGGGAGAGCTTCCTGATTGGCTGCCATGTACCTGCTGGTCTGGGGTGAGAGGGCAAAAAAAAGCGCCAACAATGGCGAACCCAAAATGGCGAACGTCGCGCGACGTTCGCGAACTTCCGGCGAGCGCGAACACCCGATGTTCGCGCGAACAAGTTCGCCGGCGAACAGTTCGCGACATCTCTAGTAGGGGGCATTACTCGAGGGCCTCTGGAGAAGTATCAAGAAAATTCACGCAGACTTCTCCTTCCTTTGCAGATTCACCTGGCAAATAAGACTATTTGCGAAAGGGCCTTCCTCGACTCCGGGGCGGATGGCAACTTCATGGACGCCTTCTTTGCCGAACGCATGAAGATCCCCCTGCTCCCCTTGTCTTCTCCCCTGCGAATTACCGCCATAGATGACAAACCCCTGGAGTTTGAATTCGTCACTAAATTCACGGCGGAACTATCTATACAAGTTGGGGTGCTGCATCAAGAAAAACTTTCATTCTTCATCATCCCCTGTCCTTCTACTCCAGTAATACTGGGTCTTCCGTGGTTACGTCTACATAACCCCACCATAGACTGGTCCTCTGGGCAGATCTCTCGTTGGAGTTTATTTTGTCAGCAACATTGCCTTCCGCCAAAACCCCTCGAGAAGGTGAATGTCTCCACTGCGGAACTTAAGACTTTGCCCTCCACTTACAAGGGATTTTCCGATGTGTTTTGTAAAAAGTCTGCAGAGTTCCTTCCCCCACATCGCTCCTACGATTGTCCGGTTGAACTCCTGCCAGGATCCATGCCCCCCAGAGGGCGCACTTACCCTCTCTCTCCTGCAGAGACTACCGCTATGAAGGAGTACATCCAAGAAAATCTCCAGCGGGGGTTTATCCGCCCTTCTACCTCTCCTGCAGGGGCTGGGTTCTTCTTTGTGGAGAAGAAGGACGGAGGTCTTCGGCCTTGTATAGATTATCGTGGCCTGAACAAGATCACCGTGAAAAACAGGTACCCTCTGCCCCTGATTTCCGAGCTCTTTGACCAGCTGAAAGGGGCAAAGATTTTCTCCAAGTTGGATCTCCGGGGGGCCTACAACCTCATTCCCATCCGGGAGGGTGACGAATGGAAGACGGCATTCAACACTCGGGATGGGCACTATGAATATCTCGTTATGCCCTTCGGCCTATGCAATGCCCCTGCCGTCTTCCAGGAGTTTGTTAATGATGTATTCCGAGATCTCCTAGGAAGGTTCGTAGTCGTATACTTGGATGACATCCTGATCTTCTCCAAGGACCTTGAAAGTCATCGCTCCCAGGTGAAGGAGGTACTCTCTCGTCTGAGGAAGAACTCTCTCTTCGCCAAGCTGGAGAAGTGTGTCTTCGAGGTATCCAAGGTTCCCTTTCTAGGGTACATTGTCTCTCCAGAGGGACTTGAGATGGATCCCGTGAAGGTGTCAGCCATCCAGGAGTGGCCTCTCCCACTGAGTACCAAGGCAATCCAGAGATTCATCGGATTTGCTAATTATTATCGACAGTTCATCCGGGGGTTCTCTTCCCGCATTGCACCTATTCTGGCCCTCATCCGGAAAGGGGGTAGACCCAGTCAGTGGCCTCCATCTGCCTTAGAAGCCTTTCAGTCCTTGAAGGAGGCCTTCACGTCCGCTCCTGTTCTCCGACATCCCAATCCTGCTCTACCCTTCTGCATCGAGGTTGATGCTTCCGAAGTCGGAGCCGGAGCTATTCTGTCCCAGAGACACTCCACTGATGGTAAATTGCACCCCTGTGCGTATTTCTCCAAGAAGTTCTCATCCGCAGAGCAGAATTATGATGTCGGGAATCGGGAACTCTTGGCAGTCAAGCTTGCCCTTGAAGAATGGCGTCATCTCCTGGAGGGCTCTGAAATTCCTGTCCAGATTTACACTGATCACAAGAATCTGGAGTTTATACAGTCCCTCAAGAGGCTAAATCCCAGACAAGCCAGGTGGGCCCTTTTCTTTTCCCGATTTAATTTTGTTTTGACTTATCGCCCAGGTTCCAAGAATCGGAAGGCCGACGCCTTGTCTCGTAGCTTCACTCCGGTGGACCGTGACCCTGAGAGACAGGAACCAATCATTCCACCAGTCAAGATCATTGCCTCTTTGTATCCCCAATTTGCCGACCAGATCCTGGCTGGGCAGTCCTTGGCTCCTCAAAATACTCCGATTGGCATGGCCTTCGTCCCTCCGGAACTTCGCCTGGCCATCCTGCAACAAACCCACTGCTCCAGGCAAGCAGGACATCCTGGTCCAGCCAAGACCCTTGAACTCTTGAGGCGCCTAGTCTGGTGGCCTGAGATCCGCAAGGATGTAAAGGACTTTGTGGCGGCTTGTAATATCTGTGCCACTTCTAAGCCTAGCCATTCCCGCCCCAGTGGGTTGTTACAGCCTTTGCCGGTTCCCTCTCGTCCGTGGACGCATCTCTCTATGGACTTTATTGTCGAACTTCCTCCCTCCGGTGGGAATACTGTGATCTGGGTTGTCATAGACCGCTTCAGTAAAATGGCCCATTTCATCCCTTTGAGGAAGTTACCCTCTGCGGTGGAATTATCCCAACTCTTTATTAAGTACATCTTCCGCCTGCATGGTTTCCCGGTGGAAATCGTCTCCGACAGAGGCACCCAGTTCACCGCCAAGTTCTGGCGTTCCCTATGTAAAGACTTAGGAATAACCCTTCAATTTCCGTCCGCCTACCACCCGCAGACGAATGGGGCAGCTGAACGTGTGAACCAAGCCTTAGAACAGTTCCTGAGGAACCACGTGTCTCTTTGCCAGGACGATTGGTCTGACCTCCTCCCGTGGGCGGAGTTTGCTCATAATAATGCATGTCATTCCTCCACAGGAAGGTCTCCATTTATGGCGGTGTATGGACAGCACCCTCAAGCCTTTCCTCAGGACTTCGTGTTGTCGGATGTCCCGGCGGCAGATGATCTGGCAGCCCATATGTCTGCTATTTGGGTTGCAACCAAGTCTAACCTGGAGAAGAGTGCTCTAGTCCACAAGACTTTCGCAGATCGCCGTAGAAGGCCCTCTCCTCCCTACAAGGTGGGTGATTGTGTCTGGCTCTCTTCCAGGAATATTCGCTTGAAGGTGCCATCTCCCAAGTTGGGTCCGAAGTTCCTGGGTCCGTTCCCCATCTTGGAGATAATTAACCCTGTAGCCATCAGACTTCAACTCCCACCAGAGATGAGAATCCCCAACGTGTTCCACGTCTCCCTGGTGAAGCCCACCGTCTCCAACCGTTTCTCTGGTGCCCAATCTCCTCCTCCTGCCATCTCTGTGGAGGGTCAACAAGAATTCGAGGTGGAGAGAATCCTTGATTCCAGAATCTCCAGAGGGTCCCTTCAATACCTCATCCATTGGAAGGGCTTTGGTCCCGAAGAATGCTCTTGGGAGGGACACCGTGATGTGCATGCTCCTCGTTTGGTAAGAGACTTCCACTCCAAGTTTCCCCAGAAACCTAGTCCTGGTGGTCCTGAGGCCCCCCGTGAGGGGGGGGTACTGTCAAGTCTGCCGGGAGCGCGAGGAGTCGCGTCCGCTCCCGGCGGCGAAGAATCCAAAATGGCGGCGCCCAGGCAACCCACGTGGGTTCCGACGCCGGCGCTGTGACGCCAGCACGGCGCGTCGGTCGCAGGCGCGCTGACGCTGGCGCAAGGGTGCCAAATTCAAACATAAAAGGACGCCTGAGGCGCCAAGATGGCGCCCGAAAATAGGATTCCGTTCCCTAATTGTTTCCTGGGTTCCCTTGCTGTTTCTCTGCTTATATCTGCCTGATTCCTTGTTGTGACCCCTTGCCTGGACCTGGACTACGCTGATACTCTGCCTGCCATTGACCCCCTGCCTGGCCCTGGACTTTGTTTGTATTCCGCCTGTCTTTGACCTGTGTTTGGACTTTGATTATTCTCTTGCCTTACCCCTGGATACCACGACCCTGATCCCTCCTGAGGGGCTTCCTCCTAGATCCGGACTACTCCCCGGAGGGGGCTCCCGGCTCCCTGACACATATAAATGAATTGAGAATTGCGGAATTTCACTCTAGTGGCGGAACTTCACTCTTTGATAAATTTACCCCTATACTACAAAATGAGAGAGATGTTAGCACATTGTCAGACAGGTATGACCTGTTTAAAATATTACAAAAAGCGCACAACATACAATGCATGTACCATATACATCTACATACCTGATTGTCTAGCAGTCAGATCTGTTATAACAGAAAAAAGATCCCTAAAGAACAGGGACAAGATCACCTGAGACCTATATGGGGTGAGAATTACTTACACCGTGTAAGATCCTGTGCGAGGCAAACTCAACTAACAATGGAAACACTAGTACCAACCTTCTTATCCAGAAAAGATAATCCCAATGGAAACCCAAGTCACTACCAAGGAAATAGAACCCTTGTTGGATGGCAGAACATAATCTTGTAAAAAAGTATAACTGGTTACCCCTTCAGGTTTCCACATCCAAAAATAAAATAACCCAAGTGATGCTAATGGTAATCACATGAGCCATGGAAGCAGGCTGTAACACCTGGAGAGATGCTCAAAATCACACAGGAAACCAGTCTGTCCGCATGTAAAGAACAGATCTATATATAGAGAAAATCCACTATCTTACATCATATCAACTCCATCAACAAAGCTGACCCTAGTACTGGACTGGTCATATGGATATTCCAGTAAGTGTCAGAAGGGTGAATCAGGAGTGGCTGAGCCTCACAAGGAAAGTCCTACTTCTATAGAACAACAACATGAAAAACAAAGCATGACTAATAGGAGTGCTGTATATAACAAAGCATGACTAATAGGAGTGCTATATATAGAAAGGAAAAAAGACAGAGAACCCTGTGTCTATATGTTATAGACACCATGCTCAGCCAGCATAAATGGCAAAACCCCACAGTATAGGAAAAAAATGTGTCAGACTTGGATGAAGCAGACACAAACATCCAAACATCCTGTTGGGAGCTAGACAAATTTGCGATACAAATAACTTCACATTTTCTCAATTTATACACAAAAATGAAAAGCCACAAGGCTGGTAAAAGTAGGAGGAAACAATATCCTACAATAACTGCAAACACCTCAAGTAAGGGAAGACTACGGTAATCTTTAAAGAAGTCTTTAAAACATTATAGCTAACAGAGGAAATAGAACAAGTAGAAACACACAGGGATGTAACCAAAAGGAAGCTCAGGAGGGCACTGACACAGAATAAGAAGATAAAGAGTCAATACTTACCAGATGCTTCCATCATCTGCAGTCTAAATCAGTTACCTATGGTATGGAAGAACAGCCAGCCCCGCATCCTGGATACCCAATAACTAGGAGATTGGATAAACGGACAGAATAGACCTAAAAATAAGTCTGCCTTCTTAACACAGAGCAGAAACCTGACCTAAGCCACAATGATTCTCCACTTTGCCAGCAGTATAACCAAAATACTTCTACCCTGGAGAGCAGTGTTCAGCCTCTATCAACCATACTTCATAACCTGGCACAACTAACTGCCAGAAGATCTTACATGGGACTCAGGCCCCTAACTAATTATGCCTAATTACTGATGGACCCTAAGCTAACTGCCACCTCCCCCACCCATCTGTAAAAATAAAAGGGAGTGTAGGGGCCAAATCCAAAACTGCCACCAGACCACTTGTGGTAATGCCAGGAGGGCACACATATAGGGGGATAAGCACTTGCCACCAAATGCTCTGACAGCAATACAAGAAGAAAACTGAAACATAGCAGAAAGGGAGTACAAAACAATGCAAACCAGTGCCTTACCTGATCTAGGAGCAATAAATGGGGTAAGGTGCTGCGGAACAAAAGGTCCCATGGAGCAAAACCACTGTCCCTAGGACGCCTTATGGGCAGGCCAAATGCTTTCCCAAGGCTTTTTAAAGGTTCCAATGAAAACAAAAGCAAAAGGAGAAGGACAAAAAAGACAACTGTTGGTGGGTTTGGTTGGTCTTTTAAAGGTTTTGGGAGGGTCCTTCTGATGGGAGCAGGGGGAGGGACCAGTGTCAGACTGGGATGCCAGGGGCCTACCTTAGACTGTGGGTCCACTTTCCAAACTATTATTCCTCCTCTCCTTACTCAACCTCTTTATTCTCCTAGTCTTATATATCTACTTACTATACTCCATTCTTCCATTATTACACATTTTTTCCCATAAAGAAATTGGGAATGACCAGGAAATAGGCAAAATGGTTAGCAAGAGGCCCACCGTGAGTTTTCCTGGTATCCCTGTGGGAGGGACTATGCCGGTGAGAACTGACTACATCTACAATGTTATGTGAGGGTGTGTATGTGGGCAAGCATTAATACAGTCCCAAGGTTAAGCCACGTCCACTTACCTGGGCCATGCTTAACCTGGGGACTGTATTAACATGTGCATTTGATTGACATCGATTTGGCCACTGTAACTTGGGGCTTTTGTAGATTCCCACTGTATTGTGTGTCCATAAAGATTCAGAACACATGAAACACAACACTCACTCTGCTTTTAAAGTGCACACGCTTTAATTCCACTTAGGAAGAAATCATGACAATATTATGACAGAAGAGAGTCATGGTACATATCAATCAGTAATCCTGCTCATATTTATGAATTTTGATAATCATTAAAGATTGATTAAGTTGATTCAAGGACTGGTCTGATTGCCATCTTAGATACAGTAAGAAAATGTTTTTCCCTCTGTGGCTAATTGAATAGGTTTTTTCCACAGGCTTGAGGACTCAAAACAACTAAGTTCAGACTTTCAATCAATAAATATCATTACAGTTTATTTATACAATACCAATCATCCACAAATAATAATAATTGGGCTGATAATAATACTATATGACAATAGGTCCAAAGCAGAAAAATAGATCTAAGAGAACTCGCCCAGTATTGATAAACAAATGTATGATTTACTGATTGTAACAGCAGGCATCTTCCACATACATTAAGAAAGGTTCAGTTTATGGTATAAGCAGTCAGTCCATACACAGTAAACTAATTTATGCAGCAACTGCCAGTTGATGTAAGACTACAAAGGCCCAATTTATTAATTTATTATAAGTTGCTAATGTAAACTATATAAATATATACACACACACACACACACACACACACACACACACACAAACAAGCCTTGTTAGTGTGAAACAAATTGATTTAATAATGAAATAAGTAACAAAACAGCATATGCCATGCAAAGTGCTATGAAGGGGCATACTAGACCAGTAGTTGAGACTGTCCATAGGGCAGGCATTAGGTCTGGGCAGCTGCACTCAAAGTGAATCAAAATAGCAGGCCAAGAGCCAAACCAGGAATTCAGAAAGCTAATAATAAGGTCAAGGTAAGGACACATGAAACCAGGACAATAGGAAGGCACTATATTGCAAAACAGAGTTCAATGATACAGCATTGAGCAGGATTTGAAGGGAGGCTTTAATAGCCATGTAATTGGACAATTGCCTGCAGCTGCAACTAATGCAATTGATGCAAAGACAGGCACAGGGGGTAAAAGGAACAGACAATAATACAAGTTATAACATATAATTCAAAAAGCTTTAGACTACTGTACATGATGCTGCTCTGTTTAAAATCAGACATTACTTAGCATTAGTATGGACAGGCTCTTCTAGGCTTGTCCATTGGATGAAGCAAAACATTATTTATATTACTGTAGTATACTGTATGTATCTGTATGTTTTGGCATTACTAATGAGTGACATTAAGAGCATAGAAAGCAAATGCTAAGGGATACATTATTGAGCTTGTTTTTGGCAGTCACATAACCATGACAGTGTTAGGCAGTACAGCTGTACATGCCTTGTTAAACCACATACTCTATACTGCTGTAGAACAGAGAAAGTAAATATCTGCTTTTTCATGGTATTCTTTGTCAATTTTGGAGGGATACATCTTGTGGAGGAATACATATACTACAATAGATCTTCCAATTATTGGGAATTTATATTATTCTAATTATAGTACTTCTTTAAGACAAGAGACATTATTCATCAATCTTTAAAGTGATTTTGTGCATGAATTGGCCAGTGTAAGAGATTATAACATTCTCTTGGGGGGCTCCTCCATTTCCTATTGGTACTTTTTTTTAACATTGTATAAATAAAAGGGATATATTGTTTTAATTGTATATGATATGCATATGTAGCAACTCTCTCTCTCTCTCTCTCTATATATATATATATATATATATATATATATATATATATATATATATATATATATATATATATATATATATATATATATATATATATATATATAGTATATGATATGCATATGTAGCAACTCTGGCTTGACACTATATATGCGGTTTGCACCAAAGATATTGTATGACTATTTTAACCTGCACCTAGGCATATTTTTGTTTTGAGTGCACTCACTTTGGAGTATATATATATATGTGTGTGTGTGTGTATGTATGTGTGTGTGTGTGTATAGATATAGATATACTGTAGATATAGATATACATATATAAATAGTTTCCAGACCAGCACTCCCTGCAACTTACTAGCTGCATTCAAAGCTAGTAAGTTGCAGGGAGTGCGGGTCTGGAAACTATTGGTGTATGCAAAATTACCGTGCACCCCTCTCTTTTCTATATTGCCTTGGAGTGCAGATACTCATTGGAGAATTATATACATATATATATATATTTATAGGATAGATAGATGATAAATAGATAGATAGATAGATAGATAGATAGATAGATAGATAGATAGATAGATAGATAGATAGATAGATAGATAGATATTAGTTAGTAGGGGAGGTTCACATTTAAGTTATAGAATGGCTAAGCAACTTTTCAATTGGCTTTCATTTTTTCTTTGTTATAGTTTTTGAATTATTTACCTTCTTCCTCTGACTCTTTCCAGCTTTTAAATGGGGGTTACTGACCCCATAAACACAGTAGAGAATCTTCTTCTGAAGAAGCAACTTCTTTCTCAGGACAGATGAGTGTCCACCTGTTGTGTTAAGCTTAGAGTGTGAATGCCAGTTTGTATGTATGTGTATGTCAATGCCATTGTATGTCTGTGTGTGTCTTAGTGTATGTCTGTGTGTTTTTGTGTATCTATGTCTGTGTGTAAAATTAACTGTTGGGGGCAGATTTATCAAGGGTCGAATTTCAATTTTGAAAAACTTCAAAATTCTAACTCAAAAAGACCAACCGAAATTAAGTTTTTTTTGGCTGAATAGGTCAGTTTTCGATTGAATAAGTCCGTTTTTGATTGAATCATACAAATAGAAGTAATAGCGAATTCGAAACGTACGATTCAAAGTTTCCCCCCAAAAAAAATTTGATTTCCCAAAGTCCATAGGTCCCCCATAAGCTAAAACAGCAATTTGGCAGTGGTTGAAGTCAAATTTTAAAAGAGACAGTACATGATAAATTTCGAAATTCGAATTTTTGAAATTCTTTTTAATTCAAATCAAATCTGGACTATTCCCTAGTCGAAGTACACAAAAAATAGCTTGAAATTTGATTTCTTTTCATTTGAAAATTCACCTCGACCTTTGATAAATCTGGCCCTAAGTGTTAATGTGTGTTTGTAAGAGCAACTGTGTTAAAGAAGGTCTGACAAACTCTGTGTTTAAGTGTCACGGTTGGCACCCAACACCAGAACAAATGCCAAGCACCCTGGTCTCGGCTCGTGCTTCACCTGTAGTGTGACCACTTTTGGCCTCGGGAGGAGCCCTCAGCTACTTGGATGCCACAAGGACTTGAACGAGAGGTGCAAGGCTAGAGATTCTGGATAAGCAGAGGGGCACGACTGTTAGCAAAGTCTTTGGGCGGAAGGTCGTGGTACAAGGTGTAAGACAGTTGGAACTGGCCGGGTCGAGACAGGCAGAAAGTGAGCGTAAACAAATCAGGCCGGGTCTGGGCAGGCAGCGTTCAAAGCGAGGTCAGGCAGGCAAGGGTCAAATCAGAAGGATATAGCAGAAGAGGTAGTTGAAATTCAGGCAATGGATCAGGATACAGAGGTCAGAATCATCAGGAATCAAGCTCAGAGTCCAGAATAGCAAAAGCTAAAGGCACCAGGAACAAACCTATAACGGGCAATGAGAACCAGTGGGATGGCCCTTTAAATATTTTAATTTTCGTGCCATTGCCATCTCGCCAGCGCGCATGCGCCTATAAAGCAGGAGAGGCACACGGTGCACACCCTTAACAAACCAGCGCAGGAAGAAGAAAACGTGGCGGGCGTCCCTGCCGTCCCCCCACTAGGCCACCAGGGTAAGCCGTTACAGTAAGTTATAGAGACTATAAATGAACCTGTGTAGCTACATTCATCTTTGAATCTTATAGGTACAGGTTGGCTGTGGGTTTTGCCCACAACTATAAGCACATTATTCTCTACAGTTCCTTGCCCTGCTGCTCCATTGAATCCCCCACCTATCCATGGCCTCACCCTACTCACTGTACTTTTATGGGTTATTTACTAAAATCCAAATATTTCTCACTATTTTAATAAAAAATGCCAGACCAAGCTCCCATCCATGCTTTACCTTATTTATCATTTTAAAAACTTGAAAAACTCATTAAAAAAATCTCAGGGAAAAATTAGAAAAGTTCTAATTTTTCCAGTTTGATGCCTGTAATGCTCAAATTTTTCGTCATATTGGGCAAAACCTCACATTTTTTGTATGAAACCAAGCGCAGACCATTATATCTTCAAATTGGACCTCTGCTATTGACTTAAACCAGACAGGACCTTTAATAAATAACCCCCTTAGTGTTTTACCCTTTCCCTTGTCATTCTGTGGCGTTACGGCCACACTCCCCTCTGTCTCTTATAAACTTCTACCTCATTCTATATAGAAGAGGGGGATGGTGGTGGACTGCTGCAAATGTGCAAATGATGCCTAAAGTGACATTTTTTGATACCTTTTGTTCCATTCACAAAATTGTTTCGCGGTTTCTATATTATTGGACATTTTGTTCTTTCTTAACAAATGGACATTTTTTAACCATCCTGGACTTATCGCAAATGGATGCGAGCAAATAAAAATGAATACAAGATTGGTATTTTTTAACTTTAATTGTTTTAATTTTTGTATGCTGCAAAGTTTTCTATTTTGTTATATTTGTGCACACAATTATGGTCTGAACACTGGCTTTACTATTTATGTGTTAATAATGCTACACACACACAGATACAAGTGTCACTTTACCCCCTCACTATACAACTTCCAGCAGCCTCTAGCAGGGAATCCATGAGAGTGTGGCCCTGAGCTTTTGTATTTTTTATATCTGTGCACACAATTATGGTCTGAGCACTGGCTTCACTATTTATGTGTTGCAATACAACCTATATACGCACTAATGTTTTAAAATGTGTTAGAACATTTCCCTTTAAATTGATTACCCAGGCATTATGTTGTATAGGTCAAAGTGCATATGAGTTTTAAATGGGTGCACATGTTAATGGTCCTTATTCACTTGATAAAGGGTATTGAACCCGAAACATGTTGTGTTTTCCACTGCCTGGAATAAAAAGTTTTTTGCAATAATACTGTTGGAGTTCCTCTTCTATACTTGGATCACCTCATTCTATATATTTATATAGATAGAAATATCTATAATATTATGATATATATTTTTGCACCTCACCCCTTTCTCCTGCTCCTGTCCTGTATCCCCCTCATTGTTTTTTTTTTTTTTTTGGATGACCCTTATCTTTTTAACCCTTCTACCACAAGTAGCTTTCCCCTAGATTGAAATAGAATTAATAAACATAGATTCTATATTAGTGAAATTTTGTTGTGTACAACCTCTTCCTGCTGTTGTGACTCTACATTATGTACAGTAGAATCCTCATTTTTAATTTTTTTCAGGGGACCAGAAAAAATGGTGTAAAATCAGGGAAATTAATTATGCACTATATATTGGTGGGGCCACTAAAATGGCATAAAATATGGAAAAACTATAAATTAGGGTATGTAAAATGGAGGCTTCACTGAATGTATCAAGCTGTTACTAGAACTCTAGTGTATAGCAGTGTATAGCATTGCTAGAACTCTAGCAATGCTATACACTATACGGTTTCTACTTTATATATTTATAGAAAAGCTGTTGTTAGGTTTGTGTGGAAACCAAAATATGGGTACAAGTAATTTATATAATATGTTCTCCCTTGCCCCCCCCTGCAACTTTTTCTGTGGACACCCATGCCTTCAGCATGCAGCATTTACTGGTTACCTATTTAATAGAAAACATCTTATTGGTTGCTTTTGGCTATTGTACCAAGGCAAAACTAAACGTCTTTTATTGTATAAGGGGGGAAATGTCTTAAATCCACCTAAATATTTAAACAAAAAACAATAGGATTATTTTTTCAAGAACATGCATTTATATTCTTAATTAACAACTACATCAAATGGTCTTATCATTAAGATGAGTAACAAATTTGGAGGGCCAATAGGTTGCTGACTCGGTCTGTCTGCAGCTTTTATTAGCCTGTGTATGGCCACCTTAAGCCCTAAACGTTGACTGGTTGTCTAAATTAATAAATCTAATTTTTCATTTTTTGCAACAAAGAGGTGCTGCAGTGGTATTTTGTATGTCTATGTAACTCCAGGAAATGGTTTCTGGACTGCTTTGCACTCAACTCACAAAGTTATACAAGGTGGTCGAAGCACACACAATTGTTTCTACTCTAGATTCTGAGATATGCAGCAGCTCATTATACAGAGGGTGTCTCAGTGGACTGTTGATTTTTTCGATTAATATCTTTGGGGCACATTTACTTAGCTCGAGTGAAGGATTAGAATGAAAAATACTTTGAATTTCTAAGGTTTTTTTGGCTACTTCGACTACGACTTTGACTTCGAATCTATGATTCAAACTAAAAATCGTTCGACTATTTGACCATTTGATAGTCGAAGTACTGTCTCTTTAAAAAAAAAAAACTTTGACTACCTACTTCGCCACCTAAAACCTACCGAGCACCAATGTTAGCCTATGGGGACCTTCCCCATAAGATTCTAAGCTTTTTTTGATTGCAGGAAAATCCTTCGATCAAACTATTTTTCCTTTGATAGTTCAATCGAAGCATTTGCGGTAAATCCTTCAACTTCGATATTCGAATTGCGAAGGATTTAACTTCGAGGGTCGAATATCGAATATCGAATGGACTACTATGACCTTCGGCTACGACTTTGAATCGAACTAAAAATCGTTCGACTATTCGATAGTCGAAGTACAAAAAAACTTCGACCCCCTAGTTCGCCATCTAAAAGCTACCGAACTCAATGTTAGCCTATGGGGAAGGTCCCCATAGGCTTGGTTAACTTTTTTTGATCGAAGGATATTCCTTCGATCGTTGGATTAAAATCCTTCGAATCATTTGATTCGAATGATTTTATCGTTCGATCAAAGGAATAATCCTTCGATCGTACTATTTGCGCTAAAATACTTCGACTTCGATATTCGAAGTCGAAGGATTTTAATTCCCAGTCGAATATCGAGGGTTAATTAACCCTCAACATACATAGTAACATAGTAACATAGTAAGTAAGGTTGAAAAAAAACACATGTCCATCGAGTTCAACCTTTTTTTTTTTTTTTTATTAACTACCTATCTGCCAGTTGATCCAGAGGAAGGCAAAAAAAAAACCCATCTGAAGCCTCTCCAATTTGCCTTAGAGGGGGAAAAATTCCTTCCTGACTCCAAAATGGCAATCGGACTAGTCCCTGGATCAACTTGGACTATGAGTTATTTCCCATAACCCTGTATTCCCTTACTTGCTAAAAAGCCATCCAACCCTTTCTTAAAGCTATCTAATGTATCAGCCTGTACAACTGATTCAGGGAGAGAATTCCACATCTTCACAGCTCTCACTGTAAAAAACCCCTTCCGAATATTTAGGCGGAACCTCTTTTCTTCTAATCGGAATGGGTGACCTTGTGTCAGCTGGAAAGACCTACTGGTAAATAAAGCATTAGAGAGATTATTATATGATCCCCTTATATATTTATACATAGTAATCATATCACCCCTTAAGCGCCTCTTCTCCAGCGTGAACATCTCCAATTTGGCCAGTCTTTCCTCATAGCTAAGATTTTCAATACCTTTTACCAGCTTAGTTGCCCTTCTCTGTACCCTCTCTAATACAATAATGTCCTGTTTGAGTGATGGAGACCAAAACTGTACGGCATATTCTAGATGGGGCCTTACAAGTGCTCTATACAGTGGAAGAATGACTCCCTCCTCCCTTGACTCTATGCCCCTCGATATTGGACCCTTAGTGAATTGGCCCCCAAGTGTGCTAAATAGTTGTTTTGTATCTTAAATTTGAAGAGATTCAACAGATGCGTCTTTAGTAATCCAAAAGTAATCTTTTAACGGTTATAAATTTTTATTTGTTGAAATTTATTTTCCAATTAAATTTTTCATGCCAATCTTCTAATTAATGTCTAACTAACCAAGAAAACAACATACAATATGTGAATTTTTAATAAGTGACCTATATTTGTAAGTTGCTGATCTTTGAGTTTGAGAAACCTATATATTTATTCCCAACCAGTGCAATGCATTTTCTGTACTTTTGATTTATTTGGATGTTTCATAAAAAGTACAGATGAAGCCACTTGGATTTGTGAGTTAAATGCGTCATGACTCAGGGGTAATTGAAGAAACTGTGTTATCTTAAGTCATCTTAACTCATTTAATGCATTTAACCTTTTCATTAGCATACCAAAGCTCCATTGTTCACAATGGTGAATGCTTTAATTAGATGGGATGTTGTGACGCAGTTTTCTGTGTTAAATGAGATAAATGGGATATCTGTGTTTAGTTATTCTGTGTCAAACAGACAAACCAAAGTGGCTGCATCTGTAGATCTTTAAATACATTCATCCAACACAAAAGCTTTCTGAGCTACTCTGAATATATCTCATGCAGATGCATGACATACTGTATATGGAAGATGCTATTTGGTGCAAATTGAAAGCAGGAAATCTTCATAAATCTTCAATCAGTTCTTATATGTTAAGGTATGTAAACAAGAATGTAACCCCTTAACTGTTGGAGAGATTCCTCTTGGAGGAATTAAGAGCCATGTTTTTCTTATATGTATACCAAATGTATATTCACTTTAACTATTCTGTTTTTTCACTCATATTATATGATTTTCACACCAATGAACTAAAGTTGAGTAAGCCCTACAAAACAAACACAACCACAGCTTTTTGCTACCTTGGAATGCTCTCCTTGTCTTTAAATTCATTAATGGAGGTCGGGATATCGGTATACTCGGAAGAGGATTTGATGCATTTCTAGTAAGTTAAGGCAGTGCGGAGAACTTTCTGCTTATTTTAAGCCCTACAAAACATAGGAGTGAGTTGAAGTTTATGTAGATAAGAAAAGCTGCTGTGGAAAGTATATGCATCTGTTAGAATTGTGTGTACCTTTGTATGAATTTGAGCTGAGTCGGGCCATCCAGATTGTAAATCATCGTCATAGCACTATGTTGCTCAAAGTATTTCTGTTCATGAGGTCATGAATATATCAGTTTAAGCCTTATATTACTTCTGGATGCCCTATAGTATACTGTATATAAAGTCAAATATATAATTTCATCATACTCCATTAGAGGCATATATGCAAAGCTAGTTTGTATCAACACTTTTGGATGTGCTATTTTTCTTAATATATATAACATTGATAATGTATTATAATAAATTAATATTCAGTATGTTTAGAAAAAAGTTAAATATTGCAAGCATTCTTTTGATTTTAAAAACTTTATTTTTACATTTACATGTTCTCAAAAATAAATCCCACTGATCCATTTTATGGTTATTAATGGCCAGCTGTCAGCTTTTTAACAAGTTTCACAACAATACTTTTATCACTCTGAAGACTGACATAAATTAGGCAATTATTATTAAGCACAGGATAAACTCACTGGCAGAGCCAGACTAAAAATGCCTGCCAGTTTGTAGTTTCTGCTTGCATGGTTAAAATACTAAATATAAAATAAATAAAAACATCCAATTGGAGTTTTAGGAAGAAAGGTACAATTTTGATAAACTTACAGCAAGATTACTGCTTCTAAATAGAGAAAGTGTGGCAAAGCGAAAGTGACTAAATCAGTCCACATCCATTTGTAGAGAAACATTCAAATTTATTCTTCTAAATTAAAAACAGCAGAAATTGGTACAGTAAACAGATGGAGACACATTTTTTGTACATGGCAGATAAAGTGCATATATAACTCATTTCATTCTGTCCTGGGTAGTGATGGGCAAATATGCGGCGCTGGCGTCTCGTTTTTGACGCCGGTGCCCGTTTTTGACGCCGCCACCCGTTTTTGACACCGGCGCCTGTTTTTTGATGCCGGCGCCCGTTTTTTACGCTGGCGTCCGTTTTTGACGATTTTTAAAAGTTTTATTTTAAACATTTTTTGCGTTAAAGTAATTGAAAGATGAAATTGTATACCTATAAGTGAAATCCTAAAAAACAAAAAACTAAGAAGTCACACAGCTATGCCTGTATCTTCTTGATACTTATAGGTGCTGAGCTACTTATGGGCAGTTTATTTTCATTTACTAACCTAACCACAGTTGCCACCCTTCAAATTTTCCTGCAGTCAGATTTGCAAATAATTCTATACATTAAAGGAATTTGCATCATCACGTGTTCTGCACTTCTATATAGTTGCACTTGGTGCTACTTCCTACTAAATTGAGTGCAGATGTGCCTGTTTTCACAAGCTACTGTGAATACCCTGAAGCTACAACCACCTCTGAACCAGATGGTAGCTCCAGGGTTCTTACATCGGCCTGCATCATTAGGTGAATGAACGATAAAAATTATGTCAACCAAACGTAGGAAATACTAAGTGCAACTGAGCACAATTCACATAAAATAGCATTTACATTTTAATTGATTTACATTTTAAAGTAGTGATGGGCGAATTTGCGGCGAATTCCCGCGATTCGCCACCAGCGAATAAATTCACAAAACCGCCATGAAAATTCACCAGTGTCAAAAAAAAAAACGGACGCCGGAGTCAAAAACGAGATGCCGGCACCGCTTCGAAATTTGCCCATCACTATTCATAAGCATGGTGGGCCACCAATGATAAAAATAAAAAGTGAAATGTAGT
Source organism: Xenopus petersii (assembly GCA_038501925.1). Lineage (NCBI taxonomy): Eukaryota > Metazoa > Chordata > Amphibia > Anura > Pipidae > Xenopus > Xenopus petersii. The sequence continues at coordinate 89,058,922 of CM076674.1, read as the reverse complement.
CTCATAGTACATTAACATTTGCTTATATCATATGCAGATGGAGGTTACTTTAATGGTAAACTGTCCTCCCTTTTCCATTGTACTGTAACGTGTTTGCTTTCAACGTGATCCCTCATTTAATGCACCATTACAAACGGAACCATCTGCATTTTTAATTTGCATTCTTCTTTCAAAGATAATTGCTAAAGTAAGCATGTTTAGGAAAGTGTAGAGAACATTCTGAAATTGTTACATATTTGTAACTACATAAATGTGCTTTATTTAGATGAATATTCAGCTATTTCAGTTGTATCAAAGATAATCCTGTTTTAATATCGTATTCACGTATACAATGCTAAGAAGTCATTATAAGTTTCCCAGAAAGTAGTAAGGGGCCAATGCACAGAACATTATTACCTCTATTATATGACTATATAATGATAGTTCTTGAGCTCTCGTGTCTGCAATCTCTTTTTAATGTTTGTCATGGGACTGTTTAGCTTTTAAAACCTATTAAAGTGGCTTTTTTTAGTCTAATGTAATGATGAAGCCTTTCACTTTGATCCAATAGAGCATAATTGTGAGTTAGAGGACTAAGTGCTGGATGTTGACCCTCAAAGGAATGCTGGTGCCAAAAATGTGGAAAGATGGATAACCGTCTCTTTAAAAGGAAACCATTGTACAAAACAGCTTTAGACTTTTAAAGGAAGAAGAATCATATATTTACAGTATATATATTCATTTATGGAATGATATAAAGTATTAATTAAGGGTATGTCTAAAGCAATTGGACTTCATAGAGCTTTTCTAGTTATTGTTTATGGTAGCTATTTTTGATTTATAGATCAAGTGGGTATAATATTTTTTGCAAATATATTTAGAGTGTTCATTCTACAGGGCAGGGACCTCCTTCCTACAGTGTCTTCTACTATACATGCCATTTAATCTCTATACATTAATACATATTTATTGCAATTTTTGCCCTCTATGTGTGGTTTCTCTATACTGTAAAAATTTGCAGTGCTGTGTATTATAGTACATACATACATACATACATCCAAACTTGAGCACGGATGTCTTCAAGATCAAGAATATTTATCTCTAGGCTTTTAAAGTAAGACGATTCATATATTACAGTAAATGTATATTCATTAAGGGATGATATAATGATATAAAACACAGATGTCTTCAAGATCAAGAATATTTATCTTTAGACTTTTAAAGGAAGAAGAATCATATATTTACTATATCCCCAAACACGTACTTACCGTGACTTGCAAGCTGTAGACGTGTCACATCTCTCTTCTTCCTTTGACTCTCTTCACTCTAATATCTCAGCCATCTCATGTCCTAATGTGGCTACCTCTGTCTACTATAGTACTCTCACCACTGCCCTAAATGAGCTTGCTCCTATAAAAACTAAACGTTCTAGACCCAAACCACTTCAACCTTGGCATACTGCTCATACAAAAGCGCTCCAAAGACACTCACGTGCACTTGAGCGTCGCTGGCGCAAATCCCGTTCAGAATCAGACTTTTGGAGCTACAAATCTGCCCTGCGCTCCTTTAACACCAGCCTCTGCCAAGCCAAACAAACATACTTTACTGCACTCATTAACTCCCTTTCTAAAAAACCAGCACAACTTTTCTCCACCTTTAACACTCTCCTTTCCCCTTCTCCACCCCCTCCATGCACATCTGTCTCTGCTTAAGATATTGCTGAGCACTTCAAAAACAAAATTGACACTATCAACCCCCCTAGACTTCCACCACCCTCCCTCGACACTCCTCAGTCTCTCCTGTGCTTCTTCACCCCTGTCACTGATGAGGAAGTCTCAAAGCTTCTGGCCTCTTCTCACCTTACCACCTGCCCGCTTGATCCAATTCCCTCAAAACTTCTCCGCAATACCAATCCTTGTCTAATCAAAGCCTTAACTCACCTATTTAATCTTTCGCTCTCAACTGGACTGTTTCCTTCTCAACTAAAACATGCTCTTGTCACCCCCATTCTGAAAAAACCCTCTCTTGATCCCTCCAATCTTGACAACCTCCGACCTATCTCTCTGCTACCTTTCATCTCTAAACTACTTGAGCGCCTAGTCTACAACCGACTTACCTCATTCCTCTCTGACAATAACCTGCTGGACCCCCTACAATCTGGTTTTAAGCCACAACACTCCACGGAAACTGTCCTGACTCGACTAACTAATGACCTTTTAACCGCTAAAGCCAACAATCATTTCTCACTACGAATACTGCTTGATCTCTCAGCCGCATTTGACACTGTAGATCATCCTCTCCTCCTCCAATCCCTCCAGTCGCTTGGCCTTCGTGACACAGCCCTGTCCTGGTTCTCTTCTTACATCACCAATCGTTCCTTCAGTGTCTCCTACAATGGAGTATCATCTTCTCCCCTACCTCTTTCTGTTGGAGTTCCTCAAGGCTCTGTCCTGGGACCATTACTATTCTCCCTCTATACTTCCTCCCTTGGCAAATTAATAAATTCGTATGGTTTCCACTACCACCTCTATGCTGACGATACTCAGATCTATCTCTCATCTCCTGATCTCAAACCAGAACTCCTAACTCGCGTCTCCTCCTGCCTGTCCGCTATCTCTACCTGGATGTCGCAACGCTATCTTAAATTAAACCTCTCTAAAACTGAAATGGTTCTCTTTCCTCCAACTAACACCAGTAGCATTCCCGAAGTATCCATCATAGTTAACAATTCCACTACCACCCCCTCTCCCCAGGCCCGATGCCTTGGGGTTATCCTAGATTCTGCCGTCATTCACTCCTCATATCCAGTCACTTATTAAATCATGTCACTTCCACCTAAGGAACATATCCAAAATACGATCATTTATCAGCCAAGATGCTGCCAAAATTCTTATTCACTCTCTCATCATATCACGTCTAGACTACTGTAATTCTCTTTAAATTGGCCTCCCCCTCCAGAGACTGTCACCTCTCCAGTCCATAATGAACACTGCTGCGAGGCTCATACACCTCAGCAACCGCTCCTCCTCTGCCTCACCATTCTGTCAATCCCTGCACTGGCTTCCGTTACCTTTCAGAATCAAATTCAAATTAATGACACTGACTTTCAAAGCACTTCACAACTCTGCTCCACCCTACATCTCTGAACTCATCTCTATATACTCACCCACTCGCTTACTACGCTCCTCTACTGACCTGCTACTCAACACTTCTCTTATTACCTCTTCACACTCTCGCATTCAAGACTTTGCAAGAGCTGCACCCCTCCTCTGGAACGCTCTACCACGGTCTGTCCGACTTTCTCACAACCTTTCTGCTTTCAAAAAATCTCTGAAAACGCACTTCTTTCGAGAAGCCTACCCTCACTCTGCTTAACTACCAAACGCAACACCACATACAGTACCACATTTCTCACCCACTTACTTCGATCTTGCCCACTCCCACACCTTGTGTATTACTCCCTTCCCTTTAGACTATATGCCTATGCATAGGGCCTTCCTCACCTTTTGTACCTTTATTGATTGTGATGTTTGTTACTCCATATATTCTATATATGTAATTCGTGTGATGTAGTTGTATAATCACATTTACTTTGCAGTGCTACGCAATATATTGGCGCTATATAAATACATGTTAATAATAAAAAAATAAATATATATATATATATATATATATATATATATATATATATATATATATATATATATATATATATATATATATATATATTGTGGGGGAATGGCTCTTTAGGTAGTAGCAGCAGCAACTCCTTTCACACAGACAGAAGACAGTACACAGGTTTCCAGCTGATCTCACGTGTGCATTTATTTAACACTGCAGCTTAAACACCAACATAACAGTTCATACCCTTTGGGAAGGCAGTAAATAAAAATAGTCCAGCTGTACTGATAAATGAAAATGTCCTTTTCCCAAAGGTCCCAAAGTCTCCCACTTGGGCACTATAAGTCCAGCAAACAAAATGAACTGTTAACTCACAGTCCTTTGGAGATTCCTTGTGCTTTTCTCCTGGAAGCAGCCGCTCCCCAAACACTTAAGGCAGAAGCTGGTAGCCAGTCCTTGCTACCAGATAACTTGTCTCTTTCTGGAAACTTGTGCCCAGCAATAAAAGTCCTTATGCTTTAAACACAGGTAACATGCAGTTACTAAGCAAACTATTAACACAGCCCTCCAGTAGCTCTCCTTTCTCTCTCTCCAGGGCAGAGAGCAGCCTTAATTGAGCCCCCACCTTTTACTCCAGGTGAGGCTAATCACCTTCCTGCTACTCAGAGCCTCATTTTCACATCACTTTGCACTGCTTCATAGAGAATTCTGGGAGGGATATACTTTCCATCCATGATTTTCCCAACCATGCTACAATACATATATATTCATTTAGGGGATGATATAAAGTATTAAGTAGGGGTATGACTAAAGAAATTGGACTTAATAGAGCTTATGATATTTATCTGTTGGATAAGTAAAACATTAGAAAGTTTATTGTGTTCTACGAGAATTTACAGAATACATTAATTATCTGGGTCAGAAAGCCCTGCAAAACAAACCTGAAGACTAGCTATGTTGAATAAAGTGTAGCCCAGTGAACATTGCAAAACATACTGTATAGGCCATTTATATTCCTTGTGTAAATTACTCTAATTGCCATTGATTAAGCACATGCATGTGAATAGTCATGAACACAGCTGCTTAACAAACAAATGTAAATACTAAAAAATATAAATTATTAGGATTACTTTTGCATAATAATATTAAAGGAAAACTATACCCCCAAACAATGTAGGTCTCTATTAAAAGATACTGAGTAAAACAGCTCATGTGTAAAACCCTGCTTCATGTAAATGAACCATTATCATAATAATATACTTTTTTAGTAGTATGTGCCATTGGGTAATCATAAATAGAAAATTGCCATTTTAAAAAATAAAGGCCGCCCCCTGAGATCGTAAGATTCACTATGTACACATACAAACCACATGTAAGGTCACATGAGCCAATTAACAGACAGAGTTCTGCCTTTTGCTTCCCCACTTCTTCCTGTTACAGTTAGTGTTGTAGTATTTCTGGTCAGGTGATCTCTGAAATGGTGGTTCAAGGCAAGAGATGTAAAAGGGCAATATTTATGTAAATATATTTTCCAGTTCGGTAAGATTCTTTAATATGTCATTCAATTTGATATAAACTATCTGTTGCTTAAGTATTCATTTTGGGGGTATAGTTTTCCTTTAAATTATCTAATTTTAGCCCTTAATATATTTGACCTATTTAAAAAGAGCCCTTCAAAAATATAGCACATGTTCAAGAAATAATCATTTTAGCTTATGAAGCAAGTGAGCTAAATCTTTCATTTTATAAATTCCGTGGCATCTGCTAGACAGTCAGGAAAACAACAATTGCTAACACTGGCAACCTAGAGCATAGCCGCATACATTTTATACAGATTTAAAGTGACACCAGCAAATATAAAATACAGCTATAACGACACTGTTTTTATGTTCTGTTTTAAAACCACAGTAATGTCAGCAATGATTGAATTACAATATAATTAGACAAGTTTTATTGTATGTGCATTCCAGTGAACATTGTCAGTGTAATTAAATGTTCTATGCAGATGTTAAAATGTTGACTATATCAAATGTTTGCCTTAAGGAGTAGTTTTATGTTATATCTTGCCACATTTAAAATAAAGATTTAAGAAAATTACATTCCGATTGTTCAGCATTTTAAAGGATAAATCTAATTAAAAAAGAATCATGACATTTAATTGCCTTTTAATTTGTGATTGCTTTGGTAAGTTCACACAAACAAACACATTTTATTGTCAAGACACTTTCATGATAATATGTCCAGATTAAGACATGAAGTGCATTTTAAATCAAGTGAAATGCTAAAAGCAACCAGAAGTGAAGAGAAACAGGGAATGATATATAAAATATGGTTAAACAATAATGATCTTACACATTGTTTTGTTTTATTCAAATTGTAACACAATATACAGTAATGGGGCCAGTTATTCAGAATGCTCAGGACCTGGGGTTTTCTGGATAAGGAATCTTTCTGTAATTTGGATCTCCATACTTTAAATCTACAAAAAAATTGGTTTTATTATTACAGAGAAAAAGGTAATGTGCTTTCACATTATGGATAATTTAAATAAAATTGAGTCTATGGGAGATTTACTCCCCATAATTTGGAGCTTTCTGGATTAGGGGCTTTTGGATAACAGATCCTGTACCTGTATCATTTTAACACAGGCTTATTTAAGAAAATACAGATTTCATGCATTAGTATTATATAAATAAAGTAGGGTAAGCAGAGATGGCACATACCGTATATACCCGCGTATAAGCCCGAGTTTTTCAGCATCCAAAATGTGCTGAAAAAGTCTACCTCGGCTTATACGCGGGTCAGCGGTACCCGACCCGCTGAGATTGCAGTCACTTTTAATCATTCCTATACCAACAGTTCACTTGGGGAGAGACTGCAATATCCCACAATGCCCTCTGTTGGTTATATGAAAGAATAACAGTGCGCCCTCTGTTGATTATATGAAAGATTAACAGTGACTGCAATATCACACAGCGCCATCTGTTGGTTGTATGAAAGAATAACAGGGACTGCAATATCACACAGTGCCATCTGTTGGTTGTATGAAAGAATAACAGAGACTGCAATATCACACAGCACCATCTGTTGGTTGTATGAAAGAATAACAGGGACTGCAATATCACACAGTGCCATCTGTTGGTTTTATAAAAGAATAACCGGGACTGCAATATCACATAGCGCCCTCTGTTGGTTATATGAAAGATTAACAGTGACTGCAATATCACACAGCGCCATCTGTTGGTTGTATGAAAGAATAACAGAGACTGCAATATCACACAGCACCATCTGTTGGTTGTATGAAAGAATAACAGGGACTGCAATATCACACAGTGCCATCTGTTGGTTGTATAAAAGAATAACCGGGACTGCAATATCACACAGCGCCCTCTGTTGGTTATATGAAAGATTAACAGTGACTGCAATATCACACAGCGCCATCTGTTGGTTATATGAAAGATTAACAGTGACTGCAATATCACACAGTGCCCTCTGTTGGTTATATGAAAGAATAACAGTGACTGCAATATCACACAGCGCCCTCTGTTGGTTATACAAAAGATTAACAGTGATGGCAATATCAAACAGCACCCTCTGCACATGGTAGTAGGACAATGCACACAGTAATCCGTTTGGCAATTCTCTGTCACCATCAGCTTTGCAAAGAAGTCCGGTTGATCGCTGGGGGGGTCGCTTTGGCAGAATGTGCGCTGCTGGGAGACAGGGCTGTAGTTGTGTCTAGGCTTATACACGAGTCAATAAGTTTTCCCAGTTTTTGTAGGTAAAATTAGGTACCTCGGCTTATACACGGGTCGGCTTATACACGAGTATATACGGTATGTCTCATACATACTGTATATTCTACCCTAATTTGAAAGGGACTGCATAAAAACTGAAAAAGCTCTACCAGCAGTGGTGGTTCTGTTAAGGGCACCATGGTATTCATAGTATATCAGATACAAAAGCATTTCAGTTAAACTGAACTAAACAGTATTTTAGGTTATTTACTAAACAAATTTATCTAATTTTTTAATTAAAAAGAACAACTAAACCCACATGCCTGATTTGACCTTATTTATTCATTTAAAAACTCAAATTAATTGGGAAAAAAACAGATAAAATCTTCTGATTTTTTCTCTGGGTTCTTTTCCCGAAAACCCAGAATATTTAAGATTTTTGGGCTAAACCCAACGCAAACCACAATAACTTCAAATTGATATTGGTGCCTCTCCCATTGACTTATACAGGACATCAATAGGTCTGAGATGGCTGATTTTCAGATTCAGACTTTCTGCAGCATTAGGGTATAATAAATCTTGACAAATCTGAGGGGTTTTTTTCCATGAAAAAATTTGACTTTTTGCCCCCAAAAGCCAGACCAGACAAATTTAAGGTTTAGTAAATAACCCCCTTAAGGTCGCTGGACCCTTGATATACTATCCTGGAAATTACCGCTTATGGCCAGAGCTGCTTCTGAAGCAAATACTGTAGTATAGTAAAAAATATAGTAGGACTCCAGAGTTACAGACCCCAGTTTAGAGATTAAATACTGTCTTTTATGTTTTAGTAAGATTTCAGGTGTCTCTTCATAGTGAAAACAAGCAGAATCTGCTCCGTTTTTTACGCTTATTTATTATTACATTTTCCTGAAAATTTGATTTGCGGTAAAAAATCTGATTTTCACAATTTTCGCAATCTTTTCAGAATTATTTACCCGAAAACTCAGAAATGCATTGAAACCCAGCACATCAAAAAGTCATTGGCACTTCTCCCATTGACTTATATGCAACCTTGACAGGTCTGAGATGACCGGATTTTCAGATTCTGACTTTTCCATCCTCGGGGTTTAATAAATTCCGAAAAATTCGTGATTTTTTAGAAGTCTGATTTTATAAAAAAAAAAATCACAAATTTTTCATGGTTTTGCATTTGGAGTTTAGTAAATAACCCCATAGATATTCTATAAACACACTGGTTTACTTCCATACACCAGAATCGCATTCTCTGCTTAAAATTATAGGTTTTTTAGAAGCCACAAATCCATACCTGGTAAATATGTAACAAGTGAAATTCCCATTGTATTTACACTATACTGTTTTATCGTTCTTTTTGTGTACAAGACATTATGGTTATCCATTGCTCTGGAAGCTCCTTGGTCCTTTTCATATGCAATGACATCATGGCACCGTGTACAATGATGATATTATGATGCTAAATTGACGCAAAATGTCTTTCAGGAACCAGACTTTGCTCAGGGATCGTTTTAGCTCACTCCAACCACTCTTTCTACTGGGCAGAATGCTCCAGCATTGCTGACCCTGGATTTACTTTTGACCTTGTTTGACCTCTCTATTACTACCTTGCCTGGAATCACTTTGTTTTACTTTGAAAGCAGCTAGTAAGTTGCAGGTAAAACGTAGTCCCTTTGTAAAATGTATAATGAAGCAATAGAATTCTTAATGAATCAGATGAAAATTGAGCATAGGACTGGCCAGATATGGGATGACTTTGACGTAGTTGGCCAGCTTAAATATATTGCAATATATGGACAAACAATCCCTGTTTTGTTTAAAGGGTAAGGCATTTTTTAGTAGCAGTATGCACAAAATGTCTCTGTCTTAAATATATTGATAATGGGTTGAGTGCAGAGGACTCTTGTATTTGTCTATATGTATTTTGTGGTCACAACCTCATTGCACCCCCGCCTAATGGTTTTAAAAACTAGTGGTGAGCACAACTTTCCATTGTTTGTCATATCTGGCCTTAATCCAATCATTGGCCCTGGGGCCAACAACAGTGGGTATACAAGCTGTCAGAGCAAAGACTGAATAGACTAGCAGATGCCAACCCAGATCCAATGTGAAAATGAAACCACAGTTAGATAGGCTAGTCGGGGCACCCCATACATGGGCAGATATGCTGCCGGATTGGTCTAAAGGACCTGAATCAGAAGATTAAATCTGCCCATGTATGGCCACCTTTATTTAAGGGGCAGATTTATCAAGGGTCGAAGTGAAAATTCGAATTAAGGGGCAGATTTATCAAGGGTCGAAGTGAAAATTCGAATGAAAAAAATTCAAATCAAACAATTTCAAATCTCATGCTATTCTTTGTGTACTTGGGACAAAAAATCGAAAATTAAAATATAGAAATTTATCATTTACTGTTTCTTTAAAACTTCGACTTCAACCATTTGCCATCTAAAACCTGCCAAATTGCTGTTTTAGCCTATGGGGACCTCCTTTTTTATTCTAAATTCGACCCTTGATAAATCTGCCCCTAAGTTGTTAGACTGGCCAATGGAATGTTTATTCTTAGTTTCAGCAATAGTGATGGGCAAAACTGGTGTGTTTCCCTTCACTGAAAAATTATAATAATAATAATTCCATTGGGGGCCTGTTTGTCTAACCATATTTGTGCAAGATTCCTCCCACTGTATTTATCTGTATTGTGCATTATTCTTGAATATTGTAAGAATGTATGTTACTGTAGTATTGGGGAAAACCATCCTAATTCTCTTGTCCGGAAGCATCCCAAGCATTCTGAAAAATAGATTTTATACCAGTGTTTTACATATAATGTATATAATAAAATAGTTAAAAGATGTTTATTTAAAATATCACTTATTTAAAAGTTTATATTGTTATAGATTCTAGATATGAGCTTGCATGGCTATGTGTGGCTTCCTTGCAGGACAAAAAGATCCATCCTATCATAGCTTGGCGAATATTAAAAATGTTTTTTTTTTTGTTAAAATAATTAACTTTTTGACTTCTTGATGTAACCTTGCTAGAATCTATTTTCTTTGCACTATGATGCCATGAATTTAATTTGTATCCTGTAAGCCAGTAACTTCACTTGCTTAGCACTGCAAGCTTGAAAAGCATTATCATCACTTAAAAAAACTTGAGTAACTGAGCTTGAAACCAGTGAACTGCACAGTGTGCTCTAATAATGAGCAGTATAATTCTTCTTAAACTCAAAGTGCTTGCTATTATTTATATTAGCCACTTTCTACTTTCAAACAAATAGATAAATTGTATGAAGTATGAGACATCTTGAGATCCTTTTTACACCTATATTGCTATATTTTATTTATGTGACAATCCAAAAGGGAAGATACAAAATACCCATAGGAGTGTTCTTAGCATTTTCACTAAAGTAAGATAAATATGTTGAAGCTGTATTTGAAGAATCTGAAGTCTATGATTTTAAAGATTCGGGATAACACTTTTTCTATTTGTTTTATACAACAAAAAAATAAGAACTTTTTTTGTGCTTGTTTAACAAGATACACTTTACAATTAAAGGGGTTGTTCACCTTCCAACACTTTTTCAGTTCAGTTGGTTTCAAATAGAAATAAAGACTTTTTCCAATTACTTTCTATTTCTTATGTGTGACCTTTTTTTGTTGAAGTTCAAGTCAAATTTTTCACCTTTCTAAAGCTGCTCTTGGGGGGGTCGATGACTCTCTAAACTGTTCTAAATTGATACATTTAGTGGATATATTTCTTATCTTTGTCCCTGTTCAGAAGAATCCCTGAGTTTCATTAAAGGCAACTGTTAGAACTGATAACAATAGTTGCTAATACTCCAGAGATGCTGCTGAGAAATGTATCAACTAAGGGGGTTATTTATCGTAGATCGAACTTTAGAGTTTTTTTATGCCTCAAATGAACTCACAACTCTCTTAAGAAAGAACTCAAATAGTATAAACTCAAATCAACTAGTTCTGGGTTAACAACCTGAAAATTCAAATTGATCAAGTTTTCGGCAGGAAAAAACTCGTATCGCTGAAATTGATCAAGTTTTGGGGCAAAACCCTGTGAAAAAACGCAAACATCATGAAGGCTATGAACATCTTCAAATGGTTGAAGGAACCTCTGCCATTGACTCCTACATGACCTTGATAGGTTTTAGATGGTGTATATTTGGAATAATAATTTGGGATAAATTGGGGTAAAATTGTACTTTATTTTAACCCGAAAAATCTATTTTGTGACCATAGAAATAACTTTGAAAACTCACATTTTCATGGAAAACACAACTGGATTTTTACTAAATCTGCCCCAAACTGTTGCAACATTATAACAGCACAAAACCTGCACAATAATTACTGAGCTGTCAGACTAAAACACCAGAAACAGGAATCTTAAACTTAGATTTTTGAAAATGGTAAAAAATAAAAAATGGAAAACAACTGAAAAAGTGTTTGGAACGTGAACAACCCCTTTTGGGATTTACAAATTAAAAAATGACGAAAAAGGCATGTATTTGTCCATATCTTACAACCCATAGCAACTAACCAGATGTTTGTTTTCAAACAGCTTACCAGTAAATCCTAATAGTTAATTAGTTGTGATGGTTTACTAGAGACATAGGAATATTCATAGAGCCTTTCCTTTACTCTTAGCACATATTGGGTGAGGAGAATATTGCATCTTGCTGCGCATGTTTACCTCGCAAATTGAGCGAACATTTGGTTTAAGCCTTTTATACTATTGGATCATTTGCAGCTGCAAAATGCCTGGGTTTCTTTTTTCATTTCTTGCCAGTTGACATTTTGATATCATATTAACCTATTTATTCATCACCTATTCCTCATTACTTCCCATCACAAGCTAGGTCTGTGGTTACCAACAAAACAAGCAGCACATCCAACCTGATATTGTCACAATATACAGATACCACATACACATACTTTACCCATGGAGGTGAAGTTTTCCTTCTTCTGAGATAATAATATTTTGTTGGTATACTGGATGATAGCAAAGCCAGAACACTTCAATTCAATCATTTTGTTTGGCTACATGGAATTCATCAACTTATATAGTGAGGTCTATGGGTACCCTACATGCTGCTAAGACTTTCACAGTTTGGTTTGGCCATGTCATTACTTTAATCAGTGGCCTGTCTCTAAAGTATAGTTTATCTGATTTTGAGTAATGTACTACAAGCTACTGAGTACTACAAAATAAGCCTCTTTTCTGTCTGGTGCAGGTGCATAAATTGCAGTACTCAGCAACTTTTCAATATACCTTAATTACAATGGCTTGAAAGTTATTTCTAAATTTAACTGATATTAAAAGCAGTATCTGTCTATTCCTTTCTCTCTCTGCTGGGGTGGCCCTGATTTTGGAGACAATATAGCAGAAGGCATGTACTTTCTTGGGGGGTTGTTATCAGTGGTTAATTATAGGGTAGGGACTTCTTCGGCAAAGCTGCCAGGACACATTCCCTACAGAGGATAGTTGCTCACCCGAACAGGGTCTTAAACCCTGAACCCTCAGATTAAAAGTCTGATGCTCTACTGACTGAAATATCCGGGGCCTAAAGCAGAAGGACCTGATTAAAACACCTGTGAAGAAGCAGAAAAAAGATGGAAAATCACTGCTTTCGGTAACAATTACATTTACAAATAAATTCGAAATAAACGTTTTTCATAGAGGTATGTTGTAAAGTTGCATATGATTAAATTTTCTCTTATAAGAAAATGCCCATTAACTGAGTTTAGTTGATGTGATGTCTTAAGTGACATAACCAAGTTGTAAGAAGTTGGGTTTGAGGTATTGACATTTTTATGTATACTTAAAGGGATTCTGTCTTGATTTTTATGGTTTAGTTTTAATCCTAAATTACACTGGTTACACTGCAAATAAATCACTCTACCATATAACATTTCATTCCTGAACCAGAAAGTGTATTTTTTAGTTAGTAATATTGGTGTGTAGGCAGTCATCTCAGGTAATTTTGCCTGGTAATGTGCTTTCAGAAAGAGACAGTGCTGCCCTATGGAACTGCTTTCTGACAGGCTATTGTTTCTCCTACTCAATGTAACAGAAGGAGTCACAGTGGGACATGGATTTTTACTATTGAGTGTAGGGATGCACCAAATCCATTTTTTTTTTTTTTTTGAATACAAAACTGAAGCTGAATCAAAATTAAAAATTAAATATAAAAAAATCAGTTTGCTCTTTTAAAAAATAGATTTTAGTGCAGAAATCCACAGGAGCAGTACTATTAACTGATGCATTTTGAACAAAACATGTTTTCCCATGACAGTATTCCTTTAAGTAAATGTACCTTGATATGTAAATGCAGTTTATGTTTACTTTATTTATTTTCTAAATATTAGATGAAAACTTTCAGTATTTCAGAAAATGTATTTATTATTTTATATATGAAATGGAGTATCATTGATGTCTATACTGAGGACATGTATGTAGATCAATGCCCAACTCCCTAAGATTAACTTAACGGTCACTGGCCAATCAAAACTTGTGTTAATTGAGTCGCAGAGTGCTTGCAGTTCCTGCAGGGAGGACACAGATGCCAGACTGAATAGGTGGATAAGTATCAGGGAGGCAGTGGATTTAGATCCGACATAAACAAACTTGCTATTATCTTTGTAAAGATATGTAATATATTGTATGTAGTTTCAGTGTTCTTTTGTATTGTTATACATACAGTTTACATACAATATTTGTTATTTCTGTAGATATGCTAATAGCATTTCTTAATAAATGTATCATTTGATTGAACTTTCTTTTTCATTAAAAAAAACCTTATAACCAAGAATACTTACATTTGTATATGAGAATACATACTTATATAAATATATCCATGGTCAACATGCAAATTTTAAAACAGGGGTCACTAGTGGCTAGATTGTCTTGAAAATGTTAAAATATATGTGTTTCTACAGAGTATTACTATTTTTCATCTTATGTTATAGTGTTTGCACAAACACAATTTTATTTGGTCAGCAGTATAAAAAAATCCCATATATAATGGGATTGTTTTTGTTAAAGAAATTTAGTTTGAAAGCATTGATCCAGCAAACCTTCAAAGTTGTGCAGAACGAAGGAATATATTTGTTCATTTAAAATATTCATTGAACAGTCAAAAAAAAATCTTTACTAGGTTTTGGCCCATATAAATTATAAATAATGTTACTAAAATGTAAATAAAAAATGTCTTATTGCTTTCTGGGTTCACATCATGATGGGGAATATTTAAAAATATATACGTTTTTACAATGTTGTACTCAATTTATAAATTAAGAAAATTTAAGTGTCCACTAAGAGACATAATTTTAAACTGTGGGTAAGAAAAAGCACACCAAACATCATCATACAGATACTACAATAAACTGCTGAGAATTGATCCAGTACTTATGGTTATATTCAAGACAGTGCAGGCACAAATGATAGCATTACATAGTTACATATTTAAATCTGGTTGAAGAAAGTCCATCAAGTTCAACCCCTCCAAATGAAAACCCAGCATCCATACACACACCCCTCCATACTTTCACATAAATTATATATAAAATTATATATATATATTGACAGTCTCCAAATCATTTATATTCATCTTAAGGAATGGGGTCCAAAACTGCACTGTATACTACAAGTAAGGCCTTACCAGGGACCTGTTTGCTGCCCAGTTTTCCAACGTAGTCAATTCACTCTGCAAAGTGGCAGTATCTTGCATGACACCTATAGTTCTGCACAATATTAGTAACAAGTTGAAAAGCAAAGCACCTAGTACAGAACCCTGTGGTACTCTATTAACAACACTGGTCCAATTAGAAAATTTACCACCATTTTTACACATTTACCGCCACTCTTTGTAATCTATCTTTTAGCCAGTTTTCTATCCAGGTACAAATACTATGTTGCAGGCCAACATCCTTAATGTAACCAGTAACTTTCTGTGTGTCACTGTATCGAATGCTTTAGCAAAGTCTAACTAAATCATATGCACAGCCATCCCAGAATCGAGGTCCCTGCTCACCTTCTCATAAAAAGAAATTAAGTTAGTCTGGCAAGATCTATTACGCATAAAACCATTCTGGCACAGTACTATAATTTGCTACGAAGTCCAGTATCTTATCCTTTATTAAATCTTCAAAAAGCTTTCCTACCGCAGATGTCAGACTTACTGGCCTATAGTTTTGAGGCTGAGAACAAGATCCTTTTTTTGAATAGCGGCACCACATTAGCAATTCTCCAGTTCAGAATCTCAGCTGACCGACATCTGATATTAAGGGTCCCACTCCTTCCTTCTTCATTATTTTACTATTTACATATTTAAAAAATAATTTTGGATTCTTTTTACTGCTTCCTGCAATATCCTTTTCCATTTAGATTTTAGCTTGCCTGATATCTTTTTTGCATGATTTATTTATTTGTACCTTATAAATGAGTTGGCTGCCCCAGCTAACTTGAAAGCCTTAAATAATTATTATTATTAAGTCATACCAAACACCAGCACTCACCAAATTCCATATCAGCCATGCTTCTACTGGCTCAAATAGTTAGAAGTATTAGAGGTACTCATGGTCATAATCACAGGTCAATTTATTTGAAGTTTCACATATTCCCCCACATCAAAGTGTTGTGGTTGTCTTTGAACCGTCGTCAGTATACACGAAAGTCCTCACCTCAATGAACAGTACTAATTGAAACATGTTTGCATTATAGTGCTAATGGTTCTACTGGTGCAAAATCAAACATAGTGAAATGCTTTAAACATCAAACATACTATCCAGAAATGTTACAAAAACGTATCAACCAATCACATATCTTAAATGTGCAATAAAAACACCCAATAAAAACTATTTTGTCACTGGTAACATATAACTACATGTTGACAGTGTTACAGTCTGTTAGCATTATTATTATCAAGACGAAATAAATGGCTATATAAGAGGACATATCTTACAGTTTTATAGAGCCCCTAATATAGAGTTACATTTCCCCCTAAATTTTTAAAGGGCAACTAATTATGTGTCCTCCATTTCAAATTTATATACTGATCAATCTATGATATCAAAATGACATGATTGAACTTAAACAAAACAAGTTAATGAATACTTTCATTAAGGCCCCTAAGAGCCACAGTATCCAATGTCCAAATCCATTTAGCCTCCTTTTGTAGCAGCATCTTTCCTCTATCACCCATGTGTTTAATCATTTGTCTTGAGCCAAGATTTTGACAAATCAGCCTTTTGTTCAGATTGTACATCTGTCACCATTAATATATAACGTAGCAATCTCGCTTTCCGATATGCACATCTGGAAGGTTTAGTTCCAACAAAGGGCAAATTAGTATCTAGTGATGGGTGAATAAATCTGCCTGGCATGAATTTGTGGGGAATTTCTGTGTTTCGCCGCCTGTGAATAAATTTGCGAATCTCCATCGTGAAAACGTTCGAATTGCTCAATTTCTTCATGAAAATGTTTGACTTGCTCGATTTTTTTGTGAAAACATTTGTATTGCTTGATTTGTTAGTGAAAACAGTTGAATTGCACAATTTTTTTTGGGTGAAAACGTTAAAATTTCACGATTTTTCATGAACTTTCCAATTTCACCATCTTTCGCCAATTTTTATCTGTTTCGCAATTTTTTTGGAAATTCACGTTTTTTTCGACGAAGCAAAACTGGAGAAATTCACCCTTCACTATTACTATCCATTTGTATTATGGCCTCATTAGTTCTAATTTGTCATCCGGTGAAAAATCAAAAACAAAAACTGGAATTCCTCTCATTAGTTCCACTGGATGTCTCTCTCTATATCTAGCAGTTGCCTTTTCCAATTTCCCGTCAAGAAATTTAAGATGATATCCCCGATATTGAAATTTGTCTCGCATATCATATGCTTGTCGCATTGCTGTCTCAAAATCGCAATTGTTCCGAAATACTCTTAATAATTGTGTAAATTGAAATGATTTCAGAACAGAAGGTGGATGAAAGCTATGTGCATGAAGAACTGTATTTCTATTCGTAATTTTGTGGTACAACGAAGTCCCACTAGCAAAATGAAAAATCCTAATTAGTGATGGGTGAATTTTGTTTCGAAGAAAAATTTCATATTCGGATTTTGACTCCGGTGTCAATTTGGGGGCGACTATTTTGATGCCTATTTCATCCAATTGCATTAAAGTCAATGGGCATGAGTAAATTCTCGCCAGCGTAAAAAATGCGTCAAACATTTTCTGATGCCACTGACAAATTTCCACGTCAGTTTCGCAAATTTATTCACTGCAGCTGAACATGGAAATTTGCAGCAAATTTGCATCTGCCGAATATTGGGAGGTAAAATATGGAACACTTTCCTCATGCAGCTGTGTGATTGGAGAATCTAATCCACCAGGTCTATGGGGTGATTGTATATCTATTTGCATATAATATATGGAATTTCTTTTTTTGTCTTTTTTTTTTACCTGCGATCCAAAAAAGTTACAGTTCAAAAATTAATGAAAACTTAACCGGAGTGGAAAATGAGTTAACGCATTGAACGATTGGAGTCCAATGTGGTCCCACTTCCAAATCAAAAACACACCATTGATATATCTCTTATAAAAAAAAGAATTCATCAGAATTCCCAGAAAATATATATATCTTCTAAAAGTCCATAAACAAGATGTAGTTATATGTTACCGGTGACAAAATAGTTTTTCGTGGGTATTTGTAATGCACAGGTGAAGTGAAGGTGACTTAGAACACCTCCTGAAACATATATATCCTCACATAACACATACTTGTTGTACAAACAGTATAAAAAAACTAGTGATGGGTTTAAGGCAATTTTAGCTTTCAAACGAGTCCAAACATGACTGGGTTTGGTACTCTGTGTATTAGATGTGAATATCTGGGCAGGTGCAGGTCACACAGTATTGATGTTTAGTATCTATGGAATCCCTGAGAGAAATAATAACCAATGAATATAATATAAACTCTTTCCTATGTTCCAATAAGGAGTTATGGTCATTATATTCTTGATCCGATTCCTACTCACTGGAGGTCATAAAAACTCAATCTGTGTCCTGCTAGGCCACGCCCCTTGCATTCCGGAGGGAGGGGGAAGTGTGCAGTTACCTGATGCCCTGAAATTTACTAATAAATAGTCAGCTCTTTTGACTAAGATTTGGATTTACTTAGGAGGACCAATTGCTGTTGGAAGTTCATCCCGTTTGTTCCCCTTGCCTCCAGGACCAGGAATTCTATATCTCTGTAGGGATGTAGCGAACTGTTCGCGCAAACTTCGACTGTTCGCGTCCGCCGAATGTTCGCGAACGTCGCGCGACGTTCGCATTTTTAGTTCGCGTTCGATTCGAATAGAAATCGTTCGACCATTCGACCATTCGAATTCCTTCGACCACTAAAAATCTAACGATTTCCATTCGTTCGAACGATTGTAAGCATTCGATGAATGAAAAGCATTCGATCGAATGCTTCGGTCGTTCGATTCGAATGAAAATCGTTCGATCGAACGATTAAAATCCTTCGATCGTTCGAATCGAATGATTTTAGCCGGTGTTCGAAGTTCGCGAACGTTCGCATTTTTTGCCGGTGTTCGCGAACGGCGTTCGCGAACACCAAATCGGTAGTTCGCTACATCCCTATATCTCTGGTAAAAGTATAGGTTTCTATGTTTTTCCCTTTTTATTAACTGTTGGTATTTGTATTATTAAATGTAAGTCTCTTTTTGTAACATCTTTTTGTTAACTGCACTGTTATACCTTTTATAATATTAAAGAGAATTTAATAAGTTTGTCTTTGGTGCCCAAAACGAACCTAGCCTGAATGAGTGTAACTGTGAGCCTTAACCCCCTGCATGCTGAATGGAAGTGCTAGTCTGTGTGTATGCTGATTAACCCTTGGTATGCTGAAGTACTTGTTGAATAAGTAGGAACTAACTGACTATAGTGAGAGAGTGATTAATGCATTGGAGTAGTGTGAGTTATTACCTGTTAGAGAGAGCAGGGGAATAGTCACATTAGGTTTCTATCGCCTGTTAACGATAGATGGTTGCAGCGAATGGGTTTTGTGGGTTTTGGTTGGTGTGAGTGACCCCTGATAGCCACACCTAGGGGCAGATTTATCAAGGGTTGAATTTTGAAGTGTAAAAAACTTCAAAATTCGACCATCGAATTGTATTACTTCGATATTCAAAGTCAAAGGTTTTTTTTAATCGAATTTGACCATATTCAGTTGAAGTAAAATAGTTTGATCGTGCATTGAAATCCTCGAATCAAACAATTTGAACGATTTAATCGATTGATCGAACGATTTTACTTTGTCTTCTAAAAACGTAGCCAAATGTTAGCTATGGGTTCTAGGAGGTCCCCATGGGCTAACATAGCAATTCGGCAGGTTGTAGTGTCGAAGTCGAACTTTTTTACTTCGAATCGAAGTCTAATTTAGGACTATTCGATGGTCGAAGTACCCAAAAATTAGTTTGAAATCGACCCTAAGTAAATGTGCCCCCTAAAGTCAGACTGAAAGTACTGTATCCGTGACATACATACTATAACTACATATAGTTCTGGACTTTATATAACATTTCATATCCTCTAACAAAAGTTATGGTTCTTTAGGAAAAACAGACAAAGAATAGCACTATATTGTGTATGCAGAAATTAGTATACCATGAGTATGAAACCAAATTACTGTTGAAATACAAATAATTTCTTAAACAAAACATGTTTTTAGTATTTCCATTTAAAAGGTATTTATATATCTATCCAAAAAAAAATTGTAAAATAAAAGAAAATGTAATGCCAAGCAAATATCCAGTATAAATGATTTAAATAATTATGTATGTTCAGTAATTTGTAAATCTAATTAGAAATTAAAAAAGTTTCTGTGTCTATCACCAAAACAATTTTTTCGCATAATGAAAGAAAATGTAGCTCTAAGTAAATTGCCAATATAAATTAATGTAATTAATTTATTAAGAATTTTCAGTGAGTATTTAGAGAATTTAGAGTAATCTGTAAATATAGTTGTAATTAAAAGCAGTGTCTGTGTCTCTCACAATTCCTTCCCATTCTTTCTGTTTTTACTCTTAAATGTTGCAGTTTTGTCTTGGTAGCAAGCTATCCCCATGTTTTATGATTAACAGGCCTAAAAACAAGTGTGCAAGGCATTGAGGGAATTGGGGTCTTGGCTGGTGCTTTAACAATATAATGTATGAATAACTTTACATTAGTTGCTGTATTTTTGTAATCAATACTTACTGGAAAGTTAATAAGAATTACATTTTCACTCATTGTGAATTTTTGGGAGACCATCACCTTAAAACTAAGCATGGTGTGGCCTTCATTATAGACACTTTAACTGGGCACAGGGGTGCTTTGGCCATGAAGCAAGGTCAGCAGCAGCTGGAGCCACAAAAAGTCCCCAACTTATTTAAATGTAATTTTCTATTTTCTACTGGGAACTCTGCTCTTCTTTTTATGAAGGAGAGTGCTATCCTGCCTCCAGAGAAAGACAGTATAGAACTCTCCTTAATTTACAAATGGAGTCATCCTTATTCCAGATTAAATTTAATTTTAAGGTATCTCACATTAATTAAACTTTGCATTTGAAATGCAGAAATAATTATTTTGATTAACTTCAATACTTTTGCAACATTTGATGATACATAGACTTTGTCAAGAATGGTAAATGAAAGATTTTAATATTTAAATTTAATAGCCATTCATGTCATGTTGTTATCATAAAGTTAATCCATATTTGAAAACCGTAATTCAAGAAATTCACCTTGAATAGAACTAGAGAGCATTAAATATTTTAGTGCTCACAAAGGAGACAAAAAAAGTTCTGCATTAGGAAAGTTTTATTTTCTTTTAAAAAGAATTTGAACTGTCAAAAATGGTAATGCATTTCAAAGAAATGTTCTGTGCAACATAAGTGGCTTTCAGAATGCATATAAACACATTAGACTATAATATTGGTTATAAAGGGACACCCGCACTTGCTTCTGTAGGTGGCCAACAAGCACTATTTAAGTCCAAGCAACCATTATAAAGAAAAATGTTTTTATTATAAGCTGTTATTCACAAGGTACAGTAATAATTGGTATAACAATGATTCCAACATACTTACATATTTTACTTGGATGAATTGGTTTGGTTTATTATCTGTTTTTTAATGAATAATGACCACTAGAAGCTATAAATGACAGCTTCCAGTAATAAAATAACTTAAAAAAAAATCAAATAAATGATAATGCCTGTGTGGATAGTTTAAACCATGTTTTATTGAACCTGACGATTAATGATTAAAATCTAATAACTATAAACCCATATTATAAAAACAATTATTGTTGGTGTGATTTTACTTCTTTTGAATGCCACTGGGGCAGGTTTTGAAAATTCAGTTTTATCCTATCTTATCCTATGTATAATGTGATATGTATGTTCTTTTTTAAAACAATTATGGAGTGTTTGTGATTTCTAGCACACAGGAATTGATTACAATGCTGAAATGTCCAGATAGAAATTAGCAATAATCCAAAAAAGATTCTATTTGTTCATGCTATTTAAAAAAAAAAAAAAAAAAAAGTATTTATTGTATCATACTAAAATGCATGACACCACATGTAGCCTAATGCATTTCATGCTTACCCAGCACTTAATCATAGGCAATTTCCAAGATATAAATTAGCACCATCACCTTTTTAAAGTGTATCCACAAAAGAAAAAAGACTTCCTTTATCAATACTGTACACATTGGCACCTGGGCAAGAACCACAGCAACCAATCAGTAATGGCTACAGGTAAGATTTCACAGAAAGATGCCAAGGAGGCAGGACAGAAACTGGAAACTGAAGAACAAAATTGCATACAACGCTGGAAAAAAAGCAAAAACATTTAGGAAACATTTGTATCATGACAAAAACATATCTGCTAAACCAGTACATCAGGCAGCTTATTTATTATTATTAACAGTGATGGGCAAATTTCTCCTGTTTCGCTTCACTGAACAATTTGCGAATTTCCCACAAAATTCAAATTTGCGAAAATCTATTGACCAAAAACCGAGGGCCTATAGGAGTGAGCACCACGGGGAAAGCTACGGTACATGCACATTTGAACGAAAAAGCCGACTTTACAGTTAAAGTTCGGCTTTTCGTTCTAATGCGCATGCGCAGCTGCGTGAAGACGGAAGTACCGGTAGCTTTCTCCATGGTGTTCGCTCCTATAGACCCTGGGTTTTTGGTAAGTTGCTACAATCACTTCGGGGTGCCTAACGTTTGGCACCCCCAAGTGTCTCCAGCCTTTCCTTCTTAAAGCCTCCATTTTGTGTTAGGAGCTGTGTACCATGCCTACAGTAATTACTGCTGCCCCTTTATGTCACGTCACAGCTCCATTCACACACCATTTGTTCTCCTGAAGCGCAGCCTTTTTGTTTTGCGTACTGACTCGAGTATAAGCCGAGGTAGAGTTTTTCAGCACATGTTTTTATACTCGAGTATATACGGTAATTGAAAATGAAGAGTAGAGTGTGATTTTACTGTGACCTTGAAATCTAAAAATGTTCTCCTGTATTCTCTACTGTAAGATCTGGTATAAATTTAAAAACATAAGTAAAAGCTGATCTAGCCAGGTCTGTCAGTATCAGAACAGATTCAGACCACTCAGTAATCACTGTAAACTTTTCACTGGGTTCTCATAAGCAGAAACACTTAATTATTTTCTTAAGGGAAACATAAAAAAACAGACAAACTAACCCACTCAAAAGATTTTAAAGAAAAAACTCAAAGAACTTTATTCTGGAAATAAAGAAAGTGAACGAGGTACACAAATATATGCTACACTAACAATCACAATGAAGACATAGAATTAGCTTTCACCCTCACAGGTTATCATAGAGGACTCGTCATCAAATAGAATCTTCATTAACTGAGTGGGCTGCATTGCAAGAGAAAGAGAAATTCCATGAACAGGGAGATGTAGCGTCTGGTGCATATGGCTAATGCACTTAAATCCAAACTAAATGTATGTTTTATTGCTTCAGTCAAAGCCCGATCTTTTTAGTGCTCAAAACAAATGACACATAGCCCATGTGTTTGAAGATAAAAAGGTTAATAAATTAAAGGCAGATAACACCTAATCCCTAGGGCCCAGGCTATGCTCGCTTTAGAAATGGCAGTTTAGCTAAGCCATAAATAGCAAATCTAAGCCTGAAAGGGATGTGGATATTAACATGGCAGATGAAATCCAAATTTTCTGGCAAAAGTTTTGAAACTGACAGAACACTAGCTATTATTAAGTCTTTTAAACAAAGATTGTTTCTCACCTTAAAGGAGAAGGAAAGCTCCAAGACAGTTTATTGCCAACAGATTAGCAATCTAGAACGCTATATTTATTCTGCAGAATGTTTTACCATACCTGAGTAAACAGCTCTAGGCACTGTCTCTGTTTGTTTAGGATAGAAGCTGCCATATAAGCTTGGTGTGACATCACTTCCTGTCTGAGTCTCTCCCTGCTGACTTACAGCTCTGAGCTCAGATTACAGCAGGGATGGGAGGAGGGAGGGGGAGAGGAGCAAACTGAGCATGCTCAAGCCCTGTCCTGGAGGTTTATGCTGAAAACAGGAAGTCTGATACAGAAGCCCATGTGTACACAATAAAAGGAAAGACATGCAGTGTTTCTTTTGACAGAGGACTCAGAGCAGCATTACTTTGAGGGTTTACTGTTGTATTTATATAGACCTTTCTGATAAAGCAGGAATGGGAGCAGGGAGGGGGAGAGGAGCAAACTGAGCATGCTCAAGCCCTGCCCTGGAGGTTTATGCTGAAAACAGGAAGTCTGATACAGAAGCCCATGTGTACACAATAAAAGGAAAGACATGCAGTGTTTCTTTTGACAGAGGACTCATAGCAGCATTAGTTTGAGGGTTTATTGTTGTATTTATATAGAACTTTCTGATAAAGCTTACTTAGTTTTAGCCTTTCCTTCTCCTTTAACATAGTTTTCATTATAATCAATGACGTGTTTGTAGTTCTAGTTGCAGCTGCACCTAAGGAACATACAAAAATAACCTCTGCTCCAGCCATGTCACTACATCTTCACTCTAATCCCCACTCCTGAAACACATTGGCTTCAGAGAGAAGGCTGAATTTTTAAACTAAATAAAAGAACATTAAGCTACACCTCCATGAAAAGTAAAACTTTTATTTTTTATAAATTAAAAACACACAGTCAAGACATGTCAAGGTCTGACATGTATTGGGACCCTTTTTAGTCTTTAATCCTAGGCTCACAAGTAATCACAAGATACAGATCAATAAAGAATGTGGACTACATGTCACAAGTTAAAATAAGCCAATAGCTGAGTGTGTGCCAGCATGGTTTTATCTGTAATAGATCTTGCCAGACTAACTTAATTTCTTTTTATGAGAAGGTAAGTAGGGACCTTGATTCTGGGATGGCAGTGTATGTGATTTACTTAGACTTTGATAAATCATTCAATACAGTGCCACACAGAAAGTTACTGGTTAAATTAAGGAATGTTGGCCTGGAACATAGTATTTGTACCTGGGTAGAGAACTGGCTAAAAGATTAACTTCAAAGAGTGGTGGTAAATGGAACATTTTCTAATTGGACCAGTGTTGTTAGTGGAGTACCGCAGGGCTCTGTACTAGGTCCCTTGCTTTTCAACTTGTTTTTTAATGACCTGGAGGTGGGCATTGAAAGTACTGTTTCTATTTTTGCAGATGATACTAAATTGTACAGAACTATAGGTTCCATGCAGGATGCTGCCACTTTGCAGAGTGATTTGTCTAAGTTGGAAAACTGGGCAGCAAACTGGAAAATGAGGTGCAATGTTGATAAATGCAAGGTTATGCACTTTGGCAAAAATAATATGAATGCAAGTTATACACTAAATGGGAGTTTCCTTAAATGAGTGTTGGGAGTTTCCTTAAATGAGAAGGATCTAGGGGTTTTTGTAGATAACAAGTTGTCTAATTCTGGGCAGTGTCATTCGGTGGCTACTAAAGTTCTGTCTTGCATAAAAAAGGGCATTAACTCAAGGGATGAAAACATAATTATGCCTCTTTATAGGTCCCTGGTAAGGCCTCATCTGGAGTATGCAGTTCAGTTTTGGACTCCAGTCCTTAAGAGGGATATAAATGAGCTGGAGAGAGTGCAGAGACGTGCAACTAAATTGGTTAGAGGGACGGAAGACTTAAATTATGAGGGTAGACTGTCAAGGTTGGGATTGTTTTCTCTGGAAAAAAGGTGCTTGCGAGGGGACATGATTACACTTTACAAGTACATTAGAGGACATTATGGACAAATAGCAGGGGACCTTTTTACCCATAAAGTGGATCACCGTACCAGAGGCCACCCCTTTAGACTAGAACAAAAGAACTTTCATTTGAAGCAACGTAGGTGGTTCTTCACAGTCAGGTCAGTGAGGTTGTGGAATGCACTGCCGGGTGATGTTGTGATGGCTGATTCAGTTAATGCCTTTAAGAATGGCTTGGATGACTTTTTGGACAGACATAATATCAAAGGCTATTGTGATATTAAGCTCTATAGTTAGTATAGATATGGGTATATAGAATTTATGTGAAAGTAGGGATGGGTGTATGTATGGATGCTGGGTTTTCCTTTGGAGGGGTCGAACTTGATGGACTTTGTCTTTTTTCAACCCAATTTAACTATGTAACTATGTATTACATAAAACAAATACTTTAAAATCAACAAAAGCAATCCACATCCCTTATTTTAGTTAACCCCTTAGGCATTTTGGTTTGTAATTTATAAATCCACAAGACTTCATGGCAATTTAAAATCGCCAGCATGTTTCCTTTTGTGACAGGGTAAAATAATCTTCTCTTATACTTGAACACTTTGTATGTCGCCATCACCTTCATTGAATATACAGTTAAGTCCATAAATATTTTTCTGTTTTTGCAGCTTAAGGATGGCTTGTTTCACCTGCATGGAGAGCTCCTTTGACGGCATGTTGTTTTGTCACAGCAATATCTTCCACATAAAATCCCCTCAAATCAACTCCAGGGCTTTTATCTGCTTCATTGATAATGACATCACAAAGGAATTGCCCACACCTACCCATGAAATAGCTTTTGAGTCAATTGTCCAATTACTTTTGAACTCCTGGTCCAATTACTTTTGAGCCCCTTAAATAAAGTGATTGTTTTAAAAAAAGGCTTTAGTTCCTCACATTTTTATGCAATCTTTTTTTTTCAAACCACTGAATTAAAGGGGAAAGTCTGTTGTTTAACTGCAGCTGAGTTGTTTTATTTAAAATTCATTGTGGTAATGTACAGAACCAAAATTAGAAAAAAAAGTTCTGTCCAAATATTTATGGACCTAACTGTAGAAAATTGCTTCCTAACTGGGATATCCGTATAATTGCTTCCTAACTGGGATATCCGTATTACATTTGTTTACTGAGGATACATGTTATTGAGCTGCCCCTGAGCCTCACCTCCCTCTACATACTCCTTCCACTTATCTGGTCTCCTGCTCTGGATATTTACAGTAAACTGATAAATGTACTATTCGTTCATATGGAATAATTATCTTAAACTACATAGACTGTATAATAACATTTACATAGTAAATCTTGTTCTCTGTGGAATATGCACTTTAAGGCTTAGCATCCGGCATTTAAATAATATCCTTCAGATTTAATTATTTATGAGATGAGTCAATTCAGATCTGAAAAGTGCTCTTTTAATAAGCATTGTAGCCTAATATCCTAATATGCCTAATGTCCTCTTATCATACTTTCAGTCATTCACTAAATGGAAGATGCGAACCTGTGTCAAAACAATGAGTGACTTTTGTTTTGATGTAGAGTAGAATAATAATTGCTATAATAATTGCTTGTAAAGCTGCAAAAGATGCCACTTGGCCATGCATGGGGAAACGTTTATATACATAAAATGATTGTGCAGTTCCAGTTCATACAAATTGTTTTTGGTTGGTATTTTATATGCCAGCTCACATGTTGTCCAGAAAATCAAGATGCAATTTTTATGGAACAAAAGAAGATATAGTCTGGACTCACCACAATGATTGCTTGTTATTTGCGTGTATGAGCCCTCTACAGTTTGGCACATCATGTTCCAATTGCTCAAACAAAAAAACTGCTTATTACAGCTAAGATTAACAATATTTCCTTTAAAACAGTGTTATTTCATGTGTGCTGCAATTCAATGAGAATGCTTAGGATTTCATTGTTGAAGAGCTTTCAATAGGAAATTATGAAACGCATTGCAAATCAGTAGGGTTAACCCTAACCATTTGATAATTTGTGTAGTAGGTTGCAGTACATTTGTAGAATTCCACACTGCCATTTATGTATTTTTAAGAGCTTCTGAAATCTTTTTAAATCTAATAAAGCCTCTTATTAAAGTCAAGTGAATTAGGTGGGATATTCTTTAGATAGCAGAAGGTTATTCAGAGTTTCTGAAAAAAAGAAAAGTCTAATGAATCTGTTACTCTGCTGTTACAAATAGTATTTTTTTCAGGGCCTGTAATTTACTACAACTAATTGATACACATATCCTACTTCATTGGCTTTATGCCAATGTGGCCTTGTATTTTAACTTTTTATAAATAAACCACACATTTTATGATTAGAGTTCTGCTCCATGTTATCTATTTAATTTCTATTGACTGTGCACTCACCAATTAATTTGCTTTGAGTGTGGATGCAAAATGTCAGATGCTCAGATATCTGTAGTTCAGCAATGAAAGGACCACACTCAAAGACTGTATTTTGTGAAGATGAAGTAAATGTTTTATGCTTTATGGTCGAACAAATATATACTATATTTTGATTTTAAATGACGATATATATTTCTCATTGTAAAAAAAAAACATTGTTCTTATTCTATTTTGAAAATACACAGGTATTTAGCCACAAAACAGGATCTATATTTATATTTATGAGGATCATTTGCAGCTGTGAAAAAAAAAAACATTCTTCTTAATGTCCATTCTAATATGCTGAACAATTGAATCAATCAAACAGAATATTGGGTAGTTATAACTTGATTATTTGTAATATGCATTGCTAACCAAAATGAAAAACATAAATTAAATATCTCTCCAAGTTAGTGTTAATGGAAGAGTGAATCTCGTTAAAATGTTATATAATTTCTTAAAATAAACAGAATAAAATGCTTGCATTGAATAATTGCTAAATGGCAAATGGTCAATGTGTTAGTGTTTAATTAATCTTCAGGTGCTTGTGTGTTTCCATTAAAACATAATTGTTTATTTGAATGTATGTCTTCTGTACTTGATCTAACTTCTTAAGAACTGTACATTATTTTACCTTCCATGTGATGCATGCTGCATCGGTCATTGCTAGAAATCTTTTTTATTCTAGCAAACTATTCATAGCAAACTATGGAATTGTAGGTAAAAGAAGAAAGTCTTTGTCCTTAAACCATGGTTTTGAAGGGTTTTTCTGAAACTATTTCATAAATATGTGCACATTGAAATACTGTATATTCTTACAAGTTATTTAATGAAAGAAAGGACTGAATTCTATATAATTAGATTTGGTCATCCTTGTATAAGATTAATAAATAATAATATTTTCAGGTGGTGCTTAGCAGGACTTTTGAGACAGTGTTAAATTGCAAGGAAAACAGCCTTCTTGCGCCTATATTTACGGAGAGGGTGATCACTTGGTGCATTATTTAAATTAACCTCTTAGCTATCTCTAATAAGTCTATTTATAAG
Source organism: Xenopus petersii (assembly GCA_038501925.1). NCBI lineage: Eukaryota > Metazoa > Chordata > Amphibia > Anura > Pipidae > Xenopus > Xenopus petersii. The sequence continues at coordinate 89,029,787 of CM076674.1, read as the reverse complement.
TGAAATTTGTCATTCCATGATAGTGGAATAATCAACCATTTTGCAGCCAAAAATACAACAAGCACAATTAAATCATTAATATAAAAGAGCTTACATCTTGCAATTTGTATTAGCCCTTAAATTAGCAACATAGAATAAAGATTTACATCACTGTCTAGCCTCAGTGAAAGGTTCAACAAATGCAGAGAGTGTTCATATCACATAATATAATGGACATTTGTGTGCACTTTATTGTGGACACAAGGCACTGCTTCCTGATAAGAAAATGTGAGTATTCTCAAACTTTTTTTCTGTGCATTTGTTACACCAAGTGCCTGTTGCATTTAATGTTGTACCATAAAGTGTGAACATTATTTTTTAATTGTACTACACCTTATGGCAGCATATGGGTCCATCCATTATCAGCATACGTAGTAGAAGTATGTTGAAAATACCAAATTGCAATATAATACAGTACTAATGATAGTTTTAAAAAAACAACAACAATAACAATAAGAAAAGTAAGTTGATTACAAATATCTCACAATATCACCCCCATTTTATTGGGCTCCACCAGTCACAGATACAAATATGGTATGCAAATAGTACTGGTAACTCACATTCAGAGCAAAGACAAAGCACCACTATGGGATTGTGTTAGAGCTCCACCAAAAACAAAGATATTTTGTGATCAAATAGTTTTAAATTGAACAGAATGGAAGAAGTGTGGTATGGCAGTACAAAATGTATGTATGTATGTATGTATGTATAACTTTATTTGTAAAGCGCTGTACAGTGCATAAAAGTACAATATATATAAAAGTATACATGGGGAGACAAATCACATAATAAATATATACAGAATCGTAGGACAAAGCTTAAGTGTGGTAATGTGTGGTAAGAAGGAGGTCCCTGTTCCATAGGGCTTACAGTCTAAGTGGATGGGAGGCTAACATACAGGTACAAATTGGAGATAAAAAAGTGCACAAGGTAAGGCGTAGTCAGTAAGGACAGGACTAGACTAAAGTTCTAGTGGTCCAAAAGGTAGATTAAGAGAGGATTCCTTCCGGAGGAATTCAGGGATGGAATTCCAGAGGTAAAGAGCAGCAAGATAGAAGGGTTTGAGACGAGAGGTGGCAGTGGATGTGGATGGTGTGAAGATGGTGTGACGGTGACTCTGAGAAGAGCGGAGAAGACAATCAGGAACTGGAAAATGCTAATGTTCTACAAGAATTTATATCAAAAAGCTAAAGAGGAGCGGAAATATGTAGTAACAAAATGTAGCACATGATATGCACCTCTTAATGAATACAGTTCTGCCTTCCTTTGGCAATATTATATTCAAGAGGTGTATTGTGGCCTCCATTTTAGGTCTTCCCTAACCCACCATCTAAATGCTTCCTCGGTTGTACATCTTAATTACTTGAAACTTAGGGAGCACTGCTGATGAACTGCAGAATTGGTGTGGTCTGGGGAGGTAGGATAAGCTTCATGGGGAGGGCTGCAGCATTTTGGTAAATGATTTGATTTATAATCCACACCAACTTTTAGGGGCCCATTTACTTAGCTTGAGTGAAGGAATAGAGGAAAAAAAACTTTGAATTTCGATTTTTTTTGGCTACTTCGACCATCGAATGTGCTACTTCGACCTTCGAATCGAACGATTCAAAATAAAAATCATTCGACTATTTGACCATTCGATAGTCGAAGTACTGTCTCTTTAAAAAAAATCTTTGACCCCCTACTTCGCCACCTAAAACCTACCAAAGTCAATGTTAGCCTATGGGGAAGGTCCCCATAGGCTTTGCTATCCTTTTTTGGTAGAAGAAAAATCTTTCGATGGATGGATTAAAATCCTTCGAATCGAACAATTCGAAGGATTTAATCTTTGCGGTAAATCCTTCGACTACGATATTCGAATTTGAAGGATTTCAATTCGGCAGTCGAATATCGAGGGTTAATTAACCCTCGATATTCGACCTTAAGTAAATTTGCCCCTTAATGTTTTTGAAACTTATGACAAAGGGTAAGACTGCAGAGACAATTTCCGCACAATCCGTCCCGCTGCGAAAAAATGCAGGCATCACGTCGGATGCGACAGAAATAAGATATGTAATAGCATTGTCGGATGGTGTCGCAGTGTTGATGCGATGCAACACGACTGTCGGATGCAGACGCTGCATGTTGCATCTACATCCAACAGTCGTGTTGCGCTGGAACAATGCTGCAACTTCACCCGACATTTCCATTACTTACCTTATTTCTGTTGCATCCGACGTGACGCCTGAGTTTTTTCGCAGCGCGTAGGATCACTCGAAAATCGTCTATATAGTCCAACCCAAATATATGCATAATTTTATTTCCAGGTTCCTAAATTTTAGTACAGATCATATCACTTCAAATAATTTCAAGATAAAAATCTGTCCTACAGACCATGTTACTGTATATATAGTATTAATTGTTATGACCTTTTTACAGTTTTCACTTTGGACAGCATCTGAATTCTGTTACGAATTGATATATAGGAACACTCCGACTTTTTATTACATAAAAGCTCAATCTGTTTATTAGTGATTGACATGATGTCATTTTTCTAAATGACACAAATAGTTTATTTCAGCAAGTTTATCTTAGGTAAAATGCTCACGTTCTTTTGAATCCTTGCATAAAATCTGATTTCAGTTTTTCTGTAAGAACTATGTTAGATATTATTGCCTGTGTTGCTCATTTATTACTAAGCTGTATCAGAGAGGGTTTATTAAAACATTCAAGGGTACAGATTTATACAATACACATTTATTTTGAGAAAGAACATATAAAGAAAGAATGTATTGCTCCTCATTATTTTGGATTGCTGCTAAAAAAAAAATATATATATATATATATATACAGCTTGTAAGACTTGCACACACTTCAAAAGAGGATCATGCCCTGGTGCCAACAGAGTGTGTATATATAAAATCTATAGAAAGAAAGCTGTTGCACACAAGGGACTTTTGTCTGAAGATAAAAATTTAAGTTTTATTTAGATCGACGTTTCGACCCTCACGGGGCCTTTATCTTGATAAAGGCCCCGTGAGGGTCGAAACGTCGATCTAAATAAAACTTAAATTTTTATCTTCAGACAAAAGTCCCTTATATATATATAAGAACTGGCACAAATCCTTCTATGCAATAACTCCCTAAAAAGTTATAGTATTGATAAGAATGCCCAAAAGAGATTTAATTAAAGATAAACAAAGATCTTATGTAACAGTTTAACAGTGAAGCCCATATGCAGCATAGCCTTGAAAAAAGGGCAATAACAGACTTGTGACTAGGAAATATGATTACTCATACCTTTTTGACAAACAGTCATTTAGATTAATAATGATTATACCTTCCACTTGTATTGATCCAATCAGTCTAACTGCCAACATATATTTTTTACTTCCTTCTTATGGATATTTAGTTTTAATGTGAAAAATGTGGCTTGATTATTGAGAAAACACTGATGAATGCACTCTTCATCGATGTTTGTGGACTACGTGAATTTATTCCATATCCAATAAGCCTTTCTTGGTATTCATTTTTAGTGATGTTTGGCCTTTTCTTTATATATTCTTTTTTCAAAATATATCAATGCAATTAAAAAACAATGGCTAGAGGTTATACTTGTGGGTCATTTATTAAACCTCAAATTTATCTGGTCGAGGTTTTTAGGGGAAAACTAGATTTTTTTGTGAAAAGAGATTTATCATTCCCCAATGCTGCTAAATATCTGAAAATACTCCATCTCAAACCCCCTGAGGTCATGTAGAAGTCAATGGCAGATGTCCCTAAAGTTGTTTCTTGACATTATGATCTGCGCTGGATAATCTGAAGTCAGGGTTTTTGATTTGTAGTCCAAAAAAGTTGTGTTTTTACAGAGAAAATTCAATAAAGTAGAGTTTTAGGAGTGAAAGTTGCTCCAAAATTATTGATAAATGAGTTCAATTAGTGGAAGGGAGTTTGGTCAACTTTGTTTTCATAAAGAACTGAGATTAATTTGATTTTTAGTAAATAACCTCCCTTGTGTTATCAAAAGATTGCTAACAAATCAAACTTGATCGGTGTCATAATGTAACAATATCTTTGATATCTTTGTAAAAAAAATTGTGTCACAATTTGATCAAATGAATTTATAATTCAATTTTTTAGATTTATTGTTACCTTCTTTTGGTATAACAGTTACCATTTCTTCTGGAAAGTAATTTCGTGACTTTATAGAATTAAACAATTTTGTTGATTTCGATATTAATGGAATGGGAAATGTGCTCTAATGAATTACAGGAAGGCCATCTGCACCTGGAGCTTTCTGTAATGGTGTGGATTTATTTAAATCTTCAACTTGAAATATTGGTAAATTACAATAATTTAATTTTTTCTGGGTTTAACCACGGCAAGTAGTTCTCTGTTAAGTAGTCATATATTTAGGGGGTAGTAAGAATCTTACTATTGTCCAACTTAATATTTAGTATTTTGTGTGTTATTGCTTCACTTTTAATTGCTTTTCAAAAAAAAAAACAGCAGGTTTGTTTACTTTATAATATCGAACAGCTTTTAAATATCAGATGGAATTGAAAATTAGCTACAAATTCATCTGTGGTAGTTAATCAGTTGTAGTCAATCTAATAATCTAATCAGTTTTAATGTCCTTGTTTTTGCAGCATGTTGAATTGGTATTATTTACCATTTTTAGATTGAAAAGCTCTTTAGGTTTACTTTCTGTTACATATTTCCTTGATAAAGGTCCCCAGGTGGCACCGAAATGTTGGACAATGCTGTGTTACAAATAAAAACACTTTAATTCACCTTTACTAGAGTGTGCTGATCGATTTTATATATATATATATATATATATATATATATATATATATATATATATATATATATATATATATATCAGATGAAAATTGAGCATAGGACTGGCCAGATATGGGATGACTTTGAGGTAGTGCAGAAGACTCTCTTGTATTTGAATTTTGTATATATATATCTATATATCTATATATATATATATATATATATATGTAACATGAGTAAAGGGTTTGTTTATGTTTGAGCAAACTTTTAGTATGATGTAGAGCATAGAGTCCTGCAGCAGGTCAGGTACCCGCGGCTTACCCGCAAAAAAAGCTGGCACCCTGTGGAATGATTGGAGGATTTTTAGGTGCTGGTATACCCATGGGTCTGCAGGTCGGGTTGCGGGTCTCATTTCAATTTCTTATCTTAAGTAATATTGTCTATATTTTACTCCTTTTAAAGTTTTACAAAACTTGTTTTTGTCCCCACCCATTTTTGCTTCCTGTTGTGGGTCGGGTTGCGGATAAGGCAGTTGCAGGTTTGGTTTGGGTAGTGGATCAAAGTGCGTAAATATGGCGGTTCAGGTCGTGGGCTACAGGTTCGGGTTGGGCCCGGGTGTTCCGGGCAGGACTCTAGTAGAATGTGATATTCTGAGTCAATTTGCAATTAATTAAAAATGTTTATTATTCATGGTTTTGTCATTATTTAGCTTTATTCAGCAGCTCTTCATTTTGGTATTTCAGCAATCTGATTGCTAGGGTCCTGGTTACCCTAGCAACCATTCATTGATTTAAGACTGGAGTATGAATAGGAGAGGGCCTGAACAGAAAGATGAGTAATAAAAAAATATTAATTACAATAGATTTGCAGCTTTACAAAACATTTGTTTTTAGATGGGTCAGTTAGTGACCCCATTTGAAAACTGGAAAGAGTCAGAAGAAAAAGGCAATTCAGTACAAAAAACTAGAAAATACAAATAATGAAGGCAAATTGAAAATTAAAACAGGCACATTTCCCTGCAACAGCAACAGATGTGAAACCTGCAACTATGTCCTGTGCAAAGATCAAGTTGCATTTCCGAATACACAAAAAGTATATACCATTCTGGACTACTATGCGGTATACATGATTATATGTGCTAAGTGCTCTACAGGAGGCATATACATTGGTGAAACAGGACACAAATTATGGACAAGGATGAACCATCACAGACATAAAATTAACACCCAATCATGTGAAACACCAGTGGGGCAACATTTCAGCAGTCACAATCACAGTCTTCAGGACATGAATGTCTTAATTCTAAAAGAGAACTTTAAACTGAACGGGAAAGGAAGATCTATGAATTTAAATGTAAGGAGTTATTTAATAAATTAATTTAGTTTCAGGTTTCATGTCACACTATGTGACCTGACTGAATCCAGACTCCGGACTATTTACAACCCACTCTAATTTATTTTATTATCTCTAGAAATTGATCTCTATCTATCTGTAACTTCCTAATTTATTGCCCATGAATACCTTTCACTGATCTAACAGTATATATGCTGTGCCTCTCTAGCTTTCATTTGTATTTTGCCTGACGAAGGGGCCTTGGTGCTCTGAAAGCTTGCAATGTATTTTTATTGTTAGCCAATATAGGTATCACTTCTACAATACTTTTTGTATTTGTTTGTTTTTTTATTCGTTATATTTGCTACTGGCTAACACAGTACCACAGTTTTTGTTTTGTGCTTAGTCTGTTAGTAGGAAATGTATTGTTGCTAGTTTGGGGAGACTTTTCAAGCATTCATTAAAAGCTGTCCCATGGTCACCATTTCTTTTATATTACAAGTTATTTTACACAAACAGGCCCCTTTTAACATTAATTTTTTAAAAAAAAAAAAAGTTGTGAACAACTTTCTGCTCATCTTGCCCTTTCTGTTTTGAATTTTAAAAGTTCTTCTTTTGGTTTTATCTGCAGTTCACATAAAACAGTTTATTGATGTTGTGATATTACTGTAATTTACAGTAAAATAAAACAGATTTAATTTGTTTGGGAAAAAATACCTCTTTACTACAATATTAAAAAAATGACTTTACAATACAGTAAGTAAAAAAAACATATTGATTGAAGGGGTTGTAAATGGATTCAGAGTAGAATGTGTCTGGAAAAGAGACCACATCCATTAAATCTTTGTTTACATTACATCATCTCATTTATCATTCAATGTTCTGTGTCAACGCTTGCTGTTAACAAGTCATTTTGGCTGTGCAATATCATATTTTGTCTCCATCTTTATTAGTCTGGGTGAACGTTGTGTTTACGCACCTACAGAACACATTTTGTATTTTAAAACATTTATTAGATCTGCTGGATTGAAATGTTTGGACTTGAGAATTCTGATCAATCTTATAATTTACTGTAGACGTGTGGAATCTATTATCCAGAATGGTTGGGTCCTAAGGTTTTCCTGTTCAGGCAAGGTAGTTTTTACAAAAAAAGTAGTTCGTCAAAATTAAGAATTAATAGGACTTTCTCATATTTTAGAACTTTCTAGAAAAAAGGCTTCCTAATAATAGATCCCATGCCTGTATATTAGTTTTCTAAGTTCATATTAGGTTTCACATAATAAGTGTAAGATTATTATTTTTCCATCTCCTGGTATTAATTTTTATTGTAGTGGTTGCATTTTATTGCAAGTACAAGCCCCTATACTTCAGCTATGAATTAATTTTTAAACAGGACATGTGGTAAGATCAATGAATACAAAAAATGTGGGTTAATGTGGTAGTAAAAGCAATGCAGAAGTGATAGTCTTTTGAATCTGGCTAAATGTTTCATAATGGCATTTGTTTATGAGTAATGCATTAACCCTTTGCATCTATAGTCTATCATTTATCTCTGGAATTGTATAAATAAACATGCAACTCCATATGTAGGGCAGCATTCTGTAGTAGCTTATATTTTTCATATTTTGAGAATTTTTTACAATCTCAAAGGATTGCCCCATTAGTGCTCATGCAGAGAGGATTTCTGCCTGGTTTCAGCTGCACTCTGCAATGGCAAAAAATCTGGTGTAAGGAGGAGAGCGCAGCATCAGTGCTCTTAGGCCAACCCTGTCCTGCTCTAGGGCCTGTGGTAATTACAGGGTCCCATTTGCCTACTTCCATTGCTGCTCCATAACTTGCACAGGGGCCACCTATGTGCCACCTCCACCCTCATGAATACAGTGCTGCAGAATGTGTTGCATTTATAGGGGTGGCTGCAGGTCTCTGTGCTCTACAGCACTCCATCGAGTACATATGCAAATTAAACTTGCATAAATGCTAGTTGATTCAGTGGAAGGCAAAACACCTCATCCGAAGTCTCTCTTATTTGCCCCAGTGAAGGAAAAAATCCTTCCTGAATCCAGGAGGGCAATTTCATCAGTCCCTGGATCAACTTTCTCCATCATTTAGAACACCATACCTTAATTCTAAAAAAATACCTCGAAGCTGGAAATAGCTTGAATCCAAAAATACACAATCTAAAACTTGTAAAGGTCATGTACAAGTCAATGTCGGAGGTCCTTTAAACAATTGAAAAATTGTTTTGGTGGGTTTCGCCCAAAAACTTGATCAATTGGTGCATTCGAGTTTTTTACCCCCACTACACTGATTCCAGTTCCCACTACACTGATTCAAGTTCCCACTACACTGTTTTTTCTTAAATTAGAAACTGTTTGAGTTGTGAGTTGATTCAAGTTCATTTGCGGTATAAAAAATCTCACAAACCTCCAAAACGCAACCTTTAATAAAAAACCCCAAATTGTCTATACCTGCCTAATTATTGCTTATTGAATTTGCTACTATAGAGAAAGAAGAATGACAGGAGAGTTGGACCCATCTATATTTAATCCAAAGATTCTACGTTAATAAAAATTTTTGTGTGTCAAGTAATGTAGGATGCTGGTGATTTTTTCTCAAGTCATTATCTAGTCTATTCTGTTCTTGATTGGGTCTAGTGGTATCTGCTTAATTTTTCATGCCCTTGCTAAAGTTCGCTTAGCTGCTGTCATGATGGCTGAGAATTGTTGTTTAGTCAGTCTGGTTTTTTACTTAACATTAGTATACAAAACTTGAAAAATGGAATGGAATGGCACACCGACTCTTGAAGTAAAAAATACTATTGAAGGTCATTAATGCATTGTAGGCAACCAATGGTTTATTGTCTTGGACCTATTTAACAGTGTCTACAATGCATTAATGACTTTCAAGGGTTATCCTGTTGGGGGCTCACTTTGTCACTCATGGCTTGGTTTTGGTTTTATGATATTGGATTTTAAACCTTTTGTTCTTAATTGTGTTCTATAGATGGTGTTTTTTCTGTATGTATAAAATAGTAACTCTCTGCCATCTCGTTTGCCTATGATTAAAGGGATAATGTCATCGGAAAACATGTTTTTTTTCCAAACGCATCAGTTAATAGTGCTACTCCAGCAGAATTCTGCACTGAAATCCATTTCTCAAAAGAACAAACAATTTTTTTTTATATTCAATTTTGAAATCTGACATGGGGCTAGACATTTTGTCAATTTCCCAGCTGCCCCTGGTCATGTGACTTGTGCCTGCACTTTCGGAGAGAAATGCTTTCTGGCAGGCTGCTGTTTTTCCTTCTCAATGTAACTGAAGGAGTCTCAGTGGGACAAGGGTTTTCACTATTTAGTGTTGTTCTTAGATCTACTAGGGAGCTGTTATCTTGTGTTAGGGAGCTGCTATCTCGTTACCTTCTCATTGTTCTTTTGTTTGGCTGTTGGGGGGAAGGGAGGAATTAAATCACTCCAACTTGCAGTACAGCAGTAAAGAGTGATTGAAGTTTATCAGAGCACAAGTCACATGACTTGGGGCAACTGGGAAATTCACAATATGTCTAGCCCCATGTCAGATTTCAAATTTGTTTGCTCTTTTGAGAAATGGATTTCAGTGCAGGATTCTGCTGGAGCAGCACTATTAACAGATTAATAATATATACCTTTAAGGGGTTATTTTCAAAATGTGTTAGTCAGCCTATGCACTCCAGCTACCTAATTTTTAAATGATTCAATAAATAGTATTTTTTACTTTAAGATGTGGTGTGGCATTTCATCCATTCTTACAAGTTTTGAATTGCTGCAGTCGAGGAGCCCTGCATGATTGGACACACCTGGACCTCGCTAGTGCGTTCGTAGCACTCTGGGAGGGGAGTCTTGGTGAGTCTGTGCCCTGCTACTGTGAACTTAACAATACTATACCAGGATCTTTTTCGATTGAGACTTCAACTATTGAATATTCCATATTAAAGATCAGTATCCAAAATCTACGGCATTAGGACAAGTCCACCATGTATGATACATGGTGCCTAGTTCGCCACAACCTCGAAAGCATGTAGGGTTAACAGAAGATATAAACTTTATGTACACTGGCACGAGATACCATCTAGATACCATCTAAAGATTACCTTGCAGTTAGTCTCTATCAAGGATACATTGTGGGAGAATCTTTTGACTGTCGACCAAATATGTTCCCAGTCCTACTATGCTAGTCGAGGTTTTTCTGACTTGCTCACATGTACGGTAATACCTCTAGGGGGTTTACCTGAAAGATGCTTCTATATAAATAAGAAACATATTTACACATTCTTGGGGAATGGAGACACCAGCTGTTAAAAGTTGATTCCGACAAACTACTTGACATCACTGTGATTGAACAAATTGTAATATTTGTTGTAGTCTAAATCTCTCCTCTTATGGGATAGAATACTTTTTATAAGCCTTTGGGAAGTATGAGGGCCAGTCAGTGAATATAAATGGCCTATTGCTTATATATTCTGACCTGTCCACCATTTACATGACGAGTATTGTAGGTCATCCAAGTGGATTCTTCAGTTCCACTGATGTTGTAAGGAATTCCCTGGCATTTAAACCCTTGAGGGTAATAAAGTCACAGACATCCAATCACAATGGTTCTATTGAACTTAAGTAAGGTGTTGGCTGAAACTCACAGATTTTTGAAAGTGTGATCCAGTCACAATGGTACCATGATTTTCAGGTGTTAATATTTCATTGTACTTGCACCTTTAGGTCTAAGTGTGGCAGAACACAACAATAATGTGACAGGTGAAAAAAGGAAGTACTATTCTTTGAAAATTAGAATCAAATGGCTAAAATAAAATCCTTCTGGATAATGGATTTCCAGATAAGGGGTCCAATACCTGTACTCTCTAACCTGCCATTAGAGATGGCGCGAACTGTTCGCCGGCGAACTTGTTCGCGCGAACATCGGGTGTTCGCGCTCGCCGGAAGTTCGCGAACGTCGCGCGACGTTCGCCATTTTGGGTTCGCCATTGTTGGCGCTTTTTTTTGCCCTCTCACCCCAGACCAGCAGGTACATGGCAGCCAATCAGGAAGCTCTCCCCTGGACCACTCCCCTTCCCTATAAAAACCGAAGCCCTGCAGCGTTTTTTCACTCTGCCTGTGTGTGCTGAAGAGATAGTGTAGGGAGAGAGCTGCTGCCTGTTAGTGATTTCAGGGACAGTTGAAAGTTTGCTGGCTAGTAATCGTTTTGATACTGCTCTGTTATTGGAGGGACAGAAGTCTGCAGGGGTTTGAGGGACATTTAAGCTTAGGTAGCTTTGCTGGCTAGTAATCTACCTTCTACTGCAGTGCTCTGTATGTAGCTGCAGTGGGCAGCTGTCCTGCTTCTGATCTCATCTGCTGACTGCTGCAATAACAGTAGTCCTTGTAAGGACTGCTTTTATTTATTTTTTTGTTGTTTTATTACTACTACTACTACTACTATAAGAGCCCAGTGCTATTAGTCTAGCAGTGTTGGGGAGTGGGACTGGTGTGCTAATCTGCTGCTCCTAGTAGTTCAGCAGCACCAACTTTAATTTTTTTTTTTTAATATTAATTTTTTTTTTATTTTACTTTTTTTTATTTTACTACCGCTGTAGTAGTGTATAAGTTGACCTTTTAGGCATTATTTGCCCTGTAGGCATTTTTTGCCCAGTGTGTTATTCAACCAACTGCCATCTAGCATCACTAACAGCTCTCCCCCTACACTATCTCTTCCAAGCACACACAGGCAGATTTTTCAGATACATTTTTGCCCTTGATCCCCCTCTGGCATGCCACTGTCCAGGTCGTTGCACCCTTTAAACAACTTTAAAATCATTTTTCTGGCCAGAAATGTCTTTTTTAGATGTTATAGTTCGCCTTCCCATCGAAGTCAATGGGGTTCGTGAACCGTTCGCGAACCGCTCGCATTTTTGCGCAAGTTTGCGAATATGTTCGCGAACTTTTTTTCCGACGTTCGCTACATCCCTACCTGCCATCTTATCTGCTAAACAACCACCAATGTACCTGCCAATATGACCACTTCAGGAAGAAAATTCTACAACTTCACAGCTCTCACTATAAAAAAAAACCTTTTTGAATATTAAGATAGAATTTCCCTTATTCTAATGTTTGAGATAGACAGATAAATAGATCTGAACAGTTGCTACATCAGGCCTGGATTGTCTTCTAGCTGTCTGTAAGATTTTTTTTCACTTGTGATACAGTCTTAAAAAGCATGGAACTATATGAAACAGTCTGTGGTTATTTACTAAATTCTGATTTCATCTAGTTTTTTTAAATAAAAAAAAGTTTGACCAAACTCTTATCCATGAGTTTGCTTTATTAATTATTAAAATAACTTGAATAAATTGGATAGGAAAAAAAAACTCAATAAAACCAAATCGTATGATTCTTTTGGACTTTTCTCATGAATAGGTCAATTTTTTTAGGTTATTGCCTGAAAACTCGGCTAAACCCAGAGCAGACCATGATATCTTTAAATCTGGATAGGGACATGACTTATACATGACCTCAACAGGTTTGAGATGCTGGGTTTTCGGATTTGAGATTTTTGCAGCATCGGGTATATTACATCTGGAAAAATCCAAGGTTTTTTTCCATGACAATTTGAACCTTTGTCTCAAAAAGCCAGACCATAAAAAATATTGAGGCTTAGTAAATAACCCCCTTAAATATAAACAGAAGAATTTTTAGAGTTGTTCAATACAGTCAAGCATTGTGCTAAAAACCTGATCAAGAGACTTGGAGAGGTTGCCAAATTGGATCATATAGTAATTGAAGGTATGTGAGTCATTGGGATGAGGACCACATCAACACGCTGATGAAGTCCTCAATCCGATGACAAAATCAAACCTGCCCGATTGATATTGACTCGTTTTTCGGTCAGACGACGGTTGGTCTGGACACAAGCCTATAAGCTGGCAATTTGGTCCTCCTTTAGAACTCTACAGATATTATGGTGAGATATATGAATATTTCTTATTGTGTCTGGTAGGAAAACTCTATAAAGTATTTTCAAGATGTTGCTATAAGGAACAAACTGGGAGTCATTATAAACACAGAGCACACATGTACCAAAGCAGTAAGCCATGGCAACAAATCAGATGTTTGCTTTCACTGTTCAATTGGCTGTAAAAAACTGATCACTGATTGGTTGCTATGGGTTACTCCCAAGTGCAAATGTGCCCGCTGTCAATTAGCCCCACTGTCATGTTTAAGATGGTGCAACTTTTAAAATTAGAATAATGTTAGCTTTTATATCATGTAATGGGTAGCTATATTTATGTTTACTATATTGGTGACTTATTGGTGGGAATCTTACTCCCTCTACAACTGCAGTTGTATGGTTCAAAAAATAACACATTTGTGACACCTATGAGTGTAGTGGTATTATTAGCTTTTATATGTCTGGGTGAGGAAGAGGAATATGACTGAGCTATAGCAACTGGGAAGGTAAATGGAAATTGAACAGGGATGCTGTAAATAATACATTGTGCTGCTAATTGTGGACAAGTACTGTAGCAAAAAAAAAACATTTTGCCCTTTGACTGGTTATCTGCCAAAGACCATACAATCTATGTCACTAGCTGTCCAGCAGTGTAGGTTCAAAGCTTTGGTTCTCTTTCTTATTTATGCCACAAATTGTGTTATCTGGCAACCTTCAGCATGGCAAGATAAAACATCTGGTGGCAAAAGGGTTAAAGGGTTATAACATTTTCAACCATTATGAATGTAATTATTTTTTTCCAGCAATGGTTCATGCAAAGGAAGTCATACATTTAAATCTGAGTAATTCATAATGTCTCATAGCGCTGCCCGACTCTGCTTGTCTCCCAACATAAGCCACTATTTTATAAAAATAATGTTTACAAAACTAAGGAAAGTATACAGCTCACTTTCACTGTCTTTTTATGTGCAATGAATGCATATAGTTTTACAAAACAAGCCTGCATGCTGCTTATCAGTAGAGTTTAAATCCATGATTTACCCAAAGTAATGGAATCACATTTATCCAAAATCATTTGCCTCACTTGTATGGATCACAGATGAAAAGAAAGCCTTTAAAATAAGCAAAATTGTCTAATTTGTTTGTGAATACAGTTTTTCTCTATTGCTCATACAAGCAGTAATCATATTTTCCTGTTCCGTGTGCAATGGATGTGGGGAAAATAAAACATGATGCCAGCTTAGAAAAGGAAATGGATCCAGAAAAACACAGAAAATGTGCCTGGTATCCAGACGAAAGTGGAATAATGCTGCTGATAAAGAATGCATAAAATTGATTAAATTTGCCTCTGGTGATTGTTATTTAGAAGATATTTAACATCAGTACTTACAAATGCTTTATTATTTTTCCTGACTGTTGAACAAAGTAGAGCTTAATATATGTATAAAAAGTTTATGCAATACCAACAAGAGGACCATACTTTATTTTGTCATGTTGTTTGAATAGAAAGAAGCCTACAAAATTCAAGGGGAACATTTTTAATCAGATGTTCAGAAAGCTGTCAAAAAGATATAAAATAAGGTTAAAATAGCACAGATGTTACAATTTTTTTTGTAAAACTACTGCTACCCTACTGCAAAATGGTGCCAGTGTCTTGTCTGTGTGCAGCTGGCTCCATATATTCCCTTTATATACTCACACTAAACTGCTTTCTGAGCAATAGTAAGTAGGCAGTGTTGTTTCTGCACATGCTGCTGTTCTAAGTTATACTAGCATGGTGTCGCACAGTAATCTTCCTCTACCTATGGGCAACATATTAACATAGCACTGCCTGCATTTGGCAACACTGTATTCATTAGTGGCGTGTTTTGTGCTCCTTGGTGCTCTAGCACTTGTGACTGAGGTTATAATCAACGACTTCTATAGTCTTTTTAAAAGTTTATGGGTCATAGTGAAACTATTAGGGGCCAATTCATTAACTTCGAGTGAAGGATTCAAAGTAAAAAAAACTTCGAATTTCGAAGTGTTTTTTTGGCTACTTCGACCATCGAATGGGCTACTTCGACCTTCGACTACGACTTTGAATCGAATGATTCGAACTAAAAATCGTTCGACTATTCGATAGTCGAAGTACTGTCTCTTTAAGAAAAAACTTCGACCCCCTAGTTCGCCACCTAAAAGCTACCGCACCCAATGTTAGCCTATGGGGAAGGTCCCCATAGGCTTGGCTAAGTTTTTTTTGGTCGAAGGATAACCCTTCGATCGCTGGATTGAAATCCTTCGAAAGTTTCGATTCGAAGGATTTAATCGTTCGATCGAATGAATAGTAGAAATGACTGAAATTTCTGTATATTTATTAGTAGAAATTACTTTGGCCTGGCACTATTATATCTATTATATACCTTGTTAGACCTTGTTTTAGGTATTGCTTTATGTATTTTCTGCTAGTGTATGTATCTTTTAGTGCTATCCATGCATTTCCATGTCTAAATATGACTTGCTTTTTGTGCCAAAATTGGCTTAAAATAAGTTTATATTCCACATATATACTTAGACTTTGCTAAAGCATTTGATACAGTGCCACACAAAAGGTTACTGGTTAAATTAAGGAATGTTGGCCTGGAACATAGTATTTGTACCTGGATAGAGAACTGGCTAAAAGTTAGACTACAAAGAGTGGTGGTAAATGGAACATTTTCTAATTGGACCAGTGTTGTTAGTGGAGTACCGCAGGGCTCTGTACTAGGTCCCTTGCTTTTCAACTTGTTTATTAATGACCTGGAGGTGGGCATTGAAAGTACTGTTTCTATTTTTGCAGATGATACTAAATTGTGCAGAACTATAGGTTCCATGCAGGATGCTGCCACTTTGCAAAGTGATCTGTCTAAACTGGAAAACTGGGCAGCAAACTGGAAAATGAGGTTCAACGTTGATAAATGCAAGGTTATGCACTTTGGCAAAAATAATATAAATGCAAGTTCTACACTAAATGGCAGTGTGTTGGGAGTTTCCTTAAATGAAAAGGATCTAGGGGTCTTTGTAGATAACACGTTGTCTAATTCTGGGCAGTGTCATTCTGTGGCTACTAAAGCAAATAAAGTTCTGTCTTGCATAAAAAAGGGCATTAACTCAAGGGATGAAAACATAATTATGCCTCTTTATAGGTCCTTGGTGAGGCCTCATCTGGAGTATGCAGTTCAGTTTTGGACTCCAGTCCTTAAGAGGGATATAAATGAGCTGGAGAGAGTGCAGAGACGTGCAACTAAATTGGTTAGAGGGACGGAAGACTTAAATTATGAGGGTAGACTGTCAAGGTTGGGGTTGTTTTCTCTGGAAAAAAGGCGCTTGCGAGGGGACATGATTACACTTTACAAGTACATTAGAGGACATTATAGACAAATGGCTGGGGACCTTTTTACCCATAAAGTGGATCACCGTACCAGAGGCCACCCCTTTAGACTAGAAGAAAAGAACTTTCATTTGAAGCAACGTAGAGGGTTCTTCACAGTCAGGACAGTGAGGTTGTGGAATGCACTGCCGGGTGATGTTGTGATGTCTGATTCAGTTAATGCCTTTAAGAATGGCTTGGATGATTTTTTGGACAGACATAATATCAAAGGCTATTGTGATACTAAGCTCTATAGTTAGTATAGGTATGGGTATAAAGAATTTTAATTAAAAGTAGGGAGGGGTGTGTGTATGGATGATGGGTTTTCATTTGGAGGGGTTGAACTTGATGGACTTTGTCTTTTTTCAACCCAATTTAACTATGTAACTATGTAACTATGTAACATCAGCCTTGGGTGAATTTTGAATATGATTAGAATATAAAACAGATCTGGATCTTTTCTCCTGTTCATTCCTGTCAATTGGAGCTGACAACAAGAAATTACCAAATCTGCTTCTCTTCCTAAACAGAATATAACCCTTAGGCTAAGACATATAATGCTGTGATACAAATCACACAAGTTACAAAAAAAAAATCTAAAAATCCAGCATTAGTCTGTGATCATTATTTATTGAGCTATTCATTTCATTGCTTTTTAATATGTCTCCCACATAGAAGTTTTCTCACTGGAGGTTTTTATTCTATCCACTAAACATTTGAAGAGAGTTAGAATATTTATACACAAAATTGGGACTTCACCCCAGCCCATGTAATCCACATATAGTCAATTAGAAATAAATAACACCTGAAATTGCAGTAAAATTAAAAGGCAATATTTATTCAACACTATGCCAAGGCACCTTATCTAAAAACAATTAAAACCAAGCAGCGCTGCATGTTGAGAAAGGGATCCCTTAATGTGAATACTTAACCCCATCCACTGATTCGAGGAATGACGTGTGTGTGAGTCAGTATATGAAATATAAAAATGGCTACATATGTCACTGAAGACTGAGCAGGCCGGCCCAATAGTGAAAAATAGTCTCGATATATGATTAGGTGGGCGGCCTCAAAAAATCGGATAAGATCCTAGACAATTGTTATGTGTCATGGATCCCAAGGTCCATGAAATGCGTGGTCCGCAAATTAGATAGAGTACCCCATATGCCCATATGTCCTCAACAACAGGTGTATTGCAATGATGGGGATTTAAGGGTGTATGTGAGACAAAGTCCAGGCATGCACTTGAGGGAGCCCAATGATGTGTGAATGGATTGGTCGTGATTTAGGTCCAAATATGCGGAGTTAGCGAAAGGGCAATCGGCATAGTTAAAGCTTTTAATATGGCGATTGCCCTTTCGCTAACTCTGCATATTTGTAGCCATTTCTATTTTCTGTTGATGATATTATGTACTGGAAAATTCCAATATTATGGAATTTATGGTAACCAAAATTTGCAAATAATTGAGTCTTATTAGTAGAGGAATGTCTAGCATTATTGTAGGTGAACTCTGCCATTGGTAATAAGAAATCCCAATTTCTGTAATATAAAATAATGTCTTGATAATAGTCTTGATAATAGTCTAATGATTTTGTTGATGAACCTGTTACATCAATTGATCAACTACTACCAAAATAACATTACATCCAGAGGAATGTGGCAACTCAACAATCAAGTAGATCAGGAATCTAAAAAGGATGAAGAAAACCAAGAGGATGAGTACATGGTACTTTAGAGCAAAAATAGACATCACAATAAAGATTTGCAGTCTTGAGAAGAATCTTTGTATGAATTTGGTGGTCTTATAGATCCCTAAATGGCCTGGCAAAACATTATAATGTACAAGCTTAAAAAGAGTGGATACATTTTTAGTTACATTTTAGTATGTTATAGAATAGACAATTCTAAGCAACCTTTCCATTGGTGCTCATTATTCATTTTTTTTATAGCTTTTTAAATTATTCTTCTGACTCTTTACAGCTTTCAAAAGGGGGTCAAATGCAAGGCTATCTATGTATTGTTATTGCCACTTTTTATTAATCATTGTTCTTTTCCGGCCCTCTCCTATTCATGTTCTAGTCTCTCATTAAAATCAATGCATGGTTTCTAGGGTAATTTGCACCCTAGCAAACAGATTGCTGAAATTGCAAACTGGAGAGCTGCAGAATAAAAAGCTAAATAACTAAAAAACCACTAATAATGAAACATGCAAACCGAATGCAAATTGTCTCAGAGATTCTGAAACCCATGAACTCAATTTTTTCTTTTACAAATTATCATCATTTATTTCATCATCATTTATTTATATAGCGCTGTCAAGATACGCAGTGCTAATTCTTTCTAATTTTAAAAAAAGATGTTGTGTATGAATGATCATCAAAGGATTGAGAGATGATTAGTGTATCATAGGTAGACAATAACAAAAATGTCCAAAAAATCTCTAAAAATTTAATTTATGAATTGTTGAAATGTGGCAGGGGCATTGCAGAGACGCAAGACTAAGAATTCAAAATGTCCATATGTAGCACAAAAATCCATCTTCCATTTGTCTACCTCCCTGATCCTAGGGACTAATAGGCTCCTCTTAAATCAAGTTTAGAAAAAAGTTTGTCATAATTAGTACAACGCATACGTACAAGTATAAGTATAAGTACAAGTGCTGTCTCTTTCTTTTCAACAAAGACAATGCCTGCACCATCTGGAAAAGTAGAAGGCCTGATGAAACTGTTCTTGAGATTCTCATCTATATAGACTTTAGAACCTTTGATTTGGGTTTAGAGTATAAATTCTGCTGAATGACATAGTGAGTCATTCGGCAGGTCGTAGATAAATGGGTTGTCAAAGAGTCTACTACTTTTTTTTTTATAACTTGTTTATATTATAGGATAATAGATTATAATCACATAGAGCATTTGTACATAGTTCCATAAAGCAAAGTATATAGTGATTATGACATTCAAATCAAAACTTTTCAACAAACTTTTTAAACAGTCAGCTCAGTTATGGCAAGTAGCATGAGGGGGCGGGTCTTATGAAGATTAATTCAGATAAGAGGTTAGCAATCTGTTAATTTGATGACTTCTGGGAGGCGCATTATCAGGTTGTAGTTGTTCTTGTTGTGACGTGGCTAGATATTGGGATGATTCCATGATCAAAGGGTGATCCTTCAAAGATTCCATATCGTACCACGACGTGTGTCTTAAGGTGTAGACTGTGAGGCATCTAATTCTTTGTGGGAGATGTATTATGTAGGTAGACCACATATGAAAGAACTTGGACATATTGTGTTCTTTTTTAGTTAAGGTTTCCAACCAGTCCATATGGAAAATGTAATGTCATTTTTGTTTCACCAATAGCAATGGTGGGGGCGTAGTGTGTAACCATTGTTGCAATATCGTTTTCCTGGCTGCAGCCGCCAATCTCCCCACTAGGTGTTTTTCGGTAGTTGTAAGATGTGTGAATGAAGTAATGTTACTAAACAGAGCCCATTCTATGTGTATTTGGAGGGATTTCCCAACCATCTGTGCACCATATGAAATGACCTCTTCCCAAAAAGCTTGTATTAAAGGACAAGACCACATGGCATGTACTATGTTAGCTGTTAGCTGCAGGAGTGCGGCATTTTAAACATCTGTGTGAGGGGAGGTTACCCATCTTAAATCTTTTAATTGGGGAGAGATAAGAGTTATGGAGGATTTGCAATGACATTTCCTGATATCTGCCTGCCGGGAGCAGTGTCATAACTTTAGTGTGTTGGTTCAAGATGTCTGATTCTGTGACATAAGGTATTGCCGTAATCCAACTAAAATTGGGGTTATTTACGTTGTCTAGGTCTAGCAATGGTTTGATAGTTTGGTAAATGTGCGAGGTTGTATGTTTTTTGTTTCTGGTTTTCCAGAGTTGGTTTAGGAAGTTATTTTTGTCGTTATTTGTTAGGAGTCTTATGGTAGAGTTCGCAAAATGAATGATTGGTACAAATGGGCGGTAGTAAAGGGAAATTTTTCCGCAAAT
Source organism: Xenopus petersii (assembly GCA_038501925.1). Classification (NCBI taxonomy): domain Eukaryota; kingdom Metazoa; phylum Chordata; class Amphibia; order Anura; family Pipidae; genus Xenopus; species Xenopus petersii. The sequence goes on along the minus strand of CM076674.1, from coordinate 89,009,280 downwards.
TTGTGTAAAGGGAGTACGGTATAGTTGTTATCTAGTATGTCGTATAAGTTGTGTAAACCATTCGCACTCCAGTAGTAAAGAATAGGATTTTGTATACCCGGTGGGAAGTTGATGTTGTCAATCCATGATAAGTATGGGGAAACGTATTGTGATATGTTTTGCTTCTTTCTGACTGAGTGCCAAGCTATGTATGTGTCCAGAAATAATGGGTTATCTTTCACGTGCGTTGGAATGTTTTGTATAGGGGTATGTAATAGAGAATTTAGGGAATGGCTATCAGTTCGGTATTGGTCTAAGGAAAGCATAGTGTACAAATCTCTATTAAGGATCCAGTCTCCTGCATATCGAAGAAGGGCTGCTTCATTGTATGCCTTAATATTAGGGAAATGTAGGCCTCCTAGGGTTTTGGGCTGTTGTAATTTAAAGAGACTAATTCGTGAGTGTTTTTTATTCATATAAAAGTTCTAAAAATTTGGTTTAAGCATTTTAGGTCAGTTGGTCTAATGCAGAATGGTAACATCTGCATTGGACATAAGAGTTTAGGGAATAGAATCATTTTGATAAAATGTATTCTGCCTAGGAATGACAGATTAATGTGTTTCCATTGCAGCGTTTCTTGTTGTATGAATTATTTTCCGAATGTTCAGGGAGTATAGGTCTTTGTGGTGTGAAGGGATTAAGATTACTAGGTATTTAATGTGCTGTTTAGTTTTTTTAAAGGGGAAGTGGGAAAGCCAATCTGTATTTACCGTGTGATGTAGTTGAAGGGCTTCTGATTTATGTAAATTGATTTGAAAACCTGCTATTTTGCGAAATATTTGTGTAATCTGCAAAAGAGTGGGTAACTCCGTCTTTGGTCGACTGACAAAAAGCAGGATGTCATATGCAAAAGCTGTCACTTTTAGATTAGTTTGGCCTATTCGTATTCCCTGTATTTGGTGGCAGTTCAGTATATGTCGTAATAGTGGATTGATTGCTATGTTAAAGAAAAGAGGCGATAGTGGACAACCTTGGCGGGTACCTCAGCTAATTCGAATCGGTCTGAGTTAGTGTTATTAACCGTAAGGAATGTAGTAGGTGATAAGTATAGTGTCTTAAATAGGTTAAAGGTTTGAATGCCAAAGTGTTGGAATTTAAGCAGGCGGCGTAAATATGAATGTGATATCCTATCAAAAGCCTTGTCTGCGTCTAGATTTATTAACATTCCATGTTTCTTTGTTCCAGTTTGGAATGATCAACTGCTGTGATTATCTTCCTAAGTGCTTGGACTGGATGGCGATGTTTGATGAAACCTACTTGGTGTTCGGTAAGTATTGATGGTAAAATTTGTTGTAGTCTATCTGCCATAATTTTAGTTAATATTTGACTAAGTAGGGATATCGGCCGGTAGGAGGTTGGGGTAGTCAAATCCCTGCCTTCTTTGGGGATTAGTATTATTCTGGCTATGTTGGCTTCATGCCACAGAGGTGTACCCTGTAGTGTGTCGTTATACAGTTTAGACAGAATAGGTGTTATGTCTGGTAATAGATGTTTGTAAAATTCTGCAGAAAAGCAGTCAGGACCTGGTGTTTTCCCATTTTTCAAATGTGTGATTGTTTCTGTTATTTCTCTCTCCGTTATAGGGGCATCCAATATCTCACGGTCCTGAACTGACAATTTGTGAAGATCTGCTTCTCGTAGGAATTCCACACCATCCTGTGGATCATCAGAAGATGACTCATAGAATTTCCTGAAATGTTCTGCCATTATGTTTTTAATTTGTGTCGTGTCATGTGTCCATCCATTTGGTGTTTTGAGTTTTTGTATAAATGTGTTACGGGATCTTCTTTTAGCTATTTGTGCCAATAATTTTCCAGATTTGTTACCAAATCTGTAAAATTTGTTTGCAGTATGACTGATTGATTTGTGTGCTTTTTCTGTTAGTAAAATGTCAAAAAGTTCTTTTTTTTCATTGTATTTATTTTTGTCCTCTTGCGTATTTGTCTTTTTAAAAGCCATATAACGATCCGTTTATTGCTTTTGTAGGAAGTTATATTTTTCATTATAATTCCTTTTTTGTCTGATTAGGTATGAGATGATTTATCCCCTCAGCACCGGTTTAGCCGCTGCCCACAGTAGTTGTGGGTCATCCCAATGATCAATATTATCTTCTATAAAATTAGCCCAACTAGTCTTTAAGAAGGTTTGAAAATCCTCACTGGTGCACAGATATGTTGGGAATCTCCAGTTATAGGAGTTGGGTCGGGGTGTTTGTAGTTTTAAAGTGATTGAGATTAGTGCATGGTCGGAGATGTCTATGGGGCTGATAGTAGCTGATTCCAACATGGGTAGTAATGTCTGTGATAGGAATAAATAATCAATTCTGGCGTGTGTGCCATGGACACCCGAATAGAACGTATAGTCTTTAGTTGTGGGGTATAGGTGTCGGTAGGTGTCATACAGATTTAAAGTATCGCATGTCAAGTGTATAGGTTTCGCCCTAGTACGTGAGTGTGTGGTAGGCTTGCCTGATTTGTCCATGAAATCATTCCAAACTGCATTGAAGTCTCCTCCCAATATGAGATTTGCGGCCTCCCAGGAAGTCATTTTCTGTAACATATCTGCAAGGAAAGATTTGCTATCGTCATTAGGTGCATAAACATTCACTATTGTATACTTATCTAGGTCTACTATCAGGTATATGCCATTTTTATCTTTTTTAGGTTCGTGAGACAATACATTGTAAGTTTTTGCTAATTAGTATCGATACCCCTCTTGATTTGGTTTTATAAGAGGCGTCTAGTGTTGTTCGTATCCAGTTATCGTTTAATTTTCGGGTATCTGTGTGTTTCCAGTGTGTTTCCTATAGGAGCACTAATTGGGCTTTTTCCTTTCGTAGTTTATCTAATACCTTTCGTCTTTTGATAGGGGTATTTAAGCCTCCCACGTTCCATGAAACTATTTTAAAGTGTTCAATAGGTTTATCTAAAATGTTTTTGGAGCCTGTCATATGTGTAGAGTGCATAATCTAACCTATACCCAGTTTCAAGTGGTCAAATTGTAAGATAAGAGTGTGCATCGGGAGTGGTCTGTCCCAGCGAGCAGACCCTTTCCCTGGATTAGGGTGAAGCCATGGCATATAAAGTTGGTTCTTATCTGAGATTACAGTGAGCTGACATAAACAAAAACTATTCAACCTGTAAAGTAAGATAGTAGGTAAATGAGAAAGAAAGAAGAAGGGAAAAATGGAATCAAAGAAATAAACATATCATATCTTGCCCATAGTATTACAGTCCATCTTTGACAGTTCAATCATGTGGAGGAGATCGGTGTCAATTATAGAAGAAGTAGATCTTTCAAAAGGTTTCTCGAGAGTTAGTTAAGTTCCAGTGTGGAATACGGGAATTCCATCATTATGTTCGACAAAATTTTAGTGTCTCAAGTTGTAAGCTAAGTGTTGTCCGCATTTCTTGACTTTCCGTCATAATAATCCTTAGCGAGAGTTGGAGTATCAAAAAATAAAGGTTTGCCACTGTCTTTGTCTATGATCTTGAGCTTCGCCGGGAACAACAGGGAGAACCTGTAACCAGAGTTGAAGAGGGTTGTGCAGATCGATGAGAACTCTTTCCTTTTCGTAGTAACAGAGGCAGAGAAGTCCTGAAACATTAATAAGCGGTTGTCGTCATAAGAAATGTTCTTAGTTCTTCTGTAGGCGGAGAGAATATTGGTTTTATCAGTGTAGTTGAGTAACTTGAATATGACCTGTCTTGGCTTTTTGGCGTCAGCAGCTGGTGGGGGGCCGATCCTGTGGAATCTCTCAATCAAGAAATGAGATTGATCTTCCTCCATTTGTAAGAGGGATGGAAGGGTAGAGTGTGGAAAAGATTCCAGTTCAGTTCCTTTGATTGATTCTGGAATGCCGATTATACAGAGATTATTCCTCCTGCTCCTGTTTTTGAGGTCGTCTACTTTTTCGACTAGAATTGTAATTTCTCTTTGTTGGGTGTCAACTAGTTGTTGTGTTTTCTCCAATTCATCTTCCAATGTACCAATTCTCTGTTTAGCGTCTGTTATTCTCTGGTTTTGGTTAGTGATTTGTTGAAGCACTTCTGATACTGATTCTTTAATAGTGTCCAGCCTTTGGTCCAGCCATGGGCCTAGTATTTTCATCAAATCTTCTGCTTGGTTTGGTTCGGTTCAGGTTCTAAAGTCAGTTGGATCAGCTTCCTGAATTGTCTTCTTGGTCTTTAGTTTTGATTGTTTTTGTGATTTTTTAGTGGAGTGACCCAGATATTTGTCCATGGTTAAATCAGGTTCTGAGTCTGTTGGGTCGACTTCCCTGAATGCCTTTTTGGCTTCAGACTTTGTTTGTTTTTGTGATTTAGTAGTTGAGTGGCCCAAATATTTGTCCATAGTCAATACAGTGTAGCCGTAGGCTGGTTGAATGCGGGTAGAACTCCTAGAAGTTTGGTAGGCGATTTGGTAGTGAAAAGAGTTCTTTTCTTTAGATTTTGGATTGAGGTGGATATCTCCTCTTTGTGGGCAAGTTGAGAGTGCTTAGTTCCTCATGGTCCCATAATAATCATTGCATTAGGGTGGAATAGTTTAGCAGTTGGTAATGATCCCAAAAGCAGTTGGCGCTTTTGTGTAAGGTGATCGTAGGTTGTGAGAGAACCTGGTTAAGGCTTCCACACAATTTGCCTTATATGTCTTGGCAGTGTACAGGGAGTTGTTAATGCCCTTTGACAGTACCAGGGTGATGTGGATTCTGGCACCAATAGGATAGTTGGACTATAACACAATCTGGTGCGCTTTTCTGGTGTCCCAATGAGTTTAGTAGGGTTACTGTTATAGCTCTCCTTGCCCTCCCGTAACCTGGTTGCACCTGGCTAAGTGTGATTGATGTATGTACACTCATCGACCAGCGTTGTAGTGGAGTCGTACAGGTATGGCGGTCAGGTTCGGGTCCCCAAGAACGGTGTGGTAAGTATCCGCCAGTTAAGTTGAATGTTAGGCAGCGGTAGGATGTTCGTGCCTTGTTCCAAGGTAAGTTGTGATTCGGTGCACACTTCTGGTTTACTGGCCACACCGTCTAAGGTGTCGGTATTGCGTTCCCTGCCTTCCCGCAACTGGATGTCGCCGAAGTGAGTGTGGTCGATGTGGGCACACTCACCGACCAGTGTAGCAGTAGGGTCGGATATTGAAGGCGGTTGGGTTCGGGTCCACAGGGAGAAACGCGTGGTGTGCGTGCGCTAGCCAAGTGTAATCTTAGGTACCGGCAAGGTGCATGTGTCTTGTTCCAGAGTGGATAGCGATCTGGTGCGCACTTCTGGTAACCGGGTTATGCACGAATAAGTGTGGTCGGGTGTAGTGTGGTCAGATGGGTATGGCGTCCTGGTTAAGGTCCACGAAGAGCGACTTCCAGGGATTGCAGTAGAGGGATGAGTGAAATAGCTATGGCTATGTATTTCCCACACTATCCTGTTGATAGAGGCAGAGGCAGTTGCAGGTGCTTTGAGATATAGGTGATGCCTCACGTGTGGTCTGCACTTCCGGCTCCCAGTGTCAGTAGCAGGATGGGTAGCAGTGCAAGTGTCTTCCCACAACCGGAGTGTACCTCAGCTTGTGGGAGGGTAAGGGTCGGATGGTGTACACTCACGATCACTGTCCTCACTTGTATAGCTGCGCTTTGGTGCGGGTCCGCACTTCCGGTTTCGGGTCTGCACTTCCTGTGGCTGGAAAGTAGCACAGAGACCTTCGTTTTCAGATGTTATAGATTTTAGGACCAGAATAGGTCTGGAGGTGGTAGAATTGAGTGAGTCTCTTACTGGCAGCCGGATCCTGAGGGTGTGGAAGACAGCCGGTTCAGGCCCGCAACATGGGGACGTTGACTTCAGGGGTAAGCACTTGAGGGATGAGCCAAATAGATGAAATTATTATTTCCCCTCACTATCTTTAGGTTGGGAAGGCTTTTTTTCCAGTGATCTGCGATGTAGAGAGCTGTGATGGCTGTTGATTGTAATCCCAACGAAGGAGCTCCTCTAAAATGCGGCCATCTTTGGGTCCGCCCCCCAGGAAGTCAAAGAGTCTACTACTTCTATGTTAAATACATTAGCAAACAGATGATAAATAGTGATGCACGAATTTGACGGCGCAAAAATTAATTTAACTGCAAAATATTTGCAAAACACATTGAAGTCAATGGGCGTTACAATTTTATTTACAATTTTTCTTGCTTAAAATGCATTAAAGTCAATTGGCTTTTTTTATATTTCGCCACAAATCCATGGCAGGAGAAAACATTCGCCCATCACTGCAGAAGACCAATTTATTGCTGTATTATGCTTAACTGCATCAGGATCAACAAAGCAGGCGCACAACATTTTGCAGGACATTCATGCACCAAAGAGGATGCAGACTAGCTGGACCAAGGTAAGTTTTCTGATACCCCCATTGGGTGTCAGCAGTGTACAAATTGGGGGATTTGGTGCCCAGTTTTTATCTTCCCTCAGAGGACACAAATGGAATGCCTAGCCGGTAACATATGTATTTATTTATTTATTTTTTAAAAAACTTTTTATTAGACAACAATGCAGCATTTACTTTCCTCATATCTGATTCTCATACATCTTTACTTTTAGAAAATGTATATTCTCCTACGCAGAGGAGATCACCCAGTAGCAAGTAGACAGACTAATAATCAGGCCGCTGTTTAGACTTTATTAAATATAACAGCTAAGAATATTATTTAGCTAGTCTTACAGGTGAATGTACAATGTGCTATTTTAAAGCATATGCTGTTAGCTTCACATGCAGCCACAGTGACAGATGACCTGACCACAGAAGGCTGAGATATACGTAGCCCATGTTCGACAGCTTTGAGCTTATAACTTGCTGTTGATTTAAGAGGTACAATATGCAGGAGTATCACAGAATTCATCTGGACATATAGGGTTTACAGCGTTATATATCTTCTAAAGGACACAAAGTCACAATTCTCTGTTTTCAACAAAAGCCTTTTCATCTGATGTATACAGTATGTTGCTTGGCTACAAATATTTAAAAAAATAGTAAGAGATGCTCAGTTTATAAAAATACATACTAATGTTTTGTTACTTTTATTACATTGCTTTGTGTTTCTAATGTTTATTTAGACATGTACTTAAATTGTTATTTTAAATACAGTATTGTAGGTCAAGTAATTATTTCCCTAGCTGGTTTGAAGTATTAAACTGGCCTTTTCTTTTATTCATTTGAACCAACCCAGCTCTAGACGGTTATGTATTTGTCTTAGTTTAGTTTCTTCATATTTTAGTTGTTTCGCTAATTAAATGTATCTTATATCTTTTAAAATACAGGGAGCATATTAACAAATATAAAAATTAAGAACAGGGTAAAATTGTCTAGATTTCTATGTCTCAAATACACTGTACTGATATACAGTGTAATAAAAAAGGAAATCGAAATAAGATAAATGCTTTAAAAAAAAGTTGATGTTCAATCAACATTTTGCTCAGATAAAACATTTCATTAACATATTTTAAGAATACAAAGTGTATGTATCATGTGCTTTTTCCTTTTTAGCCTCTGACTAAACCTTCTTTCTCTCCTTCCATTTAATACAGTATATAAAAAGCTTGACAGTTTGCATACATTAAAAGGGGAACAATATAAAAAATATATTTCAATGTACTCTTTTCTCGATGTCTGTGGACTGTAACTAGAATCATGCTCTCCCTGCATTAGACAGTTCACCAAATTAAATGAGGTGGGGGAGTCAGTAGGCATCCCCCACCCCCTACAGACCCCATACCTTGCATGTCATCTAGATGCACAAGGTAAAAAGCGTCAGGGAGTGCCTCCCGATGCTGCTCTTTGTACGGATTTTTGCAGAATTATTGATCCAGCACTTGCGCCCCCAGGGATCATGAATCTCACTCGTTTTTAAAAAGACATCTTATTTTTGAAAAACTTTAAAACCCAGACCTCTAAATGATGTTCAAAGTGGAGTACAATTTCAAAAAAAGTACAAAAGTACAAAAAAAATGTAGTTAAGTTTACACACAGTCAAATATATTCTGGTTTCTAATTTTGTTTAAAAAAAATATACATATTTAACATTTATTTAAAACATACTTCACATTCATAATGACACACTATTTTTGGAGCAATATGTAGAATTTGAAGATCTACAGTGCAGAAATGGAATTTTCATACTGTCTATTTAACTGTCCTTCTCTCCCTCTGATTGCAAAATCAATTTGGCAGGAGTTACTGTTGTCTCTTGTTGTTGATGGGCACTTTAATAGTGCTGATCAATGTACTGTAAATACTTTTGGTTTAATTGTATACATCCTTTGGAGAGGTAAAGGCACTGTAAGGAATAAATATCTTACTTCAAGTGACAAGATTTATAAACTGTGGTCTCCCAACCATAATTATCTCTGCCCTTTAGCCTATCTTTGGGATTGTTTAAAAGTGCCTTATGTTACATATGGTTTGTAAATTATTACCTTTACTGTCTCTAATGGTTGCATTGATCTTATTATCATTGGTAAATTTGCAGGTGCCTTTCCTATAATTAGGTTCTTATATTATCTTCAGTGGCAGACTATAAAATGAAGTATAACAATACAGCCATTCTGTTAACAAACTGTGCACAATGTATTTCATTCCTAATTGTGCACGTTTCTTCTTTGTTGGTATTATAATTAAATATGGAAAACAATGCAAATGACAAAATATTAGTTAATTGGCCTAAATAAAGATACATATTAGTATTTATTATTTTAACAAAATGATACTTAACACATTTTGTGTAGGCTAAACAGAACATTTATTAGGAATCTTTATATTTAAAGGGATCCTGTCATCAGAAAACATGTTTTTTTCAAAACGCATCAGTTAATAGTGCTACTCCAGAAGAATTTTGCCCTGAAATCCATTTCTCAAAAGTGCAAACAGATTTTTTTTATATTCAATTTTGAAATCTGACATGGGGCTAGACATTTTGTCAATTTCCCAGGTGCCCCCAGTCATGTGACTTGTGTCTGCACTTTAGGAGAGAAATGCTTTCTGGCAGGCTGCTGTTTTTCCTTCTCAAAGTAACTGAATGTGTCTCAATGAGACATGGGTTTTTACTATTGAGTGCTGTTCTTAGATCTACCAGGCAGCTGTTATCTTGTGTTAGGGAGCTCTTATCTGGTTATTGTAATAAAATTACCTGTTCGGCTGGGTCGCGGGCCGCACCATCGGCGGGGATGCCCGCCGGGTGGTTCTCAGGCGCCAGCGCCATATTTGTTCTTAGGACACGCGCGGCGCGACTCTTAAAGGCGTGCTGGCCAGCATGCTTTGGCGCGAAAACACACGTTCCTTGATGCAAATCCTTCCCCTATAAAAGGCCCACTCTGACTGCTGACAGATGCCCGTGATAGAACTTGGTTTCTAGTGGTTTCCTGAGCCTTGTGCATCTGATCCTGTATCTGTTTGTCCTGATTATCCGGTTTTGACTCCTGCCTGTTCTCTGACTACTCTGCATCTACGACAACTCTTCCAGCTTAACCCCTTGATTGGCAACCCGGTTTGACCCTTGCCTGCCTGACGATTCTGATATTCGCCTGCCTCGACCCAGCCTGTCTGACCAGCCTTCTGCCTAATCCTTTTGTACTGTGACCTTCAGCCCAAAAGACTTTGCTAACAGCCGTGCCCCTTTGCCAGCCAGAACATCTCAGCTTGTACCCCTCGTTAAGTCCAGGTAACACCCAAGTAAGCTGAGGGCTCCTCCCAAAGCCCAACGATGGTCACACTACTGGTGAAGCCGAGACCAGGGTGCTTGGCACTTGTTCTGGTATTGGGTGCCGGTCGTGACAGTTACCTTCCCGATTGTTCTTTTGTTTGGCTGCTGGGGGGGAAAAGGGGGGGTAATATCACTCCAACCTGCAGTACAGCAGTAAAGAGTGATTGAAGTTTATCAGAGCACAAGTCACATGACTTGGGGCAGCTGGGAAATTGACAATATGTCTAGCCCGATGTCAAATTTCAAAATTGAATATGAAAAAATCTGTTTGCTCTTTTCAGAAATGGATTTCAGTGCAGAATTTTGCTGGAGCAGCACTATTAACTGATTCATTTTGAAAAAAAATATTTTCCCATGACAGTATCCCTTTAATGACTCATGGAGGTCTATTTATCAACAGCCTCATTTTCTGGTTTTTGAACCACCACTAAACTTGCTCTCTCTAAAAACCACGAATGTCATGAGATTTAATTAAAAATCTGAATAAAAAAAGTATGAACAGGAAAACACGGAAAACACAACTTTTTAGAGTTGTCTCATAATAACTATGACTTTTTCATATTGTCACATAAAAGTCAGCATCAAAAAACTCCCAAAAACCTAAAACCATGAATCAAAAAAGATCTTCCACTTGTAAAAAGGACATCTGGCATTGACTTTTTTCAACAGGTTTTAGCTGGAGTATCATTGTATTCTGAATTGGTGCAGTTTTGTTGCATAATAAATCCTAAAAAAAGTTGCACATTTTTTTCTGCAACTTTATTTCTAGTAGTGCTATCAGTACCATCTGTGATCTGTTGTGATGGAAAAATGTAACGTATTAACATTTGTTAACACATTGGTATGTTCATGTTCAAGTATTTTATAGGAAATGTTGGATTTGGTTAAATAAAAATAATTAAATTGTAACTTTATTTTAGAAATACAGTACCTGCTTTAATCATCAATAACTACAAAATAGTGATCATTTACTTTTGTCCTGGGGTGCAAGTGTTAGAGAAATAAAGGCCGCAAGAGAGTGCCATTTACTGCTCATTAAACAAGCACTCATGCCCTGGAGCATGCTGGACTCTGCACCTAGCACCAGATTGGAATTACAATGTGTGGAGCAGATCACAGTGTCAGGAGGGAAAAAGCTATCACTAACCTTACCACATGCCAGAAAGCAACCAATAAGGACAAGAACCTGGTGCAGCTTTGCCAGGAGAGCTCTGTTGCTGTGTATAAGCAGTAAAAGCATATGATCTCAAATTATTGTATGTATGACAGCGTACTTGGATCTCTCTGCTGTTGGATTTGTCCAATTTCAATAAATACTGCTCTATAGCCATGTTTGGTTCTATTATGTTCATTGTCTGTGCCAGTTTTAGTACTCCTGGTAGTTGTGCAGTGTGTGAATGTTTTCTCCATGGCAATCCTAAGATTCTGAATTAATTTCAGATGTTCAATGGGGTAAACACAACCCTAAAATAAATTATGATGACATAGTATTACCTGATATGGAAGTATAGGTATGGGATCCATTATCTTAAAACCTGTTATCCAGAAAGATCCAAATTACTGGAAGGCCATCTCCCATAGATTCAATTTGAAGCAAATAATTAAAATTTTTAAAAATGATTTCCTTTTCCTCTGTAATAATAAACCAGTACCTTGTAACAATGTACCATATTCATGGGTTTATTTAGGGGGTTATTTATTAAAGGTCAAGTTGTGTTTACCTGAAAAATTAAAGTTTTTGAGGTTAGTTTTCTGTAAAAACCCGAAATTTTCGGGTTAAAAAAACCTCAAATGTTTTGGGATTTTAAAAAAACCCCTCAAAATTATACCCTAAACAGGAAATAGCTTGAATCTGAATATACTTCAGCAAAAACCTGTTGATGTCATGTAGAAGTCAATGGCAGAGGTCTCTTGAAACATTTGAAGATGTCTGTAGCCTTCCTGATGTTTGTATTTTTACAGTGGGTCTCGTTTCGAAAACTCAATTAATTAGAGCAATTTAAGTTTTTTCGCCTAATACTTTGAGTATTCAGATTTTTCATCCGAATTCACTGATTTGAGTTTTTTTCCATTTGAAAATACGAAACCATTCAAGTTTATTTGAGATATATAAAACCTCACAAACTCAACCTTTTTATAAATAACCCCCTTAATATTTACATGTTTTTGGCAGATTTAAGGCATGATGAGTTTTTTCACAGTATTATTCATTTTAACACTTGAGTTTGGAAAAATCCAGCACTCAAAGGGTTTGTAAAAAAATCAAAAATCACTTTATTGGGAAGTTCAAGAGAGAAGAAAATAAATAAAAATAAATTATATATATATACACATACATATAGATGTTTTGCAATACTTTGCAATACAGCCAGAGGGGCAAATTCACGAACCTCCAAAAATTCACCAGCGATGGCTTCACTCACAGACAACACTTCGCAATTCACTAAAATCCAAAGTTGCTGGTAGTTGGTGAAGTTGCGCTAGTGTTACTGCGAAAGTTTATACTGGCGAAAGTTTATATTACTGGCGAAAGTTTATATTTGAGCAAGACAATGATCTCAAACCTAGTTTTAAAATTATATTAGGGTAGCTAAAGAATAAAACATTGAATGTCATGTAATGGCCAATAATAAGTAGGGATGTCGCGGACTGTTCGCCCGCGAACTAGTTCGCGCGAACATCGCCTGTTCGCGTCCGCCGAATATTCGCGAACGTCGCGCGACGTTCGCCAATTTGGGTTCGCCTTAGCTGGCACTTATTTTTGCCATTTCTCCCCCAGACCAGCAGATACATGGCAGCCAATCAGGAAGCTCTCCCTCCTGGACCACCCCCACACCCCCTGGACCACTCCCCTTCCATATACAAACTGAAGCCCTGCAGCGTTTTTTCATTCTGCCTGTGTGTGCTTGGAAGAGCTAGTGTAGGGAGAGAGCTGTTAGTGATTTGAGGGACAGTTGATAGTAACTTTGCTGGCTAGTAATCTACTTGATACTGCTCTGTATTGTAGGGACAGAACTCTGCAGGGATTTGAGGGACAGTGAGTTTAGGTTAGTTAGCTTTGCTGACTAGTAATCTATAGGGATGTAGCGAACGTCGGAAAAAAAGTTCGCGAACATATTCGCGAACTTGCGCAAAAATGTGAGCGGTTCGCGAACGGGTCGCGAACCCCATAGACTTCAATGGGAAGGCGAACTTTAACATCTAAAAAAGACATTTCTGGCCAGAAAAATGATTTTAAAGTTGTTTAAAGGGTGCAACGACCTGGACAGTGGCATGCCAGAGGGGGATCAAGGGCAAAAATGTATCTGAAAAATCTGCCTGTGTGTGCTTGGAAGAGATAGTGTAGGGGGAGAGCTGTTAGTGATTTCAGGGACAGATGATAGTAAGTTTGCTGGCTAGTAATCTGCTTGATACTGCTCTGTATTGGAACAAAAAAATAAATAAAAGCAGTCCTTACAAGGACTACTGTTATTGCAGCAGTCAGCAGATGAGATCAGAAGCAGGACAGCTGCCCACTGCAGCTACATACAGAGCACTGCAGTAGAAGGTAGATTACTAGCCAGCAAAGCTACCTAAGCTTAAATGTCCCTCAAACCCCTGCAGACTTCTGTCCCTCCAATAACAGAGCAGTATCAAAACGATTACTAGCCAGCAAACTTTCAACTGTCCCTGAAATCACTAACAGGCAGCAGCTCTCTCCCTACACTATCTCTTCAGCACACACAGGCAGAGTGAAAAAACGCTGCAGGGCTTCGGTTTTTATAGGGAAGGGGAGTGGTCCAGGGGAGAGCTTCCTGATTGGCTGCCATGTACCTGCTGGTCTGGGGTGAGAGGGCAAAAAAAAGCGCCAACAATGGCGAACCCAAAATGGCGAACGTCGCGCGACGTTCGCGAACTTCCGGCGAGCGCGAACACCCGATGTTCGCGCGAACAAGTTCGCCGGCGAACAGTTCGCGCCATCTCTAGTAATCTACCTTCTACTGCAGTGCTCTGTATGTAGCTGCTGTGGGCACTGCTTCTGATCTCATCTGCTGACTGCTGTAATAACCCAATAGTCCTTGTAAGGACTGCTTTTATTTTCTTTTTTGTTTTTTTACTTTGCTACTATAAGAGCCCAGTGCTATTAGTCTAGCTGTGTTGGGGAGTGGGACTGGTGTGCTGCTGGTTCAGCACCAACCAGAGTAATTTTTTTTTTTAATATATATATATTTTTTTTATTTTACTTATCTTACTGTTCTTTAACGTGTCCAGTGCTGTTTGCTGTTCTTCATAGTAGTGCACCAATAGTAGTGCACTTACAGGCATTGTTTGCCCAGTGTGTTCTTCAAACAACTGCCACCTAGCTGTGTGAGCTTTTTCACATTCTGTCTAAATATCAATAATAATACCGTCTCCAGAAACACCACCTGAGTGACGTTTTCCAAGCAGCAATAATATATTCCGTATCCACTGCTGTAGTGTATACGTTGACCTTGCAGGCATTGATTGCCCAGTTTGTTCTTCAAACCACTGCCACCTAGCTGTGTGAGCTTTTTCACATTCTGTCTAAATAACAATAATAATTCCGTGTCCGTAAACATCACCTGAGTGATGTTTTTACAGCAGCAATAATATATTCCGTATCCACTACTGTATACGTTGCCCTTGCAGGCATTGTTTGCCCAGTCTTTAACCAAGTGCCACCTAGCTGTGTGAGCTTTTTCACATTCCGTGTCCAGAAACATCACCTGAGTGACATAGTGTGATTTCTGCCCTTACAGCACAAAACACAGCGCTGTGTCAACAATGTATTTTTCAGATACATTTTTGCCCTTGATCCCCCTCTGGCATGCCACTGTCCAGGTCGTTGCACCCTTTAAACAACTTTAAAATAATTTTTCTGGCCAGAAATGTATTTTCTAACTTTTAAAATTCGCCTTCCCATTGAAGTCTATGGGGTTCGCGACGTTCGCGACGTTCGCGAACCGTTCGCATTTTTGACGCAAGTTCGCGAATATGTTCGTGAACATTTTTTCCGACGTTCGCTACATCCCTAATAATAAGCTCTAAGAATCTATGGCACACTGAGCTCCACAACTAGCCTTAACAACCCAGAGTGGCTCTAAAACAATAGCTGAATGTTATTACAGTTAAAACCCTAATCTCAATCTAATTGAGAATACATTGTGGAACAAATTGAGGTGCACAAGGGCCAGCTGAATAATGTACACAGCCAGGAGCAATTATTCATGGATAAGTATGCTGAAAATTCCTGAATAGAGTGCAAAACTGGAACATACTTACCCCAAAAGATTGCCATAGCTGCAGATGGTAATTTTACAAAATATTTGTGGATTGAAAGATGCAATAGAAACACATTTTCTTCAGTTTTTTAAGTTAAAAACCTCACATAAAACATTTGAGTGTTGCGTATGATATGCAGAAAATGATTGCAGGGTCTGGACACTAATGTAAGGCGCTGTATTTATTGTTGTACATGCTGCCTTTCTTCTGTTGGGATTTTACTGACAATTTAACTATTATATATCATTAGTAACTACTGCAAGAATTACATAATTTTAAGTTTGGAGAATGATATTCCCAAACTGGTCATGAACATTTTTTACACCTATATTTTACTCTGCAGTAGGAATTTCTTTATACTTTGCTCTCTATGTGTCAGATCTTTGCTTAAAAGCATTTCTGGTCACATCCATAAAGGGCTCTTAACAATTTGGATCCAGGGTTTCCATGTGGATCAATAATTCCTTTCTGTAGAGTCCTGAAGCAGACTGACCTAGACAATAACTTTGTTTTTGTCACCGTGTAGCAGTAATGTCATTCCAATATTTTTTGTTTTCAAGCAGGAAACATTTTTAGCCCTTTTTTTCTAGAAGACTGTGAGTTTCAAGTGTACTGCTAATCACTTTTGTTACAGGCGCTACTTATCAGTCTGGATTCCTCTTGTAAAGAACTGAAGTAGCCGGCTTTCTAAATTTAGAGACTACTGTACATCAGGAAACTAAAAGGATACAGTATAAACCTTGTGCTATTCATGCATTTCGTTTATGCTTAATGACATACTTTAAAATAAAACATGATTTTTACACCTGTAATATATATTTTTTTATAATTACACTGACATATTCCACAGTTTCATTATATTGACTCTTCAGCATAAATTGCATTTCAAGCAATTTATAGACACAATAGAAAAGTAAAAGTTAAACATCTATCAATGTATACTTGTATGTTTAGGGGAAAGCAAAAAAAATGGATTATCAAATAATGTTTTAAAATAAATTCTTGATGGATTTTAAGATTTTATGGTTGGTTAGATGCCTTACTAATACACATTTTTTGCAGAAGGAAAAGTAAATACAAACTACGGAAGAAGACAGTTTCTGCAGTTGCTGAGATGACTCTGCTCTCTGATTTTCTTTTATAATGTAGAGAACTGGTAAATCAGTCTCCCATTATTATTTAACAAACAGTCCCCTAGTGTTATAGACTTTCCTAATCTTGCCTTTAGCTATGCCCCTATAATAAAAATCAATAAGTGTCCAGTAGATGGCACTGTGCTAAAGTATATAGGCCTGAGCAGCTATGTGCTCAGAGTCCATTTTGTTAAGCCCTTACCTGAGCAGGCAGGAAAGGTGAATTGAAATCTAGACAGGTAAGGTCTATTAAGGCTAGGCTACTCACTTTCATAGGTCACTCTAGGGGGCAGATTTACTAAAGGGCAAAGTCAACCATTTGCCAG
Organism: Xenopus petersii; assembly: GCA_038501925.1. Lineage (NCBI taxonomy): Eukaryota > Metazoa > Chordata > Amphibia > Anura > Pipidae > Xenopus > Xenopus petersii. The sequence goes on along the minus strand of CM076674.1, from coordinate 88,992,763 downwards.
CATTACCGTTAGCTGATTTACTAATGGGTGCAGGTGTAACTTCGCTAGCAAAAGAGACAGATGCTAATGCTCATTTGTACTCAATCGGCAGGTGAATTTTCAATCTGGCGAATGGACATTCCTCTGCAAATTCAGTAAGATCTGGATTTTCCTGAATGTTACCTCTTTTGCCAGACTTGCCTTCGCCAGCTCAGACCAGGTTAAGTGCATTGAAGTCCATAGTAGTGATGGGCGAATTTGTCCAGGTGAAAAATTAGCAAAATGTATATTTTGAGGCTGGCAATTTTTTTGCAGACGGAAAGACGCAGGAGTTCGCCTTGAATTTGCACCTGGCGAATAAATACGCCCATCACTAGTGCATAGATCTTCCTCAATTTTTAGTGTAAACATTTTCTAAGTCCCAAAAAACGCTGGCGTCTTTTCCTTTTTTCAGAGTGATAGCCTGCAAAAGTCCTTAAACATTTTTTTTGGGTAACCGGGTTACCCCATACATTTCCCAACATTTGAAACACAAACTAGACAGTGGCCTCATTTGTAGGACATTATAATAACTCAATTTTTTTTTATTAAGGTTCCCTGGACTTGTGTAATGTAATGTATTTGCTGCATTCCCCCGTAAGTGTACAGCCTTAGAGATGTACTGTAGGTTCTACTTAGGATAAAGGCTGAAAGCTGGGTGTACCTTTATAAAAGCTGCCTACTGTATGTTCTCTTTCCCTGCAGGGATTTATGCTGACCATTGGTATGTGTGAGTATATGCCTATTTACTGTTGCTCTAACTACCTATCTGCCAGTGGATCCAGAGGAAGGCAAAAAAACCCATCTGAAGCCTCTCCAATTTTCCTTAGAGGGGGAAAAATTCCTTCCTGACTCCAAAATGGCAATCGGACTAGTCCCTGGATCAACTTGGACTATGAGCTATTTCCCATAACCCTGTATTCCCTCACTTGCTAAAAAGCCATCCAACCCCTTCTTAAAGCTATCTAATGTATCAGCCTGTACAACTGATTCAGGGAGAGAATTCCACATCTTCACAGCTCTCACTGTAAAAAACCCCTTCCGAATATTTAGGCGGAACCTCTTTTCTTCTAATCGGAATGGGTGACCTTGTGTCAGCTGGAAAGACCTACTGGTAAATAAAGCATTAGAGAGATTATTATATGATCCCCTTATATATTTATACATAGTCATCATATCACCCCTTAAGCACCTCTTCTCCAGCGTGAACATCCCCAATTTGGCAGTCTTTACTCATAGCTAAGATTTTCAATACCTTTTACCAGCTTAGTTGCCCTTCTCTGTACCCTCTCTAATACAATAATGTCCTGTTTGAGTGATGGAGACCAAAACTGTACGGCATATTCTAGATGGGGCCTTACAAGTGCTCTATACAGTGGAAGAATGACCCCCTCCTCCCTTGACTCTATGCCCCTTTTAATACAGCTCAAGACCTTATTTGCCCTTGATGCTGCTGACTGGCATTGCTTGCTACAGCCAAGTGTATCATCTACAAGGACTCCAATGTCCTTTTCCATAATGGATTTGCCTAGTGCAGTCACATTAAGGGTATAAGTGGCTTGGATATTTTTACATCCCAGGTGCATGACCTTATATTTATCAACATTGAATCTCATTTGCCACTTAGCTGCCCAGATTGCCAGTTTGTCAAGATCATGTTGCAAGGATGCCACATCCTGGATGGAATTAATTGGGCTGGATAGTTTTGTGTCATCTGCAAACACTGATACATTACTTACAACACCCTCCCCTAAGTCATTAATGAACAAGTTAAATAAAAGTGGACCCAATACTGAGCCCTGGGGGACCCCACTAAGAACCTTACTCCAAGTAGAGAATGTCCCATTAACAACCACCCTCTGTACCCAATCCTGTAGCCAGCTTCCTATCCACGTGCAAACGACTTCATTAAGCCCAACAGTCCTTAGTTTAGAAAGTAGTCATTTGTGGGGCACAGTATCAAATGCTTTGGCAAAATCCAAATAGATCACATCTACTGCCCCCCCCACTGTCCAGAATCTTTCTTACCACATCATAAAATGCAATCAAATTCGTCTGACATGACCTATCCTTCATAAAGCCATGCTGATTGTTGCTCATAATGCCATTCATTAGGACAAAATTTTGAATGTGATCCCTTAACAAGCCTTCAAATAATTTGCCCACCACAGATGTCAAGCTTACTGGCCTATAATTGCCAGGCTGAGATCGTAATCCCTTATTAAAATTTGGAATAACATCAGCTTTTCTCCAATCCATAGGCACCATACCAGATGACAGTGAATCTGAGAAAATCAGAAATAAGGGCTGGTCTAAAACTGAACTAAGCTCTCTTAGAACCCGGGGGTGTATGCCATCAGGCCCTGGAGCCTTGTTTACATTAATTTGTATTAAAGCTTTTTGAATCATATCCTGAGTCAGCCACTAACTAGATTGAGCTGAACCATTCGTGCAGTTATAAAGTGAGCCTTGGAATCCAGACTCCTCTATTGTATACACTGAAGAAAAGAACTGATTTAACATATTTGCCTTTTCTATGTCTGTTACAACCATACTGGTACCATTATTTAATAGAGCAACACTCTCAACCTGCATCTTTTTACTATTAATATATTTAAAAAACTTTTTAGGATTAGTTTTCACCTCCTCCGCAATTAACTCTTCATTTCTTTTCTTAGCCTTCCGGATTGCTGATTTACAACATTTATTACAGTGTTTATATTCATTAAATGCAGCTTCTGTCCCAACAGACATACCCCTCCTCCTTTTCTATTGCCTCTGTCCCTCCGAAACAAAGTATAGCCACTGATATTAACTGCCCAGTCATGCGACTCATTCAGCCATGTTTGGCCACACCAATCACATCATATTTTCTTTCCAACACCAGCAGCTCCAGCTCTCCCATTTTACCAGTCAGACTTCTTGCATTTGTAAACATACATTTAATACTGGTACCATATTGAACATATGACATGTGGTCCTCCCTATCCTTAACAGTACCCCAGCCAAATCTCCTCCCCCATTTTCCCTTTCTTTGCCCACTATCTCATCTAACCTGTCTTCCACTGAATCTTTTACTGGACCCTCCCCCCCCACACCTAGAAGCCTCAAAGCTGCCGCCATCTCCTGACCAGGGAGCACAAGTTTTCCTAAGCACTCTGCATTAATCGGTACAGCAGCACACGATTCAGAAGGGACGGCAGGAGCAGTGTTGAGCACAACTGTACAGAAAAGCACATTCGGATGCAAGTACCTTTAATGATAGTGGTCTTGGACACAACTTACTGTGGGGAAAAGTTGTGCACTCCGTTTGGGACTTAAGTTCTGCAATATTTTTTATATCAACAGGATAATTAAAGCTAAAGAGCATTTTTACAATCTTCTGATGTCTTTTTTTTTAATGTTTCACCAATCGTGATTTGCTTTTTTTTGCTCAAATTCATTGGTATCAATGGGTGTCTTCTTGTACCAAAAATGCATTTGAGTCAATAGCATTTTTGGCCAGTTTTTAGTTTGCTACTACATTTTGCCGTAGTTTTGCGGAAAAAAATTCCGTTCATCACTACTCACCAACTGAGAACCATAATCAAAATTGAGGGATTCTTCACATGCAGATTTCATTAAAGGTGCCAGCCCAATCAAGTGTATCTAAATAGTACGGAGGAGGTGCTGCATCTTACTCCAACATTTCGCAAATACCCAATCCATGTGCCAAAAATGAGCTAGAAAAAAATGGCCAAATCTTCCAAAAATGTCACCCATTTGTGGCAATGTATGCCCTAATGTTCACACAGTTATGACCTGCATTGGGAATGCAAGTGGGAATAATGAATTACAATTTAATCTATAAGCAAGCCAGAAACTTTAAGTGGGACATTCAGTAAGATTCGTAGTTGCGCCATGCGTAACTATGCCGCACTTTGCTGCACTTCGCCAGGCGTAGTTTTGGTTAATTTGCATACAGTGACAAATTCAAATTTCATATGGAGGAATATGTAGCATCACTACACCAGCCTTGGAAACCTTCAAAACATCAAATAAAATTTTTATTTTGCCCTACACATGTGCCCACTGTATAGTTAAGTTAGGTGGCGAAGGAAGTCTAGCGTAAAAGGTAGCGTTCAGTACAATGCGCGCGTTAGTGAATTTGCATAGTTACGTCCGTTGCGCAAATTCGCCAGACATAAAGGTGCGAAGTTACACTAGCGAAGTTACGCCAGCATCCGTTAGTGAATTTGTGAAGTAACGAAAATGCCCAACGCTAGCGAATTGACGCTACCGTTAGGCTCTTCAGCGCATAGTGAATTTGCCCCTAAGTGCTTCAGAGTTTCCCTTTTTAGCAGCTGTTTAGGGCGTACCAACAAAAATTATATTATCCCTTTAAGCAGACATAAGGAAATAATTTCATGCAAAAGGTATATTTGGTATAATGGTACATAAGCTAAATAATAATGAGATTTCATGTAAGATTTTTTACTTTTGGATTTATTTTTAAAACTAGCCAATCATAAACATTAGGATAATCATAAATAGAATTCACTGTGTAATTTCATAGTCTACATACAACTTTTTTTATAGTGCCTACTTTAGCATATCAAAAAATGCTGTTAATGGTTTCAAACCCTCACACTGTGTGCTGCACTTGGCATGAAATATTTGCTCAAGGTGAAGTGGAGCTTGAAGTGTGCATTGCTTTATAATGACAACATATATATACAAAATGATTTTTATCACATGCTAGATTCCAGGAAACATTCAAGGTAAATATCATAAGCTGAAAACATTGCCATATATAACACATCCAGAGATTTTATGAAAGTTCTGCAATAAGTAATATTCCATTGCCATCAAGTTTTATTGTATGGATTTACAAAAAATGGAAGCCACCGCTTTACTTGAAATAATCACACTGAAAATAAAGTGCAGTACATGCTTGAATGATGTAAATAAAATAGTATTGAATCATTTATATAATGGATGTATTTACCATATAATCAAGGCATCAATAAAAAAACATGGTACTTTAAAACACATAAAAATAACTCCTAGTAATTAAGTGCATGAATATTTTTCATTATTGGCAATGGCATTTATAATACAATTACATTTTTGTTCTATTTCTCTTTTGATTTTACAGTATGTGAGAATGAGTGTTTGTCATGCATGAGAGTTAGAGTACATTTGTATAAAGAATGCTTATAAACAATACACTTTAATAGATGTTATAAAGTATCTTCTGCAATAAAATATTTTCATACTCCAAAATTACATTGTATTAAATTGGAAGTTTATAATGAGTGGCTAAAAAAGAGAAATATGTGAAATATTTAAATAATAAATAGAGCGAAGAACAATAAATAGAGAAATAACTAAGAAATGTACGTTTATTTCATTTCAGATAGTGTTTATACAGGTATAGGATCCCTTATCCGGAAACCTAATATCCAGAAAGCTCCGAATTACAGAAAGTCTGTCTCCCATAGACTCCATTATACTCAAATAATTCAGATTTTTAAAAACAATTTCCTTTTTGTGCTTGTAAATTAGCTCTCATAAGTTTCAACTACTGTACCAGTCACATTAAACCACGTTACGTTTCCAGGGGCGCTCCGCCAATGAGGCAAGTTGAGCCACTCGCCTCAGTCGGCAGCGCCAGAGAGGATTTCAGGGGCGGCAAAAAGCCACTCCTGCACGTTTAACAGCCGAATTTCCGGTTTTTAAACCTGAAATTCGGCTGTACTATTGCCTCCCCTCCCAGGAGCCCCTCCTTCACCAGAAACCGTGCTATACGTTTGGTATCAAGGTTTTTTCTCCTGCATATGCCAGGAAGACTACACTGAAGTTTAATTAGGGTTTATTTTAGGGTGCTCTACTGTATATTCCTGGAAATTCAGCCTGAAGCCTGAAGGTTAGGTAGGGAAATATTTGAGGCATGTGCTTAATAGCTGTCCTTAAAGGAGAAGGAAAAGTCTTTTAACTTAGTGGTGCCAAAAGTTAGGCACCCCCAAGTTATCTCATGTACTTACCTGAAACCCCAGTGATTGAGTGATCATATTCTGGCTTCTTGTTTTTTTCTCGCGGCTGTGCATGCGCAGTATCGCAAGAAGCCAAGATTTAATGAAAAAGTCGGCTATTTTGTTTTGTATCTGGCAGGGGAAATTTTAAGATTGAAGTCAGAAGATGCTCACTGTGTGGTGCTCGCTGGAAGAACAAAATTGGGGGGGGTTGTGGAAGCACTCATAAGGCTAAATCAAAGGATATTTAAGTATAATGGAAGTGCTACTTACAATGCACTTCCCTGGGCCCCTGTCTCATAAGTAATTCAGTATAAATGCAAGTGCATGTGTTTACAAAACAAGGGTTTTTAGTTACAAAGTTATGATCATAAAGTTGAAAAGCCACCATACCATGTCAAGGTAAACCCCATATGGTGGTCCCTAACTTGTTTATTCTTAGGTCAGAATATAAAAAGACAATTCTCTGCATAATAGCATTACCTGTATTCAAAGTTTGTTGAACATTGGTTTCAATCTGAAGCCTAAATCCTCCCCTGCCAGTTAAGGCTTTTAAGAGACAGAGATTGCCCAAACCAACGCCCATATTTAAAAGCATAGGACCACCATTAGTATATAGGGGTGGGTATGGGGTGCTATTAAAAACCACATGAAGCTAAGCCACAGCTTCAGGCTAATACAATGTACAAAATTGGGGGGGTTGTGGAAGCACTCATAAGGCTAAATCAAAGTATACTGTATTTAAGTATAATGGAAGAATCTCTGGACCAGTGCGGTTTTCTTCTAATTAGTGCACCGGGGTTTCAGGTAAGTACATACAATCACTTAGGGGTGCCCAAGTTAAAATACCTTTCCTTCTGCTATAAAGTTAAATTTTTTCATCAGGACTCTTGGGGATTGAATCCCTGGCCTGCTTGATTTCATGTTGAGCCACCAGAGGCTTTTGGTGCTTAATGCTGATAATTGTCTAATGTAACTTACCCTTTCTCTGTTTTCTCAGTCTCCACCTCTAATCTTGCCAAGTGCTAACAATCTTGCCATTAAGCCCCTATATAAGCCAGTGCTGGATCACTGACTCACCAAATCACTGTTGGAGCTGTGCCCCGAGTTCCTGATTGCCTTGTTCCCTGCTACAGATTTGCCTTTTTGTTCCTGCTTATCCCTCGGTCCTGTTAATTCCTTGTTCCTGCTACCCAGTCTTTATTCTGATCTCCTGGTTCTGACCCCTGGCCTGTTCCATGGACTTGTATTGTCTGCCGTCTGCCAAAGACCTCCTGTTCCTGCCCTCAGACTCATCTTCAGGTTATATATTTATCATTATCATCTACGTTTCTTATTAAATCTAGTTCTGATGTCATTAAAGAGATACTGACACCAGAAATTAAACTATTTTTTACATTTATCATAATATTGCCTTTGAAAGCTACTTATAACTTTGCCATAAAGTATTTGTGCAATGCTTTTACATCACCTGTCTGATGCCCCATGTTCCTGTACTGTATGAGGGGGCTGCCATATTTGTGCAGCAGGAGTCCGTTAGCATTAGAAACTTTAACTGACAGACTGAGATGGGACAGTCAGGTTGGCAAAACAGTCAGGTTTAAAAACTTCAACTAACAATTACAGCACCTAGGCTCCTACCTGCCAGCCACTCACCTTCAGCCATGCTTGACAGTTTTCTACAAATGTTAGTGCAATTGGAAGCCAATAACAATGTTTTATTGTATTGTTTCTGTAATCATGCTATGAGACAAGGGTAGGGTGCTACAACAAATTCTATACTTTAGTGGGTTGGCTTGTTGTGATGGTCATAAACTACAGCCTGGAAATACAACAGAAAAACGTTATGCTGGTAAGGACTTCAGAAAAAGCAACACTGTGCTGTTGTCATTATCCTATATAAGATGTAAACTGCCATAAAATACATTATTTCTATAAATTATGCAGTTGTATCTTGTGCTAAAACACAATATAATCAATTTATAAATCAAGACAATCACACATATTCCTCCACTTACCTGACTGCTGCTGCCCTCAGAATGACTATATATGACAGCAGTTGTGTCTGTGTCAAAGATGTCATTAAACTGGGAGATGCTTATCTAACGAGAGTTCCCCAATTACTTCCCTTTTTATTAAGACCACATCTGTGCATTATCATAGTACCACATGTGGAACGAATATAAATCCCCAGGTACAAACCTGAAGCTCTAATTAACAGTATGTCAGATACTTATAACATTTTTAATTGAAGCCATGTATTGTAGAAAGCATTAGTGATTTGCTGGATTAGAGTTAAAAGGATTTTTCCGCACAGATTACTGCTCCTTTTATTGCTGGTCTGACATCAATAAATGTCATATGGCTATTGACCTACAAGTCATTTCTGCTGTAAAACTAAAGTAATGATGGGGCAGTCAAGCATATAAGGAAAACCTCTTGTTGATTTAGCAAAAAATTGTGTATCATCAGAAAATGTCCATGGTCAAATGTTACAGCCCTATTAATTTCAATGAGTTGATCATGCAGCAGATGGTGCCCATCTATAAGTCTTACATGAATCTATTTGATACAAGAAGGGTAATAAAAATCAGTCTGGGATGTGAGAATGGCAACTAGACATTAATGCAAAGGTGTTTTATCTGCTGCCTATGGAGAATTTGCCAATCATATTATGTCTAGAGTTTGAAGAGAAAAGGACACCAGAACTCAAAAGATTATCCAATAATATATACTGTACTGTTTCAAAAATGCATTTAGTTGTGCAGTAAATGTGTGTGTATATATATATATATATATATATATATATATATATATATATATATATATATATACACATATATATATATAAAAGTTGCAGGTAAAACCTAGTCCCTTTGTAAAATGTATAACGAAGCAATAGAATTCTTAATGAATCAGATAAAATTGAGCGTAGGACTGGCCAGATATGGGATGACTTTGACGTAGTTGGCCAGCTTAAATATATTGCAATATATGGATAAACAATCCCTGTTTTGTTTAAAGGGTAAGGCATTTTTCGGTAGCAGTATGCACAAAATTTCGCTGTCTTAAATATATTGATAATGGGTTGATATTGATAATGGGTTGAGTGCAGAGGACTCTTGTAATTGTCTAAATGTATTTTGTGGTCACACCCTCATTGCACCCCCGCTTGATGGTTTTAAAAATTAGTGGTGAGCACAACTTTCCCTTGTTTTATATATATATATATATATATATATATATATATATATTTTTTTTTTATAAACACCTTATAAATAAACGTTTTGAATTACTGGCCCTGTACATATTTAGATATACTCTTTTTTCGTTCTGTTTCCTAGATTATACTGAATGCAAATAATATTTTTACTAAAAAAAACCTTTACAAAAGCTTGCAGTAAACATCCTGAATAAATGCAGGTGGTCCCCTTCCACAAAAATATGAGAGAGAGTGGAGTGTAGGCTGCTTCAGGCACACAGCAAGTAAACTAGGAGCAGTTGGCTTTCAGGTAAAGAAGACAAACTGTGATAGGAAATTAAATCTCTGTAACAAGGTCATTCTCAGTAAAAATAAAAGAGCTTCTACAGCTTTTGTTGCAGAGTCTGTTAATGATGTCCACTGCAGCACTTCAGAGTAGAAAATAGAGAAAAAGTAGCAGCTATTGAATAAATGGTTCATATGGTTGAAAATTGATTAAAGGGGAACTCCGCAAAAACAAAACATAATAGCTTTTTGAAAAGTAAACATAAGCAACTTTGCAATATAAATCAATTAAAAAATATGCAGACTTTTAATGATTTTAATGGTTTCTGACCGTTCTCTAAGCCTAGCCCCCTGCTCTCCTGCTGATCTGTCTGACTACTTTGCTGAGCTGGCTGACTACTGTTTGTATCAACAGCCATCTGTCCTTAGCCTGCATCCTCCAAACCCCATAATTCCCTGCACATGAGATTTCAATAAGGAACAGAGCACCACAGCGCAATGCATTGTGGGTTATGCAGTTCCTGAATGCTGTCTGTAAGCTGTGGAGAAGTTGTTACAATTTGTAACATCAGTCTTTAGTCCCTCGTTCCATGCCAGGATTTCAAATGATTTCAAATGGTGCAGAAAGAGAAATGTTAAACAGCTGGATTTCAGCATAGAAAATGGCATTTATTCATACTTTTTGAAAAAACAGGTAACTGTGATGGATATATTAGGGGTTTCTGTGTTATGTGGGCCTCTTTATCAAATTTTGGTTTGGAAGCCGGAGTTTCCCTTTAATTAACTGAAATGAAGGATTTCAATTAATGAAATCCCCATAGGCTTAGCTATCTTTTTTTGGTCAACAAAAATCGAACGAATAGCGCTAAATCCTTCAACTTTGATATTTGAAGTCGAAGGATTTAACTTCGACAGTTGAATATTGAGGGTTAATTAACCCTCGATATTTGACCATAAGTAAATTTGCCCCTATATGTCATTAGTAGCTGTTCATGTCTGTAATATGAACAGTTAGGGGGTTATTTACTAATCTCTCAATGCAAAAATCACAAAAAAATTCAGATTTTTTTTTATAAAATCTGACTTTTAAAAAATCTAAATTTTTTCAGAATTTATTAAACCCCAAGGATGGAAAAGTCAGAATCTGAACATCCGGCATCTCAGACCTGTCGAAGTTGCATATAATTCAATGGGAGAAGTCCCAATGATTTTTTTGGTGTGTGCTGGGTTTCGTGCAATACCCCAAAATTTTCGGATGAAAATTTCCAAAAAAATCGTATTAAAAAATCATGAAAATCAGATTTTTTTCCCACAAAGAAAATTTTCAGGAAAATGTAATAATAAATAAGCGTAAAAAACACAAGCAGATTTGATCGGAGTTTGTAGCAGAAAATATTGAGATAAATTTGGACTTTGATAAATCACTTCTGTTTTTCCTAGGTCTCTCCTGAGTAAAAGATCTCAGTATTCATAATTTAATGCAGTACAATGATGTTTGCCTGTGTGGTCATGGCGTATTTATCAAAAATTGAATGTGTGAGCTTTTAGAAGTTCTTTCTACTTGAATAAACTCACAGTTTAAAAAACTTGAATGTTTGCTTATTTATTAAAAAATACAAATATAAAAGACTCAGTTGAATACAAATGTGGAAAAAAACTCAAATGCCTCGCATTTGAGGGGTTATTTACTAAACTTCATATTAATCTGGTTGAGCTTTTTTGTGCAAAAACTTAAATTTTTTGTGGAAAAAGAAAACTTGAATTTTTGAGATTTATTATACTCTGATGCTGCAAAAAGCCTGAATCCAAAAATTCTCCATCTCAGACCTGTCGAGGTTCTGTATAAGTCAATGGGAGAGGCGCCTATCTCAATTTGAAGTTTTCGTGGTCTGCGCTGGGTGTAGCCCAAAAATCTGACTTTTTTGGGCAAAAATTTCTAACTTTTTCGGAAAAAAAGCCCAAAAAATTGGGAGCAATTGCAGTTTTTGATTTTATTGAGTTATTTCATGATCCTATTGAATCAAGTTTGTTATTGATAAATATGTTAAATCAGGCATGGGGCTTAGTCAAGCTTTTTTTATAGGGACAAATTAGATCAATTCTAATTTTAGTAAGATAAAAAAAACTCGAATTTGTGGGTTCAAAGACTCGAAAAACGTTGAAAAATCAAATTAATGAATGGCTTGAATTTTGAAGACAACTCCCATTGACTTCTACAAACTCACAAACCGAACTTTTAGATTCCAAAATTTTACATTTTAGTTTTTCAAGTTTTTTTCAACATTCGAGTTCTTGAAAATATAATTCATATTTGTGAGTTTTTGTGCAAAAAAATTTAAATCATGGAAAATTTTTAATTCAAATGCTACAGTGGAGTCTGAAAACAGTTTTGGTAGCAGGTAAGCCGCAATGTATTCAGTTTATTAAAGCATGCAGCTCAGATAGTATGGTTTTATATAGAGCACCATCACAGATTCATCAATTAATTTAAATGAGTAAGTGACCAGTTTTTAAACATTAGACATGGACAATGGGTAGAAAAATAAATTCAGTAATAATAAATATATACTTATTTGGGGAAAAAACATAGAACTGGTAATTTAGAAACACAACTTAATATATAAGACTTTTTTAATTGGGAGTGGAATTTTTTAAACATAGTCTTTACATTGCTGAACATTGTTTTCCTTGCATTTTATTAACAGCATATAAACTACAGTGTTTTGCATAATTGTTAAATGATAATCACATGTTATATAATATATTTCATGCTACAATAAATGAATCCCCAAGTGTGTTTGAATGAGTATCTTATCACTTCCTGCTATAATTCTCCATAGGTAAGTTTTACACAACAGAATGAAATTGCATGATCAGCATTCACAAAACTTTAATTACTTATATTTCAAGATGAAGCTAAAGCATTTTCCCAGGAGTGAATCACAAACCTACAGAGATAACTGCCTGCAAATGTAAATTCATCCAACATTCTTTCTAAATATGCAAATAGATAAGCTTGCAAACAAAACTATCTACAGTTCTTTCACCAGGGGTGCAGTTTTCTTATCTTAAAGCACCCTCAAGCTCATGGCGCAGAGTTTGATAGAATGATTATCTGATGCAAATAGCATTCAGCCAATGTAAATGTTGAGCTTATTTGATGCTGTTTCTTATAAAATCTAAAGAATAGTAAAAACCATATTTAAGGCACCATTTTTCTTTCTATGTATATTGCAGGCAATGTTTACTCTATATGGATAGTGATGAGCGAATTTATTTGGCAGGCGCGAATTTGCAGCGAATTTGCGCGATTCGCCGGCAGTGAATAAATTCGCAAAATGCCCACGAATATTCGCCCGCGTCAAAAAATAGTTTTTCAAAAAAACGGACGCCGGCGTCAAAAAACGTGTACCGTCGTCAAAAACGAGACGCCGGCGCCGTTTCGTGAATTTTTCGCCGTTTCTCGAATTTCGCAAATCTTTCGGCGAAGCGAAACGGCGCAAATTCGCCCATCACTATATATGGACATTAATTAATCTGCTAGCTGTTGATATTCCAGCCATTCATTTAAAAAATGATGTGTTCGCTACACATCAACAGCAAATAGAAATAAAATTGAGTGCTTTATTGACAAGCATATTTAACAATTATATGTGTGCTAAATTTGCACCCTGTTGCAACGCCACAATACACGGTTAAGGGTTGAGATGACTACTAGGGTTTTCTTGCTATCACAATCTGGCACAGAGGGGTGTAATTCTACACAAAACTTTTACTAAGAAGAGATACATAAAAGAACTATTATTTACTTTAATAGAGGATCATGCAGCTTCAGAGAGAGAGATGATCAAACACATTCTCACAGGAAACTGTAGTAGCAACCCAGAACCAATAAGCAATCACTTCCATGACACACAATAAATGGCATTCTAACTTTACTTTTTCACGTTGCCTGTGCTAAAGTTCTGCTATAGTGATGATCGAAAACAAAATGTGCAAGAATGTGAAAAAATCTGGCAAAATGGCAACATTTCACAAAAATAACACCAAATGCATTGAATTTAATAGTTTTATTCTCTGCATCTGCTCAAATGCATTGAAGACAATGGCCTTTTCCCCCCTACTAAAGTTCTAATAACGATGATGGTTTTTTCTGGCACAATAAAACTGCATTTTTTATGGCCACATTTTACCACATCGAAAACACAAATCTTACCACGAAGGTGAAAAAATGTGCATTTTTTATTATAAGTTTGAGCAATAATAACTCTGGAGAGGCCTATTTATCATAACTCAGATTTTTGTAATTGTAAAATGTTTTGTAAACTCACAATTTTACAAAACATGAATGTTTGCTTATTTATTAAAGACTCCAAATATAAAGCACATGACCTTAAATATATGAATACCTTGAATTCAGGTTTCATTCATCATTTTTAGTAGCGATGGGTGAATTTATTCGGCAGGCACGAATTTGCGATGAATTGCCAAAGTTTCACAAATTTTTCATGAAATTCGCCCATCACTATTGACAAGATCCAAATAAATGTAAAAACGCTAATTGAATAAACTTTTTGTCGAGGACAGCTCCCGTTGACTTCTACATGAACTGACAAAAAAATAGAAAAAATTCCAATCACAAGGGAATAATACAAACATTGATAAATAACCCATTTATTAAACATCAATTGTTTTCTGGTTAAGGTTTTTAGGGGTCGAGGTCATGTAGAAGTCAATGGCAGATGTCCCTGAAGTTGTTTCTTGACTTCATGTTCTGTGCTGGATAATTTGAAAAAGTCTGAATTTACGCTCGATTTTGTTGTGCCTTTTTGTGCCAATTTTTTTTGAGAAAAATTATTGATAAATTTGTGGAAGGGAGTTTGGTCATCTTTGTTTTCATAAAAAATTTGATTACTTTGAGTTTTAGTAAATTAGTAAATAAGCCCCTTTACTGCATATCTATCTGCTATAACTATGTATCTATTGTTCTATCTACATCATCATTATCATGTGCATATTTTATACACCAATTTCTTAAGTTAACAACATCAATTCAGTATTATAGTTATAGTTTTAACAATACTGTTCAGCCCTAGATCTATCTGGTGTAACAATGTTTGTAATATGTATTTTCATGCAGGCCCAGGCCTAGGGCAGCAAAGTTTGAGGTGTGGCATGGTGCTCAGCTGCTTTTAGAGGAGCACTGGGGAGCTGTGTGTGCTTGTGGGGAGGATGAGTGCGCGTTCGTGGCCGGGCGCTAGTACCCAAGTGTGCCAAAGGAATGGACGGCACTCCACTTGAAGAGGAAAAGGTCTTTATTTCAAGCTAAAAATAGGGATCAAAAGCCCTACGCGTTTCGGGATACAATCCCTTAATCATTGCCTATGATTAAGGGATTGTATCCCGAAACGCGTAGGGCTTTTGATCCCTATTTTTAGCTTGAAATAAAGACCTTTTCCTCTTCAAGTGGAGTGCCGTCCATTCCTTTGGCATAGTTTTGAATCAAGCGGTGGGGACGCTGCGGACCGAGCACCCCTGAAGAAGGATAGGAGCTGTTACTAGAGGGGAGGCTGAGCGGTCTCCTAGGAGTGGCAGAGCTAGTACCCAAGTGGCCTAGGGGCGCCAAAAAGGATATCCGTCTTGTTTTTAAGCATTTCTTACAATTTGTTGCAGAGTTTGTTTATTAAAATGAGTGTACATTGACAATAAACATTTTCTACATCTAAAATGATATATGGGATCTTATATTTTAACCACAAAAGCCTGAATACAAGGTAGAAACACATTTTCCAACTGTCATATGCAAGTGGCATTAAAGCTGAACATCTGAAATGTAATCAAACTAAAATTAAAAGGAGTGATAACGTAGGAGTGAATACAATCATGCCTACTGATACAATTAAATTACCAACACGTATTTTCCTGCAGCATCAATTTAGTTTTGCAAATGTTATCATGCAAATATTCTAGCACTGACTTACACTGCTCAAAGTATAATTAAATATGGGTAAAGTTCAGCTTGCAAAAGATAAAATTCCTGATTGGCAAGTCAGCATATTATAGCTGTCATGGGGATTGGAGAAATAATGCAAAGATAAGACTTTTATTACTGGGTTTACTTCTAAACCTTTTTGACTGTACAAGCTATTTTGCATTGTCATAAAAAATAGAACTTAAAATGTTTTTTAACCTAAATTAGTTTGAATTGTACGTTTATTGTAACAAACATTTACAATTAAAAATATCAAATATAAACGTTTGTTCATTTTGCACTGCAAGCATCTATCAAGAGTAACAACATGTGTAATGTTACGAATGAAAAATCAAACATTTTATAAAACGTATATAAAATATATTTTATTTCATGTCGCATGCATTTCATTTGATCATTATCCCAGTTTCAAATGTCATGCCATGTTGGTCTGTAGTGCAGTGGGTGGTCCTTATGTTGTCAAAAATTAAAGTTTATTATTTAAAAATTTTGGTCATTAGTTTGAAAATGCTTGCATTCCCCCTTTTATGGTCTCCTCCCTTTTATGGGCCAGTACAGAGGCATTACAGAAATATAAGATTATTAATCCAGTTATTAAGTTTAATTTATGTTTATGGAGGCCTTTAAAGCAGAAATTTGTCCTGCATGCCTCTATATGCAGCCACTAGTTGGTAACTCTGATTTTCCCCCTGGACTAACGCATTTAGCTTTTCAGTGGTGGTCAGATAACAAATTTTACACTCTATGTGACTCAACTGCGTGTTTCTCATGCAATTCCCAATATTGAACAATTCCGTTATGATCAACTTTCCCACATTTATAATGCAATTTCCTGGTGGCACATTGCCATTGTTTATACCCTTTGGACTGATGTTTACCAAATGGCCTTTCAGATTACAAGGGTGACACGATCAAAACAGCTTTATTGTCTTTACCCTATCCTAAGCTAGAGCCAAATTAGCTTCAACTGGTTTCACAAATACTGGCAGCTACCCGTTGGGTTATAGCCTCACTTTGGCTTTCCCCTCTCTATCCATTGTTTTAGTCATCAATAGGCTTAAATTTATTCAGTCAATGCACTATCTTTCTGCCCTTCTTGATGACAAACTCGACCTTCATACAACCATTTGATCATGGGATAACTTCCTATCCAATAGAAATGGAAATGCTCATTTTAAGATTAAATATGCTTTAATTTTGCTTTGTTTTCCATTTTTGTTTATTTTTTTCTTTATGTTTAATTTTGTCTTTGTAACTATAAAACTGCAATAAATAAAGAGTTATAAAAAATTCAAGTTTATTATTACAGGCAATATGGGTCCTTATCCAACACTACTATGTATAAAAGACAATATTTCTTTATTAAGTAAATATCGTGTGGCTTATTTATTGTTTTATATGTGTTAAATGTGACTTCCATCACCTAATGTAATGATTCATCTTTTGCATATAGCTGAGAGGAGATCATATTCATATAACCAGTAGGATGCAGTAATTATATAAATTTACATTTTGGACCTTTTTCTGTTTATAACAAGAGATTTGATAACAACAGCCATAAAACAGATAGATTAATCAAAATCACATTTGATTTATATCTTCCTGGCAAATATAATTAGGATTTCTTATAAAATGGCACAGGTATGTTCCATCCATCATGCACAAAACAGATCTAACTTACAAGATAAGCTATAAATATGAAAGGCAAATGCTTACCTAAACACCAACAGGGGAATGTAATAAAAGTCGCAAAGAGCAAAACAATTCGCACCAATAAGACTAAAAATCCACATCTCGCAATGTAATATTGTTCCTTAAACTGTTATTGCATTGCGAATTTTAATTGCGCATTGCGAATTTTAATTGTGCACTCATAAGAAGTGCTTGAAGGTGTCGTAATCTTTTGGAGCAAACATAACGACTTTTTCAGTAAGACGTTTTATTACATTGACTGCGCATTGGCGCAAACTATTAAATTTGCACAAAACAAAATTTGTTCGAGCAAAGGCATAACTTTACGCATTGCGAATAGTTTTTCCGTTAGCGATTTTTATTACATTCCCCCGCAAGACTGTTAAGTAGATAGTAGTGTCAGCCTGCTTGAACAGTGTATGGGTCTGTATCAGCACAGGCAAAACATAAGGTAATATTTATATTTAAGGATCCCCTCTACTATACACAAATGTATCAATGATAGCCCCAATCCTAATAGCAGGTGGGTGCTACCAAAGAAATTTGGTTATTAATATATCAAGATGAAAGCATTCAGTAAGGATAAATTATAATTAGAAGTACTAGTGTTCATTGTATTTTGGTCCATTAGCTGCAAGAATTAGAAATTGCTTGATATTTATGTGGCTATCTATTGTTAGGTTGAGATCCATCATATCTTGTATTTGGATACCTGGCAAGAAAATTGAATAGTCAAATTGAATAAATATGAAAAAAATTTCACCAAAATTTAAATACATGTTTATCACATGAAATGAGATACACACCACTGTAAGATTATGAAAATAAAGACATTCTGCATATCGTGACAAAAAGATCACCAAACAATAAATGTAAAAAATGACATTATATTATATTGACTGAAAACTATTTACATAAATCATAAAATAAATGAAAGATCTAATTCAATAAAACTACATTAAGCATACAAACAAATAGGACTATAATAACAAACCTAAATAAATCCCAAACACCTAAATATTGCCTCCTACCACACCTTATGGACACTCTATGAAACCATTAACCTTAAAGGATCACATCCTAAGTATACCTCTCTTTTATAGTCTTCCTGGTCCATGAAGCAAGTGTTCCATCTGATCTGGTAAAGGTGGTCAATCCTCTCCTGGGCCCTGTGTGTCTACTTTGCACTGTAGTCATACTTATGTACAGGAAAGATGGGCTTCTAGAAGTTTCTAAAAGTCTCTCCTGGGTGGCAAATTTGAAAGATGGTAACATATACCAGTTACAGGAAGTTAGCCATCCACCATTAGGGGTATACAGTACATGTTTCGATGTCTCCTTCCAGTCTGTACAGCTCCTTTCTAACTAATTGATCATGCATATTTACAAGGATCAATTCAATGCATGTTCCAGTGAGTCAGACACTTTGTTTTCTAAAAAAAGGAGTCAAAATTGTCATTATCAACAAAATATATAAACTATACATGTCCATACAAATTTGACAATAATCTTACAGTCCAATCCTCCTATGAGTCTGTCTTCTGAGCTTGGTAACTGTTTAAAAAATGTGAGTTTTTGAATATGTTATAGTAAGTATAGATAGCATTATGTACTGTAGCTCTGGAGGGATTATAAAAAAACAATGCCTTAGATAACTGAACTGATTTCAACTTGTTGCTAGGTGCTTGAGTATATCACCCACATACCTTTCGAATTCAGATGGCTGGAAAGCTAAGGAAACCAAACATGCAGCTGCTAATTAAAAGGACGTTTTAAGAAACATATGCTCTTTCAGACAATCAGTATGGTAAATAGTTTGCTAAAAATAAATTGGCACAATAAAAATGATAATAGGAATGTTTTAATGCAAAAGAAAGTATGTTTAAAAATGTCACAGCAAACATGGTCATTGCTAGATGATTGTTCAACCTTGTAAAACTGAGGGCTCATTTTAAAAAATGGAGCAAGGTGTTTTCTGCACCTCCTTTCTCATTTGAATTTGAGACCTGCTGCATATAATGTTCCTAAAATGTAGTGTAATGAGTATGTATGTGGCACTGTATAGGGCAACTAATTACTACTAGTGATGGGCGAATTTGTGGCGTTTGCGTGAAACGGCGAAAAATTTGTGGAACACATTGAAGTCAATAGGCATCAAAATAATTTTGACACACGTCAATTTTGACATGACTGACTATTCGGTCCAGATGCATTAAAGTTGATCATTTTGATGCACAACAATTTTTATGCGTTCAATTTTTTTTTTTTTGCCGTGATTGATTTTTCGCCGGCGAATTGTCTCCACAGTTTCGTGAATAAATTTGCTTGCGGCGAAATGTGGAAATTCACCGCAGATTCATGTCTGCCAAATTTCTTAGAGTTCTTACAGTTTAACAAGTTAGCATCTTCCCAGGGTTCACTGTCTAAAGGGCCATAGGTTTGTAGCTTAGGACTGCAGTATATGATGAGGAGCCAGGAGGCTCCTATGTTATATGTATATTTGCATTAAATGCAATAGTATGTACTTTACTCATCACATGAATAAATGTCAAGTGCTGATAATTTGGAAAAAAGTGCATATATTATTTAGCGTATATTGATAAATGCAATGTTATGCACTTATTATTATGTAAAAATAATATAAAAAATATAAACACTTATACACTAAATGGCAGTGTGTTGAGAGTTTCCTTAAATGAGAAGGATCTAGGTTTTTTTGTAGATAACAAGTTGTCTAATTCTGGGCAGTGTCATCCTGTGGCTACTAAAGCAAATAAAGTTCTGTCTTGCATAAAAAAGGGCATTAACTCAAGGGATGAAAACATAATTATGCCTCTTTATAGGTCCCTGGTAAGGCCTCATCTGGAATATGCAGTTCAGTTTTGGACTCCAGTCCTTAAGAGGGATATAAATGAGCTGGAGAGAGTGCAGAGACGTGCAACTAAACTGGTTAGAGGGATGGAAGACTTAACCCTTTGCCTGCCAAGCACGTACGCTGTACGTTCTGGCAGGCAAGGGCTTTAACTGCCAAGCACGTACATTGTACGTTCTTGCAGTTTAACATGCTGTACTCTGCATCAGCGGCTTTAGCCGCCTCTGCAGAGACTTAGCAGTGCTGACAGCCCCCTGGGCAACAAGGCTGGGGGGCTGTCATGTCGGTCCTGCAACAGGATTGTTGCAGGATCGACCTAAAATCGCAAAAAGAAGCAACTTATCAGCTCCTCCGTCTTCCTTCTGCTCTCTGCTGCTCTGGCGACACCCACGCACTTCCTGACTGCAGTGACTCATCACACACGCTGCTGAAAGAGGATTAGACTCTCTCCCCTGCTCCAGCAATGGTAAGTGGACTTTATTTGCTAAATTACACACTACACAAACACTACATACACACTACACTACATTGTATAGATCTGTACACAGTTACACAATCATTTTAGTAAAGATTTTTTTTTTTTTGGAAAGTTATGTACACTTATTTGCACTTATTTCACACTTATTTCACACTTATATACACACTGTCACACCACTTTTAGAAGTGTATACACATGTATACACAAAAAACTCACAAAGAGGGATTTTTTTTTTTTACTTTTTCATTTTACTAATTTGTGTTTTTTTACCCCTAAAAACCATTTGTTTTGGCAGCATGACTATTGGGTAATCGATTTTGGCCACTAATTATGCTGTTGGATCAGTCATTTTATTATTTCATTGATTTACACAATTTTTGTGGTTTTATTGCAATTTTATCCCTGCATTATTTTTCCTTATGTATCTTAAGTATAGTTTTGCTGTTTGGTGCTTTGGTATAGAATGATAGATTTTACTTTGTTTGATCCGTCAGAATATGTACTTTCCAAAAATGTATGCTGTTCTGGGGGCTTTTTACAGTTTGGGGGTCTTACAACACATAACGCAAAGTTGGGGTACTGTTTTCAGCAGCTTAGTTGACTAGTGTGAAAATTCATATGCATGTTTTTCATTTGGGGTCCGTACACACCACATACTTTGGTAAATCTATGCATATTGGGCATCAAGCTATTCATCAGACCTCTGACGTCCATATTTAGGGTGATTTTTCTTTGTACGTAAAACATTGTGTGCGAAAAATGTGGCAAACTGCAGCATTTTTAGGCAATTTTCAGAAATGTTGTAAAAACCTCTAAGTTTAGAAAAGCTTTGCAGTTTGGAAGTTTGGTGTAGAAAGACGTCTTTATCTTTGTTGGATTCGTCAGAATGTGTACTTTTCAAAAACATATGGTTTTTGCTGTAAGGAGGGTCTTGAGGCACATAATATGAAGTCAATGGTCTATGTTCACAGAAGGCGAATTGGCAGCGGAGAAAACTCATATGCACTATTTTTATTTGGGGTCTGCACATGCCAGCTGCCTTGGTGTATCTATGCATATTGGTCATCAAACTGTTCAGTCGTCCCTTGGCATCAATATTTATGTTATTTTACAATTGTATGCAAGAAATTGGGTGAGATAAATGTGGCCAATTGCAATATTTTTAGGCGATTTTCAAAAATGTAAAAACCGTTGCTTTTATCGCCAAATTTACAAAAGACTTGCAGCTTGGTACTTTGGAGTACAAAGACATGCATACCCAATTTAGATTCATGGGAATGTGTACTTTCCGAAAATATATGGTTTTCTGGGGTGAATTTACCCTTTTCTACTTTTGCCCCCCCCCCCCAAAACGATGTAAATGTCTTGATTTTGCAGTATCTGAAATGACAGACCATATGGGGGTCTTGTTTTTGGGGCCCCTATATGCCACGTGCGTGGGTACACCTATACATATTGGGCATCAAACTGTTCAGAGGACCCTAGGCTTTCATATTTGGGGTGATTTCTCTTGATACCTAAAAGTATGTGGGCAATACGATGCTGCAGGGTAGATATTTTGAGGTGGTTTTTGGAAATGTCGCCAAAATCACCAGATTTAGGAATGGTTTGCGGCTTGGTACTTTGCAGTACAAAGACATGCATACCCAATTTAGATTCGTGGGAATGTGTACTTTCCGAAAATATATGGTTTTCTGGGGTGAATTTACCCTTTTCTACTTTTGCCCCCCCAAAACGATGTAAATGTCTTGATTTTGCAGTATCTGAAATGACAGACCATATGGGGGTCTTCCTTTTGGGGCCCCTATATGCCACGTGCGTGGGTACACCTATACATGTTGGGCATCAAACTGTTCAGAGGACCCTAGGCTTTCATATTTGGGGTGATTTCTCTTGATACCTAAAAGTATGTGGGTAATACGATGCTGCAGGGTAGAAATTTTGAGGTGATTTTTGGAAATGTCACCAAAATCACCACATTTAGGAATGATTTGCAGCTTGGTACTTTGTAGTACAAAGACATGCATACCCAATTTAGATTTGTAGGAATGTGTACTTTCCGAAAATATATGGTTTTCTGGGGTGAATTTACCCTTTTCTACTTTTGCCCCCCCCCAAACAATGTAAATGTCTTGATTTTGCAGTATCTGAAATGGCAGACAATATGGGGGTCTTCTTTTGGGGCCCCTATATGCCACGTGCTTGGGTACACCTATACATATTGGGCATGAAACTGTTCAGAGGACCCTAAGCTTTCATATTTGGGGTGATTTCTCTTGATACCTAAAAGTATGTGGGTAATACGATGCTGCAGGGTAGAAATTTTGAGGTGATTTTTGGAAATGTCACCGAAATCACCACATTTAGGAATGATTTGCAGCTTGGTACTTTGGAGTACAAAGACATGCATACCCAATTTAGATTCATGGGAATGTGTACTTTCCGAAAATATATGGTTTTCTGGTGTGAACTTACCCTTTTCTACTTTTGCCCCCCCCCAAAACGATGTAAATGTCTTGATTTTGCAGTATCTGAAATGACAGACCATATGGGGGTCTTCTTTTTGGGGCCCCTATATGCCACGTGCGTGGGTACACCTATACATATTGGGCATGAAACTGTTCAGAGGACCCTAGGCTTTCATATTTGGGGTGATTTCTCTTGATACCTAAAAGTATGTGGGCAATACGATGCTGCAGGGTAGATATTTTGAGGTGGTTTTTGGAAATGTCGCCAAAATCACCAAATTTAGGAATGGTTTGCGGCTTGGTACTTTGGAGTACAAAGACATGCATACCCAATTTAGATTCATGGGAATGTGTACTTTCCGAAAATATATGGTTTTCTGGGGTGAACTTACCCTTTTCTACTTTTGCCCCCCCAAAACAATGTAAATGTCTTGATTTTGCAGTACCTGAAATGACAGACCATATGGGGGGGTCTTAATTTTAGGGCCCTTATATGCCACATGCTTAGGTACACCTATACATATTTGGCATCAAACTGTTCAGGGGACCCTAGGCTTTTATATTTGGGGTGATTTCTCTTGATACCTAAAAGTATGTGGGTAATACGATGCTGCAGGGTAGAAATTTTTAGGTGGTTTTTGGAAATGTCGGCAAAATACCAAATTTAGGAATGGTTTGCGGCTTGGTACTTTGGAGTACAAAGACATACATACCCAATTTAGATTCCTGGGAATGTGTACTTTCCGAAAATATATGGTTTTCTGGGGTGAACTTACTTTCTTCTACTTTTGCCCCCCCCCCAAAACAATGTAAATGTCTTGATTTTGCAGTACCTGAAATGACAGACCATATGGGGGTCTTCCTTTTGGGGCCCCTGTATGCCACGTGCTTGGGTACACCTATACATATTGGACATCAAACTGTTCAGAGGACCCTAGGCTTTCATATTTGGGGTGATTTCTCTTGATTCCTAAAAGTATGTGGGTAATGCGATGCTGCAGGGTAGATATTTTGAGGTGATTTTTGGAAATGTCGCCAAAATCACCAAATTTAGGAATGGTTTGCGGCTTGGTACTTTGGAGTACAAAGACATGCATACCCAATTTAGATTCGTGGGAATGTGTACTTTCGGAAAATATATGGTTTTCTGGGGTGAACTTACTTTTTTCTACTTTTGCCCCCCCCCCAAAATGATGTAAATGTCTTGATTTTGCAGTATCTGAAATGACAGACCATATGGGGGTCTTCCTTTTGGGGCCCCTATATGCCACGTGCATGGGTACACCTATACATATTGGGTATCAAACTGTTCAAAGGACCCTAGGCTTTCATATTTAGGGTGATTTCTCTTGATACCTAAAAGTATGCGGGCAATACGATGCTGCAGGGTAGATATTTTGAGGTGGTTTCTGGAAATGTCGCCAAAATCACCAAATTTAGGAATGGTTTGCGGCTTGGTACTTTGGAGTACAAAGACATGCATACCCAATTTAGATTCGTGGGAATGTGTACTTTCCGAAAATATATGGTTTTCTGGGGTGAACTTACCCTTTTCTACTTTTGCCCCCCCAAAACGATGTAAATGTCTTGATTTTGCAGTATCTGAAATGACAGACCATATGGGGGTCTTCCTTTTGGGGCCCCTATATGCCACGTGTGTGGGTACACCTATACATATTGGGCATCAAACTGTTCAAAGGACCCTAGGCTTTCATATTTGGGGTGATTTCTCTTGATACCTAAAAGTATGCGGGCAATACGATGCTGCAGGGTACATATTTTGAGGTGGTTTTTGGAAATGTCGCCAAAATCACCAAATTTAGGAATGGTTTGCGGCTTGGTACTTTGGAGTACAAAGACATGCATACCAAATTTAGATTCGTTGGAATGTGTACTTTCCGAAAATATATGGTTTTCTGGGGTGGACTTACCCTTTTCTACTTTTACCCCCCCAAAACGATGTAAATGGCTTGATTTTGCAGTATCTGAAATGACAGACCATATAGGGTCTTCCTTTTGGGGCCCCTATATGCCACGTGCATGGGTACACCTATACATATTGGGCATCAAACTGTTCAGAGGACCCTAGGCTTTCATATTTGGGGTGATTTCTCTTGATACCTAAAAGTATGTGGGCAATACGATGCTGCAGGGTAGAAATTTTGAGGTGATTTTTGGAAATGTCGCCAAAATCACCATATTTAGGAATGGTTTGCTGCTTGTTATTGTGGAGTACAAAGACATGCATACCCAATTTAGATTCGTGGGAATGTGTACTTTCCGAAAATATATGGATTTCTGGGGTGAACTTACTTTTTTCTTCTTTTGACCCCCCCCAAAACAATGTAAATGTGTTGATTTTGCTGTACCTGAAATGACAGACCATATGGGGGTCTTCCTTTTGGGGCCCCTGTATGCCACGTGCTTGAGTACACCTATACATATTGGGCATCAAACTGTTCAGAGGACCCTAGGCTTTCATATTTGGGGTGATTTCTCTTGATACCTAAAAGTATGTGGGTAATACGATGCTGCAGGTTAGAAATTTTGAGGTGATTTTTGGAAATGTCACCGAAATCACCACATTTAGGAATGATTTGCAGCTGGTACTTTGTAGTACAAAGACATGTATACCCAATTTAGATTCGTGGGAATGTGTACTTTCCGAAAATATACGGTTTTCTGGGGTGAACTTACTTTTTTCTACTTTTACCCCCCCCCAAAACGATGCAAATGTGTTGATTTTGCAGTATCTGGAATTACAGAACTGATAGCTCAAATGAGGTGTCTACATTTTAGGGCCCCTATATGCCACATGTTTGGGTACACCTATATATATTGGGCATCAAATTGTTCAGCGGACCCCAGGCTTTCATATTTGGGGTGTTTTACATTGATACCTAATGATTTGTGGGAGATATGATTCTGTAGATTGGAAGCTTTGAGGTAATTTTTCAAAAAATTCACCAATTTCTATAAAACATTATAACTTTAGGAAACAATTGCAGCTTGGTAGTTTGGAGTACAACGATATATTTACCCATTTTTGATTCACCAGAATCTGTTCTTTCTAATAATGGGTAGTTTTCTAGGGTAAACCTACCGTTAGTGGAATGTTTGGCCTTGAAAGCAGAAGTATGCCGTTTGGGGAGCGGAGCTTTGGAAATTTGGTTGTGTACTGCTTGTAGATTTTGATCTATACAAGTGAGAAATCTCCATAAAACTATATATATTTGGTATTGCCGCGTTCAGGAGACATAGACCTTTCCAAATAGGCTGTGTTCTCATACATAAAGTAAATGATGTTTCTGATATATGTGATTGTTCTTTGTGAAACATGATTTTTTTTATTTTATTGGACACTTAGAAGCCAATATTTTTTTACAGAAGTAGAATTACACCAAAATTCCTGCATATTTTGAAAGTTCAGGTTGTCCTGAAAAAAACAATATATTGTTTTGCTGGGTAAACTAAAAGACCGCCCCAGGAAAGGCCCTTAAAGTGAAAGAGTGCAAAATATCTAAAAACTGCTTGGCAGTAGATGTTCGCATCTAGGACAAAACGGCTGGCAGGTAAAGGGTTAAATTATGAGGGTAAACTGTTTAGGTTGGGTTGTTTTCTCTGGAAAAAAGGCGCTTGTGAGGAGACATGATTACACTTTACAAGTACATTAGAGGACATTATAGACATATAGCAGGGGACCTTTTTACCCATAAAGTGGATCACCGTACCAGAGGCCACCCCTTTAGACTAAAAGAAAAGAACTTTCATTTGAAGCAATGTAAGTGGTTCTTCACAGTCAGGACAGTAAGGTTGTGGAATGCACTGCCGGGTGATGTTGTGATGGCTGATTCTGTTAAGGCTTTTAAAGGACATGTAAGCCCTCCCCACAAAAGTTTAGGGAACAGCCTCTTTGGAATCTTTAGATACCTGCCACTCTGGTTGTTAAAAGGTTAACAGTAAAGCTGCAGCATCCCCTTAATTCCTTCTCCTCCTCTAACCCACTCTGCCCCCTCCCTCAGGAATTTACTTTGGTTGTTGGCTCATGAGCATGCTCAGTTCTTCTCAGCTCAGATTACTAAACACACCCTCCAGTCAATGATAGCATTGCTGCTTCCCATAGAAAGTCTAGCTATCTGATCCTATTTTTTCCTAACCAACTCTTCTAAGCTCAGTTTAACCATTACAGTGCTCAACCCCAGCAGAACTTTTTATCAAAGTATGTTGTGCCCGTGTAAGCCTGCATTCTGCATTGCATGAACTTTACAGCATTCTTGTCCTGTTTGCAGATGTCAATGTTACTGATGAGGGAAAATGGCCACTGGGTGAAAGCTGCTATTTGTTTATGGAAAATGTGATGGCGCTGGCAAATGGAGGGGGTATATGCAGTACAAATGATGTGGCTTGGGTAAGGAAGATATGCCCAACTTATTTACATGGTAGGAAAATGTAGGCTTTACACTTTAAGAGTGGTTTGGATGATTTCTTGGACAGACATAATATCAAAGGCTATTGTTATACTAAACACTATAGTTTCGAGTATATATAGATATGGGTATATATAATTTATGTGAAGGTATAGAGGTTGTGTGTATGGATGCTGGGTTTTCATTGGAGGGGTTAAACTAGATGGACTTTGTCTTTTTTCGACCCAATTTAACTATGTAACTATGTCAAGGCAGGTTCCGAACTTCCTGAAGCCACAACATGCTGCACCTTTCCCCCTGAACATGGTGCCTATATGGATGAATGAAAGCAGGTTGAAAGGAGGTGAAAAATAATCTTTATTTTTCAAAGTCTAAATTATTTATGCAATTTTTAGTTAAATCATGTCAGTATAGTTGGCCTGAAGGGTGATTCCCTCCAGGAACCTATAAGGATGTGCATGAGCTAGGCACTTGATTTTCAGTCTGGCATTATTAGCAGATGAGACAAACATGGGTACTTGTTCCTTGCTAGGGTTAGATAGAGAGGTAGTGGATTGTTATAAGCTCACTTTAGGAGCAAGAGGTATTAGTATATTGGGTAGTAACCAATGGCGATTGCATGCCAGTTAGGAATTGAGAGCCTGTAGGACTGGGTTAGTGGAAGCATTAGTGGAGCTGTAGTGACACAGCTCAGATGAATATTGGGCCACTGTATGCTGGACACTGCAAAGAAGCAAAGGGACAGTTTATTGGGGGAGGAGACCCACTCAGTGGCTAAAGGCACTCTGCCAGTGTACTTCCACATGACAGGGGTCCTGGATTTAGGGATAACAAACTGTGTGTGTGATAGAGAAGATGTGAACCTGGGAGTGATTGCTCAATAAATGTTTACCTTGGTTTTTCGTATCAAGTGTGCCATGCCTACTTGCTACAGTAAAGACCTGCGTGGTGACCAAGCTGCGAGCTTTCCAATTAAAAGGTGCAAGCACATAGTGTATTTTCTTAATCCTATATATAATCTATCCATGAGCTTATCATCTTAGGTGAGCTAAAATCAATATAGACAAGACTGTACCTCTTAGACATAAACATACAGTATATGCACAGGATTTACTTTACTGAAAAGACATTCAAGGCACAGTTTGTTATTTTGGAGGCCATCTAATTAGAAAGTATTTTGGTTTTCCCTATCTACATTTGTTCTTCATTTATGCACTCTTTAGTAATATGTTTTCTCAATCAGGCAGCCCAAACAGAAGTGCCTGAGCCTATTTGTCTGCAAAACTGTTACCAGGGATTCAGTCTGTGAGTGAATGCTATGCAAGAAGCTGCCTTTGTACGCAATAAATAAACTTAAATGGTGATAATTTGCAATAATGATTTGCATCTACAATGTCTTTGCACATTCAAACTACATTATGTCAAGTCAAGCCGTGAACAAAAGCATAGGAGGTGAACAACATTTATGTATTTTAGAATCTATTTATTATTCTGTAATCAGCTCAATTTTGTGGGCAGAAGGACTAAGGGAAAATAAAAATCAGGGGCAGATTTATGACATAAAAATTAAATTAAAAGTAACAAAAATATAATGTACTGTTATCCTGCACTGGTAAAACTGGTGTGTTTGCTTAAGAAACACTACTATAGACTGTAAACTGCTGTGTAACCATGGGGGCAGCCATTCAAAGGCAGAAAGGCTCAGGTTACATTGCAGATAACCTCTGTAGGATATCATAGTTTTTTATAGAGCTTATCAGTTACCTGTTGTTGAACTATTTCGCCCTACTTCAGCTGCCTCCATTGCTACACCGCAGCTTGTTTATCTAAACAAAATAGTAGGGCTTCTGAAGCAAATAGATCATTTACATTTTGTTGGTATTACTGCATTTTGGGCCATGCAAATTAGCAAATCTGAGCCAATTCATGTTGCGTCTCAGAAAAAATAATAGTATATTTAATAAATATGATCCTTAGTTCAGAATGTGAATATGAAAATGTGCAAATGCCAATTTATCCTCAAATGAACAAAAATATAAATAAATAAATAAAAGCTGTTTTTTTGCAGACACTTTTTTGCAATATAAAGTGAGAAGACTGCATTAACATTCTTATGAACACCACTTCAATTTGCAGTTAGAATATTTTGTAGAAATCAAAAAATCATTTAAGCATTTAAAAATAAATTTTGCCAATAGAATGAAATCATGCAGCTTAGTTACAAGGTACTATTTATTTCAGAGGGTATATTATGGTCTTGATACAGGTTTTAGGAACAGACTGAAACGTTAACCTGTTTTTAAATATAGTTGAATAGTTTTTTTTTTTAACATTATAGTTCTCAGTGTGCACCTTGAATTTGTTTGAATTTTGGGATAAGGCATCAATTTGGGTCACATTATCTCAACGCTAAGGTGTGCTGATTCCAATGGACTTTATAAATATCTGTATTTTTGTAAGAAATAATTAGCCATAATAGTGGAAACAAAGAGTAGGTTTCTTATATCTGCAGTCTGTTCTTGTTTCAGAGGAATGAACTTTAATTTTGTTATGTTATATAATATGGAAGTTTATTTTGTAAAAAAGAGACTGTTTGAATAAAACAAATGCTGATAAGTTGGCTTACAATGAAAAATATATTAATTCTTCTGCTGTTTGAATGAATTCCCACTATATATATTTATATATATATATATATATATATATATATATATATATATATATATATTGTATATGTTATTTATGCAGTTTGAAGGTTACAATGAACCTTCCAATTTTATTGTACTGACCTTGTTCTAGAAGGATACTTTCCTGCAGACTGAAATAGTTTATCGAACTGTAACTGAAAAATTTACCATGCAGAATGCATGGCTAATATGCTGCTCAATCGATGTACTTAAACTGCTAATAGCAACTATGTTTCAAACACCTAATGGGATCTGTAAGAGTAGTATGCACAACCTTTCCCACTCCCATAATCACTCATTTGCTAAGTAAGCAGTTATGAATTCTGCAATCAATGTCTATATTCACCAGTGGAATTCTAGTGTATTATAAATTAAATAAATCTATTGCCACAGCCCAAAGAAGATAAATATTTAGGACCATGACATGGAGTTACCTTGAGGTGGTATGGTGACTTGGCAAATATAATCATAAACGTGCAACTTTAAACCCCTCTTTTTGGAAATGTATTCATTTACACAATTATATTATTAATAAACCATGGGACCTGGGAATGTAAATTGATCAGTTCCCACTTATTTGTATGATTAAGTTGATGTATTGTAAAAACTAAAAAAAGTTTATAGTAATCAGAATTTAATTTAAATTTCACAATGTAATTCTCTTTGTTAGACAGTTATTGCACTATAATGTAATAGCACACTTTTAAGTCTTGCTTGAAGGTGGAGCAAAAATTACTTTTTCTTTGCCCTGCCACTTCATATGTGCAGCAACTTCAACTAATCAGATGCCCAAGAGTCTTAATATTTATCTCAGCAATTCTGTCACAGAATCTCTCCTCCACTGGCCATCAACAGCACTAGAGCTGGTAATGAGGGAATCTGTCCTGTTTTGCTTCGTGAAACAGTGAAAATTCACAAAATGCATTGAATCAATGATCATTTCTTTTCAAGGAAAATTTTTCCCAGACAGAATACATTTGAGTCTATGGATGTTTTTTTCACTGCATTTTTTCGCAGAAAACATTTTTGTAGCAGTTTCATTAATCAATACCTGACGAAAAATATTGTTCATCGCTACTGAGAGCTAATATATCTGGCACCTAAAAAGGGCTAATTACATTAGGCCAAAATAAATAACCTGTAGTCCCCCACACGGCTAGACCTCTTCGGTAAAAAAAAAAACTGACTTTACTATGTATACCGGTATTTGTCTTACTTCCCTATTAATAACATTGGGATCAAGCATGTTTCTTTTTGTAAACAGTATATATGGGGTACCTCCTTGATGCTATACATGTTCTCTTACCTGCAGGGACTGATACTGACCAAAGATGCTGTGAGTATATGCCTATCCACTTTTGCTGTATGATCCTGCTTGCTCTGTATGTACACTCCATTGTGGATGCTCCTGTTCAAAATATATGTTCTCTGGTTAAGTTATAAGAACCACTGGCGCCCAATTATTGTACCCTGCACAAAGTTACAGTTTTACTACACCCTGTCTCCACACCGTTTGCGAGGGCTTACTCCCTAAGAATTAAGGTCTTATCCAGAGCACAGTATTGGACAGTGTACTCAGTTTACTATAGCGCTTACAAAACAATGTAAGAAATGCATGGTGTACAAATTTGATTAATTATGAGGAGTGGTTCAAATAAAATCACTGTTCACTATCAGTTTCAAATAATTATTTGTGTAATGATTAATACACATATACAGATGAACACAATATTAAAGTGTTTTTAAAACACATATATTTTTTGTTACCCGAAATTATTCTTTCCATTAGAGGAAAACTGGCTTTGCTAAATTTAGTTTTTGCTGCTTTTTGTTTTGCTCTAGACTAAATCAATAAAACAGATTTTTAGTAAACAAACAATAGAGCTGACATACTTTTTCAGTCCTTTAGTTTTGCCAATGTCTTTAATACATAAGTCATTATTAGTCATTTTTTTTCCTTCTCTCATGTTCCAAGAAAGATTTTAAAAAAGAAAATCATTTCACATCACGGCAAGTAGAGTTATCTGAAGAAACCTAATAAAATACATACAAAATTAGAATTTTGGACTTGAATGAAAGATATCCCCTTCAGGCACACACTGCACTTTCATGGCATAATTAGCAAACATTCTGCAAAATGTCATATTGATGAAGATTATAATAAACAGTATAGAAATATATATATGTTCTGTTACCCATTTTAATAGTGTACAGGGAATGCATTATACAGTATGATAGTGATAGTAGTTCGTTTATTTTCAAAAATACTGTAGTATACTAGCTTCAAAGGAACACAGAAGATAGTTGTGCTGATTTTGAATAAACTCAACTCAATAAACTCAACTTTGCATTTTATGGTAGCATGTCTTTTTGTATTACAGATATGGAATCATTTATCCAGAAACCTGTTATCCAGCAAGCTCTGACTTACAGGAAGACCATCTCCCATAGACTCAATTTTAAGCAAATAATTCTTAATTTTCAAAAATGGTAATAAACCAGTACATTGTATTTGATCCAAACTAAAATATAATTAATCCTAACAGGAGGCTAAACAGTCCTATTTGGTTTATCTAGGGTGTTATTTACTAAAACTCAAATTTTATGGTCTGGCTTTTTGTGACAAAAACTGAAAATTTGTCTTACCTGAAATTTTCCTTTTCTTGAGTCCGTAAGGCAGCACACTTGAGATAGCTCATATCCAATCCCCTGGTAGGACAGAAAAAATATCACAACCAATTAAAACAGCCTATATTAACCCCCTCCTTACATCTCCCAGTAGTGTCAATTTTCAAGTTACACCAAAGGAACAAGCACACAATCGTTTGATGCAATAATTTTTAATAGGGAGGGATAAATTGTATTGCCTTACGGACTCAAGAAAAGGAAAATTTCAGGTAAGACAAATTTTCAGTTTTCTTATCGTCCTTCAGGCAGCACACTTGAGACTTAGCAAGCTATCATGGGGGGGAACATTTATTATGGTTGAACAGCTGCTTCCAATATTCTGCTACCAAAGGCTGTATCTTGTGAGGCTGCAACGTCTAACCTGTAATGCTTGATAGAGGTATGAACATTGCTCCAGGAGGCTGGACAGATCTCATCGATATTGACTAGTGATGGGCGAATTTATTCGCCAGACGCGAATTCGCGGCGAATTCGCGGCGAATTTGCGCGAGTCGCCGCCAGCGAATAAATTCGCAAAACTCCCGCAAAAATTCGCGTCAAAAATTCGCCAGCGTCAAAAAAATTTTTTTGGAAAAATTGGACGCCGGCGTCAAAAACGAGACTACGGCGCCGTTTCGCGAATTTTTCGCCGTTTCGCGAATTTCGCTAATTTTTCGGCGAAGCGAAACAGCGCAAATTCGCCCATCACTAATATTGACAGATGATTTCTCTGCCCATGATGTGGAGACAGCTCTGGTAGAATGAGCCTTTAATTGTGAGGGAGGTTCTTTTCCTGCTTCCTTATAGGCAAAAGATATCGTATTCTTTACCCACGAGGCAATGGTGGATTTAGCAGCCTTTTCTCCTTTCCTCTTATGTAAAAAATAACACAAACAGATCATCTGTGGATCTGAATGGCTTTGTCTTGTCTATGTACTCAGATAGACATCTGTGTACATCTAAAGTACTAAGTTTTCTCTGGGTAGAATTCTCCGGTTGTTGAGCAGGTAAAATTATTTGAGCATTCATATTAGAAATAGAAGGCACTTTTGGAGTGAAAAAAGGTAAAGTTTTCAATACTCTCTCTCAAAAGCTGCAAGCGGGGGAGGATTAATCTCATGGAACCAATGCTGGGGTCTAGGTTATCTCTCCCCTTTGAAAGCTAATGGCAGGGGAGGACTAAGCCCTATGATGAAAACCAATGCCCAGGTCGGGAGACCTTATTTTTCAGGTAATGCTCTTATGCCGGGAGGCTTTAGCATTTGAAAT
This sequence comes from Xenopus petersii, assembly GCA_038501925.1. Taxonomy (NCBI): domain Eukaryota; kingdom Metazoa; phylum Chordata; class Amphibia; order Anura; family Pipidae; genus Xenopus; species Xenopus petersii. Next base: position 88,958,692 of record CM076674.1, on the reverse strand, counting down.
TATGACCAGAGGTAAATAGTTAGGGACCGCCATATGGGTTTTACCTTGACGTGGTATGGTGGCTTATCAATCTTATGATCATAATTTTGTAACTAAAAAAACCCCTGTCTTTGTAAATACATGCATCTGCATAGATTACTGATATGATAGGGGACAAAGGAATGTGCATTGATCAATTTTTCTTTTTTTCTATGTCTGTAGTTAATTTGGCCAGATCAGTAGCACTTACAATGTATTTTAGTACATTTTTATTAAGCCATGGAGTGCTCCCACAACCTTTCCTGTTTGTACAAAGTTTTCAATACTACTTTATCTTGGGAAAAAACAGTATAAGGGGGGACTGCAGCCAAAGCTTGTAATTCACTAATCCTCCTTGCAGATGCAATTGCTATAAGAAAAGCAGTTTTCCAAGATAAGTGTTTTAGAGTAATAGACTGTAAAGGTTCAAACGGGGCGTCAGCCAAACAGGATAAAACCTAGTTCAAATCCCATGGAGGAATCGTTGAACGGATTCTTGGTCTAATTTTTGAGACTGCTTTCAAAAATCTCTTGATCAAAGGGTCTAGAGTCAAATTTTTTGATAAAAAATAAGAAAGCGCGGATACTTGAACTTTTAAAGTATTGGGTTTTAACCCCTTTGAAAAACCATCCTGTAAAAATTGAAGAATTGCTGAACAATCCTTAGGTGGGTTTTTGTTCTCAGAACACCACAAGGAAAAAACTCTCCAGATCCTTCTGTACACCTGAGTTGTGGATGGTTTTCGGGAAAGAATCAAAGTATCTATAACTTCAGCCGAAAGACCTTGATCCGTCAATAATTCCCTCTCAACCTCCATGCTGTTACATTCCATCTGGACGGATCCGGATGTTTTATCCATGCTTGCAACAGAAGATCTTCCTTCAATGGAATCCTCCAGTATTCCCCTTTGGAAAGGTACAATAGATCCGAAAACCAAACGCTCCTGGGCCAGAATGGAGCTATCATAATTACTGATGCCCGGTCTTGTCTGACTTTCTGTAATGCTCTCTGAATCATGGGTAACGGGGGAAATATGTATGCCAGGTTGAATGTCCACAGAATTGAGATTGCATCCACAAACGTTGGGTTGTCCGACCTTTTCAGTGAACAAAATAGAGGAAGTTTCCTGTTCTTTGCCGACGCCATCAGATCTATCTGAGGCCAACCCCATCTCTTCACTATCTGATGAAAAACTTGGTTGTTGAGTTTCCAATCCCCCTGACTCATGGATCTTCTGCTTAGAGAGTCTGCCAACACATTGTCTACACCTTTTATGTGCACTGCTTTGATGGAGAGAAGATTCCATTCTGCCCAGTTCATAATTCTCTGGCACTCCCTCATTAACAGTGGAACTCTGGTACCCCCCTGTCTGTTGAGGTACGAAACCACAACTCTGTCCGAATGAATCAAAACATGTTGGTTCCTGAGTTGACTTTTGAACCTCATCAGTGCAAGTCTGACAGCCTTCAATTCTTTGAAATTGGATGAGTGTGTTCTCTCCCATAGGGACCATTTCTCTTGTACAATTTTGTCTGTTACATGAGCTCCCCATCCCAAGGCAGATGCATCCGTTGTCAGTGAAACGAACGTTGGATTTCCGAAGGACTTCCCCTTGGATAGCATCTTGGTGTTGCACCACCAACCCAGTTTCCTCTTCAAGTTGACCGACACTTTGAATGTCTTGTCCAATGAAAATAGTGACCGATCCCACTTCTGTAGAATCTCTTGTTGAAGAGGACGGATATGTGCTTTTGCCCAGGGAACGGCTTCTATTGACGCTGTCATCAAACCCAGAACTCTCATTGCTTTCCGAAAGGAGACAATATGAGAATGTCTGAGTTCCTGTATCGACATATAAAGGGATTTCACTTTGTCCAGAGGAAGAAATACCTTCATCCTGACAGTGTCTAACACCAGACCCAAGAACCTTGTTGAGGTGGTTGGCTGCAAGTTTGATTTTTCTTCGTTTATAATCCAACCATGGTCTTTCAATAATTTCAATGTCAGATCCCGATGAAGAATAAGATCTTCTCTGGAAGCTGCTTTTACAAGCCAATCGTCTAGATAAGGAATTAGGTATATGCCTCGTCTTCTGAGTGCGGCTGCCAACACCATCACCACTTTTGTGAAGACCCTCGGAGCTGAAGTGATCCCAAATGGAAGTACTTTGAATTGGAAGTGATATAGGATTGATTTCTGATACACTGCAATTTGAAGAAATCTTCTGCTGGATGGATGAACAGGAATATGGAGATAAGCATCTTTTAGATCTATTGAGATCATGACATCTTTTTCTTGAAGAATATTGATAGTTGACCGAATTGTCTCCATCCTGAATTTCTCTTTCTTCACATACTGATTGAGGTATTTTAAGTCTATCACAAGCCTGAATTTTCCTCCTGGTTTTGGAACCAGAAAAACGTGTGAGTAAATTCCTTCCCGAATTTCTGATGGTGGAACTGGCTCCAAGGCTTTCATATCGATGAAATCTGATATGGCCTTTTCTAGGGCTTCTTGTTGTATAATGTACCTTTTTTTGTGAGTCATACAAAACTGTGGTTTTGGCACTGTATGGAAGGCTATATAGTAACCTTCTCTTACTATCGAAAGGACCCATGAATCCGATGTGGTGTTTTTCCAAACAGGAAGAAAATAATCGATTCTCCCGCCCACATCTTCTTGACTTCTGGCGTCAGAAACTTGAGCCTTTGCTCTGAGTGTTATCCTTCTTTTGGAACAAGTCTTTTGGCTCATTACGGGGTCTGAAAGGCTTATTTCTGAATCCACTGTCTCTCTGCCTGTCATTATATCTGAAAGATCTTCTGAAATAGGATGATCTGGGTGGAGACTTCTTTGATAAGGCACGAAAAAAATGTTTTCTCTGACTTTTGGGTCTATCCTGTGGAAGAATTTTTCCTTTTCCTGATTCCAAATTCTCCAACAATTTATCCAAATGGCTGCCAAAAAGTCGATCAGGTTCAAAAGGCATGGCAATAAGGCTATTCTTTGAAGCTGTATCTGCAACCAATGCCTTCAGCCATAAGGCCCTTCTTCCAGCAGTAGAAAGCGCCATGGTTCTTGCTCCCAGTTTCAACACATCAACAGCCACATCACACAAAAAATCCGATGCCATCTTAATGGGATACAACATATCAAGAATATCATCCCTTGATGTTCCCACATCTATTTCCTCCTCAAGAGAATTAAGCCAAAATTTTAACGATCTTGAAACCGAAATGGCTGCAATCGCAGGTTTACATGTGTTAGAACCAGTCACATAAGTCCTACAAAGAGAGCATTCAGCCCTTCGATCCATCTGATCTTTCATTCCTGACTCCTCAACCGGAATCGTAGTACTTTTTGATAATCTAGCCACTGGAACATCTACTTTTGGAGGATCTTCCCAAGTACCTATGTCCGCAGAATCAAACGGAAACATGAGCTTAAACCTCTTGGAAAAATCAGTTTTTTTTCCCTGGACCTTGCCATTCTTGCTCCAATAATTTCTTTATTGAGTCATGCATTGGAAACCCAACAGACAAAACAGGAAAAAGAAAAAGTTCATGCTTCCTATTTTTTGAGGTTGAAGATGAGGAAGAATCGATGTCATCTGAACTAATAGAATGTAACTCAGTATCTGATGACTGTACGTTTTCACTCATGACCACCGGAGTCGCTGCAGATGAAGTTTTTATTTCTGACAACGTGTCCGACAAAAATTTCTTGAACCAGGAAACAAAGTTGTGATCTATCACAGGTTCTTTTGGACAAGGATTTAAACATAACTCACATTTTGAATGCCTATAATCCTCTGGTAACAGCTGCTCACATTGAGCACACAGAGCATGTTTTGACTTTCTCCTTCTCTTCCCAGATCCAGTAGGAACAGACATCTGGAAGAAAAAGAAGGGAGATAATGTACTTTAAGTGAAAAAAGTCAAAATCAACAGGTGAACCGGCTGAACAGGTTAACATTATTGTACCTTATGCAGCCTCACGCAAGCTTGCAGCCTGACAGCACGGATCTGCAGGAACTACAACAGGAAGCAGCAGTCAGCACAGGCCTACCACCAGGCATATGTACTTGATGAAAATGCTGCTAATTTCCTCCACAATTCAATATATTCAGTACTCACCAACCGATTTGAATTTGGTGCCGCCGATGATGTCATCACCAAGTGCCGGCTCACGAAACGCAATGCGCTTGCAAGAACACGCTAAACCATGGCAAGCCGAATCCTCCAGCATAGCCAATCAACTCTATCCCCACTGGAGATACAGGGATTGCTTCTACTACTTGCCAGGTATGCCTAAAGGGACAGTCCCTCAGAGTAATCCACCCTAAGGTAGGGGCTAGTATTACAAATGTACTTCTACTCTGGTCAGCCTCTAGGGATGCAACCTCTCTGGTTCTCGGGAGGGCTGTGAAAACTGCGTGTCTGGATTTCCAAATTAGGAAATCCAGCAGGTCTTTAAAGGACAAATAATAACTGGGTAAATAGATAGGCTGTGCAAAATAAAAAAAATGTTTCTGATATAGTTAGTTAGCCAAAAATGTAATGTATAAAGGCTGGAGTGACTGGATGTCTAACGATAGCCAGAACCCTACTTCCGGCTTTTCTCTCTAACTATGAGATAGTCAGTGACTTGAAGGGGGGCCACATGAGACATAACTATTCAGTGAGTTTGCAATTGATCCTCAGTATTCAGCTCAGATTCAAAAGCAACAGTTATGACCCATGTGCCCCCCCTCAAGTCATTGATTGGTTAATGAATGGTAACCAATTAGTGGAAACTATGAGAGCTGCAAAGCAGGGAGTAGACATTTGGTCACTTCAGCCTCTATACATTCAATTTTTTGACTAACTATTGGTGATGGTCGAATTTATTCGACAGGCGCAAATTTGCAGTGAATAAATTCACGAAATTGATGCAAAAATTCACCCAACTTAAAAAGGCTATGAAGGTTATGGTTCTGTAGATTTCAAGGACCCAATATTTAACTGAGTCACAGTAAAAGCATGTTTTTTATATCAATTGTTTTTTTTATTACTTTAAGCCTTGCGTTTTTCTATGTCTGACTTATAGTTTTGCTTACTTGACCACAACCCTGTTCTCCAACAATAAATCAGTTATATTGTTGCCTTACCTGATTTTCAGGTTTGAAAGGAAGTCTGAAGTAAAACAAACAAAGGCCGGTAGATTAATCATGCACTGTGCTGTTCTTTTTTTCAACAGCTTTTTCCTTTATCTTATGGTATTTACTGGTGTATAGATACCACAAGTAGTGAATAATGCCCTAAGGTAAAGTGAAGTACAGACAAAATGCTCAATACACATTTACACATAAAAAGACATGCTTAATTACAAAAATCACATTAACTAGCCTTATACTGTATCTATGATAAAATGACTATAAACATGAAGTAATAATATGCCCCAACTTCTTTTGATCACAAGAAATGTGTTTAGCGAGTCCATTTTGGTTTGCTGAAAATGCATTGGCAAACACATTGAAGTCAATGGCTCATTTTTCATACAACTTATGTTTAAACTATACATTAGAGTCAATGTGCAGTTTTTGGCAGCATAACAGAAAAAAATATTTTGTTCATCCCCAGCAATCCTCAGAAATATTCCTGCTGTATACTGTATAATACAACAGATTATTATTATTATTACTATAATCCTTTTTAAAGTTCTGCCATGTATAAAAGTATATGGTTATGTGCTTATATGGCTACAAGGGAGCAAATACATGTGCAACAGTTGAGCATTTCCCATATGGCTGCTCAATCCCTTGGTGTTTGGGACTGTGGAAAGGGTTTTTTTTGGGGAAAGGAATTCACGGCAATTAGTATCTCAGCTGGGATTGGCCAACTAGAGGAGGGGCGGGGTTAATATATTAAGGGGCATATATATCAAGGGTCAAATTTAGAATTTATGAGAGCTTATAAAAATTTCCATAAACTCCAATTTATTAAAAAAAATTGAATTTGGGTGAATAGGATCGCCCACAAACTTGAATTGAATTCTAATCTAATTTGATTCGAGTTTTTTCACCGAAAAATAAAAATGTAAAAAAATGTTTTTGAAATTTATTTTTCAAAAGTCTACCAAACGTCTCCAAATTGACTGTAGGAGGTCCATGATAGGCTAAAACAACATTTCAGCAGTTTTTAGATGGGGAATAGTCGAATTTGAATTCTTAAAGGGATAGTACATAGTACACAAATTTCGATTTTTTTTTTTTAAACTCAAATTGAATTTGGACTATTCCCTAGTCGAATTACACTAAAATAAACTCGGAATTCAAATTTAAATATTCAAATTTTCAATTCGACCCTTGATAAATCTGCCCCTAAGAGTACATTTGCAACTTTGTTAATGGTATGTCACGGCAGTCGGTGGCTATTTAATTATGTCCTTGCCATTTAGTACTATTTGCCATGGTTCACTTTACATCCCTACCGCTGCTGCGGTGACTAGCATTGGAATATGTGAAAGCTTTGTTATGGCATGGCAAGAGTTATCTAGTTTAACACATATTTATCAATACAGCTGTGGCTGACCTCTACCCATTTAATAGGAAAACTGGTCTCAGTGTATTATTTATAGTTACAGTATACAAGCTGGTTCTGCTGTTAAAGATTATTACTAACCTACCAGAGCTGCCTTCCCAAAGTCCAGAAATCCTATATTCTCTTCAAAATACATAAGAAATTGAGCAAATGTCCATAGTACAACACCATCTAAAAAAGTATATTTTATTGTAAGCAATATACACACAAGCACATACCACCATATTTGCATGCAATCCTAGCATCTTAATATATCCTTATTTCATTAGGTAAGTCCTCTGGCATATCAGAGTATACATATGGGATGACCAGTTGTTATAAACAAGGGGCCACAGCAGAGTCTCAGGAGCCACTTGTCATAGTGTTTTGAGTAAAAACCTAGGAGTTATTTTGGCACAGACAATAGACCATCAAGTTCAACCCCTCCAAATGACCCTAATGCTCGAACCTTTGGGCACCTGACTATGCAAAATAAGACTTAAGTGCAGTATGTTCAATATTTTCAGTGATGTTGAAACTATAGTGCATTTTTCAGACCTGGGGAGCTCTAGTACAAATGATAAGATCTACATAAGGCATAAAGTTTTCCATTTAAGTAAAATGACATACTCTCTTAGCTAGATGCTGCACAAGGTTATCGGCACCTGCACAAAGAGCGTATTTGTTTATCTATTCCTGTGTTTTTAACATCTACTCTCATTTTTTACAAAAGCTAATGTTGGCTAAACCTAATTGCATACAATTAGAGAGTTGAAGCTTTGTTCAACTGTTAAACACTTGAGTGTATATAATTATATAATGCAATCTGTTATAATAATAATATTTGACAAATTGCTTAATTGACCAATTATTGGCTGCAATGATCAATGTGTCAATTTGTCAGAATGTGTTTCACTGCTCTGTGCAATTAAATAGTTTTATGTGCTATGTTCTAGGGACTCTAGCAGTTCAGATATTCAGCTCTTGCACCTCATGAAACAGATAAAGCCAAAAACGAATGCATATAACATTGAGATAAATGCAATTTAAGGTTATTGGGTTTTAATCATTCTGCAAAAATAATGTTCTATTATGAGAAAACATGGAAATTGATTAGCAAATTAGCCTCATTCCCTTGTTCCTTAATTTTATTTCTTTATTTCTTTAGTAATGATGGGCAAACTTATTCACCAGGCGCAAATTTGCATCGCATTTCGTGAAATTGGTACGAAAATTCACTGGCGTCAAAGGTTTTTGATGCTGGCGATAATTCCGATGCCAGCAACAATTAAACTGATGCCCATTGACTTTAATGCGTGGCAAATGTCGCTTTTGCAAATTTTGAGAATCTCGCAGCAAAGCGAAACGTGACAAATTCGTCCATCACTATTCTTTACAAGCTCATAATAAATGTATGGACATAATAAATATCAACCTATGTTTTCTATGTCTGCTCTCTGTGTTTACCAGAAGTCAGGGAAAACCATGAACCAGACATGCAGTATCATGATCATAAATATCAAAGATAAAATATACCATTCACAACGACAAGTTATTGTATCCCAACTAAATAAGATGCAAGTCAATTATATTGGTGGATTACATTTTTTAAGCCTGTTATTATTGGGATGTCAAACTGGCATAACTGCAAAAACTGCAAATAAAGGACTTTTCTTGGTTTGATGAAATATCAGTTTCTGTCAGTATTTATCAGTAGATCAGGGGATTCAATCTTCAGTACTGAGTAAAACTTCACTATGCTTTGCAAAAAAAAAAAAAATGATAAAGATAAGTCAAATTTAAGGTGAGAAAGATTAAAATCGTTAAGAAATGTCTTTAGCACACAGAAATTTTAATGTGTATTTCCTTTCAGGTGATCTTGAGTTTACCATAATTAATACTTTTATAGTTTGTATTAAGTAATTGAATGGCTGCTTTCCAGTACTGTATTCTTTGTGGTTATATTTCAGTGCAATAATAAACTGAGCAGATGACAGCAATATGTGATTTAACATCCCTTCTATTCACTTGGGAATGTAAAGCACACATTCCCACTTAGCATGCATTATTGCACAGCAGCGGAACTTGACATTTTCTAGAACAAAAACATTTTAACTCCTCTATTTCTTGTTATTTTTCAATGTAGCAAGAATATCTTTGGATGGCATGGCAGGTTTCTTACTGAAAATGTTACTTAAAAAGCTGAAAAGTTTAGCTAACAAATATATGTAGAAGAGACTGGAAGACAGATTTTTCCTTGCACAATTTGTTGCCATTTGAAATATTATACTGTTGTTATTTTTACTTTATGCTAATTGTCTGTGCTCCCCTTATAGGGTCAGTCAAATTTAGTCTACTTTATAGACTTCTTCATCAATTAGCTAAAAATGATTGCCATCAAGTGCAATGCAAATATTTACTTTATGTAACCTACTATTGAACAAGTCTTTTCATCTTTTTTGTTGAGTGTTTTGATGAGCAAATCGATTCGGTGAGAAAATATTTGCCAATGGCAAAATGTGGAATTTTGCCAAAATTTAAAACTAAAGCTAGTTGAGTGCAGTTTGGGATTAAAGTGTTTCTTACTGAGGTCTGTACTGTACATCTTTCTATACCTGATCCAGATTTTAAAACTAATTTTTACAATACCATTTGTCACACATGTATTTGGCCAAGGTTACTAGGTGTGCAGTGCTGAATATTTGTTACAAAATGGTGAAAATAAATCAAAGAAAGATGGCATTTGCCTTGCAAAGCTTACAGCCTGTATTTTTATATAAAGTAATCTTAAAGGAAAAGTCAACCCTTTAAGAAAAAAAACAGAATCCCCCACTCCACGGAGACCCCCCTCCCTCCTCTTCCAGCGCTTCAGCAATTTTCGTGAGTTTCAGTGCATGCACAGTTGTCGCAAACCAGAAAATTACTCCAACTGCTCATGCATCAATATGCCCATCTCCTACTCAGCTTGCCGAAGACCTGGAAGATGGCGGCATGGGACTCCAATGCCAGAATCTGCGCCGTATTTGACAGATGCAAACACAATTTTCCAAATTAAGAAATAGGCTTGCTGTTTTTTTGTCTACCAAATGTACCATTAGAGTATGCTTCAAATCTGTTAAAATGAAATATATGTGACTATTACAATCATCCTTTCACTGTAATTTCTATTCAACTTCAACTTGGTTGAGTTCAGCAAGCAACCAGTTTCGACAGATTACAAACATGAATACTGCCTCTTTAAGCTTGATATGTGCTAGAAACTTGAATTGTTTTATTCTCTGGCTTTCAGACACCCCTGTCTTGCAATGCAACTACATTATAAGAATCTGACTTTTCCTGTAAAATATGAGTCAGGTCAGCAAGAAAACTCTTACAAATATTCAATATAGTTAAGACTATACTCTTTTAGCCCTGCTTTTTTGATGGTAAAAGAGATAGATTAAGCTATGTCACTTGCTATAGTTCTTACTAGTAATGGGCGAATCTGTTTCGCTTTGACTAATAATTCACGAAACAGCGAAAAAATCTGCAAAACGCATTGAAGTCAATGGGCTTCAAAACTATTTTTGATGCAATTTTTATATGCATGACTATAAGAAGATAGACGCTAGCGGTACTTTGCTCCCTAACGCCTGGCGAATTTGGGCTCTAGCAAATGGACGTAACTACGCAAATTCACTAAGAAGCGGATATTACTGAACGTTATCTCTTGCGCCAGACTTGCCTTTGCCACCTCAGACCAGGTGAAGTGCAATAGAGTAGATAGGAGTTCCTAAAAGACCCAAAAAATGCTAGCATCTTTTCCTTTTTCAGGGTGATAGGCTGAAAAAGAGCGTAAATGTTTTTTGGGGTAACTGGCTTCCCCCCTACATTTCCCTACATATGGCACATAAACTATACACTGGGCTCATGTGTAGGGCAATATAACAACTCTATTTTATTATATTAAGGTTTCCTGGGCTTGTGTAGTGTAATGTATTTGCTGCAACATATATGTCCATTGAATTTTAACTTCCTGCCATATGCAAATTAGGCAACGATAGCGCAACTTCACTTCGCTTGGCACAGTAACGCTAGCACAACTTCACCAGCGTTTGGCGCCCTGGACACACCTTCGGATTTTAGCGAATTACCCTTGTCCTGCCGAATCTACGCCTGGCGAAGTGTTGCAATGTGAGCAAAGCCATCGCTGTCGAATTTTCGGAGGTTAGTAAATTTGCCCCGTACAGTATATACATAAAGCAATAATAGACAGGTTTGCAACTTGCCTGTTAAAGGTGATGCTCACTGCTAATGTTATTAACAGAGAAAACAATATAAGAATAATGTACACTAAGGCCAGTCCATACATGGCAAACCTAACTGGAATGCTGGAAGAACTATTTGTATGGCTTCAAATAAAAATATATTTCCTCAAGTGGAAAGGGATAACTTCTTGTTTTCACTTCTATGAAAAAAATATTGCCATTTATTTGTCAAAAATGGTTTCTAACATGCTTGAGTTCCCACGTCCTCCTAAAGGTTCCTCTTCTCCAAAGAGGACTTAAATTTATAGTGTTTGCCATAGCTGTACTATTCATTTCACCAGAATAGTTATCCATTTTTGAACATTTCCCATATTAAAAAAATATATGCATAGACTGACACTTAAAACTGCATTGCATATTCAAGGATAAGTCTTATCATGCATCTGTAGAGTTGCAAAGTTTGCTATATACAATGTTGCTCAGTTAAGGAGGAAACCAACACATTTCTAATCTATATTATATTTATCTGTTTAGTAAATGATCTCTACTAAATGTTAGCTTATAGTATACTCTGCAAAGATTAAGTATATTAAAGGGGTAGTGTACCTTTAAATTAATGTTTAGTATGCTATAGAATGGCTAATTTTAAGCAACTTTTAAATTGGCCTTCATTTTTTATTTCTTATTGTTTTTTATTACTTGCCTTCTTCTTCTTCTGATTGTGGGAATTGTGGGGCTCCATTTCATTGGATTTTTAAATGGCCCATTATCCAGAATGCCCTGGACCTGCAATTTTCCGGATAAGGGCTCTGTAGTTTAGATCACCACACCTTCAGGCTAAGTTTTCCTAAATTAATTTAAACATTAAATAAACCCAGTTGTATTGTTTTGGTTTGTCTATTAGTAGAAGGAAGTACATTATTTAATTTAATTAATTTCATTATTTAATTATTAAAAAGAGAAAAGAACATATATATTTTTTTTTAAATTTAGTTATTAGGTTAAAATGGAGCTTATAGGAGATGTCTTTCCCATAATTTGTATGTGTGTGTTGGATATCATTTCGAGGCATTGAATTTTACGACTAGAATAACTATGTAACTATGTATGTTCTTAATGATAATAACATTTGAATATTTTCTGTTTTCCAATTTCCCCCAAGCTTATACATGCTTTCATTCAAAAACTGTTTCCACAATCAACTTGCTCAGATTTATTTAATCAACATTCTGTTTATATAACAAGTTACTGAAGAATATACAAAACTGTATTATTATTCTTTAGGATGTAATTTTCTATGACATTTTGAAGGGTGACTCTGTGGGTGACAACTAATTTCACCAGCCATCACCTTATAATGCTGTAAAGCAACTTTTGCCAGTAAGCTTCAATCATTTAGGCTGATATTTTTACTTGATCTGCTGCTAAAGATTCATGATTGACAATCTTATTTTCCTCAGCAGTATGGCTTAGTAATGCTAAAACCCATCATACTAATGCTGCAATTTAAATCACAGCTGCATTAATACAATATTTTTGCTTTTCCTCTGTGAAGTTGTAAATTGAATCCATGGTCCCGCTGCCATTGAAAAATATTCAGTCTGTGTTGTCATTGTGGAGTAAAGGAGTTACTTATTGCAAGACAGTGTAAACAAGAAGTAAACAAGATAGTTTAGACTAGTGATGGGCAAATATGTTTTTTCGAGAAACGGTATTCGAAAAATTTGCAAAATGCATTGAAGTCAATGAGCGTCAAAATAATTTGCCACAAATTCGAGCCTGGCAAATTTATTCGCCCACCACTAATTTAGACGTTTGTTGTGCATAGTAGGAAAAAGAAGGAGGAAAAAGTAAAGAAATATTCTGTACCAAGTAGTGATATTAGCTGAGAGACCTGTCAAGATATTAGGCTAAGTGAATCAGGTGCAAAGTTTGCTACAGGTCCAGCCACTTAAAGCAACCAATCAGCACACAGCATTTTCAACTCAAGACAAATAACTGATTGGTTTCTGTAGATGACTAGACCTAGGCAAACATTGTACTTTTTGATACATTATGTAATTTACAATTTAATGAATATCAGGAATGGGGATTAAAAAAAAGGAATATGATAAGTAATTATAAAATATATCTAGTATACATTACAGTGAAAATTACATTTTTGTAGATCTTTCATACTTTCCTGTTGCCCCCAAACTTTTAGGTGAAAAGTATATCTAAGCTATACCCTTGTTTTTATATACATTATCGGACTCCACACTGAACTTACTACCTGCCCCCGATCTTGTTTACTTTCTCAAAGCTGTTTCTCTGCTTTCTGTCCAGACTCCCTGACAGAGTTGATATTTCATTGTCTTCTGTCATCTTAGTTAAATATGTAAGTTTCCTTGTTCACTCTATTAGCTCTTTTTCTCTAGGTCGCTGATTTTTGAGAGAGATGAATTAGTCAAACTCAGCTTAAGTCCTGGTGGCCAATGAATAAGTGGGAGCTCAAATATAAAAAGTGAAATGAGTTGAAGGACACAAGTTTGGCAGGCAAAGAGTTGACTCTGTTTCAGTACATTCAGGCTGTGGCCCATTCTTCATATGCAAAACAAATCCAGTACCACTCCCCTCTGGCATTGTCTGCTTATATATTCATAGTATTGTGATTTGAATTGCTTTCGAATAGTTTATTTCTCTAAATGCTATCCTTCAAAAGATACCATACTAAAGTTAAACTAACCATACCTGCCTGAAAGTAGCTCAGTAAGGAGAAGAGAAAGTCATTCTCATGCTTCCAATCTCTTTCCTGTGCAGAACATCCTAAGAACACTTCTCTGTTTTCCTTCTGAACATATATCTCTCTGACTGTATAGTCAGAAAAACTGTCCAGCAGGTGTTATTACAAAAATGTATTATATTGGCACTTAAAGCTCTGAATGTGAAAAAGTAATTAATTAATGTAAATGACAAAAGTGCTTGGAAAAGCACCCTGAGCAATTTGCATATTTTTAATAGTTTACTTATCATTTATTCATGCCCCTATTACTCCATTATTATTATACGAGTCACCATAATATAGTTGTAGCACAGTCTTAGAGGATATATACATATTGTTTTTAACTACCCTTATGTATCATCCACTTAGCAGTCAACCAGTTAATGAATAAATGACTCCCAGTGGTTACATTTATACTATTTGCCACAATGCACTGACCTCAAATAGTAGTAAGTCATAACAGAAAACCTTTTAAAAATGTCCCTTTTTAACCAAATAACAAAAAGCAATATTTAGAAGAATGTTTCTGCAAGTAAAAGAATATACGCAAAAATGAATAAAACATGAAGGATTCCATAAAAGTTTGCAGTGAAAAATCACAAATTATCTACAAGTTATTTCTCTGAATATTAACTTGGCCATCAACTTCAAAGTGTTTTTTTAATAGAGGCAGAAAATGAAAATAGCTTCATTATATCTGAAGAGAACTGAATGTAACATGACGGCTTTCAGCAAGCAGCCATTTACCTTAGTATCTGAGGGAAGCATAGCATGCTGCATATCTCAATTTTTTTCATTTAGTGAACAAATGTGCTTTGAAAAAAATACAAATCAAAGCAAAAAAAAGAAAGAGATCCAAAAAATCTTCTGTTTTATATATAATACCATAGATGAGTATCATCAAGTCAGATTACAAAATCTGTCATGTGATCTGCTGTTTCTCAAGCCATCATCCTTCATTCTGACAAATCTATCTACATAACATCTCCCCTTTGTCTTCAATTTGCTTCCTAACCAGTTCAGTACACATTTTCTCATGTATTTCTAAATATTTGAACTATGAAGCAAATCCACAGAATTGACATATTTTATTGATAAGTTTGTCTGGGAGGATAATTAAAATGAATTCGTAATTCTTAACATTATTCTTAAATGCTATTATGAATTCATTGGAGTACAAAATGCCCTTGATACCCTCTTTATCTCTTGATATAGACAAGTTCTAAAATTGCTATCCCTAGATATTGCACCTTTGTTTCATTCTTGGCTATCAATTGTTTCTGTTCCCTGAAACGCAACAAAATTTTATTAATTCACCACAATATAACACATCCCAAATTTTATTGTAATTACAACCTTGCTCTTCTGCTTTTACATGGCCTTGGTACAGGTATGGAGCCTGTTATCCAGAATGCTCAAAACATGGGGTTTTCCGTAATTTGTGTCTGCATACCTTAAGTTTGGTAGAAAATCATGTAAACATTAATGGGGCTATTTATCAAAGGTTGAATTTTAGAGTTTTACATACCTCAAATGAACTCAAATGAATTTACAACTCGAATAGTTTTTAATTTAAGAAAATGCTCGAATGGAAAAAGCTTGAATCGCTTGAATTTTTGGACAAAACCCTCAGAAAAAAACCCGAACATCAAGAAGGCTATTAATATCTTCAAATGGTTTAATGGACCTCTGTCACTCACTCCTACATGACCTCAATATGTTTAGGTTGTGTATTTTTGTATTCAAGCGATTTCCAGGGTCAGGGTTTAAAAAATCTCTAAAGATTTGAGTTTTTTATTTTTAACACGGAAATGTGAATTTTCATTGAAAACACAACTCGATACTTAATAAATCTGCCCCTAAATAAACCTAGTAGGCTGATTTTACTTCCAATAAGGATTCAAGATGCTGTTTTATTATTATAGAGAAAAAGGAAACCACTTTTAAAAAGTTAAATTATTTGGATAAAACAGAGACTATGGGAGATGGCTTTTCTGTAATTTGGAGCTTCTGGATAATGGGTTTCTGCATAGTGGATCCCATACATGTAATAATAACATGATCCTCATATTTTACAGTATGTAAATATGTAATATTCATATTATTATTGCAGACATGAATATGCACTGAAAGAATAATACATTTTGGTGGTTACAATTCCCTTTGATAAATTCAGTCTCTTGGAAGGTTATTGATCTGTATTCCAGTTTTAAGCATGCATCATAATAAATAAGGTATAAATATGTTATAAAGTACCATGATATGATAATATGCATTGGTTTTTGCCCAAGATTTTTTGGAGTTGATCTTGATATGTTACTCCAAAACATCTTAAAGTCATTCATCCAAGTTCATATAATAATCTGAGCTTGTATGATGTTGAAAAGCTTGTTAATGAGAAGTGCTAGCATTATAAGCACATTTCAAGTCAGTCTTGGAAAGCAACCAATGATTTTGGATTTTTTTCAGTCAAATTTTCCTTAATTGAAGAATAATTAGGCTTGTTATAATTACCAGTTGCTTATCTTCTGTACAAGAGGGAAGAGAGAACAGAACGTTTTTCTCAAGCTCTTATCTAAGCAAAGACAAAAACAACATTGATGTTGAGCTTAAAAAAGGAGCTGGCAAACAGCAAACATCATAGCAAAATATATTCGTATTTTCCTTCTAAATTGTAGGATATAAAAAAAAACAAAGAAAGTGTGCTTTGGGAAAGCTCATTTACATCCAAAAGGCAAAATATGTGTTTATTATTCTACACCTGTGCAAACACTGTTGACACACTACTCCCAAAATGGTTATCATCATGAATATTGTATGACAACTTGTAGAGGTCTAAAGCTTCATTTTACAGTTTTACATATTTTTATTGTAACATTAACAAAGAATAGAACTGAGCTATCTTGTTAACCTTTGTCGAATGAAAGATTCTCAGTGTCTTTAAGGTATTCAACACCATTATTTTCTGTTAACCGTTGACATCTTACCTGAATGTTTTGAACTAAAGCAACTACAAAACACACCTGCTAAGATTCCCTTGTTTTCCATTTGATTGCTAAGACTTGCAGTACCACAAACATACATTTTGATAAGGCTGCAGCAATGAAGGTATCAGAGAGGAACTCTACACCTGTATACACCATCCTTCTCTCAGTTGCAGTCTCTAAACAGGGATTTACAGAGCTTTTAATGATATTTAATTCAGCTTTAGGATACAAGTATAGAATAGTTCAGAAACCTATAGCAGTATATTTGCAAACAAGACAAAAGGGCCACCTGTGTGTTTTCATAACTTCCAAAGAAGTTGTTCTGTTCTCTTTATGAAATCTATTTCTATCAGAGAATTGTGAGCAAATATGAAGGCAAGGTCACTGTTGCAATGTTGCGGCCATGCTAGACTTACATTTATGAATGGCATAGTAACAATGTAAAAAGTAATGTAAAAAGTAATGTAAAATGACTAAAATGTATTGCAACCCCTAGTCCCTAGTGTTAAATTGAACACAAGATTTTACAACAGAGCTTGCAGCACAAAAATACAGGGAAAAAAATTATAGAAAAGGTCAAATGAATACTTTTAAAACATTTTGTGTTAGGGGTCCTTTAAAATACTTGAATTTGGCATGAATTCCAAATGTGCCAGATAATGAGTAAGTAGCTTCATCAGTCTGGGTCTATGGATTTTAGCTTTTGGGGCTGGACACTGAAAATTTTTGGCCATGCCCACTTTATGGCAACAATCCCAAATACCATGTCCATTTTACAAAAATGCACCCTTTTTCATGCTCAGAATGACAGCATTAGAAGCACAAAGTGCACCAGAGACTATGGGAAAGTAAACACATATTCCCCTCCCCCAATGATACCCAATGAATAACTCAGGGTCTGACTTGTGGATGAAGGTCAGTCACAGCTTTATTAGAATGCTTTTTCCAGTGATCGTTGCCTGCTCTTCAACACATATTTATATAACTGAAAGGAAGGAAGGGGTGAATGGATGGGAAATACAAAAAGGAAAGGTTGTGGGAGCACTCCATGGCTTAATAAAAATGTACTAAAATACATTGGAAGTGCTACTGATCTGGCCAAATTAACTACAGACATAGAAAAAAAGAAAAATTGATCAATGCACATTCCTTTGTCCCCTGTCATATAAGTAATCTATGCAGATGCATGTATTTACAAAGACAGGGGTTTTTTTAGTTACAAAATTATGATCATAAGATTGATAAGCCACCATACCACGTCAAGGTAAAACCCATATGGCGGTCCCTAACTATTTACCTCTGGTCATAATTTCAAATGCTAAAGCCTAAGAGCATTACCTGAAAAATAAGGTCTCCCGACCTGGGCATTGGTTTTCATCATAGGGCTTAGTCCTCCCCCGCCATTAGCTTTCAAAGGGTTTCAAAGGGTGGCTTATCAATCTTATGATCATAATTTTGTAACAAAAAAAAACCCTGTCTTTGTAAATACATGCATCTGCATAGATTACTGATATGACAGGGGACAAAGGAATGTGCATTGATCAATTTTTCTTTTTTTTCTCTATGTCTGTAGTGAATGGATGGGACGCAGCTGGCTCTGTGCTGTTATAAAATGGTGCTTGTTGACTAGGGGAAGGAAGTGACATTGTTAGGCGCTGCACCACATTTGAAGACAGACACAGTGACCTGTTGTAGCACATACTGTGACACAAAGCATTCCACAGCACACAGTGGCACCTGTATTCCATAACAGTAAGATCACTGCAGAAATGAAATGACTGAACACTCCTTTAACCCCAGACTTGCCAGTAAGATCAATCCCAGCCAGTTCCCACACACACAGTAACATAGTAACATAGTAAGTAAGGTTGAAAAAAGACACATGTCCATCGAGTTCAACCTTTTCTTTTTTTTTTATTTTATTAACTTAACACAGTCACACAAACAAAAAAAGTCTTGTCCTTTACAACTATTTTGCAGCAAGATGAGATAAGTAGAAAGTGGTAGATACTGTTTTGCTTAGCTCAGCTGTAGCCTTAGTCCTGCACCCTATCCTGACTCGCTCTCGGACCCAGTCCCAGCCGGCCATTAGAATTATTTTACAGCCAGATAAGAGGACTAGAGAATATATTAGAAAATGTTTTGCTCAGCTCAGCTCCTTAGTTTGTCCTGCAGCTTGCCTGGCTGCCCCACTCTCTCACTCCTTCCAAGATTTGTGCCCATGAATTTGCCCCCAGTAAAATCCTGTCTTCTTTTCTGCTAATGTAAAAACTATGAGAGTACCAAATCAGTCAGAGAGTGGCCACATCAGCTGGCACTGGTCGAGTATAATGGCACAGGGGGTGTTTTATCATTTGGACAAAATCAGCTGTTTGGCAAAATCAGCTCTAGGGTAATTGACAAAATGAAAATACCTTATTATTGCAGCAGTGCCATCCCTGCCAGTGCACTCCATCTGCGCTTGAAAACTCAGAAGTGAACCTTGTGGGTTGAGGTTAGTAGGGAAATATTGTCAGTGTAGATGTGGTACTACAGTAAAATATGAACTATGTGAGGCAATAAGCAAGGAGAATAATAAGGGATCTAGGGTAGAACCTTGAGGATCCCCTAAAGAGAGAGATAGGGGATTTTATTTTTTATTGTAGGAGACACTGAAATAGTGATTTAAAATGTAAGAAGAAAATCAGGATACAGCAGTGCCACATAGGCCAAGAGAATGGAGAAACTGGAGGAGGAGAGGGTGATCAGTGGTGCTGAGGTATCTAGGAGTGTTAGTAGTGAGTAGTGATGTTGTGATGGCTGATTCAGTTAATGCCTTTGAGAATGGCTTGGATGATTTTTTGAACAGACAGAATATCAAAGGCTATTGTGATACTAAGCTCTATAGTTAGTATAGGTATGGGTATAAAGAATTTTAATTAAAAGTAGGGAGGGGTGTATGTATGGATGCTGGGTTTTCATTTGGAGGGGTTGAACTTGATGGACTTTGTCTTTTTTCAACCCAATTTAACTATGTAATTAACTATGTAACTATGTGATGAGTAAATCTGTCCTATTTTGCAAAATTCCCCAAACAGTAAAAATTATCAAAATGTATTTTTTTTTGCAGTGTTTTATTTTTGCACAAATGCATTGGAGTTAGAATTATTTCTTTCTTTTGGCTTTGGTATATGAGCAGATGTGTCATTTCCATCGCTTCAGCAATGCCTTGCTGAAGCACATCCTCTTTGGCCTATAACAAGGCTTGACGAAGGGTCTTGCAGAGGCCTGAAACGTTGCCACTTGAGCTAATAAGCAACCTAAACTGGTTCAACAGCATCAGAAGTACCATTGATGTTTTGTTTGTGCATAACATTTAAAAGGCAGCAGAAGACATAAGTGGCCAGATCCTAGAGGATAGCAGGAGAGCCTATGAGAGAAGCTTGGGCATTACAGCAGAGAATGAGGGGAGTAAGAGTTCCTCAGACGAGGAAGCCCCTGTGCAGCTAATCCCACTCTTGCCAATGCATCTTGCATGACTGGTGCCCTGGAGGCTAATGAGGGGTGAACGCTGTGGTTCAAGTGAATAACTGATATTGTATGAAGAAAACCCTTGTGGGCAACCCAAGCCCCAGTCTGTGCTGCATGCTGTGCCCTGCAATAAAAGAAGTATTTTGAGTTCACAGTATTTCTTTGTGACAGTGACTTCTTTGGGGAGCAATAAAGGCCTTACACTTTAACATCTACTAAT
This sequence comes from Xenopus petersii, assembly GCA_038501925.1. Lineage (NCBI taxonomy): Eukaryota > Metazoa > Chordata > Amphibia > Anura > Pipidae > Xenopus > Xenopus petersii. Next base: position 88,938,388 of record CM076674.1, on the reverse strand, counting down.
GGGTGATGCACAAGTCAACCTCAAGTTAGAAAAAAAAAGCAAAGATCTAATTGGTTGCTATTATCTGGTAATAATATTGTCAGTGCCCTTACAATGAATTTGGTCACTGATCCTCACTGCAGATAATAAATATACAAGAATATTTGTTCAAACAAGATATTTGCTACAAAAAATTATGACAGAGGCCTTGCCAAAAATTGAATTTCAACTAAATGCCACTGCCGAAAAAATCCTTTTACATAAGTTAGTGGCATGTACAATAATTGCTACTTTGGGCTATACAAATGTAATGCTTTTGCTTGGCTCGTATTTCAGATATAACACTTGTTCTTTTCCAGGCTGCGTCTAGCATTAAAAATAAAGGCAATTATTTTGTACCAAAATTAAAGGTTTCATTGTTAAACTTTGGTCAAAGGTGAAATCAATCTTTAAAATGCAATTATTATATGTAACCTGAGCATGTATCATTAAACTGACAGTTATTCTTTTGAACTTAACTGAAATCTCCAAACACGGTATAGTTTCCTACAAAAAAAAAAAAACAGCCACTGGCAGATTTTGCCATTTAAATTGAATGACATAAACTACAAACAATAAATCATAATAAAGTTCAGTACAGAACAATCATTTCATATGAGAATGTTTTGCATACTTGTTGGAAAAGCATAGTGTCAGATCCGAAAGTAAAATAATTTGTGTGTTTTAAAACTGCAACAACATGACTGATGCAATTCCCCGCTGGTACTAGGCTTATTTTGAAAACTTTGCAGAGAGATGCGGGAAGAGCATGAGATATTGTTCATAGGTAGCACAATGTATTCAATGTGTGACAATATACCGCATGAGAAATAATTAACTATGAATGCTACTTGTAGAAAACAAACAAAATTGATTTAAATGAATAAAACAAACAAAATACACAGAGATGTAGGAGAGTATTTTCAAATTAAACGTGATGAACAGGATTATTACAGGAGCTCTAGTCAATGACATGAATAGTGATTTTTATTGGTGTTTACTACAGAATAGATGCTGGTAAAAACAGCAGGCAGAGGTTATACCAGTCTTATTTAACATCTAAAGATGTTAAATTCTATATTTATAATTTCGTACAGGCAGTAAGCTTTTATCTTTAAAGTGCACACTGAGCCACTAAATATTCACATGGAAATAGGCACAGGTAAAGGGTAAAGTTATGATATGAAAAGAAATGAATGAATCATTCTTAGCTTAAAGAGATACTGACATTAGAAAATAACCATTTTTATCAATCATTATCTTTGAATGCTATTTATAATTTTGCTATAATGTATTATAATAATGTTTTTACATTATCTTTCTTACCCCCATGTTCCCCTATGAGGGGGCTGCCATATTTGTGCAGCAGGAGTCTGTTAGCATTTGAATCTCTAACTGACAGGTTAAGAAGGGACAGTCAGGTTGGCAAAAGTCAGGTTTAGGAACTTCAAATAACAATTACTTACAAAAGCAGAACTATCAATTAAAAAACGACCGACGACCTATAGGCAACTTTAAAGAGATACTGTCATGGGAAAAAAAAAAATCCAAAATGAATCAGTTAATAGTGCTGCTCCACTATTGAAAATCTGAAATCTATTTCCCAAAAGAGCAAACAGATTTTTTTATATATTCAATTTCGAAATCTGACATGCGGCTAGACATATTGTCAATTTCCCAGCTGCCCCAAGTCATGTGACTTGTGCTCTGACTCTTTACTGCTGTTCTGCAAGTTGGAGTGATATCACCCCTCCCTTTCCCCCCCCCTAGCAGCCAAACAAAAGAACAATGGGAAAGGTAACCAGATAACAGCTCCCTAACACAAGCTAACAGCTGCCTGGTAGATCTAAAAACAACACTCAATAGTAAAAACCCATGTCCCACTGAGACTCCTTCAGTTACATTGAGAAGGAAAAACAGCAGCCTGCCAGAAAGCATTTCTCTCCTAAAGTGCAGGCACAAGTCATATGACCAGGGGCAGCTGGGAAATTGACAAAATGTCTAGCCCCATGTCAGATTTCAAAATTGAATATAAAAAAATCTGTTTGCCCTTTTGAGAAACGGATTTCATTGCAGAATTCTGCTGGAGTCGCACTATTAACTGCTACTTTTTGAAAAAAACATGTTTTCCGATGATAGGATCCCTTTAAGGGGGTTATTTATCAAGGTCTTAATTTATCTCAGTATTTCTAATATCCAACTTCAAGCAACTCCGAATTCCCATATAGACCTTATTTATAAAGAAAAAAGCCCAAAAGAATAGGTTCGGGCAAAACTCTGGAGCTTTCCCCAAAAACTCTGAATTGTTCTGAATTTTCTGCAAAAGCTAAGATTTTTTCTGAGTTTTCAGAGTTTTTTGCTCTGAAACCCTGAAATCATTGGATATCGGTACAGACATCAGCGCAGACACTTGGACCTTCCCCATTGATTTATACAGGACCTCGAAAGCTTTTAGATGCCGGGTTTCGGATTAAGAGTTTTCTTACCATCGGACTTTAATAAATCCTGAAAAAAGATTTATTTTTTTATGGTCCGAAAAATTGGATTTCAGGTATTCAGAGCTTAATAAATAACCCCTTTATGTAGATTAATATGTTCAAAAGAAAAAAGCTGACTTTTTGATGCTTATGTCTGCTTGGGGGGCATTGAAGAGTTTTTAGGAGCTCTATCTCAGGGAATCAGGTAAATGATTATAATCATTGGGGAGTGCCTGACATTTGACATTACCAAGTGATTTAGACTTTCCTTATTTTTTAATAATATTTTGATGTCTGATATTTAAATAGCCTCTATTCCCTCTCTATAACTGAATTAGGCAGGAGTTATCTGCGAAAAAAAAAACCTGAATAGCTCGAATTGATCAAGTTAGAGCAAAAACTACCGAAAATCATGAAGGCTAAAAACATTTTCAGATAGTTAAGGGACCTCTGCCATTGACTTCATGACCTTGACAGGTTTTTTTTTATCCATAAAAATTCAAGCTTTTACTGAAACTACCCTTGAAAAACTCAAATTTTTCAGGAAAAACTCAACTCGACCTTTGATAAATAACCCCATAAATGTTTTTAAGCAAAAATATATTACAGGCATTTTTTTATTTTCAGGAGAACTAACAATGTCACCATTTACCAAATAATGGAAGGTCATAGAAGTTAATACAGGTATGGGACCTGTTATCCAGAATGCTCAGGACCTGTGGTTTTCTGTATAATGGAGCTTTCTGCAATTTGGATCTTCATACCTTAAGTCTATAAGAAAATTCTTTAAACATTAAATAAACCCAAAAGGGTGGTTTTCCAATAAGGATTAATTATATCTTAGTTTGGATCAAGTACAAGGTACTAGTTTATTATTACAGGTACTGGTTTATTATTATTATGAAAAGGAAATATTTTAAAATTTGGATTATTTGGATAAAATGGAGTCTAAGGGAGACAGGCTATCCGTAATTTAGAACTTTCTGGATAACGGGTTTCCTATATAGCATATGAAGTATTAATAGCTCAGTCACTAATTTTATACTATAGATGTTTGTATTTTATAAAGCAATGAACCTTTCTAGTACAAGTTAAAAATCGCAAAATAATTTTATTCTTTCATTTTAATTTTACTCCTTAGTAAAATAGTAAATTTAGATTTTGCCTAGATTTTGCCACTGACTTCTACATAACTTTGCACACGTTTAGATAAAGGTTTGCATTCAAGTTATTGATACTTTTGGCTCTTAATAAACAACAAACAATGTAATATTTGAATACATAAAGTTAATGATTGTTAACCAAATTGCTGTAAAAATTTAATATCGGAGTTTAATCAATCAGCCCATAAGTGCACCACAGGCATCAGACACCACTGTACCAATTCAATGTATTTCTTACCACACTACGGAGGTATTTAGTAAAACACAAATATTTACAAAGTTGACCTAACTCCCATCCGCAAATTTAACTCATTTATCAAAAAATCAGCTAGAAAAAAATTACTGTGAGAAATTTCTTGACAAAAAAAAATCTCAATTTGTTGCCCGAAAAACCAAGACTTTTTTGTATTATCATATGAAAATCAATGCAGATCACAATGTCTAAAAGCATCTTCAAATTGTAAAAGGGACATCTGCCATGACCTCGACTGGTTTGAGAGGTCTGTGGGGTATAATAAATCTCTAAAAAACTTGACCAGAAAAAATAGAGGCTTCAAAAATAGACCCCTAAGTAGCAGCCGTGCAAAATGATCTGTGCTGTATCACTTATGGCTTGTTTATATACAGCACCTGCAAGGCAGCAGATGACAGGTGCTTGGACCTATGATATGCTAATAATATGTATAAAGTTTTCATGCACTACACAAACTACTATTAATGCAAAAAACCCTAAATCACAGAGCACTTAAGACAAATATATATAATTCATAATCATTTTGTGAACAAGATTGTCCTGACTGGAAATGAAATTAGCAGGAGGGCAGGGGAATATTTGATTAAATTATGGACTTTGAATTTTGCATGAAGCAAAACGACAAGAATGCACTTCCCAAAATAGCCCACTGACTTTATAATAGCAAGAAACATGTTTCGCCAATGTTTCATTTGAAGATATTTCTTGCTGAATTTCTGTGCCCCATTGTGTGACTGTAACGCTATGCAAAAAAGAATGATGCTTACTGACATTACTAACATTATGCAGATTAGCTCACAATATCACAATACCACTCTATTTACAGTATTTATGATTATTAGTGTAAGGCTATAGTAAATGGAGTGGCCTCATCACTCTAACTGGTAGCTTTACCCCAATAATTCTCAGGGGTTGAGCCCTCACAACAGTGGCAGGGAGGAAGGCGTCCCCACAGGGACGATAGCATACAAAATGTCTACGAAGGTACTCCCAGCTTTCAGCCTTTACCCTAAGTGGAGTGTACTCTAACACGTAGGGGCAGATTTATCAAGGGTGGATTTTCAAAGTTCATGGGAGTTATTTTAAACTCCCATGAACTCGAAATTTGACTAACTGCAATTTATTAAAAAAATTGAATTTTTTTGTACTTGGGTGAATAGGATCAACCCTAAAACTCTAATTGCATCTGAATGCACATTCAATTCAAGTTTTTTTTCTCTGAAAAAAACTAGATTTTCAGGAAGGCAGCAAACAACTCCAAATTGATACCAGGACACCCCATAGGCTAAATCAGCAATTCTGCAGTTTTAAGGTTGTGAATAGTCGAATTTGAGTTCATAAAGGGTCAGTGTATGTCAGGATATATTTTGAAAATCTAATTAGAATTTTTTAAAAAACTGGAATCGAATTTTAACAATTCCCTAGTCTAATTTGACAGTTTTCACCATAAATTTTTCATTTAGACTCTTGATAAATCTGCTCCTTAGTCCCTACTTCTGGGCAATTAGTGCCCAGAATTATAATCCCACTTAACTCTCCTCAGTGGAGCCTTAGCTGCTCGGATAACTATCCTAACTATCACTCCTAGAGTGATCTATAAAAGTAGTAGCCTAGCCTTACTAGACCTGACCTTGTCAAGGTTCCACTCCACCATTCTTGCCTGCTCAGGTAAAAGGATTAACAAAATGGACGTGATCAGTAAAATACAGTATCAAACAATGCCACCTAGTGGCCAAACTGGGGAAAGAAAGGGGTGAGTCTTTAGCGCACAAAGAGGAGCCTAGCTCCTGTATAAATAAGGTCCCCCCTTGCTTTTACTTAGGGGAATGCAAAGTTATTGGAGAATTTATTAGTATATTCTTTCATTGAAATTATTGTTATGAATACAAAACAGGGTATGCCATTACTAAATGCATTATGCACTGCTGTCAGAAAAGCATCTGATTTGTGGATACTAGAGTTAATATGGATTATAGTTATTTAAAATCTGAAGTAAACATGGACTAAACTTTTTTTTAGTTTTAAAAGATAGGATATTGCATTTAAGGTGCTTTCTAGCAACATATACATTTTAGATACATGCTGAGAACCCTGTTTTAGCTAATTTTTTGGCACGTATTCTAATGTCTGCTTTTGGATAATGGAATATACATGTGCAGTAAATGTTGCTTTGTGTTAATAATAAATGCGAGGTTATGAATAAAAATAGCAACAATAACATGACTAAATGGAAGTATGTTGGTGCCACCTTATTTGACAAGACAACATCAGTCAATCAGTGTCAACTAAAAGCTAATAAAGTACTTTCCTGTATAAAATAAGCAATTATACAATGGATGAAAACATCAATTTGCCACTTTATAGATCCCTGGTAAGGTCTTACCTTGAATGTATAGTAAAGTCCTTAGAATGGATATTAATTGATTATATGAAATGGAACAGTGTAGTGTATGAGGAGTGTTCACACTAGCTAAACCTGAACTGACACTACTTTAAAAGAGGAACTTTAATTTTGCCCTGCAAAGTTCATAGACAAAATCAAACTACATTATGACAGAGTTAAAATCTGTGTCAGGATCAAGAAACAAAAAAAACCCACAAACAGATGAATTACAAAATCAAACAACTGTATATAGGTGTGGGACTTTTTATCCTGGACCTGGAGTTTTCCGAAAATGGGTCTTTACATAATTTGGATCTCCATACCAAACCAAAAAACACTTGAAAGTTTTCTGGATAACAGGTTTATAACATAAACAAAAAATGGTCACATATATTTGAACAACAGATCAGAGGCCATCACTTTAGACTACAGAACTTTCATTTGAAGCATAACTTAACTATGTAACTCTACACATGTATATTTCAAGAGCAACATTTTTTAATTCTTACAAAACAACACATAGCATGCGGCTTTGATTGAATGTACAAGAGTGAAAACATATTTTTGAAACTTTATAAAAATCCATAAATGGCAAGATCTCTTCAAGAACATTGCATGGCCATTGCTTTGAATACACATTTTGTTTTGCTTCAGATCTATAGTATTCCAGAGTAACAAACTACAACCCATGGGATGCTGTACTTTGCTATTTCTTCTAAATTGTCCCATATAAGTCTGTTGCTTATATGCTCAGTACAATAAATAGGCAAGGTAATGCAAAACATCTAGCCCTGTAGATCTGGGGCCATGTCCAAGTTATTTTTGGTTCTACTCTGGTTGTTGAAGTCATCTTTAAACTAGTATGTTTTGTGCATGGTGTTTGGCTGGCATGTGCCAATTGAAAGAGACCAAAGCTGGGTCATTGTTTCTATACAAAAGCTTTTAGCAAACATGCATCTGGGGAAGAGTAAAATAACTTTATAACTGTTCTACAACAATCAGTGAGTGAGTACAGATGTTGTCTTAGATGTTGTAATAGATGCCATACGTGAGAGAAGAGTAGTGGTTGGTAAATCTAAGCTGTTTCTAAAATTTACAAAATGGAAAAAAAACATATTAATGTCAATGGATATTTTTTTTGTGCAACATTTTTCAAACTACGAGACTATTGTTTTATTAGAGTTTTAATATTATATTAGAGTCTATGGGTGTTTTTTTTCATAGAGAAACGTGTTGAAATATACCGTTAGAGAAGTGCTAAACTTGGGGATCTCCTCTGCTGAAGTCAACATTAAGGTATTTGTCACTGTCAAAACAGCAAATTGGGATTTGATAGTAGGGATGGTATGTGAAAGCTATCTTTTAGGGGCTCCTAAGAGCGCAGTAACATTGAGGCTGTTTCATCAAAAGTATCTTGACTGTGTTAACAAACTTACTCAATGTGTTTCATAAATAAATTCAATTCAGGAAAATGTTCAGTTTCTCTTCCTATCTGAACAATCGATATTTCAGTCTTACTATTTGTATATTAAAGATGTATTTCCTCATTTGGACTGCTCATTAGTTTATTCTATTCATATTCATTGTTACTTTTCCCATCTTTTAATTCAAGTTAAATGCCTTTGAATTTTGCTAGCAGGAGTGAACAATGACTCAAACTACCTTGTACAGTCAGTACTGCATTCAATATGCAACAGAATCTGTGTTAAACACCTGTCAATACCTTGTTTAGCTTGAGAACAGAAATAGCAGTTCTGTTTCAGTATATATGAATAGTTGGCAGATCATTATCAGTTTCAGGTTATTATTCTGAAGAAAGGACGTGCTTTTGTTCCCTGCTCTTTTTAATAAAAAAAAAAAAATGACATTACCATATTTGGCTGCAGTGTTTGCATACCTATAAACTCCTTCTGCATACCAATGCACTCCCATATCAACCAAGCATTTGTCTTTTATCTTACTCATGAGGAAAATATGTTGCCGAAGTAAAACATATTCATGTAAAATATCATTTACAATCTCACAAAAAAGCAGAGTCTGCAGTTGCTGTGGACTGTAATAACCCGCTTCTGTGAGTTATATCCTTTAATACATACCCTACACAACTCTTCAGTGTTTATTTAGATGAAAGCGTTGCCAGTAACACTCAACTTTTTTTTTTTACTGCTGAATAACTGAACTGAATACCAGCACTAAGCACAATGGGTCTGATTTAAATGTGGATCTGAACCTTAAACTAAGTAGAAATGTTTGGTTGGGGACTTTGAGGTTTCTTCAACATCTGCAACTGTCAGCAAAGGCATCTGTGAAGGCAGCACTTTTATGTACACATTTACTTTTCACTAGAATAATACCGTGATGTTAATTTCCACTGCTGCCTATTTAGATATGGTGGTAATGCTTAAGTGTCCAGAGCACACAACCGTATGTGTGAATCAGATAGACAAATCATAAATTAAAATATTATCATAAATGTCCTAGCCTGCCATTTGTTTCCTGATTTGGATGAGATGAATCATTGTCTTCTTCTACTAAGAATTGTGTAAAAATGTTCACCAGCCATCAGGGTCACTTTTGTATATTTAGTAATTTAGTATACCCTGTGTTTGCACTAAAATGTCACCAGATTGCAATGTAACTCTACTTGGGGGAAGTAGAAATAGTTATAAGCAGAAAAGCGGTTACACTCTTGACCCCTCAAACACAAGGACAAGCCTACCATTAAAATAGGGGGAAATGGAGTATGAATTCATTGTTGTTCAAATTCCCAGAAATGGGTGCCGGTACGGCCTAATAACCATTTATTGGCAAATCAAGGTGCCATAGAATCAATAGTATACACAGCACTTCATCAGTTGTTATATTATTTCTACTTGGACACCATCAGGTGGATATATGGGAAACCAGAGCTCACCCTAAGCAGTAGAAGAAAATAAATAGAGGGAAAAGAAATAAAATATATTATTGTGTAGTATTATTTATACATACATATACCAATGTGCAATGAGTAGTTCAAACACTCCACATAGTGAACACAAGTGTGTTCAAACACAAGCATATATTGTTACAATAATCCTAAATTAATTAGCAGTGATTAGAACCATGTCAAATTCAAATATGGCATTTAGTCATGGTTTTTTTAGTGACAGGCAATTGAGTCAAAACCAAGCTTCTCCAGCAAAATCACCATGTAGTTTACTTACCTACTCACATGACACTAACGTTTTCAAGCAGAAAATAGGAATTGCTAACTTATTCTTGTTCCCCCCAATCTTCAGTCCTCACGATAAATTTAAACGGAAGAAGAGTGGGGAAGAGAGAGGTCATAGATAAAACACGCATTTATTCTCATATAAAAAGGAATAAGAGTGGGGAAGAGAGAGCTCATAGATAAAACCCATATTTATTCTTATATAAAGAGGATGAAGAGTGTGGGGGAGAGAGCTAAAACCCACATTTATTCATATAAAAACATAAGATCCCACTCACATTCCTTTTCTCTTTATAAAAGCTTATCTTAAGGTTGGAATGTTTCATTTAGCTTAGCGTTCCCTGCCAGAAGCCCCTTTGTGATTTCCTGGTTCAGTATTGCTCACTCCATCAGCACATACTCCATTCGTCACTCTGTTCTGGGTGGTTACTCCTCCTCCTTGTGATGTATGTCAAAACATTTCCTACTCAGGTTTCCTGGTTTTCCATTTATCCATTCTCTAAGGAGAACTTTATTCAAAGGGTTATTGGAGGCAGAAGGAAAGCATTTGGTTTCTGTTAAAAAACAGGTCCCTACAAAGTTGATTAATTTAAGCATTATTCTTTACCTAAGATCAAAACATTTGAGTGCCATTGCTAGAGAAACCTGTATCTAGGGTACTAACCCATTATACTCCGTAGAGGTAACTCTCCTCACTAAGTTCCTTTTATCATCTCCTAGTTTGGGTACACACAGTATATAGCCCTCATCTGTCTAATCCTCATTCATGGAGTGTCTTTTCTATGACTTGAGGCCTCCTCTCTGTGTACATCTTTGCAGGGACAAACAGATCCCAGGGTGGAGCTGTATGTGCACTAACCTTATACCAGCCCTCTTTCTTTCTCCTGAAAACAAACTCGACTACTTCGTGGTTGGAAACTGATTAGTAGCTGGTTCTGTTGTAACTAAATTTGTTCATATTAGGGATGCACCGAATCCAGGATTCGGTTCGGGATTCGACCAGGATTCGGCCTTTTTCAGCAGGATTCGGATTCGGCCGAATCCTTCTGCCTAGCCGAACCAAATCCGAATCCTAATTTTCATATGCAAATTAGGGGCAGGGAGGGAAATTGCGTGACTTTTTGTCAGAAAACAAGGAAGTAAAAAAAATTTCCCCTTCCCATCCCTAATTTGCATATGCAAATTAGGGTTCGGTATTCGGCCGAATCCTTTGTGAAGGATTCGGGGGTTCGGCCGAATCCAAAAAAGTGGATTCGGTGCATCCCTAGTTCATATTAACAGTACATGTATCCCATAATATCTTGGAATTAAACAGAGAAAATAATGAATATAAAAAGCAAAAGTGCATGAGAATAGCACACTCGTCAATTTTACATTTACTGTTTTTAAAGCTTTACTTATACTTTGATCCAGAATGATTATAAAGACATGTTCTCAAAACAACAAAGTGGTTATACAAGATAAATAAATAGAGCGTATGCAAAAGGTACATTTGGTTTCCTGCCACGTGTACCAATCAGCCATACAGTGCTAGTATCATTGAAAGTGCCATTTTAACAGGAAGTATTTTCATATAACAGGTTGTACTTGTTTGAATGAATGATGTAAGCAATTTCCTGTTGTATGTTGTCTTGCTGAAAGATAGTATTGTCATATACAGTAGTACTGTTATTGCATTCTAATGAGTGCACTGAATAAAGATATATGCTCTGATCTGAAGCTTTCACTTCTGCCTATAAGAAATCCAGTTTTTAAATATCAAACTGTGTATAGGTAGAAAAAAAAATATTGTTAAAAGGAACTACGCCCAATTAATGTTTGCATAATACAAAGAAATATAATTACACATTATATTTAACATTTTCAGTGGTTTTAAATGTATTTGTAAATGTAATTGCAATTTAAATTATTGTCTTTCTGGACTGCTGGTCTTGACGATTGAAGCACTGTAGCAGGTGCCATCTCTAATCCAGCCAGGACCCCTATTCCCACAATGCATTGTATGATTCTTTGCAGGTCTGTAAATTAGCAGCTACATTGTATCAAGACAGACAAAACCAGTAGTTCTTGAAGAAAGTATGATCCTAATGTAACATGTTCTTGAAGCAAACAGTACTGTGTTTTCTATATTTTTATTATCATAGTCAAACAGGTTTTATTTATCATAACACCAGGATGCATACACTCTTCACAAAATATTCAAGCTCTAGTTTTCTGAAGCATTAAGTCAACATAGTCCTATAGAGATAAGGTTATATGCTTAGTCATTTAAAAATGACTGCTAATTTTTACATCATATTATATGGTGGTATATATGTAGCAGGCAGAGCAAAATGCTATGGATTTAAAAGAGCTTTGAGAAGTGCTGCAAAATTATTTACTAGGCAAGAAAAGTGTAGTTTAAAAAATAGGGCTTTGCACTGTAGTGAGCAGACAACCCTGTTTTTAGGCACAGTATTGTGAAACAATGGTTCAAGCAATTATCATTATTAAAATTATATTTAGAAAGATTTCCAGATCCCTATCATAAATTAACCTTAGGTGCTATGTTATATCCACCCCAAATGATGATTTTTTTATTAAAAGGCAGACAGGCTTAACATTATGTGAGAACCAGATTGCATACACTCTATGAAATGTCAAAGCAAAGAACGTGTATTGAAATTAAAGAAATTACATTTTCATGAATGTATCAAATTGTTGATGATTCTAACCTGAATAAGATTACATGGATCTCTCAAACAATCTTGAATGGATTTTCTAAAGATTATCACCCTTTAGATAAATGAGGAGGAAAATTATATTCTTTTCTTGGAGTAGAAATCACCTCTAAAGAAATTTTAGAGGCCACACAACACAAAATTATACAAAATAATTAAGTCTAAGGGGTGGAGAGATCCACAATTTAGATTCATTCATCTGGGCTATAAAACACTATATAAGAAGATCCCTGGTTCGCAAATTATATTGATCTGTCCAAAATGTAAGGATCATAATGTCGACATTTTCCATTCTATGTGGTCGTGTTGGCTATAAAAATTTGATGGATACAGGTTGAATCCTTTATAAGTGACACAATTAAAGAAAGTGTAGTACTACACCCACAGTTTGCATTATTAGACCTCAAAGAATCTCTTCTCCCAGAAAACAAACTTTTGCATTTTTGTGAATTACTTGACTTTAGAGATGGGCGAATCTGTCCCGTTTGTCTGAAAAATTTGAGAAACGTCAAAAAAAATTAGCGAAATGGCAAAAAATTAAAGAAACACATTAACGTCAATGGGCGTCAAAATTATTTTGACGCAAGACTCATTTTTTACGTGCACCAAATTTTTTTTTGTCGCAACGGATTTTATGCTGGTGAATTTTTGCCGCAGCTTCACAAATTGATTTGCTGTCGGCGAAACGTGGAAATTCACCACAAATCCATGCCTGTCGAATTTATTCACCCATCACTACTTGATTTTAGCTTTTAGCTTTTGATTTTAGCTTTTAGTATTGTATTGTAAAGGAAAAAGCCTCTTAGTTGGAGGATGAATACTCATATCTACAGTATATATTCTCTGTCTACAAAAAGCTATAAGATACAGGGTAGGTCATCAATATTTAAGACAACAATTCAGACAAATATAGTCAATTTATTTCAAGAAGATAACAAAAAACAGTTCATCCATAGGTTGATAGGTTCATGGAAGGAGTGGTCTGAAAAATAGAGGATGTAACTACTATATTGATATTGTGTATAACCCATTCACAATACTGGTAAGAAAGATATTGTGAGATTGCTGAGTACAGAGATAATTGAAACAATTGAAAGAAACAGGTCAAAGGTTTTTTTATAACTGGTTACTTTTGAATATTAAGGGGCACATTTACTTAGGGGCCGATTCACGAAGGGTCGAATTTCGAAGTTAAAAATACTTCGAAATTCGACCCTCGAATTGAAATCCTTCGACTTCGAATATTGAAGTCGAAGGATTTAGCGCAAATCCTGCGATCGAACGATCGAAGGATTTTTCGTTCGATCGAACGATTGAATCCTTCGAATCGAACGATTCGAAGGATTTTAATCAAACGATCGAAGGAAAATCCTTCGATCAAAAAAAGCTTAGCAAGCCTATGGGGACCTTCCCCATAGGCTAACATTGACTTCGGTAGGTTTTATCTGCCGAAGTAGGGGGTCGAAAATTTTTTTAAAGGGCAAGTACTTCGACTATCGAATAGTCGAATAGTCGAACGATTTTTACTTCGAATCGTTCGAATCGAAGTCGAAGGTCGTAGTCGAAGGTCGAAGTAGCCCATTCGATGGTCGAAGTACCCAAAAAATACTTCGAAATTCAAAGTATTTTTCATTCGAACCCTTCACCCGAGCTGAGTGAATCGGCCCCTTAGGGTCAAATATCAAGGGTTAATTAACCCTTGATATTCGACCGTCTAAGTAAAATCCTTCGACTTCGAATATCGAAGTCGAAAGATTTACCGCAAATACTTCGATCGATCAAAGGAAAAATCGTTCGATCAAACCATTAAATCCTTCAAATGGAACGATTCCTTCGATCAGAAAATTGCTAACATGGGCTAACATTGTACCTCAGTAGGTTTTAGTTGGCGAAGTAGGGGGTCGAAGTTTTTTTTAAAGAGACAGTACTTCGACTATCAAATGGTCGAATAGTCAAACAATTTTTTGATTGAATCATTTGATTTGAAGTCGAAGTCGTAGTTGAAGGTCGAAGTAGCCAATTCGATGGTCGAAGTAGGCAAAAAAAAACATTTGAAATTCGAAGTTTTTTTTCTTCTATTCCTTCACTCGAGCTAAGTAAATGGGCCCCAAAATGTCTATATTTTCCTTGAAAATATGCATATGTATCTTGTCAGACATTCAGCTTGTTTATGATAAAAGAATTTGAAAAGAAATGTCAGAGCTTTTTGCTTCAGAGGCATTAAGTCATCACAGTCTTGGGATAAAGGAATAATTGTATTTTTTTTACAAAAAATATCCCATCCTATACACATATTTCCCAAATTATTAATGCCAAGCTTAGAGAACTATGAAATATTAATAATATGCTCCCAAACCTATGGCAGTGCAGTGAGCAATAATAAGAGGGAGCGTTGGTTCCTTAGTCATGGGTTAAGGGTTTGTAGAGTTATTATAATATGTGAATTAAACTTTGGTTTAATGGTGTAGTGCTTAAGTCATTCATGCATGGAAAAAACCAAAGCACTCCAAAGCCTTCATTCTTTTTTGTCTCACCCCCAAAAGGGACATAAAAATAGAATAGCCAGTGCTTCAGCAGTATCTCCCCAATAAGGTACAGAGTGAATGGGAAGCTAGGACTAGGTAGGTATTATTTTTTTCCTACCTAGTCCTAGCTCACCCCTAAATCACCCCTAATTCAGGCCTTGTTCATTGCCAGGTTCCTGTGAGCTATTGAACCCTTGACATAGAGAACGAAAGATGGGGAGTGGGCCATGAGAGCAGGTCAAAGCATCCTTGGATTTCCAGTGCTGGATAGATGAATATAACTATATTTTAATGGAACTTGTGAGGATAACTGTTATCTGTGGACCTCCAGTTTGTTACAAGTGTTCCTACAAGCTTCTTATTCTCTGTAACCTTGGTATGTTCACTAGGGAGTTAATTCAGCCAGTTATTTTATTAGTCGAATTATGACCTGGAAAAAGTAAACACATGTTTATGGCTCCCACGGTTGAAAACTTCAAAAGTTTATGAAATTTCTATAATGAATTAGCTTCAGGCTTCACAGGCCAATGAGCATACCTTCCTTTCCTTCCTTACTTCTCTTGGTTCTCCTTACTTGCATAATCTGAGGTAGGGGTAGTCCTGGGCATTTCTACATCTGGCCAAATGAATGGCTCTTTGGTATGTAATGTTGGCAGAATCAAGAAGTGTACATACTAAAAGATGCCTTTGGGCTCTAGTATTTCTGAAAGGTACTTTGTTCAACAGTTTTAAATATTATTCATCTATGTCACATCTGCTGCTGAAGCCAAATTGCATGACTAATCTATTGTATGCCTATGGAAAAAAATTGGCTGGTATTTGAATAATGTGAAACATGAAAACAAAAATGAGGCCAGACAACACCTTCAAGATGTCGGTTTGCCTATGCCCCCCTGTCCTTAAATCCACTTGCTTTTTTGTTCTTCCTAGAGTTATGAATTTGTTATACACAATATCTGTTGAAGAAAAAGAGAGCAGAAGCTCTCACAAGTTTACTATGGTTTCCATTGCACAGAATTTATCTTAGGGCATTAGACATGCTCTACAACACTATAGCAAACATGCAAATCTAACGAGGTTAAGGTGTCCCTTTTCCAAACCCATATATGGCATGTAAATGCACCCGCACACATTCCAGAACACAATGTGTATGTAAGCACAATGTAGTGTGGTGCAATCATTGCAGCTGTACAGACCTTTATACAGTATGTATCCATAAGTGTCTTGATCTTTATCAATTTCACATTTCAGATGTCACATTTTTACAGCTTAGATGTGTGAATGTGGTAAGGTTTTGATATTTTCCATGAGTTTTAAAAACTGAAACTAATATTCCCTCTAATGCAGTTGTCCTTTATCATCATACTCAAACTTACATTTTGCTAATGCCATGCTGCTAGGTTTACCAGAAGGAATTGAAACTGGTTTGCTAATTTTTATGTAGACATACTTCACAAAATGCTATTTGTTAGGGGTTGGAGAAAGCATGAACAGATTTTTTCATTATATTGCATATTAGTTAATTTAATGGAAGGTATAGTTTGTAAAGTAGAGTAGAGATAAACCAACTACAAGTATGGAATCCATTATCCGGAAACTTCTTATCCAGAAAGTTTTGAATTATGGAAAGGCCATCTCCCATATACTCAATTTTAATCAAATAATCAAAATTTTAAAAAATGATTTCCTTTTTCTCTTTATCAATAAAACAGTACCTTGTGCTTGTTACAGTCTAAGATTTAATTAATCCTTATTGGATTGGGTTTATTTAATGTTTACATGACTTTCAAGTAGACTTATGGTATGAGGATGCAAATTACGGAAAGATCCATTATATAGACAACCCCAGTCCTGAGCATTCTGGATAACAGGTCCCATATCTGTACTTAAAATTCAGTTTTGGGCTGTACATGTTTTGGATTTAGCCAAAATCAAAGAATGACGACCTTGTTTTGTTTTTTTGTTAGCTGTTTGAGAATTTCAAACAGGATTAATAAGCCATAGCTAAATCCATTATAAACGCTGTATTTACCAGAAAGACCCAGTCCCATTTGAAATTGAAATAAAATACTTGTGGGGGGAATGTAATAAAAGTAGCAAAGGGCAAAACAATTAGCACAAATAAGAATAAAAAGTCTAATTTCGCAATGTAATACTCTTTCTTAAACTGTTATTACATTGTGAATTTTAATTGCTCATTGCGAATTTTAATTGAGCATTGTCAATTTTTAATTGTGCATTGCCCACTTTTAAGGAGTGCTTGAAGGTGTTGCAATCTTTTGGAGCAAACATAATTTTTTCATAAAGAAGTTTTATTACATTCACTGCGCACTGGCACAAACTATAAAATTCGCAAACCTTCTTACACTGTCGGAAGTGATCCAGGCTGGCAAAAGCTATATTAAGTTCGCACAAAGACAAATTTGTTCGCACAGAAGCATAACTTTTCATATTGCAAATATTTTTTCTGTTACCGACTTTAATGACATTCCCCCATTGATGTCTTCTTTCCTACATTTTTCATATTAAAAGGTGATGTTACTTTAAAAACTCACAACCCAGCAGAAATAATAAAGCCATTGCTCTGCTACAGTATATAATGGTTCCTATTTACCATGAGTTGTATTGGCTGAAACTAAATGATTAGACTTTTTTTTAGAAAGCAGGATTATATGAATAAATAACAGAGACATATTGGTGACTTTACTGTTCATGAAAAAGAATGCTTGAAAAATAAAGCATGTTGGGCAGAGGCTGCACTTGGTGTTCTGACTGCTTGAAGATCTTTTGACATATATGTATGCTTCTTATTCAAGTCAATTTCTGAAGACATTGTGAAATTTAGCTAGCAAGTAGATGACCATTTTTATAACACTTTCTGGTAGACTGTAAATCTGCTGGAAAGGAGTCCAATTAACATGAGCTGCAGTGAACCCTGAGCCTTCTGTGAAATTAAGTCAATGAAAAAATGCCATAAAAATTCACACAAAAAAAGAATGTAGGGTGGGTTAATAACGCTCATTAAAATGCATCAGAACTATATATACCAGTATAGTAATGGTCTGTACTGGTCTATATAGTGCTGAGGGGTGTCAATTCTTGTTGCGGTGAAATTTTGCCATGATAATATACTTATACTGAAATGCAGGATATCGCCATTTCACCACAAATCCATGTCCAGCAAAATATTTAATGAAGGAGGAGATGTAAACTGGATCTGGTCAGAGCTTATAATAAGATACATTTTGAGTTTGCTAAATATTACAGATATATCAGATTTGGACTAAGGGAAAGTGTTAAAAGGCTCCTGGTCATCATAGTAATTTAGATATCACCAACTTATATCTCCAACATAAAGCTCAATGTTTAATGAAAATTATTTGATGTAGAACTGTTGTGTTCCTAGCATATGAATCCAGAAGCTTCTATACATATTCTAGCAAGGCCAAAATATAAATTCACATTGTTCAGTTGTACAGGTCTTAAATTAAATTCAATATTTTCTGGAAAAAACTCGAACCAAAAAGAATACAAATTTTACTAATTCTTCGGAAATTCCACCTGAAAACTCTGATTTTTTCAGATTTTTGCCTGAAAACTTTGGATTATTGCACGAAACTCAGTGCAGATCAAAAAATCTTTAGGACTTCTCTCATTGACTTGGCAGGTCTGCAACCTTGGCAGGTCTGAGATGACGGATTTTAGGATTCTGAATTTTTCCATCCTCAGGGTATAATAAATAGGGATGGGCACCTTTGACCCATTTCATTTCGCCAAAAATTCGCCAACGCCCATTAAAGTCTATGGGCGTCAAAAAAAATGTTGTTGCGCAGCTAAATTTTTTTGATGCATGTCTTTTTTTTACATGCGACGTCATACAAGTCTATGGGTGTCATTTTTGCGGCAAAACAAGGCAAAAAAAATCACCCATCCCTAATAATAAAGTCAGAAAAGTATTGGCATTTTCTACATTCGGGGTTTAGTAAATAACCCCTTTAGTGTTTTTTTAAAATTCCGATTTTATACAAAAAACACACAAATTTTTCAGGTTACTGCATTCAGAATCTAGTAAATAACCCTTAGACTTTCTTAAAGGAAAGAACTTTGGGGTCCAAATATTTTTTCCATTGCACAGTAACATTTAAATAGCTTTAATAATAATGTAAAGTTTTATTGAGAATATACATGTACACTTGGATGATTATGAACATTTCAATATTTAATGATGCTCTAACTTTGCTGTTGTTTGTTACCCCTGGCTCCTCCCCTATATTCATGCAAATTTTTGGTGCAATTGGGATTGGCGCATGGGAAATTTAAAAAACTGACATATATCCTGTTCATCCCCAATGTTTTTGAACCAATGTGGGTGTGTCTGGGCAGCATGCCGCCCCCTAAAATCCTGCTGCTCTAGGCCCGGGCCTTAGTGGACTTTCCAGAAATCCGGGCCTGTTAACAAATGATGAGAAAATCAATTTAAACAAACTTTCATTAATTCTGTTTTAGTCTGGTTTAATGTGTTTTACACCCACAATATTCCTTGCTGTTTCATCTTAATTTTCTTTTTGCATTTGACCTTTTGGAATAGTACAGAATTTAAAAGAGCACAGCATAAATACAATATCATATACAGAAACAGGCTATATATAAAACACACATTTATGTATGAAAATGTAATGTTACTATGTTACTTTGTATGTTACTAACTTACTATATTGCTATGTGTTAAAGTTCAAATAAAGCCAGATGGGCATACATAGGTGTAAATTTTATTATATACTATACAAATTGAACTATATATATATATATATATTATATAAAAGCCATGAATATCTTGTAAATTATATCCTTATAAACGAGTACTGATGTCATCAGTTATAAACGGTGAGTAGTGATGTCATTTCTGTCACATGACTCACTGAAACTTGTGTATTATAATAAATAAAGTACCCACTGTGAGGATATTAGAAAAATATGAGGATATTAGAAGTTACCTCGGAGTTCCATGACTTGTATAAAAACACTCGGCATTCGGCCTCGAGTTTTTATATGGTCATGAAACTCTCAGTAACTTATAATATCCTTATAATTTACAAAAGGGGGTACTTTATTCACTATAAATATATATATATATATATATATATATATATATATATATATATACTATAACAAACAAGGGAAAGTTGTGCTCACCACTAATTTTTAAAACCATTAGGCGGGGGTGCAATGAGGCTGTGACCACAAAATACATATAGTCAAGTACAAGAGTCCTCTGCACTCAAACCATTATCAATATATTTAAGACATTAATATTTAAGACTTTCCCTTGTTTGTTATAGTTATACAGAAGCAGTGACCAGCTTAATGTTTTACCTCCACCCTTCCCAGCTATAGTCAGGTGATCCCACTGGTGTCTAATAAAAGGGCAGCCAAGTTTGGGAGTTTTACTTTGAAAGTTGCAGGTAAAACCTAGTCCCTTTGTAAAATGTATAATGAAGCAATAGAATTCTTAATGAATCAGATGAAAATTGAGCATAGGACTGGCCAGATATGGGATGACTTTGACGTAGTTGGCCAGCTTAAATATATTGCAATATATGGACAAACAATCCCTGTTTTGTTTAAAGGGTAAGGCATTTTTCAGTAGCAGTATGCACAAAATGTCTCTGTCTTAAATATATTGATAATGGGTTGAGTGCAGAGGACTCTTGTATTTGTCTGTGTGTATATATATATATATATATATATATATATATATACAGAAAAGATGCTTGTGAGGGGACATGATTATTCTTTACAAGTACTTAGAGGATTTTTTTTCTCTTAGAAAAGAATGAAGAACAAGGGGCCACCCCTTGAGACTTGAAGAACAGAATTTCCATTTAAAGCAGCAAAAAAGTTTTATCAAAGCGAGGGCAGTAAGGTTGAGGAATGGATGATTCTATTAATGCCTTCAATAATGGCTTGGATGACTTTTTGGACAAGTATCATATCCAAAGCTATAATGATCTTCACTTTAGTTCAGTTTTAGTTTAGTGTAGGTATGTATATAGGTATATGTGTGAGGGTATTGATAGGTCAATATAGGTTTATGCAAAAGACAAAAGTCTCAGTTCAACCCCCACAACTTTAGTTTTTTTTTTCATCCTAAATAAATTATGTAACTATGGGGTCAATTTACTAAGGGGCTGATTTATCAAGGGTAGAAGTGAATTTGAGGGAATTTTCGAAGTAAAAATAGTTTGAATATTCGACCATTCAATAATCAAAGTACTGTCTCACACTGACTTCAATTCTTCGCCAAATTAAACCTGCCGAAGTGCTATGTTAGTCTATGGGGACCTTCTACAACCATTTTCTAAGTCTTTACACATCAAAGTAAAATTGTTTGATTGTATGCTATTACTTCGATCGCAGGATGTCCAAATTCGGTGAAAAATACTTTGACTTCGATATTTTACACTTCAAAATTCGACTCTTGATGAATACCGCCCCTAAGAGTCGAATTTCTATTTTTTCCACAAATCTCTAAAAATGTGTGGTTTTCCTATTTTTCTTTAAAGATCTAAAATTTGAGAGTGTAAAAACCACGAAAAGCTCCAATACACAAAAACAGCAGGTAAAAGTTGTCCAGGTCCTATAGAGGTCAATAGGAGCTGCACTTATCCTATTGTGCAGTTTTTAATCAATTAAGCTAAAGTAGATTTATGCATAGATCAGATAGATAATAAACATATAAGCAAGCGTGCATGGTTTAGAGACCCCAGTGTTATGCAAAAAGATGGATTTCCAATAATTTCTATTGTCCCTCCGTCCATATTTTATGGTGCCCTAACAAAAGAAATGATTAATAGTATGCAGATATTTAGACCCAGAGCACAGACCCCAAGCACTGTGAATGCATACTTATTGCAAGTATTTCTGTTTGTATTCTATGCTTTTTATTGTACCACAGTCACGCTCCAATGGGCAAGTAACTGCTGGTAAGCATTGTTACCTCCTGAGACCAGGATGCTCTGAACTGTACTCTACTAAATATCTGGGATTATGACTAGTTTGCAGTGTAGTAACTAGTTACAATCAATGCATAATTAATACTATTAAATATTCATTTAGAGGTGTTCTATGGCAGGGCTTTCTTGGAAGAAGAAATTCAACATAGAAAACTTAGATACTTTGTCTGATAGAGCCAACTGCAGTACTGATACAATAAACAAAATACATTGCTTTGTATAGAATCAAACCTCAGCCAAGAGTAATAAAGAGTTTTTTTAAAACTGTCACATAGCATAGTTATTCGTGTTAACACTAGAAGGAGGCATGAGAAAGCTGTCTCTGTTTTGGAATTCACAGGAGCAACTTTTTATTAAAACCTTTGCTAACGTCTTATGACAAATACTATTTAGAAATAATACACAGGACCCTGAAATTTACTGAACTGTCAAACAAACACAATGCCCTTGTTAAAGATGACACTAGATATAATAAAAAAAAATACCTTCCACAATTCACAGTGTGGAGAAGTACAAATATATTTTATATATTTTATTTTACTGTGTCCTGCACAGTGATCCTGTACATCAGAAACTCAATTATGACATGCAAAAATGAATGCATATTGATACTGTGCATAAACGGTATTTGTTCCCATTGTGCACACATTGGGGCTCATTTATCAACATTAGGCAAATTTGCCCATGGGCAGTTACCTATAGCAACCAATCAGTGATTAGCTTAGCTTAGCCAGCTGTAAGTAGAACAATGAATACAACAATGTGATTGTTGCCATTGGTTACTGCCCATGGGCAAGTTTGCGTTGATTTGTGTTGATAAATGACCCCCATTGACTTTAATAAACACTGCAATTACTGCTAGCCTTAACATTGCATTATTTCCAGGGTTCCACTAGCAGATTGCATCAATAGCCACTACTCAATCGTAGTAAGCAAATCACAGTCTTGAACCTTTATTAACACTGTGCACCAGAGGTAACAATTTTAGCCACAACTTGAATGCCAATCCCAAACATTTGTAATCAAGCCCTCATCCATTTCAGTTGCCTTGACAGAGATTGACACATAAAACTGTTATTGGGAAACAAACATGAGGGTGTATAATCAAGATATTAAATAAATTGTAGGTAGGTTGCCTGAATGTACCTGTTTGTGGTAAATAGTGGTGTTATTATTTCACATACAATATAAGGCTATTTTTTACTCTGTCTAAATAATTGTATTTTCATGAACAAAAATCTAATTTTAGCATCTGCGCATGTGGCATCTCTGTTCTTTATTGTGTAATAACTAGATGAATGAATGCACTTGACCAGTTTGTATTGTATTTAATTGTGAAAGTTAAAACTTAGTTTATATGCACTTTGCTTTTTAATCATCATCATCATCATCATTTATTTATATAGCGCTGTCAAGATACGCAGTGCTTTTATGAAAACTAAAGTAATTGTAGAACTATATGCTCAAACTTTAGCGTGATGGTACAAATCACTTAAATATATCATTACAAATATATCAGTATATCAAAAATACCAAACTATGTTTTTTTCTTTCTCCTTTTTCCATTTTTATCTCTTTATTGGTCTCCATGCTTTAAGTGCTGGTTTATTCTTCAATACCATTAACCATGGGAAGTAAGATGTCCTGAAAAGCTTGGCTAAGACAATAGCTTTGGATGTTGTTTACAAAGTATATAAGGGCAGGACAGGCAAGGACACCCTGGAATTTTACCTAAACATTTATTATTGTATCAAGCACTCCTAAGGACATTATTTATACTTTGATTTTCCTATAGATCACTGTTGAGACTGCTATCACTCTTCTGCCATCCATTTATTTTCATCAAAAATCTTGTTTTTACTTATCAAACTCAAATATATTTACTGAGGGGCACATTTACTATGGGTCGAATATCGAGGGTTAATTAACCCTCAATATTCGACCACGAAGTTTAATCCTTCTACTTCGAATATCAAAGTCAAAGGATTTACCGCAATTCGTTCAATCAAACGATTAAACCCTTCGAATCGAACGATTTTAATCCACCGATCGAATGATTTTCCTTCGATCAGAAATTGCTAGGACCTTCCCCATAGGCTAACATTGGTGCTCGGTAGGTTTTAGGTGGTGAAGTAGGTGGTCGAAGTTTTTTTTGAAGAGACAGTACTTTGACCATCAAATGGTTGAATAGTCAAACAATTTTTACGAAGTCAATGTTGTAGTCGAAGTTCAAAGTAGCCAATTCGATGGTCGAAGTAGCCAAAAAAATACTTCGAAATTCAAAGTATTTTTTATTCTAATCCTTCACTCGAGCTTAGTAAATGTGCCCCTGAGTGTTTTTACAGGACATTTTTAAGGGACCTGTTATAATAATGAACTATAGAGAGAGTATTTCTGATGAACTGAATCAATGTAATTGCAAAGCTTTAAGGATATTATTTTTTTAGTTTTGTTATTTGTGTATTTAAAAAAAAATTAAAACACTTTTAAATATTTTAATGGTTTGATGAAAATGGAGTCTATAGGAGATGGTCATTCCATAAGTCAAAGCTTTCTGGATAACCTACCTGTACAAAAAGTAATAATTACAATAAATGTATAAAACATACAGTGCAAACTACATACTGCTGAAGAACATCTGCAGTGTTTAACCCCATTGCACTGGAGTTTGTTTGGAATGGTTGAACATGATGGACATTGTACTTTTTTTAACCCAATTTAACTATGTTCTTTCTTTCATTCCAGCCAGATTACAGAGATATTCAAATTCACTGGAAACATTCTCCTGTCTGAGAGGTTTATAATTCACACTTACCGTGGAGAATGCAATTCATATTCTTCAGGCATTTCTTTAGTAAATGTTAAACATGGCTCTATTGTTTAACATACTGTAATTATATAAAAGAAATGACTTACACTTAGATGTGTTTTTACACATAATGAAAACCCAGTAAATTGTCCTTCCAGGCTACAATATATTCTTTCGAAAGCTTAACCTTGTAATTTATCTTTACTTTACACAATGAAGTAGACAAATTAATCGGTGGAATGTAGAACTGAGGTGGAAAGGAAGTGTGAGGAGAAAGATAAGAAGAGATAGACCCAAAGAAGTGAGACCTTCTCGGGCATGATGTTTTTAGTCAGATTGCAAATTCTGTCTACTCTACAAGCATTACTCTTTCTGTGATGTTTTTTTCCTTACACATTATCACATAATTGCATGATGACTCTGCATGATAATATTTTTATGTGCTTATCAGACAGATCAGCAGGTTACCTCATTTATGTGATCTGACTCCAAAAAAGCAGATCAAAGTTTACAAAATGTTAATCGAAGATGTAAAAGTAATTGGAGAGAAAAATAGCCATATTCAAATATGTCAAAGCATATTGCTTTCATTTTCTGTGTTTAAATATAAAGCGAGTACAAACACAAAATTCAGGGAAGGGATCCTTTATCTGGAAACCCATTATCCAATGATAAAATCAGATGATTGCACAGTTTCGCAAAAAAATTTGCATATAGTGAAATGCAGAATTTTGACGTGAATCCATGCCTGGAGAAAAAATCGTTTATCACTAGTTATGTGTAGATGTAGAGTGTTTGTGGTTGGTTAAATATGTTTATATGTGCAACATATACATTTGAAAGAGAAGAGCTCAGTTCAGGGACCTTGTCTTCACTTGGTTATTATAGTTATAAGAATAACAGATGTAAAGCAATAAAGAGAAAATAGAATTATAAATAGAGAGAAGAGATATGCCATTATTTTTCTTCAGGACAACATTTTCTTTGGCCACTTCAAAATCCATTATTTCTGTTTGTAGGCAAACTTTTAAGTAAATCAAATCAGAAACAATGTGTTAAACTTAAACAACAGGGTTTTTCATTGGGACTTGTGCTTGTGCACTTAGAGACATCACTCAAGCTCTAAAAATAAAAAAAAACAGATGACCGATGAGATTTTTTTAGCATAGTAAAGAAGAGCATAGGTTTGTGAAATGTCATGATGCTTTTTGACTCAAAGTGCATGGTCCAAAAAAAAAAAATAATTTATACTTAAAATTCACCTTTAAGATTACTAAAGTACAATTTTTTATTGCACTGTAACATTTTTGTCCAGTTACATTAAATATACTGTAGATGGAAAATGGAGAATTTTAAAACTAAATCCATAGTCATTTAGTACATAAAAAATGTTTCTCAATTATTTATGAGTAAAGATTTTTTTTTCTCTAAATTACTTGTCTATCTTTGGATTTATTTTTATTTTCATACAAAAGAGCATCTAGAAAACACCAGACTGTATCACATTCATTGAAGTAAAAATACAGTTCTGGAATAGCATTTTTTAACACAGAGGCTATGTTATGAATTAATTGCCATGCATTTTCAGAGAATTATAAGACATGATTTGTAATGTTAAAAGGGTTATTCACCAGAGGATTAGCTGCAACCTAATACTCCGCACATTAATGATGTCATTTAGCATACACTTTGTGTATATATATTTATATGTATATATATATATTCATTCCCCCACTATATTTATATATATATATATATATATATATATATATATATATATATATATATATATATATATATATATATATGATGTGTAGTTGCATCCACAGAGAGTTAGAAATAATAAAAAGAGAAAAATATATTTTAAAAAGTAAAAAAAATATTTTTTACAGTTGAATATATGGTACTACTACACTCACACACATATTTATTTGTTAAAATAAAAAACAATGGGAGTGCTATGCTTTATGATTTTCTGTTAATTTACTGCAATGGAAATCCATTTACTTGTGTATATGTGGCTACTTGTGAGATGTAGGAGATGTAAGCTGTAAATAAGATTTACTAAACAGAATGGTTTCTCTGTTTACAGGATATTGCTATCTGGCCCTGGAAGCTATAGTGTTCTGGAAGGAACAGGCAAGCTAGACAACCCATTCCTTTG
Source organism: Xenopus petersii (assembly GCA_038501925.1). Lineage (NCBI taxonomy): Eukaryota > Metazoa > Chordata > Amphibia > Anura > Pipidae > Xenopus > Xenopus petersii. The sequence goes on along the minus strand of CM076674.1, from coordinate 88,911,652 downwards.
GTCCATTTCGTATATTGGAGCTTACTTTCCAAAGGAAGGCTGTCCTGTGGAAATGTATTTAATTGTAGGTAAGTGTTAGGAAGGTCTCTCTGAGCAAGACACAGAACATGAAGGTTACCTGTCTGTTTTAGGAACTCCCAGGGGGCTGGGGTTGCTGCATGTTACTGCAAGGAGCAGAGGGAGACATGACCAGCTGACCAGTAATTAAGGAAAGCCAGAAGGTGAGAAAGGCTTGTGAGCTGTATCCCTGGAGTCGAGAGTCAGCAGGTCTTAGGGAGAAGTGAATGTGTGCTGTTTAAACACTAATGAACTGTGTTCTTTATTTTGAGTTTTCGGGTGAAAAATCCACAAAGCAAATTTTCTGGAAAATGTAATAATAAATAAGTGTATATATAAGGGGCCGATTCACTAACTTTGAGTGAAGGATTCGAATTTCAAAGTTTTTTTTGGGCTACTTCGACCTTCGACTACGAAGGATTCCAAGTAAAAATCGTTCGACTATTCGAAGTACTGTCTCTTTAAAAAAAACTGCGACCCCCTAGTTCCACATCTAAAAGCTACCAAAGTTAATGTTAGCCTATGGGGATCAACTTTTTTTGATCGAAGGATATTCCTTCGATCGTTGGATTAAAATCCTTCGAATCATTCGATTCTAAGGATTTTATAGTTTGATCGAAGGAATAATCCTTCTGCACTATCTGCACTAAATCCTTTGACTTCGATATTCGAAGTTGAAGGATTTTAGTTCATAGTCGAATATATATATATATATATAAAAAAAAAAAAATATATATATATATATATATATATATATATATATATATATATATATAAAGGGTGAAAAAATCCATTGTTTTTAGGTTTATGTCAGGAGTGGTGGCTGTTGGGACCAAACTGTAAAATGTACTTCTGAATGAAATGAAGTCATTTAATGCTATTACCACATCTTTTTTTAAGTTTTATGTGTCATCCAAGAAGTTAAAGAAAATAATTTTCATACAGCCAGAAAAAAAATCTGGCATAAAATAAGCACAGAGAATTTCAAAACCAAAAATAATCCAGATATTTATTTTATAGTGATATCAAAAGGTCTTACATGGGTATGCCAGTTTTTAAATTTATTTCCAATAACATACTGTTGCAAATTTAGAGCTGGCTTTTATAACAGTTTAAGAATGTAAACAATAATGAGATACCAGAAATAGCAAAGGAATAAACCAAACTTAGAAACCTTAGAAAGTGTAAGAAGGTCAGCTTACTCTGATGTTGTAAGATCTGTGCAAAACAGCCCTTATCTGCCCTATGTGTCTGGTTTATATCAAACCAATCAGACAATAATCCAGTACACTTCCAGACATGGGAATGACTTATAACTACATACAGAAACCTTAATGGCTACCGTCTTAAACTTTACATAAACAATCAAATGTTCCAAAGACAGAAAAATCATACAATTAATGATGGATTGTTCCCCGTGTGTTTAAATCTTTCTTGTCTCTTTCACTTTATTTTTTGAAATACAGAAAAGTTTCACTTCAGTGTTTGTTTTCCTATAGTACAAAAAAGTAGAAACTGTGCTTAATTTTCAAATGACAATTATGCTGAAATGAACAACTTGTAAAAAAGTATGCTTCTATCGATCGTCACAAGTAATTTCTTTACCCCCTTTACAAAATATTGATTTTAATAACAGTTTTATATGAATAAACTGGCACTGTAGAAAATTTATAAGCCTGTTACTTCTAACCATTTGGATGAAACATTAAGTCACAACAAAAGAAAAAAAGTAAGTAATCAGTTTTATAACCTATTTGTATCACAGTGAAAAATGTCAGTGCTTGAATTTAACGATCTATAAAAAGATGTCGAGGGAGGTTTTGAGCTCATACAGTGCAATAAGTCTTCTGGAAAATCCCCGATAAAGGCAGCATAATGAAAATGTGAATGCAGATCTAGCAAAGCATTATGCAATATTTCTCCTTTCTTATATCTTCTCTTCCATGTATTTCCTTATTTTTTTTACAATTTTCAGTGTCTGGATTTCTTTTAAATGGTCTGTAGTAAAGGACAAGTCATTTCTTTTTTATGGAAGCAATGTACTCGTGTTTGTAAAACTATATATTTTTCTTTTCATTTCATGTAATGAGCATCTCATATTCACAATTCAAAGGAAAAAAATGCCATTCTTTGGAAAATTCAATGCCATTGATTAAATAGCAACATTATTTGGTACATTAACAAGCAGGCTCAGCTTAAACTGTAAATTTCTGCTAAACTAGTTTTAATTTTCTTTTATGATTTTTTATAAATCTGTTAGCTAACTTTTGGTGAGGCTTAACATTTGCTATTGTTCAGTAAAACAATGGTAGTTGTTAGTGTTTTTATTTCATTTAATGCTGCCAACACTAACCAGAAAACCTTGTTTAGGTATTTAAAGCTTTTTTTTATTTGAACAGAATACACAAAACATCCTACATGATCAGTATGATGTCTACTTGGTTAATAATGTACCATCTGTGAGATAGAGATTTTATACTACTCTGTAAAACACTTTCTTAAATATCATAAAGAGGAAAACTGATTTAGGGAAAAAGATATATGGCTGATGAAGTATCTATAAACTACCTCAATAATGATAGCAGTGAAATGAAACTGGGGTTTGTTGTTAGAGGAAACACAATTCCAAAAGCCTTTTGAAGAAAATTATAGCCCCAAGAAAGAATTTAAAGAAAGATAGATTTTAATTGAAATCATCATCAATTAACACAAGAGGCCATAAGAAAAATGCAACAGAGCATGAAATTTGATTAAACAGAACTGATGACCTTCAAACTGAACACTCTTTATAACAGATTATTCTTCAAGCGGTCTAAGAAAGAATTCCGAACTCTAACTTCCAGAAAACACTAGCATTGACTGTAGATACCATGTTATTAACGTCAGAAAATAAACTTTTATTAAAAAATATGATATTACACATACACAAATATTTATAATAACATATATGGAATAATAATCTAAATACAAATAAAATACTGACAGGCGATTTTTTTTAATTATAGAAACATCATCAAACTTAATATTCCTATGCCAGAATTTGTGTATAGTATAACAAGAAAAACAAATCATTAATTACTTTGTAATATTTATTCAGTGCTTATTGACAGATATTTAAATATAAAAAGACTGAAAATGCTTAGTAAACTATTAGATACTAGTTTTGGTAGAATATAAAGCCTTTAGTATTGAAGTGTAGGTAGTTTTGTAAAAAGGATATTATTTATTAGTAGATTTGAAAATAAATTATACTTCCAGTCTAGATATATTCAAGAACTCATTAATATGATATTACTTTGCTACCTAATTTCTACATATAGGGATTATGGGAACATAACACATCTGTTTAAATACCATAATTGAAAGGTCCTTTATGGATGTGTGTGTTTGAATCCCATTTTGGAATTTTTATTTCTGTTTAAATATGAGCTAAAATATGATCTGTTTTTCCACACAAGTCCTAAAACTTGGTAATGAGTCAAAAACATAATTCTTTTATATCTATTTATTGATGAAAATGATCTAAAGTCACATATTTTGTGTGGATCACATTTTTTATGTAATCCTTTGCTGACTGGTGTTCCCATCTTGGGCAGCAACTGCAACTAAACATTTCCAGTAACTATTCATCAATCCTGCACATTTGCTTGAAGGAGTTTTAGCCAATTCCTTCAGCTTGAACTGTATGCTGCAGGCCCATCCACAACATTTCTATATGATTATGGTCAGGTCATTCCAAAACATTAACTTTCTTGGGGGTTCCTATGCTGGAATGCAGTGTACGTCTTTTGCCAAATTAAACTCTTTTCATTCAAGCTGAAAAGTTCTTCTTTGGCATCTTCTGTCCACAAGCATTCTTCAAAGAGCCTTCTGACTTATCCAAGTGGTCTTTAGAAAACTGTAGATGGGCCAAAGTGTTCTTTTTGATATTGTGACTATCTCCATGAAACACTGCCATACACATTATTGTTGTTTAGGGTTCTCCTAATGGTGTTCTTTCAGTATTACACATCATGCTTCTGGTGTGATCTTTGTTTGTCTACCACTCCTGGGGAGAGTAACATTTGTACACAATCTGCCTAACACTGGGCTTGTGGGCTCCAAACTCTTCAGAAATAGTTTTATAACATTGCCAAACCTGGTGAGAATCAATAATTGGTTTTTGGAGGTCCTCAGAAATCTTCTTTTTCAAGCCATTACATACTGTCATAAACCTGTGTTGTTAAGATCAGACGTGGATTATGAAAACCCACACCTGCTTCCCACACTTACACCTGATTATCATCCTGTTGAGTGACACTTGACTCTCATTTTCCTTTCAAATGAACTGACACACGTAAAGGTTTACATACTTTTACACACAAATATTTAACTTGGATTATTTCCCTCAATAAATACATGAATGAGCATTATGTTTTTTTTTCTTTTTGACTTTGAGGGACAATAAGTAATGTATATTTAATTGGTCAAGTAATTGCACAAGTAGAAGTTCATCATCTAACAGTTAATGACCAATCACACAAGTAGAAGCTCATCAGCAAACGGGAACATGTCAGGATTGACATGCATGGGTGTAAAAATATACATGCATGGGCGTTTTATTATACATAAATATTTGATGGTGCTGTCCTGAAGTTGTTTTTGCATGTGGTGCCAGTGGAAAGTGGCCACTCTAGGACGTGCACCACCCACAAAGAAAGAGTGAAAATCGTTGTGCTGACTGCCTGTCTACAATATGGGTGTAAAAATAAGACATATTGCCGCACATTTACTAAAGTGTGAGTTTTTTCTTCATCTAACATGAATAATATAATATTTCCACATACAATAGTGGGGAATAGTGGGGAATATTCTCTAGAGAATTTGCTCTATAGAATTTTCACCATGGAAAAAATAAGCATGGAAAGGGCAATGCTGATGTAGATTTAAAAGTGGCTGCTTTATAATAGAGGTTGACCAGCCTGAAACTGGAGAAATTTTTCTTGGTCGAAAATATACTCTTGTGATCTTAGTAAATTGGAGAATATTTACTGGAGAAAGTTCACCTGGAGAAGAGAGGTAAATTTATGCCAATGCAAAGATAATTGTCACCACTACGAAGTTAATTCTCCAAAACTTGGTGTATTCTCCTTTTAGTAAATTGGCAATGTTGAGAGAAATCTTCATTTTTGGTGAAAAAAAGCCAAAACTTTCACCCTTTAGTAAATGTGCTCCATTGTCTTTCTTAGCTGCAGGGCCAGAACTAAATGCAAGCTTGCATAGAATGCACTTTGTTTTTATCTCAGTTTTTAAAGATATCATTTTAGGAACGGGTTAGAAAATCAGACATTTAAATTGGTAATCAATTTCACCATTTTACCAAAAACGATTACATCCTGCAAAGTCCAAAAGAGACAAATGCCCTTTTAAAATCAATAGGACCAAATCTGATTCTTCTTGGAACCCTTATAGTAAGCCATTCCAGTACATCCTCACCACAGCGGACCAGTTGAGAACATGTCAAACAAAAGTTTTTACAGTGGAAACAGTGGAATAGAGAAGCAGACTATAGGTGAGACAGACAGTGCTCTTAAAATAATAATAATACAATTTGATGGTGGAAAATGATAGTATAGAGCTAACTGTGACCCCGTTATCATATAATTTATCTGCCATCCACCAACACCCATTAGTAGCCAATACATAAAGCTATAATAATTTATAATAATAAATGCAGTCTCCCTAATATTCTTGTTACATTTTTATAAGTGGGTCATTTCTATTTTATCTACAATGTATTTGGCTTGTGTTTTAGTGATTTTGCAGTTTAACTCACATTTTAATTTCCCCTGTGCTAATGGCAGGTAAAACATCAATTACTTCTGCAATAACAAGTTACTTAAAAAAGCTTGTGGCATGTGTCTGCATGTAAAATAAGAATTAAAACCAAGCAGAAAAGGAATACTATAATCACTAAATCCCCACTATGTCTATTTTAGTTGTATATACTTGTAATTAATAATGACACATTTTCCATTTATATATTTCCAGTTATTATATATTTTTATGTTTCACTGTTTAGTCATGTTAAGCTTTTTTATCTCACTTTGTTTAATAAACATTTAGGGGCAGATTCACTTAGGGTCGAATTTCGAAGTTAAAAATACTTCGAAATTCGACCCTCGAATTGAAATCCTTCGACTTCGAATATTGAAGTCGAAGGATTTAGCGCTAATCCTGCGATCGATCGATCGAAGGATTTTTCATTCGATCGAACGATTAAATCCTTCGAATCGAACGATGCGAAGGATTTTAATCAAACGATCGAAGGAAAATCCTTCGATCAAAAAAAGGTTAGCAAGCCTATGGGGACCTTCCCCATAGGCTAACATTGACTTCGGTAGGTTTTATCTGCCGAAGTAGGGGGTCGAAGTTTTTTTTAAAGGGCAAGTACTTCGACTATCGAATAGTCGAACGATTTCTACTTCGAATCGTTCGAATCGAAGTCGAAGGTTGTAGTCGAAGGTCGAAGTAGCCCATTCGATGGTCGAAGTACCCAAAAAATACTTCGAAATTCGAAGTATTTTTCATTCGAACCCTTCACTCGAGCTGAGTGAATCGGCCCCTTATAGTGCACAGAATCCTGTTATATAAACAATGGGTTTCAGATAGGAAATTGGTATTATGTAGTCAGAATGGTCTGTTATAGACATAGAGGCTGATTTATCATCCGTTGTTAAGTCCTTTAATGAGTACCAATGTGGACCACAGGTAAAACTTCTTGAAAAACATGCAGGTGATCTATTTTTCTGGTTCTAGGTGGTTACACCCTTAAAATTGTCCATTATGTTATTACATAAACTTCTATGCTGTCAATTTTGTGTGGAAGAGAACAATTTTTTCCTGCAAACTCTAGGGGGCACATTTACTTAGGGTTGAATATCGAGGATTAATTAACCCTCGATATTCAACTATCAAAGTTAATTCCTTCGACTTCAAATATCGAAGTCGAAGGATTTACCGCAATTTGTTCGACTGAACAATCGAAGGAAGAATCGTTTGAACGATTAAATCCTTCGAATCGAACGATTAGAAGGATTTTAATCCATCGATACAACGAAATTCCTTCGATCAAAAAAAAGCTTAGAAAGCCTATGGGGACCTTCCCCATAGGCTAACATTGAGGTTTGGTAGGTTTTACTTGGTGAAGTAGGGGGTAGAAGTTTTTTTATAAAGAGACAGTACTTCAACTATCGAATGGTCGAATGGTCGAATAGTCAAACGATTTTTAGTTTGAATCAAAGTCATAGTCGAAGGTCGAAGTAGCCAATTCGATGGTCGAAGTAGCCCAAAAAAATGTTCTAAATTCGAAGTATTTTTTCTTCTATTCCTTCACTTGAGCTAAGTAAATGTGCCCCTAGGGGGAGTTATTTACTAAACTCCTAATGCAAAAATCACGAAAAATTTGTGATTTCTTTTTATAAAATCTGACTTTTAAAAAATCACAAATTATTCGCAATTTATTAAAACCCGAGGATGGAAAAGTCTGAATCAGAAAATCTGGCATCTTAGACATGTCGAGGTTGCATATAAGTCAGTGGGAAAAGTCCCAATGATTTTTTGATGTGCACTGGGTTTCATGCAATACCCGGAAATCTTTTGAGTTTTTGGCAAAAAGCTGAGTTTACGGATGAAAAATCTGTTTTTTTTTCTGCAAAGCAAATTTTAAGGAAAATGTATTAATACATAAGTGCAAAAAAAAACAGAGTTTGTAGCAGAAAATATTGAGATAAATTCGGACTTTAAATAAATAACCCCCTAGGTGAGACTTTAATCTAAGAATGTGCAAAGATCGGGCTAGCCGCCAGGCCAGCTTTTTGATCCTCATAAACATATTGTGAGGTACACTAACAAAACATTAAAACTTTCAAGAATAAATATACAGTATTAAAGATATGGCAGTCTTTTACTAATCGTGTTAATCTTTGGTGAGTAAGCTTAATTAAGTTCATAACAGTGAAATCTCTGAACCTTACAGCAAAGGACAATGCACAGCTGAATATTAAGTGACCCTTTTGCTACAGCTCCTGATATAAATTGTATGTTAATTGATCTACTATAATTAACAGTTATTTAAATTTACCCTGCCAGGAAATAATGAAGTGATCATTCATAGACATACACGTGTTGTCATGTAAGATTGATGATAGCTTTTTTAAAGTACATTTATGTGAAGTGACATATTTACAGTGACAGAAAAGAAAGAAACACACGGGATGTTATGAAAGAGATTCTGTTTTAATAAAACATACAGTAATTGTATTTCTATAGGTATATATTTATATACTTTATTAGCATAATTCTGTACATTATGGGGCACATTTATCAAGGGTCGAATTTCGAATTAAAAAAAACTTCTAAATTTGAATTCAAAAAGACCAACCGAAATGAAGTCAAAGTTTTTTTTTTGGTCGAATAGGTCCATTTTCGATCGAATACGTCTGTATTCAGCCGAATTAGATTCATACGAATTGAAAGAATAGCGAATTCGAATGAATTTGATTCGAAGTTTTTCACCAAAAGAACTTTGATTTTTCAAAGTCCACCAATTGACTCCAAATAGGTCCTAGGAGGTCCCCCATAGGCTAAAATAGCAATTCAGCAGGTTTTAGATGCCCAATGGTCAAAGTCTAATTTTTAAAGAGACAGTACATGATAAATTTTGATATTCAAGTTTTTTTTTCAAATTTTTATCGAATTTGGACTATTCCCTAGTTGAAGTACACAAAAAATAACTCAAATTTTTTATATTCTAAATTCTCCTCAACCCCTGATAAATCTGCTCCTTAATTTTAAGCAAAGCAGCTTTTAGTACATCTTAATAAATATAATGATAATAATACAATTAATTTACAAATACAATTTTTTTCTGCAGCCCTTCTGTTAACCAGTTACTACATGGCACAGTATCAGCATACATAACATTACACCATTGATTCATTTTGCCAAAGCAGGACTTTTATACGTCCAAATCAGATACCTACTAGCACCCTTACTAAAACACCAAAGAATGCATGAAATGACATACAAGAAACTATGATTCCAAAAACCCAGTAGGTCCTACATGTATATCAAAATGTAATATATGTTAATATAAACACCAAAATCACAATCCAGAGTTATAGACTCACCATTATACAACAATGGTCCGGTGCACCAGCCCCAGACATTCAGCTCATGAAAATGGACACACCATAAATGGAACAAAATATAGCACATATTAAGCACTCTAATGATCCACAGAAAGGCCAGAGAAATGCTATTAAAAAGTAGAAAAATATTTATTTATACCATCATCTCTAAAGTCTACGATTAATTATTATTTGGACATAAAACACATAAGGAGTTTGAAGAAAGTTCTTAGCATACAAAATCCACTAGCAGTAAGGATCAAAGCAGAAAGCACAGTATAAAAATGCACCAACCACAACAAAAAACAAAGGAAAATATATGTTTTAGCCTTTCTCTTCCTACCCTCATACTCTCTAGCTTATCAACCCCCCTTTATCTCCTCCTACATCACCCTCAATACTCATACCCACTTACCTGATACTTCTCTTTATGTTACATTCCTCTTCTTTCAGCATGGTGGCTCAATGGGTAGCATCCCTGCCTTGCAGGGTCCTGCCAGGGCACTATCTGCAAGGAGTTTGTATATATGTTTTCCCCCTGTTTGTCTGGGTTTCCTACCACACTCCAAAATCAGACATACAGGTTACTTGGCATCTCACTAAATTAATCATAGTGTGTGTAAATGTGGTAGGGATATTAGACTGTAAGCTCCATTGGAGCATGGAATGCTGTATAATCATTGTAAAATACAAAGAAAATGTAGGCACTATATAAATACCAGAAAATGTTTGAGAAGGGGACTCCTCCCTTGACCATTCACTTTTAACCATCCCATTGAACCCCATTGTTACATACCTTAATGAAACACTAGGAGTGAGACATGGGTTAAAATGGCCACAGTTTTTATTCAAATTTTATTAAATAAATAGGACCTTCCAAGCCTCACCCTGAGGCAATATCAAAGCCACAATTCCATAAGAGATCTCTACTATGCTCTGCATCTCTGAAGAATTGAGATCAGCACTATGTCATTATATCCACCACTGAGTATTAGGCTGCCTCTACCTACAGAGAGTATGGCCTCAAACACTGCTACGAGCAGGAGCTGCATCTCCCACCATGAGAGAAGTTCAGCAGCCCTGCTGTCGGTCTGGAATCTGCAGTGTGTCAATGATAGGAAATCCAAGCAGGCTGTCACCTAGCAAAGCAGTAGTAGCGTCTGTATCAATGAACCCATTGTGCAGTCACATGAGAGAACCTCCTTTCTCCCTCTTCTAAATTTACCAGTGTAGTACTCTGGCAAGGTCCTACCGCTGCTGTGACAAAACTTAAAATGCATTAACATATATCCACTGTTTTGATCCAGAGGAAGGTATAAACCCAAGCCTGATGCCAGTGACAATTATGCCTCAAGAGGGAAAAAATTCCTTCCTGACCCCAATGGTGATCGTAAACATTCCCTGGATAAAGCATGTGACATTCATTTAACATGAATAATACCACTGAGGCTCTCATGTTTATACTGTATACAGTACCAAAACCACAATATAACAGTGCATGCAGAAAAACATTCACATTCAGTTATTAATAGATAATATGAGAACAAAAAGAAGAGAAACTCCTGACATTTAAATCAGAGACTTGGGGGGGGGGGCAAATGGGTCATATCTGTTTCTTTCGAATCTAAGCTACATGCTGAAGATCAATTGCAAACTCACTGAGCAGATATGTACCATGTGGCCCTCTTCAAGTCACTGACTAACTCAGAGTTATAGAGCTGAAAAGCAGGAAGTAGTTTTCTGGCTATTATGTTAGACATCCAGTCACTCCAGCCTTTATACATTACATTTTTGGATAACTAACTATATTAGGAACATTGTTTATTTTGCACAGCCTATCTATTTACCCAGTTTTTATTTTCACACTGAACTGTTACTTTAACCATAATGGGGGTTATGTAATAAAAGGCCTTAAGTTTGCCCAGGTGCAGTAACTCATAGCAACCAATCAGCAGGAAGCATTTACTGGTCATCTGTTTAAAAGAAAATCCCTTATCGATTGCTATAGGTTACTGCTCCTGGGCAAACTTAGTGCCCTTAATTACATATGGGGGCAGGTGCAGTAACTCATAGCAACCAATCAGCAGGAAGCATTTACTGGTCATCTGTTTAAAAGAAAATCCCTTATTAGTTGCTATAGGTTACTGCTCCTGGGCAAACTCAGTGCCCTTAATTACATATGGGGGAATCAGCACAATCTGGCTGCTGGTCATTTTGATTCCTTGTCATGCAGCCCCTGCGCTTGTAGCCCTAGGGCTTTCCTTTAAAAAATATCATCTTTTCTTTTTGATATTATCAATAATAGTAACGATCGAACATGTTACGATTTTTCAGCCGACATCTGTCATTAAATTGATTGGCCAAGTTAAAAAATCTTTGTCGGTCCCAGTGCAATCTATCTATGTTTGCAGGGCAAAGCAGGCAGCTACCATTTGTTTTCCTGGCAAATTGGTCTTCATATTTGATGGACAATTCGTACGATCGTACAATCGTCCCGAGATAATCGTGGTCTCACAATGACGGATCTTTTAAAAATCTCAACATCTATGGCCAGCTTTAAGTAAGTTATGCACCCTTGACAACCACCCTCTTTCACCCAGTTTCCTGTCCATGTACTAGCAATATTACTCAAACCACAAGACCTGTGTTTAAAAAGCATTTATATGACACTTTAACAAAAGCTTTGGCAAAATCCAAGAAGAGAAAATCGACTGCAACTCCACTCTCCAGCTCCTACTTACTTTGTCATAAAATGAAATTTAATGTGTTTAACACAATCTGTCCTTCATAAAGTCAAGCTGATCTCTAGGTTTAATGCAATTCTCCAGAACATACTTTTGAATTTGCTCCCTTAACAAACTTTCAAATAACAACTACAGATGTCAATCTAGCAGTTAGGCAGGTTAGAAAAAGTTAAAAGGTTGAACTTGATGGACGTGTGTCATTTTCCAACCTAACTTACTATGTTACTATCTTACAAGGCTATACAGTTATTGCCAGGATGAGATCATAATCCCTTTTTGAACAATCAAATTACATCAGCTACCCTGGAATCCATTGGTATCATACCAGATGAGAATATGTCTGAGAATGTAATAAATATGGCAGAATTTATTACAGGAATGTTTAATTAAACATATTAAATTATGAGTTTTTCCTTTTTTATTTTGCTACTCATTTATTTCCATCCTTTGTAGTTTCATTCTTAATTATAGAGTTATGCTTTTTGCTTGGGGATATGCAGAATATGTAGAAGTTGCTTGCTTGAGCTGAAAGGTATTTTTGCTGAGATCACACTTGGGGAGAAGGCTGTTTGAAGGGTAAAGGGCAATAATGGCATTCATTGAGAGTCTTTTACTATATATATATATATATAATATATATATCTATATATCTATATATCTATATAGATATATATATATATATATATATATATATATATATATATATATATATATATATCTATATATATATATATATATATCTATATCTATATCTATATATATATATATAGATAGATAGATAGATAGATAGATAGATAGATATAGAGATATAGAGATAGATAAACCGGTCACCCCAGTATTATATACGCTGCCCAAGATACACAAGGATCCTGTCCAACCACCTGGTCGGCCAATTGTGGCGAGCATAGGATCTTTGTTCTGCCCCATGGCCTCCATGTTGGACAGGATCCTTGTACCATTGGTTCAGCAAGGGAAATCATATATAAAAGATAGCAACCATTTCCTAGATAAATTGAATTCTGTAAAGGTAGAAGAATCCGAGGAATTGTTACTAGTTACTTTTGATGTGTCCTCACTTTATACATCTATACCATAGAGATCGTGTTGAAGCTTGTGCTACATTATTAAGGGAAAGCAAACAGTATGGTGAAGAGGAGATTGAATTCTTTTTGAAACTTTTGGAGATTATCCTTTGTGAGAATTATTTCAGATTCAAAGATAAATACTACCTACAGCTTAGAGGAAATGCGATGGGTTCATATGTCGCCCCTTCATATGCAAATTCCTTTATGCTTAGGCAGGAGGAAGATAACATCTATCATCATTTATCGTTTACTACACACGCTGTAGTGTGGTGGCGCTATATTGATGATATATTTGTGATATGGAGGGTCAACACAGACTCACTTGATCGGTTCCATCAAGAAATTAATGGATTACACCCGAACATTACATACACCATACATATGGACAGGGTGTCTACGCAATTTTTGGATGTTAGAGTAAATAGACAAGGGAGCGGATTTACTACGGAATTGTATTCAAAGCCTACAGATAGAAACCAGTTACTGCACTATACTAGTTATCATCCGGTGCATACCAGGGACTCTATCCCCATCAGTCAGTTTACCAGGGTAGAGAGGCTAGTTAGTCAGCCAGAGAGACGTGAGCAACAGTTAAATGACATGTATAACAAATTCCTTACACGTGGGTACCCGAGATGTTTCCTAGATAGAGCTAAAACTAGGGCAAGGAAAGCTAAGGTTAATCGTAAAGATAAAGATCAGTGTATACCATTTGTCACTTATTATAATGATCGCAGTAACATGGTAGCTAATATTCTCCGTAAACATTGGGGGATTCTTTAATCCTCATATCCGGATGTTCAAGAATTTGGTCGGCCTCCGTTGGTTTCATATAGAAGGGGGAGAACATTGGGCAGTCAGTTGGTTCACTCGGATACGAAGGAAAATTCCCTTGTTTATCCTGTTCCCAATGCTGCTGTGCACATAAGGGTACAATATTTGAGCATCCGACCACTGGCCGCAAATATCCTCTAAGGGGGTATTACACGTGTCTATCTAAATTTGTCGTTTATGTGTTAATTTGTCCTTGTGGTCTCCTCTATGTTGGGGAGACCACGTTACAAATAAAAACACAGATATCCCAACATAGATCTACAATTAGGAAGGGGCAATTTGAAGTTGCCAGTCTCTAAACATTATGTGGAGAAGGGTCACACTGATACAGATTTGAAATATATGGTTCTGGAATGTGTACCCTCCCCCAAACGGGGGGTGACAGAGAGCTGCTGTTGAGAAAAAAAGAGGTATGGTGGATACATCAATTAAATACATTGGCCCCAAATGGGCTTAATAGAGACTATGACCTATATGTATTTCTGTAATGGGATACGTATTAGGTTCATTTTTGTTTTTTATTCTTTGTTTTGTCTCTTTTTAGCTGGATTTGGATGTGCAGTGGACTAACGCTGAGTTGTATACCTAAATGAATTGAGCAACTAAGGGGTTAATGTGTGAGGATCATTAATGATGTCATGCTCTATATGTAACTTCCTGTGTTACCTTGTATAAATTGGTGTAAACTAATGCTTGTTATTTGAATGATGCCCTTGGCTTGAGAAAGGGGTTGGTATACCCCTATGGGCTTTGGTATGTTTTTTTACAATATATATGCTTTTTGCATACAATTTGGAGTGCTGTGTCAGTCTTTATTTTATATATATATATATATACTGCCAAATGTCAAATCTCATGTAAGAACTGCTAGTGGGGTGTTAACTATATTAAAAGAGTTACCGTAGTTATGTGCTTGTAAGAGTTAACTTTGGCTATTCAATGCCATTATCAGCTGTGAGCAAAGACTTTGCTGGTGCATGTTGCTCATAGATGACCTTAAAAGGCAATTAGATAACAAATACTATAATTATCCCAAGAAAATGTTATAAACATTTCATGCTGTCTAATTTGGGAATGAAATGGAATACTGTGTCAAGAGAATACATTATCAACATTTCTCCAAGGTAATCAGCCACAACTGGTTTTTAGAGGTACAATGGCACTGAGATGTGTCTTTATAAACAACACATATTTAAATGCCTGTTAAAATGTAATTAAAATAAACACAGACTCCGTCTTGGTAAAAATGATTTCTAGCGTATTGAACCAGCGTCATATTATTTTTAGCTTTTACAGGACAATATGTAAACTGTCATTCCTCTTTTTTAACAGGTAAGAAGCATTCTCTCAGTAGGCAGATTAGAGTGGCCATGAATGTGTTTAACTGTCTATTATATAACACAAGATCAACATGATTGCTATTCAGCATTATTCAATTCATTTTTAAATGCGGCAAATTCTAAGTGGCTCCCATGGTGCCAGCTTCTGGCGGGTGTTTGTCAAATTGGTTATAAATGCAAGAGAACCCTTCAAAATCCAAAATTTTAAATGTTTTATGCAGAAGAATAATTATAATAGTAACAGTTTTGCTTTATGACTCATTTTACTAGGCAATATCTGTGGTTTTCTTCACATACAAAGCTGACAGGTAAAAGATGTTGCTATGAACTCTTGTGCCTCTCTTTATGGAAATCTGTATCAACTGTTAGCAGCTGAGCTTGCCCCTTTCACATAAGCTTGAGCAGTACTCATATTAAGTAAAGATTGTTCTGCAAAAAAATATGTGCATCTTCTCTAAAAGCCTAATAAGCTGTAACTAGAGGAATATAGGGGTTTGTTTATATAGATGACTTTAGTGGACTGCTTTGTTTTGACTGTGCTCATATGAAACAGGAAGTAGAATGTTACTTAACATTCAATTTTAGATTTTTCTCTGTTTAATTCACTAAATAACACTGGCCACATAATAAGCAAAGCAACTACACTTCTATCACTTAACTAATGTTAATAACATGTTTATAGTGGTCATTTTTAGAAGTTCTACTTCTAGTAAGTCCATCCTACCAAAATGTATTTTTATAATGTATTTCCTAAGATCTGTGCACTGATGTACATTTTAGATTGGGAATTTAAGCCACATTTTCAGTAAGGCGATTAAGATAAGGCATGGCTGTGCACATTTAAAAATAAAGGCAGCCAAAAACTAGACACATTTAAAAAAAAAAAAAAAAAAAAGGAATTACTGAGAAATCAGGAACAGGCAGCTCACTGGAAACAGAATTGAGCCTAATAACAGGAATGGATCTGTATATAGAATTAAAAGCAAAATGACTAATATGCAACACATGTAGATAACATGTAGAATAGCTATGTAGATGTATTACAACTAAGCCTGAACATACTCAGTTATCTGGAACATGATCGAAGCTTAAAGGTAAGAAAAGAAGCATTGAGCACAACTTTGTGTGTCAAGTCAATGGCAAAAATGCACATTAGAAATTATTCTAGCCAGCATTTTGTTCTGGAAAAAAGTTCCTTCCTAAATTCTGCTAATTGCTTTATCTATACAACCTTTTACCTTTAAAATCGAAATTACACAATATTACCCAATATTACAAGTGATAAGACATATTTGTGCCTGTATATTATCTGTAAGCTCTACAGGGCAGGAACCTCCTTCAAGTATATTGGTCAAATGTTGGTAAACACTATCCTTCCATTCTCAATGTATTATGTTCATCAAACAGAGTTGGGAGCCGCTAAACTTCCTTATCTTCATAAATCACAATATATCACTCTGTAGAACCAATGCTGTTCAAACACTCCTGTATTGAATTGCACTACATGATGGGGAAAGGTCCCCGATGTGGACCAAATGTCGGTGTTACATACTATGCAATAATACAATATATATATCGTATTTATTATGTCCTCCCTGTGTGTACGTTTATTTATAATGCAATGCTGCTTGTCCTTACAATAAATCAGCCTTTCATATTGATTTTGTACAATTCAGCAATGTTATCAGGGTTGTACGTGCAAGAACTTCATCCCATCCGCTCACTGCAAGCAACGCCTGCATACTAATGTTAAATTCCTGTTCAGTCTGGATTTGGGTATATTGGGATATTGGGTTATTACAGCAGTCAGCACTCAGCAGATGAGATCAGAAGCAGTGCCCACAGCAGCTACATACAGAGCACTGCAGTAGAAGGTAGATTACTACTAGTCAGCAAAGCTAACGAACCTAAACTCACTGTCCCTCAAATCCCTGCAGAGTTCTGTCCCTACAATACAGAGCAGTATCAATTAGATTACTAGCCAGCAAAGTTACTATCAACTGTCCCTCAAATCACTAACAGCTCTCTCCCTACACTAGCTCTTGCAAGCACACACAGGCAGAATGAAAAAACGCTGCAGGGCTTCAGTTTATATATGGAAGGGGAGTGGTCCAGGGGGTGTGGGGGTGGTCCAGGAGGGAGAGCTTCCTGATTGGCTGCCATGTATCTGCTGGTCTGGGGTGAGAGGTAAAAAATAAGCGCCAGCTAAGGCGAACCCAAATTGGCGAACGTTGCGCGACGTTCGCTAACATTCGGCGGACGCGAACGGTCGATGTTCGCGCGAACTAGTTCGCAGGCGAACAGTCCGCGACATCCCTAGTCTTAAAACATTTATTTTGTATAATATAATTAGTATATTAATGTATTTACAAGTTTACAAGTTTAAGTCTAAACTCCTTGAGAAGTGTGAAGTGAAGCCATAAAATAATTTCAGCTTGACTTGGATCAAGTACTCCTAGGAAACAGGCAGAGCACTCATACTCATAATCCTTTGAGGTTCATCACATACATTTTAGGAAACATCACAGCAATTCAGAGTCAGCACCTTGTGACATCCCTGTGGAGATAGCACATAATAGATGCACCCTCAGGATCAACGTACCGTGACCTGGCTCCCCACAGGAAAATCACATCACCTAAGTAGACTGGGATCCCTAAACTACAGGCCAGTCTTGCCTGAGAGGAGCGCTACCCCCTTGCTGCTCTTGCTCACTATCACATATAATGGGTTCACACACTCTGAATAATATACAGACAGAAGGTGGTATGAAATTAATTTATTTTTATATATATAAGAAATGTACATCAGGTAGATCAATATCTTATACTAGACAATTTATACATAACAGTGCTGACAAAAATATATACATACCACCAGTTTCAAAGCAAAAAGGAGAAAAAAAACCCACAAGGCACAGATACTTTGCCAAAGGATGAGAATACCCCCATCTTTCAGCACACCAGCCCTTGTCAAGGGGGATTCTCAGCACCTCCTATATTTGAAATTTTGTTACCCTAAAAATACTTTTTTGTTACTTGGAGTGCCCTCCGTTGATATATGTTTCTGCTCGTGCTCACTAGTTCTATCTGATCTGCCTCACTTTCCTAGAAAGTGATGTTACAGAGAACTACTCTGTACTGACTACACTTCATTCACAGGGTCCCTGTATCCCCATCTTCAACAAAGGCCTCACCACCCTTGGGGTCTTTCTATTGCTGGACCTAAACTTCAGGTTCCCAGCAGCATTCACTCCCAACTGGAGTGGGAGGAAAAAGAAGATCCACCCTCTGCCCAACACTATACTGAAGTTTGGCAGGGAGTGGTCATCAGTCTCTGGGGCAATGATATATGTATATATATCATATATCAGTGAGCACTATATATATACATAAACTGTTTGTTATAGTTTATACAGGAGCAGTGACCAGCTCCATGTTGAAGCTCCCACCCTTCCCAACTATAGTCAGGTGATCCCACTGATCCCACAGCTAGTAAGTTGCAGGTAAAACTTAGGAAAAAGGAAAAGTTGTGCTCACCACTAATTTTTAAAACCATTAGGAGGAGTTCAATAAGGCTGTGACCACAAAATACATAAAGACAAATACAAGAGTCCTCTGCACTCAACCCATTATCAATATATTTAAGACATAGACATTTTGTGCATACTGCTACTGAAAAATGCCTTACCCTTTAAACAAAACAGGGATTGTTTGTCCTTATATTGCAATATATTTAAGCTGGCCAACT
Organism: Xenopus petersii; assembly: GCA_038501925.1. Taxonomy (NCBI): domain Eukaryota; kingdom Metazoa; phylum Chordata; class Amphibia; order Anura; family Pipidae; genus Xenopus; species Xenopus petersii. Next base: position 88,892,674 of record CM076674.1, on the reverse strand, counting down.
ACGTCAAAGTCATCCCATATCTGGCCAGTCCTACGCTCAATTTTCATCTGATTCATTAACAATTCTATTGCTTCATTATACATTTTACAAAATGTATTTGCCTCTCTCTCCCCCTAAAGTAGTCTCTCGTCCCTAAAGTAGCTGAGCACCAAGACAATTATCATTGGTGAGGCACTTTTTTGATACAAGCACATATATATATATATATACTTGTATCAAAAAAATTTAAAATACATTGTCAAATAGTTTATTTGGCAAAATGGCAATCGATGCGGAACTGTCACATTTCCAAAAAACATACAGCAGTTTCTCAAAAAGCACAACACAGATTGAAACCAACAATTTTAAACTTTTTATACTTGAAGCTAAACTATGATGGTAAAAAAATTGTTATGTGCCAGGTGCACACATCAAAGGCTTCTCCAGATGTCTTTTTACATTTTTATTTACATTGAAATCTTCCCAAATCATCCATATTCCTCTTATATATGTATTCAAATCAGGATTATTTACAGTCGGATATAATGAATTATTAATTATCTTTTGTTTAATATATGTATTATTATTATCATTAATATTATACCTTCTTTGCTTTTTTCACATGCCAGACAACTTTTTTAACTTTGAATTCTGAATTCTTAAGTGACTTAATAAAAATTCTCGTTCTGGTTTTATGTATTTAAATCACTGCAGTCAGTACAATAAATCCTTCATTCCAATTTTTGAATTTAAAATATTATGAAGATAACTAGCAGAAATCCATCCAACTGCAGGACACAGCAGATGATGGTTAGAAAATATATCTTAAAGCGTATGTGCTTTATTTAAAACTTTGAATATCATTTAATGTTTTTCTAATGTACTGTATGTTCCTAAACTTGACTATATTATTAAGTGGTTAGTCAGGGGGAGTAATGTTGACATCCCTTAAATGCAGACCTACACACAACCGTGTTGATCACTGAATTAAAGCTCCCAGACTCCTCTATGGCTAGTCCACCTCCACATTACAGTTTGTCTTTGCATAGTATAAGTAAATACTAAAGAAACACATATATGTTATTGTAATTAATGGATGACATTCAAACTAAAATGTATATTTGATTGTATTTCTGCTAAAAAAAAATGTTTAAGATAAATTAAAATTAACATTAGACACACAGGGTTGACACATGACCGATATTTGCCTGGCCAGGTAAAAATGATGCTTGAAGCCAATGTTATTAATAGAGAAGGAATATGAAAATAAAAGAAGGTGAGTATTTTTTCCAGAAAAGGTGGCAACCGTAGACATACATAGATATTAGACAGTATACAATTGGTAAATTCATTTTTAGTGTAATTGTAAGTTTAAATGCAAAGTTTTGGCTTTATTCTTTGATCAGATATGTATACAACAGGACACAATTTCATGGCACATTACATGGATTATAAATCATTCCCTGTCCCATGGAGCTTACAGTCTAACGATTTCTATCACACGAGTCAAGGTCTGAGAAAATAGTGATGCCTGGGTTTTCAAACTTAGTAACCCATATCAGGCCCTGGATGGCAGGGGAGTTAAGTGCGTATATGATCAATGGGGAAAATTACAGACTTTGACTTTATTATTTATTTATTTATTTATGGTGAGCCCATAGTTGGTGGCAAATCTCTCAATGATAAGTAGAGCCTCTTGTAGTGAGGCCCAAGGGTTATACAAGAAAAAGAACAGGCCATCAGCATAGAGTGCAAGTTTGTCCACTAGTGCACCATATATAAGTCCCACCACCACAGGGGCCTGCAGGAGATAAATGGTCGATAACCACCACAAACAGAAGCATAGATGTTGTGCATCATTTTCCCCTGGCCAGGGGGAAGGAGGGAGATAGGGCAAAATTAACTTTAATATGTGGCATGGGCTTGAGATACAGTAGTTGAACCAATTAGCTACTTCACAGATTAACACTCATCTAGTCACCACTTTAAAGGCTTCCCATAGGGTATCAGCAGTGGCAGCGCCTTGGTTAGCATCCCAATATGCAGCATACTCCTCTTGGGAGCAATCACTTAACTTGATTATTGGACAGTCAGATGGGGCACAGTCTCCAGCCAGCTCTTCTGCCCTGGACTTCCACGTGGATAGAGATGGCCTAGGGGGGAGTGATCTAAAAAAGCTCTGGGTAGATAATCAGCAGTAACCACGTGTTGAGAAAAATCTGTGTAGGCTAGGGCCAGATCAGTTCGGGAGAAATAGGGGTTGCTGGAAGAGTGACAGGAATATTGTCTCTCATCTGGGTGTGTTCTATCAGGCCCAGATTATCCACCCAGTGTTTCAATCCTTGATTATGTCCACTTGTTTGGGCCAGCCTGTCAATATGGGAGTCAATAGTAGTATTATAGTCACTCAGTAAACAGATTAACTAGTGTGAGGAGCTGGATGGCAATCTTACAATGCAATACTACTGTATATTCCGGCCAAAAAATTCAGTACGTACACCAATGCAGTCAAAGAGAATACCCTTTCTAATAAGTATTGAGACTCCTCTTGCATGGGTAGATAAGGGGGCATGGTGAGCATGAGACATCCAGTATTTCTTGAGAGAAAAAAGTTTTTGGACCACTAAATGAGTTTCTTGCAAAAGTAGAGCTGCAGCTTTGTGTCTCCTAGTGATCCAGGAGATGAGAGTTAAGTCCTGCAGATTGGCAGAGACTAGAACAGGGGTGCCCAGACTTTGTTACCCTGGGATCTACTCTCGACAGCTGGCCCCATCAGGAGATCTACCTTGATAAAAATATTGGCTGTCTACCGTACGGCACAAGAACAAGTATCCCAAGGCCATAAAATGGTTATAATAAAAGGTTAATGTTGTAGTAGAGCATACTAACAGTTAATTTAAAGGTGAACAACCCCATCAAAGGAACATTAGCTATTTCTTAATTATTTTACTTGATTCCTCTATAAATTTTAGTTAAAACTACATGTCAAGCTTCCTGTATTTTTCATTAATCTCCTATATTTATGTACTTAGGTGGAGCAAAGTGGCTTTCATGGGGTATACGGAGTTGTGATTTGGCCATAATTGTATGGGGTTTGGCAGAACAGGGCATGGCTGGGGACTAAACCAAAACTTCCAGAAACTTGGTCTGGGGCATTTGAAATTTCTGTCAAGCATATAGGCATCAACTACAAATAGCTATATGTTAGCTATTTGTATTTGTTTAAGAAATAACCTTGTGGGATTTTGTTGCATTGTAGGATGACATTTTACTTTTTTTTCTTGTTTAGTTTTCATGATATTTATCCCACACACATTTCCCTGTGGCTGCAGAATACGGGAATAAACACAGACAAATTAAAAGAAATATAACTTACACTAAGCAGTGCTCTAAATAGCTCTGGACAAAACCCTATGCAGAACTTTCAGAAATGATGAGTAATAGCAGCTTCTTCATCTCGCAAAGCAGTTTTTTTCATGAAATATGAGTGGGCTTTAACAAGCAGTATACATGAGGCAAGCTCTCCAAAGACACATTCAGGGAAAACCCCTTTATTTATTACATTTTTATAAAAATGTCTGGCATGTGCAACATGTCAGGGCACACTGCCTCCCATCCTCTGGTACATCGAAATAATGCCCAATGAGCATTCCCTGAATAGGAGTGTTTCCCTTGATAATCTTCTTGTAGGCCCAGCCTTCCCCTCCCTCACATCAATGCCCCGCACAGCCAAGTGGCACCTCACAACAGCCTGCAGCACCCTGGGCCCATCTGGAGGCCCTGTTCATCCAGCTTCCTCATTCGCAACAGCATGGCAGCAGCTCAAGGGGAGTGGGAAGAGCGGAGCCAGGATAGGTCCTAGAGCCCGCCGGATTTATCAAAAGAGTTTCTGAACGTTAGTTACAACACTGCCCTAGTCTTCCACATCCCCTCCTCTCTGGTCGGTCTCGGTCTACCTGGAACATTAACGGGATCTACTGGTAGACTGCGATCAACATCCTGGGCACCCCTGGACTAAAACATAATTCTGCTAAGTGTACAGGTCCACTTCAGGGGTAATAGTAGTAAGGGGTAGGCAAATGTTTCAGCAAAGGAGATAGCTATTGGAGTCACCTTATCAATAGGAAACTTGTGTGAACCGTTATGTAACAAACAAATCAAAAACAATGCATGTAAACTCAAATCCCACCCTGGCCACTCTTAAACTTGGGTTAGCCTAGACCCATAACAAGAAGTACAGTAGTAAGTACACTAGAAGCTCCTAGTTGGTGGTCCACTGAGCTAGCAGGACTTAAAAGGAATTCTGTCATGATTTTTATGATGTAGTTTTTATTTCTAAATTACAGTGTTTACACTGCAGATAATTCACTATAAAATGTCATTCCTGAACCAGCAAGTGTATTATTATTTACTTGTAATATTGGTGTGTAGGCAGCCATCTCAGGGCTCAGTATTGGGTCCACTTTTATTTAACTTGTTCATTAATGACTTAGGGGAGTTGTAAGTAATGTATCAGTGTTTGCAGATGACAACAAAATTATCCAGCCCAATTAATTCCATCCAGGATGTGGCATCCTTGCAACATGATCTTGACAAACTAGCAATCTGGGCAGCTAAGTGGCAATGAGATTCAATGTTGATCAATGTAAAGTCATGCACCTGGGATGTAGAAATATCCAAGCCACTTATACCCTTAATGGGACTGCACTAGGCAAATTCATTATGGAAAAGGACCTTGGAGTCCTTGTAGATGATAAACTTGGCTGTAGCAAGCAATGCCAGTCAGCAGCATCAAGGGTGAATAAGGACTTGAGCTGTATTAAAAGGGTCATAGAGTCAAGGGAGGAGGGAGTCATTCTTCCACTGTATAGAGCACTTGTAAGGCCCCATCTAGAATATGCCATACAGTTTTGGTCTCCATCACTCAAACAGGACATTATTGTATTAGAGAGGGTACAGAGAAGGGCAACTAAGCTGGTAAAAGGTATGGAAAATCTTAGCTATGAAGAAAGACTGGCCAAATTGGGGATGTTCACTCTGGAGAAGAGGCGCTTAAGGGGTGATATGATGACTATGTATAAATATATAAGGGGATCATATAATAATCTCTCTAATGCTTTATTTACCAGTAGGTCTTTCCAGCTGACACAAGGTCACCCATTCCGATTAGAACAAAAGAGGTTCCGCCTAAATATTCGGAAGGGGTTTTTTACAGTGAGAGCTGTGAAGATGTGGAATTCTCTCCCTGAATCAGCTGTACAGGCTGATACATTAGATAGCTTTAAGAAGGGGTTTGATAGCTTTTTAGCAAGTGAGGGAATACAGGGTTATGGGAAATAGCTCATAGTCCAAGTTGATCCAGGGACTAGTCCGATTTTTTGCCTGGTCATGTGCTTTCAGAAAGAGCCAGCACTTTAGTATGGAACTGCTTTCTGGCAGTTTGTTGTTTCTCCTACTCATTGTAACTGAATGTGTCACAGTGGGACCTGAATTTTACTATTGAGTGATTTACCAGGCAGCTGTTATCTTGTGTTAAAGAGCTGCTATCTGGTTACCTTCCCATTGTTCTGTTGTTAGGCTGCAGGGGGAGGAGGGGGTGATATCACTCTCCAACTTGTAGTACAGCAGTAAAGAGTGACTGAAGTTTATCAGAGCACATGGCTGGGGATAGCTGGGAAACTGACAATTTGTCTAACAGATTTCAAAGTTAAATATAATAAAAAATGTTTGCTCTTATGAAATATGGATCTCAGTCTGCTGGAGCAGCACTGTTACCTGATGCGTTTTGAATTTTTTTTTTCCCATGACAGTATCCCTTTAAGGCTCAAGGGGGGAACAATTTGGTTAGTGGATAGTTGGTTAGTGTACCGTGCTTATGAGTCTCCTTCTTGGACTTCTTTGGCTGGAAACATCATTGCGTAGGGCAGGTCAGGTTGTCGCAAGTATTTTTTGGCTTCCGCAAATTTCAGCCGCTGCTTGTGTACCTCTACTGATAATACTTGGTAGATGGAGACTCTCACAGACAATCTCCTGCTTTTTGTGGGCTTCCTGTCCCGATCTCTGTAGTACAGCCGCCTTGTGATGAATGGTCGAGGTGGGGCTCCAGGAGGGCGCGTCGGGATCCTGTGGGCATGCTCCACTATAAATGTTGATGAGAAAGTGTCCCTTAAGCCAGGCTTCCAAGAAAACTTCAGGGGTATAACCATCCCCCCTTTCTGGCAGTCCCACCAGCCTAATGTTGTTCCTGCAGAGTCTCTTTTCAAGATCATCTGCTTTTACCTCAAGGGCACAGAGTTTTTTCTCCAGAAAAAACAGAGTTTTTTCTCAGAAACACTGTTTGGAATAGGAGCAGTAATGTCCTCAAGTGTACTGATGCACCTCTCCACCTCCATTCTGTGCAATCTCTTATCTTTTGCACATCATGCTTGCGCAGAGCAAAGTCAGATTTAAGGTTGTCCATTTTAGTATGATTATTGCGATGGGTGTCATGAGCGCTGCAAGAATTGGTTGGGCCGGTGCTTGTTCTAGTATGCCTTTGTCTGAAATCCTGGCTGGAAGGGTACTGGGGAGTCATATGGAGAATCTGGAGGGGAGGTAGGGCAGCAGCTCTCATGAATGGCTGGGTTATCAAATGAATCCTTGACATACCTGTCCAGTTTTTTGGCTGCTGAGGCGCTGATGCTTTTCCCCCACACTCGGCTTGATAGGCATTGTTGAGGGGGCCTTAGTGCATGCTGTAGCAGGGAGCTGAGGAAACGGCAGAGCAATCTTGGATTCTGGAGGCCATGGATGTAGCCCCAGAGTGCGGGCCAGGGCCATGATGTTTCCCCATGTCGCTACCCAGATTGGCTCCTTAATAGTGCAGGAGTAGAGGGTAAGTTGCAAGCAGCTATGGAAGGATGGGACCAGGATAGTGAAGCATGGGTATGGAGCACCAGGGATGTAGCGAACCGCCGCCGATGTGTTCGCGAACGCCGTTCGCGAACACCGGCAAAAATGCGGACAGTTCGCGAACAGTTCGCGAACATCGAACACCCGCTAAAATCGTTCGACTCGGACGATTCGAACGATTTTTGCCATTCGATAGACCGATTTTAGTGCGATTCGAATGATCGATCATTCGATAGAATGAATTTCATTCGATCGAACGGTAAAATTCTTCTAATCGAACGATCGAACGTTTTAAACAATCGATCGAATAAAAATCATTCGATCGATTACAACATCATTCGATCGAATGGAAAACGTTCGATCTTTAGTTATCGAAGTAATCGAATTGAAGGATTCGAACTATTCTAAGCTTTAGTTTTAGCTGCACTAGAGGTTTGTTGAATTACATTAGAGACAGACTGACACCAGAAACATGTTTTTTTTTGCCATCTAACACAACATTTTTCCTATTTGGACAATTTCCAAATTGCCTAGCCCGAGGGCTGGCCTGTGGGTAAGTTATCCGTTATATTTTCTATAAAGCCATTTGACAGATTCATTTAAAGGAATGTGCATGTATTTGGCATAGACTAGCTACAATCTTGTAACAATACATGCATTGTGCATCTTGGGACTTGTAGTTTTCTTCAATTAAGTGATTTTAGCAGGGATTGTAATTAATGGCACCTGATTGACTTTGAGGTTGGATGTGTGTTAATCAGTTAACTAATAAGGAAGGAAAGGCACGTCTCCTACTAATTGCACTTACCTCTCACTCACTGGGGGTGCTGTGCTTTATTGGCCCTGGAAGGTGTTGCACCTCACCATTATGTTTGTCATGTTGCAGTGCAGCCTGGCCTTGCACCACATATTAATGACGATCTTCAACTGTCAACTGTGGGGAATATTGGCAAATGGAAAGCTAACCAACTACAGAGTGTGTGAGGCTTATCCTTCATTGATATTAACTCAATAATGACTGAAATGCACAAATACCTAAGTCTGTTGGTTGGCTTTAATATGTTGGTCTTGTCATGGGGCTTTTATGTCAGTTCATGAGGCTTTTGGTCCTATTTAACCCCTTCTTCTGTTGTCCAACTTAGAACTCTGTGTTAACTCTGCAAAAAAGGGTTGTTAGGTATATACCCTGAAAATGATGTACCTGCTCTATGTTTCAAATGACATTATCCATGTGTATTGCATTTTTTGAAACCACCTTAGCAAAAGTGAAAAAAGAAACAGACACAGCTTTTGGTTTTGTGGGTTTACTGACAAAATCTCAAACATTTTTATAAGAATAAAATGACAATATGGATTTGTGACAAAACTTTGTTGGTTTGTTGAACACCACATAAGCATTCTTAATAACAATTAAAAAAGTAGCCTATCTGTAACATACAGAAGGAATTGTGGTCTCAACATACATTTCAATATATAACAGCCCCCATTGAGCACTAAAGGCCAGAGCTTTACAAAAGGTTTATAGGGTTACAGGCAAGAATTTCTTGCATGAGATTCATACTGCGCCCCTGTGTCCATGCTGGGCAAGTTTACATAAATTAAATAAGACAAAATAAGTTTGGCATTAAGGAGCCCTGCGTACAAAACCAGAATATAACAATCAATATGATTTATAAATGACACTTGTCAATATGACAAAATGGGCTGTTTGAAAGTATCAGCACATATGAGGTTAGTGCTGGCCAGGTAATGTGTTGGAATAGTTGTTCAATGTAACAACCAACGCTTTGTGCCTTTAAGGCATATCATATACCTGGGACTTGCTATTTAAGTACCACAGGTGGAGGAGGTGATGGAGGAGGAGGAGGAGGTAGTCAGCAATAGCACATATTATGAGTGCTGGGTAGCCAAAGTAGGCCATCGGTAGACAACAATACTTTCTAGTGCAAAGTAACAACCAACGCTTTGTGCCTTTAAGGCATATCATATACCTGGGACTTGCTATTTAAGTACCACAGGTGGAGGAGGTGATGGAGGAGGAGGAGGAGGTAGTCAGCAATAGCACATATTATGAGTGCTGGGTAGCCAAAGTAGGCCATCGGTAGACAACAATACTTTCTAGTGCAAAGTAACAACCAACGCTTTGTGCCTTTAAGGCATATCATATACCTGGGACTTGCTATTTAAGTACCACAGGTGGAGGAGGTGATGGAGGAGGAGGAGGAGGTAGTCAGCAATAGCACATATTATGAGTGCTGGGTAGCCAAAGTAGGCCATCGGTAGACAACAATACTTTCTAGTGCAAAGTAACAACCAACGCTTTGTGCCTTTAAGGCATATCATATACCTGGGACTTGCTATTTAAGTACCACAGGTGGAGGAGGTGATGGAGGAGGAGGAGGAGGTAGTCAGCAATAGCACATATTATGAGTGCTGGGTAGCCAAAGTAGGCCATCGGTAGACAACAATACTTTCTAGTGCAAAGTAACAACCAGCACTTTGTGCCTTTAAGGCATATCATATACCTGGGACTTGCTATTTAAGTACCACAGGTGGAGGAGGTGATGGAGGAGGAGGAGGAGGTAGTCAGCAATAGCACATATTATGAGTGCTGGGTAGCCAAAGTAGGCCATCGGTAGACAACAATACTTTCTAGTGCAAAGTAACAACCAGCACTTTGTGCCTTTAAGGCATATCATATACCTGGGACTTGCTATTTAAGTACCACAGGTGGAGGAGGAGGAGGAGGTAGTCAGCAATAGCACATATTATGAGTGCTGGGTAGCCAAAGTAGGCCATCGGTAGACAACAATACTTTCTAGTGCAAAGTAACAACCAGCACTTTGTGCCTTTAAGGCATATCATATACCTGGGACTTGCTATTTAAGTACCACAGGTGGAGGAGGTGATGGAGGAGGAGGAGGTAGTCAGCAATAGCACATATTATGAGTGCTGGGTAGCCAAAGTAGGCCATAGGTAGACAACAATACTTCATAGTGGAAAGCACAAGGCACACTGTTTTCACTTTGACAGTTGCAGAACATAGGCCATTGTTACATGAATGCTCCCACATGAGAAACACATACAAACAGCGCTTGATTAGCATATGGAACATTTGAAGCAACACTGCACTGGTGATAAATACACAATAAAAAGTGTAGTCATGTGTTTGCAATGATTGGAATGCATTGATCCTTACATGTAACATTTTTTGGGCCAAGTGAATGTGTTTGGCAACACTGCAGCATCACCATAGAAATATGTTAGAGCAAATGCACTTTGATGTTTGTAAGTGCTTTTCCAGATGTTATTGGAAAGGGCGCCATTGGATGTAAGATATGGCACACCTTGGTGCTCATAACACCATACGTATATACATATGTTAGAGCAAATGCACTTAGATGTTTTGAAGTGCTTTTCCAGATGTTATTGGAAAGGGTGCCAATAGATGTTAAAATGGCACCCCCCAGTGAAGAGAATGGAGCACACTGTAAACAATGGGATGTGTTGTTTGGGAGTCAGTCCCATTGCTGGGTAACGGACAGAGTGATACCTGAAGCGTCAATAGGGCAAAGTTTGTTACCAGGAGAAAATAGGCAAAGAGGCCAGTGTCAGATGGTAAATGACACAGACTGGATCTAGGGACGTTTGTCCCCTCGGACAGGACTGTGTCCCCTTCCATGCCCCCTTTCCCTCCGATGTTGAGGAGCTTCAGGGGGTGGAGGGGGAGCAGCAGGTGGACCAGGGACTTCACCCTCAGCAGGGCCCCTTGGTCGGTGAGACTGGGCTGCCACCAGGTCCTGGAATCCTCGATGGATGGCCATCCGGGTCTCCCGCATCTCTGCATAGATATGGGCCATCCACCGCCTCATCCTGAGATCCTGGTAGCGCTGCTGGCGTAGCATGGCCAGCATCACGTTGACGAGCCCCGGTTGTGCCGCAGGTTGATCAGCCAGTCGCCGTCCTTCCTCTTGTGGTGGTCCCCCAATTGCTGTGGCAGCAGCACGATCTACAAGAAAAATCAAATATAAATATATATATTGGACATGTGCATAACCCACAACAAACAAAAGGTTACAAAAGGTTCCAAGTTAGATTGGGGTGGTGTTTTAGTCTGGGGGGTGGCATAAACACAACATTACAGTGGAAATCTCATACCAGTCTGTAGCTTGGAAAACATGTTTTTTCTTAGACAAAAAAAATTGTTTTAAAGGACATGTAAACGCTCCCAACAAAAATGTAATCAGTGAACGGCCTCTTTTAAAGCTTCAGACACGTGCTACTGGTTTTTAAAAGGTTAACAGTAAAGGCTGCAGTATCCCCTTAATCATTTAAATGCCTTCTCCTCTTCTAACTCACTCTTCCCCGCCTCAGGAATTTGCTTTGGCTGTTGGCTCATGAGCATGCTCAGTTCTTCCCAGCTCAGAATACTAAACATACCCTCCATTGTAACAGCCACTAAGGAGATATTATTACTGGTTCCCATATAAACTCTGCTTTTGCTGTCTGATCCCAGGGCCGCCATTAGAAATCACAGGGCCCCGTACAACAAAATTTTCAGGGCCCCATCCACACTAATTTTCTGGGCCTGCCCACCCAGCCTAGGCCCCACCCCAGATCCCGCCAACTCCACACTACAGTTTAAAAACAACACAGACAACAGTGCTAAAAATGGTAACCCCCCCACACACAAGTTAGAAAAAGCCATTGGTGATAAGGGCCCCCCCTGCAAGTAAAAAAAATTGTTCAGATACCCCCAAATTTTATGAAATATTGCTTGTGAGGGTTTTGTGTCTAAGGGGGGCCCGGCCATGCTTCACTTATTTGATTATCCGGGCCCCCCTGTCTTCAGCATACTGCCTGCCAGCTCTCTGTGCACAGAAGCTTTTCTACTATTAAGATTTCCTGTATCCTTGTGGTCCTTTAAGAATAAGTCCCGTTAAGGGGATCCAATCCCAATGCAGATTTACTGGGCCTTATTCTTAAAGGACCAATGAGGATACAGGAAATCTTAATAGGCGAAAAGCTTCCGTGCACAGAGAGCTGGCAGTACGCTGAAGACAGGGGGGCCCGGATAATCAAATAAGTGAAGCATGGCCGGGCCCCCCCATAGACACGTGCGGGCCCATGACAACTGCCCCCCCGATGGTGGCCCTGTCTGATCCTATTTTGTTCTCCTAACCACCTCTCCTCAGCTTAACCATTACTTGCATCTTTGGTGACACACTGACAAATAAAGGAAGAGTTTATTAGTTATAAACATTGATCTTACGTCTGGGGGGCACCACAGGAATCACGGCTGGCGACTGGGCGCGGCGTTCAGCTCGGTGTTCTGTAATGTGAAATAGGACATTAGTAATGCTCTAAACAAGTTCAGGGAGCAATTACATTTGTCACAAACATTAAACATGTCTGTACCTTGAGCTTCCGGGGCTCTATCAGAGTCATCAGTCTCACCCTCTTCCTGGGGTTGCTGAGCAGCATCACCCTGGTCCTGGTCACTGTCCGGGCGCGATGTTTGCGGTGGTCCTGCAATTTTGAGTAAAGAAAGAAAAAAGGTATTAAGAGACAAAAAAATATAGAATTGCAAGTGTACTTGGCTAGTAGCCTGGTGTACAGACCTCTCACATGCTACAAATCTATTTTATTGCTCATTCGAAATACTAACTCCAATGAAATAGCACAGGAAGGAAGATGAAATGGTTAAACGTAAATCTACTGTATAATGGCACAACTAGGGAGATGAAATGGTTAAACGTGAATCTATAATGGCACAGCTATTATGGATGGAATGGTTAAAACTTAAATACATTTGCAATCATACAAGCAGAAGAGAATTATATAGATGACAATACTTGTGTTTTTTGAGTTGTTTAGCTTTTTATTCAGCAGATCTACACTTTGCAATGTCAGCAATCTGGTTGCTAGGGTCCAAATTAGCATAGCAACCATGCATTTATCTGAATAAGAGACTGGAATAGAATTGGGGATGTTCTGATAAGTTAGATGAGTAATAAAAAATCAATGTGTAGAGACTTTCTTTCTAGACCCACATTTTAAAGCTGAAAAGAGTAATTTAAAAAAATAATGAAGGACAAGTGAACAGTTGCTTACACTTGGCCATTCTATAACATACTTCAAAGTTAACTTAAAGGTGAACCACCCTTTAAAGCAGTTTCTAAACATTTGTGCTATAGTGGAGAAATGGTTAATAAATAAATGGCTCCCCATTTTGTCAGTTACAGCTGCACTTAATAACTAGTAATAATAAACAAACAGCAAAGCTGTAAAGAAAAGCACAAAAACTCCTCTAATGCAAAACAGAAGCAATATTTTACCAACAAAGTGATATGCTAAAGGGAACATTAGACATTTATGTAAATAATGGGAATGTGGAACAAAAGGAGTCAGATATTTGTTTCTATAAAAGTCTACTTACGTATCCAGTCTGTGTCCAGTTCTTCACTGCCCTCTTTGGCCAAAATGTCCAGAAGCCGGCGCTCATGGGGTTGAAGTCTGAGTGGAGGGACACGCCCTCCGCCGGTCTTCTGGGCTTTAGCTCTCCTGGTAACCAGCTTTGCCCTTAGCCAACGCTTCAGGTCACTGTAGCGCTTATACACAGTTGTCCGATCCCTGTGTAAAGCGCCCACAGTGTTCACCCTGTCCGTCACCTGCTGCCAGAGTTGTTGGCGTCTGGCAGCACTGATGCGATGGGACTGACTCCCAAACAGCACATCCCATCGCGCTATCACCTCGTCCACCAGTGCTCCATTCTCTTCACCGGTAAACCTTCGGGCCATTTTGTTGGTGGGGCCCTCCTCTCCTCCATCATCACCTTCCTCCTCCTCCTCTCTCCTCTCTGAGGCAGTTGGTGGTGGTGCCTCCATCTCCTCCTCCGAGCTGCTCGGCAGCCTCTGTGGCCTCCTCCTGGGGAAGCCTCTCTCAGCCCTGGGTGGGGTGCGTGACACGCTGCGTGCCCCAGATGGTGGTGAGCGAGACACGCAGCGTGCCCTGGGGGACTCCCTGTGTGGGCTGGGGGACACCCTCCCTACACTACGCTCCTCCCTCCCTCTACGGGACCCCCCTGCCCTACGCTCCTCCCTCCCTCTATGGGACCCCCCTGCCCTACGCTCCTCCCTCCCTCTACGGGACCCCCCTGCCCTACGCTCCTCCCTCCCTCTATGGGACCCCCCTGCCCTACGCTCCTCCCTCCCTCTACGGGACCCCCCTGCCCTACGCTCCTCCCTCCCTCTACGGGACCCCCCTGCCCTATGCTCCTCCCTCCCTCTACGGGACCCCCCTGCCCTACGCTCCTCCCTCCCTCTACGGGACCCCCCTGCCCTACTCTCACCCCCACTACGGGACCCCCCTGCCCTACTCTCACCCCCACTACGGGACCCCCCTGCCCTACTCTCACCCCCACTATGGGACCCCCGACTCTCTACCTCCTCCTCCACCCAGGAACCCCTGTTGGTGACCCCTCAGCCCTCCTCTCTCCCCCATCTACCACGACTAAGATCCCACATAGTGTGGGATCCAGCCGCAGTTGGCACCTCACCAGGGCTGGAGAGACGTTCCCCCTGCTCCTCCTCCTCCTCAATCCTCCTCCCAGCCATTTGCAGGCTTTTTTTTTTCAATTTCTTTAAACACCTCCTCCACCTGTGCAATCTAAATAGCAAGTGCGCAATCAGGCCGAAAATGCACCTAAAATGGCCACTGGAGGGCTTCCTGTATGAAAAAAATGTCAGAAAGGAAGTGGGGCATAAACGTTCGAATCGAACGATTCGAATATAAGTGGGGCAACGATCACTTCGATTATATTCGACTGCTCGATACGACGGAACCATTCGAATCGAAGACACTATTCCCTCGGTCGAATTGTTAAATCGTTCGATCGTACGAGTTTACTTCGACCTAATCGAGTGCGAACCCAAATTGGCGAACGTCCCCAAACGTTCGCGAACGTTCGGCGGACGCGAACAGTCGAAGTTCGCGCGAACTAGTTCGCCGGCGAACAGTTCGCTACATCCCTGTGGAGCACCACTGCTACGTGTCCATCCCGTTTAGCTTGCGGTCACGCTTTCCCCCCCCCGGACATGAAGCATGTTTAGTCTTTAACTGTTTGTTAACCAACCCTAGTTCAGCCTCTGATGTTGCCTCGTACATATTAGTGATAAACTTTCATTTTAATGGAATAAGAGGTCTGTCTGTATGTTTTAAATGCTACATTTAAATGCTAAAATTGTTACTGCTTTGCCTGTAATAGCAAGTTACTACTGGGGAAACAGCAGTAATAAAATAATGAGCATTTTTATGCTAATACATATGTTGTAGATATAATATTAGAGATTATATAGATATATCTTTTTTTCTAAAGGACTATGAACTCCCTACTGTAATTTATAAAGCTCAAGGTCACAGGTCCTGGAACTTCAAAGTGATTTCTAATGAACTTATACATTTTATAATGGGTATATTATACTTTATCTACATTTTTCGATGATTGTACAGCCTTGAGTGTCTTTTAGCAGCTGCTAGAAAGGGCTCAAGAGGATGTGACATTAGAATTTATAGGCGCTCATGTATAATAACTGCACCAGGCACTGAACCTTTCCCCGACAGTCTGATAAATACAAGATAATGCTCCAATGAGAATCCTATTTTTAAAAGCCCAGCAAAGTGTTGACTGAGTTACACAACTGCAGCTGTTCTTATGAATCCCACTCTACATCTACCTACCATCAAACACTTACTTGGGGTGTTGCCCCATTTATATTCTTTACAAATAAGGAAAGTTTTTGCTTGCTTTCTTTACCCAAGGAGGCCATCTTGGGTGTGAGTGTCAATGGGTCAAAATTGAGAAAAGCCTTCATGATGTCTTGTGGTAAAGGTCCACTGTGTATGCATTCAAAAACTGCAAAGAAATAAAAATGTTTACATTTTACCCTTTAGGCTTCATCCAGTATGTTCAGTTTGTACATCTAGCTTACTCTCTATATCCAGAAAAGATCAAGTAGAGAAGTCTGAAGGAGAAATTATGAATGACAACGCAGTTTGCGCTGGCAAGGTTCAGAATCATATATTTATTCATGTTGCAAAATGCCTGCAGAACCTTCTTGTAGGCAAAACTTCATATGAAGAGCTTGCAAAGTATAAGAGCAAGTGAAAGTGAAAAGGTAATTGGGAAATGGGATTTACCTCCAAGTTTTAATCCTTGGAATGCTGTCAAAATTGTTCTATTAGGAAGCCTGATCATCACTTTCAAAATCCTGAGGCTTGTTCAGTTATACACTCCAGGCATGTTTGATAAATGAACCATAGCAGACGCCTTTCATGCAAGGTGTCCTTTTCTGCCAGTTTATAAGAGAGAAAGTTGGAAAGAAAGCTGAATACTTACAGAACTGAATACATGCATATCCAATAAAATAAGGCTTGGTTAACTGTTTGTTAAAATATGAATGCAAACTGAAGTTAACACATAAAAAGTTGTTGTTTTTTCAATTTGATTACCACAGCCGTGGAGACACTGAAACAATATTTTATTTTAACAGAGCTGAAAGTTCCAGGAACATATGTACAAGTATGGGATCCTGTATCCAGATAGCTCCAAATAATGGGAAGGTCATCTCCTTTTTAATCATATATTTAAAAAATTTTTAACAGACTCAAGATATGGTGATCCAAATTACAAAAAGATCTGGAAAACTTCAGTTCCAAGTATTCCAAGCAATTGATCCTATACCCGTATTAAAAGTCTCTCTAGGGTAAAGTGATGGATATACTCTTAAAGGAAATGATGGATATAAATGAAACCCAATAAGATTGTTTTGTCTTTGGTATTGATTAATTATATCTTAGTTGGGATCAAGTACAAAGTCCTGTTTTATTATTATTATTATTATTATTATTATTATTACACAGAAAAAGGAAATCATTTAAAAAAAATGTAATTATTTGATTAAAATGGAGTCTATGGGAGATTCCAGCAATACGGAGCTTTCTGGATAACGGGTTTCCAGCTAACACACCCTACACCTGTATCAGCACTGTCAATCTGCATGTATTGTGAGAGAGGTTTTAGACCAGTGTTATTCAAGGTTTTCTATGTTGTGGGCCAGTTATATGCTATCTTTGGTGTTTGAGGGTCACATTATGTTAAAACAATGATATCACAGAAAGAGACGAATATGTTGGGCCTGCTGGGGGCCATAAAAATCATTTGAAGGGCCAGATCCAGACAATGCTACATAGAGGAATTGTGGGTACTATACCTTGGAATTCAAATCCACAAGATGGGGAATGGCACCTGCCACAAGGCCTCTACATCACTCCAGTGTATGGCAGCCATGCACTTGGCAGTTCTCACTCTGCAGTTTGCTCTAGATTTTTAATTAATGTGTGATAAAATCACCTGGGGACGGCCACCGTCTTGCCTGCGGGGATGCCTGCCACCACTGCTGCCTGTGTAGCCTGTGCACTGCTGAGTTCCGGCAATCCTTGTTTGCACGATGCTCCGGGTGAATCCGGAAATTCCAGAGAACAGTGGGGCGAATTTCAAATATTTAAAGGGCACTTTGTCAAAATTGTGTTGCCTATGTAAAGGTTCCTTCCATGTTCCTGGATGCTTTCTAGTCTAGTTTGCTGTTTTATGCTCTGGTATTGACCATTGCCTGTCTGCGATCTGCGATCCTTCTGCGGGAACTTACCCTAGCCTGTCTGACTATTCTTCTGATTCTGATTTGGGGCTGTGCTTGCTCTCCGTGTATGACCTCGGCCTGTGACCACAACGTTGTTCTTGCTTCCTGTGTTGGTACTGCATTGGTACTGCATGGTACCGTTTCATTTGATCCTGCCTGTTATGGACTCCGCTATCTGCTCCTCATCCTATCTGCTCACGTTCAGCTCCCTTGCTTGCCCAGAACTCTCTCCCTGGTTCTCCCGAAATAAGGCCTGGCAGCATCTGAGTAATGGAGGGCTCCTCACGAAGCCAAAGGCGGCTGCTATAGGCAGAAGAACGGGCTTAGACCGGAATCTTGGAGTTAGTTCTGGGTTTTGGGATACCATAAGTTACACAATGCATGCAGGGACAGATTGCACTTTAGAATGGTACAGAGGCTAACATTCACTTATGCACTTGTGCCTATACCATTGGTAAAACAAGTCAAATGATCTATTTCAAGAAAAAATAAACCACAACTGTAACATTTTTAATGTCTGCTACAAAACAAATAATACATAAAAATAACAATTACAATGATAATGGCAATTGCTTACTAAGAACAATGTATTAGTCTATAAACATGTGTGTGTACAATTTTGTGTAACTTAAGTAGGAATTACCTCAAAACATGAACATATGCCCAATATGGTGCAAGGCTCCAAAGTCAGTGCAAGACTGTTCAGTTTAACTCTGATTTAGATCAGTTTTGCTACCCATATTGCTACATTCAGAAATACAGGTTTTGTATTGTGACCAAGCAGAGTAATAACGTTTTGTGATTGCTATACCCAGACCTGCTTCTCACCTATTTTCATCTCAGAGTGAAGAAGAGTTTTTACACCAAAGTAACTTGACCATGAAAGGGCTGAAAAACATGTATACAAAATAATTTGGTCTTTGGAAATTAAAATGCCTTAAAAGCACTTACATGTAGGGGCATTTACTAATGGTCGAATATGGAGGGTTAATTAACCCTCCATATTCGACCCTCGAAGTTAAATCCTTCTACTTCGAATGTCGAAGTTGAAGAATTTAGCGTAATTCATTCGTTCGAATGGTCAAAGGAATAATTGTTCGATCAAACAATTAAATTCTTCTAATTGAACGATTCAAAGGATTTTAATCCATCGATCAGACGATTTTCCTTCGATCAGAAATTGGTTAGAAAGCCTATGGGGACCTTCCCCATAGGCTAACATTGATGCTCGGTAGGTTTTAGTTGGCGATGTAGGTGGTTGAAGTTTTTTTTAAAGAGACAGTACTTTGACTATCGAATTGTCAAATAGTCGAACGATTTTTAGTTTGAATCGTTCGTTTTGAAGTCGTAGTCGAAGGTCGAAGTAGCCAATTCGATGATCGAAGTAGCCTATAAAATACTTCGAAATTCAAAGTATTTTTTATTCTAATCCTTCACTCGAGCTTAGTAAATGTGCCCCATAATGTTTAGTTGGACTTCACATTCAAAAGGTCTGCATTTTCATTCTTTTTATTTGCATTAAAAATAATTTTCTTTTTCTGGTAGGGCGTTGGGGGGTTCATTACAACTTTAAACTGGGCTTGATGCGTTACATCCAAGCTTATGGTGAGGTCACCAAATCTTTACTCAAATTGGCCACCAATATGCTGAGCCAAAGCAAGATTATTGTTGGCCCTGGCAATGGGGACCTAGAAAGATCAGGCCCCATCCTTGTCTGACAGGACTTTAAAGCTTGTTCAATAGCTATCTGGATGATTTTTGGGCAGATATTAATTGAGCAGGCCATTGGGATGGCCCCATACACAGACGAATAAGCTGCAGGCTCAGTCGGCATGTGTAAAGCCACAGTTAAGCTTACTAGCCAATGAACAGGCCAAAATGAACTTGGTGGGGCTTTGTTTAGACAGCATAAAAATATAGCTATGTACAGCAGAGGCTCATAAATACAATACATATTGTAATAAAAAACCTGGATTATTTACTTGTACAGGAAATGAGATAGATATAAATATATTGAATCAAATTAATCATTTTCAGTTTGCTCTTACTGGACCATCAAATATTAAGGGGGAATTTATGAAAAAAGATGCAAACTGAAAAAGCATGAATGGGAAAAAGTTGCAACTTTTTCAACTTGTTGCACGATAATTATGATCTTTTTGTGTTGTTGCATAAAAGCCAGAGTCAAAAACACAAAAATCTCAATAACCATGAAGCAAAGGAAAATCTTCCAGTTGTAAAAGGGACACCTACCATTGACTTCTACATGATTTCGACAGGTTTTATGGAGTGTTCTGTTTTTTTTCAGCATTTTTGATGGTTTTCGGTGACAAAAAACCAGACTGAAAAAATAGCGGGTCGGCAAATTGGCCTCTACCAAATTATCTATATATATTCTGAACCTCAAACAAGTGACAGGTCTGCTCTACCCAGAATATTCACTATTTGAATTGAAATCTTAAAATGTATTCTACCTTAGAATCTACATATTTACAGAGTCAGCGTGCAAAAGCAGTTTATTTCCAGACAGTGTTATACCTTTAAAGCCTCTAACAGGAAATTTGACCATTGTTAACATCTGTATTTACTTCACTGCAAAACCAGATAAATGTGTTTGACTTCTTACATAAACTAACCTGTTTTGTTTCATTATTTATCATTTCCCTCAGGACAGAAATTCCTGTAATATTTTAAATGAAATTCATCTCTTCTTTTCTGTCTGTCTCTCTCGCCCTCGCCTTTTTTCAGTGATATGCTTCAAGGCGTACCAACCCATCTGGTCAAGGTGATCTTCAAATATTTTGCCCTCAGCTTTTAAATAGAATATCATGCCTCTAACATTTGTTCATGTATTTGGTATTAGAAGCTAAAATTACTTTCCTCCAGGCTGAGATAACAATAGCTTAAACTGTTTTGTTAATAATAAATCAAATCTCATAAAGGCAAACAAAAAAAAAGTACAAACAATAGATATTTTAAAGCATCAAAAAGACAGAGGTATCTAACAGTACAAAACACTGTTAAATTAAATACTTAATATTAAATAACATGTTTGAGTTTAAAAATTCATACAATATGAAGAGAAATATTGAAAAAACAGTTGTTGACGTTTTTCAGGAAATAGCGGTGCACATCTAGAGAGTCTGAGTAACTGAGAACCAGACTCAATCCATGCAGACAGGATGTCAGAGACATACTACTGGAAGTGCCACTTCAGAGAGATACACACTGCTAAAGAGCCATAAGGCTGTAGAGACATTCCAGTGAAAGAGAGACCTATCTCTGGGGAGATACATGCATGGAAACAAAACTGGCCAAGATTTAATTTACATTTCTCAATACAGGGAGGTGAATAGTGGAAGTTATACACCTTATATGGGAATGAGGCATTTCAACACAGCCTTGCATGGTATATTTTCTATAACCCTCTCAATATAACAGAATTAATGGATGGATTACATATTAGGCCACATGTAATATAAATATATATATATCAATTTAGACAAGACTTTAATTCTTCTTTAGTATCGTGTTCTTTAATAAAAATTGGGGTTCCAGGTTCAATTCCAGCGAAAGAATTTATCTTAAAAGAGTTGTCTATCTGTGTATATGTAGATTTCATCTATGCACTCCACCCAACTCTCCCATATCTGGGTTTTCTCTTAGACTTCAAAAACATGCAATAAGGTTAAAAAATTATAAAATTGACCACAGTTTGTGAATCTTAGATTGCATGTCCCACTGGGGCAAGGAGTGGTGTAAATAATATATAATCTATGTAAATGCTGCGATATACAGTATTCCAGCACTCTATAAAATATTGTATAAATAAAAATCAGTGTTGGACTGGGCCAGCAGGACACCAGGAAAAAAAATGGTGGTCCCCGTTTCCAGACCTGCTCCTCCACCTGCACCATAAAGGAACGAACAGCACTCACAGAGGGCGAGGGAATTGGACTTGGGGACTGCCAGGAGGGCTCTTCATTTGCAGCCCCAGTGGCCCCTGAAGGATTCAGTCCGACCCTGAATTAAATAAGTGAAATTGAAGGGCAGATTTATCAAGGCTCAAATTTCAAAATGGAAAATACTTTGAAATTCTACCATCGAATAGAATCCTCCGACATTCAAATTTGAAGTCGGAGGATTTTATTCATTGTTCGATCGTATTCCGATCGTATTCCGATCATACTCCGATCGTACTTCGAATCATACGGTTTGAACGATTTTATTGTATGATCGTACGATTTTCCTTCGAAACCCAAAAACTCTGGCAGGTCCTCATAGGCTAACATAGCACTTCGGCAGGTTTAAGTTGGCGAAGTATTGAAGTCGAAGTTTTTTTTAAAGAGACAGTACTTCGATTATCGAATGGTCGAACGATTTTTACTTCGAATCAAAGTCGAAGTAAATTCGAAGTCGTACTATCCTATTCGATGGTCAAAGTATCCAAAAAATTATTTCAAATTTTTTTTAATGACTCGAATTCAATTCGACCCTTGATAAATCTGCCCCTGAATGTTGATACTGGGTTTTTATACATCTAGAATATGGCAGCAGATACTTATTTTAGAAATAGCATTCTTACAAGCAGAGGGAAAATAAATATAACTGTAACTCTCTGGCTAGAAAATACAACAGGCTGAACAATTATATCTGAAAAACAAAATCTAAAGGCCACTTGGTGAAACATCTTCTAGACCTTGAGAAATATCTCAAACATCTAGAACAGTAAACTTATGAAAGTAAGAATATTTTCAATTCAAGCTACTGAGTTCAGTAAAGAAAAATTCAAAACAAGAACATAGGCGATTGGTTGATCACATAAAGCAACTTGAAGGTTTTTTTTTTCTTGTAAAAGGGTTAGTACACTAAATAGTGATTAGCTGTACAAATTAGGAGCAATACAGCATTTGCATTTCTTATCCAGTGTTGTAAAAATACAAATATATGCACAACTGAATTTCATTGTAATCTAGCACTTGCAGTAGGAAAGGGGATGCTGCCATTTGTCTTCATATTCTTAATGAAGTTTTCCATTGGATCCTGGCCAGACCATTGCAAATCCTCCTCTGTCTTTATATGTTGGCATGCAGCACATAGCACTGTAGGCTCCTTTATTCATTATCTAAATAAAACACTTCCTGCCACTGGAAAAGTGTGAAGAATGACTCATTTGATATTCAGTGGAATAAAGATCTGTAACAAGTTTTATTCCAACAGAAGATTTTGAGGTTCCAAAGCTTTTGTTAAATGGTTTTCTAATGAGTAGTGAGTTCTGCAGTTAAGGCACCTGAGATCTAGTAATGGTGTGAATTTTTATACATTTCTCAAATATAGAATACATTCACAGAAACCAAAACCAACACTCTGATATGACAGGTGCTGATATGCCCTCTCACTCTCTCAAACTATTAGTGTATCCTCCTTTTGTGGCTTTCCTACAGTAGTTTATACTCCATCGGCCGACCCACACCTCTGGTATTGTATTCTTCATCTCTCGGAAAACTTGGGAGAAGGGACCTGAGGTGTACTGGTTGCTGCTTCTACAGATGGAGCCACAGGAGGAGTGCTTTAGCTTGCCACCTTTTCCACCTCTCCATGTTCCCTGCTGCAATCCAGCTGCAGACAACACCTCAATTTACGGTCTACTTAAAGTGATACTGACACTAAAAAACTACTTTTTAAAATTTCAATGTAAATTACATGTTACCTATAGGTCAGCTGATTGTTTTTTGCTGAGAGGTTTGTTTTTGTAAGTAATTGTTAGTTAAAGTTCCTAAACCTGACTGTTTTGCCAACCTGACTGTCCCATTTAAGCCTACCAGTTAGAGTTTCTAATGCTAATGGACTCCTGCTGGACAAATATGGCAGCCCCCTCATGGGCGACCACAGGGAGTTAGATAGTTTATGTAAAAGCATTGGCCAAATACTTTATGGCAAAATTATAAGAAGCATGCAAAGTAAATTTTATGGTAGATGTAAAAAAGTTAAATTTCTGGTGTCAGTATCTCTTTAAGTCTGCCGCCTCCATCAACCTTTACATTGCCATGACCAAGCTTTCCAAGTATCGTGTCTGAGTACATTTCTGCCTTGTTTCACATTGTCTGACTCCCTGGTTTGGACCATGGATTTGGATTACTGATTATCTCCCACCCGACCCTTATGCTGTGCCTGTTTTTGGACTGTGTTTTGATTGCTGCCTGCCAAGACCAATTGTCTGTTCTTTGGATTTGTTTTCTGCCTGTGCATCTCTTTAGTTTTTTTTTAATTAAATCTTTTGTTAAACACACAGTTGATGTCTAAAATCAGTATGTAAATCTATGGTTGCATAGCACATAGGTTCTTTACAAACAGTACAACCAGCCATTCTAAAACTATGAGTCATTTATTAAATGAGCCTAGAGTGAAAAACAACATCACTTTGTGACCTCTTTGCCTCCTGCACTCTCTTTACTTATGACATGTTTATTTATTATAATGCATAAATCACTGCCTTACCCAGAGCCTAATCATTAAAGGATTTCTTGTGCAAAGGATTTCATGTGGGAACAGTACAGATCTGGCATTGTTCTTTAAAGTGTGGGCCAGATATGTTTGTTGATTCAACCTAGTTTTATCATTATATCAATTCATAACAACACTGTGGTTCTTGTGGGGACACCTTCCACCATGTTCCTTGTTTGCACATATGTGTGTGGCCTTTTCAGTCCTAATTCTCCTTTGGAAGTCAAGCATTTGTACTTTGATTCTAGTTCTGCCTTTGGTTTATTTAGGTTCTACTTCCAAATAATTCCAGTCATGTTTCCAATCCAGCACTTTGTCAACTTACACTATTCCCCTACTGATATCTTCTATGATCTGATCTTTCGGTACTGCCTTTTGCTAGTTACTGGCCTCACCTCTTTGTTCTTTTGCAATTTAGTTCCCATGTTGTATCAATGCAGCCAATCTGACCCAGACCATTCCTCACTCCTTATTCTTCGTAATTGAGTTCCCATAGTGTATCAACATAGGCAATCTGACTATTCTATTGCAATCCTCTTTGAGTTTGGCACTCTTACCAATCCTTGAGAGAGACCTTATAATCACATCCAATAAAACGCAGTGGTATTTGTGTAACTGAGGGTCAGACCAAGGACCTATCCTGGTTATTTTAGCAGAAATATCCCATAAATACTGTATATATTTAAAATGCAATCTGATTCTTTTTTAAAATGACAAACTGCCTTTTTAAAGTACAATATCAATGTAAATGGAATGTTACAGTTTGTGGAATGTCTCAACAACAAGGAAATAGCCATTTGCAGTATGGTCTTGGCATATAAAAACAATGTGATCTTATCTGTTGTCCAGTCAGCATCGTGGTTACATCATCTTCTCAAAGGGAAATTAAGCAGGTTATACCAGCATTGCAATGAAATGGAAGGTGGGGCATGTTTTTTTTAATGATGTTGAAATGTTTATACAAACATAGCCTTGTGTGACATACATAAAGAGATGGAAATTTGAGAACAATAATTGGATGCATAAAAAGAACTGGTTTTAACATATATATATATACTTTTATGTCCTATATATGTTGCTAATTGCAATTCTCAGCCAACCATCGTGGGTCTGTTCAGCAATAAGAGGCAACGATATATAACAAAAATAATCCAAAAATATTTTCTTTAAAAGTATATTGTTCAGATTATAGTAATCCCAATGCTAAAACAGAACTCCTGGAAGCATTGTTTTTTGCTCTTCAGTGAACACAGGAATAATGTCACAAAGTCATATTAAAATTATTCATAGAAGGATGATAAATCTATCGGTAGGACTACAGGGGAGTTTTCTGTGTGATCCGACATGAGGCGCAAAAATGTAGGCATCAAATTTCATGCGACGGAAATAAGGTAAGTGAATGATGCATTGCTTTATTTTTGCTATTACAATTTTACACTTTTACTATGCCCTTGCTCATGGTTTATATCAAAAATGTTGATCGACTAACAACAACACATTTACAAATTGTCCAATGCCAAGTGTTAACTGTAAAACATGGTATGTTAAATAAATTGTGTTATGACAAATTTACATTCGAAAGCCTTATGCAGAAGCTTCATCTCTTATCTGTTCTTACAATCCAAAAAAACATAGAGTGCAAATATAGAATTTGATATATTATCTCTGGTTGCATTTTGTTAAATCACCCCTTAAATGTGCAGGTTTGGCTTGCATATACTGTAATCATGCAGTCATCTGCAATGTGAAAACCTTATTGCTAGGCATAAGAGGAAAAACAAGAACACACTATAGTAAGCATGGTGTTGTGCATTGCATTCTAAAATAAACCATGAGCAAAGGCATAGTAAAAGTATCAAATTGTAAAAGCAAAAATAAAGCAATGCATCTGACATGTGGCTGCCAAGAATTTTGGGCCTTCAACAAAGACAATGGGGGTAATTTATAAACAGTGGGCAAATGGGCTCCTGGGCTATAACCCACAGGAACTAATCAAATGATTGCTTTCAGTACTTAGCCTGCAGCTGGCTGAATTTAACTAATCACTGATTGGTTGCTATGGGCTACTGCCCAGGTGCAAATTTGTCCCATGTTTATAAATGACCCCCGTTGTCTTTGTTGAAGGCCCAAAAGTACTATATATTCTATATTCACTGTATATACACTGTATACATTGTAATAGTAAATAGACATTAGGGTTGGGTGCAACAAAATATCTGGGTTGGGTGCAACAACATTTCAAATATACTGTATTTGTTAAATATATTGCTTGGAGTTAGCACTATATATTAAATTATGTTCCCAGTCTATAAGGTAGTAAGATCATGCATGTATTACCGTCAAAGAAAACACACACACACACATATATATATATATATATATATATATATATATATATATATATATATATATATATATAAATCCACACACAAAAGAATGCTTTATTGTAATACAAACATCTTCAAACATAGGACTGCTCCCCTTAAAAGCACCCACTTTTAAAGGGGAGGACAAAGAAAGCACCCCTGCTCCATAAGTAAATACACAATATACTTTTATCCTAATGAGGTAAGATCATAAAACACAATGCCCAGTTTGCATTTCTCCACTTCCAACCTCGGTTACATATAAACCTCCATATGGATTAGAGATTATCCAAAATAAATGCATATGAAAAAATTAAAAAGTCACTAATAATGAACAGTAAATAATTTTGCCCAAAAACAGTGTTTCAATATGATTACACTTCATAAAAGGTGGTTTTCTGCCCTACAATTAAGTATAAAGATGTGTGCTGGTTTCTTTTCTCTCCACCAGTTATATTATCCTTTTCTCTGGTAGTTATATTGTCAATGTAATTAATTTTCCAGTTTTAGGACAGGTTCTTCAAAAGTGTTATCATTGTGAGTTACCAGCCTAAACATGATCTATTTTCCACGTCAATAGAAATACTGACCAGCACATGCACTCAACCTAACCTCTAACATAACCTCAAACCATGTGAAAAACAATAATTCATAGAAGATCCTTAATAAACAATAAAAATACGATCAAATGAGTACAAATATTGATCTAGCCATGTGAAGTTATGAGAATGTGGTTCCAAAGTAAGTTTGTTGGTTTAGTCATTCTCTCCACTGTGAATAGCTGGGTGGTGCATCTGATAATTCAACAGAAAAATGTTCATTTAGTCATCTCTGCCATTGGTTGTTTCTTTCTGTGCTCCTATGCCCCTTCAATAGTGATGGGCAATAAATTTGGCAGACCCAAATTTGTGGCGAATTTCCACGTTTCGCTGCAAGTGAATTAATTTGCAATTCACTTGTGACAATTCGCCAGCAAAAAATCTGCCATGTTAAAAAAAAAAAAAAATTGACATAAGTCAAAATTGAAGCTCATAAAAAATGTTGCGCATCAAAATTGGACGCCCATTGACTTTAATGCATTTGGACCAAATAGTCACCCGTATAAAAATTGACAAGCGTCAAAATTTTTCGCAAATTTTTTGCAGTTTTGCGAATTTTGCAGTAAATTCCCAAATTTTCCGGCGAATAGAAACTGCACAGATTTCCCATTCACTACTCCTCACTTGCAGGAAAAAAATAAATATACCGTAGTCTTTGTTGGAAAAAAAAGAATAATAGATACCTATTATGGTTTCTATTTTGTCTCAGCCATTATTGAGTAGGCTGTAAATTACCTTCTCTGAGACAAACTGTAAAAGGAATAAGATACAGCTTGCAAGAAAAACAAATATTGATAAAAAATATAGATATAGGCAATGTAATCCCTAGGGCATAACTTGAGTTTTAAAAACAGAAAAAGTGACAAAATTGCAGAAGTTTACAGCATAATGGTTGTACAATATATGACAATGCACTATTTAAAAACACAGTAAAGTTGCAAATAATTATCTTATATTGTTTAGCTTGCATTCAACTGTTTAACTGGTATGCTGCTGCTTCTGCATAAAAATAAAAGCTTGCATTGCCCCGACTCCCATTTCAACAGGGCTCTTTAATAATGTCCGACCCTCAGCTGGTGCCTATAATTTACACCCAGTGAGGGACAAGAAACAGAAAGTTGAATCAAAACGTTGGTCTGACTCGGTATCATACAGTATATTAAATATGCTGCATATTATTATATGAATCCACATAACAAAAGCATGGTTTATATTTCTGGCGTGGTATTGCATTTATCCAGCCTCCTCTGATAAGTGCCATTAAGTTTTTGGTGGATGTCTAAGGGCTCTTACACATGAGCGTTCCGACCTGCGCTCCCCTGCGTTCCGTTTTTTGGCGTTCAGCCGCGTGTAGGCGCCGAACGCAGGAAAAATGCAGCATGTTGCGTCTGAACCTGCGTTCGGCGCCTACACGCGCCTGAGTGAGTACAGCCCCATTTCAAATAATGACTTGCGTCTATTCCTGCGCTCCCCTGCGGCTGAACGCCAAAAAACGGAACGCAGGGGAGCGCAGGTCAGAACGCTCATGTGTAAGAGCCCTTAGACTGAAGACCCAGGATGAATTGGCTCGGCTGCTTTAAGCCTCTGGAGTTTTTTTTTTGCAGGCTTCCACAGCTGTGTTTATCTGCACAGCTTCAGCTTGCATGCAAGCACATGCAGCGGAGGTTGGCCAAAAAAACGCAAAAGTAGGAATTTTGGGGCTGATCCTTACTGCGTGTGCCTGCACTCAAGCAGAAACTGCGATTTTCAACGGAGCTGGGGCATGGAGCGGATCCACTTCTCTCAGCCTGCAATAGTAGGATCTAATTGGTAGAACCTAGGAAGAGGAATGGTGGCAAGAGCAACTAAATGAAAATATTCTGGCCTCAATCAGACCTTAGTGAGATACACATGCAACTAATTTATAAAATATAGGAGATGACTAATTTCAAAGGTATAGCCATATAGGTCCAACTGCAACATATGGTTAGTATAGACAACTCTCATTCTTCCCATATTTGTGTTGTGTAATTACCAATCTTACAATTGTGATTACAATTCCAGGCGTCCTCCACCCACAAGCCTTTTTCTGTCACATGATTCACTTAAACATGTATATTATAATACATAATCTATCCCCTGTTGTAAAATATGAATAAAGCGGAAGTCACCTCAGAGTTCCCTGACCTGTACAAAAGAACTCAGCCTTCACCTTGTGCTTTTATATGGTCATGGAACTCCTTGGTGACTTGTACTATCCCCATACATATACAATAAGGGCTATGTAATGATAATGCTTCCACAGAAACTATTATAACGATAATGACTGAAATATTTTAACACCTGCAAGCATCTTAACAAGTAAAGCTTGCCTTACAGTTTTTTAGACATATTACATATTTTTACATTTTTAGACATATGCACAGTTATGGAGGCAGTGTGCACCAATAACAACTTTGGCAGCAGATAATAATGTACAACGCAGCCA
The DNA here is from genome assembly GCA_038501925.1 of Xenopus petersii. Classification (NCBI taxonomy): domain Eukaryota; kingdom Metazoa; phylum Chordata; class Amphibia; order Anura; family Pipidae; genus Xenopus; species Xenopus petersii. The sequence continues at coordinate 88,863,171 of CM076674.1, read as the reverse complement.
CAATGAACTCTGTTATAAATCAATCAGAACACACAGTATCATTTCAGGCCCACAGAGTGCATTGAGTATAATTAGCCACCCTCACAGCTGGTGCACTCAGCATATTTTACATGTGCAGCTAGCTGCTTACTTTCATTGTACACCTGTGCCTTCTTTATACCTCCTCCACCTCCCCATTGTCTTCTGCATAGCATCCCTCTATTCATTTCATAACAGCATTCCACCTTTAATTTAACCCTTGACTATTTGGTTTGTAAAACCAGACACCCACACACATTGTATAAATGATTTAATTATAAAAGATTGGCTACAACTTGTGTCCATAATTGCCTTCTCAGCTGAACTGGTACAAGAACATATTGTATAATCTACTATACAGATTTCAGTTTGTTCCAGCTATTGTAGAACCAATCTACAATAATTACACAACTGTCTGTCATTTACGTTCGTCTTTCTTAATGTCAAGCAAAACATTTTCTTTGATTAGCCTCTCTCTGTCCCTGCTTTTGTTTTCCCTTATATTTCAAACTTGCCAGTTGCTTTGATGTGACAGCCATGTAGTTATCATAACCAGAAAGCCACTGCTCTGCATTTTCTTAGAATCCCTGCAGAAAAACCTAATCAAGTGCATTGTTCGAGCTTTTGCTGGTATTAAAGTGTAAGTACAGAAGGAAAAAAATGTGCTTTGTTCAGTTTATGCTGTCGCTGTAAAATGTACGTCAAGTACAATTCATTCCTTTCGTATTAGCTATGGTAGCTTTTAAAACCACTTGATTGAAAAGCTTATAAATGAAGGCATATGTTCAGAAAAAATGAAATATAAATATAGGGGGAATTAGTGCAAAATAATTTTACTTACTGAAAAGACGACACAGCTTAAGCTGTGCGTCTGAACTTCAACAAGCAGGTACATTGATACATATCTGGCTTTTATGAACCAGATTATTTGTTCAGAAAAAATACATTATTGTGAGCAGGGACACTCTGTCAAAGAGTTAATACAGGTATGGGGCCTGTTATCCAGAATGCTTGAGGCCTGGGGTATTCCTGATAACAGAAGCAGCTGTTTACTTTACAGTCAGATCTTTACACAGGGGTAGCTGAAAGTCAATACACAACTTGATAAGCATGCAAGTTTTTATGTGGCAATGTCTGGTGATGTGTGATGTATTTGATCACCATTTTGTACACAGTCTTGTATAGACATTCTAAGGGTTTGGATTTGGTTTGGCTGAACAATTAGCATTCCTCAAATTCTGAATCCTGAAAATGACATGGAAGTTAGGGAGCAGGATAGGGGGTGCCAAGGTGCATTGAGGGTATACAATTATTAGCAAAGGGAGTACAAAGAATGATAAAATGGCAGTTTGCCACTGTCTTTTGCACTCTGCCCCACACTAAGGGGCCTATTTATCGTGATGTGTAAAACATTGGAGAAAATATCACTGGGGATGTTGTCCAAAGCAACCAATGAACAATTAGATTTCTTACGGGTCTTTGGTAAACTGAAAGCTCCAACTGTAAATTGCTCCAACTGTGCATGTGCCGAAATGGACGGGATTGCAGAAGCACTGGAGGAAGACAGCAAGACCCGGATGATGGCTGCGGTGAACTCCAAAGCTGTGACTCTGCACCGAGGGGTAAGTAAAAAGTTTGGGGCATTTCCCCAGGGGGGGCAGCTAGGCTGGGGGGTAGGGTTTTTTTTTTTGGTAAAGGGGTTTTTTTTTTTTAAGGTGGTTGTGAAAATAGAGAAAGATTCGATAGGTTATGGAATTTAAAAGTGACCCAGAAGACCTTATTACTGTTTATTTATATTATTTCCACCAATGAGGAAATGGGATAGGGAAATACCATGACCCTTTGCAGCAGTCCAAATTGTGTTTGTGAATAAACCAAAATCTGATTAAATAATATTCAACCATAACATTTCATTTGTTTAAGTGTCAACGGGAGAGTAAACCTGTTGTGCGAGTGAAGCAATGACATTTCAGACATCTAGATAAATTTAAACATTAGCAAGTATCAGGACGGGACACGGTAAGGAAGGATGTATATTGTTTAGTTGTAGAGCCTACTATAGCAATTGATATTTCAGACCTGTGCAGTATAATGCAAATATAAAATAAAAGGTTGGCTATCTCAGCAATATACTGTGCTATAATATTTTAGCCAGATAGCAGTTGGGTAACAAATAATCTAATACATGGTCATTATACAAATTTTTCAGAGATTTTAGAATTTCAGCTAAGTGCTCATAACAAATTCTGCAATATATTCTGAGATTTCCACGGTGATTCTTGATGCAATTTGTGGTACAGAATGTAATTAAAGATATTTTAAAGAGGATGGTAAAAAAAGAATGATAATTAGCACAAAATGGAATATTCCATTCCAAAAATACATCTGCTAAGAACAATAATAGGCAAAATGTCAGCTATGGATAATGATATAACAACAGTTCTACACCAATTTAATATGTATTTAAATACAGTTAATTAAAGCATCCTAATTTTAATTTTGCACTTTGCAGCTCATGCAGCTAAAATAACATTTGAAATCCTACTGTCATTTGAACTAAAAATATACTTACCTGTGCTTTAACGATATAGAAAAATAGACATTTTAGGGGGGATAAGCATTTAGCAGTAGAATTTAGAGGGGGAAATATTTTTACTTTTAGCAACACCAACTCCTCGAGCTTTAAACATTAAAAATCTTTTTAGATTTTTAGGATAATGATTTACTTAACTGGAGAGACATAGTGAGATATGATGAACCATCTGGAACAAAAGTATAGTTCTTCTTAAGAAGTATATTAACTGCAGCTCTTTATATTTTTCAAAAGGATGGTATGTTCATTATTTATAGAGCTGGGCAGCACTTTACATATGGTAAATTTGGGCATTTGGCTTCCCACTGTAAATATTTTATACAATACTACTGTGCACCGATAATTTAAATTTACAAAATTTGGCATGCAGACACAATGCAATGATGTGCTCACCCAAACGGGTGGGATGTATGGGTGCAGAAACCCCAAAAGCCCCAGTCCTGCCATCTCCAATAAATGAGTACCGATTCCAAATTGTCCTAAATAAATTATAAAGTTCACTGTGAAAAATCAATGGTCTGGTGCTGTTGCTTGGTGTTGTGAACAAGGTGATCTCCTCAATCAATGATGAAATAAACGATGAAATAAAAAATCCCCAGCACAGTAGACCTGTTTTGTAAGTGTGGCAGTGGCATTTCCGACCTCTGGTTAAACCACGCAGAATGGGACATGGTAAGGAAGATTCTGGATTGCCATCATCACAGCAATATACTTTAGCCAGACAAAGTAGCAATTGCTACAATTTGTGGTACAGAATGTAATTAAAGATATGTTCAAGAGGGTGGTAAAAAAGAATGGAAATTATCAACATGGAATATTCAGTTCCAAAAATACAGCTGCTAAGAACAATCAAACGCAAAATGTCAGCTATGGAAAATTATTTGACAACAGCACTACACCAAATTAAGATGTATTTAAATACAGTTAATTACATCCTAATTCTAATTTCACATTTTGCAGCTCATGTAGCAAAAATCGAATTTGGCTGAGGAAATGCTACTAAAAAAAAATACTCATCTGTACTGTAACTGTACAGAGCTTTGCAGCTAGCCTAAGCTCATCACTTATGATTAAATTGTCAGTATCAGTCTATACTCTAGTTCGAATCGGAAACAGGGGCAAACAGGAACTAGTAGGGGATAAAATCACATGATCTTTAGTAAACTCATTCAAATCTTACATACCCAATGAGTTTCAGTGATAGTCTGAAAAGCCTATCATTATAGCTTTAAATAGAGACTTCAGGACCAAACTCCCTCCCAAACTAACAAATCCTGTGACCTATAAAAAATAAATGCATAGTACCTGTACTAAGAAAATGTGCGTCTAAACCCACTGTTTTACAGAATCAGCTCAATAACAGCCTTGTGAAGACATTATTATGTACCTATTCTAATTTGAGCTTGCGTTGACAAACAGTATAAAGACTTGGGCAAGTTTTTAATTTTTTTTATTATTCTTTTTTATCATTATTTAGATATATGGGACAATGCAAAATGACATTTTTTGGCCAGTTAAAGTACTTACATTTCCTGAAATTATTATTAGAATCTGAAAAATATTCAACAGGCCAGCAACTAATATTTCATTATTCAAAATATAATTTAGTTTTATTTCCTACTCTATTTGAATAGCTTTTTATGTCAAAATATTGTTTTTGTCATTCAAGGGTATGGTTTATTGAAGCATGGATAAACCACCAAGTCCAAAAGTTGATGTCCAGTACAGGGAATGTAATCCTTACAGAAATTAGTTGATTACAGTGAAACCTCAATTTTACATCCCCTAATTTAAAGTTTTCCCTCATGTTAAACTGTTGTTTTGTGGTCCCACCAATACATTATGCATAATACTTTTCCCTGATTTTACATTTTCCTGGATTTTACATCATTTTTTATGGGGGTCCTACTGTATATTTTTTCTTCAGTGTCTGTATGTAAACTACATTGTTAGTGATAAAAACATATCTGCTGTTGACATTCTACCTATGCTAACATTTGGAAACCTATTATCCAGAACAGTCCAAAATACCATATTGCCATTTGCCAAGTTCTATTTTAAATTGCCAAATGCTCCACATTAAGGAAAAACTTTATATGCAGGAAATCCCATGTCCCAATACCTGTATTCAAGTGTTTGCTTTATTGATCTAGTACATGACTTGCCATGTTGGTTGTGGTTTGCTCATCTTCCTGTTGACACTGAGTCCCAAATGGAAGTTTCTTTGAGCCATAATGCATAATGTAATATTTCCAGTTCCAAGACACAGTGATCCTGATCATGTGTTTGTGCAAATCACAGTGCATGCCTGAAACAGAATCTATGACATTGGCACCATGGGGCTCTCATGCTGATGCCATAGATTATATGATCTTTGGCACTAAAAGGGTTAAAGCCACCCAACAAAAAAAGACATACATTTTAAAACTACTTAGATTTCCTTAATATGTTACCGTATAATATGCTGTTTTGAACCCTTCTATTTTTCATTAAATGTACACAATTAACATACATCCAATTTCGAATTAACATTGTCTCCTTCATCTTACAGAATAAGCTCTATTCAGTCTTTGAAGTTATCGGGTATTGCCTGAAGATATTAATCTTTCTGCTTGCTGCAGGCAACAGAGGAGTCATGTCAGAAACATTCAAACATTGCATTAATCATTGTTGCAGTATCATCATTAATCGTTTATTCTCAGGCTGCGTATAAAGGGGATGTCCTGCCTTTTGCCAGCATGATATCAGCTAACAAAAGCAGTAGCCTCTTCAAAGAGGTTGAACGGAATCCATATGTCATTGTCTATAAAGGGATTCTAAGATGCAGCTCATATCATTCACTTAAAATGTTCAACACTCTAAAAGGACACAATCACATCTTAAGAATAACATTTCCTTTTAAGACAAGGCAACCAATTTGCAAGAGGCAATGGGATGGAGGTAACTACATAAGATGCAGAGAAAAAAACGGCTTTCTTACCTGTGTAACAATGATGTTATTGTGTGTATATATATATACACACAATATATATATATATAGAAAAATTCTTGCCGTCACTGCACTCACCACTCATTAGCATCGAGGCTGGGTGCTAACCAGAAAATTATAAAGTCCAGCAAATGAAAGCACTCACAGCTCCATCAAGATGATGGAGCTGTGAGTGCTTTCATTTGCTGGACTATATATATATATATATATATATATATATATATATATATATATATATATATATATATATAATCCGAATCAAATGCTTGCATTCTGATCCAGTCTTCGTTAGTGAGGATGCAGGGTCAAAGCATTATATGTAGTTCAAGAGGACCCACACTCCATGGTTAGTGAATCATCATCATTTGATTTCTCAAACTTGTGCATGCAAGTTTGAGAAATAAAATATTGATGGGTCACTAACCATGGAGTGCAGGTCCTCTTGAACTATATCTATATCTATATCTCTATCTATATCTCTATCTATAGCTATATATCTATATCTCTATCTATCTATCTATCTATCTATCTATCTATCTATCTATATATATCTTACCAAACTGGTCAATATATTTAAGTAAATCTTGCCCTTTTACATCTCTTGCCTTGAGCCACCATTTCATGATGGTCTGGGTGCTGTCTCAGAGATCACAATATCTTTTTATAGAGACCTACATTGTTAGGGGGTATAGTTTTCCTTTAAATATATTGCAATTTATGGACAAACAATCCCTGTTTTGTTCAAAGGTTAAGGCATTTTAAGTAGCTTAACGCACAAAATGTCTCAATGTCCTAAATATATTGATAACGGGTTGAGTGCAGAGGACCTTTTGTCTTTGTTTGTATGTAGTTTGTGGTCACATCCTCATTGCACCCCCGCATAATGTTTTTAAAAATTAGTGGTGAGCACAACTTTCCTTGTTTGTTATAGTTTATACAGGAGCAGTGACCATAGGTACAGTATAGGATCTATTAACCAGAATTCTGAGGACCTAGGGTTTTCCAGGTAAGGGATCTTTTCATAATGTGGATCTCCATACCTTAAGTCTGCTAAAAATTGTGCATCAAAATTATTCGGACGCCCATTGACCTTAATGCATTTGGACAAAATAGGCATGCGTATATAAAAATCGTCAATTGGTAATTGTACTGGCGCAAGTTAGCACCTATGTTTTGTTAATCTGCCCTATTGGATCTATCAAGATTTTCAGTTTCTGGCTTCATTGAGATAATCAGCTCAATGAATCGGGTGTTTAGGAAGAAGAATGTTGGAACAGCACCTGACACCTGGTCATATTGAAGTATCAGAAATGTCTCACAAACCAGTAAACTATATATTTACTGATAATATGCTGCAGAGTAGTGTACACTACTGGCAATATGCTACTTACTTGCTTTTAGCCTATAAACAATCTTTTATCAGACTATAGTACTGCTCTCTTTAGGTCTAAAGAACAACATTTTTGCTATTTTGTATGTTTTCCAATTTAGGATATTTTCAGTCTACTGATTTTTTTCAGCTCTTTTTGTTACCTTAATGCTCTCCCTCTTTCTGCCCAATTAACCATTATTTTGTCAAAGTTGTAAAAGGACCTTTAGCAAGTTTTCTCAGCTGAAATGTGTTCGTCGCTCAAAAGCTTGCGTAATCCATTCTTTTGTACGCGAGCATTGAAAGGAAACATTTAGGCAGAAAGTTTCTTCAAAACTACTAATATATCCTATTCACATATCAAGGTTTACAATATGACTGAACCCTTCTGGAATTTGGCAGGTGATGTAATAAAAGGGAATAAAAGGGAGGCATTAAAGTCATATTAAGGAAACAACTCAAATCTAACAAAGCAAAATAAAAGTAATTTTACACTACTGCATTTATCAATGTACAAATAAAATACATATTATCTTACTGAACTACTCTAGTGACAAACATGAGGCAGTGGAAGAAAGACTTTGTTTTCATTAATATTTTCCACCTAAGCTTGTAACTATACACATGAGGACTCATTTATTAACATTTGTGGTAAAGTGCACAAGTGTGATTGTCTATCATAAGCAATTAACAGTTAGAGGCCCATTTATTAAATGTCGAATTTTAGTTTTTTCAAGATTTTTGAAACCACAATTAAACTCATTCTCTCTAAAACCATGAATGCCATGAAAGTTATTTAAAGATCCTAAAAAAAAAATATGAACGTAAAAAAATGCTAAACAATGAGCTAGAAAATATGAAAACCTCTAAAAATTTTAGTTTTTTGGACAATTATTAGCAATAAAAAATCTGGAAACCTCTAAAAAGTCTGAATGGCTAAATAAAAGTCCAACAGGATCAGCCCAGCTCCCTTACAGACTTGGTCAGGTTTTGTATTAGAGTTTTTCATGGTTTTTACACTTAATAAATCTCAATTTTTTAGAGTCTGCTGTCAAGGGTCCCCCTCCGGCCTCCCCATCCGCCCCCTACTATGAGGTGCTCATGCGAGAAGGCACACGCATGAAAAAAAAACATTTTTTTGGGATGTCAATATGGGGAGAGGGGGTCTGGCCCCAGGAAGAGTAAGTAAATTCTACCTGGTTGCTACAGGTTACTGCTCCAGGGCAAACTTAGTGTGTTTATTACATAACCCTATAAGTGTTGAGCCAGGTTTAGACAGACATCCTAAGAGCTCCACTTAGGGTAAAGGCTAAAAACTGGGAGTGCCTCTGTCTGCACTGTGTATTCTCTCTTTTACCCTGTGGAGATATACTGTATACTGGCCATTGGTGATCAGAGTATATGCCTGTCCACATGAATATTCCTTGTTCCTTTTTTATCTCGATAAATTTGAATTTGAATTGTGTTCTTTAATAAATAAGCTTGAAAGTTAAGTTATATGTACGACTGGTGTCCATTTATGGTTTACTGCATATAATTTTAGTTGCACAAAACGTTGCTCCCAATACCATTGCAAAGGCCCACACCTGACTGTTTTGCGTCTAATCTGGGCAGATTTATGCTAAAGCTTGTCGTTTAGGAGGAAAGGTGCTGCTCCATTTTACTATAGCTTTATATAATTTTTACTAATAACCCTTAAGTTATTAATGTGTCCATATTGTCACAGTCCCTGTGTGGAATATGCAGAATGGAATGACAATTCATTAATAAACCATATTAACTATGGCATTGAGTTAAACCAGGTATTGAGCACAACTGGGCATTTAATAACTTATTTGCTTATTTAATGTCACTTACTTATGTTATTTAATGAATCTTTACAGTAACCGTTATGTCATGCTAAGGAAAAGTATTGCACTTGTAACTACAATACAATTTTTCCTTCAGACCTTAAATCATTGCTAAGAGACAATTACATTTACAGAGGAAACATTTGACACATCTTTACATTAACTCGATACCTTTCCCCAAAATCATTTGATACTGACAGTTTGATGAATGTGGGAAGCTCTTGTCTACCTAAACTTTTCAGGAAAAATATATTAGTGAAACAGCTGAACTAAAGAAGCAAAACATCCATAACCATGATGTATTCTTATATATATGTGTGCTGTACAATATACAGGCTAAATGGAACATTTCTGAATGATTCTCAGTCTTAATGGGATATTTTCTACAGTGATTCAATTTTGTTTTCAGTTTAATTTCTCGGCATACAGGAGACAGGCTGTTCTTTTTTAACTGACTAATTAGATGTCTGCTGCTGTCAATGCTGTTTGTTAATGTGTCATTACTGGAAGAAAGAGGAGCTACACTATTGAATTATACGTACATATTTTTTGCCAGTAGGATGGCCAAACACACTGAACAAACTGATCTGTGCCCAAGTACCAACGCTTGGATCACTAATAACTGCCTGAATCCAATTTTTATTTCATATGCACACAAGGATTGAGTAAAAAGCTTTCTCAGGGGTCCATACCTCTCAACTGTCCCATTTTGAATGGAACAATCCCGATTTTGACAGCTCAACCTGCAGTCCTGGTTTTTTACTGAAATGCCCAGACTTTCCATTTGATCTTCTGCAATGAACAGCCAGAAAAAGATACTAAGTTTCTAACTTAATTTGCTTTTGGCAGAGAGCTCCAGGGGCACTTGGATACTATCGTAACAATTTAAGATAAGCAGGTCTCTTGGGGAAACTGACTTGCAGCTTAAAAGGACAATTCACCTTCATTATCAAAACTGTAATAACACATGAAAACAATAGAGATGTGTTCAAACTTTCATAACCTGCCAAATTTAGTAAAATGAACATGGTAATTAGAGGGTGTGGCCACAAAAATGGGCATGGTCATCTTTCTGTCCCTCTTTCTATTTCAAAAATGTTAGTAGGTATGGGGGTCTATGAAATGAACTGTCAAAAAAGGATAACCATGTCAATGTATGCTTGCCACTACCATTACACCATTATAACCCCAATCTTGAGCCTAGTAAATGCATGCCAGGCCTGAGGAAAGTAGTATTCTGCCTCTGTGGACATTTTGGTTAAGGGCATTCCTGCTGTTTTGCCATTGTTTTGCCATTGCTTTATGATTCATATTCCTGTTCCTGTTTCCCTCTTCCTGTATAAGCTGAGAGCAAGTATGGAGCAGGCCACACCTACCTGCCATGTAAATGTACCAGAAGATTCTGTGGTTGTCTGACTCATTCACCTGAACTAACACAGCAGATTCATTTAACCCACTGCTAGCCTTAAAGTTTATCACAAGGAATACTTCAGAAGATTGTTAACCCAATGCAGAAAGCCCTCTACTAACACAGTTACAGTACAAACAATAAATATGCAAAGATGTGTTAAAAGTCTCAGGAGGAATATGGCCCCTGCCCCATAGAGCTAACAATCTAAGTGGGTTGGTATATATTGTGCATGAAATTTTACAAATGAAAAGTGATTATTCCTAAGGAAGAACTTCCCCTTTAGCTAGTTAGAATTATTTGTATCAGTGTTTATTCAACTTGCATCTAAAACTGAAATGGTTCGCTTTCCTCCAACTAACACCAGTAACATCCCGGAAGTATCCATCATAGTTAACAATTCCACTATCACCCCCTCTCCCCAGACCCGGTGCCTTGGGGTTATCCTAGATTCTGCCTGTCATTCACTCCTCATATCCAGTCACTTATTAAATCATGTCACTTCCACCCAAGGAACATATCCAAAATACGATAATTTATCACCCAAGATGCTGCCAAAATTCTTATTCACTCTCTCATCATATCACGTCTAGACTACTGTAACTCTCTTTTAACTGGCCTTCCCCTCCAGAGACTGTCACCTCTCCAGTCCATAATGAACACTGCTGCAAGGCTCATACACCTCAGCAACCGCTCATTCAATCCCTGCACTGGCTTCCATTACCTTTCAGAATCAAATTCAAATTAATGACACTGACTTTCAAAGCACTTCATAACTCTGCCCCTCCCTACATCTCTGTACTCATCTCTATATGCTCACCCAACTGCTTACTACGCTCCTCTACTGACCTGCTACTCAACTCTTCTCTCATTACCTCCTCACATGCTCGCATTCAAGACTTTGCAAGGGCTGCACCCCTCCTCTGGAACTCTCTCATACGGTCTGTCCGACTTTCTCCCAACCTTTCTGCTTTCAAGAAATCTCTTAAACGCACTTCTTTCGAGAAGCCTACCCTCACTCTGCTTAACTACCAAACACAACACCACATACAGTACCACATTTCTCACCCACTTAATTTGATCTTGCCCACTCCCACACCTTGTGTATTATAGAGGAGTCTGGGTTCACAGGCTCACTTAATAACTGCACGAATGGTTCAGCTCAATCTAGTCAGTGGCTGACTCAGGATATGATTCAAAAAGCTTTAATACAAATTAATGTAAACAAGGCTCCAGGGCCTGATGGCATACACCCCCGGGTTCTAAGAGAGCTTAGTTCAGTTTTAGACCAGCCCTTATTTCTGATTTTCTCAGATTCACTGTCATCTGGTATGGTGCCTATGGATTGGAGAAAAGCTGATGTTATTCCAATATTTAAAAAGGGATTACGATCTCAGCCTGGCAATTATAGGCCAGTAAGCTTGACATCTGTGGTGGGCAAATTATTTGAAGGCTTGTTAAGGGATCACATTCAAAATTTTGTCCTAATGAATGGCATTATGAGCAACAATCAGCATGGCTTTATGAAGGATAGGTCATGTCAGACGAATTTGATTGCATTTTATGATGTGGTAAGTAAGATTCTGGATAGTGGGGGGGCAGTAGATGTGATCTATTTGGATTTCGCCAAAGCGTTTGATACTGTGCCCCACAAACGACTGCTTTCTAAACTAAGGTCTGTTGGGCTTAATGAAGTCGTTTGCACATGGATAGGAAACTGGCTACAGGATCGGGTACAGAGGGTAGTTGTTAATGGGACATTCTCTAGTTGGAGTAAGGTTCTTAGTGGGGTCCCCCAGGGCTCAGTATTGGGTCCACTTTTATTTAACTTGTTCATTAATGACTTAGGGGAGGGTGTTGTAAGTAATGTATCAGTGTTTGCAGATGACACAAAATTATCCAGCCCAATTAATTCCATCCAGGATGTAGCATCCTTGCAACATGATCTTGACAAACTGGCAATCTGGGCAGCTAAGTGGCAAATGAGATTCAATGTTGATAAATGTAAAGTCATGCACCTGGGATGTAAAAATATCCAAGCCACTTATACCCTTAATCGGACTGCACTAGGCAAATCCATTATGGAAAAGGACCTTGGAGTCCTTATAGATGATAAACTTGGCTGTAGCAAGCAATGCCAGTCAGCAGCATCAAGGGCAAATAAGGTCTTGAGCTGTATTAAAAGGGGCATAGAGTCAAGGGAGGAGGGGGTCATTCTTCCACTGTATAGAGCACATGTAAGGCCCCATCTAGAATATGCTGTACAGTTTTGGTCTCCATCACTCAAACAGGACATTATTGTATTAGAGAGGGTACAGAGAAGGGCAACTAAGCTGGTAAAAGGTATTGAAAATCTTAGCTATGAGGAAAGACTGGCCAAATTGGGGATGTTCACGCTGGAGAAGAGGCGCTTAAGGGGTGATATGATGACTATGTATAAATATATAAGGGGATCATATAATAATCTCTCTAATGCTTTATTTACCAGTAGGTCTTTCCAGCTGACACGAGGTCACCCATTCCGATTAGAAGAAAAGCGGTTCCGCCTAAATATTCGGAAGGGGTTTTTTACAGTGAGAGCTGTGAAGATGTGGAATTCTCTCCCTGAATCAGTTGTACAGGCTGATACATTAGATAGCTTTGAGAAGGGGTTGGATGGCTTTTTAGCAAGTAAGGGAATACAGGGTTATGGGAAATAGCTCATAGTCCAAGTTGATCCAGGGACTAGTCCGATTGCCATTTTGGCAGATAGGTAGTTAATAAAAAAAAAAAAAAAAGGTTGAACTCGATGGACATGTCTTTTTTCAACCTTACTTACTATGTTACTATGTTACTATGTTACTCCCTTCCCTTTAGAGTGTATGCCTATGCATAGGGCCTCACCTTTCTGTATCAGTATTGATTGTGATGTATGTAACTCCATAAATTCTATGTATATAATTCATGTGATTTAGTTGTATAATCACATTTACTTTACAGTGCTACGCAATATGTTGGCGCTATATAAATACATGTTAAGAATAATAATAATAATAACTGCATATGTACTTATTATAATTTGATATTTTTGTATTGCGTTTCATACAATAATTAAATCATGTGTTTCATTTTTATACCAGTAGTAAATGTTTAATATTTTTTTACCCAATAAAGTTTTATTGGTTTTAAAAGGACAAAATTGAAATTTAATCTCTCAGTGACTGCATGCAATCATCAGGAGTGTGTAAATCTCCATTTGACATTCTGTGCTCACTGCAGTAAAGAAAACAATGCACCATTGCTCCATGCAAACTAGTTTTAAATAATCTATTTCCTAAATAAATAAGTACTGTGACCTACATACGATATCCAAAAATGTAAAATGCATAAACAATGAAGGCTAGAATAAGAAATAAAAGAATAAGAAAAATAAATCAAGGAAATCAGTGTACAGGTAGGGCAGGGATCCCCAACCTTTTTCACCCATGAGCAACATTCAGATGTAAAAAGAGTTGGGGAGCAACACAAGCATGAAAATGTTCCTGGGGGTGCCAAATAAGGCATGTGATTGGCTATTGGTAGTCCCTATGTGGATTGTCAGCCTACAAGAGGTTCTGTTTTGCAGTACATATGGTTTTTATGCAACCAAAACTTGCATCCAAGCCAGGAATTGAAAAATAAACACCTGCTTTGAAGCCACTGAGAGCAACATCCAAGGGGCTTGTGAGCAACATGTTGCTCCCGAGCTACTGGTTGGGGATCACTGAGGTAGGGGATCTGTTATCTGAAGACCAGTTATCTATAGATCTCAGAAATATGGGGCTGTCATTAGTGATGTAGCGAACTGCCGATTTGATGTTCGCGAACGCCGTTCGCGAACACCGGCAAAAAAGCGAACAGTTCGCGAACAGTTCGCGAACTTCGAACGCTCGATAAAATCGTTCGATCGAACGATCGAAGGATTTTATTCGTACGATCGAACGATTTTCGTTCGAATCGAACGATCGAAGCTATTCGATCGAATGATTTTAATTCAATCGAATGCTTATAATCGTTCGAACGAATGGAAATCGTTCGATTTTAGCGATCGAACGGTCGAATGGTCGAATGGTCGAACGAAATTTTACTTCGAATCGAACGCGAACACCAATTGGCGAACGTCGCGCGACGTTCGCGAACATTCGGCGGACGCGAACAGTCGAAGTTCGCGCGAACTAGTTCGCCGGCGAACAGTTCGCTACATCCCTAGCTGTCATTAATGCAGTGCTTTCTATTTGAAGAAATAATGATTTCTTTTGAATGCATTGCTTATTCTCTGGAATAATAAGATGTTAAATAAGCAAAAATCATGCAAAACAACTCTATATTGAATGTTTAACCTTTTAAGCTACTACAGATGGGGCCACCTAAAACCTGCTGAGTTCATGTATAAATCAGTGGAAGAGGTTGAGGGACCAAATTGGACAGGTTAGTAGCCTTCCTGTTACTTAGGTTTTTTTCTGAGAAATAACTCGAATCGAGTTTATTTGGATTCAAATGCGTTTTGAATCGGTAAAATTTGTGTGAGTTTAAGATATTACATTTTTATTAAATAACCCCCCAATTGAATTTCGAGTATATTTAAATTTATATTCGAGTATATTTAAAACTCACATGAATTTGAAATTTGACCTTTAATAAATGTGCCTCTATGTAATAGATACCTTATCTGTATATGTGGTTTTTTTTTGTAATGTGAAAATCGGCCATTTTATAGCATCTTTTTTTAAATTTGTGTAATAATATGTTTGCTGTCTGTATAAACCGTTTGTATTGTGCTCATTTGACTGATGAATATAAATATATTACTTGGGGGGGGATAAAACATTAGTGTATTTGCACACAGATAGTTAAGTTTCGGTGTGAGCTATAATAATTCAGATTGCAGTGAATTATAGTTAAGAGCAATGATAGATTTAATTATATACTTATATTCCTTATAAAGAAATAGACTGACTTGAATTGAATGAAATAATTGGCGCAAGTGGCTAGCACATGACATTCTCTGCACATTACTTCTGCCATCAGAACAGATATTTCGAAGCAGAGAGATTGCAGAGCCAGTGACCTGGTTAATGTGTGCTCTATGACCCACCAAAGCAAGAATTCCAAAACCCCTTTCATCTAGATGGCACGGTTATTATACCAGCCAATAGCAGCCCCAGATAAATTCTGAAAACTTGTATGATGTTATGTAACTGTCACAATTTTAAGTGTGAAATATTTCCCACCCCAAAAAACTTCCTTACATACCTCAATCATTTAATCACTGTGACTGCATTCGTGAAAGAATGTCTTCATCAAGAAAGAACTTATGTCGCTTTTCAAAGACTCTTTCTGTTGAAAACTGCAATCACTTCATCAAAGTCATTTTATTTGTAAAAGAAGCTGCCTTCCCTTTTTATACCTTAGATCACCAAATACCTCAGCCTATTTGATTCTGAAACAGGAGGACAATGACTGGCAGAGGGTTGATTGGGACAGGAAAGTTTTCTTTTAGATATTTCCCTTCTACACACATATTAAAGCGCAAGTAAAGTTTCATTTCTAACTAATAACGCAATGGGCTGCCATACCATTCCTTCATGGCAGACCTATAAATAATCATTTATTCTGATCGGATACTGTGCAAAGTAAACTATTGAAGAACTTGCTCTGGTTCTCTACCTAGCAGGTAGCACATTCTGGCCTGTTAGAAAACAACTATCATGCCAGGGAAGGTTGCAAAGTGCAAAATGAAATGAAAATTAAAGAAAAGACCTGCATTTTCTAGGGTATTATGTGTGAGTTTTAATTTACAGTGTATCTATGTTTTTTATAGAATGTCTGTAGGAGTTTTAAAGTGAATCAGTATATATTGTTAGATTTTTGCAGGTGATGAATTATAAGAACTGCTATGAAATTGATGTATATAAAATTGATTTTTGGTCTATTGCCGATTTATGGCGTTATTTATCAAAGGTCGAATTTTAGATTTTTTTGAGACCTTGAATGAACTCACAACTCATATGGTTTCTAATTTAAGAAAAAACTCAAATCAGAAAAATAATCAAATCAGGGTTTTCTGCAAAAAAAGAATTGAGAGAGTTTTTGGGCAAAGCCCTTCAAAAATATTTGAACATTATGAAGGCTATTAACATCTTCAAATAGTTCAAGGGACCTCTTCCACTGACTTCTACAGTACATGACCTCAACAGGTTTTAGATGGTGTATTTTCCCTTAGACAATTATTGAAATATACTGTTACTCTGAGGAAAGTTGCAGTGCTAATTCTGCAGCAGATCCATGTATTTTTCAGCTAAGCAAAACAGGAGAGATTTGTGCATCACTGCAGACAATACGGGGCAGATTTACATAGGGTTGAATATCGAGGGTTAATTAAGGCTAACATGGCACTTCAGTAGGTTTTAGTTGGCGAAGTAGGGGGTCAAAGTTTTTTTTAAAGAGACAGTACTTCGACTATCGAATGGTCAAATAGTCGACCGATTTTTAGTTTGAAATGTTGGATTCGAAGTCGTAGTCGAAGGTTGATGTAGCCAATTTGATGGCCGACGTAGCCAAAAAAATTCGAAATTCAAAGTTTTTTTTATTCTATTCCTTCACTCAAGCTAAGTAAATGGGCCGCTACGTGTTTGCAAATGTGTTCCCATATCAAAGAAATATATCATTACTCAGTGGCAAAGCCAAGCATTCATTCTACCATTTTTATCTAGAAAATTTGGTTAATGGAAGTCACTGCCAAGATACAATTACTTTATTGGTGCATCATGCTGCTCCCATTCAGAAATAAAGATATTCTGATAGATAAGGCTCCCTGTAAAAATATAACTAATACCAGTATTTTTTATTTAAAGGGGTGGTTCACCTTTAAGGTAACTTTTAGTATGTTATAGAATGACCAATGACTCAGCAGCACCAAGACATGCCTTGCCAGTACTGAACTGCTGATCATGACCTCCCTGTTTTCAGTGTCCAGACAGCTGAATTGGGTATAGACCAGTCAAAATGGGATGCCTGGAGGCAAACAGTCTAGTCCAGGAGACAGAAGACTGAAAATGAAGCATGCACAAACATTAAGAAAATTGATCGCAAGAGTAGCAATAGCCTATTGACATTCCGCCCAAGAGAATAAGCCATTATAATTTTGCAGCTTCAAGCCCAGGTCTGCTGTATTCAGCCATCGTGTGTCTAGTTTATAAAGAAAGCCCCTATCATGTTCAGGAGCTTTAGACATATTCACAAACCGCCACCCCCCTCACCAGAAGAATTACAGGTATTTTGAAAAAGCTCTTCTTCATTCCAGAAATGGTTACAAATAGATAAAATAGCAGACTAAGTAAATATTCTGTGAAAATATCTTTAGGACATTTTCATTTCCTGCCTTTACTGGTCTTTTTAGTGTCGGTAAAGGTAATATGCTTTATCAGTTATGCAAGGCTGTATACACAGGGATGTATGCATAGCTTGAGCTTCCCTAGGATGCCATCTACATAGAGAAACATTTGATATGACATCAAAAACGAACCATCTAATCTACTCATTAAATGCTTAATGCTGCTTTTATATCCTGAAAATTACATCCAAATATGCTTGAATTCCTGATTACTGAATGAATCACCATCCACTTATACAGGAAGGCTGTTGAATATATATCACTAATTCTGTTAGAAAAAAACGTATATCCTTGTGTTAGCTTTTAGTTTCCCTGCCTCTAGTAGGAAGTATCAAAATCATTAATTAAGAGAAAAATTAATTGAGTTTCTTAATAGAAAAATTCTGATTGAGGTTTTTCTCGGATGAAGTTTTTTTCCTTTACATTCCCAACTTTTATGCCAGCATTTTAGAGAGGTTGATTGAACGACAGCTTCCGTAAGCATTGTATTAACACTCATTCATTAACTGACTCATGGAAACTTTGCTTCTTACAAAAATATGAGTAATATGTGGCCATCACTGAGCACTCGCTGCATGACATTTTCGCTACAATAAAATGTCAAAATCACTAAGTCACATTAATAACTTTTGTCTCAAAAATATTTGAACAGGCTGAATGGTATATAATTAATATACATTGCAAGATGAACAGTTTGTACATTTGGGAAGGAATCGTGTAGCATAGACTAGTCTGGCATAACAGTAACACAGTATTTCTCCCACATTGAGCCACAAACCAGTTAATGCTGTGCACAATTCAATAGTGTAAAAGGTATGTTTATTAATCTGTGTAAAAAACAATGATCAATCATCACCTTCTGAATGCCAGACAATGCTGCATAAATAACCAGTTTATTTACAAAGCTCTACATTGATTTTATTCAACCAGCCTGGTATAAAATGCCAGCATTAAAAGCTGTTGCTTGAAAAATATGTTCATCATTGCTACTCTTTAGCCAGCTTTTAATTTTTTTATGCCGCCTGAGCTTTTGCCATTGACTTGATTGAATTCCACTAAGGTCTTAGTACAAAATGATGGCACAAATAAAGGCATGAGGGTGGAATAATATAAAGAAAATACACATCATTAGAAATACTACAGAAATTATAATTATTTATAAATATGCTGTTTAGAGCAATGATTAACTTATTTTAATGATACATAGTATATTTTAAAGGATTGTCCCTTGAAATAATTTTTGCATAATGAAAGAAAGTCTTATTCTAATATGAAAAAATATGTAACTCCTCCAGAATAGTTTGCAAAACACAAGAAATGAAGAGAGTAACTGGGAGTAGGAATCAGGAACTGGGGGTGTAGCTGGTGAGATTTTGGGAGAGTAAAGTAAAGAAAAGACTGTGAGTAAAATATTTGTCAATTTTCTGCATTAAGTAGCCCTAATAGTGAACGAGACACTGTCAAAATCTGGTTTCTGAGGCATTCAGGCTGACAGTTAACCAATCTGTGAGTCAAAAGAATGAACTTTACATCATTTATTTTCCTATACACCTAAATAGATGAACACCTGTTACACAGGGAGTGTGTAAATTGAGTAAATTCCAACACTAATCAACTTTCCAATATATATTACTAAAAATATTCCATTGATAAAAAATATTTAGTGATTTTAAAGGATATTTATAAATCAAATCTCAAATGGCAGTTGTTTCTGTTTGGCCTTTTTAGTTTGCTAAAACGATAGACCAGAAATCAGTTCTCCTCAGGCCAAGACTCCATATCCCACAATGCCTTGCATTGCTCCTGCTATTCCTCTTCTCAAGTCTGTTTATCACAGAACATGAAAGGCATTGTAAGAACCTGAGTTTTAGCTAGAGGAGAGCAGACTATCAATATAATGTTTCAATGATGGGTGTAGCAAACAGAATATTAACATACAGACAGAAACTGTTTTTAGTAGCAATTATATTTACATTTACATTTTTTAAATACATTTTTTTTATTTTTTCATAATTTTTTTCCATTTTAGGGTAGACCTCTATAAGTATATTGCTTGACTTTCAGGGTCAGCAAAACAGGCAAATTAAATATGAAACTACATATTCCAAGCACTAAAGAAGTGATTGTGCTAATAAACATCATACATTATTGTGATACTTTCCATATTCCTTTACAGCACATCTTTCCATTTCACAATTCAACAGAGACAGGATTGCATCAGAAAACTATAAATTAATACTCAGCGGAACATAACCACCATGCCCACATTTTTTCAATTAGCAATGCCAAGGCACATACACAGGAGCCAACACACAACAAATTGTCCCAAGAAATACCTTTGTTAATGATGCTGCAGTCTGTAAATTGGTATGCTCCAGCTGGTATTAGCACTCCATGTGCCTCTTAGTGCTTCACTGAGGTATTTTGGCATGATGGCCTGTCAGTCTGTGGCTTTCTAGTGCAGGCCCCCCTGGCAGATAATAATATTAATAGTTGTACTAATATGGGCTTTTTATATTATATTTTAGAGCAGATTAATTGTTCAACAGCTGGTAATGATGATAATGAGTTATAATTCAGGGGTTTTGTGTTTTATTTCCCAGTAATTCTTGCAGATTTTTCCAATTATCTTAATGTGTTGAATTTGGGCTTAAAAAGATACAATTAATGGCCAGGTGAGTTAATTGAAACAATGAATTTTACCTTCTTTAGCAGAAAACCATTGTCAGATTTAATCACTGCTATGAATTTGACCAGTACTCAACAGTTTTTAAGGACATTTATAGATACATTTAGAAAAAGCTACCAACTGAAACTGTTTCACCTAGGATTCTCCAGTTTAAAATCTTTATTTCCTTAATATATATGAAATAAATTGCTTTAACCCTACACACACACACAAATATGTATTTGAGACCCTCTGCGCTTGCACACAGCATATTAAGGGCATTAAGACAGAGGAATTGTTTGTCCATACATTGCAATATATTTAAGTTGGCCAACTTTGTTAAAGTCATCCATGGTCTGACCAGTCCTACACTAACTTTCATCTGATTCATTAATTCTACTATTTTTTTAGCCATTTCTATAGGGGCTACATTTTCTGTAGGAACTACAGTTTACCTGCAACTTGCTTTTCATGGTTAAAATATTTATTTTCTAGTGAAGAAAGAGCTCTTGCACACCCGTACTTTACCAATAAGTTTAAAGATGCCTGGTGCCCAGTGATAGAGGTAATGGCAACCTCCAAATATATGTAGAAAGCAAGCACACTGGCACACAAGTCTGCTGTTGCAGCTTAAACCTTGCAAAAAATGTAATGCAGAAGTGCAACGTTTCGCAGCTCATCCCTTGTCAAACATTTCTTTGGACATCACAGGGATCACCTGACTGGCTTTTAAATAAAAAAAGCTACAACATGGAGCAGGCAACTGGTTCTGTGTAAATAACAACAAAAAGTAAGCATTTTGTTTACCACTAAAGAATTTTGAATGGTTAAGAAAGGTGGATGAAGGTATTCAACTTATTCATTCATTTGAACTTAGTGTAGGCTGAATTGTACCAGCCCAACTGAAAACAAAGTATCCAACACCAGTACCAACCTTAACTTGCCAGCCAGGTCTGGGACCTGTTATGCAGAATGTTTGGGACCTGGGGTTTTCCAGATATGGGGTATTTCTGTAATTTGGATCTCTATACCTTAAGTCTAAAAATTGTTTAAACATAAATTAAACCAATTATATATTAGATGTGATCAAGTACAAGTTACTGTTTTAGTAAAATGAAATAATTGAAACTTTCTGGATAATGGGTTTCCAGATAAGGAAAACTCAAGTGTGAACAATTAGCCACAGATTTATAGATCCTTCTAGAGACTCCTGGATCACTTTAAAGTTTTGGTCTAAGCCCCTTCTTTGCCACCATCAAAGATCATAGCGAGTTTCTTAAACTCACACTCTATTCACCAATATCTCTGGACTGCATTATATAGAAATATATATGACGATCATTTTTTTCTGTAGTGAAAGATTGGAGTTGTGACTCCTTTCCCATTCCAATATGCATACTGCATTATTGCCTCTAACAGAGAGGCTTTGAAACAGAGACTTGGTGACCAGAGATGTAGCTGCTGCCCTGCTGGGTTGATGTCAGTCTACCACAAATTTTGAAGACAGGTACAAATGGAGATACAATATTGCAGATTTCTGAGTATGGGGTCTACAAAACTGCCAGGACTATAAACAGGAACTTAGGGAACATAGTGCATAATAAATTTCTCAATAGAACAACGTAAGGCCCAGTTATGAAGGAGACAATTGGGACTGTGACTAGTTGATGTGTCCCTTAAACCACTAGCATTTGCAGCATAGTTTTGGCGAAAGAGCTTGTTTGTTCAACATGAAGAGTTTTATTACAAAAATATTCCATTTTGCATATGGTTTTTGCCTACAGACCCATTTAATGACTCCCTATGCTTGGTGTCCTTTAAGTATGTACTCTAACCCACTTTCCAGTGTGTAGTAGATTTAGATGAAAAAACCCAGCAAACTAATATGAAGATATAAGCTGACCTGAATGACAAGATATTTATCACATGATGAACTGATTCCATTAGTGTGTATTTTAACATAATACAACAAAATATCATTCAGTCATTTGCTAAGCCAGGGATCAGGAACCTTGGCTCTCCAGCTGTTAAGGAACTACAAGTCCCACAATGCAATAATGGAGCCTTTTGAAGGAGTCTAAAGGCAAATGCATTGTGGGACTTGTAGTTCCTTAACAGCTGGAGAGCCAAGGTTCCTGATCCCTGTGCTAAGCAATTGGGCAAATTCTCTGCAACACAAAGTCATGATAGATTCAGTAGGTAAACCTATAACCACGGCTCAGCTCAAAACATGTTGTGACACATTAAAGCACTTGAGTTTTGCAGTAAAGTTCTGCATATTGGACCTATTATTAACCACCACCTTTATTGTTTGGCAAATTCTCTGCCTTGATCCATCCAGTCCATGAGCTGCTTTGGCACTGGCGGGAATTGATCTCGTAACCTTTGGGACTGCAGGCACATGCCTTAACGGCATTACCATTCAGGAGCCCCCATTTTTGTGAGGTACCCGGGTTCGTACTGACTCTGTAAGGTGGAAGATATACTGCCTGTACTACTAGTCAATGAAGATGCCCAAGAGGACATTCGGTTGTTGTTATGGTCATCTGGAACTGCTCCCAGCAGGGTCAGGTTCTGTGGTGCGGCGATAAAATGCTGGTTGATTGCCGTGGGAGTTAAAATCCCGGGTGGATGATTTCCTGGACCTTTCAGGGTTGTCTTTTTTCTTCAGGCTGCATTCAAGAGTGACTGCTACTTTAGAGTTGGCAAAAACCGGTCTCCCCACATGGCTGTTCTATGGTGCATTTAGCAAATGTCCTGGTTTCTTCCCCCAAATGGCCTGGGGTTCAAGTCTCTGCAGAAGTTGTCTTTTTTCTGGCTACATTAATGAGTAACCAATATTTATGGTCGGGTAAAGTGCCAAAAGCTGCCTTCACTAATCAGCTTCTCAAATGTTTTTTTTTCAAGCCACCTACAGAACCCTGTCTTCGTTAAAGATTTACCAAGGTCAATTCCAAGCTGATGAAAGGCACGCCCCAAAATGGGGGGGTTCATACCGGCAACCCCTTAACCACTTGACCATTTGGGAGCCCCCCTTTTGTGAGGTTCCGGGGTTTGTATTGACTCTATTTGGTAGAATCTGGATTGCCGGCACTGCCAGTCAATGAAGAGACCCAAGAGGACATAAGGTTGATACGGTCATCTGGAACCAGCCCCAGCAGGATCAGGCTCTGTGGCGGCAGCTAAAGCGCTGGTTATTTGCCCTTGCAGTCCCGAGTTCAAATCCCTGGTGGATGCTTTCCCACACCTTTCAGGGTTGTTCTTTTCTTCAGGCTGCATTCAAGAGTGACTGCTACTTTAGAGTCTGCAAAAAACGACCTATCTGCATGGCTGTTCTGTGGTGCATGCCGCAAATTGCCTGGTTTCTTCCCCCCAAATGGCCTGGGGTTTGAGCCTCTGTTTAAGTGTGCCTTTTTTCAGGCTGCATTAATGAGTAATAGATATTTATGGTTCGGTAAAGCACCAAAAGCTGTATTCTCTAATCAGCTTCTCAAATGTTTTTTTTTCAATCTACAGAACCCTGTCATTGTTAAACAATTTACCATGGTCAACTGCGAGCTGATGCAAGGCATGCCCAAAAAGGGCAGCAGTGGAGTTCTTACCGGAAAGATGTAATCTACAGATTGCAGTTTGGAAATTTTATTTTTATTTAGTGTTTGCTTACTGACATTAAACTTTATTTGAGCAATACTCCATATATATCCTGCATTATTTCCAAAATATGTTGGTCTTCATCTTGGTAATGCCTTGGGAGTATTACGAGCAGGTGCCTTTTTTGTGAGATTATATGAATCACTATTATTCCTTACAGACAGGAGCCATTCGACTAACTGCGAGACACAGTGAAGCAATTCTGTGCACCTGAACAAATTTAGGCTTGCCTTAGCAAACAAATGAAATATTTAGAAAATCAAGGCAACTTCATTTATAACTTATTTCTGTACGATAAATGTATTTTCCCACTGGAAGAAAAGACAAAGGAACAGAACTGTTAATTTATGTCTTACAAGTTGTATTTATATGCTTTAACTGAAAAGCCCAGGAACACTACTGTAGAGCATTATATATTATATCAGAAAAGCAATAATTTCTCTAACAAGAAACAACTGTTATTGGGAGATCTTAGCATGTCTGTTGTTTTAACAGAGGGGATAAAGTGTACAAAACTACAGAGAATGGTATTTAAGCTGGTTTATCTAAAAACACAGAATACTATTTTCATTGGATTCTTCTAGCAGGGTAAGCAATTGCTTTTGTCTCGTGGGATTTGTATTTGTAGGAGGGAGATAATGCTAATTCAAAAAGGCTCACGATTCTCTTATGATTTCAAGGGACAGTTTTCATTTAGTACAATTACTTTGTACAAGTATGAGACCTATCATTCAGAAATCTATTATGCCAAAAGTTCAGAAACAGAAGCAAACAACAGCACATTCTGCTTGATGGTAACTAAGGTGCATACAATAAATCCATGTTGGTGGAAAAATATTTAAACTTTGGTATATTATGTTTCAATGTTCTAAAGAGTCTTAAGGCCTTTGATTCAAACTACTACAGAACCCCTATCCAGAAAATCCCCAAGCATTCTGCATAACATATCCAAAACCTGGATATGAAAGGCTAAATAGCAGTAATTGAGGAAGCATTACTATTGGTTTATTGGTTCTGAAATATAAAATTCCCTGCACCTCCATTTGTGGGCTCCCTGCCTCTCCTCACTAGGGGAAACCAATTCATTTAAGGTTGAACATTCGTGGTATTACAGCTTTTGAAACCATGATTGAACTAATTTTCTCTAAAACCGTGAATGCCATGAAAAATAGTAAAATATCCGAATATAAAAAGTGCAAAAAAGCACTGAATTATGACTTTTTCCTACAATTACCTAAACCTCTAAAAGTCGAAATGGCAAACAGGATCAGTGCAGCTCCCATTGACTTCTATAGGACATTGACTTCTTCTATTCATGGTTTTCATGGTTTTATACTATTTTTGAGTTTTGAAGAATTTCTTTTAAAAAAAATTATTTTAAAGAAATTCGAATTTTAGTTAATAGGCCCCTAAAATGCTCCTTTGTCCACTCCAATGAAGTGAGGACTGGAAATAATGATTATCTTGGATCTTCTTCCAACAATTATTTAAACAGTGCTGTACAGGATTGTGATTTATTTTTCAATATATTGATGAGATATAGATTGTCATGGTGTCAAAAGAAAATGGAATGGAAAAGTGTATACCTTATTTAACTCAGTGGTGAATCAGTAACCTGCACTCACCAAAAACACTTGTAAATTAAAAAAATATTGGAAAATAAGAATTTCTCCTTTTCTTTTAATTTAGTGGGGATTATTATTTATCAATACTGTGCAAATGTGCACCTGTGCTATAACCCATAGCATCAATAATTAATATATATATATATAGCATATCCCAACCAGCTGTGGGCATTGGTCTTAGTCAGATGTCTTAGTCCTCCACCTCTGATAGCTTTTAGCTTTTAGGGTGTTGGGGTGCTTCAAGCACATGGAAGCTTGGCTTGCACCATTACTGATAAACTTCCAGTAGAATAACTCTGCTACAGAGTTATTCTTCTTTATTCTTTTTATTCTTTTTTGCCATGGGTTATTTCTTGAGGGCAAATGTTGCCAATTAGATATGACTATTTTCCTCCAGGTTTTGTCTGCAAATAAAGTCATTGTATTGTGAACTAAAAAAGACGCTGCAAAAAACAGCTGCTCATATTGGAAAAAGCTGCTTCTCTGCATTTCGTGAATTTTCACTGTTCCCCAATTTTTTCTGCAAAACAGGAAAGATTCACCCATCACAATTCCCAATGTGTTATTAAACGAGCACTCACTTTCTTACTGCCATTTCTTGTAGCCTTGCCTTTTCTAGTTTCCTTTTCACTATCTTTTTAATTTTAAAATGCCTTTCTGATTTGTTTCACTCTCCCCTTAATTTTCCTTTAACTTGTATATTTTTTATACCTTATCTTTTTTTTCCAGTTCCTGTGTCTCTTGATGTTTTTTTGTTTTTTCTTCCTGTGTCTCTTGATGTTTTTTTGTTTTTTCTTCCAATTGCCACAACTCATTGTTTCCATTATGATAATGTCATGTACCTATTCTGCAGATTCCAGTATAAAACACCTGCGTATCTCCAGTCTACAGTACATGCACACACACAATTGAAACTGAAATATAATTTAGATACTCACCTAGCTTTTACTAATACTCACATTGTTGCATAGTCAGCAACTGAACAGTGCCTTCATTTAAGATGTGTGCTGCACACCCACAATCAACTTCTGGAGCAAACTGGTGGAGCAAACACTCCCAATTTTGAAACAAAACTATACAGCAAGAGGCTGTCCCTCTAAATTCATCATCATCTGGACTCTCTGGATACTACCAAATGAATCCTACACCAAAGGGAAGCAGAATTAACCCCAATTCTCACTAGATTGGCTTAACAAACTTGACTAAAATAGGTCTTCCAAATACACAAGCATAGTTCTCTCCCTGGAACTAAAAGAAGCTAACACTCAAAAAAGGAACTATATTACTGAAGTATTTGGTTGTTTAATGTATAACAGCAGATTTTTCTACATAAATGACGTGTATTGTGACCTCACACAATTACTACCCTTTCCCCCTACTACAAACCCTTCTCAATCTTTCCTTTCCTTTCCTCCCTTTCAAACCTTACTCTAAGGGGCACATTTACCTAGGGTTAATATACAACCGTCGAAATAAAATCCTTCAACTTTGAATATCGAAGTCGAAGGATTTACCGATATTCCTACGATCGAAGAATAATCATTTGATAGAACGATTAAATCCTTCGAATCAAACGAAAATTGTTAGGAAGCCTATGGGGACCTTCCCCATAGGCTAACATTGGCCTCGGTAGGTTTTAGGTGGTGAACTAGGGGGTTGAAGAATTTTTTAAAGAGACAGTACTTCGACTATCGAATGGTCGAATAGTCGAACGATTTTTAGTTAGAATCATTCGATTCAAAGTCGAACGTCATAGTCGAAGGTCGAAGTAGCCCATTCGATGGTCGAAGTAGCCATATTCGACCATTCAAATTCAAACTATTTTTCCTCTATTCCTTCACTCAAGCTAAGTAAATGGGCCCCTAATTGTTTTCCCCAGGGGTTTAAAACTGTAAAACGTCCAGTGCATTGTGAATTCGAACATATATGCTATAACCAAGTTAAATTCCACTGCTGTAAACTTGTGCTGGAAATAAACAAATGTTTTTTTTAAAAAAAAAAAAAAAAGATTTGTGCTGCAGATAAAACATTGTTTGCAGTTAAATAACTTCGACCTAAAAAGTAGAAGTTAGTCACCCTGCATCTAAAATATTCTGTTCCAAAAAAGTCTGCATCATTACTCAGAGTGCTCAGTCAGTATACCACACTGCATCATTTCGACACACAGTGTTCCATATATTTATGAAAACAGAGAATTTGTGTTTGTCAGTTGCAACCAAGCACATTATTCTGTCAAAACTTTCTGGTGTTTCTTGCCACATCAATATTAGCTAAAGCTATTGGTCATATAAAAACGTAAACACAACATATGTTTCAGTTTATTTTGTGCAATAGAAACATTTCCAAAAATATCTGTTAATGTCACTATGTTAAGATCTCTGCCAGTTCTTTCTCAAATGATGCACTTCAGACAAGTATTTTCTTGTTAGGTTTATTTTAAACACTTGCTATGACCTATTGTTGGACTTACATAACAAATCGCATATGTAGTCTGAGCTAGTATGCAACCAGACATCTAAGTCTACTTTTCACATTCTTTCTCCAGTTAAACTACTTATATTCTATATGCACGAGTCTTGAATGTTCTATGAAATATATCCTGATGCCATATGTAAATGCATCAGAGCCTTCTCCAGCCTGCCAGTCCACATGGTGCTACCAAATAGCCAATCAGTGCCCTTTATTGGTAATACCTTTGAGTTTTTTCTCATGATTATGGTGTTCCCCATCTCTTTTTACATTTGAATGTGGCTCACCAGTAAAAAAGGTAGGGGATCCCTTCTCTACGGTATTCCATGTAAATGGTAATTTTAGGAGAGATCCTAGACTTCCTTCCCAGAACTTCTTCTGCTTTGCATAACAATAAGGAGTTCTCTCTTTAACTAAAATGTTTACAGGATTGCACACGAATTACTGTTCTTTCGTCATTGTAAATACTATAAGATATAATAGCATAGCACTTATTGCAGTTATACTGTAATTTCCAGATATCTTAAAAAGCTCGGTTCCATAAGAACACAGCCATTTGCTGAAATTGGCATTTTTGTACAGTATAGGAAAGCGTTTACTAGATTATAAATAAGTCTGAAACCTCCCCCCTGAATGGGTTTATAACATTGTACTGTGAATTTTATAGAATGTGTCCATAAAAGCTTAGAGGCTCATTTATAAAAGGTCAAATTCATGTAAATTTTTATTTAAGAAAAAAAACCTCAAATCGAATTTGATTTGAATTCAACTAAACATGAATCAAGTTTCCCCCCCCCAAAAAACTTGAATGTCAGGAAGGCCATTAACATTTTCAAATGGGTTATTGCACCTCTTCCATTGACTTATAAATTAACTCGGCAGGTGTTAGGGGGGCGAATAGTCTAATTCAAATTATCAAAATTCTAATTCAAATCGAGTTTGGGTTATTCCCAATTCGAATTAGTGAGTTTTGAACAAAAAAAAAATTCAAAAATTCAATTTTCTTATGTGACCTGTGATAAATCTGCCCCTTAGGGGCACATTTACTTAGCTCGAGTGAAGGAGTAGAATAAAAAATACTTCGACCTTCGACTACGACTTCAACATCGTTTGACTATTCGACCATTCGATGGTCTAAGTAGTGTCTCTTTAAGAAAAACTTCGACCACCTACTTCGCCACCTAAAAACTACCGAGCATCAATGTTAGCCTATGGGTAATATCCGATCGTACTAAATACGGTAAATCCTTCGACTTCGATATTCGAAGTCAAAGGATTTTACTTCGACGGTCGAATATCGAGGGTTAATTAACCCTCGATATTCGACCCTAAGTAAATGTGCCCCTTAGTGTTTCTTAATGCTTAATTCTTAATTGAAAAAGTATTCACATTTGTAATGCAATCTTCCTTACAAGTTTTTTTCTGAGATGTGTTACATACGCAGACAGATTAGATGAGACCTTAATGTTGTTCCTATAAAAAGTAAGTTGGGTCATGATCTTACTTGTTTTGTCTATCGCAAGCCAACAGCAGATTGCTGCAAAATTAATTTTATTCATAATGAAAGACAGAAGCTATGATGTGTCACATTTTAATTGTTATGACCCTTGTGTCATTATACATGGTAATATATTCAAAGAGCAAGGTATCACCAATTTAGATGTTTAAATATGAGAGTAAAAAAGGATATGAGAGAAAAAAGGAAATATGGATTATTTTATTTTTATTTAGAGGCAGCGCTGTAAAACCAAAAGTACTCAGGATCCCAATTTATAATTCATATAAATATATTAAAGGAAGATGTGAATAATCTCCGAAGACAACAGAGATCCTGCATCGAAGTTATGGTTGCAATGCACATGTTATTTATTTATTTTTTTTAAAGGGATGAGGTCAGCATAGAGAAATGAGTTGTACCTACCACAAACACTAGCAAGTGATTCCCAGTATATTCTTTGGAGAACAACTTTCAGAGGTTTGATCATGATTTTCATAAAAATGTTCAGAAATCTTGTGCACTGGACATAATGAGTCCAATATGTTTGTACTTTACCATAACTTGTCTTACCAATATGTGAATGCTCCCTAGGTAGCAGCGAGAAACCATCTCTTATAGTAATTCAGCCAGTTTGTCATGACTTAAAATCAGATCTGCTAAGAATTTTCATCAGTGGATCTAGAGATAGCTGCCTTATCTTCTTTTTCCTCCTTCTCTTGCATTCTTATCCTTCAGACTTGCTGTCAACAAGTGAGATGAGCAGAGTTTGATTATAACACCAGATTATTCAGATGCACAAACCCCTTACTAATTATAATACCATGGTGCCTGGTCTCTAGATGTGAAGGGACATCCCATAATGCATGTAAAACTGGAAATAAAGACCACACACACAGAATTTTGGCTGGGAAGTTTGCAGCATTTATTCTGCCACTGAAAACACAATCATCATTATTGTGTCATCAGTATTGTGGGGGTGGGCTCTCCCTCCATATGCACTGGGTGGGCTCCATATGCACTGGGTGGGCTCCCTCCCTCCATATGCACTGGGTGGCTTAGAATAAACTTATGTTCAAATATATACATAAATAGGTTAGCACAGGCAGGTGCCATGTTGGAACCCATACTTGTATTCCTCAAAGTAGGCCAGAGGGCCAACATAGACTAGGAGGCATAAGATTGGCAACAAGCAGATTTGATTCTTGTACACAGGACAGTTTAATAAAGCCAAATTGTAGAAAACAAACAGAACAGTTGTAAGCACAGGCAAGGGGAAGAAAAGGCAGGCTTACTGGTTTGAAAACAAAGTCCAAAGCAGGTTTTAAAGGCACATGCAACACAAGGAGAAACAGGGTCAGATTCAGGCGCCAGGTTCATATACAGACAAAGAATTAGGGAACAAAGAGGCAAACAGATTCTGAATTCAGTTCAAGATTTTGGCTCGGATTCAGGTCAGAAGAACAAGGGAAGCTGACCCAGCAGAGTGACCAGTAGGTATGAAGACCTCTTTCTAGTTTTAGGAACTGTCCAAGTACCCAGGACTGGGTTCATATAAGGGCTCTCTGCTGGGAGTTGACTATAAATTGGCTGCACCTGCCAATTAATGCAGAACAGAGTGTAATTGACAGCACTAGGGATAGGTACAGAAGCCTCAGAACACGGTAATCAATCCTATGCCTCTAGCCTGGCTGAATAGGGAAGTGGTTTGAACCCAGCAGACCAGGGCAAGACTCCTGTTCCTTACAGAATCAAAACTAGGGGTAAGCATGTGCCACGCTGGGGGAGCTTTGGCACATATCTGTTCTGCCTCCATTCCCCTACTTGTACAATCCGTTAGTGGGCTTCTAATCACTCGGCTGAGCACACCCCATCCCCCACTCATCACAATTACGTCACACTGGCAGCTTGCTGCAGGAGCGCTTACCTCTTGTCTCAGCACTGGTAAGGAGAGTTATCTCTCTACCCTAGATGTTCAAACTTCTATTATTCAGCTGTACAAAATAACTAGCTGACATTTACTCATATATCCTTGAATATATCTTAAAATAGTACTGCTGTAATTAACAGAATTAAAAAATATAGCTTATTTATCAAGCACTATACAATAGAGTTTAGACTGTACTCTCCTTATTTTATTGACAAAAGGCTCATAGCACAGTTAAGATGTTAGTATGTTATTGGTAATTAGCCAGTCATTCCTTGCCACAATGAGTGACATTGTTCATATAATCAGAACACAAAACTCTAGAGTGGCTTTGCATGACAAGTATTTTCATATGAAATAAATTATGTGATTGGCACAGTCTATGCTCTGATGAGCTTTAACAAATCCCTAGACATAATTTCTTCTAATATATCATTTATGATGTATTTTTGTACATTTAAAAGGATTTGTGTAGGAGTGAGAGTAAAAGTTGGGATTAAAATGTCTAGATTCATTGTATTCAATTTCATGTAATGTAGACTGACTGCTGGATTAGCAAAATGATTTCCACTAAGAAATATGTATGGATATAGCTAAGGAAATGCTCGTGTGCTAGATGTTAAATATTTAAATTCACAAGTGTTGCAGTGAGTTATTAATCTGGCCCACAAGTTTAAACATGGCCACCCATTTTGCAGACAAAAATATTTATATATGTGTAGCAAACCTCTTTTATTCATAATGACTGAATAGGGGAATTCACCTTTAGAGACTTATTTGTATGTGTGGTTTGCATTATATGCTTTTTTATTTTCTGTCCAGCATGGAACTTAAAATACAGTCTGGTTGGCAAATATGAAACTAGAGTTGATTTATAAAAATTATTTATATTTTTTACTCAACTTCCTAATCAAGCCTTGCTCATCCTCAACAATTTGAGTCAGCTAGCTCCTGTGCCATAACGTCCTCTGACTGTTACATCATCTAGTGTGGTTAAAGAAGGCAGGGGAGGGATCTCATGGTTGGGAGGTGTTACAAGTGCTTGAAGCTTGTTGAGAACCCCTGAGTATTTCTGGGAAAGAAGGCACACTGAAGGGAAGTCTAGCTTCAGAGCCCAAGCTACATGGTGGGCTGCCATAGGCTATAAAGTACTGATAAAGACTGATAACGAGAGCCTCCAATTACTTGCCAATTTTCAAGATATCTAGGAGATGACCAATGCCCTGTGAAGAGTGTTAGCGCATCAGTGCTTCAAATGAACTCCAGTATGCAAGCCCCTGTGAGAACCCTGTAAGAGAAAAGCTACTGTGTGCCCCCATTGTGAGGACAGGTCTTGTGTGTGTACCTGCTACATGAGCAAAAGCTTTTTCCAAAGAGAGATACTATGGGGAAGGTAATGTTAACTGGGGTACTCTTTGGAGTTACATTATGGATGGACCTGAACTGTGCATACATTAATCCTATATATATAAATTGTGGGGCTAATTCAAAGGACTGTGTCATTGAGGCTGTCAGTCTGAACTTCATTAGTTAGTCAGTGTCCCCAATGCAGGAGTGGTTCATTGTCTAGATGCATTTACTGGTTTACCAATCTCTCCCATTCACATTTCCCATGGAGAGTTTCAGGTATGCCTGGACAACAGTCAATCTCAGTAACAGTCCATGCGTCTTAGACTGTATTATGCACATGTATTTTTATTGCGCATGTATCCTGTACCTCTACATTTTTTCATTTTCTAGGTCAGCCTACTCCCTAGTGCCTAAAGGCATGCACCTGCCCAGTGTGCTCAGGAGGGCTGTAGCTAAGCTAAGTTTAGGATTCATCATAACACATCAAAACATTGGCAGAAATTGAAATGACATCTGTCAAATCTAATCTTTAACCAGAATAATTAAGGAAACACAATTGTGATATGTTAGATAAAACACAAAATAACTCTGCAGCATAAAGATTCAGAAGAAAAAAAAATCACTTTAAATACACATCTACTGTAAACCCCAAAATAAAGCATACTGGACACTGCTCTGGTAAATAGATCAATGCATGAACCGTTTAGTATTCCTCTATTTTCAAGTTATCCCTGTGATGAAAAGTTCACTCATCCTTGGAAAAGACATGACCATCAGGTTTGTTTTGCAACAGCAAAGTCTAACTTTTAGAGGAAGATGAAACACCCCATCTGAAGCTGAAGATCCACAAATATATGGGAGCCTGCCCCCCTCATTTAGTCAGGGTATAAATACATTAGGTAGGAGACATCACCAGAGGACAGTGGATTGTTAGAATCTAGTTGTTGACATCAGTGAACCCCTAAGCCTGAAGACCAGCCACTGGAGAATGATTCGTAATATTTTTGTGGTACAAAGGGTTGTAAGTGCAATATTACTGCACCAATTTCTGTATTATTATGATTTCAAAATTTTAATAGGGTCTGATATTAAAATGGCATAAAGCTTGTAACTGAATTAATGCCAGGTAACTTGGTTTCTCATTTTAGCTCCATCTCCATGCCAAAGCGTCATCTCGTTGTGCAAGCTTTATGTTACTTAACATTTAAATTTTTTAGCTCTTGTTCAGCTAAATCCATTACAGGAAGTATTGTCAGTCATGATTTTATTATGGAAATGAAAGCTAGCCAATAATTGTATAGTACAATAATCATTCAGATCACTATAAAACATTATTTAATCCACAGCTGAATAATAAAATTCAGAAAATGCGATGAGGAAATTGCAACATTTTCAATTTCCTCCTCTATATTCCTTTGCAGTTTGAAGACCCTTCTTCGTACCGCATGGATGGCTCCCTAATGGCTCTCCAGCTGTTCCAGGACTACCGCCTGCTGCCAGTCATATCTATAGTGCCAAACATTTCTATAAAGTCCCCTCAAAGAGAGTTGTCATTTTTTCATGTTTGGAAATGTACTTTATAAATCAAAGAAAATGCAAAAGGAGCTTTTGGGGGAATGGAATAATAGTTTTGAAGAGTAAAACTATCCACAATGTGAAAAAGTATTCTTTTGTGCCATCACATTTTCATCTGCATAAATTTAACATAGCTAATGTGAACCTAAGAAGGTTTCAAGCAACTCCATCTGCAAAAGCAAAAAAAAAAAATTCCAAATGTTATAGTTATGTAAAACATTGATACTGAAAGTTATTTTTGCTCCAAAAAAATCACCAGCTTTAAGCAGGTTTTTAAAAAATGTTCTGTATGCAATTAAAATTTGCAGTGTAATCATTTCTAAATATAATAAAGTCAGATGTATGTGCATTTTATACAACTTTTATTATCTCCCCATTTAAGTTGTAAAACATAAGTGCATGCACACACAAAACGATATGATTGGAGGTTACCATTTTCAGATATCACCTTTAAGGAAATCACCCTAAATTTTCCTGCAACTCTCTCTGCCATCTACAATAACACCCCAGTCACCTGCTGTCAGAATATTCACCCTAATTTTATATACCCACCACATTTGAAAAACATAGACATGCACTATAAATCCTCCAAGCAAGCACACAGCATAGTCAAAGAGTGTAGCATAAGCAAAATAGGGTGAGGCTAAGGCTCGTCTAGTTTTTAATGCAATTCAAGAAAAAATGCAGAAAAAATGCAGAAAAAAATGCAGAAAAAAATGCAAACAGAAAAAAATGCAGATTTTCCATGATAATGTTTTTCCCCTTAACCTCTAAATTTGATTACTTTTCCCCAAAGAGATTTGCTATCTATGTATACTCCAAAGGGAAGTTGTGTAGTTGCAACAGCATAGTACATAGTACTTACAAATGGGAATTTGGACTTTGTCCCAGTTTTTGCACTTTCCACCTTGCCACATATGTTGCAATTGATGCTCAAATGCTCTTGCAAGATGGAGGGACTATGCAATAATATTTTCCACCGTACCGCTTTAACACCCTGCATCCTGTAATAGTTTGTCCTAAGAAAAGAAACAGAAGGCTATAAGAATATTTAGCAAATGGGTTAAAAAGGCAATATTATATTAAACAGCATATTTTTAAAACTAAATAAATATGAGTGTATATTTCACATAATGGACAATGGAAAATAATGATTTTGAGGTAACCCTAGAATAATGCAGAGCAAACTGGTTGTTGAGCTGCAGGCGCCCAATCCAGCACACACAATTATAACACCTGCATTCAATTCACACACTGAAGAACATAACCCTACAGAAAAGTTCACTTCCAGATAATGAAAAAGTTGGAAGATAACTGCTAATCGCAGAAATTAGAAGGAAAGTTGGCAGTGCAGTGTCTGGTGATAATATGGAAACCAAATAGAGATAGGCTGTCAAACTGAAATTGTTATTGTGCAGACAACACTGTTTAGATTTTAGACTAACAATGGTGGCTGTTCTATCTTGAACACAATTTTGTCTCAATAAAATACTTAAAACAAAAGTGCAAAGATTCCAGTTTTTTCTCATAACAAACATGACTGGAGAGGAGGCAAACATTTCATTAGCATACGAAAGCACCATTTTTCACAATGGTGAATGCTTTAATTAGATGGGATGCTGTGACACAATTTTCTGTGTTAAATGGGATAAATGGGATATTTGTGTTTAGTTATTCTGTGTCAAACACACAGACCAAAGTGGCTTCATCTGTATATAATGCAACACATACTTTATTTATATGGGAAAGACATAAATGATTAGGCAAGTCTGAAGATTCACTGTAATATGTGGCTTCACAACTCCAAAGATTTTGAGGATGTGGAACTAAACATTTCTTTAACACAAACTGTGAAACAATACTTCATATAATTTCCATCTCTGCTGTGGCCCTGTTGTCTGCATTTTTGACCTATTATTGGGGAAAGTGCTCTCTGTATTGAAAGCTATCTGTGCTATACGGTGTAGTGTTCATATTTCATCTCATACATTTGTTGCATTCAGGTTTGGACTGTGATCTTAAGGGCCCCCATCCCAATATCCGCACAGACACACACCCCTGGCAAGATGCACATTGTGATCAGCAGATCATCTGTGGAGAAAATCCCATAAGCAAGTTTTTTTCCTTTCAAAATGTCTCCTTCTGTGCCTCAATTCTGCCCTATCCAAGCAAGTCTACTACAGCACTCTCATAGGAAAATAACAAATCTACTCCATAACAATATCACTCCTGACTACTAACCAACAGAATCACTTATCTTCCTCACACTCTCTGCAGGACTTTGCTGTCTGACATCTTCAAACACAAAACAAAAAAGAAAAATGCGGTACTATGCTCTCACCTATTATCAAGAACATTAAGATATT
The DNA here is from genome assembly GCA_038501925.1 of Xenopus petersii. NCBI lineage: Eukaryota > Metazoa > Chordata > Amphibia > Anura > Pipidae > Xenopus > Xenopus petersii. Next base: position 88,826,407 of record CM076674.1, on the reverse strand, counting down.
TTGTGCTTTAAGCCACTTATGCCACCCCCATTTTGTATGAATTGTATGGTCATCTCCTAATAGTTTAAAATTTTGTTTAGTGGTGACCACAACTTTTTTGCTATAATTCTTCAAAAACAAAATAAAGGTCACCTAGAAGCAGATTACCACCAGTGTCACTTCTTCCTAAGTTAACCACTTCGATTGTCAGGGGACAGGGACCACCTGCATCTTGTGTTTAATACTCAGCGCTTTAACTTGAATTTAACAGTGGTTTGTATTTATCCTGTTTTTTGTTATTGTACTGAACCCTATTTGTTCTATTAATGTGTTGTTATACTGTACAGTGCTGCATGCACAAATAGTGCTTAATAAATAAATAAAAATACATACATAGTTTTGTCACATTTTTCTTTTGGGCTGAGATCTTCAGAGACGGTTTGTTCATTTTTATAAATGTCAGGTAAAGCAATATAAGATGTACCTAGCATGGCATGTTAATATTTATGTTACTGTCCCTTAATTTTCTTTTTTATTGTAAAGACAAATTAAACAAGACTGTTGCATCACAGTGTTAATAAAATTGAAATAATAATATAAATGATAAAAAAATGTAAATAAAAAGTAAACAGTTTTCAATTTGTTCTGTGTAATTACAGTATGTATGAATTCAGTATACAGACAAAAATAGATTTTTTCATTTTATAACATTTGCTAGACTTTTTACATATTATTAACATTGTCACACTTGCTCTGACATTATCCTCATTTATGTTTGACGTGTGCCAAGTAAGTAAAGCTCGACACAGACACTGAGCAATAGAAAAATAAACAGAAAGTAGCATGGTTAAAAGTCGACAGTGCTGGTCTAAATCCGAATGTATATATCCAGGGGCTCCCACTCTAGTCTGTTGCCATTTTGTATATGTGAATGTCAAGCAAGGTGAGTATATATTGATATAACTGCTAAATTATTGCACGGCTCAGTGCAAAGCTGAATTAAAACTAGGAAGGCTTTGGTATGAATTACCATTTTGAATGCACAGCTCAAATGTAAAGAGGCTGTTTTAAGTAAGCCACATTTAATAAAACCCACATTTTATTTTTACAGGAAAATTGCTTAGATATGTACATATTGGAAACATTTTGTTATTATTAACATCACCAGCGGACTAAGACGCCCTCTGTATAATGAGATGCTCCTTATCTGAAAGCCTAATAGGCTATAAAATGTGATTTTATTTTCAATTTCAAATTTTGCCCTGTTTAGTGAAAGAAATAACTAGATATTTCATAATTATAAGAAAAAAAGAAAGAAGTAAAACATATGTTCAGCACAAGCACCTATTCACTTAAGGGATTCTGTAAGGAGAAAACATGTTTTTACAAAATGCATCAGTATTGAAATCTGTTTTCAAACCACTTTATGTATATATATATATATATATATATATATATATATATATATATATATATATATATATATATTGAAACCTGACATGGGGCTAGACATGTTCTTGGTTTTCCAGGTGCCCTCAGTCATGTGATTTGTGTTCTTATAAACTTTAGCTTGTGCCACACTGGGCTGAAACTTGGCCTGCTGATATACACAGGCTGTAAATCAGCCGCTACACAGCAATTATCCGCTTATCTTGTCTGCACATGGAGCCATTGCATTGGTCTGGGTTACAAGCACACACAGTGGATTTGGCACTAAAATGTAAGATTTGCGAAATCCACCATGTGTGCCTTCACCTGGGCCAATACAATGGTTCTGGGTGCAGGTAAGGAGCTGATTGCTGCAGCCTGTGTATTTCAGCAGGTGGAGTTTTGGTCCTGTGTGGCATAAGTCTTACTGCTGCACTGCAAGATAGAGTGATATCACTCCCTCCCTTCTCATCCAGCAGCCTATCAACAAGATAGCAGCTCCCTGACACCTCTGTTAAGGGATACAGCTGCCAGAAATGATAGGAATACCATGTTTTTGTGCTGCTGCTGCTCTGCTTTGGGCTAATAGTACTGCAGATGGAGAAATTGTCCTGTATTTTAGCAAGTGGGGGAACAGGCATACTGCTTCACATTTACTTTAGGGTGATGGCACACGAGAGATATGTTGTCGAATTTCAAAATGGATCATCAAATGGAAAATAAGCATCACCTATCATAGAAATTGATGCTACAGGGCTGATTAATATATTATTATTTGATTCAGGGTACACTGGTTTCTGAGATATTATATAATGAGAATCTAAATTAACTACTTATTAGCCTTGTATCATGACTTACATTTTAAATATTTCGGGGCCCATTCACTAAGCTCGAGTGAAGGAATAGAGGAAAAAAGAAATCGATTTTCGAAATGTTTTTTTTTGGCTACTTCGACCATCGAATTAGCTACTTCGATCATCGAATTAGCTACTTCGACCTTCGACTACGACCTTCAAATCAAACGATTCGAACTAAAAATCGTTTGAATATTCGACCATTCGATAATTGAAGTACTGTATGTTTAAAAATTTCCCCTAGTTCGCCACCTAAAACCTACCGAGGCCAATGTTAGCCTATGGGGAAGGTCCCCATAGGCTTTCCAAGGTTTTTCTGATCGAAGTATAATCCTTCGATCGATGGATTACAATCCTTCGAATCGTTAGATTCAAAGGATTTAATCGCTCGATTGAACGATTATTCCATCGATCAAAGGAATTGTGCAAAATCCTTCGACTTGGTTGCCTTGGGCTGGTACAGAACCCCGAAACATAGCATGAAGCATTTCTAGCCTACTCCTTTATTAAGCTTTAGTTCTCTTTTAATGAATTAACCCTCTATATTTGACCCTTGATACATCTGCCCCTAAGTATACATCAGTTGATCTTGAAAAATAAAATTTTATATGTATATGCAAAAATAAAATTCATCATAAGAATATTTTGTCCGTAATTAATATGTTCATTTCTCCAAAAATGTTTTGCACAACATTTACACATAATTATGTGAGTAGTGAAGAGAATCAAGTGGGAAGACAATAACACAATGAAACATAATGTAAATAACAGTTGTTTGCTACACATGCAAGATTTGCTAGATGTGTAGGTGTTAATATAGTAAATAAATTATAATTTATCATTTGATAGCAGCCTTTTGTATAAAATGCTGTACTACATAGAAATGCAACATACAGTAAGTGCCAGCGGTCAATTTGCTGTACAGGCTGAAATACTTTCTTCAACAAAAAGTGTGTTCTACAGAGATGAAGTGAACTGGTTTAGCCCTTTTTGCTTTGAGTAAGTCTAATCTCCATAAGCTTTTGAGGACATATGCTCAGTTAAAGGCAGATCATTGTCCAATATGGCTACACACTTTATATAGCAACTGCCTGAAAAAGGCATTTCAAGTGGGGGAATCAGTTAATATAGATAGAACCTTCTCGATTCAAGTCACAGTTGATGGTTGCATTAAAACAAATGATTGATATTCCAACGTTCGTCATTCTAGGAATAAAATCTGAACATCTATGGCTAGCTTAATTCATACATACTTTTACCACTGTAAATAATATTGCAAATAAATTTGACAGATAAGCCACATTTTTTCATACGAGGTAGAATGACTTATATCCTTAGTTCTAGGAGTATTGCGTAGTACTAATGGATTCTATATAACAGAAAGGAATGTAAACAACTGCTTTGTTATAGCAAGTTTGCCAGGGGCTAATATTCAGTGACCTTTATCAGCAAATAGTTCTATAGCAGAGCAAACACTGAAATGCAGCATGGGCTTATGAACTTTTATCCAGGGTATGGCTTTGTTTGAGATTCAACTTGTTAAGCAGCCTATTGGGATTTTTCCATACATACTGAGGGTGCAGTGCTCCATTATATAGATGGTGCCGATAAAATGGAATCTTCTCCAAAACTACACATGTTTGCTGAACTGAGTTCACCAAAATAATGCTGAACACTGAACAAATAATATAAAACAATTGACACTGGGCCACACATAATTAAAAGAAAATGGACCCACAGCTTTTCTTCCTTTGAATTGACATTAACAGATAAATTTTAAACACCAAAGTGAAACAAGTTATCCTTCTTATGGACAATGGTTTAGAAGAGGCCTAGGAAAGGAACAGTCAGAAATACTTATGTAACACTGATGATATGTGTCTCTTACTGTGCACCGTCCTCTATAATATAACCCAACTCTATTGTAATAAACAGTTACCTGTTGGGAAGAAACCAGCTTATGGAGCAGTTGTGCAGATAAGAATTTGTTGCCTACAAAATTCTGGTAGTAGCCAGGAAACCAATATTTAGGGTTTTATAGAAACAGGGCCTTACTAGTATAATTATGAACCTGCTATTTGAGCCGGTAAATCAATTTACAAGTCAGCATACATATTTATTTCAATATTAATTCATATTTCTTCTAAGCCACTCATTGCAAGCACAGCTGTTTATATACTTTGTTTAATATAACATTCGTTTTCTTTCCAGTGAGCAAAACAGACACAGTGCCAAAGTACACACAACTTCATTTAACATTGAACATTGATTCTTAAATGAACTCACAGTAATGAAACTCACAATAGAGATTGTGTTAGACAGTTAACTGACAGATGACATTTAGAATGAATTTATACTGTATAAGTAAGACATTTTTGTTAGATTTTGCTCCTTTTTAGTCTTGTTACAAGGACACAGATATTATTAGAACACTGCAATATGTGTGTGTGTTATACTTATACTTATTTTATCCTCTGCTGCTGCTTTTAATCACACACAGATGCATATAACACTTCCATCCCTAAGATCATAACAGTGAAATTAAACTTGAATGCTAACTGATATGCATCACTGCATCCATTCCTAACTGATTCCATAATTGTTTTATAGATTTTATATACTGAAAACTGATTTGATTCAGATTTGCCTCTCTGTCAAGTATGACCTCTGCAATCACACACATTTAAAATGAACTAAAATAAAGACATCACTTCTCTTCCTTTTAACATTTTGTGGCCGTACATTGTCAGCATGGGCACCAATTAAGCAGTAATAAAAAATTACCCATGATTAAAACTTCATCCGGTTTTTCAGTTTTTTCCTGATTGCATTACTTGACCAGTTTAGGCATACTTTTTTTATTCAAGGTGCCTTTAGTAATTATTTCTTTTGGCAGTATTAACATTTTTGTATGTGATCTATAGTAACACTTCTAGCACCACCATCTTTCAGAAGCATTGGATGTAAAACATAAAGCAAAATTCAACTAAACTGGACTTGGACTGTAGTTTATTACCTAGTAATGGTACTTATCAAGCCTGGTTGCTGTATAATATCATAACCGTTTCTCTTTATTTATGCTGGTAGTCTTTTGGGTGGTTATTTATATGTATACCCTGTATGTCTTGCTACATTAATTGTGGCATCAATATAAGCTTTATACTATCCTTTCTTTTTCAATTTGTTTTAAACAAAAGTTTTAACAAACATTTAGGAGTTATTTATTAAAGTCTGAATGGCAAAAAATCGAAAAATTCTAGTTTTTTATTATAAAATCCAAATTTTTTTTTTTTAAAGACAGATGCTGCAAAAAGACTGAATCTGTAAATCTGGCATCTCAGAACTGCCAAGGTTGTATATACTACAGGCCAGTGGGAGAGGTCCCTATCCTATTTGGAAGTTTTTGTGGTCTGTGCTGAAACTAGCCCGAAAATCAGAATATTTCAGACTTTTAGGACAAAAATCCGAAAAATTCTAGCTTTTTGGGAAGAAGTCAGAAAAAAATCATAGTTTGGTTGGATTTTTTAATTTTAAAAAAATCTGAAAAAACTGATTATTTGTTAAATAACGCCCTTATATAACATATAGCCTTCTTTGTTTGCCTTTTTTGCCATTTGAGAGACAAATTGCTGCCCTACCCTTCTAATTCCACATAAGACCATTCTCCATAATCCTAAAATTAGGAAAAAGTCCAAAATGTAATAATAAATAAGTGTAAAAAAAACCCGAGCAGATTTGATCGGAGTTTATAGCTGAAAATATTGAGATAAATGCGGACTTTGATAAATAACCCCCAAAGTTTCTAATTTGCTAACCTTTTAATTTGATCATTAGTGCCAGTGTGAATCAAGACAACAGTGTAATCATTAGGCCTTCACAAAATATGTACAATATTTTCTATAAATATTGTACCCCAGCACCTGGGACACATACGTATTATATGTCAGAAAATGTACAGTATTTACCTTCCTTGTTGCTTTTTTCCTATGCTTTGCAATAGCTTTTCCTAAAGGAATATAGGTCAGAGGGTTACTGTATATGCCATAGAAGCTTTATTACAATGCATAATTTCTAGCACAAGACTTTCTGTGACAATAATTGCCCTTTAATACCTTGTAAATTCCAGTTTTTACCATGGAAATCACAAATTCAGTGTTTGTCACAACAGTCTAACTGTAATGTCTAACTGAACAATTGAGCATGTGAGATAAATAAATCAAACAACAAGGACCCACTAGCATATTTCTCACAAGAAAACCTGAGAGCATGGATAAAAGTTTATTTATTTTATTGAAGCTAAAGGATAAAGACATACAGTGAAGAAATAATCCAAGACATCAAAATAGAATCCTACATAAAAACTAAAGCCTTCCACTGTATAACAGATCTATCTCACACCTAGAAAACTATTTGATACAGAGGTACCCCAATAAGTATAAATACTCTGTGAATAGTTAGCAGGATTAGTATCTTGGTCTGTATGAATACAGTTGAGAGAAAACCATGATTGGCTGCTGCTAGGGCTATATCTTTACCACTTAGGACAGCCAAGTCAATTAACCATTCCTTCAACTTAATCCATGTAAAATTGATGGATTCTGGAACTTGAAATCTCTCTGCTTTGCATTGTGGGTGGTGCACAGATTCTCTGAAAGCAAAGGCACTTCAAGGTCCAGATTCCATGACTTTAACATGAAACAAGGTGAGGAGAGGCTGGATGACTCTGCCCACTTAAGGACGAGAGAGGGAAATGGTCCCTGTGAGTAAAAGTTATGATTAATATATATATTTATTGTGGTGGTTCAGATAGTGGCAGCTTTGCTTCTGGGCAGTTAACGACAGCAACCAGTGATTAACATTTTTCATCCAACTGCAAGTAGAACAATGAAATCAAACATCTGATTGTCATGAGTTACTACCCAAGAGCAAATTTGCCCAGTGTTTATAAATAAAAATGCAGGATTTTTTCCTTTTAAACTCCAACCTTTTTTTATTTACAAAGATACAGAAAAGAAGCAAGGGAACATGGTTCAGTACATTGCTTGAAAGTCAGACGCTTACAGTTTTTTTTTCTAAAATGCATTATAGCAAGCTGGAAAGATGAGCTGCAGAGAGGAACATGCAAAGAAACATCTGAATTAAAAACTATTCTGGTAGGTACAAATAAAGGGTTTATATGGATATATTTGTTTGTAGCATAATCCAACAAATGTAAATTATATGACTATATAATTTCCATTTCTTGTCTAGGTAGTGAGTTCATGCAAAGGTAACTTAATTCCAGGAGGCTCACCACGACAACATTACAGGTTTTGTATATTCAATAGTTTCCAACAAATATTCTATTTTCACTAAGCCCTACAGGTTTCCATTGGCAGCTGGGGATGGTGCATGATGAATTCCTGTTTACTCAATCAATGCGAAGAATCTGAATACAAACTGTGTGATCCTGGGACTGTTTTGACTGTGTCACAATGGGGCTGATTTACAAAGACAGATGCTACATTGCACCCTTAACAACCAATCTGATCTTTGCTTTCATTTTGTAAATTTTAGTAGGCTGGTCAAAGTTAATTGCTGATTAGAACTTACCTCCATGTATATGCCACATATGATTATGTCTCAGTCCTTGCCTATAATAACCTAAGAAAACACCAAAAACTTTGGGATGACTGAATAAATAGGACAAGCAAAAATAACTCATCTCTGATATCTTAAACAAAACAACTAGCCTATTATAACAAAACAAGCCACATACCTGGGACCTAGGAAGTTTGTTAGTAATTATTTTCTGTCCTCTACTGCCTTTCCTTTCTGTTTTCATCTTTCATATCTAAAGATTTTGATTTTACTGACTTTAAGGGCACTTACACACAAATATTTCAATCTGTGGTCCCATGCAGTGGATCTCTCCTGTGTTGTACCCCATGGGAATACAGGTAGAAACACAGCCCCATCTTCCAGATTTACCTATCCTCAACCAGGCACATGGTGGAATGCATCACCTGCACTTCAACACTTGTACTGGCAGTGCGCTAGCAGTGGCTTTGATGAGTGAAGAAGTTTGCAACTGGGGTGGAGGGACAACTGAGGTAGCAGCCCCAGTTGGCCCTGGACAGCCCAGACTAACACTGTATGCCAGCAGGAATTCCTATGTTATACTTGCTGTCCAGTTACTTAATTGCATTGCAAAGGGTATTCTAGTTCACAAGCAATATCTGCTATGGTACTGACTAATAAGAATTAGAATGCATGGCCATAAAAACTGAATAGCATGCACTGAGATTTATTTCTGTTTATGACTCATGTGGAGAACAATCAGCTTCTGATGGAATGAGCTATTCGAAGCAAAGTTAATGCCAGATGCCAACATCGAGTTCCTGTGCCAAATCCCCAGTAAGATCAAAAACAAAACCATAATTTTTTTGCGTTAACTCAGAGTAAAGGTAGCTATATAAAGGAGTGTGGGAAAAACACCTAATACAAATATCTTTCATGTTTTTCCATAACATTCCACTACATCTATCAGATTTTTGGCCTAGGGGGGAACTGTACCTTTAAGAAATTGCTTGGATCTTTGAAACCAGAAAAGAAGGGTTTAACTTAAATGAATCAAGTTGGTATTTTATTATTGTCATAGCGGATTTTCTTTTATTACAAAATGCAAACTGACTTGAATCCTGCTTTCTCGTTTATCAAATGTATCCCATATGCGTTTCTCTCCTTTCGTTTTAGAGTCAACTGCTGCATCCGATCGATCAACAGAAACGGTACATTTTTTAAAAAGCAATAATTATATTTAACTGGATCTTGTATCTGAGTTCCATTGTTTTTTATTCTTTACTGTTTGTTGCAATCTATCAATCAATCATCTTCTATCATTCTCTATATATATCAAATCAAATATCAAATCAGCATAATATGATTATAGTACTAAGCAAATGTACATCCTATTATCTTGTCTACTATGTAGACAGATTCCGCCTTCTATAATAGGAGATGAAGTTTGTTCTTGATTTTATGGCAAACGTCACCAGCAAATTAAAGGTATAAAAGAGGTAAGGGATTTAATTATAATGAAATAGGCTACTGGTCCATGAAATTCTATTAATTTGATTTAGGAGTGGAACTTTCACATACATATATTTGTATCAGTATGATTAACAGTTCCATAGCTAAGAAGCTTTGAATTCGAGATTAGTGATGGGCGAATTTGCGCCGTTTCGCTTCGCCGAAAAATTCGCGAATTTCGCGCGAAATTCGCGAAACGGCGAAAAATTCGCGAAACGGCGCCGGCGTCTCGTTTTTGACGCCGGCGCCCGTTTTTGACGCCGGCGCCCGTTTTTCCGACGCCGGCGCCCGTTTTTGGCGCCGGCGTCCATTTTTTCGAAAAAAAAATTTTTGACGCCGGCGAATTTTTGACGCGAATTTTTGCGGGAGTTTCGCGAATTTATTCGCTGGCGGCGAATCGTGCAAATTCGCCGCGAATTCGCGCCTGGCGAATAAATTCGCCCATCACTATTCGAGATGAGTAAAGCTGACACGAGGTCAGGGCCTGGTTTAATTGGTAACAGTTTCCTAACAGTTTCCTTTAGAAAGCCTTGATTTATTGTAGTTCTCTCTAGATAACTCCAGCATCCTGCCTGCTTTTCTTGAAAAAAGTAATGGTTAAGAAGGCATAGAAATTAGAGGAGCTACAAAGGATACTAGAAAAAAAAATGCTAAGATTTTATTCACTCTGGATGGTTCCAGACTTCTACACACAGGGGTTGTCTAAAAACTTTTTCAGGTTGATTCATTTCCTTCCAACTACTCATTATGCTTCAGTACTTTCATACCTCAGTTCCTCCCCAATCTTTAAAACTACTTATTTTAATCCCTCAGTGTATCAATATAGTGCATATGTATCAATATGTTCACCGCAGTTTGTCAGAGGAAAATTCCAAAAATTCTATACAAGTAAAAAGAGAACTTTGAAGTTATTTGCAGTTATTTTGTCCTTATAGAAACTAAGTACTGTATTAAAGGAAGGCAAAAAAAACAGGCATAACCCCCACATGGAATGCTCCATGTATTTTCCATTGTTGTGAGCTGCAAAAGTGTGTACCCCCAGAATCAGATGAAAAGGTTTTACAGTGCAAGTGGATGTAATAAAAACAATAAAGCTTACAAAATGCAGCCCAATGAAAAAATGTCAGTCTCTTAGATTATTTCTTGCCGACCCCGGCATTTTATATAGAAGGTGGAGGCACCTGCATCCTTGGAATATATTTTATTTTCACAGGAAAAGCACTCTTCCGCCCTTCTGTTCACTTGAATTGCCACCTTCATTCACTAATAGCCACCTGAAGGAAAAGGGGAAAACACATCCACTTAACATTCAGTGCAAGCACGGGGTGATATTCTACATTGCAAACGTATTGCGCTATGTTTGTTTTTTATTTCTGTTGCCACAGGCGCTGATCGCTCCCTATACGTATTCCCTCTTTTGGGGGTTTATATATTCAAGTGGATGTAATGCATGCCATCTAAAAGCCAGCATGTGGTAGAGCCATAAGCATCAACAAGCAGGCTCCTTACTTACTTACATTTATTAGGAGTGCTGGTGGACACAAGTTGTAATGTAACATGAGTAAGAGCTCCTGGCAAGAACAAGGTTTCAATCTTTTCCTTCTGCAGATGCACTGCCAAAGGCACAACCGGACACCAGAGTAGAGTGCAGCTGCTTAGCACAAATATTAAGTATATTGTTTAGCCCATTAACATACAGAGAGCTTGCACCCAGCTTTTATAATACAAACTGTAGAATTTTTTCCTTACTAAGCTCAGTCTAAATTGAACACTTCTGAACTAAATGAATACATACAGAATGGGGAGAAGAAAAAAGTGAACTATATTTGAAGTTCTAAGTGTATCAAAGGACACAAAAAGAAAACTACAGAGGGGAGTACATTTTAGAAGAAGACGAACACTCAAACAAAAGTCCATGCCCTTAAGCTCTCAGGTGGGAAGTTCATGAAACACTACTGCACTTACATTTAAGTAGTTGAATTCAACTCAGTTCAAACAGAAGCACTTGAAGCTGAAAATAACATTTTATTTTTTTTTAATGGTGAGAAAAAGCAAAAGGATATTTTAAGAAGATTTCTTTATGGAATTCCTCAAAATATTATTTGTATCATCTTTCTATAATACCTCTCTAGTTTACATTAGTGATGGGCGAATAGATTCGCAGGCGAGAATTCACTACGAATTTCCGTGTTTGGTCACCAGTGAATAAATTCTCCAGTAAAAAATCACCTGCATCAAAAAAAAATTTGCTCATGTCAGAATAGTCATGCGCATAAAAATTGACGTGCGTCAAAATAATTTGCACGCCCATTGACTTTAATGCATTTGGAGAAAATAGGCATGCGTAAAAATTTGTTGCTGGTGTCAAAATTGACGCGCGTCAAAATTATTTTGACGGCAATTGACTTCAATGCCATTTGCAAATTTTTCGCTGTTTTGCGAATTTTGCGGTACATACAAAAATACAAATTCGCCCATCACTACATTACATTCTTACTTTGTATATTTAACCCCTTCCTTTACTTACTTACACTATGTTGATACCTTTTCTCCGATTTTTCATGTTCATTTACAGTCTCCTCCCTTTATTCCCTGATCCTTCTCACAATTGTGTGTTGAGCACAAGCATTAAGCTAATATTAAAAAAGGAGGCATGTATATTGGCCCTTTTATTTTATGTAGTCTCCCTGCTACATAAAATAGTAGATCCTATACCTGTACTACATTTGCCTATTAATCTTACAATGTTACTACATAATAAGCACATGTCACAATGGCTTAAAGCAATTACTAGGGAGCATGGGGTGAGAGTAAAATATATTCCACTAATTAAGGGAAACATGATTCAACACCCAAAAGAAACAAATACAGGTATAGTATTAGTTATCTGTAACTATCCAGAAAGATCTGAATTATGGGAAGGACATTTCCCATAGACTCCATTCTCATCAAATAATAGTGTGTATTCAAATGCACATATACCTTTACACACAATTTCTATGTAGTTAAGACACATTATAGTGCTCATTAATGACTGCAAACGCAGCGGGCAACTTGTACATTTCCCCACAGTGAATTGCATGGGAAACCACTTTAGTTATTTGCATCCAAACACACTCTTTGCATTTATAATTGTGCTCAGAGTCACTTCGACCTAACCCTCTGTTCTGAATCAGGCAGTGTAACACCTATTGATGCAGGGGAACCCTGGTTTAACTGCTCCCTCCTGACCAGGCAGTAGCTCCTGGGTTTCCACAGTGTCCTGTATCAATAAGAACAGCTCAGTTGTGCCAAATGAATATGGTGCACACTTCACTCACACTCCAAACACGGCAGTGATGACAGCAAGACTTTAGGGCAGGTGAAGCACACACTCAATTGTGTTAATTTTGTCAAATCTTGCAGTTATGCTGGACACAGCAGGATTGCAGCAGATTCAACACCTTTTTGCACCCACAATGACACTGGAATCCTGTGAAAAAACACTGCACTGTGGTGATTGCACAGGCTCCAGTTATAAATCAGTTAACCTTCCCAACTACGTCTCCTCTGAGAGTCTTAGACAGCTGAGGCAACTTGAAGGCTCGGAGTCAAATAGAATTTCTGTGCTGGTTAGAAGTGATTATACTTCTTTCACAGGTCTTCACTTTCTGCTACACTTTTTTGCCTAATAAATGTATCAACATAATTTAATCATCAATGTCCTCAGGTCATCTTGCTCCCATGACCTTTACAAACTGAACTTTCCTGTCAAAGACAATTTATTCATGTTATTTCCAAGTAATCCTATCTCTGAGCCAGACTCAAAAGGTATTTCTTGCTTGTTATGCCGGTGGCAAAGTCTCCTATGCTACATATAAACAATGTTTAAGTACAGATTCAAATTTAATCAAAAACACGTGAAATTTAATTATTTATGTAGGCAGACATACATAAACGAAACCTGATCCTAGAATCACAGCTCTGTGGAATTTCAAATACTGCTGTCTTTAGGAGGGGGGAAAATAAGGTGAGGATTTATCAGAGGATAGTTCTATTGGAAAGTTATCACCGCCTAAAATCTCAGTGCTTTCTCATACCTGTAATTTATATTGTGGGAAAACAAAAACATAAATAACTTGGCTGAAGCGGAAATAAATCAAGTGAAGGGAATAGCAAACTTCTACACTATCCCTACAGCACGTTCTTACCAGCTTCCATAGCTAAGATGCCACAGTCACTACACTCCCAATTCCTTTTTATTGACAGAATATGTGAGTATTTGTCCTGCACGCTGAAATCTTTGCTTACTGAAAAGCAGAGAGCCCATGTGTGTGTAAAGGCAAGACACCGGACATATCTATACATGATTATTATTATTCATGATTTATACAGCGCTGACATATTCCACAGAGTTTACACCATTAGCATCAGTCTCTGTTCCAGTGGAATTTGCAAATTCACATTCTATCACATTTACACCCACAAAGGTCAGTTTTATCAGGAGCCGGTAAACTGCCTGTATGTTCTGCGGTGTGAGAGGAAACCCATGCAAGTGCAGGGATAGCATACAATCTCACTACAGACACTGCCCTGACTGGGAACCTAGGACTCTAGGTATGGCAGTAATGCTGCCCCACCATCTAGTTCAGAGCCACAAAGAAGCATATTACTCCTTCTTAAAGGGGTGGTTCACATTTACATTCACTTTTAGTATATTATAGAAAAGCTAATTCTAAGCAACTTTTCAATTAGGCTTCCTTTTTCTTTTTTTTTATAGTTTTTGAATTATTTGCCTTTATCTGACTCTTTCCAGTTTTCAAATGGGGTCACTGACCCCATCTAAAAAAAACAAATGTTTTGTAAGGCTACACATTTATTGATATTGCTACTAAGTGCTCATCTTTGTTTAAAATTGCTTTGTATCCGTTCTGTGCATGTTTGACTTTCTTGAGCCACAAATCACCTGAAGCATTTTCTTCACTGGTATACATATATATATATATATATATATATATATATATATATATATATATATATATATCACTTCTTTCTTTCTTTCTGCCATGAAATCACTGTGCATTGATAGACACGGAATAAGCCTGTTAGCAAATTTGGTCATAAAAAGCACACTTTAAATAAATCTGCCACGGCAAAAAAATTGTTGCACGTCAAAACTGCATTGCGCATAAAAATTGTCACATGTCAAAATTATTTGGATGCCCATTGACTTTAATGCATTTGGACAAAATAGTTGCGCATATGAAAATTGTTGCTTGTGTCAAAAACTGTTGACTTCAATGCGTTTCACAATTTTTTTTGCCGTTTCGTGAATTAGAAGAAAAACAGGACAGATTCGCCCATCACTATTCACCACCTAAAACCTGCCGAGTTAATTTACTAGCCAATGGCTTGGACCATTGAACCATTTGAACATGTTTAATTGCCTTCCTGACATTCAAGGTTTTTTTCAGAGGAAAACTCAATACGAATTTGAATTTTCAAGCGTTCTAATTCGATGGAATATTAGATGTTCAAGTTTTCCCCATGCGAGTTGAATTTATTAGAGTTAAAAAAATTAAAAAATATCTTAAAAAAAATTTGTTAAAATTTTTTTAAAAAAAAGTTAAAAAAATTAACATAACTTCAGATTTCGATCTTTGATAAATTTTAAAACACCAGCTGCAGTTGCGTCAGGCGCATCTTCCCCCCATAGATTCAACAAAGCTTGAATTAAGGGGAAAATGCTGCTGGCGGTTAAAAACAATACCACAGAGACTTCGTCCAAAATTGCACTGTGCACACTGTGTTTATGGGAAGTGCTGTATATGACCTGTGATAATTTTGCAGGCACCTGCACATTCAACATATTTACTTGTTGCTCATAGAACAGTTATATCAGCTCTTGGTGGGGGTTATGAGCAGAGGAATTTTTATGTTTGGGAGAGATTATTTCAGAGAGCACATAACAATGCACAAGAAATTAAAAGCAAACAAAGAGGCACCCAAAATCAATATCTATGTAGACTGTTCATGTTTACCAAACTTTCATTCATGTATTTCATTGAGTCAAAAAATCTAAGCAGAGATAAAGAAAAAGAAGGAATAAGGTGTGGCATGCCAGGTATCGCATGTATGAAAAGTCTGTTATTTAAATTAGAACTACCCAATTAAACAACAGAAAAGGGGATTTTTAAACTTCCAAGAGCCCAACAGTCCTTTCTTACATAATATTTAAAAAAAACACAATCATTACTGTCATTGCCTTTGAATATGAAATATGGATGATTCTGTAGCTTTCAGCAGTAAAATGTGTAGAGTTTATTTACATTGTAATCATCAAAATTACAGAGAGAAATGATCTGAAAAATAAAATATATTATTATGAACTGGTTCCTGGTCAAGTGATTTATTTGACATTAAAAAATAATCTTCTCTGTAAAAGTACTTTCAATTGACTTCACAGTCCTGAATGAGGAGTACGGAGACTATTGCTGGTATCATTTTCCAGCAGTTTTGCTGAATAGAAGGTAGACCATTTTTTTTAATGGATAGAGCCATACAGTGAAAAATACATAGCAATCATTCTTGGGTGATATTAAGGCCAAAACATCTTCTTTATACTGTATGTTGTGAATGCTATAAACATGTGAGAGCAAACACCAAAATACTCATCAGAAACAGAGATAAGGAGTCTGAGTCTGAAGAGGAAAAGTTTAGCAATGAATTACATTTCTCTGTTCACTTCCTCAACTTAACTGCAAAGAAGGAGAGTCTCTCTCCTAATGATGAAAAAAAGAGGCAAGTAATGATCAAGCTGTTCTGCTGTCTTGTGTGCCATTCACTTGCTGTACTTTCTAAATTAGATTCAGAACAGATACTACTCTTAACAGGAAGGCCTGCTTTAGACCAAACTCACTTCTTATCTTAATTTGTCCTTTTTTCCAACTGTCTAAATTCACTTTAACCATTGTTTCATGCGTAATTATAACGCAACACATGGTTCAAGTAATTGCAGTGCTGTGTATTACTGAATTTGATAAACAATGATTTGACTGCTTGGTATATAGAACAATGAATCATTAACATGACTGCTGTCTTCAAAATATGATTGATCTCAGGAAAGACCAGTCTTCAGACTGGCCATGCGTGGAGATAAGCGGTCAGGAACATTATCCTTTGACACTATTACCTGCCATATCGTTAATGTTGTTGTTGTTGTTTTTCCTCCAGCTCATTTGAGCCATGTCAAAACCAACCAAAATTAAACCTAGCTTTCTCAAGTTGACTTCAATGGGAAACACCTACAAATGCTAATACTGGTGCTTTTCCATCCAAAAAATACTTCAGTCGGTCAGGCACAAATACTGACATAACAGGCTTTTTCCAACTAAGTAAATAAGTAGTGACAAGCAGATATTTCTGGTGCTTTAGATGGCTTACATGTATCCCTTGCGCTACCCCAGCCTTAGGCAACCTGTGCAGTTAGGACGCCACAAGCAGGTTTTGTAACAGCTCACTTCACGAGTGTGAGGTGGGATCAGACTGGTAGTAGAGCAGCCAGAGGCTCCAACGAGAAGACCAATAAGGTTTAAGGTGGTGTCAATGCCACTGGTATAGGGACTCAACAGACAGGCTCAGGAATAGGGAGATTTTTGGAGTAATTCCTCGCTGTGAGCATGACCTAGTACTGGGGATTGCTTCACCAAGACTGCAAGTACTACCTCTGAGGTGAACACTTCAGATGATATATTACTGGTATGTTCCCCTGAGAATGGTCACATTCAGTAATTGAAACATTGGGCTTTTGATCCAATAAAAATATGGTAGGTGTATAGATCTGTTGAGTGCTGTACTTTTGAGTACAGTATAGCGCTTTGACCCCTCCTGTGAATACAATGCTACTGATGTTTGGCAGTACTGTATTAATTGAGGATGGAGGGTGGATGGGATATAGGAGACTCAGGGACCTCCCACAGCTTGTGCATTATTCAGAGACCCCTTTATTTGCTAGCTGCTTTTGCACTGAGAGTACATAGTGAGAAGTGGCTTCAGTTTCCATAGTGTTCTCAGCACAGAACACTATGGAAATCACAAATGACCAATGCATTAAGTGTGAAGTTTATGTTGTGTGAGTAGGTAGAATAAAAAGAAATCCAATATTACATTTATATGTTCTTTTCTGTTAATAGAATCCTTAACTTATACCTTAGTATCTGGGTTTAGTTAGCTGTTATTTTATAAATAACCATGGCCATCACTTTAGTTAAATTATAGTTTATTTGCATAAGAAATGCTATAAGGGGAATGTTGTTTGGGTAATGGGAAGAGGACCACTCTGAAAGTTCAAAGCATGGTTTGTATTAACATTTGTTATGATTTGTTTTACCTATACATCCTAAAACTAATATACAGAAAGACTATTCATTCTTGGGCATCAGGAGTGCAAGTACACTTAAGGAGAAAAGTGCAGACGCATCAAATAAACAAGTGGCCACAGAAATAGTAAAAAAAGCACTACTCATTTTTATAATTCATCTGTGGTTTGAGCAGTAAAACTGAAAATACTTTTAATAACACAATCCATGAGCTTTATAATAGGATACACATTGCGTTCTGACACTTCACTCTGACATGCACCAGATGACTCCAGTTAACGTTTTTCTAAGGGAATTGAAACAGCAGTACAGTGATAAAATTAAAGATAGTCAGAAGCTTCTGTAAGAAAATGATGTTATTGTTATTATCAGATCCATTACTCTTGAGCTACTGGCTAGCTTACGTGCCCTACTGTCCATCTCTGGACATAGTTATATTATTTCAAATACCTGGTATTATTTCATTAGATATTGAGCTCAGCCAGTTCCTCGTGGGACTTGAAACACACATAGCAATGGAGCAATCAGTTTTGAAGTCACAATCCAGCACACTACATATATTGAAAGCAGTATTAGAGAATGTGGTGCATTGTTTAAACTTTCATTCATGTTAACCCTTCCCAGACACCCTGGTATGCCAGAGGCACATTTTATAGGCTGGTATTGATGTCAGTGAATGGTATATATTCTTCTTTGATCATAAATTGCTACATATATCAAATTAACTAATAAATGGGAACAATAGGGGCTAAGGTTACTACTCACCATAAAATAAATCAGGCTTATAAATCTTTTATATAAATGACACACTCAAGAGAAGTGTTTATAAGCATCTCAGAGTTAGCCAAAGCCGCAGCCTATATGAATAAAAATGCAATGAAAAGAACAGGGCCTGCAGAAATATAAGATCCCATTATGAGTTAGCTGTCATACATGGCACATTACATGGTTTCTCATGAGACTGACCCTAGCTTGTATAGTTCTTGGCGGGTATGTGACAAGCATTTGAAATTTGAAATGTGATAAATGTGAACTTGAGTTAATTCAGTGTGTATTAGCTATACATAAATGAATAGCCAAAGGAAAGTTTCTGCTCATCACTACAATATGTATATAATGATGTGGGGGCTCAGTGAGAGTGTGACTACATAATCTTCATCATCATTTATTTATATAGCACCAGCAAATCACATGGGACTTTACAGTAATTTATAATGAACAAGGATCTTACAAAATTTAACAAACAGGGGTTTACAGAGCAAGAATAGAATAAGTGGGCTCTACTCTACAAGAGTTTACAATCTAAAGGATTGGGAGACCATTAAAACATATGGATTATAGAAACAAATTGGTGGTTTATGTTACATTAATGTCAAGATGTATTGAATAAACTACCCTTATTCGATTCCCCTAAACAGGGGGGTCTTTTGAAAGTTTGTGTTTGAAAGTGTTTGAAAGTTTGAAAGGAAAGGGAGATTCTGATAGCTCCAGGCACAAGATACAGAGACAGGAAGAAGATTGGAGTTGTGGAAGGCAATATGTTGGAACCCCCATAAAGTTAACAGTTGCAGTAGTCAAGTCCGAAAATAATAAGAGCCTAAAAAGGTGTTTCAGTTGAGATGAATCTGACAAGATTTGGCAAGTGTTTGGATGTGCAGTGAAAAAAACAGATGGTAGTTCAAGACAATTCCTAGATTGTGTGTCTGTGTGGGTGATTTTATTGAGACCTGAGGGACAGGAGACAATGATGGAGGTATACATGATGAATTCTGTTTTAGAAAGATTCCATTTCTAATGGTACGGTGGCATTCTGGAGGAGCTAAACACCCTGTAGAAAGTGAAAACAATACACTGACTGCCAGGGAATGTTGGTCTCCGAATAAGCAAGAAACCAAATTATAACCTTTATGAAACTAATAAAGCTGTTCCCCTGGTATTTGTAAGGCCACTGTCAAACATTACATGAAATAATCCTATAGATAAAACTACATAGATTTTATTAAAACTTCTTTAGAAAACACTTCCCATTCCCATAAAACCACGAAGCGGGGGATACAAGGAGGGCCCCTCCCTACCGTTAACAATGTGCTGCTGATTAGTAGTGATAAAGAAATATAACCTAAGCACAGTTTTATACATAGAACTAAATTCACAAGTTCCAAAGGATAATAAGGCAGGATTTGAATCAATCACAGTGCTTCATTATACCAAATAAACTATTTTTAAAATAGGCATCATTACTGAGCCACTGTGCTGGACTGTGTAGCCTCCAAGTAACCTTATAGTTAAATGCATTCACCAGGAGTGCAGTTCTTAAAATCACCAGTGTCTAATAACCAGTATTGCTCCTATGGAGGAAACTTATTTAATCATATTTGTCCCAGTTTTATTCATATCATTGCTTTCATTATGAAGTTGTATAACTAAACAGCAGCCAGGTTTTCACTTTGTGACCAATATATAAAGTTATAGTTATCTTGTTCTGTTCCGATGCCAAACCTTCTGGAACATCAATTATGGTTTGCTGGAATACCAGCTATCGCCGTGCATTTGCTGTGTCATGTGGTGGATTACACAATATACGCAGTCTAATCTGTACCATCCGCCATCTCAATATTCCTTAGGGTGTTGACACACACACACTAAGATTCCGTGGAGATTAGTCGCCCAGCAACAAATCTTCTCTTATTCGGGCAATTAATGTCCCTGAAAAGCCTACCCGCCAGCTAGAATGTAAATCGCTGGTGGGATGGTACTTGGAGCACTTTCTTTTCCAAAGTCACCCGAAGTTGCCTCACTTACAGGAGCCCCTGCACCTCCTCCTGAACAAACTCCCTGACAGATGTTTGACCAGCAAACGCGGCTTTCTCAAGGGGTTGAGTGTTGCAAGAAGTGGCCTCCTTGTTAAGCATATCAGTTACCATAGCAACTCATTCCAAATTATCTATTGGCAAATCTGTTGGGGGAAGCCAGTCTGCAGGGGCTTCAGAAGGAAATAATGAGTGAGATGCAGGACCAGGCAGTTGTAAACAAGCCTTTCCAGCAATTTGGAGAAGGGAAAAAAGGGAAAAAGTGAAGGGAAACTGGATGATAGCTGGCAGGAGAGCTGGGATCAAGGGAATGTTTTTTGAGGATAGGAGTGATTAGTGCTTGTATAAAGATGGAAAAGTACCAGTAGAAAGTGAAAGGTTAAGTGCCAGGCTGAGTGAAGTTGAGAATATATTGGGTCGAGGGAGCAAGTTGTGGGGTTGGACCTGACCAGAAGTTGGCTTACTTAATCTATTGTTGCAGGGATAACATAGTGTAACATGGATGTGACAGTAGTGCAAGTTAATTTGAGACTGTCAGGAAAAATGGTATGCTCATTGCTCAGTATAATGAGATCAGTCTTGCCATTAAAGAAATTAGCAAGGTCTTGAGCAGTTACAGTAATGGTTGGAGGGTGGAGTATATGTATAACAACCAACCGTGTCCCAGTATACCAAGCCAGATATTCTTTGCCTAACCAGGTGGAATAAACATAGCTTTGTGTACTAAAGTCAAGAAATTACTGGTTTGTATATAGTATATTGGTTAGTTTATTTTCAATTATAAACCCTAAAACCACATTGGAACTTGAATGGCAGTCCCTATGGCTACAATGTATTATATTTGTTTGTTTTATACAAGGTAACAGTGCTTTTTATTTAAATACATTAAAAAATCCCTTAATTTTTATATTGTTACTGGCCCTTTAAGGAACTATTCCTAACAGGCTGCAAACATAACTTTAAGTAGAAAAAAGCAAATAAGTACATTTTTTCGTTTCGCAGCTCCATATTTTTTTGTTGGGAAATATGTTAAATCTACATAAAGCCTTACAGAACATTCTTTATAACTTACATTTAATTATATTGTCCCTACTGTACACTGTTAGGCAAACTCACATAATTAAGCAGAGAAAAGTAAAGGGGATATTAAAAATTAAATTAAAATATCTCCATCAAAAGGAAGCAGAATCTATTAATATTGCTTTTTTTCCTCTAGCCGTGTTTAAATGGATTACTATAACTTTAAAGTTGAAGTGAATGTAATGTGAATTGTACATCCCCTGCCAGTCATCACTAATGCATTACCTAAAGCAGCCTCACAGAACAGCAATAGTTTGAACTGAACTGTTTTTCTGTGCTCGTATTTTGGCTGCAATTTGCGGAAGAATTTAATAATACAGTGAACATTAGAGAACAAAATGAGCATGCAGACATTTCATTACCATACAAAGGCAGCAAATGATATGCAGGTGTCCTGAATGAATTAACAGACTCTGAATCCTTAGTAGTGTATAATCTGAGAGTGATACAACACTGCATGTAATGAATGCTACCAGCACATGAACAAAAGAATAGCAAATGAACACTAATAATACTGACAGGTAATGTAAAAAAAAGAACAACGTTTGCTCCAGGTCTACACACCCATAGCCACATGTTTGTAAACGCTGCCTGCTGTTTGGTTGTTACGGGTTACTGTAGCAAACTTTGCATCTTTTTGGGTTTTTTAATCATTTAATTTCATTAGACAACACCTCTAATGGCAAAGATAAAAGACAGAAAAATACAGTAAACAGTATACAAATATCAAAAAATGTGAGCTTTGTAAAAGTACAAAGGGATATGTTGGGCTAGACAATTCTAAAACTGAAGAAATCTTGGTATTTCACCTTTCAAGTTAACTTTTATTATATTGTAGAATGGTTGATTCTAGGCAAGTTTTCAATGGGTCTTAATTTTTCTTTTTTTTATCGTTTTTTAATTATTTGCATTCTTCTAGCTTTCAAAAGGGGACCCCTTCTAAAAATAAATGCTCTGTAAGGCTTAAAATGTATTGTTATTGCTAATTTTTACTACTCATTTTTCTATTCAGGCCCTCTCCTATTCATATTCCAGTTTCTTTTTCAAATCAATGCATGGTTGCTAGGGTAATTTGGACCTAGCAAAAAGCTAAATAACTCAAAAAACACAAAAAACAAATGCAAATTGTCTCAGAATATCATTCTCCACATCATATCAAAAGTTAATTTTAAGGTAAACAACCCCTTTAACAACCAGTACCACCAAAATGTGAATAAACATACTGTATATTTTTTATATTTAGGGGCAGATTTAATACTTTTTGCTTTGCCTTTTTGTCTTGATTCAGTTAAATCTCTACAAAAATGTCTGCAGGTTTTAGGTGGTGAGATGTTTATGTATTAAAAAATGCAGTTGTGGAAAAACTGCTATCTCAAAAAAACGTGAGATTAATAATTCTACCTGTTAAAGTTCGTAACTGTCAAACCAGCACCTACAATTAAACTTGACAACAAACATCTAATTTTATTCGATAATTTTTAGTTTATAATTAAGTAGAGAGCTAATAAAAACTTTCAGTCCCTGTTTATCTCTCTAGTTAATTATTGTTATTCACTATATAAACAAGTTCCTTGTTGCCGTCTTTTAACTTGAATGGCTGCCCCTTAAAACAAAAATCTGTACCAGTGAAATACATTAAATTTCAATGCATAGTCATATAGCAATTTATCTTCTTCTCCTTACACCAAAGAGGAGATAAAAGCTGAAGGCTAGAAATTAAACAGTTGGAGGACATTATGTCTAATATGTTGTTTGCTAGTTCAAGGAGAAAATTAAGAGATAAAACTAAAAGAAAAGATGAATTAGACTCGCAGAACAGATGATACAGAACAGATCTTTCTAACAGAGCAGCACAAACGTAAATGTTTCATTATCTTTATTTTCTAGCACAGGTGTAGTAGTAGTGAATGGTTAATTAACTCATTTGTTAGTGAATAGTTAATGAACTTGTTTGTTAGTGAATTGTTAATTAACTAATTTTTTCCCAAGTAAGAAAATCCCTGACAGTAATGCAGCCATTAATACTTGTAGCTAAAAAACAATGGTACCTTGGTGCTTAGTTCTTAGTGTAGGTGTGGTGGTATTGTTACAATGCACAAATACTCACCTGATAGAATAGATTTGAAACAATCTTTTACAAGAATAATTCAGTTCAGGCCTGGCTGAAAAGTACTTATACTGTATATATTGTAAACTCTACAATATAGGTTTATTTCATGCTTTGTTTCAAAAAGGGTGTTATAACCCCCTTAAGTTTTTTTTTTGTCATAAATTCTGGGACCTACTGAGGTGAACAGCTTAACCATGTTGAGCCCACATTAAAGGAGCAGTATTATCAAATAAAGAAGTATTTGCTTTTGCATGGTTCAGTTACAAAATCCTACATTAATATTATCAGACTTATCAGCTTTTCCAGAGTCTGAACAAATGTTCCCAAACCAGTTAGGGTGGAAATAAGGGGCAATGGACATCTGCTATCTTAGATAAACCTGATGGTAAGATTGGGGTGAAAAAATATAAATATATACAGTCCAGAAGTCCTTAACGCACACTGTAATATATATCTAACTGAGTCAATACCTGGGTGCTATCTTTACTGGCAAAATTATCCAAATAGCAAAGGAAAAAAGATGCACACCAGGATTTGTATACAAAAAGTTAAAATTCCATATTTATTGGTTTACATTAAAAAATCGGCCAACGTTTTGGTCTGCTCCTTTATCAAGATGAGTCTGAATGAGTTCTTATTTAACGGAGAAGGAAAGTCATTAACAACATGGGTTAGACATATCGGCCATTATAGCAATACTACCATATTCCCCCAGTGCGGTTTTGTGATCCATAGTTTGTCTAGGAAACAGCAAAGTGCCAGCAAAGAATCAAGTACCTCTATTCACTTCCTGTGCAGCTTCCTTTTCTCCTGTAGCAGTGTGCTGCATTCCATAGCTGTCCAAGTACTTTTTTTCTAATTTGCATAATGCTGCATTTCAAAGGTGGATTACTCATGTCAGAACAAACTTCTGGGGAAAAGGACTCCTTTAAAACATCCAAATGAGCTTACAGTATAGGTTTATTTCATAGCAGGTGTTATAGCCCCTTCAAGTCTCTTTGTAGAAAATGAGACCTACGAAGACAAAAAGCATGACCATTTTGAGCCCACATTGAAAGGACGCTATCAGTAAAACAATTAGTTTTTTGCATGGTGCAGTGAATTTTTTGCATGGTGCAGTGAATCATTGTAGAAAAATGCTAAATTATTATTATTATATTTATCATCTTGGGTTACTTGGAGGACTGGTGGAGTAGCTCAGTCTGAAGGCTAGTTAGGATGAGAATTTAGGCGATAGTACATTTGCTCTACTAGATAGAAATTATGATGAGACCTAGGGTGAATATTTATATGCAGTTATCAAGCCAGGCAGAGAATCAGCTGTAGACAAGCCACCAACAAGAAGCCCCAACTGACATCAAGCTGTCCAAATTGAGAAGTGGAGAGAAGCCATTGAGGTCTAAAACAACGTAACAAGGAATAGACAAGAGGAGGTCAGACAGACCGAAGTCAGGACAGGCAGCACAGGATCAGGTTCAGACAGAAGCTTGGGCCAGGTGGAAAGCAAGGAGAGTCAAACAGACAGAAATTAATCAGAACAGAGAGTCAATCAGAAACAAGCTTCAGGAACTAGCTTGATAAACAAGCAGTGAGTGCATGGAGTGCATTGTTTGGTCCCTTTAATTAGGCCTGGGAGTGCTTCAAAATGCATACCGCATCATAACGCCACGTCATAACATATTTCACTTCCCAATGCATGCAGCTCTGTACCATACAGCGCATGTGAAGTTGGTGTAGAGAAGAAGATCTAGGTAAGCATTCTTACAGCACTCTTAGATATTCTTGAAATTATGACTGACAATTTCCTATATCTATACCAATTTTATGAACTAGGACCTGACCAAAGGTTGAACCTTCAATTAACCTGAAAAGTATTATTTTAAAATGCAGCTGGCACAGGCATTTCTGTTGCTTCCCATTCAAAAAGAAAGAGCAATTTTGAGAGTTTTGTTGGCTACAAAATAGTCAGGCAGCAAAATGCCCAAAACCCTCTGTGCTCTATTACCCTAAAACTTCCCTATTTCAAGAATGTACATTTAAATTTTTCAATCAATCAATATATATTTTTTATTTAGTAAATGCTGTACATTTAGGGGGTTATTTACTAAAATCCAATTTTATCAATTTTTTTTAATAAAGAAAGCTCAATCAAACTCCCATACCTGATTTTACCTTATTTATCATTAAAATAACTTGAAAAAGTCAGGTTGGTAAAAAAAATTTTTATAAAATCGAGAGAAAACTCGAATCATATGGATTTTTTAGACCTTACTCCCAAATTGCTTGATTTTTTTTTTGGGTTTGTCGCACAAAATCCCAAATTTTTTCAGATTACCGAGCTAAACCCAGCACAGACCACAATATCTTAAAATGGCATCTGCCATTGACTTATACCTGACCTCGACAGGTTTGAGATGGCGAATTTTCAGATTCTGACTTTTTGCAGCATCAGGGTATAATAAATCTCAAAAATTTTATTTTTTTCCCACGAAAAATGTCAATAATTGCCCAAAAAAGTGTGACCAGAAAAAATGGAATTTAGTACATAATCGTAGAAGGGAGTCAAGGGTGTCAAAAAGATAATGACTCAAAAATTTACAAAAATGAATAAACATAAGCCACGGAAATTACAATATATAGTCTTCTGATCATTTATTTTACTCATATGGTGTAAAACTACCCCCTGCTAGTTCCACTTAAGACTTCAAATAAGTCTATTACATGCTTCCAGGTTTTTTGTTAAGCAGAAGTGGTCTCTAGATATTTATAAAAGATATTTTGAAGTTCATTTGAAGTTTTCTTTTTTCTGGAAATATTGAACTTGGCACGGCTTCTTCCAAGCTATGTTTGATTTTAGGATAGTCAAAAAGAAAATATATGAAAATGCTTTTGTTCTGGAGCAAATGTTTTTAATCTGTCATGAATGTGTACTGTTAAGGTAAAAAGTGTTTAGTATTAGCCTTTTTCACAGGATTCATCAAGGAAGTGCTTGGGATTTGGTAGAAGGGGGTAAAAAGGCAATATATATTTTAACAGCAAAGTGTTTCTTTTTTCAATTTAAAAATATACCACTCCATAATATGTATATTGATTTTGGAATCAACAGTGCAAGTCCCTTCAAATCATCACCTAGGTTGGAAATAAATCAACACTTTCTGTTAAAGGAAAAAGTAAGCACACAATTCAAACTGCATAGCTTGCTTTTTCCATCTGGAGAATGTTTTTCCAACCTTATAAACTTAGAGGTATGTATATTACAATAAAAATAATGAAAATGAAGGTATGTGCTTATAAACTTTGTCTCTAAAGTGTAACTAATAACTAATCTTAGAGCTATGTACCTTAGAAAAATATATTTAAAAAAAAAAAAAAAAAACAGAAATCAAAACATTATGTGCTAGCAGACATAAACTCTGAAGTGAGTCTCTGAACTCTTAATTGTTTGCAATAAAAAAATATCAAAAATATGTAATGCAGAAATAGTTAAGGCAACGTCATTTTATACGCTGTACAGTATCAGCATATTAATATCAGGAATCCTCTTTTAAACCCCTTGCTTTGTTTTTGGCACATCTTGGTAAGTTTCTGCCTAAGATGGCAAGCCTACTGGCATCCCAACTCATTCTCAACACTTACCTCATGCACATGGAAACAAATACAATTGCACTCTGTCCACTGACACATTTTCAGTAGATTCTAGAGGACGCCTTTTAATAATGCCTTTTTCATTGCAGACATGGTATTGGCCATAATTAGGTCAAGAAATATGATGGCAAGAGGTAATGCAAAAGAAGCACCAAAGGGACAATAGAGTAGTAATTTACTTCATGCAGTGTGCAAAATGCAATTTCAGATTCTAGCGTTGTCTTTTGCCAACAAAGCAGGATTTTCCCCATAATTCTAGTGAAATTATGTGCACAAGGGGACAATGATTCTACGCAGGCTGCTGTGGGAACTCGGGAACTACCATCACCTTTGGAGGTGGCAATATCTCCAGGATTCCCCTGCATCAACAGATGCACTTGTGCAAGATTTGTCGGCAGGATGAAGGCAGCAGTGCTGAGTGCAACTATAAGGACTGTGGCAAACTTTGTGTGACCACAACTGCACTTATGGTACGTAAATCTTTCATGAATGAACCACTGCTATAAGAAGAAGCTTCAATGTTGAGTACAGGTATTTTGGGATGCACCAAAAAGCTCTCAATGCATCCCCATGACAAACTGCTTTTAAAGCTTCAGTTGGTAATAAAAAAAAAGTGTTTCTTAAAGAGAGATGAATGTATCTTCTCTTAAATGGAATATAGTACAGGTGTGAAATTATATTTTAAATTCTGCAATTTATGTTAATTGTAATGTTCACATTTAATGACAGACAAAACCTACCACATCACAAGCAAGGTCATTGGTATTTGCCAGCACAGAGATTAAGTGGAAATACACTGCTTTAGTACAAAAAAAAACAATAAAACATTTTTTAACATATCTTCCATTCTCTCAGGCAGATCGTCTTTATTTCTCACTTTACCACTTCCCCCTCCTGAAAACCTTCCCTGAACATGACTATAACAGACAATTATCATTCTGTATTGGAAATTATGTAAATCATAGGTTTTCAAGCAGATGTTAAGAGGAGGTTAAATGTTGCAGCAAAGACTTAAGATTTACAGGCAAATATCATGCAAATGGAAACACGTATGGTGCTAGTGCGTTGAATTAGCATCATCATATCATGCCCCTTTGGGAATGCTGCAGCTGCCTGATTTACCCAGCTATACTGTACCATCCATTAGCACTACTACATCAACCCTGGCTCCTGCAGCTGCTCTACCCTGTGCAACAGGTGTGTGTCCTTGCCCATACTTCCCATTCTGATTTTTTATAAATATAACAGTAAAATATAATTGAATATTCTGAAAATAAAAAGCCCTTTATAAACATTACCCTGTTTTTTTATAGTCTTTAAAGTATGTCTTTCTGAAGACATATTCAGGGTATAACAAGGAACCATGAAGGCAACTCTGTTGAACTCTCAGCTAAATTAAAAACACTGTGCCTGGTGATATTTGTTAAATATGTGACATTGAATTGTACAAAGTGTTTTCATTTAAATCTGAAGCCATCCTGTTGATATTTTGCATTAACTCTTTGACACCGAGTAACTTCTATTTCTGACATTCTTACCAATTCAACAGCTATATTCAATTCAACAGCTATATTCATTAGTGAAATTTTGATGAATTGGGGTTTGAAGTTGAAGTATTTAATGGCTGGTTAAAATCAACCTCTATTGTGAAGTCACTTGATCTACAGCAATAACATTAAATAAATACATCATCAAGATATATAACAGAAATACATCTATATTGCATTTCTAGAATAGTGCTCTCTATCAAACAGAGCTTCTTAAAGGAAAATTATACCCATAAACAATGTAGGTCTCTACAATGTATTGCATAAAACAGCTCATATGTAAAACATGCTTCATGTAAATAAACCATTTTTATAACAATATCATATTTTAGTAGTGTGTGCCACTGTGTACATTGGGTATAAATTGACAATTGCCCCCACTGGAATCCTACTATTCACAGTGCACACAAACAAACCAAGGGCACATATACACATGAGCCAAAGTTCAGGTTACAGTAAGAGCTGCACTATTTCTGACTAGGTGATCTGTGGGGGAGCAATATTTATTATTATTATTATTATATTGGATCAAAAAAACAACTAACGTTTTGGCTAGCACTCTAGCCTTTTTCAAATATTTATATATATATATATATATATATATTTTTTTTTTTTCTATTTGTTAAGATTCTTTAATAAGCCACTTAATAGGATATAAACTGTTTGTTGCTTAAATATTAATTTGGGGGTATCATTTTTAAGAATCCAAAGTGCCTTAAAGTTGGGTAGCTAGGGTGAATTTGACAGTTTGTAACAAAATAATATGTAACTAGAAAAAATTGTACTCTGCAAAGGTAGCATATATTTTAAATATAATGCAATTAAAGCTTGTCCTGAATGAAAACTTTAAGCCCTGCTCCACCCAATTGTGCTGTATCCTGCAGCAGTTCTAATGCATTAACCATGCAACACCACTTTCCTGCACAGTCTACGGCATAGGTGCCATCAGCAGAAAACAGCTGCGTTTAAATGCCCATGTCTTCCTCGCACCTCTTGTAATGTTATTCATTGGTGACAGGCAAACCTTCACATGTAGGGTGCAATCATTTTCATGCAACAACAGAATTTGAAATTACTACATAATTATAAATGACATAGGAAAACCAGATATTATTATGCTGTTTCATGAAGGCTGTAGGAGAAACCCACGCTGGTAAAGGCATTAGTACTAACCTGGGAGCCTCTGATCTGCTCAGAGTTGATACACTGTTTTATTTCCAATGTCTTGTGTTTTTCATTACTAGTTGTATTTCTTTAATGCTAGCAATATGCATAGGGATCCTAACTGTCATAGGCACAAAATAAAAAATTAAATATGCTCATAGAATGGAAGTTGTTGATTATTCACAAATGTTGTCATGGCATGCAAATCTGATGATACAAGTGTAGTGTAGTGTTATTTTCTCCACTATTAAAGCAGAACTCTCACCCAAACATAAAAAGCTGTCTAATAAATGTCCCTTTCAAATTAAATATGAAATCCAAATTATTTTCTTTATTAAAGTATTCCTAGCTGTTGTAAACTTGTTTAAAAATCTCAGCTGTCAATCAAATATTGCCTGCCCCTCCTCTATGCTTTAGGCATAGAGGCAGGGCACGCAATTACTTTCACCTTCCATTCAGAACTTAACTAGATGCCACTGAACTACCCATATTCCCCCTCTCTCTTTACCATTTAATTGTGTAGCCAGTGAATGGGCATGGACAACAGGTCCCCTATTCTGGTGCACAAACAAGATTCTGAGATTCTTAATAACAGTTTCCATAAAATGGATCCTGCCTGCTTACTATAATTATGAATTCACAGACTGAAGGAAACAAGATTCAAATAACTGATATAGTGTAATTAAGTTTATTTTGTGACGTTATAAAATAAGATTTGGAATAATTTTTTTAGATGACAGGTCCCTTTTAACAACAATTGATTTGTTTAAAAAATAAATTGGTATGTTTTTGCTTAATATTGCAGCTGCCTATAGCACAAACTGTGAAACTGCTTTTAGGATACAATATGTATAATAGTTATAACTGCATGCCTCTGTACACTTGTGTCCATCAGATTGAAATGGACAATGAATCTGCAGCTCCATTGTATAGCCTGACTTAGCGACAAGGTAAAATCAGCGAGGAATAATGTGGTGTTGAATGACCTAACACCTATTATTGCTAATCTGAAGTTTATTTCAGTCAAATCTGAGAAACCAATACAGAATTCTATGGTCTGGTTGACTCATTGTTGACAAGAAGAGGAAAGTCATTAGTCAATATTAATGCATATGTCTTTCCTTTGGAAGTGCATGCTCATATTCTTTAATCAAGCAGCCATATGTAAGCCTGACCCATGTGATTAACAAGTATTTTTGGTAGAAGTCCCTCCACAGTTTCACCCATGTTTTGGGGTTTTTTTTTTTATTAAGGATCAAGTTGTGTTTTCCACGAAAAGACATTTTCAGATTTTCAAAAATACTCAAATTTTTCGAGATAGAGTATACCTTGACCATAGGAATAGCTCAAATCTGAAAATGCCCCATTTAAAATCTGTCAAGTTCATGTAGTAGTCAATGGTAGAGTTCCCTGAAGATGTTAATGGCCTTCATGATCGAGATCAGTTTTGCTCAAAAACTTTTAATTCAAGTTTTTCCTGCCGAAAGAGTTTTCCTGCCGATTCGAGTTTTTTCCATTAAAGTTTTTTCTTAAAATAGAAACCATTTGCGTTGTGAGTTCATTCGAGGTACAAATAACTCTAAAATTTGATCTTTGATAAATAACCCCCTTAAAGTTGCCGCCTGAGGCCCCAGATTTATTTAGGGACAGATTTATCAAGGGTCGAAGTGAATTCGAGGGAATTTTCAAAGTAAAAAAAAATCGGAAAAAAAATCTTTGAATATTCAAAAATCAAAGTACTGTCTCTTTAAAAAAAGTTCAACTTCAATACTTCGCCATATTAACCGAAGTGCTATGTTAGCCTATGGGGACCTTCTACAACTATTTTCTAAGTCTTCACACATTGAAGTAAAATCGTTCGTTTGTACGCTAAAATTGTTCGAATCGTTCGATCTGAACGATTTAATCAATCGAATGATTTTACTTTGATCGTTCGATGGCCAAATTCGGTGAGAAATCCTTCGACTTCGATATTCGAATTAGAAGTATTTTAAATCGATGGTTGAATTACGAAGTATTTTTTACTTCGAAATTCGACCCTTGATAAATCTGCCCCTAAGGGTCGAATACGAAATTCGAATTTGTATTTTCCATTTTTTACTCTTTGGTCAAAACTCTAAAATTCAATTGTGAATTATCTAAACTCAATTCAAATTTTAATTTGAATTAAAATTTCGAGATTTATCAAACTCATACCCTGGGAATAATTTGAATTTGACAATTTGCTGCCTTAAACCTGCCAAGTTCATGTTTAAGTCAATGGGAGAGGTCCAGTGACCAATTTGAAGATCTTATTAGCCTGATATAGCCTAATAATTAGCCTGATATTCTAGTTTTCTATTCGAATTCGATACGAGTTTTTGGGAGGGTAGTATTCCTTTGAGATTTAGATATTCAAATTTTAAGTATATTCAAATTTATTATAGTTAAAAAAAACTCACATCGTCCTTTGATAAATGGTCCTCTAAATATAATGTTTTTCGTTTTTAAGAGGTTAATATACAATGCCATGCAGTCTGAGTAAAACAAACAAGATTATATAGATATGGGATCCCTTATCCGGAAACCCTCCCATAGAATCCATTTAAGTAAATCAAATTTTTAAAAATGATTTCCTTTTCTCTGTAATAATAAAACAGTACCTTGTACTTGATCCTAAATATGCTCCTTTAATCCATATTTGTAGCAAAATAAGATCCAAATTAAAAACATGTCCCAAGTATTCTGAATAATAGATCCTATATCTGTAGCAAACTTAAAATAATCACCCTATTATGGTTTTCTAATTATGTACTGCAACTAAATTTTTCAGGATAATAAGACTGTGATGTACTAATTACAGGGATGCTAAACCAGCCTCTAGGATAGGTTTGCTTCCTGTCTGGACAGCCCAGTTTTCAGAAGGGCTGTCCAGGTGAAAGCTGCCTTTCCGGATTTCCAAATTAGGAAATCCAGTGAGTGCCAACATTCTAGTCATAATAACACATATCTATCAATCACAGGAATCATGTCTATGTAAGTAAAACAATTAAGCAGTGTTTATTTATCTTTTAACTATGCCTTTCTCACCCACCCCCACAAAGCACAGTACCCTCAGGGTCTGACCACTGTGTAGCCCAGAACTACCAGATCAATCAGTCATTCTGGGCTGGGGGCAGTGCATCCCTCCAATAAAGCCTCTAGTACATTGTAGGATTAAGCTGCCCACAAGTGTGACTTGGGTTGGATGAGTAGTCTTTGCTTGGGGTGTGTAAAACTGATTACATTTTACCAACTTTCATCAAGACATCTGTATCACTTCAAATAAGATAGACGAAGAATGCATGTAAAGGTGGCCATACACGGGCAGATAAAGCTGCCGATATCGGTCGTTTGGACCGATTTGACAGCTTATCTGCCCGTGTATGGGGGCTTCCGACGGGACTTCCCGATCGATATTTGGCCACGATATCAATCGGGAAGGTTGGTTTTTTAACCGGCCGACCCGTCGGAGCCCCTTGGTGCATCGTAATTCGATCGTTTGGCCATACGGCCAAACGTTCGAATTACCCCCGATATAGCCATGCTGTTTAGTGGCATATCGGGGAAAGATCCGCTCGTTTGGCAAACAAGCGGATCTTTGAGTCTATGGCCACCTTTAGACATCCCTGCTTTTCAACTTGACCTAATCTAACATACATAATTCTGAAAATAATAGTTCATGTGACACTTAAAAAGACCTTTAGCTGAAAGACTTGTATCCAGCTAAAATGTGGGAACTAATTACATGCTGTATTTTGACATACACTGCCATTATTATTCCATTTGTGTGCACGTTAGGGTTTACCAACAAGTCACATTTTCACTGTATTCTCACTTAGTGTATCAGTCAACAGCACAGGTGGGCACATTTGTCAATTCTTCACCCACATCTTAATCCCCATGAACTGTAAGGCTAGTGTAAATGTGAACTGATTGTGAAGTCTGAAGATAGGAGCTGAGAAAAAGTTCCCTGAGTGCACAGAATGCTACATACAAACAGCCCTTGGGTCTATTTGATAATTTTTTTTTTCTTGACTGACAACTGGATGTCAGTGCTCTCTCTAATACCCTCTAGGTAGCAATAGTTTCAGTTTGTTGTCAGCTTAGCTGTAGATATGAAGACAAGGCTGCAAGCCTTCCTGTACAGGCCATAGATCAGTGGATCAAAGGAATTTGACCTTCAAAAAGGAGAAATTGCTTAATATTTAAAATAGAAACATAATTTAAAAGGAATGAAGCTAAATTCAACATCAAATAATGCCAAATAATAGTACATGAATAATGAAAATTCTCAGTTGCTTTCTCTTTTCTACTTTTTTTTTTTATAGAAATTGGTTTGGAAAAGAGAACTGGTTTCAATTTCCCCCTTCCATGTGTTTCAGTAGCAGCTCAGTAAGCCAGATCAATGGTTTCAAAAAGGTTTAAATGTGTGAAACTGTTTTTTTATAATTCTATTCAACACTAATGGCGACCCCCTTATAAAGAGATAAAATTAGGGCTACAATGCTTTCATACCAATTGGCATTTAAACAATTAATTTGTCTTTGTACAAGTGTTCTTGTTCTCCTTCAATACCTAATGGGCTGATACATTAAGGGGCCGATCCACTATGGGTCGAATATCGAGGGTTAATTAACCCTCGATATTCGACTAGGAACTAAAATCGTTCAACTTCGAATATCGAAGTCGAACGATTTAGTGCAAATCCTGCGATCGATCGATCGAAGGATTTTTCATTCAATCGAACGATTAAATCCTTCGAAACGAACGATTCAAAGGATTTTAATACAACGATCGAAGGAAAATCCTTCGATCAAAAAATCCCAGGCAAGCCTATGGGGACCTTCCCCATAGGCTAACATTGACTTCGGTAGCTTTTAGCTGCCGAAGTAGGGGGTCAAAGTTTTTCTTAAAGAGACAGTACTTCGACTATCGAATGGTCGAATAGTCGAACGATTTTTAGTTCGAATCGTTCGATTTTCGTAGTCGAAGTAGCCCATTCGATGGTCGAAGTAGCCCAAAAAAACGTCGAAATTCGAAGTTTTTTAAATTCGAATCCTTCACTCGAATTTAGTGAATCGGCCCCTATATGTACCTCAGGGGTGACATCAGTGTGGATTTCACCACGCCGTTTGTATTCCTCATGCTTCAAACCTCCTATCTATACAGCTCGTCATTGTTTCTAAAGACCAACACTGAGTTTACCCTAGAGCTTTGCAAGCTGATATATTGACAAGGTGTCTGGATAGTCATAAAATGTATCAGGTTTCAGCCAAGTATAGCAGTTCTAGCCTTCATAGTCTAGAGAGAGAGAGAGAGAATTATGTGGTGAACACTATAAAGTAAATTCTGGGAGCAGATATTAGACCAAGACTATTCCAGCAAAGGGTCCACACTAACAGGATTTGTAGAAATTGCTTTATTGATCCATTATAGTTATGGTCACCACAGTGATTGTCAAGAGTCATGAGGACAGTGGAGATTGTTAGCAATCTTGAGCAAAACTATGGTGAATCAATAAAACAATTTGTATAAATCCTGTGAGTGTGGACCCTTTACATGTATATACACTATCTATCTATCTATCTATCTATCTATCTATCTATCTATCTATCTATCTATCTATCTATCTATCTATCTATCATATATATATATTTATATATATATATATATATATATAAAAAGTCCAACTGTACCAGCACTCTTACTCGATTGTTTCGATGTCGAGTGCTTGGTCAAAGAAGTATAGTATACAATTCAAGTATAGACCAGCACTCCAGTAATCTTCCATCAAAAAATGTGTTTATTGGGTCATCACTCGTGAAACCAACGTTTTGGCTCGCATTGGGGCCTTTATCAAGGATATGTGTCCAATGTGGGCCGAAACATTGGTTTCATACTTGAATTGTATATACCCTTAGGCAACATATATGCTCTAGACTGGCAACCTAAACAGGGTGAAATGTCTTTGTTCAAATAGGCATACCATGATGCTGGCTGGGCTATTTAATTTTTACATGTATCTTAAAAGGGAATGTGCAGGAAACATGACACATATTATACAGTTTATACTCTAAGAACCTCACTAAACATGTAAATGTTAACTAGGATTTAACATTTCATGTATAATATCCCCAAAACACATAGCAGGATTAATGCAGTGGGAATTTCAGGTGTAACATCCACAGAACAAATAGTAGAGTGAGTGCAAATACTCGTACTAGAAATCGGCTTGAAAAATGGAAAATGGACATTCTCTAGCCAGTATCTGCTTTGTGTAACTGCACTCAGGTGGAAGCTGCACTTGCCGGTGCAGATGTTGACAAGTTTTTATGTTCCTGCCAACTATTATTTCTTTGAGTATCCTAGCCTGCTTGCTAACTGAGCATGTACAGATTATCCATGGGTGTGCCTGATTACATTGATACACAGGGACTTTTGGGTTAAGGTTGAAAGGCGGGGATGTTTCACATGACCACTTTTCTTCAAGGACCAAGATCCTCATATGGGGCCTGCCCAAGTGAAACGTCAACAGATGGGAACCCTACCTCAGCCCCTCAGCCATGATATTTGTCAGCAGTCAATTGCAAATAGTCGACACATGCTAGAATCAGCCAGTTACACCAGTTCATATCTGTCAATGACTCACATCATGGGTGTGTTGGTTGCAGCCAGGGAAACTGGAGGAGCTGAAAAATCTATTTTTAGCTTTTAGGTTTTAACTATTCAAACTTTTCTATTTATTTAAAATAAATAAATAGAATTTAAAAAACTGTTTTTCGAAGAGCCCAGCAGCAGGGCTAACATCCTACTACAGTAAATCGTTAAGCCATGAAAATTATCAAGCATTATAAGATGAATGCAATGCAAGTTAATGGGGGGAGTAACGATTTAATAAAACGTTTTACTTAAATTTTAGGGCAGCTTTTGCAATCTACTGTATTTTTACCGTAAAAGGCTTAAATAGTTTAAAGGGGCAGCACCTTTAAGTTAACTTTTATATGTTATAGAATGGCTAATTCTAAGCAATTTTTCAATTAAGATTTATTTTTTATTTTTTATAGTTTTATAATAATTGGCCTTCTTCTTCTTCTTTCCAGCTTTCAAAAGGGGGGCATTGACACCATCTAAAAACAAATGCTCTGTAAGACTACACTTGTTATTGCTACTCTTTATTACTTATCTTTCTATTCAGGCCCTCTCCTATTCATATTCCAGTTTCTTATTCAAATCAATGCATGGTTGATCGGATAATTTGGACCCTAGCAACCAAATTGCTGAAATTTCAAACTGGAGAGTTGTTGAATAAAATGCTAAATAACTCAAAAAAACACAAATAATAAAAAATGAAAACCAATTGCAAATTGTCTCAGAATATAACTCTCTATATCATACTAGGGGGGAGATTTATCAAGGGTCGAAGTGAAATCGAGGGAATTTTCGAAGTTAAAAAATTCGAAATTCAAAGTAATTTTTGGATACTTCGACCATCGAATAAGCTACTACGACTTCAACCTTCGATTTGAAGTAAAATCGTTCGACTATTCGACCATTCGATAATCAAAGTACTGTCTCTTGAAAAAAACTTTGACTTGGGGACCTTCCAGAGCATATTTCTAAGTTTTTTGTATTTGAAGGAAAAACGTACGATCATATGATGCAAAAAAATCCTACGAATTCGACTTCGAATTTCATAGCATTCAATTTGATGAATAAATCTGATAAATCCGACAATAGAAGTTAATTGAAAGGTGAACAACCCCTTTAATAAAACATCCCCAACATATATAAAATTACTAAATTGCAGTTATTTTCCAGACTCTATTAAGAAATGCTTTTTTGAGAAAAACCGGAAACCATTCATGGCAGTAAATTCTATGTTGCTGCCACAGTAACAATAATTCTGGTCCGTATAAATGAGATTTGAGTCACATCACTATCATTATTATTTCTCCTTCTTTCAGTGCAACTAATTGATTATAAATAACAAAATACATTGCTAATCATTCGCATTTTAGTTTCCTTGACAACCAGTGAAGTGGTTTTTAATAACCTGTTTATTATATTAAAATATTGAAAGCTTGGTATAAATCATTCATCAAAAATCTTTAGAAAAAAATAAAAAACTCACTTTTAATGCAGATTTGCCATTGAGTTATTTGCTATTAAATGAGACCAAAGACCCAGAAATAAAAAGCTGTAGAATAAGAGCTAATTAAAGATTAAATAATTTCTTGAACTTATATTTGATCATTTATCCCTTTTTGGGTTTTCTGAGGTTTTTTGTTGAATTAACTACTTTAATCTCCAATTTCATATTTATATGTAATTGTTATTCTTCTTCTTATTATTATTATTATTACTAAAGAGACCTGTTATCCAGATTATTCAGGACCTGGGATTTTCTGGAAAAGGGATATTTCCATAATTTGGATTTTCATAGTCTACTAAAAATAAATTTAACATTAATTAAACCCAATAGGATTGTTTTGCCTCCAGTAAGGATTATTATATCTTTGTTGGGATCAAATGCAAGGTACTGTTTAATTATTATCATTTGTTTGTTAAAATTGAGTCTATGGGAGATTACTTTACCATAACTCAGTGCTTTCTGGATAATGGGTTTCTGAATAATAGATTCCATACCTTTATTATTATTATTATTATTATGATATAGAACTACTGGTTTTCACACATTAAACCAAAACCATTCATATACAGGTATGGGACCGGTTATCCAGAATGCTTGGAACATGGGGCTTCCCAGAAAAGGAGTCTTTCCATAATTTGGATCTCCATATATTATCCCCTACAAAAATAATTTAAACATGTATTTAACACAATAGAATTGTTTTGCATCCAATAAGGATTAATTGTATCTTAGTTGGGCTCAAGTACAATATACAGTTTTATTATTACAGAGAAAAAGCAAATCATTTCTAAAAAAATTGGATTATTTGATTAAAAGAGTCTATGCGAGATGGTGTTCCTGTAATTCAGAGCTTTCTGGATAATGGATCCCATACCTATATTACCTTCCCAGCCTCTATACCATTGACAATATCAATCACTTTCCACACTGCCCTTCCTTTTCACTCAGTACTAAGTGAGGCTACTGTAAAATTAAATTGCCAAATAATATGTGTTGCCACTGTATACAAGAAGTGAAAACTATTTTTGCCAAATTGAAAACCCATTATATTTTTTGTAATGTCTTCAGCACTTTTGAATACATTTCACTGAAATAAACTATTAGAAAATGTGCAACCGTGGAGTGATAGAAGTCACTAGGGGTCCTTTGAGCTTTGGAGAAATTGTGTTTCCCTAAAGTGCATTCATGAGTAGTAGAAGAAAAGTTCAACAGGCAGGTTATCAAAATCACTTTGATAAAAGCCTGTAATTTATACTTTTGCTTAAGACGCGCTGTAGTATTCATTGCTGCGCTTATATTACCATTTTCAGAAAATATTTTGAAAGAAGACACTATGGAAGATTTATAGAACAACTGAAAAGGAGATATTAACAGACCAACATCATTCGACCAAGAGCTTGAATATTCTTGGATAATTTATTGCCTGTTAATGGGATAAAGAATGGTGTTACTTTGTTTAGAGCATTAACTATTTCTTTGCACCGGCGCTCTCCATTGCACTATTATCATTGTGATCTACTAAATTGTGAATTACTTTTCCAGTCTCCATTAGACTGAATGCACCTCCCAACGCAGCATAAAACAAGATGGTGAGGGTCAGATAGATAGATACTTTCAAATTACTCCCCGGGGCTTATGCCATTCCTGTTAAAGGCATTTTTATTTTATTATTTTTCATTATACCAAAAATTGTGTTTCATACAGAATAGAGCAGTGAAAATACACTTGTCACAACTGTTCACAGAAGTCCAATACGAATGAAGACTAATGTTCATATTTGATCATTGCTTGAAAACTGAAACATGCTGAATGCTATAACTAGTGACATTATTTGAAAATAAAAATGTTATTAAACTCACTAACAGTGACCAACTCATATAAAGCATACACCAGCAAACACTGAAATGCACATTAGTATAGGAATACAACATTTTTTTATCATGTTTACATAGGGATCATGTGTGTGTAGTTAGAATGTGGGGTGAAGAAGGTGATTTATTGATATACTGCATAACATGATAGGATTTCAAAATATATCTTTAGCTCATATAGATACAAGGGCTAGTTTCTAATGCTTATCAGACCAGCTTTTGAAAACATGCCTCCAGCAACAATACTGCAAAAGTCACTTAGCTTGACATTTAGAAAGTCTGCACTTGCATTATTAATGCAGTGAATTGATCACCCTCTTGTATTTATACATATGACATTAAAATAAAGATGAATGAATGGTTTTCGCAAACACTGGCATATCCTAAAGATAGAAATTCTTACACCATAGGCTACTAGAAATGAAAACACAGACAAAGAGGATAGTTGGTTTAAAAGAAAAACTATATATATTATATATATAATATATATATATAGAGAGAGAGAGAGAGAGAGAGAGCGAGAGAGAGAGAGAGAGAGAGAGAGAGAGAGAGAGATAACAAGAAAGGGCCGCACACACAGGACTTGAGTGAAGAAAAAAGAATTTTTGTTTATTCAACGTTTCGGCCCAGTTACATGAGCCGTCTTCAGGAAGTGAGGGTGTACCAATGAGCATACAGATATTTATACATTTAGAAAACAGAAAAGGGCACCAAAATTTACAAATAAAAAGGTAACAGGGGGCGTGGGTGTGTAATGCTCGTGAGGATGACGTCATCTATTGTTCAGACCTGTCAGGTAAGTGTTGAGCATACACATCTTAGTGAGGTAAGAGGAAGCACACCTATTTTCGTGCCGTGTTGAGAAAATATTAATGTGTAAATACAGGAAAAGTTTAAAACCAATTAAAAACAAGTCGGGGGTTGCCCCCGCCACTCACAGGACCGGCCTGCATTCTGCGAGACACAGGAGAGAAATAACAGCAGATGTCGCCACCGCTACCAGGTACGGGTAAAGACGTACGAAGAGAACAGCTCCTGTGTTGTTGCGCTTACTTACAATCAATTGCCCATATGTGTCAGTGGATCCAGTGCGGTCTCTGGATAACATTCCTCCCGTTTATATGTCTACCCTGCCGTCAGGCGCTGCCCTTGTCATTAGAGGCTGAAGAGGGGAGCTGTCATAAGCCGTAAAGACGGTATCGGTAGCGGTGCCTGTATGTTTAGACAGCGGACCGATCAAACGGTTCGCTAACCCAAAGCACAGCTTCACGGCACCCATCTTATACCAAAAA
Organism: Xenopus petersii; assembly: GCA_038501925.1. Classification (NCBI taxonomy): domain Eukaryota; kingdom Metazoa; phylum Chordata; class Amphibia; order Anura; family Pipidae; genus Xenopus; species Xenopus petersii. Next base: position 88,785,026 of record CM076674.1, on the reverse strand, counting down.
AGAGTGCCTCCCCAACATACGATCTCATCGTGCCAGGCATAGGGTATTTATAAGACGCATAGGGAACCGGTGTCTGACTCACAGTTGGGGGCGGATTGTAATGTTATTAACTCTCGGTCTATTACAGGTGCTGTCCAATGTCTCCCGAGAGCTGTGTGGGGCCGTCCTATGGCACATAGTTCAACTGTATCTCACTGCTGGCGGGTATCCTGAGAAGAAAGTGGAAAGAAAAAACAAAGTTGTTATATTGTTACTACGTATAAATGTATCCAGTGAATAAAGAACATGTAAACTCTGATGGTCTGATTCGTGTTAGTCATATAGCCAAAGGAAAAAAATTCTCGCTCCAATCCACTAGTGGTTCCCATATTCCAGAGGGAAAAAAACATACACGGTGTGGTACATATATTAGGGAAAGTACATAGTATGCTGGAGTTGGAGGCCACAACCAAAGCCTAGAGAAAAAAAGGAGACTAGCTGGTCACATGGGCGATAGAGCAGAGAACAAAACATTTGGTTATAGAGAGGCACATAGTTAAATGTTTAAGACACCAAGCTTTAGATGTCATAATGTAGAAAAATCAATAGGAAATATATGGCAATATAAACATCTTTATCCAACATTCCGGTCCCCTTTGGGACCTTTCTCAAGGATGATACAGAATGTGATAAAACCAAACATTAAATAACCATGTGCTTCATACCCAACCAATCCGTGTCCTCGTGCTCGCTCCACCCTTAATTGGTTAATTGGTTCCATACCAAATCCACAGACAATTTAAGTGTAAAACATTTTTCTAAAACATTTCTTAAAAAACATTTTTTGTGCAATGATGTAACCAACATCTTAATATGTGTTATAAAATAGCAAATGCTCAATAAATACTTTTTTTTAAAAAATATCTGTGCCTGTGTCAAATTAAATAACCACATAAATGAATTACTAGTATATATATATATATATATATATATATATATATATATATATATATACTAGTAATTATTAAAGTGCAGTATAGAATGCCATAATACAAAGCTACAAGGTACTTAAAGAGGTTGTTCACCTTTGAATCAGCTTGTGAAGAGTTGGTTTTCATTTTTTATTATGTGTGTTTTTTTTAGTTATTAAGCTTTTTATTCAGAAGATCTCCTGTTTGCCTTTTCAGCAATGTGATTGCTCGGGTTCAAATTACCCTAGCAACCATGCATTGATTTAAGTAAGGGATTGGAATATGAGTAAGAAAGGGTGTGAATAGAAAGATGAGTAAGAAAAAGTAGCAATAACAATTTTGTAGCTTTAAAGATTTAAAGACCAATTGAAAAGTTCCTCAGAATTAGTGATTCTATAACTTACTACAAATCAATTTAAAGGTGAATCGCCCCTTTAATTTATATTTACTTTGGTGAATATTTAACAAAAGCAATTTTGGTAATAAACCCATGAACCAGAATACAAACTGTAAAAGCTGGTTTGTTCATTTTTAATAAACATAAAAGTCCACTTTAAAGGGATATCTATAGTATCTAGCATAATATGTGTTACATATAGGGATGCACCGAATCCAGGATTCGGTTCGGGATTCGGCCAGGATTCGGGCTTTTTCAGCAGGATTCGGATTCGGGCGAATCCTTGTGGCCGGCCGAACCGAATCCGAATCCTAATTTGCATATGCAAATTAGGGGCAGGGAGGGCAATCGTGTGACTTTTTGTCACAAAACAAGGAAGTAAAAAATGTTTTCCCCTTCCAACCCCTAATTTGCATATGCAAATTAGGGTTCGGATTCGGTTCGGTATTTGGCCGAATCTTTCACGAAGGATTCGGGGGTTCGGCCGAATCCAAAATAGTGGATTCGGTGCATCCCTAGTTACATATGTTATAAACATTGTGTAAGTTTAAGGCATGGGTCCCCAACCTTTTATACCCATGAGCCATATTCAAATGTAAAAAAAAGTCAGAGAGCAACATAGGCATGCAAAAAGTTCCTGAGGATGCCAATTATGGGCTAAGATTGACTATTGGTACCCCCTCTATGTGGACTTGCAGTCTACAGGAGGCTCTGTTTGCCAGTAAATGCTACCAGCTGATTGGTTGCTATGGGTTACTGCTCCTGGGCAAACTTAGAGCTTTTTATTACATAACTGCCTATCAGTTTAAAACAGTTCATAACAAAAATAAAAAAAAATAAACAAAAAATGCTCTTACACTGAGCAATTTAACATTATGCGTTTTAGGCCTTTTTGGCCCTTTTGATTCTCAATATAAAAATCCATATAAAGTTATTTTAAAATATCCATGATGCATTTTAGGTATGCTTTCCGCTGCTGGAATAATACAATGAAATCAAATACCACATCACTCTAGAAGTGAATTAGAACTGTAGATACAGGGTCTATATCTTGTAAAAGAGCATTATTTTAAAAAGCATGAGCTAAAATAGATGGTTTTAAGTGGAAATCCGTAAGATAAACAACTAAAGTGAAAAGGTGAAAGCAAGAGAAAAAACTAGCATTTATAAAACTATATGCAATTATATTAATATTTAAAGGAACAGTTCATTGTCAAATCAAAATAGTATTATAAGCTAGCAGTTATATTAAAATATATAAATGCAAGGTTGGCATTTAAAAAATATTTGAAATAATTTATGGATAAGCTACAGAATTATATAGTAAAGGGTTCACATCACAGAATGCCTTTCTATCTACAGTATATACAGAATTGGAGATCTGCTGTCAAGGTCACAATAGAAGTGCTCGGCCCACCCAAGTTGGGGAGAAGGGGGATAGTGGGTTTACAAGTGATCATTGAATAAGTATAACAAGCAGGAGCCGGGTGGGGGGATGGCCTCTCCTTCAGTCAGTCAGGGGGCTGACATGATAGAAGGCCAACCTGGGGGCAGATATTCCCCCCTCTGCTGTGCCATAGGCACGTGTCTCTTCAGTCTACCACTAATTCCAACCCCGCAAAATAGTATATGGTGTTACTTGTGTGTGATTTACACACAATCATTGTTTGGGAGAATGTTGTTACCTTTGGTAAGCAGATGTGCATAAATCCATATGTGAAATGCACACTAGTCAGTTGATTGTAAGGCTTGGAAGTAACAGCACCTTACAGGGGTGGGCCTAGGAAACCCAGCATGCCACCACATCCCCATGTATGACGTTGCGCAGTGTGCGGCCACAGCAACAAATGGGAGGGGAGCGGGGCCAAAAGAAAGGGAGAGCAGCAGAATAGAGTGAACATGGACTAGTGGTAGGCAGACAGGTCCGGACTGAGAATTAAAATAGGACCTGGCATTTCAGGTACACAGAGGCCCAATCAGCCCACACAGAGGCCCAAACAGACCTCACCAGCCCACTAAATACTGACTTTCTATAGGACCTTATAGCAGCCCCTCTGGCATTTGCCAGAACTCACAGATTGCCAGTCCGGGCCCGTAGGCAGAAGACCATGGAGACCCTTTAACAGAACAGTCTCCAACCTTTTTTGCCCCAGGGACCTCTGTAAAGCCAGAATTTGTTGCAAGGACCGGGGGGGAGTCAAATGAGCGCCGCGTCATATTCGGGTGTACAAGAGTTATATTTCGTGTGCCCGCGTCAAATTTGGTGTGTCTGCGTCAAATTCGGTGAGTTTGCCGAAATTCGGACTTGGCTCGGCTGCCCAGTTCAGGTATGTCCGCGGCCTGGCAGTGGCCTGCAGTTCTTCAAAGCAGTATGACCTGGATTGCCACTAGGTTGAATTGCAATTTAGAACACCCTATTTTGTGTGCAACCTTTTGTTTGTCTATGGCATAATTTTCCCACAATTTCTTATTTTTAATGAGGTTGAAAATCTTGATTGCTTAATTAAACTGGGGATAGAGTCAATTTCCACTGACTTCTGTAGAAACTTGCTTTGCTCTCAAATTTTTGGGGGTTACTTATCAAAATCCGAATATACTAATCCTAATAGTTTATTTAAAAAAGTCTAACCAAACTAGAATCCACAATTTGACCTTATTTATTATAAAAAAAAAGCTTGATTAAGTCGGTTCGAGGAAAAACTAGATAAAATCAAGCGCAAACGCGAATCATACGGTTTTTTCAGCTTTTTCCTGGAAAGTCATAATTTTTTGGGTTTTTGCCCGAAAAGCCTGAAATAGTCAGATTTTGAGGCTTTTTCCAGCTCAGACCATAGAAACTTCCACATAGGATAGGGACCACTCCCATTGACCAATATACAACCTCGGCAGGTCTGAGATGGCGGATTTTCAGATTCTGACTTTTTGCATCCTTGGGGTATAATAAATCTTGAAAAATTTTAGTTTTTTCCAATAAATAACCAAATAAATAACCCCCTATGTTTTTTTCTTGACTGGACTTTTTGAGGTTTCAGTAAATACTTGCACCTGTACTTTTCACCACATGAAAAGTATATATTTTTCACCACGTTTTTTCTCTAATTGAGAAAAAAACACTAGCTTGATTCTTGATAAATCTGCCCTTTAGCGTCACAAAGAGGACAGGTACCTAAAACATTTCTGTAAAATTTGAGCTCTATATTTTAATGCTATTTTGGTTTCCAAATGACATACTACAATTAAACCCACACTTAGTTAAGAGGTAGTGTTACACATTGTGCCACAACATAATTTTGTTTATGAGAAATGAAAGAGCTCCTATCACATAGATAGCAAACAATAGAAAATATTTCTTGGTAACAAAATTCAAATGAAACCAGCCATTTATAATGCATCTGTTTGACTAACAATATGACCTTGGTATTTGTAATACTATAATATCATTTCCTTTATGGATAGTTCATACAAAAGAAGGCAGTTCATTCATGGTGGAAACACCCAATATGATATTGGAATGCAGAGAGAGAGAAATTCTATTATTTTAAACATTTTTAACTTTTCCTCCTTTCAGATTAAATTAAGTTCTCCATTTCTTGTTATGTATCCTCAAGATCTGCATGCAAAGAGACTGCCAGACACAGCCCAAGATGTAATACAGTCACATGTAGCTACCCACCTGAAAAAAAAACTAGACAACAAGCACATTGCTTTTAATAATTTAAAGTGAATTCTATTATAAATGTTTGCAATGGTAGACAGAGGATCTACACTGGTTTTCACTTTGGCTGTCCAGTTCAAAACTGTATATGCGGGTTACAGATGAAGCTCACTCTGCAGCTGGGGCTTCCAAAGTACACTAATCCTCACCATGTGATTACCTAACCTCCTGATATCACCGTCCCACCTTCAAACTTCAACACCTAGCCCTCTGATGTCACACTGCCCCTAAACACCATCACTCCCCCCTGACATCATCACCTCATCCCCTTAATGTCATCCATCCACCCTCTGTTTAGTTCCTGAAGCAGAGAAAAGTGGCAACCCTAAAACCGTACTGCGGAAGTATGCAGTCTGACCCTCTGTATTTCTCCTCGGAACAATAATTATATGAGTTAGTATAATTGTTAGAATGTCTAACATGCCTGAGTGTTCCAAACAGACCAGAAATATGGATTTTTGAAAATAATAAGGCATTTAATAGGAGCAAACCTCAAAAATTATGGATACTTTTTACAGCTATGTGATCATGGAAGAAAAACTATAGCCCCGAACAATGTAGGCCGCTATTTATTCATCTAAATAAACTATTTCCATAAAGATATACTGTTTTAGAAGTATGTTCCATTGGGTAATCCTAAATAGAAAATTGCAATTTTAAGTACTAAGGCCCAACTTCTGGGATCATACGATTCATACAAACCAAAGGCACACATGTTGACATGTAGAGTCTTTACTAGAGGTAAGAACAGGGCTGGCCTGCGGCCTCCAGTTCTTTTGTTGACTTTTATGTGGGCCAAGATGCAAGAGTGCAGTCAATTAATGTTGACCTGGGGCAGAAGTGTGAGGGTTTAGGAGCACTTCTGTCCCACATCTGGCTGTGTTCTTCATCTCACGCTAGATGAGAAAAATTGGCACAAGAATGCAATGTTGACAGGTGCAGACTGGCCATGTCCTTACCATCACTAGGCGTGCCCATTGGTAGGTACTCCCCATTGATTCTAATCACTTACTTAAGACCTATTGACTGGTGCTCCTCTTCTTCCAAAAATGCACTAGGGTACTTTACTTCTCAGCACTGCAAAGCCATGCCCCAGCATCTTGCACTGCCCTGGGCGAGTACATGTGTGTTATAGAATTTCTTTCACAGATTTTTGTACCGTACATGTGTACATGCAGAGGATATTGGAAGACCATAGTTATGTGGTGCTAAGAAGAAAAGTATTATAAGCAGGTGCATTTTTGGAAGAAGAAGAGTGTCAGCTCAGGATCTGAAGTAAGGGATTAGAATGACCGAGGGGGCCTAACAACTTGCTCCGCCAGTGATCTTGCCTTTCCTTATATTTTTAGAACATAGTCAACAAAGAAGGGAGCTTCAAAACTGACCAGATCAGTTGCACTTCCAATATGCCTTACTTTTAATTTACTCAGCCTTGCAGTTTTCTCACTACCCCCTTTGTATTTAGGAACTAATAATTTAACAGAATGAAATGCAAGCTGCTTTACACTTATATTCGGTGTCTTATAAATAGCATAAATTAAAATGGATTTAGTGAAACAAAATTCACCCTTCAGTGCATGCAATATATAGATTTTTATTAAATAGCTGATTCAGTCTTGCCCAATCCATTTCTGGAACAACTAAGCAGTTTTCTGTTTCTAAACAACATAGCGTTATGATAAATTGATTCTGCCAGATGTCTTTTAAGGCACTTGCTCTGAGCCTGTATGTACTGTATATCTGGAATCCCTACCGTAAAACAAGACAATTATTTTTTTTCCAGAAAGGAGGTAGAGTCACGTGTATTAGAAAATCCAAACACCAAAAGTGACTTTACTGCTTTCAAAGTAATCAATATTACACATTGTTTTAAAGACAACACTTTTTATTATGATGACAGTATCAATTGGTGTAAATAAAGGTTAAAATAGAAGGATGATCATTGCAAGGTTTCATTAAAATTGCAATTAACTATAACTTTATATAAATATGTTTGGATTCAAATTCCCATCAATTGAAGTTTTGCTAGAATTAAGATATAATTCCTCCCTAATTGTTATATAGTTTCTGCAAATAAACAAAAATCCAATTTCTTATGATGAGTCTCCTGCAAATGAATATAGCAGTGTTTTCCAAAATCTGCAGCCTTAACCAAGGTAATGAGAACTGGTTTTCAATTGTTTTTATATTGTATAATAGGTATATTATGAATTCTTTATAGCACTAATGAGCCATCCCTCGTTCTGTAGTTTATTGAGCATAGCAAATTCTTCCCCTCTAATGATTGGTCATTTACAGATTATTTAGCTAATATATGGTTACTGGGAAAACTATGTTATTAATAAAGAGTGAGATATATTATTCAACAAATTAAACTGATCATTTCAAGTGTAGAAATTTAAAATTTCATAGCATGTGCATTTGTACACATAATCAATAATTCAGGATAAATAACCCACTATAACCAAACTATATGTTAAAAACCACACCCACGCAAAAGCAGCCTTACCAGGAATTAATATTGCCCAGGAATAAAATCTGCTGTAACTTTAATGTATTCATTTTACAGAATATAAAAGCCACTGATCTATATTTAATTGACCTAGTAGTGAAACAAGTATGAGTATGTTAAATCAAATGTTCAATTAGTTACAATAAAGGTCACTAAATTACAGAGGGGAAAACAGCTCACAGTGTTTAGGCTACACAAAATCAATATAATGAATCTAATTTTTGTCCTGTTCATGTAATTTTTAATATAATTATTTAGTAAACCTTCCAAGCCCTGCATAATAATTTGATTAAAGGAGAACAAATACTGCTGGGGTGCATATTTGTTATGCACCTCCAGTGTATATAATCACTTACCTATTTTCCTACCTGGGTGGCCTGGGGGTCATTTGCCTGCAAAGTCCACTGCAAACCTATATTCCTGCTCCCAGTAGGACTATAGTATATTGCATATGCACTCAGCTTCAATTGGTGCTGGGGATACCTGGGAGCAGGTGAGAAGTGGGCTCCTGGAATTATACTGAAAAAATATTCTTCCATCTCAGATATAGATAGTGTATGGTACTCTTAAATGAGAAGGAAAGCTACCAAGGCAGTTAATTGCCAATAGATTAGCCACAATAGTGCAAGCTAAAATGCCTATATTTATTCTGTATAATGCTTTACCATACCAGTAAACAGCTCTAGAAGCTCTGTTTGTTTAGGACAGCAGCTGCCATTTTAGTGTGTTGTGACATCACTTCCTGCCTTTCCCTGCTCCCTCATAGCTGTGGGCTCAGATTACAGCAGGGAGCAGAGGGGGGGGAAGGGAAGGGGAGAGGAGGAGCATACTGAGCATGCTCAAGCCCTAGCCCTGGAGGTGTATGCTGAAAACAAATTCTGATACAGAAGTGTATGGGGGGAATTCACAAAAGTGGAGATAGCCCATTTTTGGAGTAAAAGTGGTGGTAAACTGGAGTAAAATACTTTCTTCATATTCACAAACAGAATTACACCAAAATTCCAACTCAACCGCCACTTTTCATATTTTAGTGAAAGAAGTTTACAGACACTTATATGAATTTGTCTTTCAAACGACATAAAAATGGTGCAAAAACATCATTTTCTCCTGACATTTTAAAAATGGAGTAAAGCTCAGTATAACCCTCCCCCGTGCGTCAAATCATTTCTAAGATAACTTGCTCGGCTTTGGTCTACCCAGTCTTCATTTCACACCTCTTGTAGGTGCCACATTGAGGAATTATTATCATATTAATAGGGACTAGCATTTTATAGTCAGGGCACAGGTTTCTGTCTAAAGGCCCTACATGGGCCGATAAAAGCTGTCGACAGACCGAGTCGGCAGCTGATAGGCCACTTGATGCGGTCTCGCATTCCGACCGCCCATATGGCCTACATTCTGATCCAATCTTTGGGCCCTAGGGCTTACAATCGGATCATCCCGATATCGTAATAACCTCAATTGTGGGCATATCAGGGAGAGATCTGCTCCTTTGGCGACATTGCCAAACGAGCGGATCTCCCTGTGTATGGCCACCTTTACTCTATAGATGTAAAAGCCTCATTAACAAAACAAGTAAAACACTAATTAAACAATTTTTAATTTTAGCAGCAATTAGACACTTGACCTAAGACAGGAGTGTCCATACTTTACTAATGCTAGGTCTACTTTTAGTGATGTTGCCCGATTATAATCTACATCCATAAAAGTATTATTATCATTCTGTTTCTTGGAAAATATCTCTTAAATATTGATTTATGAGAAAATATATATTGATATATTTAACAAACAACTATTTCATATGTAACCTTAACATAATAAATATCTGAATGGAAAGCATGAAATAGGAGGGTGATTTAGACAAGCTGTTTATTGACAGTGCCTTGAGATCTACTGGACACCAGCTAAAGGTCTACTGGTAGATCCCAATCTATTTTTTGGGCACCCCTGACCTAAGATAATAAAACATTTTTCTGATACAAATCCTTATATTGTGCAAAATAGCATTTCTTGTATTTAGATTCTTATATCTTGTTACAGAATTGGAATTACAAAAACATTCAGGCAGATTCAGAAAGCCCAGGTTATCCTGAAAAAAATGATGTATCATTTTCCTAAGTACAATACGGTAAACCCCCTTCCCCAAGAAAATCCAATTTGATGGCTGACTGACAGGTGTAGTAAGAGCTAAAAAAATTCAGAAAAAATTTCTTTAAAATCTGTGCAAAAGACAAAATCTGAAAACTGTCTGTTTAAGGGTCATGGCACACGCTCAGATTCGGGGAGATTAGTCGCCCGGCAACAAATCTCCTCTTCTTCACGGTGACTAATCTCCCCGAACTGCCTCCCGCTGGCTAGTAAATTGAAGGCAGGATGGCACTCGGAACACTTAGTTTTCCGAAATCACCCGAAGTTTCCTCGTGAGCCCCCCTGACCCTAAAAGACAAATTAAAAAAGTGGAGATAGAGGTTTGTGAATTTGGTGGGAAATCCAACACTTTTATCTCCACTTTTCTTTTGTCTCAGTATCACCACTTTTGTGAATTCCCCCCATTGTGTACACAATGGAAGGAAAGAAATGTGGTGTTTCTTTTGACAGAGGACGCAGCAGCATTACTTTGAGGGTTCACTGGTGTGTTTAGATAGAACTTTCTAATAAAGCTTACTAATTTTAGCCTTTCCTTCTGCTTTTAGCCTATGTCACCCACACAGCCTTTTCTCTTCTGGCAGAAAAAAATGCCAATCCATTTCGAAGTGTAGTATATTTCAGGTTATTTGTCACCTGCAGTGGCAGATTAATGACATGTTGGGCCCTACTCTACATCTACACAGGCTCCCCTTCATAGGCTACTGCTGGGTCTGGATGTGTGCTAATCTAGGCGCGCATTCACATGATCTCTCTACACTGGGTCTGATTTGGGTGCCTGCCTTTGTCTCCTAGCTGGTGTGCCAGACCCAGCAATGCAAACAAAAAGAAATATTAAAAGAAAAGAAAAAAGAAATAACTGAAAAAAGATAGATGGGCCCCTATCACACGGGACCACTAGGCTATAGCCTTGGGTAGCCTGTGCATTAATCCTTCACTGGTCCCCTGACACCTAATAGAAAACCCTTAAGAGAGCACAGATTACAATATAGTCACACGATTTAATATTTATGTTTATTACTATAATAAAGAAAATGGTAAAAATAATTTACACTCACCATGTGACGTGGGAGGACTGGCCCTCCCCAACTTCCATTGGTATTTCATAGCTTCACAAGTATATTACCTCCACTGGTGCTTTAACCCTGACCCATATAACCCAAACTCGCAGTTACAAGCTCTTTTACTATCCTCGTGGGAAGGTCTCCGCAACTTTCCCTATCAGAGTCCCAGGGATTTTGGCCCGTTACCGACGACACTGACTACCCCACAGAAGGCCTGGCTGATAGCTCTCAAACTTTTGGGCCATTCACCACCCCTCCTATCCCCTCACCTCCCACTCTGGGGAAATTCCTATCTAAATCACTTTAGATCCTTGCAACACTCTGTTTTCTGGCCAAGGCAAGGCATTAAATGCTTGAAGGACCTCCTTGAGAATCATACCTTTGCCACCCTTTGCACACTACAACAAAAGTGCCAGCCAACACAAATTCCATCATTTAAGTACCTACAATTACGACATGCCTTCCACTCCCAATTTAACAGTCTTACTCCCCTGCAATCCTGCCCAGTCATAGAAGAAATTCTTCATGATCCCAACCCAGCAAAGCTGGTGTCCCGGCTCTACCAGCAATTCCTTTTATCCGGCCCCAAACCTTTTCAATCAGCACAAGACTGGTGGAATACCAAAATTGTAGGCCTTGAGCAGGATAACTGGGACGAAGCAACAGATCACATATACACTGGACTGATATCGTTGAAAGACAAACTAATACAATATAAAATTATGCATCATATTTACATAACTCCCACACGACTCAAACTGATGGGCCGGATCCCCTGCGACTCCTGTCCCAGATGTCACCAACAAGCTGCGGATTTCTTCCATTTAATCTGTGAATGCCACTACATATTGAGCTTCTGGACACAAGTCGTAAACTATCTAGCGGACAATCTTGACTTTCCGAGAATAATTTCACCTACAGTTTGCCTTTTGGGGGTCCTAGAAGAGATAATCCCAGCTAAGTATACTCGAATCTCTTTTCGTATCCTACTCTTTTATGTGAAAAAAACTGTAGCCCTTCACTGGATGGGTAACCTCTCACCCTCTCTTAATGCTTGGATACAACTGGTTAACAAAGTAGTACCCCTATATAAGCTCACCTACGAAGTTAGGGGAACACCAACAAAATTTGATAAAATTTGGGGATTGTGGAATGACATTGACCCGACCCCTCTATAGCAAGTCTTAACCAAGTCCATCTCCTATTATGAAATCCTTCATGGTTAGCTATCCTACAGATCCTCGAAGGTCCCAACCTAGCCTTCAGATGTAAAGTTCACCTTAGTTTGATAGTGTCCATCTCAACTGCTCGATCACTGTATTGTGTTATGCTTGGCGATAGCCTGTGCCATGTTTTCATCCTGCCAAACTTGTACAGTTTAGTCTGCGAGTGTACTTATTTGTTGTATGTATGATTGCTGTGTGTTTAAAAAAAGAAATAAATCTTACCTTTAAAAAAAAAAAAATTTACACTCAGCAAATGATAGATCCTTTTATATATCCCCAACAAATAGTTTATAAATATACATCAGAGTAAAGAGGAAGGTTTTAGCTGAGAAAAGGATTGTTGAGATGCCATAAATAAATAAATAAATAAAAAGCAACTAGGGAAAAATCAGCACTGTCTGGAATTGCTAACATTTCTAGCATATCTGACTATTATTATATGGATTACTTAACTGTTATGGTAAGTTAATACCAAAAATGTGTAAACCCACAAAAAAGCAATAAATGATTCAAAAGTAATCCCCAATGACTGTATATTTTGTGGAAATGTATACGAAAAATGCTGCATCCAACAAAAAATGACCAACAAAATCACAAGTGTCAGTTAGTCTGTATGGACTTTCAATATCCTTTATATAAGAGAACATTATTTAGGAAAGTGGTAGGCTGTATATAGTAATGCAGGTATGGGATCTATTATCTGGAATGCTATGGGTTTCTTGGATAATGTTATTTTTTATGTAATTTGGATTACTATACCTTAAATCTGCTAAAAAAAACATTTAAGAATGCAGTAAACCCAATGGGATTGTTTTGCCACCAATATGGATTAATGCAGCCTGGTTACCATTGAGTACAAGGTACTGTTATAGAGAATAAGGAAATCATTTTCAAAATTTGAGTTATTTACTTAAAATTGACTCTATGGGAGATTGCCTTCCTATAGTTAGGAACTTTATGGATTATGGATCATGGGTTTCCAAATAAGAGACCTCACAGTTGTACAGTTAGATTAATTACATTTATTTATTTTAGGGACAAAAGTGTGAAACAGGGCTAAATCAAAAGTTACAAGGTTTCCATGTAACCGCTTTTAGCACTATCATGGTAAATTGTAAAGGTTAGTTTTACTATGAGGGTTTTCAGATCATCTCTGTTATGAAATAAAATCAATAATGACATTTATCACAGCATGACCCAGATGCGCAGAGCTGTTGCACTTAAAGGCCACCAACTGTGCAACTTCCCAAATGAGCAATAAAGGATTCATTATACCAGATTCAGTAGTAACAATAGTCTTTTATTCCTTGCAAGGAAATCTGAGGACTCAGATTTGGAAAAAGGAGGCTAGGATTTGAGCTCCTCCCTAACATTAGTTTTTCCTGTACAGTATTAGTAACTTAAATGTTGCAATTATATTATAAGGTTTTTTCTTTAAATTATTTCTATAATATATGATTCAGTCATTTACTCTCACCACATCAGGCACCATATTGGAGTTAATCCAATGTATATAAAAGAAAGACGTATATGGGCTTCTTCTTTAATTCTGTGAATTAAGCATTTTAGTACTTTTAAGTGCTTTTTCATAATAGTACTTTTAAATAGATTAAAGTTTTCAACATTAATTTGTAGTCTTATTCAGAGATGGATACCTGCATTATCTTAGAGCCAGGCAATGGACTCAGTCATTATGGATCTTTATGAAGCTTAGGCTGCACATCTTAAAATACCTCTCCACTGGTCCCTTTCAATTACTGTCAGCATGAAGTGCTGTCAGTAAAATATTTAGAAAAAATGCAGAAGAGAATTTCCAGCTTTCATGAGCTTTAAATGTTTTATGGGCGACGATTCGCACTGGCACCAGTGAAAAGATATTTTCGAGCAAAATGCTGTGTGCCATTGCCCTTACAGCCTAGTAAATTGTATACAAGCAACAGATGCATAATGATCTGTGACAAATTTCAGGGTTCCTTGTGGTTTCCACTGCCACTGTAGATCTAGCTTTAGCAGTCAAGATACGACAAATGGCACATATATTAAATAGCTGTATATCCCCTTAAACACAAGATTCCCATTGAAAAATGGGAATCACCCCCACAAAAACAGGAAAAACCTTAAGAATTAAAACTAATTTTGTTTACAAAAGAGCTCAAAAGAGATCAAAGAGGGACTCAAGGGAAACAATGGAGCGCCTGGCAGCAGGTTCCGTAGAAGATAAGCTTAAATGTGCTCAAATCTGGGACCCATGGCACCCCATTTCAGCTGATTGAATAATTGTATTTGAAGGTTTTTGCTTCTAAAGATCTCCCAGGATCTGCTAAATGCCCTGTTCTGGTGTGATTTTATGTGTGCCTGACTGTTTGCCATGTACTGCCGTGTATTACTATTTTACTTATTTTTCTTTCTCTTTTGTTTATATTTTCCTTTTTGCTATGATTTTGTTATTTTTGTTTTCATTGAGTTACCTCAATCTGTATGACAAACGATGTTAAACTGTAGGTTTTAATCTGTCAGATCTTTAACAGAAACGTATCATTGTTCTGTATACTTTTCTTGCACAATAAACCTGCAAATTGGAAAAAAAAAAAGAGATCAAAGAGCTCTATAAAATGTTTGTGTTCATAAACATGGTGTATTACTCCTTTAATAGCATTGCAGTTGAGTTCATACTTGCTTTCGTAGACACAGGACAACTGGGGCGGATGCTCGAAATGAACCCACTTTATTTTTAAATTGTCTGAAAGTCCTCTGTATAGTTTTATGCAGGCTGAGTTTTCAAATGAAAAGAACAGACCAAATAATGTTTGTGCAAGTTACACAGTACACAGAATGATAGTCATTGATTCCCCAATGTTTTAACCAGAAAGACATAACACAAGTCACACTAAGAGCAAAAAACATAGCTCCAATTTATTTGTGCGGCAGCTAAACGCAGAAATTCGCCACGGATCCATGCCTAGTGGGAGCCATCTATCACCTCTGAACCAGGAGTTTGCTCTGGGGTTCACTCAGTACCCTGTGTCAATAGGCGCAGTACAGATGCGCCAACAGATTTGTGCTCCGTCACTTTAAAGGGGTGGTTCACCTTTAAGGTAACTTTTATTATGTTATAGAATGGCCAATTCTAATAAACTTTTCAATTATCATTATTTATTTTTATAGTTTTATAGTTATTTGCCTTTTTCTTCCAACTCTTTGCAGCTTTCAAATGGGCGTCGCTGACCCGTTCTAAAAAGCAGATGCTCTGTAAGGCTACAAATGTATTGTTATTGCTACTTTTTATTACTGATCCTTCTATTCAGGCCCTCTCCTATTCATATCCCAGCCTCCTATTTAAATCAATGCATGGTTGCTAGGGTAATTAGAACCCTAGTCACCAGATTGCTCAAATGCAAATTGAAGAGCTGCTGAATAAAAAGCGAAATAACTCAAAAACCTTCAATAATGAAAAATGAAAAACAATTGTAGGTTGTCTCAGAATATCACTCTCTACGTCATACTAAAAGTTATCTCAAAGGTGAACAACTCCTTTAAGGGCACGCAATGAAAATTACCGTTTATACTCGTGTATAAGCCGAGTTTTTCAGCACCAAAAATGTGCTGAAAAAGTCTACCTCGGCTTATACTCGAGTCATATATCTGAAAAAAAAAAAAAAGTGATATCATGTAATACCGTTGGATGGTTGATACAATTGGCTCTACTCACATTTAATTAGAAAGTTAGCGTTAGCATATGTACTGTATGTATACTGGGGATCCCCTCTGTAGTTGTGCATTGTATGCAGCTGTACGATTGCTCTGCAACTATCGGGTCCTGAAGTTTCTGTGCATTTAGCGTGTGGAGGCAATGGGGATCTCCTCCGTGTTTGTTCCTAATGGAAAAAACTGTGCATAGTGATATAGCGACAAGGTCTTCAGCCGGCCCGCACTGCAGCTTTACGATCGCTCTATACAGATAAATCTCGGGTATGCAGATTTATGATCACTTTGTACAGCTGAATCCCGGGTCCTGCAGTTTCTGTGGCTCAGTATGTTCAACGCGTGAAGGCTGCTGCTCCTTCTTTACAGGGAGGGGGTTGTCTGCCTCGTGGAGTTTCTTTCCCCGCACTTTCAGTCTCTGATTACTTAAATTCCATACGCTGCCGTTTGAACTTTGGGGAACCTTGTTTTACCGGTAATTGGTTCCGTGAGAGCAGTTTTGTACAATCAGCTGTACAAAGTGATCATAAATCTGCACACCCGAGATTTATCTGTATAGAGGGATCGTAAAGCTGCATATCCTGTAAGTACAAGTCCAGTTCGGGCCGGCTGAAGACCTTGTCTCTATATCACTATGAACAGTTTTTTCCATTAGGAACAACCACGGAGGAGAGCCCCATTGCCTCCACACGCTAAATGCACAGAAATTTCAGGACCCAATAGTTGCACAGAACGATCGTACAGCTGCATACTCTGCACAACTATGGAGGAGATCCTCAGTATACATACAGTACATATGCTAACGCTACCTTTCTAATTAATATAAATATTCTGCTTTGGCAGAATGTGCGCTGCTGGGAGACAGGGCTGTAGTTGTGTCTAGGCTTATACGCGAGTCAATAAGTTTTCCCAGTTTGTGTAGGTAAAATTAGGTACCTCGGCTTATACACGGGTCGGCTTATACACGAGTATATACGGTATATGTTTTGAAATTGCATTGCAATTGAATCCGATGCAAGAGCAATTGCATTCATTTTGATGCATCAGCCCCAAACTGCAAATCCCTCTGAGAAAAAAAAAACTTCATTTAAAAAAAAAACATTGCAATTGTGCCTGAAATTGCACTTTACTCTCTGCATAAGCAACCCCAATACATAAGTTAAACATTGACTTTTCATGGTTTGATCTTCTCACTACTTTCTACTTGTCAAACCACCAACGTTTAGCATTTTTTTGTGACTTTCTCTAGGAGGCAGACACCAATTAAAAATGAAAACAAAAGGGTGAGATTGAATTGAAGTCCCTATAGACTAATGGCACAGCCTCCTGCTGTTCCCAATGACCTGTATGGAAACTTCTTCAAAAAGCCAGTATTGGAGAATTTTAGACCAGAAAAGCTACAGTACTGACAGCAATTATGTGAATATCCTGAGTACACTGACCCAAAAATGCCATGCTATGCAGTAATATCTGCCATAGGACCAGAAGATTAGACAACAGATACATTTTTAGTTTATGTTTTCATTTGCACCATCTGCACCATTTGCATGTAATTTGGATCTTCCTAAAACCTACTAGAAAATTGTGTAAACATTAAATAAACCCAGTAGGTTAGATTTGCTTCCAATAAGGATTAATTATATCTTAGTTTGGATCAAGTTTATAGGTCCTGTTTTTTCATTACAGCGAAAAAGTAAATCCTTTTTAAACATTTTAATTATTTGGCTAAAATGGAGTCTATGAGAGACAGCCTTTCTATAATTCAGTTTTTTGGATAACGATTTTCCGGATTATGGACCCCATACCTGTATATGATTTTACTATAAGAAGTCCGAACCACATGTGCTAGAAGTCAGTAGAGGCCTTTTTTATTTTAATGGTTTTAAAGTTTTTTTCAAACTATGATTAAATTCTATTTCTCTAAAATGACAATGCAATGTAATTTATCAAAATATCCAAATTTAAAAAATACAAAAAAACACTCAAGTGAAATACAAAAAAATATTTCTAAAAGTTCAAGTTTTTCAGTGCAATTACTAGCAGAAAAATATCAGAAAACCTCTAAAATCTGAATGGCTAACAAATGTACCAGTAGGATCATTTCAGCTCCCATCGACTTCTATAGGACATTGACTGCTTTTTCTTGGTGAAGTTTTGACTTAGAGTTTTGCATGGTTTTTACACTTTATTAATCTCGAAGTTTTTAAGAAAAAACTAATTTTTAGAGAAAAATTTTGATTTGTGAAAAAATAGAAATGCAAATGTTCGTAAATAGGCTCCTTCATCTGCATAGGATGTAGTACAAAACAAATATTATGCAGGGCTTTATCAAACACTGGTATTAGTATGAATCTATCAAATACAAAATCTATCAAATACAATGAGCCAGTTTCTGTAATTATCAAATTGCACACAAGTTTGGGTTCAGCGCTGGTCTATAAGTTTAAACAAAACACAGGCAACTATGATCAGATGGAAATCAGTCAAACTGCATGAAAAACCAAAAAGAACACTAGAAACAGCACTGATGGTAGAGCTGTGCCTCATGCACAGGTAGCAGCAAGACCTATAGAATAGCCAGGAGACATGCAAGACTGGGCAGCTGCCTGAACTGGACAAAGGTCAACTCAGCCTGCAGGCAAACGAGTTTAGAATTGGGATAAGGGTAAGCATGTAATGCTATCACATATACGAAGAGTCAGTTAAGCAGGTCCTTAGTCAGTTCATGGAATACACAGAGAATGGCAAATAGCAATTCTAATTACGTGTGTCAAAAAAATGTTGTCGCCCATAGACCAATGCATTTTGGCAAATGTTTGCAGTTTCGTGAATTTTTGGCGAAACAAAACGGGTCAGATTCACCCATCACTAATGCTCAGATAAATCACTACAGACGTGTGGTCCCATACAATGCAGCCATTGGGTAGGGTTTAGGTTTTTCATGTTGAAAGTTCAACTGCGCTGTACTATTGTATCAGAGTGGGAACATTAAAATTGATTCATCATATAATTATACAACAAAAGTCTAATATTGATTTAACAACCATGTTCCCATTGGGACCCACTTAGTCAAGCTATTAAGCATCCTTATTTTGTCAATTAAATCGAAAGGGGACTGAGCTGTTGGATGATGTATTATCTGGATGCAATTGTGAGATCATTCTAATTAGTGAAACTGTCATTCTATGGATCTGTGCTGTAAATCTCAGAGGTGTAATTCAGTATAATTTACCCTGACCCTTCTTGTTAGAAAAGGTGGATATAGAATATAAATTATAGCAACAAAGTTCCTAGTTTACATTAGCCCCCCATGTATGAGCTGACAAAAAAAAATACATATTACTATTGCATATTACAAAAAAGTGTTTCACAAATATTCAAAATATGTCATCTATAGTGATGGGCGTATTTTTCTAGTTTCACTGAAAAATTTGCGAATTTTGAAAGGGCGATAAATTTGCAAAACTCGAAAATTGGCAATCATGTCAATTTTGATTCCGGCGTTAAAGTCAATGGGCATCCGAATAGTGTTGACGTGTGATGGTTTTGATGCCAGCAAATTTTCACGGGAGTTTCACGAGATTCGCAGTGAATTCACTCCTGCTGAATTTATTCACCCATCACTAGTAATCTATATAAAGACTATATGTAGCATTCGTATCTTGTATATAGCCAGTAAAATGTAGGTATTTCCATGTTATCCAATAACCAAAAATAAGAGGCAAAGTATTTTAACATTTTTCATTACAATTGGCAACTGGTGGCCACTGTTTCAATGGAGTCTACAAATGGAACATAAATGGCCAAAATTCCCTATTTTCAAACAAAAGTCTGCTTACTATCAGGAAATACTTACAGTATGTTGACAATAATTTATGGTGTATCTCATGACAAATCAAAATAAAATATTAGGAGCTAATATTGCTGTTAAAGGTAACAAGTATGCATTGGTCAAGTTTACAAAAATACCACTCCTATGACTGCTTAACCATACCCTTTCTATTTTTTGTTGTTTTGTATTCCTACAGTAGGAGCCTTGTGAGAGGTTATAAGGTGCTTGTGGCACGCCTTCCAGTGATGCTATGGAGGCTTAGCCAAGGCTAATTCAGCAAGCTGGGCTAGTAATATCTTACCAGATGTTTGATCAAATAAAGCAAATTGGAAATAATTATATATTTAACTCTTAATATTTTCATTATGCAAATTCATAGTGGAAATTAAGGAAAATTATAGTATGTAAGCTTTTAGAAATTACATACTAAGAGAGGAATACATCATTCTGGAAAGAATAAGCAATTACATTAACTCTAACGGAACATTCACTAAAAAAACTGATACAGTACAATTTTTCTTTAAGAGCCTATGAAAACAAATGCCCTTTAATCAGATGTTCCATGCATACAAGCATTTGGGTACCAGGTTTAAATACAGTATATGTTAAGTGTACACCTTTCCTCACAACTGAAGAAAAAGATCACTTTCTGCTTAAATTCCCCAATAAACGACAAGTGGTATGTATTGCAAAATAGTGCAAACAGTTATAAGCTTGAAGAAAGTGGCTATGACCTACTATGACCTACTGCCCACAATTTGGGGCAGATTTATCAAAATGTGAGTTTTTGAAAATCCCATAGGAATGAATAGAAATTGGGTGAGTTTTTCTCTGGTGAGCTCTAATCTTATATTTTCATAAATCTGCCCCCATGCATGAAGTCCTGGAAATTAAACAAGCATTTGTGCAGTGGCTGAAAGTTAGCAATACCAGGTGGCATGTTCAGAAACAGGCCAAGGGCACTTTTAGTCAAAAGCCTATGTGCCCCAAGTGGGTGTGAAACAGATGGAGATGCAAATATGCACTTTTTAACTTTGTACAAATAAAATATATCTTTTAAAACTCATTTTCTCTAGTTCTGTGGATCCGTCTGAGTGCCGGTTGGCCCTGCTTCGTCTTCATACCACTCCCTAAAGCTGGGGGTCTGGGACTGGTGCACCGGGACCACATTTACTGTTTGGTGAGTCATTTACAATTTATTCTGGGGCACCTTGTTTCTCCAAACTACTGCATTTTTACAATTGCCCACTCAAACTTTTAACCTTATGATACCCAGTTATCACCCTGGAGGACATAATTAATTCCTAGATAACTATAACTCCCTACATGTTAAAATACCTCTAAATGAAACTCTTGGCTAAATGTATTTGCTTGCTACAGTAGAGCACTCTCAGTTGGAAAGCCTCTGCACTTCCCTAATTCTATCATTTTGAAATCACCAAATTTATTTTCAACTTTAAACAAACTCCTGTAACCTTAATTACTTGTACTGTACTATTACATCCAAAGGCCCATTATTTTTTTATCCAGAGATGAAATTAAAGGGTTGGTTCAGTTTTAAATAGTTTTTTTAGTTTAATGCAGACAGTGATGTTTTGTGACAATATACAAATGACTGTAATTTTTTAATATATATTTTTGAATGATTTTGCTTTTTGTTCAGCTGTATAGAATTTCATCAGCTTTCTTGTTGCTAAGGATCAGTTTTATACCGAGCTGTACTTTGCACAAGAGACTGAAATATGAATAGTAGAAGGCCTGAATTGAAAGATGGGTAATACAAAGTAAAAACAACAATAAAATTGTAGCCTCACTGAGCAATAGTTTTTTGGCTGTCAGTGGTCCCCATATGGCTTTTGATTAAACTGACCCTAGTGTATGTGAATGTGATAGGGATATTGCATTATGAGCACCATTGGGGTAGGGAATGATGAAAAATCTCTATAAAATACTGTTTAAATATGCCAGTGCTCTATAAATAATGCATAGATATATATTTCACATTGAAATAAGAAACGTAAGGTCCCAATATCTCTTTTTTGCATGTCCCCACTGACTTACATCTCAATATGCCTCTGTACTACAACTATATATTTGTCACTGTAATCTCCTCTCCCTAAGATAATTACTTATGGCACCATGAAAAAAATTTAAAAAATGTGAACAGAAAAGAAAGTCAGGGAATGAAGAGGAGGAATAAAACCAAATATCTTTAAAATCACGGAAGATATTTAAATACTGTATAATGGTAAGTTTCATCTTTGATTAGGCAAAGAATTGCTTTTCGGTTGATTTGCCCTTTAACAACAGCACAAAACAAAACCTACAAAACTAGTTTAGGAGGTAAACTTATACTAGATTTATACTCAATAAATACTCCGAATTTTTTAAAATCTGACTTTTAAAAAATCACATATTTTTCTGAGAATGGAAAAGTCAGAATCAGAAAATCCGGCATCTCAGACCTGTCGAGGTTGCATATTAGTCAATGGGAGAAGTCCCAATGACTTTTTAATGTGCGCTGGGTTTCATGCAATACCCCAAAGTTTTCGGGTGAAAATTACAAAAAAATCTTGAAAATCGGATGGAAAAATCTAAAACAAATTTGAAAATGTGATTTTTTTTTTCTGCAAAGCAAATTTTCGGGAAAATATATTAATAAATAAGCGTAAAAAACCAGAGCAGATTTGATTGGGGTTTGTAGCAGAAAATATTGAGTTAAATTCGGACTTTGATAAATAACCCCATAATGTCTCATAGCGTATAACACTTCATACAAAGCCAAAAATAAACATGAAATAAAACTTAAGTTTTAGTTTTATAACTACTTAAAATTGTATTATAAATGTATTCCTTCATACAAACACAGCTTGTGTTATAGTCTAATAAATCTCTCTCAAATTTATTTTGCTTCTGTACTATCTCCTTTCTTTTAAAACATTTATTGATTTTAGTAATGTCTCATTAATTTCACCAAATGTCTTTTCTTTGTTGTGGTGTACCAATGCTTTCTGTATTTTATTAATCTCATCAATCAGTTTTCTTAACTTCGTCTTTTTGTTTAAAAATTAACAGCATCAAGTTCTTAAATGTATTTTTAAATGTGTTATGTTAAAGCACTCCTGTGGGATCGGTTGCCTTGAATAGGTATTGTTTTGTCTTATAAATTGATATAAACTTTGTAGTCACAATGCCTCCAATGAAGTGCCTAGTGCATGGAATACTTAATAAGCAAGCTACTTATAAGTGTCTGGATCACAAGTACTTTATGTCATTCAGTTTTCTGTGGGATTGATATTTAATAGATGTATACTCAATAAATGAGTTGGAAGGTTAAATATTTTGTATTTATTTTTGCATTTGTATGTATAAGAAACTTGTAGCTTGATACAGCAGCATACACCAGTTGTTTTCTTATATATTTTGTAATAAAGACAAACATACACTGCATTTTAGATTCTGTGCACTAGGAACAATTTACAGATTAAAATGTTTTGATGTCTTAAAGTGATACTGACACTAAAAATTGAATTTTAGCATACGCATGTACATTAAATGCTACCTATAGGTCATTTTGATCATTTTTTGCTGAGAGGTTTGTTTTTGTATATAATTGTTAGTTGAAGTTCCTAAGCATTACTCTCTGACACTCTGACACTCTGACTTTGCCAACCTGACTGTCCCATCTCAGCATGTTAGTTACAGTTTTTAATGCTAACGGACTCCTGCTGCACAAATATGGCAGCCCCCTCATACAGGAACATGGGGGATCAGACAGGTA
This sequence comes from Xenopus petersii, assembly GCA_038501925.1. NCBI lineage: Eukaryota > Metazoa > Chordata > Amphibia > Anura > Pipidae > Xenopus > Xenopus petersii. The sequence continues at coordinate 88,761,702 of CM076674.1, read as the reverse complement.
ATGTAAAAGCATAGTGCAAATACTTTATGGCAAGTTAGAAGTAGCTTGCAAAGCCAATATTATAATAGATGTAAAAAAAAGTTTAATTTCAGGTGTCAGTATCTCTTTAATAGTTACAACAGTATACAGTACAGTGACAATAGTCAATATTGTTTTTCCCCAGGTGTGCTTTTTCAATGTATCTTTTTCTGCACCCTGGGTTTACAGATGAACAGTGCCAGAGTTTCTTAGGCTCTTAATGCCCTATATTGAGTATGTGTCCAGCTTCAAAGGGTGCAAGCGATACTTGACACCTGCCTAGGGCACAACTAAAAGGGGGCACTTGGCAGGTACCTATTAAGTGTCTTCTTCGCTACACCTCTGTAGCTCCCCCTCTCCTTCATTCCCCTCCCTCCTCCCCTCACCGTCACTCCCCTCCTTCCCCTCTGCTACTGCGCATGCACGTAGTCACATTTGGACACTCACGCTACAGGGGGTAGCGGGCTGGCTAGCTGGGTTGCCTAGGGTACAGCTTGGCCTGGCCCTGCTTGGCATCAGGGAGGAAATGGTCACATGATAATTTGTGCATTTAAAGGAGGAGTAAACCAGCTCAATTTGGCAGCCTTCATTGTTTGACCCTTTCTTTGTCTTTGAAGCTAGGCAACACAGAAACCATTGTCAAGATTACACAGCAAGTCCAGTTGCTTTAGACTTATTGTTGCTAACTACTGTATACCACGACTGTCCTAGATGACTGAAAACCTTCATAGACTTACTGCAACATGCAATTAATGACTTTACTGTTTCTGTTTTCAGAACAATGGCATGAATTACATATTGTTTTGCTATATCTTATTAGCATTATTTTGCATCTTTGGCAACTAAGCAATGTTTATCGCTATCAAAACACTTTCAAACACTGCTTGATTGGAGTCAGTGATCAACTAGTTTAAATATCATGTGGAAAGATGCACCTTACATGATTGAACTACAAATTAAAAGAACAAAATGATTCCAAATTGCCATAGAATAACATTGTATACCTTACACTAAAAAGTGTAAGATTTTAACTTTAAATTTAAAAAAAGTCTGTGACAGCATTGTGGAAAATTGCATTAATTCAGAAGAAGACAAGGTAACAACTGTAGAACCACTGGGGTCTGTGTTATCTCCAATGCTATTTATTATTTCCATTAATGACATAACAGATGGGTTGGAAGAAAAGGTCTGCCTTTATGTTGATGACAAGAAGATTTGCAACAGAGTGAACATCCCAGGGGGTGTAAATAAAATGGTTAAATTGCCCCTGAGAATTGTAATTGTAGGCACCAGTCTTGAAGCTTCAAACTGTGCTGTTTATTGTGGCAACATTTAGTTACAGCCATTCACCCTTTATGTCTTACATAAAAATACATCAAAACCTTTTTTTATTTTTGTGCATCAAGATGAGAAATATTACATGGTAATTTTTAAAACAGGTGCAAAAAATCTAAATACTTGAATCAGTAAATATTTAAGTACTGAATTGATAAAAAGTCCTAATTAAAAGCATACATGGTGATTGCATCGCTCTGAAAGTAATGTACTATTTTCTATCATTCAACCATCTCACTGAAATAAATATATTTTATACACACACTGCAATCAACTGTTTTTAAATCACAGAATTATAAATGTCTACTATGTGTGACATTCTTATTTCTGAAAAACAATAAGTTTACATTTTAGTGAAAATACCAAGCTCATATAACTCTCAACTCTCCTGTCCTTATTTTGCACTTAGGTACAAGAAGTATGACTAAAGCAGTGAACCGATTATGCATAGAGGTAGAATCTGCAACGATTATGGCACAAATAAAAATGTGCACAGTCTTTTCTCTCATTTCACCTGGAAATCCTGGTGGATCTTGGAGACAAACCTAGCATTGTATAAGGAAATGGCAGATGTAAGGTTTGTCAGTGAAATCGTTGCATTTAGATTTTGTTTGGAAACATATATTAATCAAAGCGTGAACTGTCACTCTGTGATAAAGATGTCCCTAAAAATTCTTATATATACAGCAACATACAAAAAAAAGTGCTGTAAAATGTCCTTCTGGAGAACTGTTGCTAGCTTTATTTTCCCATGTCGATATACAGTTTATGCCTTGTAAACTCAGTCTAGGAGTTGAGCTTTTGCATTTCTTTAAAAGCGACTAAACAGTAAAAGCTCCGGATACAGCTTCATGTACATAATGCACAAGTAAGAGTTGTTTTGGTTTTTTTTGTCATGTTTTTTTAAACTTGTTTTGTTTATGCATAACAACACAACTGCTGATGAGTAAAATAGATAAATGCCAGAAATTTAAATGGCCACTCTTATTCATATCACGGGCAGCAGAGCGGGTAATTTTTCACTGGCATGTGCAGCAGCCGCAAGTTTGGAGGGTGGGGGCCCAGCATGAGTCTGCACCCGGGCCCTGTCTGCTACTTACACCACTTTCTCTTCCTCTACCTCCCACTTGAAAAAGCAGAGTTAAGGCAAATGCTCCAGACCAGGTCAGCAGTTTATCTGTGTTTTTAAACAATGGCCTCTTCAACTGTTATCTGTGTGGGATCAGCCAGATATCTATTGAGATGACTTGAAAATCTTGTTGGGCTGTTCGTGCATTGACAGGTATGCTTAGGCCCTAACTGCAATCGCATGACTGGCCTGATAGTTTAATACTGTAATTAGCCAGATTTGGGCCATAAGATGCATGTTTAAACTAGGGAAAAATCTTGCCCTATCTTTGTTTCTTTGGCAATTTTTAAGTGTAAATGTATACCGGCCATTTTCAGAGAACTAAAAGCACCATCTTAAGCTTTACTAGATGCCTCCTAAATTGTTATTTTTAGGCCATGTTACAATAGCCCTGTTATTTATCTTTCAAATTCTTACAACAAGCACAGTCAGAATTAGAAGTGCTGTCTGTTTTGTTTGAATGATTTGAATTTGAATTACAATTAACAATTGTAGCTAAATAGATCAAATTCTTGGAATTGCAAGTGATGATTCAGAAAAAGAATGTAAGGTGTGGTCTGCAAACCAGTGAAAAAATTGAATTTGAAGCTCACCTGCAAAATATGAGCACTTATATTTTCTGTGTTGCTTGATCCTTGGTATCACATCTTACATGCACAAATATATATATATATATATATATATATATATATATATATATATATATATATATATATATATATATATATACACATACACAAAATAGTATCTCTATTTTCTATAATGAAAAAAATCCATGACTATATTATTCTATTAATGCTGCCTGTAGTGATGTCATTGATGTCATTGGTCAAACATGGTGCACTTGCACAAAATTTATAACAGAAGCAGGACAAAGGTAGCAGTCGCAATCTCAACTTTATGAAAGTGCAAGGTGATGTTTGTGCAAGTGCCTTTCTGAGTTGAGTTTTTTGTGCAATGACTGCAAACTTTTCACAACTGCAACTATCCTAAATGTTATGTACTGATTCCCCATTATGTCCTGTAATAATGCTTATTATAATACCAGAGCATAAACAGCAATGCCCTACTGGACAAAATGCATTCAGTCTCCAAGGCAATGTCATTGTAACCTGCAAATTATAACATGCTTTTTTTGTGCAACTACAGCTAAACTATGAATATATTTTTTTCTATCTGAAATCTAGACAGGATATAAGTAATCCACACTGGCAGTAGGAATCATTAGGTATAAGCCATCTGTCATTATATAGCACAACATTACTCAGAAGCGACACTTTATAACAGGCCCGGACTGGCAATCTGTGGGTTCTGGCAAATGCCAGAGGGGCTGCTATAAGCTCCCATTGAAAGTCAGTATTTAGTGGGCTGGTGGGGCTATTTGGGCCTCTATGTAGGCTGTGTGGGCCTCTGTGTACCTGAAATGCCAGGGCCTAATTTAATTCTCAGTCCGGACCTGCTTTATAAGCAGTCAAATGTTCAGGGTTTTGTGTATTTCCATCAATTATTCAAATGCGTGCAAAAAAAGATTAAACTAAATGTGTCCCTTTAATGTCTCTGCGCAACTTCAGGGTGTCAAACTGATTGCTAAAAGCACACGTTCAATACAATATGTTTTATTGTAAGATTAATATATCACAGCCATGTCTCTGTTGCAGTTTTAATGGCAAAATTCTAAAAAATTAAACATTTCAAATTACAATATTATGCTTTAGCTTTTTTGCATCATAAAATTATTTTATGGGCACTTCTTAAGTAGTCAGTGATTCAAGAAATGGATTGTTCAAAAGAACTCTTCTTCTCCCAGCTGATTTATACTATAGTATCAAAGATATGTGCTCTGGAGAATAATGAAAACAAAGACCTCATAAAAACACATTTTGCTTACATAGTTACATAGTTAAATTGGGTTGAAAAAAGACAAAGTCCATCAAGTTCAACCCCTCCAAATGAAAACCCAGCATCCATACATACACCCCTCTCTACTTTTAATTAAATTCTATATACCCATACTAACTATAGAGCTTAGTATCACAATAGCCTTTGATATTATGTCTGTCCAAAAAATCATCCAAGCCATTCTTAAAGGCATTAACTGAATCAGCCATCACAACATCACCCGGCAGTGCATTCCACAACCTCACTGTCCTGACTGTGAAGAACCCCCTACGTTGCTTCAAATGAAAGTTCTTTTCTTCTAGTCTAAAGGGGTGGCCTCTGGTACGGTGATCCACTTTATGGGTAAAAAGGTCCCCTGCCATTTGTCTATAATGTCCTCTAATGTACTTGTAAAGTGTAATCATGTCCCCTCGCAAGCGCCTTTTTTCCAGAGAAAACAACCCCAATCTTGACAGTCTACCCTCATAATTTAAGTCTTCCATCCCTCTAACCAATTTAGTTGCACCAACTGTTTTAAAAATCGGATTTCTTGAACTTTCACATAGTGTATTTACTTAGTAAATGATTTTGGTCATGATTGGTGCCCTTTAAGGACTGGAGTCCAAAACTGCACTGCATACTCCAGATGAGGCCTTACCAGGGACCTATAAAGAGTCATAATTATGTTTTCATCCCTTGAGTGCTTAGACTCATGGGTGTTATGTACTTATGTATTTTTCCCTCATGCATGGAGCATTTCTTCCTGGTCGTCCGCACTTCGCACTGGCTAAAAAGTCGAGCAGAGAGTCTGTCGGCACAGGACAGCCCTGTCCTATGACTGGTAGTAATAAAAGTGCCCAGTTGCATCTGAAGAATGCACAAGTTAGTGGGCACCCATGTACCTCCTCATGAATACAGCTGGCACTGTATTTTGTGGGTTGATGCAGGTCTATCTGCTCTTAAATGAATCACAAAGACCTGCGGCAGTTATTTAAACAGGGGATCAAGCAGTTTTCAAAATTTAATCCATTTTTTTTTTTTACTTCACATACTGCCTTCCTAATTGTATATGACCCCTACCATGTAGTGTAGTGGAATAATTTGATGGTTTTAGAACCAATGATTCCTCCAGATGGCTTTTGATTGCAAAAGTAAAAAACTCATGTAAATACAGTATTATATGTATGTATTTTAATGTATGTGTGATAAAGGGCCTAGCCCAAAACATGTAGTGTTCTTCACTTTCCCAAATAAATTATTTACAGTCTAAGACTACTGCCATGGATCTGTCCTGCACTTCAACTTTTCTTCTGATTGATTCTATTGGGGGACTAACACAGGATACCCTGCAGGACAACCAACATATAAACACTCCTAACGGTGAGCTGCAGTCTATCTATTTATTTATATTGAAAGTAAGTATATTAACTTAAGAAGTGAGTCATTTCTTCTTCCAATGTCTTGGTTAGTGATGGGCAAATTTATTCGCCAGGCGCGAATTTGCGGCGACTTTGCGTGTTTCGCCGGCAGCGAATGAATTCGCGGAATGCCCACGAAAATTTGCGGCAAAAATTCGCTGGCGTCAAAAATTTTTTCGAAAAACTGGAAGCCGGCGTCAAAAACAAGATGCCAGCGCCGTTTTGTGAATTTTTCCCCGTTTCGCGAATTCGCCCATCACTAGTCTTGGTTAACTATTTTATCCTGGCTCCATCTTAAAAAATATCTCAGCTAGGCCTACAATAACAGGTATCAAAAATGTAATAACAACTTGGAATAGAAAACTGATTGACTCAGCAATAGTTAACTTATCAATGTGATTTAAATTGATAACTATTTAATATACAGTATAACGTATACAGTAGGCAGGGAAAAGCTGGAGGTAAAGCAGAGAGGAGCAGAATGAGCAGGGAGGAGCTGAACGGGTAAGGCAAGGAGGAGGTGGACGGATAAAGCAGGGAGGTGCTGGACAGGTAAGGCAGGGAGGAGGTTGATGGGTTTTGCAGGGAGGTATTGACAGGTAAGGCAGAGAGCAGGGAGATGGGTACGGCAAGGAGGAGCTGGACAGATAAGTCAGGGAGTTACTGGAAGGGTAAGGCAGGGAGGAGGTAAAAGGGTGAGTGATGGTCAGCCTTAATGCAGACGACACATTCCTCACCAAAACTATAATCAAATATGTAAATCACTAATTTCAACATGTGGGGGCATATTTATCAATAGTCGAATTTCGAATTGAAAAAACTTTAAAATTCCAATTCAAAATGACCAACCGAAGTTAAGTTGAAGTTTGTTTTTGGTCGAATAGGTCCGTTTTTGATCGAATAGTTCCGTATTCTGCCGAACTCGAATCGTATGAATCAAAGGAATAGCACATTTGATCGAATTCGATTCGAAGTTTTTCCCAGAAAAAAATTTGATTTTTCAAAGTCAACCAATTGACTTCTAGGAGGTCCCCCATAGGCAAAAATACAAAACATTTAAACAATAATAAGCAAAAAACCTGGTGAAATTTCTCTTGGCGAAAATAAGCCTTTGTGCTCTTAGTGAATTAGAGAATTTTCACTGGAGAAAGTTCACCTGGAGAAGAGAGGTGAATTTACACCAATTCAAAGAGAATTTTACCACTGCATAGTTAATTCTCCAAAACTTGGTGTATTATCCTTTTTAGTAAATTGGCGATGTTGAGGGAAATCTGCATTATTGATGAAACTACACCAAATTTTCACTTTCATCTTTTAGTAAATGTGTCCCCATGTGTCTGGTGTGCCAATACTTTGGGGTGCAGGGTCAGAATGGGGGGGTCAGGGCCCATCGGGACACCAGGGCCCCGCCGCCACTGCCCTCAGTTGAAGGGCCCCCACCGCTCCCCCCTCAGTAGCAGGGCCCCCCTACCCCAGTCACGGGGCTCTCTCTGTCCCTCAACCCCTCCACCCCCGCCATCCCGTACCTGCTACTTGTGTATTGCGCATTCCTCACGCGATCTGGTGGGTGGAGGGGAGGATTGCCCGGCACTAGCAGCCGCACTGCACAAAACTCCAGCAACTGCCCTAGCTACGCATACCTGCGTGCTTTGTGTGTATCGCAACTTCCTTGCACAGGCGGGGGAGGACAGTAGCACTACCTTTGTCTAACGGCCTGTTGAAAATTATCCACTGCTTCTTACTGAATGCATTGGATCAGCTAGTTAGGAAGGCAGTTAGGCAGTTTTCATTTAGAAAAAAAGTTAAACTTTATAGATGTGTGTCTTTTTTTCAACCTTAATTACCATGCTACTATATCTGTACTTGGGGTGTAAGCACTGCCTCTCACAGTATGTAATGTACTTGGGGTGCCATTGCCCACTTTCACTTTCTCTGACTGTATATAATGTACTTGTGTTGTCAGTACTCACAGCCTTTCATTTAATATAAAGTGTTTGGTGCATGGCCACTCCTCCAATTGTATAATATGACTGTGGTGATTCCATTACCAATCATGGTATAATGAGCTGTAGGTGACTGATAGTATACATTGGTAACTGTCTGTCCATCAATGAGTGTTGCCATGTCAATATATGTTGTTTCCTTATATGCAGTTTATATGCAACAAAGCACCCAAAAATATTTTGATTGCTCAGAATTAGAATCACAATATAGTGATGCCAGGGTATTTATTTGATAAAGCACTCTCTTGCGCTTTGGCACAGTTCCCACTGAAGTCAGTGGGAACTGTGAGTGCTTATTTGGTTGTTAATTATTATATGAATCCCCATGTTAGTCAATCTGTGTATGGTGAACTTTAGCCTCCCCAAACAAAAAAGACACCCTCGGCCTATGTTTATCATAGCAGAGTTGTTTTTGTCACGACGGAGCATCAGATAAAAATAAATAAGCAAATTGTACCCAGATGTGTGCTGTACTCCACTAATATTTTTTAGTAAAGGGTACAATATTTACATTTACTGTTGGAATTACTGAAGATCAGGTTTCATTTTAGATTGTTTTGGAATGTTTACCAAGCAGATTGGGAACAAGCCCAATCATATAAACTATTCAAGTCATAAAAAAGCATGACAGATAAATAGCATTGTTGTCTTAAGGAGTCTTATGAGCTCTGTAGCTTTTTTCATACTTACATTCAATTTCTGCAGTATACAAAATAAGGTTCTACAATACATATAATGGATGAAGGCTGCATAATTCACATATCCAGTTTCTTTATGTGAGGTGTTTTTAGATATGACTTTTGCTGTGACTTTATTCCAAGATGTATACAAAGAAGTTCTTGTGACCGATGGGGAAAAGGTATTATATTGGTCGAAACTGCACACTTGCAATCCCCAAGGTCCTATTGGGATAAAAACCAAATACAAAGAACAAGTAGAAGGTGTACTGCAAAACCAATATATTAAAAGTAAATGTATTATGTAATCACTAAAACACTGGCCGGCCACGAAACACAGTGAATAAATTATGAATAAATAATTCTAAAATCGGTAATAAATACAATCCAGGTGGGAAATCAATTTTCCTTTGAAGAAAATTCAAATGACTGTTCCTTGGTGTTGGTATATGCTTGCAATTTAAAAAAGGATGGCTGTGAGTTGTATTTCAACAAGACAGAAAAGTTATTTCCCAGAAGTTAGAGCTGGAATTTTGAAGCGGTGGAGGATGGTTGTGAGTTGTAGTTTAACAAGACAGAAAAGTTATTTCCCAGGAGTAAGAGCTGGAATTTTGAAGCAATGGAGTGTGCAGAGTATTTAGTTAGATATATCAAACAGGCCAGCTGGTAGATGGCTGAATTTAGAGAGAATATTATAAAAAGGGGTATATTGGGGCGTCCCCCACTCCCTCCTCCTTGCCAGCTGCACAGACCCCCCAAAAAAGAAGTTGGAATAATCTCACCAGATACACAGTTCTGGAATTTCTCAAGGGCATAGCCAGATTTGAACTCTCAGCAGCCTTAAGCCTGTTTCACGAATTTGCTTCTCTGCAGATGTCCTTTTCACGATGATCCCAGACGGCGCACCATCTGTTTCAGTGCGTGCGCTCCACCATATCACCCCTTAAACGCCTCTTCTCCAGCATGAACATCCCCAATTTGGCAGTCTTACTTCATAGCAAAGATTTTCCATACATTTTACCAGTTTAGTTGCCCTTCTCTGTACCCTCTCTAATACAATAATGTCCTGTTTGAGTGATCTGTTCTATACATGTTAATATTTCCTTTTTGCTGAGCAAATTTATACCACTGACTTGAAAGATCCCTTGTGCCGTACTTAGCAATTATTTAAATATTTATTCCGTAGACTTGAAACATCTCATACCGGTCACCTCTGAAATCACACACTCCCAAAGAGATCAAGCCTCCTGTTCAGGTCACTTTTAGCTAGTTTTGGTCAATGATAAGGATTAAGATTAAACTGAAACGGCCATAATGGACACTTTGTGCTATTTTATACAGCCCCAGCTGTGAAGGCAGATGGGCTATCCACTTTAACAGTTTATGTTACTCAACAGAAAGTCAGCACCTCAAAGTGAACATCCAATATTTAACAGCTGATGTTTCTAAATTGCTTTTATTGCAGACACCAGATAATCTATTCCACTCATCCATATGACAAAGAGTTCAGTAAAAGCATAATTATCACTAAAAGTCAAACAGGGGGACTGCCATCATTTGGTAATGCTGCTAAGTCTTCTAAGAAAAAAAAAGCTTCAAACTATAGTGCAAGGACAGCATTTGCCAGCATTGGGAGGGGTATTTAATTTTAAAGGGATTGTTCGCCTTCCAAACACTTTTTCCAGTTCCAGATTCAGTTGTTTTCAGATTGTGCAGACTTTTTTTAGTTGCTTTCCATGTTATTATTTTTCATGCTTTTTCATAATTGTACTTTAACGTTTAGGGGCCCATTTATTAAACCTCGATTTTTTCTTGTTGAGGTTTATCGTGGAAAAATAAAAGCTAGAATTTTTAGAGATGTATTATACCCCAGAGCTGCTAAAACTCCAAATCCAAAAATACTCCATCTCAAACCTGTCGAGGTCATGTAGAAGTCAATGGCAGATGTCCCAGAAGTATTTTCTTGATATCATGATCTGAGCTGGATAATATGATAAAGTCTGGGTTTTTGGCCGAAAATCAAAAAAAAAATCGAGTTTTCAGAGTGTCAATCGTACAATATGAATCGATTTTTTGATGAATTACTTAAATTCGTGGAAGGTAGTTTGGTCGACTTTGTTTTAATTAAAATGAGATTAATTAGAGTTTTAGTAAATAATCCCCTTTAAAGGAGAATTCAACCCATTTGTAAAAAACCAAGTACTACCCACCCCAGGTAGACCTAACTCCCTCCTCCCCCTAGGCTACCTGCCCCCCCCCTCCCCAGGAAATGCCCCATACTTTATACTTACCCCACGGTGCAGATTCTGCCAGCGGAGTTCCACGCATCCATCTTCCTCCTCTATGCCTTAGCTTAGGCATAGGGGCGGGGCAGAAAATTTCTTTCACTTTCAATTCAGTACTTGATAGATATAACTGCACTCCACACATTACCCTGTTCTCTTCACCGTTTAATTGTGTAACCAGGACATGGAGATGGACATCATGTCCCCCATTCTGGTGCACAAACAAGATTCTGAGATGATGCAAGATTGCCTTAAATATGGCTCATGTCTGCTTGCTATAATTATGAGTTCCCAGACTGAAGGAAACAAGATTCAAATAATGTATATTGTGTATTTAAAGTTCATTTTGTTTGACTAATGTGATAAAATATGATTTTGAATATTTTTCTGGGTGACGGGTCCCCTTTAATTCTGCCCAGCATGGCTACATATATAAAAAATGTGTATCAATTTAGAACATTTTACAGTCAATGGCCCCCTCCAGAGCTGCTAGAAAGACATAAGAAGGTGAAAAATGAAACTTAAAACTTCATATATCAGAAAACAGTCACAAATAGAAAACAGTGTGGCACTCTTTACCCTGTTTTTTGCGCCTTTCTTGACCCAATACAATTAAAGGGTAGCTAATGCCAGCCTCACAAAGCCCAAGTAACATTAGAATAATTTGTTTATATCCGTTACACCAATATAATACTGAATAAATAATCTCATAATACCATATGTATATAATATACAATGGCACATTTTAGCAGAAATAAAAAAAAGATAGATAGAATTATTCTTGCAGCATATTTGCTAACTGATATTGTGTATATTTAGGCAACAAGCACTTTAAGTTCCCTGTCGCAGATATTTTAGGCACAACAGAATTGTTCATACATCTTTTACCAAATACTGTACAAATTGCATGATATATGATTTATTATTTATGCAGCCTTTTTATATTCATCTCTTAATCATTAACATGGTAGTCGATATTTGCATTCCATTTGCCTTATTTTGTGCATTATCTCGTATGCATCAAGGGTCTGTCATGTTACAGATCTAGTCATAGCCTTGGAAACAGCAGTAAATGTTTGTGATTCACTTTGAATGGAGTGCAGGTCCTTCTGAACTTTTATATATCGCAAAGTGCAGACACTTTGTGTGTGTGTGTGTGTGTGCGTGTGTATCTATCTATCTATCTATCTATCTATCTATCTATATATATACAGTATATATATATATATATATATATATATATATATATATATATTTACACAAAAGCCATGAATATCTTGTAAATGATATCCTTATAAATGGTGAGTTCTGATGTCATCAGTTATAAACGGTGAGTTCTGATGTCATTTCTGTCACATGACTCACTGAAACTTGTGTATTATAATAAATAAAGTACCCCCAGTTGGAAAATATGAGGATATTAGAAGTTACCTTGGAGTTCCGTGACCTCGTGTTTTTATATGGTCATGAAACTCCTTGATAACTTATAGTAGCCTTATATTTTACAAGAGGGGGTACTTTATTCATTATATACACTTATTATTGGAAACTGATATAGGCTGCAATATTGAGTGATGTTCAACTAAACTGCCCTGCTAATTCATTCTCTAAAGGAAGTGTTATTCGAATGCAAATAGTTGTTTTAGTAGAACTAAGAAAACTCCTCCCTTTAGATTCACACAATTCATTTACTCTGATGTAGACAAGACAATCAATAATTTAAGCGGTTCACCCCGTGTAATCATAAATGTAGCATTATATAAAACAGAAACCCTTTACATTAATACATACAGTATGTGTATATAACCATTCTTGACCCCAAAAGAAAAAAAAATCAATGAATGAATAAAGAATTTTGTGTAATATGGCAAAGTTATAGTTAAACTGCAACCCTCTGTGATGTGTCATTAGTACATAAAAAATCAATAAATAAATAAAAAATATTTTGTGTGTTATGTCGAAGTTATAGTTAAAACAACTATTTGCATTGGAATAACCACTTCCTTTAGAGATTGAATTGACAGGGCAGTTTAGTTGAACATTACTCAATATTGTATATATATGAGTTTCCAATAATAAGTGTGGGTTACAAAATCCGTTATCCACCCCAGCGAATATAAGCTGCCAATGAGGTTGCAGTTAATAAGGGTTTTAAAGCTTCTAATAGCACTCCTCACTTATGGGTGGTCTTAGTAACTGAGCTTTACATTTTAGCAAGTGATGATCTGATTTAGATAATATAGGAGTAAATACATGTTACAATCAGAATAGTTTCAGTTTGTTTTTGTTATTTTATTATAGTAATGTTTATTTTATATAGTATATGGAGTTGTGTAGTTGTTTTATGTTTAAAAACTGACGAGTATTATAGATATGTAGGTATAAAGTTAATTGATGTTGTGATAGATACAGCTTGAGTGAAATTCACACCTGACGAGGGTTACACGCATTACATATAGGGCATATTCCACTGTGTATTTTTATGCTTTGAGAAAGGCCTTGGAGAGGCCGAAACATCAGCTTGTAGCTTTTATTAAATGAAAAAAGTTTATTTTAAGTCCTGAGAGTGAGGACTCCATATGATGTTTATATATATTTACATAAGAAATGTACTAAAGATATATAATTCTAAGCTTTATTTCTTTTCATTTTTATGTAAAGATCAGGAATTTCTTCTTCTGCATATTATCAGGCTTCACCATTTCTCCAGTAAACAATAAACTTGTTTTTCAAGTTGATCTATTCATTAAAAAGATTCCCTAAATCAATTAACATTTAGTAATCTGATTACTAACCTGTTAGAAAAATAAACATCAGTTCTCACTGATATAATAGATCTGTGGCCCCTAATGATTCTGAGGTGGTATACCTCTTTTCAGTTGAAAAATATTTCCCAGACCACCCACATACTGTATCTCTATTTTTGCTTTGCTATTTTTGCTTGCTTGTTTGGTCAACATACAAAAAAAAAAATATTTTTTGTTGCACTTAAGCAGATATTGAAGTAAATCCCAGTATTCCCCATGAAAAGATTTGTAGTACAGTTTATGTGGAAACCATTATCCAGAAAGCTCAGAATTATAGAAAGGCCATCTCCCATAGACTGCAATTTATCTAAATAATTAAATAAAATTAAATAATGTACTTTTTCTCGTAATAATTAAACAGTACCTTGTACTAAGATATGATTAATCCTTATTTGAAGCAAAACCAGCACATTATTTTTTTTTTAATGTTTACATGATTTCCTAGTAGACTTAAAGTGATACTGACACTAAAAATTTTCTTTTCAAAATATCAATCTACATTAAAAGTTACATATAGGTCACGTTGATAGTTTTTTGCTTATAGTTCTGTAATTATCACTTGAAGTTCCTAAACCTGACTGTTTTACCAACCTGACTGTCCCATCTCAGTCTGTCAGTTAGAGATTCTAATGTTAACAGACTTCTGCTGCACAAATATGGCAGCCCCCTCATACAGGAACATGGGGTAAGAAAGGTGATTTAAAAGCATCAGGGACATCCTTTTATGGCAAAAATATAAATAGCATTCAAAGATAATGTTATGATGGATATAAAAAAGGTTATTTTCTGGTGTCAGTATCTCTTTAAAGGAACAGTAACACGAGAAAATGAAAGTGTTTTAAAGGAATGTAATGTAATATTGCCCTGCACTGGTAAAACTGGGATTTTAACTTCAGAAACACAACTATAGCTTACATAAAGAAGCTGTTGGGTAGCCATGGGGGCAGCCATTCAAGCACAGGATACACCGTAGAAGAATGCCATTATGTACTACATAGCTTATCTGTTATCTGCTGAGTATCCTGTGCCTTTTCTCCAAATTACAGAAAGACCCTTTATCCGAAAAAACCCAGGTACCGAGCATTCTGGATAATAGGCCCCATGCTTGTATTGCTAAATGCTATTGTGAAAATAGGTAGCCTCAATTACTCTAGAAGCCATAATCAGAAACCATGTAGCTCTGTACAAGTAGGATATTTAGAGTCCACTAGGACTTAGTAAAGTAATAAGAAAAGTAATAAATGCTGGTTTATAAAACTAGAAAGCATATATGTAATTATTTCCAATACAGTCACAGTGTATATTTGTGAGGAGTGTAGAATCACCATTTCAGGGTTTCCGTTATATGCAGTAGCACAAATTGACCGTTAATATTTCTTTGTACAAAAATGTCTTGAATTTTTTTTACTTAAATGATATTTTGACTGAGATCAGGGCACATTAGCTGTTTAATAAAAAAAAAAAGAACAAAGTAATATAGGACCACCCTACCTTGGAAATAAAACTCACTAATAAAGCAACTGGCATTTACAAAACAAAAGTCAGGAAGTAGAATATAGAATTCAAACTATGCAGATTATAAACAAAGAATGTGAAACTATTTGAATGAATATCCTATTTCAAGAAAAGAAAAAATATAGCTACTACTAATTACAATTCCTAGCTTGAATTTCCAAAGCAAACGTTTTAAGCACAGTCTTATTATTACTACTTCACTAACAAATTTATAAATGAGGTCCTTAAGGGAGTATCTGACATTGACTCTCATTTACCTTTTTCCCTCTGCCACATAACTTAGAATACTGCACTTCAATAGAGTTCTCTGATAGTATAATGTGAATACAGACTAATTTTAGGCAAGCAATAGATCACACTACAGAAAAAAGTACTGATAGATCACCTACTGATTTCATTACAGCAATGCTGTTTAGCTGGAGACCTGGAAAAAGATATAAAAAAATTATTGTAAAAGATTCATCCTGGCTGATGTAGGTTTTATTCATTCCATGCTATGCAGCTGAAAATTTCAAATAAAAACTATAGTTCATAAAAAGGTTCTCCAATCTGAGATATCTCTGTCTATCTACAATTTAAATTAGCACTCCAAACCCTTAATCTGTATTCCAAGCAGCTGACAATAAGTCCAATTATAATGGTTGAGGAGGATCAGTCATAGATTATGATCCACAACTAGGCCACAAAGACACCAAGCTATCCCAAAATAGAGATTTATTATATATAACAGTGTGAAACAATTGTGTGGACCAGAAATACAAAGAGATTGCTGATCCAAGCATATCTTTAAGACATATATTTATATATACATTTTTTAAACTCATTGGATAGATGTTAATGTGGTATATTCTGACTGGCACAAAACCCTTAGTTCATTGAGAAGGGATCAAAATACTGGGAGCACTGAATAACTGCATCCAGGTAAGTCTTTTTACACAATATAGACATCCAGATAAAAAGTGCAAATGATAAAATGTTTAAATAAAATGTATTTTTATTTATTGTAATTAAAACATTAACAAATAAAAAGAAATGATCGTGTGATAGCCACCTAGATGCCTGGTGGGGCATCAAACAGGGTCTAATATTTAGGGAGAATTTATTCTCTTCTACAGAAAGCAACAAAGATAAGCAATGCGTAGTTATAAAGAATTATTATGTGTTTCTATTGTATCCCCCAGTTCAATAGCACTCCCCATGGGAGCTCCATGCTCTGGGCAGGTCAGCAGTCAGAAAGGTCTCTACTCTATTTAAAGGGTCAAGATTAATGATGGTCTTTCACTTAGTGAGATGATTCAACAAATGGCTGCCACTCATTAAATTAGATGCACTGTCTGGCCAGTGACTCATTTTTATCTTATATTTTATGGCATGTTACCAGTAATGCAAAGGGTCCCAACTGTCCTCAGTCTCACCTTTTTATTTCTTCAGCTGGGATGCTGTTCAGACAAGAATGTATATTCGTAATTCATTTATCATTAGGAATTTAACATGAAAGCATACATGTTTGGTTATAAAAGGATGTAATAAAAGAAGCAGGGAAAGAAAGCATGTCACTAAGGCATGACAAACCTATCTACTTACCAGGGCATTATATCCTGTGTTTTTAATTTATCCATGGAGCATGAAACCCACATTCTCCATTATTATTAGAATGATCATTTTTTGAGATAGAATTGTATTAAAGGTACATGGTGTCCATCACAACTGTTGGAATACTGTAATGTACACATACCTGATAAAATATACTGTGATCAAAGCTTGACAAATATAGACTGATTTTCAGGATATTCTGAAGAATGTTCTATGACACATAAAGAAGGCCAAATTGCTTAGAAGAGACAATTAATTAATGGTCTGCTGTCCGTTTTCAATTAAAAACTGTAGGTCTGTGCAGTTCTTGGTCAGCCAATGATCCCAAGACTGGCAAAGTCTTCTTTTTGCCCATCAACTGTAGTATGATCCAGTGGACTAGACCAATTCTTAGAAGGCTCAACGTGTACTGTAAGGAGAAAATTGGATGTGTGTATGGCTAGCATTACTTGTTGAAGAGTCGCAATTCTGATATTTTACATCATTCAGTTTTGCCTCACTTCTAATTCTGTTGTACTAAATAGAGCAGCTGCATCTCCACATTTGTTAGACTTTGTATTCCTTTATCTACTGTATTTTATGGGTGACAATATCTGTATTTTAATAATGATTGCTATTATTAACAAAGATTTACTTTCACTCCATTTTGTTTTTTTGAATAAATATTTAATGTGGTGTAAATGTGCTTTATCCTATTTTTCCCTACAATAATTTTATTGCATGAAACCACAATACCAGTCTCATAAGATAATGTGATACAGGATTGTATATAGGACATGAGAAAAGGTCAGTGTGGGTCACTGACTTCCAATTACATACCTTTTGTAAGTTCCTATAGACATTTATGATGCATACTTTACTGTGACAACTTACTGCCTGTAGACAAGCCTTTAAATAGCAAGCATGACCCTTTGGCACATAACAGAATACAACCTCGTACAAAACTGAAGGAAATAACATTGACTTTGATGTTTGAAATTAAAGGAAAACCATGATTTCAAACAACTGACATGTATTTTTAAATCCCCCATCAATGGTTAATAGTTGCACCCAATTGTACTTAAAGTATATATTTTATGTAATTGTTATGCTTGTAAACCTAGGTAGTTGTAGAAAGAGTGAAAGAGATTGCTGTGTACAAAATAAAATGAAATAGAGAGAAAGCATGTCTTAGAGAAGATTACTCTGGATTCAATTTCCTGTGGAGGGGCACAGCTTATGTCCTTAATAAAAATTTACTTGTAATTTCCTTCTTTTCATCTGTTTTCCAAAGAAGTAACACAATGTCCAAACAGCAGGGTCAAAGGCTACTAAAAGTCAAAGAAGTAGAAACATATTCCCTCATTGTGCTTAGAATCCCCAAACCAAAACTTCCAGCAGTGTATTGTTTAGGGAACTATTCAGGTAACTTCATCCCACAGCAATCCCAGAAAGAATGGTTTTATAATGGATAAGCTTATAATGTATAATAAAAAGGGGTTGAAAACTTTAAACAATATTTTCTATTTGGAATTGTTCTGTTTGTTTTGTGCATTTACCATGAAAAAAAGAGATAAAATATATTCTGAGAACTGTGTGTAGACAGGTGTTTCTGTATTTTACTGTGAAGTTGCAATTGATATCCTTACAATCTTCGGTAGAGGATGCATGATCTAATACAGTATTTGTCGGTTTTCAGATTGTAAACCCTTTTAGACAGGGCCCTCATGCCTCAATATGATTGTAATTCACTGGTTCTCTACCCTTGAGAATAGAACTGTAGAAATTGCTTTTTAAAAATGCTATGCCAATTAACTGTGTGTGCAAGATAAACAAAAGCAAAAAAGTGCTCAAAATAAGTACGCAAGTGCTATTCACACAGGCACTTGAGTCTATACAAAAAGAGATACTTCCGCATTCATCAGCGCTCCAAAAGAGGACACTGTTGGTTATCAAAAAATCGGCTTTATTTCAACATACTGTGTGGAACAATTATTGTGCAGTGGGTGCATTCAGACTGACGCGTTTCTTGCCAGAACACTCGGCACTTCCACTTGAGTCTATACATCCATCCTTCTATGGAAACCCTTCATCCAGAAAGTTCTGAATAATAATCTCCCATAGACGTATTATACAGAATATACATTAGAATTGAATAACTGTAATTCAAATGTAATCCAAATGTTTAAAAATTGTTTCCTAGTTATTATTATTATTAACATATAATTTTAGAGCGCCAACATATTGTGCAGCACTATGAAGCGGTAAGTTGTACTTGATCCTAACTAGGTTTATTTAATGTTTAAATGATTTTTTACTAGACTTAAGGTATGGAGATCCAAATTACAGAAAGATCCCTTATCTGTAAACCCCCAGGTCCAAAGCATTCGGGATAACAGGTCCCATACATGTACATGTGCCTTGCACCAAAATTCTAGTTGCTTACCCTATTATGAATGAGATACAAGGGGCAAAGTACAGGTGATAGAGACAGTAACAATATAATTAACACCAGGGTTAAGAAGATATTACTTCCAGCACTCCCTTTGCATGTTGAACCTTATGTTTTTTTCGCTCCTTGTTGAAATGTTGGCAGTTGAAACTATATACTTAATTCATGCAATCAAAATATGGATACACTTTTACATGATTTAGCAATATGAATGCATTGGTAAGTTGCATACAGGTTACATCTCATTGTGAGTGCCCACTATTATGCTGGGAATAAGCCCCATTGTGAGTAAAATTGAATAGTTATAATTTTGCACAAAATAACTAGGCCTCCTTCAGAGCTCTCCCAAACAACAGCACCACTTAGGACCCCTAAATGCATCAATTTCCTCTATTTTGTTGGGGTTTGCACGTGCCATCTGCTTTACAGAAAAAGGTAGATTAAGTGGTTGCTTGTAAGGAGTTCTAAATTGTGGCATTTAGAAAGGACAGCCCTGAAGGTTCCTTTATTTTTTAAAATAAACTATAGGGATTTAAAATAGCCAGTAGATCTATCTCCACTTTAATGAGAATTCCTGCACCAGCTGTACTAGTCTATATAAGCAGGATTTAGGTTTCCAAATAATATAACCACCTACTGATAGGTCATATGGTCAAACAATAGGAGATATCTTTTGAAGTTGTTGCTTCCTTTAATCCTATTACTTATTAAAAAACAATATGCAGGTGGAAGAGTAAAAGAAAACATCAAACAATTGTTTCTGAATGTAGATTTTAAAAACACACAGTACATGTAGTCCTGTTTCAATACAACATTTATGCGCTATGTCGTGAACAAGGCAACTTCATTGTTCCAAAGTAATGTAAACTTTACTTTGCATGCTGGACATTTCTGTCTGGACATTTGCACACCTGCAAGGATGTAGCTCACGGAATCACATGAAATGAAGTGAAACACTAATATATATTTCAAAACCAGTGCTACAAATAACAGAGCCAAATGAGAAATTATCTTCAGTTTAATGGGTAAGTGATGCCATAATTCCTTCCAAGTGATGCACCTGTTGAACAGAAATGGAATACCCCACTGCTGGTCTGTATGCAAATTAAATCTTAGGTATTCAAGCTTTTACTCACACAGTCATAAAAAAGTGAAAGCAGGTTACCTGTTTTTTAGCTAGAACCACCAAAGTATTCCTGACTATTCATTTTGTAGGGTGAAACACATGATATGTTCAGTCCAATGCAAGGGTCCATATTAGGGGAATGACTTGCAGATGGATATTTGTACCCACACCTTGTGTCTATGTCTTTTGCCTTTTAAATATAAGCACTAGTGAATAGGGAGTCCTTTACCGCCTGTTTGTACTTTTATGTAATCTGTATAATTTGTGGTATACATACTTCTCTTATAAGTTTATATGCACTTAAGGAGGGAAAACTCTGTGCTACAATTTGTAGTCTGTGAGATTT
This sequence comes from Xenopus petersii, assembly GCA_038501925.1. NCBI lineage: Eukaryota > Metazoa > Chordata > Amphibia > Anura > Pipidae > Xenopus > Xenopus petersii. Next base: position 88,741,141 of record CM076674.1, on the reverse strand, counting down.
AACCCATGGAAAACTTAAAATCCTAGTAGTCATACCTTAACTAAGGTTATAGTCATTGTCTATATATTTTTTACCTTATTTTGATTAGTGCATTTTTTTTATTTGTGCTTTTGCAAGAACTGTATTAAAAAAAGACACCTAAGGGTGAAACTCGGCCAAGTAAGTAATAAGTAAAATAAAAAAGAGAGCTGGCACTAAAAACTACATCTAAAGAAAAGATGAAAAGCATCAATGTAATAAAATAAAATAGAATAACATCCTGAACTGATCTTGCAATAATGCAGTCTGTGTGTGATAGATAGATAGATAGATAGATAGATAGATAGATAGATAGATAGATAGATAGATAGATAGATAGATAGATAGATAGATAGATAGATAGATAGATAGAAATAGTTTTAGATCGATAGATAGATAGATAGATAGATAGATAGATAGATAGATAGATAGATAGATAGATAGATAGATAGATGATAGATAGATAGATAGATAGATAGATAGATAGATAGATAGATAGATTAGCTGCAATAAAAGTTATATTAGTTGTTCTAAAACTTGCCATTTACTATTATACAATATCAAATGAAATGTTACAAACTTGTAAGAATGTTTCACGTGAACATGATTTTTTTTCAAGTTATTTTTTGAGTGCAACATGACAGCGAGTTTAGTGGACCAGTAACGTTGTACTCTGCTGAATTCAAAAATAGATTAAAGAATGTAATCATCAGCCACAAGGCAATTAATGTGCTCTACAAGTTTTTCATGAGCTCAGTTTTAAATTACAGCTCACTTCATTCCCTCCCCCACGTGAACGTGAAACTAGTATTTCCAGCTTTGTAAATGCAACAGACTCTTGCTAGGCTTGGCTTTGTAATGTAATCTAACTATTTACCATATAAACAAGCCCTATGTGAAATGCACAAAGTGCAGTTCCAAACTCTGCTTTATTGTCTACTGGAAAACTGTAAAACTGCTGGAGCTGCTAAGGTTCCTTTCTTGAAGATAATACCTTCTCTTGTGAAAGTGAAAGAGCAAGGGAAGCTATTTAAGGAAAGTTACAATCAAGTAATATGCGGCCTCCTGGAGCTCAGAACCATTAACTCTCATTTACAGGAGCATTGCCAAGGCAAATCTCTATTCAGAACACAACTATCCCGGTCAGTGCCACAAACAATGGAACTGATGATCCATAACAAAGGGGCTCTGTTATTACCTATTATAACAACGATCAACTGAGGTGTTACCTTTTCAGTTACCCGAGAAGGCCTGGCATCTTGTAGAGTCTTATTGTTAATCTTCCTTTCTACTAGCCAGCTGTTCACACTGTAAGTGAAATCATCCATGATTGTACCTCAACCGCCTATAGTACATTGGAGGGCACACTATTTTTATAAAAGATAAAAGGCAACTGCAGCTTCATATAGACAACAAATACAAATATGACACAATGGCTTGTAGCATAACTTTTAGATCATAACAAACGTATCTACGACATCTCCCCCTCATGACCTGCTTCAGAGAAAACATTTTAAATTAGCCACTCCATTTGCTACTAATCTACATACTACTAATCATATCCGTGTGTCTTCTGGTCTTAAAGAGAAAACACATTTAAGAGGAATCCAAACCACAGCCCTTAGCCTTAGACATATTCTTGGGCCAAAGCAGTGGCCCGAGAAAAAATGCACTGATTTAATTCACTGGGGGGGGGCTTAGCATTTTGTCACCCATTAACTCGGCATCTCTCTGTCCTATTGGTCTTTTTTCTCCAAATTTGCAAATCAATTCTACGCATCCTTGTAAAATTCCTGTGCAACAGAATTTGAACTGCCATTTTCAGACAAAAAAAGTTTTCATAAATAGCAAAATATTTATAATTTTAAAGATCCTAATGAAAAGCTGTTACAATTTTGCAGACAGGTAGTAAAAGGTTAATAAACTATATGGGCAAATACCAGGAAAATTATAAAAATCCCAATTTGGCTTTTGATATATTGCCCCCTATTTCTTTTCTGTTCAAGTCCACTTGTGTTTATTTTTAAATGTTGCATCCAAATAAGGACTCCGATTCCCACAGTAGACTCATTACAATTCATCACATTCATAGTGTATGTAAATACTTTAGTGAATAAAGACCGATGAAATGCAGGTGAAAATACAGAATAAAAATAAACAATAACAAATGGTACCACAAACAGCTTCACAATAAATGTCATTGTCGAAAGCTGAGGAGGCAATTATTTTCCCATACTTAGTTAACCACAAATGTTTATTGAGCTAAAGTAAGAAAAACAAATCAGCAACAAAGATTACAGCACATTGGTACATGTATGTGCTTTTATTATAGGGCAGATTTATTAGACTGGTATTTTTTGTTGAGCAGTAACAATGCTTACCGCTCAGTAAAAAATTACCAATGCTGTCAGATTTACCAAGCACATCTCTGCATGGCAACGATTTGTTTCAGCACGGAAAATAACTTTTTCCGAATCGTTAATCTCCCATTAACTTGCATTGATAAATGTGTCAATTTGTTGAAAATTTTCCTGACAGTAAGGGAAGCGTTTAATAACTGTTGTAAAATTCAAACTGCTGTAAATCCTTTAAGATTCCTCAGTTTACAAATCTGCCCCTATATTTTAAAACCCTTATCCCAAAATAACAGTGGTGGCAAAACTGTGTGGCTCATCCCAATAAATATAAGGGCAATGCCTAGATGGTATCTGTCTGAAGAACAAACATTGCAAGTTTTAAGGGCTCATTTACAGATGGAGGGGCAAGGTACAATATGCAAGATACAGAACCAAGCCACCAAGTTTATCATACCCTGTTACTGCAGGTAGTTGTGCTCCAGAATGAGGGGAAGGCAGGAGAAGCAATAGGCACCCCCGTATTTGTCCCATAACTTATGCATCATTCAAACACACAAGATAAGTGTTTTTGCATCAGTATGTTCATAATTTCTTTACTCCTAAAATAATGGCACACAGGGAATGTTTCAACCAAAGAGAAACACTCAAAACCATCACTGCTCGCTATCTTTAACTTGAATAGGAATCACTAGTTAGAGCTGGTCCTAAAATATAAAAATACAGCACATGGGGCTGGGTAAAAAACTACACTGTCCATGACAGTAACTCAAAAATATTTATGGGTGTGCTTTTCTCTAGGCAGAGCAGTGTTTCGCTGTTCTCCAACCACAGTCCACAAATCTGCTGCTAGGTTAACAAATGAAACCAACCCTACAGTGTTTGTGTATATGTCACAGAGAGGTCACATTTTAAGTTTGACTGGGGCTGGGACTGATGTAGATGGCCAAATATTTTCTTATATTTAGAGCTGCATTATACTTAAAGTAGGTAAAATACTACTTTCCTTTGTAGGCATTATCAAAATGCTCTTGTACCACAATCATATTGCTACAGAAAAGAGTGTGTATATTTACAAATAAGAAAAATTATAATAATAATAATAGGATTCTGAAATATTCAGAAACATACTAACCAATGGTATAACTCAGCTCTGTATAGCATTTTCTAAATTTTGGGCCTTGGACATGCCAATAAAAGCAGAGGATTTGGTCCTTCTATACTGGTCCGTGGCCAGATATAGGACAGGTTTGTTTTTTCCATCTGTTCAAGGACTCCATTTGCATGTTGATCACGGTTGCCTACATTAACAGTGATTGTGAGCTGAACATTTCACTGGTCTAGCCTCCAAGAAGTTGTGTTTGAAGATGATCTAAACCCAAATAGAAAGTTAATATAAACTTAATTTTAGACTGCTGAAACAAGGGTTTCATCTAAGCAGCTCTATTTTAGCGACAATAGGTGCCATTGAAAGAAGGTGATACCTAGTCAGTTGGAGTCACTGATATTCTGTTGAGCCACATCTATATTACCAGTCTAAAACTGCCAAAATCTCAGAAACTTTAAAAAACAGAAAATGTATGTAAATTGCAAAAGAATTCAAAGGAGCAAAAAGAATAACAATCATTTTCTATTTGGGTTTTATCCCCTTTAAAACACTGCAGTCATTGCTGAACACAGCTTATAAAGGTGTAGCAGCCTTTCACTATAACCAAATGAAAAAATAAATAAGACTGTTGATATCATCAGTTAAGGATGCTTTCAAACAGTAGTCATCATTATTTTTAGCATGATATACAATTCAGCGTAGATTACGTACGGTTACTCAGTAATGGGATTTCCCTTGAATATTATGTAGATATTTTCACTTCTGGATTTCCATTTCTAGGCAGAGAATATATACGGAAATCCCATCATCTCTTTTATTGCTATAATAAAACGAGTAACCAACTTTTTACTACTGGTTAAGAAGGTTTTCTGTGTATACTAGATAAGTTATCATCTGTTATACAACTCAATAGACACAGGCACCAACCAGGGGCATAAATATAGAAGAGACCTTGCAACTGCTAGCTGGCTCAGAGTTTTAGGTGATTTAGTTGGACACTGACTAATACTCTGTCTTAATATTATTTTATGTATATATCCTAGGGTTGCCATCTTTGCCAGCACCTAAACCAGAACACAGGGGGCAGGGCAGATAACATCGGGGTGGAGCAGTGATGACATAAGAGGCAGGCACAATGAAGTGGTTGCAGTTATGACACCAGGGTGGGTTATCGCATCACTTTCAACATTGTAAACTAGACAGAAAGTTTTGATGTCCAGTTCAAAATCACACTGGTGGCAACCCTATCTCTTTTCTATTTGGTAAGGAATCTATTATACAGAAACCAGTTATCCAGAATATTTTTTTTTGTTTCTGTAACAAGAAATGAACCTCACTTGACAATTCCTTTATTGGCCAGATTATTGTTCGGTTTTCACAAGGCTGGAAACCGAACAGAAACTTGAGACCCGAACAAGCCTCAGAAAAACCAAACTGTTGGGGCAAAACCGAACAGGTGGCAACCCTAATATATCCCATTCAAAACATAAAGGTGGTCCCAAATGCTTTTGTTTTGGGACCCCGTAACTTGTAGTTATTCCATACCTCCCAACTGTCCCTTTTTCGGAGGGACAGTCCCTCTTTTGACAGCTCAACCCGCAGTCCCTCATTTGTACTGGAAAGTCCCTCTTTTCTCTGCACTGAACAGCCAGAAAAAGATAAGTTTCTCACTTAATTGGCTTTTAGCAGAGAGCCCAGCTAACAGGTGCAAATAAGATACTTTGTAACAATTTTGAGACACAAAAACACAGTTTAGATAAGGAGAAATATTTTCAAACTTTCATAACCTGCCAAATTTTGTAAAATGAACATGGTAATTAGGGGGTGTGGCCACAGGAAGGGGTGTGGTCAAAAAATTGCTGCTCTACCTGCGGAAAAAATTTTTTGTCCCTCTTTTTACTTCCAAAATGTTGGGAGGTATGGTTATTCTAGTGGTACCAACCATGACCTGTGTTTCCCCAGTTTAATTATTTGCAATTGCTGCTCAAGGAAAAGTTCTTATCACATGCCTAACCGTGTTTTTCCCAAAGGCCACAGAGATTTGATGTGTCACAATAAAATGCCCGACCCCATCCCCCTTTCAGCACTTCACAAAAACTCCACTGACCCAGGAAGGCCCCCTATATCAATGGGGAACTCTGGGTGACCTCATCCTCCTATTTATCACACCCCTCCCGAAAGTGAAACTCAGTGTCAGTTGTCTAGAGTGTCACCTCATTCATGTGACGGAGCATGGGGAAGTCATTTCCATTCAAGCATAGAAATAAATTGTCATCTAAACACTACTTGGACTTGGAGACACGGCTGGCGAAATATTTTATACAAGGCAAATCGAAAAATAACTTCAAAGTGCATTGGAAATAGTGTTGTAACTAACAGGCAGTTTTTATGGCGGTATTATGGGAAGCCTAGAGCTTGTTGTTAGTGTACAGTCCCACAGTGGTGCCTGATAGATGAGTGTAACAAAGCCCGCGCCTATCAGCGCGTTAGTGGAATGTGCCCATCCCTTCTGTGAGAAACATAGCAGCCCACCACAGTGTGGGAGGGAAGTGACAGACGCCTCAGCTCCTAGCCCTGTATACAACGAGAGGGGCTTGTGAGCGTAAAGCACCTGTTGCTTAGTGGTAGGCAGTTTGGGGTTTCCCACTGGAAAGTACGTCTGTCGTATCTGTGTAGACTAGTACTGATGTACTTCATTATTTAATTACTTTGAAAAGCAAATCAACTCTAATATACTATATGCGGCTTTATTGTGCCCCCTGTTTATGACGGTTGGACTAGCCCTTTGTAACTGTTTTAGTAGTGTTTCCTACCTATGAATGTATACGGGACTTTTCCATTATTCTACAGGGGGAGAAGCGGAGCACAGGAGGCTGCTTTGTTTCACCCCACGCTGTGCTTGCGCGCATACAGGCTCCTCCCCCTAACAGGTTATCAGCAGAACTCCAAGGTCCTAGAGCGCCACAAGCTGGACTGCGCGGGGGAGCTGCTGACTATGTGTGCGCGCGCTCTCGCCCTGTACACCGCCAGCGGCGTCGTCTGCTCTTTGGTGCAGTTCGATGTGTGATAATAAATGTATTACTAATTTACTAATAGTAACGCGGCAAAATGAAGTACATGCAGAGTAATATACCCCCAATTCATGGGGCAGACTGTATGTAAAAGTATGTGCGCACCTCAAAGAAACATATGTACAATTTGAAACGAAGGCATTATTTCAACTTCAGGCTGAGATTCGTATTCGTAACCGACGATCTTTGTTCCAAAAAGGAATGATTCATTGGACCAATTACATTTCCCCTTTCCCTTATTTCTACAATATTGTAATGACACTTTATGGGATAGCGCCATTTCATCGTGTATTAATCTCGTATTAGTTAAAGGACTAACAAGCTGATAGGAATAGGAAGTATCTACGCATTACTAGCTGCCGGGTCGGACTGCAACCGCAAAAGTTGGTGGCCCCGAGCACGCGCCTTGTGCCCCGCACATTCTAGCAAGTGGGTTCCATCGCGTGCGCGCGCTCACACGGGGTCGCGCCCGAACCGGTTAGCTTGGCTAGAGAGGAGGGAGTGAGTGGGAGTAGGGGAAGCAGCCGTCAGAGGAGACAGACAGTCAGTCACAGGGACCAGCGGCTGAGGAACTGAGTGCTCCAGAGCAAACATCCCGCCCTTGTGCATCCCCCCTGCACTCTCACCTGCCCGGACCTACCATTCCTATCTGCTGTGTGAGAACTTATCTCCTCAGTGGAAGTTGGTTGCGCACCTTCAGGGATCTCTCAACATTGGTTGTTCTTCTTCTTGCCATTTCTCCTTTCTTTGTGAATCGTTATCAGGAGCAGCCCTGCTGGGAAGGGCAGACTACGTGCCTGTTTGGGGAGTCTTACTGACTGTCACTTCATTGCCGGGAGCTGCCAGTTGATATCCGGGCCATTCCAGGTGTAGGTGGCCCAGGCTTGGTTGGGCAGCTCCTCCGTCGTTGGGATCGGATCGTGGGCTATGGAAGCAAGTGCAAGGATTTTCCTGGTCGTGTGTGTGCTGTGTGCAGCCACCCTAAGGACAGGTAATATACAGCACATGTACATGCCAGCATATGTCTGTTACTTATGGCATGTAGTAGTAATGCTGGCAGCATCTGCTCTCTACACAACACTTGGGATGATACAACGATAGATCAACTCTGCTTGGTTCACATTGTGTGCCATTTATCTATATGACCAGGCTGAATTTCTATTGCACGCTGTGAACTATTGCTGATGTTTCATGCACCAATAACCCAGCCTTGGTGTGTTTATGACTAAATATATCTTGGTAGCCATCATATGTGTCAGCTTTGGGGCCCTCCTGCTGTTGTAGAACATCAACTCCCAGCCCCCCACCTAGCAACTGATAAATGGAGGGCTGCAGGTTGGACTTACCTGGTAATACTACAGGGAAGATTCCTTTCTTGCTACTGCATTAACTTAAAGAAAACATCAGTGATAATAATAATTTCCCTGCACCATTATTTGTATTTTCTAGCATTTTGCTCCCCCTTGTCTCTCATCCATTCATCCCATAGCATCAAATGTCTCCCTATAGCCAGTTAGTATGTATTTAGTATTCTTTTTTATCCTCCACCTCAATTAGTTGCTGAACAACTGTAAAAGATCTAGCACATTTGCCATGTGATGTTCTCCCATAATTAACCTACTGAAGGGCAGATTTGGCTATGGCTTCAACCTCCAACACATGCCAGTGAAACATCTGAATTCAGAGTTGGTGTGTGTCCACACTTCAACTCAGGCTGGTTAATTTGCACACTACAAAGGTGTCAGTTTACTCTTTCATTTTAGAAATGTGCAGCATAAGTACCCTGAATAATACGGCCAGATATTATACGATTGTGGTTTCTCCTTTATCAGATTATCCAGACGTTTCCTATCCTATATTTCTCTAATTTTACCAAATGGCATCAACAATCTGTCATCTTGCTGTCTTAGATGTGATTTGATGCAGAATTATAAGAGAATACAAGCAGACTTCACCCCTGGAGTAATTATTATTACAGTTCGAGTATATTTTTACATATTAGTCAGTGACTGACATCTCTTTAGTTGTTTCATAGGTCAGTGATCAAACCCCCCCCATTCATTTTAATATATTGTTTGCATCCTTCTGATGTCTTCCATATCCTGAACATCTTTACATATGCATCTAAGAACTCATGTTCCTGCCTAAGAGTGGAACATAATGTTTTACGTAGAATAAACACTGGGTGCCACTTTATAATCCCAGAGTTTTGTTGTTATTTGTTCTTCACGTAAAGGGCCAGTGAATGATCATGTGTGCTCTTCTGTTGTGTTAGATGTTTTTAAACGCAGTGCATGAATACTATTGCGCTCATAGAAGCTATGTGGCCCTGACCACTCCTGACAATTTATGGGGACTGTTGTGATGGATCAAGAGACTTAACATATCAATTTGATTTTAGCACCAGTTCTTATAGTGAAAGTGTTGCCATATGTATTCCTGTAATCATTTTATTGGTTTATAGTTGAATGGTTGCATGTTGCGAGAGGGCACATTTTGATACAAATATCAGGTTGTGCATTTGTTGGTTTCTAATGGCAAATGTTTGCTTTGAACACTATTAAGCAGGTTGTTTGCTCTCGTTACTGGTGCTTTGAAACTGTTGTGAAACTGGTCAAACAAAACACAAATGAAAGCCTTAAAAAAACTGATATCTAAAGTTGTTTTTCAGGTTTTGATTTAATTGAATGGATCTAAGGCAGAGTGCAAGTAGTCTGTTAGAAAAACAGTATAAAAAGTTATACAGTTAGATGATTATGGTTTTAGGATTATTTTTATTAGCCCTCTGCTCATTTTTTAATGTTTTATTTTACTTTGTTGTCTGAACAGACCTGCTTGGTTTGAACATGGCATTTGAGAGACTTGCAGTCCTTTTTAAGTATCAACACAGTGGGGCTCATTTATCATCACTGGGCAAATTTGCCCATGGGCAGTTACCTATAGCAACCAATCAGTGATTAGCTTTTTAAAGCCAGCTGTACGTAGAACAAGGAATGCAGCATTTTGATTGGTTGCCATAGGTTACTGCCCATGGGCAAATTTGCCCAGCATTGATAAATGACCCCCATTGTCTTCTTTTAGCTTTCTTTTTATTTAATTAAAATATATATATATATATATTTTTTTTAAAGGCCTCCTTGTAGGTGTGTGGTCATGTGTCTGCTACTAGAGTTTACAATCCTCTTTCACATTACCTACAGTCTTCACTAGTGGGCAATAAAGCAATTTTTTTAGTGTATAACAGCAGCTCCTATCCTCCAAGTCATGTAATGCCATCCAATCTGTTGAAAGGTTTATGTTATTTCATGGGGTATAATCATTGCCTTCTAAAAATAAAAGGGCCGTTTGGGGGAATTATGGCACTTGAGTTTTCATTGTTTACAAACATTGGTATATTATTATTAAAAGCAATTATCCATTACAAATGTTTGTTTTGTACCCAAAATGCACCCGGTGGAAAGGCCTGGTGGGAAAAATGAAAGTGTATATAATTAAGAATTTTGGAATGCTGTGATTTTGCATTTTGCATTTGGTAAGGTCTGATCTCTAGGCCGTAATAACAGTGCCAACTTGTGGAGATTATTTGTATTACTTTTGGATTTCCTAGTGAAAAAATCATTGAAAAAATGCTGGCAACTCTGTAGCAATCGAAACAACGTTTTCAGTAGGTTTTCATTATTTGAAAAAGGAAATTTGTTTTGTATATTTTTAATTTATGAGCCTTCCTGTTTAATCCAACTAACCATATTACTAAATGTGAGGCTTTGCTTATCTTTTTTTCTTGCACTTTATTTATGTTCTGCACTGATGTCAGAGCTGCTCTCTATTTGCTGCAGTGTTATGCTTACCAACCTGAGAACTACAGGAAATAAAATATGAATAATTAAAACAAAATAAGGAATAGTAAATGAAGACCAAAAGCAAATTACATTTCTGCTGTCTACACCACACTAAAAGATAGTTTCAAGGTGGACAACCCCTTTAAGGAAAGGAGCTGACTAGATTAATGCCTCCTAGCTATCTTATGACTTAAAATTTTGAATATGACTTGTTTATGGCTCACTGATGTGTGAACAGCTCCTTTCTTCACTTTACTCTTCCTCTGCCTTAGCAGGGGAGAATATAAGTGTGAAATAGTCAAGCTCTGGCAGTTGAAATGTTTTCTATTATAATGCTGTCGTAATTAACTGTGACAAAAATGCCAATACAGCTTCTTGGGAATGTAAAGATTAAATCCACTTCTCTGTAGTAATGTGACATTTGTAACTAAAACATAAGTAGATGGACAAGAACATTAATTTAGCTTGTCTTTGAAAGTGAGAGAAAATTATTAAAAATTGCACAATGCATTAAAATGAGGAGAGTTATTCAGAAATACAATTGCTGATTTAGCTCTCCGTATTTTGGCAGCAACATTACTGTTTGTCATCTTATTGAGCATATGAAATTGGGGACAGTTAAACACTCTGAATATGAGAGCTTTATGGATGAACAGCTTTACGTTATTAAAATTATTTTACACTTAAATAAATTGATTTCACAACTACAGTTGTATTTTGAAACAAATTTGCCAAACCTTACTATACTACATCATCATACCCTTTCTTTGTTTGGTCTCCAGTTACAGAATTAACTAAAATGTCTTTTTTGTCATAGCCAGACTGATTCCTAGTTTGCAAAGATCATTCACAAACAATGTGTGCTTTGCATCATCATTAATGGATTCTGTCATGGGAAAACATGTTTTTTCTTTTACAAAATGAATCATGCTCCTTCAGCAGAATCCTGCATTGAAATCTGTTTTTCAAAAACAGAATTTTTTTGTATATTTAAATTTGAAATTTGACATCAAGACATTAATTTCCCAGGTGTCCTCAGTCATGGAATGTGCTCTGGTACACTTCAGTCACTCTTTACCCCAGCAACCCATCAGCAGAACAATGGAAAGGTAACCAGATAACAGCCCCCTGACACCATTCCCCACCTAGATAGAAGAACACCACTCACTAGTAAAAATCTGGCTAACCCAAGTCACAACACATTGAGTAGGAAAACCAATAGCTTATCTGAAAGCAGTTCCATTGTGAAGTGCTGGCTTTTTCTAAAAGCATATGACCTGGCAAAATTGATTTTATTTATTATTTAAATTTATCGGTTCAATACAATTTTAAATGTGTTGAATGCATTACTTGAACTGTATACAGTATAATTTAGTAATAAAAACTATACCATAAAAATCATGGCAGAATCCCTTTAATGTTTTGCAACCTATGCTATTTAAACATTAACATTTTTTTCTTTCAAGTTGGTATTTCCTGGTCTGACAGAACAATTAAAGGGTTTCTTTTCAGTTAAATTGATTTAGATTTTTAGATTTTTTTCACCAGAAATAAAGATTAATAAAGATTTTTTCAATTGCTTTCCATTTTTTTAATTATTTACCGTTTTTTCAAAATTGATGTTTAAAGTTTAATGCTGCTGTCTCTGATGTTTCAGTCTGGCAGCTCAGTAATCCTGGTGCAGATTCTGAACTGTTAAAATTTGCTACTAATTGATACTTTTGTTAGCAGAATATGTGGCATATTAGCAACTATTGTATCACTTATAACAGCTGTAATGACACTCAGGGATTTGTTCAGCAATGCCAACTAAAAGAATTGTATCAACTAATGTCTAATTTAAAACAGTTAACATAGTCCGTGTCCCCCCCCCCAGAGCTGCTACAGAAAGACATAAGAAGGTGAAAAATGAAATTTTAAACTTCAGTATTACTGTTCAATAATATTTAAACTGTTCTGCAAAAATGACAATGATTTGGCCTTTTCTTTATGTAAAACAGTACCTTCAAAGGTAGCAGAAATCTATGGCATGGCGATCCCATAGGTTTTATTAATGTTAAAATGTTTTTAAAAGCCTTAAGGCATAATACTCCACATGCATGACATTTTTGCAAGTTTTATACTTCTAAGGCAACATGACTTCCCATTTTTACAACGCATGACTTCCCATTTTTACAAAATGTGAGGTTGCAAATAAATAATATGTCTGTAATATATTCGGTGACATCTTCAGCTTAAACTCTTGTAAGCTCTTTGGTTTGAATTGATTAATTTCTGAAAGCTCATTTATAGGTTCCAATATTATGAATCAGCCTCGTCTAAGGGGCCCAAAACAGCATCTGCTGGAGGGACTGTTAGTAATAGACTTGGGTTAGGACTACAATATTTTCATGCATCTAAAACCTTATTATAATATAAGAGGGCCCCAAGTGTTGAACACAAAGGGTGGTTTGGCTGATACAAAAGTAAAAGAAAAACACTGGTTTATTCTGACTGCACACAAGGTGATTTGTGAAAATTGGCCTAACATATTGGGGTATATTTATTAAAGAGTGAAGTTAGAGATTGCCACAGTCCACTACCATGAAATACCGCTTCTCTCTATTCATTTCTATAGGATTTTTAAAGGCGTATTTATCAAATGGTGAACTTTCACCATCTGATAAATACGCCTTTAAAAATCCTATAGAAATGAATAGAGAGAAGCGGTATTTGACTCTAGCGGACTGTGGTGATCTCTAACATCACTCTTACTGAGCAAAAACTCTCTTGGAAAGAATGCTGGCAATGGCACACTTTATCCAGGTTTCCAGAGCTGGTGTTTTAAGTGGCACGCTGGCCAAGACCAAAAGACATTTTTGATTGCTGGGGGAGTCCTTACATATTGGTACTGCCCAGAGATGCAGAAATGCATCTGTTAACTGAATCTCAATTAAGCAGTCAATTTACCAAAAAATGGTTAAAGTAGGGAAGGAACAGTTCATGCGAGGACCTAGGGTTCTCATTTTTCACTTGCATGAAAAACAGACCGTTAGGTCATATTTATACAGAATAATTCAAAAGGGTTTACAAACTTTCATGCACCATTTTTTAAAAAAAAACAAACGAATTTGCATGAGGCTTTAAGGGTGGCAATAGACTCACCGATAATATTGTACGAAATACAATTTTGTACAATATTCGGTTCGTGTATGGTGGGAGACGAGCTGTCCGATATTGGAAGAAGACTTAGATATCGGCTTGCCGGAAAATGTTGATCGGAAGCCTTTGAAGGCATTGTTAGTGCTGAATCGTCAGGTACAGATAGAATTCTATTCTTTCTACCTGTATATCTGACGATTCAGCTCTACATGTGTGTATTGAAAGGAACAATCTTTTCCAGGAAAGATCGTAATTGTAACGTCTATAGCCACATTAAGTCAGTGCTGACCACACCTTTAGGGTTCATCATGTCCATGCTACTGCATGTGGAGTCACCGTATGCTGCTAATGGTCACATGTGACATTATGTTGCCCGCTCCAGCGTGGGTGACAAAACTTCAGAACCTTTGTATTGATGTCAATCTGAACTGCCACTGGTAAAACAGTTTACTTGTATAATTGCACACTGAAGGAAAGTCAGTTTCACTGATTGAACGCTTTACCTTGGGCGGCATTCAGTCATGTTGCGCCACTGTCAGTTTGTCCTTTTTCCAAGCATCCCTTGCTGTGCACAGTATAGTAAACTTGGTAAAACTGCTGAACTGCTCATGGGCCAGCCCATGCAGTGTGTATTTTTTAAAGGACCAGTAACATAATTTAAAAAAAAAAAAAAAAATCGTTAGTATACTAGAAAAAAAACACCAACACATATTAACTTTAAATTCGCAAATTCTTTATTAAGAAATAACTTACCGAAACTCCGATTGCGCTCCTCTTCAGAAAAGGCGATTGGGTGATCCATCGTGCGGCGCTCGATTTCTCAAAGGATTGTCGCCCTGTCACCTTTTCTGAAGAGGAGCGCAAGCACAGTTTCTGTAAGCCATTTATAAATAAAGACTTCGCGATTTAAGTTTAATATTTGTTGGTGTTTTTTTTTGTAGTATACTAACGATTTTTTTTATGTTACTGGTCCTTTAACAGAAGAGGACAGCCAAACTGGGGTAAAAAGTACATGCTTTTATTCACTAGGGGGTGCTTATTGGTACCTTCCAGTAAAATGTTACTTTACCTTTTCTGCACAGGTATAGGATTCCTTATATGGAAACCCATGTAGAAAGCTATGCATTTTGGGAAGGCCATTTTAAGCAAAAAATTCAAATTTTTACAAAGGATTTTTACTTTTAATATTAATGTGTGTAAAGGGGGTGCAACAGAACAGCATGTAGACATGATGAAATCTAATAATTATGGTAAACCAACACATTGCTACTGTTTTCAGTTCTTTATTAAACATGATTGTATCTGCATGTCACAGCACCTAATGAATGAATGCAGAGAGGGGTTAGACACAAGCATTTTCTTCTTTTTGGCTCAGTAAATTATTTTTCAAAGACCACCCAGCTTGCTTTTATAGTTACAGAGAATTATTCAGAGTGGTTTTGTTTTTCATGGCTGAAATCTTTAAGAGCTACTTTGAAATCTCATGGGGATACACTTATGAATATAATGGAAGATCATTGGAACTTGTTTTGTGTAGTGTTCCTGTGCTTTTAAACACTGATTATATTGTGCATATTGCAGCACAAAGTTTAGAAGAAGGCAAAT
This sequence comes from Xenopus petersii, assembly GCA_038501925.1. Lineage (NCBI taxonomy): Eukaryota > Metazoa > Chordata > Amphibia > Anura > Pipidae > Xenopus > Xenopus petersii. Next base: position 88,726,005 of record CM076674.1, on the reverse strand, counting down.
CATTAAAAAAAAAACTATAACAAAATAAATTATGAAGACCAATTGAAAAGTTGCTTAGAACCAGCCATTTTATAACATACTAGAAGTTAACTTAAAGGTGAACCACCCATTTAAGAAAAGAGGGTGTATTACTTAGTGGTGAATAATGAAGAACAAAAGGAAATAGTATACCAGACCTGGAGACTGATTCTAGAATAAAACCTAGAAGTGAGCAGAATAAGATTTGCTTTATGTTCCTGATTAGGTGACTTTTTTTTCTCCTCTGTCCTGCACTTCAGTACACTATCTTTTTTACAAGTATCTGGTACTTGCCACCTTCTGACTGGTGAATCTACACAGTGACATCATAGGGGCAGGCTAGGTGGTGCCAGAGGGTTGGTTTATGACATTTCTGGGCAGATGTCAGAACTACTGTGCTGCGGTTTGGTCCAGATTTAAAATAGCTAAAATAGGAACATGCTACTTTAAACTGGAAAGTCTGTGTGAAAACCAGACTCTGGTTCAAAACCAGACGGGTGTGTATGTGTACATTATTTTCTCACAAAACAATCCACAGTTGAAGGACATTAATCTATAGACTAACAATTACCATTCAGGCTGATTTAGTCAGTACCATTTCTAATTGTGCCAATTTTTTAAAAAATATTTTTTGCAAAAATAGAAAAGCAAGCAAAATTAAGATCTCTTCGTCTTTTACAAAAACCCAAGGATTGAATGATAAAAATCAGCCCCCTGCCTCTGAAACTAATACCCATCTGATTTCCCATGCATATGTATTTTCAGTTTGTGAATAATCCATAGTAAATCAAAATTCAGATTGATCAGAATCATAGTAACACAAAAACCTCTAAACCTCTTGGTGTAGCAAAAGCCTTGCTACGCCAAGAAAACAAAATGAATAACTATCCAGTAATATAGTACTTTTTAAATAAAGGAATCTTCAGCTGCTCTCTCTTTTTTAAAACCCTTGCTGTGAGGTATGTTTATTTTACCAATTACAGTAGAACCCCCATTTTACATTTTTCAGGGGACCAGAAAAAAAAGGGTTTGAATCGTTCGATTCGAAGGTCGAAGTAGCCAATTCGATGGTCGAAGTAGCCAAAAAAAACCTTTGAAATTCGACGTTTTTTTCATTCTAATCCTTCTCGAGTTTAGTAAATGTGCCCCCAAATGTGTTTATGCTATGTGTAATTGTTAGTATCACATAATGGACATATATGTGCATTATTTTCCAAGAGCAAATATAACTCTGACAAACTACAGCAAGCTTTATTTTCACACCTTGATCAATATGTCAATGTTTCTACCAACAGAACGAATGTCTCTAAGTCTGGTTTACTTAAAATTTCCTCAAAACCTTTGCTAGCACCTGTTAGCAGTTCCACTTGCTAGGCTGTTCTGGAAAGCTAATTCCCATCTCGTGGACAGCCAGCAGCTCAATAGAACTGATAGGTCACTGCAGTTTATAGTTCCCTATGTGAGTGGAGAGCTTTAATTGGCTACCCACAACTACTTTTGTACTTTTCTAGGGAAGCAATGTTAGAATCCTCCCACTGCTCATTTGTTGTAAGACAGACCAGAGAAGATTAATTGGGAACTTTGATAACTGATTTGCAAAGATAACTATCCATTTTAAGACAAATTTTCATTAGGTGCCATATGTTTTATGATGGTTTATGTTTGTACCTAAGAATGAGGGAGAGGTAGGAAGCTTGGGCTCTGATGTGAGTTTCAGAGATGTTATATAAATAAATGTTTCTGAGAGCTTGTTGGCTTTGTAGTGTCTGATATGAAAATTTGCATGATAAGAATACCACATACTTTGCTAATCCTGTGTATTTTAGCATTAGACTGGTCATTCATGCATGGCATTCATATGTAAATGTTTTTTTAGTTCCATAAGAAAGGAATTTAGTAAAGCTTTGCACTTTTGTAGTTTGGAGAAAAAGACACACAAAACCATTTTGCATTCATCAGAATGTGTATTATTAAATAATACTCAATTTTATGGGATCAATATTACTCCTTGGTCTTTTATCAAATATGAAGTTCACACAGTAGCTGAAGTGACAGCCATGACAAATCATATGCACTGTTTTCATACATAAAATATGTATGACAATCCTATGCATAACTACGCACATATGGGAGACGCTGTGTAGTAGAAATATTCAGTCGATTTCCAGAAATTCCATACAATTTCAACTTCTAATTTAAAGGATTCTGTTTTTTTGGTGCGGTGCTTTTATAATTCAGCAGTGTACGGCTATGTATGTATATAATCAATTTATTTAGCTGGAAGATTGTTAGGTGAAGGGAAGGTACTGTACATTCCCTAGAAACCCTCAAAGTTTTCAAATAAACTAAAGTTTTCTCAAGATTAGTCTTTTAGTTTAATTTCTTTAATAAATAAAAAAAGTTCTTAACAACAAAAACAAGAAAAAAATTCAAAACAAACAAATCGTAAAGTTTAGAAGCAAGGCAAGTAAAACAATATTGAATGGTATGCAGGGTTAAAAATGTACACAACAAATATAAGAATAATTCTTTGTGGCAACTCGTTGATATTGCACACACCCATTCAGTTGCCAGAACATGACTGAAATAGATCTATAAAACTTCATTTTTCAGGAGAATCAAAATGACAGCACATGGTACTGGTGTGTGTCTCTATAACACTATCATAAAAGGGCCTACAGATTCAGAGTGCAATTCAAAATGGTCCCTTTGTCTTAAAAGAAAACATTTATCACAGAAAGCAGTTAGTTCAAGAGAGATTTGAGAAATTGCAGATATAGATTGTACTGATTCAACATATAGTATTTATCCAAGCTACTCATTACATGCCTTACTATGGAGGTATATGTTGAAGCAAATATGATAGAATTGTTTTCCATTGGAATGCCAAGCTTGTAACTAATCTTGGCTATGATTTGAAGTGCAAATATTACGAATAAGCCAGACTGTTTACATCAGGTTCTAAAGACTTATTAATGCCCACCTCCCCACTCCAAATCAACTAGTTTGTGGTTAACCTTACAGTGCTGTCCCTTTTAATTGTTCTTATTATATAATTCTGAACTAAAATTTAATCTGACACGTGTTTCGCTTGATGTTCCAAATTTTATTTTTAAAAGGGAGCAACTGAGTAACCAAATGGGATGGTGCAAAATCAATGGGTTGCTACTAAGACGTCTCCTTATTCTAATTTTTGTAAAGTTCTTAACAGTTGTCAGTATTGCAATAAAGAGGTTGTAAGCTGCCTGTCCTATAATTTTACTTGACTTACTTACTTACTTGATCTTACTTGACCTTGATTTTGAAGGGTTTTGTGGCTGTAAGGTTCCTTTTAACTTTCTCTCCATTGTCCCACCTCCTTCTCCTTTCTCTCTCTCTCTTCTCTCTCTTTCTCTCTCTCTCTGTTTCTCTCTCTCTCTCTCTCTCTCTCTCTCTCTCTCTCTCTCTCTCTCTCTCTCTCTCTCCCTCATTCTCTCTATTTCTCTTTTTCTTTCTCTCTCTCACACATGGTATGTTTTGTCACCAACACTTAATCTCCTTCAGTGAGAGTCAGTTATAGGTATAATTGCTTGTTAAAGGAAACGTGTATATCAAATTAAGTGGCATATTAATGAAATCTTACCAAACTGGTGTGTGTGTGTGTGTGTATATATATATATATATATATATATATATATATATATACCATGAAGCTATTCTTATTTTGGTTTAACTCAAGATACTGCATATGGGGCTTTCCAAATTTAATAAATAATGTTTTTGAAATGTTCCTCTGCATTATGAAAATTCATTTTGTAGGTATTTATAGATAGTCCTGTATCTTATTATAGAAGTAGAATTACATAAACATTCAGGCAGATTTAGAAAGCTTGTGTTGCAAAATCAGCAGTAATTGTTCACATGAGCATCTATTTATATTGGGACAAACAGATTCTTTTGTGAACAAAATGCTATAATAACCCAAAAACACTTGATTACTTGTGATAAATCAATTACAGTTGAGTACAGCGACATTATAAAAGTATATTTAATTGACCAATATATGTAATAAAGCGTGTCACTGCAGAATGACGGCCTGCATCCTTGTGCTGAGCTTCAAGCTTCCTGAAATATTACTTTGGATGTTTTTTGTAAAATGGGTAAAATTAATTTTCTGGTTGTTTTTATTATTAATTTATATACAGTATTTCATCCATAGCCATCCTGGTTTGTTGAGAATATGATGCAATTTTCTTCTGTTCATTATATTTTTAGTTTAAGGGGCATTTGCAGCACATAAAAGATCTACTTGAACTAAGCCAAGTTTGGATACAATGATGGTTCAGTTAGAACTAACAGTGAAGCATTTTCCCTAGTCTGCTCAATGCTAGTCAGAGAAAAGTCTCAGGATATAGATACAATGATTTTTTTTCTCATCATTGGCATCTGATGATTCATCTTATGCAAAGATATGTGGGTGCTTCATTAATAACATACACCTAATGTGGTTTTTATTTTTTTAGATGTGAAGTGTAACAGCTTTTGACAGTCATTTAATGAAAAAAATGATCCTTTGTTTTAAATGACCAGTATAATTTATAGAATGTTTTTTTTTGGAAGGCTTTCAAATAATCCATGTTTAGTGGCTATTTCTGCAACTTGCGTTGTGCTTATGACTTTGAACTGTATCTTACAATATCCCATATAGCACTTGATAAATAAAGAAGGCAATACATTGATGTTAGTGCTTTCACTACTACTGTGTGCTGCAAATGCACTGGAATTTGTCTTATGTCTCAGTTGGAGCATTGTTATTGTGGTGTTTGCAAGGACATAGAGGAAACTATGTTACTGTCAGCTACATTTCAAACAAAAACATTTTTTATGCTCTCATAGGCTTCACATGGAATACCATGTGCAAGTGTAAATAAGTGGTCAAATGCCAAAGTTTCAGCTACCGCACTCTAAATTAATCTGGCTATGTGTGTGAATAAGTGGTTTTCACTCTGTACATGTGGCAGATTGTGGACCACAAAGCACTTTAGAGTACTATTGCTCAGAGCAACCAATCAACAGTTAGAACATATATATGTATATTTTGATTTTTATAATGCTCCTTAAGGGCAAAGCACTATACAGAACAATGCTATGAGCAACCATACCTCTTAACTTTTTTTTGCAGGACAGACCCAATTTTCACAGCTCAGTCCACAATCCTAGATTTTTATTAAAATGTCCAGCATTTCCCATTAATCTGTACTGATGCCAAAAACCTAATTAAATAAGAGGCTTTTTTTTAGCAGAGAGCCCACAATACCCAATACCTGCACAGAATACCCATCCACTGCATTTAGATACAACTGTAACTAATAAGGTATGAAAGTCTCTTGAGGGAACTGTGACTCACAGCTCAAAGGGGAATTTCAACTTCATTAGCAAAACTGTTAGCACATAAAACATACCTAGAACCCCCAGAAATGTGTTCAGACTTTCATAACCTGCCAAATTTTGTAAAATGGGTGTGGTATTTAGGGGGTGCGTCCACACATGGGCGTGGTCAATAAAGATCTTTTTTTCCCTCTTTACATCTTTCAAATGTGGGAGGTATGAACAACATCACTGATAATGTTTCACTCCACTTTGTACACAGCATGATAAATAGACCCATTTTCTGTCCACAGTGACAGTATCTTCCTGGTAATATCACTAGCTGTTTCAATGCTGCTTCAATGTTCATTGCAGTGTTGGTGTTTTTCCTGCATGCCCCATTTTTTTTATAGTGAGGTAAATAAAAAGACACTAAAAGGCCATAAATATTATTGGATTCTTAAGTTTGATCTGATAATATACTTCATTCAGTTTTAAGATAGATTATAATTAGTGGGTAAATTCACTTTTAAATTATTTTTTACTATGGTATATATCTGAAAATGATACTCTGCTGAGCAGGTACAAGTCTGCCTAGAGAGACTGGCAGGTAAGGTGGCCATGTAGCGCTGTGCTAGAAAGTTGAGGGTGGCACATTTTTTTAACTGATAACCATAGCAATTTAATTTACTGAAGGTGCCAAACAGTGTCGGACTGGCCCACCGAGATGCCAGGAAAACTCCTGGTGGGCCCTGGTGTCAGTGGGTCCTCTTGCTTCTAACAATTTAGCCTATTTCATGGTCATTTCCAATTTCTTTATGGGGAAAATGCTTGATAATGATAGACTATAGAAAACAGATATGAAAGACTAGGAGAATAAAGAGGTTGAGTGAATATAGGAGGAATAATAAGCTTGGAAAGGTTTTGTCTAAGGTTTTCTGGTGGCCCAACAGTCTGTTTTCTGGTGGCCCAACAGTCTAAGGTTTTCTGGTGGCCCAACAGTCTAAGGTTTTCTGGTGGCCCAACAGTCTAAGGTTTTCTGGTGGCCCAACAGTCTAAGGTTTTCTGGTGGCCCAACAGTCTAAGGTTTTCTGGTGGCCCAACAGTCTAAGGTTTTCTGGTGGCTCCACAGTCTAAGGTTTTCTGGTGGGCCCCTGGCATCCCTGTTTGACGCTGGTGCCAAACATATTGGCAACCCCAAGTTTATTCTTCTTTCCTAGTCCTTTATGCTTTTTGCAACATTAACCTTCCAGTTTTTTCCCTCTGTTCAGGCTGCAATTGAAAATGATATGTGTTTATAATTATAAGTAAGAGCTACACTTAAAAGCTTTGATTTCATAGTTATTCATATCTTTTCTAGCTTATTTCTCTATTCAAGCCCTGTACTGTTTAGAAACGATGGCACTGCCATAGCACTTTGATACCAACACAGACTCTAAGGGCCTGATTTATTTTTGTGGAAGGACAGTAGAGCAATCATTTAAAAAAACTATTTTAAGATATGTTCCTTATCACAAGAACATCTATTTAAAAGCTTGCCATGTTTGCAATTGTTTTTGTTCTGTACCTACTAATGTTAATTAAAACTGCTATCTGTGGTTTACTAATCACCCAAGTAGCACTTTTCTACGTTTCTCTTTGGTCTGTGCCACGCATCATGTTGCCAATGAGCTGACACACAAATGGTTAGAAATGGATAGGTAAAGAAAACTTTGAATTTAGTGTTTGCTTTAATACTTGCACCTTGTCTGATGGTCAATCAAAAAAACATTTTTGCTTCTGTAGTTTATCATCTTAAAATGTATCCATTTATTCTTTAAGCAAACAGATACTAATATGTCTGTAGCAATCTGACAAAGGAAAACAGAAAATGGATTGTGATATCATAATAGCTACTACAGTATCATTTGAGATTATATAGGATACTGCTGTTGTTTATATTTATTTGTCTGGTAGGCTTGCAATACTGTCATTGGCCGACACATGTAAAGCTATGGCTAACAAAGTACACTATTCTACATTCTGGGAGTGCATTGTACTTATTCACTGCAAATGTAATTACATTTTTATGTTTTAATGTTGGCCTGCTGTTCCACTACACAACCTTCCCAATATTCCTGGGAAAATGGATTGGAAAAAGTTGTAAAATATTGTGTATGTGGGCTTCCCTGTTTTGAGGCAGTATCTGCTTTAGTGTTTAGTGCTCTGTTACTGGCTTAATATGTAAAGAGTCATGTGCGTTAGTGTCTGATTTGACTAAGCTCAGTGGAATATTGCATGCTAACAGAAAATAGGTGCTAGAAAAAAAATACTCTTCTATTGTATATGTTTTTTCTGGGGAGAGGGTAATTTTGTTGGCTTTAGTTGCCATCCTCTCTCTCTCTCTCTCTCTCTCTCTCTCTCTCTCTCTCTCTCTCTCTCTCTCTCTCTCTCTCTCTCTCTCTCTATATATATATATATATATATATATATATATATATATATATATATATGTTTGTACTTGATCCTTATGACATTGACATTCGAAATGTAAAAATTTGCATCTATATAACTTAGAGACAGCAAATTAAATGCTAAACCCCTTCTTAATTTTTAGGCTATGGGCTACAAACAGTCAATGCAGTTTTTGGAGAAACGATTATAATACCATGTGGTCGTGAAATAGTGGAAGATCTACTGTTTGCAAACTGGAAATATGTAAGTATTCTTTAATGCATTGCTGAATGTATTTTGTTTGTACATTTTAGTTTTTATAAAAAGTTAGTAGATATAATTATTTTCTGTTATTTACATAGCACTATGACAATATGACATCTTTAGAAATAATTGAATTCAGATATGGGGATTCTTTTAAGGTGATATTCAACTGCCTCTATTTAAAACCTCTATTACTAGTCAGTTAATGCAGGACTAAAATAATGTCTTTCGCTTCTTAGTAAATATGGGAGCAACCCATTTGCAACATTTTAAATATACCACAAGTCAGCAGCATGGATAACAAACTGTACCCAGGCACAAAGACACCTACATCCATATTACGTCAGGGCATTTAACCAGACTCATCCACCCTCCTCTTGTTCCATGTTGAAGTAATGGATTCTGGGACTTAGTTTCTCTGCTTTGCAAATACGCCATCACTTCAACATGGAACAAAAAGGCGAGGGGGTGGTTTAATAACTCTGCCAGCCCGAGGGGTTGGGAAAAATAGTACCTATGAATCAGACTAAGGGGCATGTTTACTAACATTGGAGATAAATATCTGGAAATATTTCTGGAGATGTTGCCCATGACAACCAATTAGCAATTAGATTTAAACCACTAACTATAAGTTAGAAAACAAAATCAAAGGTCTGATAAATCAGTTGATTTCAATTTCAATCTTTAGTTGCAAAAAAAACATGTGTACTGCCAAACAGAGCTGTTGTTTTTTTCACTATTACAGATGGATTACCGTGTAGGAATGGTTCCTTTAGTTTGTCTGGTACTAAATCAGTAGTCTTTGTTTTTGTGTTCACTAGCAATCTATCAGTGGTTCAGTACCTTTTATTTGGTAATCTGTGTATTGACAGATGTTGTTAAAAATTCTACTGGATCACTTTTCTAGGAAACACCTGATGGAATTGCAGTATTTCTAGCTTCCCGGTCTGCAGTGAAAAACAAAATCAACTATGGTGATGCTCCAGAATACAAAAATCGATTGGAACTGTCAGAAAACTATACATTATCCATTGCAAATGCAGTAATAGATGATGAGAAGCGATTTGTGTGCATGCTTGTTACAGTAGACAATGTTTTTGAAGAACCAGCAGTAGTCAAAGTGTTCAGTAAGTATAACCTATTGTAAACTCAGTAATTGTGTATATGGTTCTTTATGCAAAATATTTATTTGTATCTAGCCTAATTAAATGAAGGAACATCTGACTCTGAATCATCACTTGTCATTAAGACAAGTGCCGTCCCTGATATTGGTAAATAGGGATGGGCAAATTTGACCCGTTTCGTTTCGCCAATAATTAGCAGACGCAGAAATGTAGCCAACACCCATTAAAGTCTATTGGCGTCAAAACATTTTTGTCGCGTGCCAACATCTTTTTTGGTGCACATCTTTTTTTTTTGTCGCACAACGCCATACAAGTCTATGGGCGTCATTTCTGCCCTATTGGTAAATTAAGAACCTTGCCTCAGATTACACTTTACTAAGGATGGCTAAAAGCCTTCATGATAAATTTAATCAGCTAATTTACTTTTTTCTCTTTAACTAAAAAGTTGTTTCTCTTCTTGTGCGGAGAGTCCAAGCTTGCTTGCTACACTGATCATCCTACTGGAGGAGAGGTGGTGCTGAGTCAGCCTCCTTGGACACAATTTGGGCCAGAGGTGTCCCTAATAAGGACAGATTTCACATTGCACTTAAGCGCTCAGCTCCTTTTCTTAGCTTGGAGTGGTTTATTTTACTGCAGTAACATTGGGCTATCATGGTGTGACCTTAATAGAGAAAATTAAAAAGAACAACGAAAAAAGATAAAGGCAAAAGAAAACAATTGGGATGATAGAGAATAAGATAGGTAAAAGAAAAATTAAATTGGAAGTATGTGGAATGAGAAAAGAGTGAATGAAGTAAGTAAGTAAGAAGATTTGGAGAGAAGTGAAAAATACTCCAAAGCTTTTGTCTCACATAAGGAGAGGATTTTGGACTACTTGTTTCCTTGGAGCCCCCAATAACCTTTGTTCATGTTCATTTCCAGTTCATGAAATATTGTTATTATTGTCATTTTTATATCATGTCTCAAGGGTATCTAAAACAACAAACTAAGGGTTTTTTTTTATCACAATCCGAATATCCGGAAAAAGTTTAAAAAAAAACAAAGTTGTCAGATTTTTGCCTGAACCTATTTTTTCTGACTTTTTTTTTTTAAATTAAGATCTTTTATTGGTTTTATACATTCCATATCAAGAAACACATCAGTACAATTGGAAATTAAACATATCAATGCTGTAGGTTCAAGTGCATTTCCCTGTTTGAGACACAACCTTATGTCAACATCCACAAAACGATCTGGGTGAATTGGCTGTGGTCTCTTCTGCCGCTTTATGCAGAAGGATCTACTGGTGTAACTAGTGTCCTTCCGCATGGAACATTTCAGTCTAGTCATGCCGGGAAGTGCCTTGAATTGTGCTGACTTGAGTTGTTAACAACAAAACCAAAAAGTACCGTAGGCTTAATAAACAACAACCATTATAACAGAGAGGAAAGAAAAGCATGAAGCACAGAAGGAGATTAGAAGGGGAAGAGAGGGGGGTAGGGATGTAGGAGTACCGGGATAGGGATGTAGGAGTACCGTCTAGGAGTCTACACATTTAGGTCGCCCATTGACCATTCTAGAAGCGCTGCTTTTTTCCTGTGGTAGGACCGCCGGAGTATGGGAGAAAAAGCTGGCAGGTGTGTCTGAAGTGTTTGGATCTCATTGCGTCAATATTGCGGCTTTCTGGGGGTTGCATCTTGGGATGTTCACCTTTGCCAGTTCTGACAATAGATTTGGCTGAGCTGCAGGTAGTGGTCGGAGCCCATATACTGGGTCCAATAAAACCATTTTTTGGTAAAATTGCTAGTTTCCTTCCCTGTTATAGGCTTCAATTGCTCAAATCTATAGACTTCCAACACCTTATTAAACCAGTCCTTGATTAACGGAGGATTTGTTTGTTTCCGTCTTAGTGGGATTAGTGCTTTAGCAGTGCCCAGTAAGACCGGTGTCAGTGATTTTTTGTATGCAGAACCGGAAAGTTGTGTATTGTGTAGCAAGGCTGCCAGGGGGTCATCTTTAACATCAGTCCCTGTTATTTCTAAAATAATTTCTCGTACTGTATCCCAGAATGGTGTTATGATAGGGCAGCTCCAGAAAATGTGTGATAAAGTTCCTTGGCTAGCTTTGCATCACCAGCATAGAGGTGAGACCATCTTATAAATTTTTGCTAGCTTGGTGGGGTAGTTATACCATTGTGTATAAAGTTTATAGTTTAATTCTTGTAGTTTTGTACATGGAGATGAGCTGTGAATTAGTTGTGTGATTTTCTCTCATGTGTCTGGGTGTATAGTGGTGTCAAGTTCGTTTTCCCATTTAGCTTTAAAATGGTCAGCTGGGTGTGTGGACAGCTCTGTAATGTTTCAATACAAAAGGGAGATTGCTTCCATTGGTGCCTTATCTGCAGACCATATCTGTTCAATTTCTGTAGGCTCTTGTCTCTGTGTTTGTGCAGGGAATATTGAGGTGATAAAGTGTCTGATCTGACGGTATTTAAACCTATCTAGGTCTGAGATTTCTTGGTCGGTAATATCTCTTCTATTGGTTTTAGTTGGTTCCCAGAATAGAGTGTAGTTGTCTCTGCCAACCTTTGTAGTTCTCTAGGTTCAGTCCAGGGGTAAAAGCATGGTTGCCGAATACTGGGGTGTGTAGAGGGGGGGGCATTTGGCCGATTTAACCAGTCCATCCCAGATTTCTAAGGTATATCTAAGCTTATTGTCTGTTTTATCCCTGTGTATTCTATTTGTGTGTGATAGCCAAAGGCTTGCCCAGAGCGGGGTTACCATGGATTCTTGTTCGATCCTAGTCCACAATTTAGTCTGTCTGTGAAAGGACCAATCTAAACATCTATTTAGGATGACAGCTTTGTGGTAGTTTTCCCAGTTAGGAAGGCCTAAGCCCCCGTGTTTTTTCTGACTTTTTTAATGATAAATAAGGTCCATTCGGGCAGTGATTTACAAACTGGAAGGCAGGGGACAAAGTGCAATAAACTGGTGCAACCTGGCATTTTTGCATATCTCTGCCCCCCATTTTGGAGCACAGAGACATGCAGCCCGACAATGTTTGCGGCTCTGAAAATTCCAATGTTAGTTGCAGAGCACAGGCAGACCCCTGACACAGAGCACTAAGGGGGATTCCTTTGCTCTGTTCACCGTTTTCGTAATTGGCCACTGCAGTCTTCTTAATAGGGATGCACTGAATCCACTATTTTGGATTCAGCCGAACCCCCGAATCCTTCACGACGGATTCAGCTGAATACCGAACCGAATCCAAATCCTAATTTGCATATGCAAATTAGGGGTGGGAAGGAAAAAACTTTTTACTTCCTTGTTTCGTGACAAAAAGTCACGCTATTACCCTCTCCTCCTCTAATTTGCATATGCAAATTCAGATTTGGTTCGGCAGGATTCGGCCCAAATCTGAATCCTGCTGAAAAAGGCCGAATCCTGAACCGAATCCTGGATTTGGTGCATCCCTACTTCTTAATAGAGTTTTTCTGTAGCAGAAAAAAGTGCATCAGGTAAAAGTGAACTATGACAACAAAGAAGAACCATGAAATGTTAATCATCTTTTTATACTTCATTGCAGAGCCTCCATCAAAACCAGAAATTCTAGAGCAGCCAAAAATCATGGAAACAGGAAAGATAAATAGGGTAATTGTTTTACTGTCAGATTATATTCATGGGATAATTGGAGTTTAGCAGAAAACTCATTACTATACTCATTTATTTAATCTTTTGCAGGTTGGAGTCTGTGTTGCTAAAGATAGCTACCCAGATGGAAACATTACGTGGTTCAGAAATGGCAAGATGCTTTTGCCAGTTGATAGAGGTATGTATTATTAAATAGTATGTTTATTATACATCAGTTTAATGAGTGCTGTTGCCCAGTAGAAAATTATGTTGTGAAGTAAAGAATCATTATGTAAGGCTCACATGTTACAACTATTTTTCTTATTTATTTTGTATTTATATACTTTTCATAGAAGAAATTATGTATTAATTGTCAGGACTGTGATTGGCTGTCCCACTCCTACTGTGCTTTTGGCAGGGACCGTTAGGACACACCACCCCTCATTTGAAACAGACAGGGACCTGAGAACATCTATATGGAGCTTACTTACATATAATTACTTCAAATTGCCTACAAAATTAGTTTTTTTTTATTTATCCTATATTTCTCCTTTAAGAAATTTCTGGGGGGCCTCGTTCATAAAGTTCAGGGCAGGGTGTAAAGTACAACATGTGGGTGCACTACCCTGCCCCCCACTTTGCCCTTCTGGTGCCATGGGGAAGGCATCAGTGGCACTATCATAAACTATCATGTATTAGAATTCAAGGCAAAAAAATGTGTCTTGTAAACAGAAGTAAAACATCTTTGTCATTCTAAACTGCATTTTATTTTTTGTCTGTGTATGTTAAATCTCTCCAGGCCTATACTTAGGGGCAGATTTATCAAGGGTCGAATTTAGAGTTCATGGGAGTTTGTAAAAAAACATTTGGATAAAAAACAACCCGAGTTTTCTGAAAATCTTAGAAAAATTCGAATTTTTCAAACTCAGGTGAACGCTATTGACCCTCAAACTTGAAACAAATTTGAATCGAGTTTGAAACAAATTTGATTCAAGTTTTTTCTCAGAAAAAAACTCAATTTTCAGGAAGGCTGCAAACAACTCCAAATTGATCCCCCATAGTCTAAAACAGCAATTTGGCAGGTTTAAAGTGGCGAATAGTCAAATTTGAATTCTTAAAAGGACAGTACATGATAAATTTATAAATTCACTATGCAGTAACTCTGCCTTCACAGCATAAAGTTAGTAAAATGTTGAAAAATTAGTGAAAGGGAGTGCTGAAATAGCTGTTTTTTTTTGTGTTCTTGATTGGTATGCATTGTGTTTTTTTTCTTTTTTAGCTGTGATTATAGTGTGGCATAAAGAAAAAAATTCTTCTAGTGGCCTTTATAGCATGCAGTCATCACTTCAGTACTTGACAACAAAGGAGGACATAAGAGCTTTTTTCAGCTGTACAGTTACCTACTTTATGCCAAATGGACAAGTATCGGCTGAATCTGACACTGCTAGCTTTGATATTTATTGTAAGTTTTGCAATCCGTCTCTCTCTTTGGAACAACCTGAATGTTTAAAACTAGTCTCAGAATAATACATGTTTACTTTTGCCTGAAAACAAACAGAGCTGGCAGCCCCCCTTATTTTTTAAGGAATTTGTCCCTCTCTCCCAGGTCTCCAGTCATCCTACCACGTTCACCCAAATTTTAAGCATTCCCCCAACTTTCATCCATGTTCTCTTTAAAATCCAGCTGTGCATGTGCAGTTAGTATCCAGGATGTATTTTGCATGATGTCACCTCGGGGGCTGGTCATTGCCGTGACTACACTTCCGGGTCTTCAGGAATTTTTTTTGGAGGATCCCCCAAAGCTTTGGGAGAGGTTGACAGCTCTGAACAAATATGATTTGCACATAATATACAGTATTTGTTTTTGCATGTACAGTTGAATTTTCTTGAGCTGACTTAGTTATCTCCTCAGACAAAAAAAAGTTCTACAATGCTTTATGGTAGGGATTCTAGACTTGAACTCATGGTCAGAAAGTTTTTATGAGCCTGTGTTTGGCTAGCCTTAATGTTCCGCTGCCTGGAAAGGTTTGTTCCTGATTTAGTGTTAGTATTGGACAGATAAGACATCTTAGCCAAAACAAGAAAACCACTGTAGTTTAGTGGTTTTGTTTTAGTTTAGTTATACTTTTGAATTGTAAGGTATGTACAGATGAAGACTCATTAATTAATTGAAGAAACTTAATTGATGCATTTAACCTTTTTCATTAGCATACCAAAGCACCATTGTTAACAATGGTGAACACTTTAATTAGATGGGATGTTGTGACCCAATTTTCTGTGTTAAATGGGATAAGTAGGTTAAATGTGTTTAGATATTCTGTGTTAAACACACAAACCAAAGTGGCCTCGTCTGTCAATAATTATTGTGTACTCTGACACAATTGTCTTAACATTTCTATTCTTTTTTTATAGACCCGACAGAGAAGGTAACAATTCAGATACAGCCATCAAAAAAGTACATAAAGGAAGGTGATAACATCACTCTCCAATGTAGAGGAAATGGTAATCCGCCTCCGCAAGAATTTTTGTATTACCTTCCAGTAAGTTTGTAAAGCTTTGTTGCATTGCGCACTTTGAACTGAGGAACAGTGTTAATTCAGATGTTTTAGTATATCTTGTATAATTGCCTACTGTCCAAAACTGTATTATCAGCATCTCCAAATGAGCTGAGAATACTGAGACAATAAAAAGACATGGAATGAAATGTTTATTGTATAAAGAAAATGGCATTCATATTAGGTTGTCTGTTTATAAACGGGCATTGCTGTGCCACAGGAATTACAGCCTCCTTGTCTAAGTGGTATAAGGGTTTTTGAATGTAAATAATCCCTGTATCATGCACTGTATTTAAATGCATTTTGCATTTTTTTTTGTTTGCACACTAAAGGGTCAAGAACAAGGTATCGTCAGTTCAAGTGCCTACCACATAACCAACATAAAACGAAATGCAACTGGGGATTATAAATGTTCTCTATCAGATAAAAACATGATGGCATCTACAACAGTCACTGTGCATTGTAAGTAAATACAATCTTAAGTTATTCAACAACAAAGGAGACAATATACCCTCTGGATTTACATTGGTGTATTGGCAAAAATTCAGCTGATGATTTAATGATATAAAATAATTTATATCTGAGAAAATTTAGGTTACATAATCTATGGCCAAATATAAAGTCTTAAAGGGGAACTCCACACAAACACAACTTAAGCTTTTTGAAAAGTAAATAATTCAAGCAAGCTTTGCAATATACATCAATTAAAAAATATGCAGACTTTTCATGATTTTTAATGGTTTGGATTAGTTCCGTACGTCTACCCCTCTGCTCTCTTGCTGATCTCTCTGACTACTTTGCTGAGCTGGCTGACTACTGTTACTTTGTCTCAGCAGCCATCTGTCATCAGCCTGCATCCTCCAACCCCCATAATTCCTTGCACACGTGATTTCAATAAGGAACGGAACATCACAGTGCAATGCATTGTGGGGTATGTAGTTCCTGCATGCTGTCTGTAAGATGCAGAGAAGTTGCTACAATTTGTAACATCAGTGTTTAGTCCCTCCTTCCCTGCCAAGATTTCAAATGATGCAGAAAGAGAAGAACTGTTAAACAGCTGGATTTCAGCTCAGTAAATGTGATTTATTCATACTTTTTAAAGAAACAGGAAACTGTGATCGGTATATTAGGATTTTCTTTGGGCCTATTTATAAAATTTTGCTTTGGAAGCCAGAGTTCCCCTTTAAGTTCCCCATAATATGTAATATAGGTATTATTTATTTAGAAAACTTAATTACTTAGTAACAAAGAACAGTACCACCACTTAATTTTAGGATTGACTAGTATAACTTAGGGTGCTCTCCTAGTTCGGTAACCTTATTACTCATTCTGTAACTCTACTGCTCAAGTGCTTCAACTGGGTTTGCAGGGCTTAACCAAGCAGTACAGAAGCTGTATTCATTAAAAGATTGTTATCGAGAAACAAAACAGATGCCTGCTTGGTGATGTTAACATTAGAATGGTGGCTACTTTCTATTTTGTAATGAGCTGGTTATAATAAGCCTATATAGGCATTAGTACAGACGTTTCATTAGTTGCACACCATCTGCTCCAGACTATTCAGAAGCGGGAAAGTATTGTTCATATTTTACCAAAGTATATAGAAATAAGGGATATTGTGTGTGTATTTTCAGCACATACCTCACATTTTTACAAGTCTATGTTGTTTTAAGTGACATATCTTTCTAGATTTCTCAAATTTGTATCATTGTGTTTCTGACATACAGAGGCACAGAACCTGATATATTTCTGTGTATGTATTGTGTCTTCCAGATCTAGACCTGTCTTTAACACCAAGTGGAGAGATTACTAAACAAATTGGAGATTCCTTTTCTGTGTTGTGTGTTCCATTTGCAAGTAAAAATGTATCAGTCCTGTTTATGAAAGTAAGTTTTTTTCTAAATTAAAATTATTTAGATGCACTGGCTCTTTGTAAGGTCCTGTTGTGTTTAATATGTCTGATAATTCTCTTAAAATATAAAACCCTATCAATTATTGTCAGTATACTGTTACTATTACTTAATTCTACTGTGTAGTAACTTTGTGTTGGAAGTGGTGATATTTGAGTTGTTGACCTGCTCAAAATGTACACTTTGCAGAGCATTGACTCTTGAAAATAATAATGCATAATATTCAAGCTACATGGCTTTTCATTTGCCTTAAGAAGTTATCTGTGTTAAACTTGTGTATTTTCTGTGTGTGTGTGTTTGTGTCAAAGCATTAAGCCACCATTACGCTTGTGTTCCAAGAGCTTTTTACCTTTATCTTAACAGGACAGCAAAATATTGACAGCAATCCCTTCTAAGAACTTACAGTATCGTGATTCAGGTGTTTACGAATGCTTGGCTAACCTGGAAGAGGAAGGTTTACAAAGTCGAAAAACATTTAAGCTTACTGTAGAAGGTGGGCAGAAAATTATTTTTAAAGAGGTCCATTCTGTAAGCCATGTCATTATTTTATTTAATGATTTGCAACGTAAACACAGGTGTTCTTTCTCCTTACTATCAATCAAAAAAATTTGACACCCATATGGATTAGCTACATCAATGTAGTTATGTCCAAACATTCTGCTTGCACTTCCACACAAGCATTATTATAACATCAAGTGCCAGTACAAAACATGTTTCAATAAATGTTTCACAAATTCAACTCGTGCTGTGTTGATTTTATTCAATTTTTTTTTTAAGGAAAACCAAAACTTAAACTAATAAAAAATCCGTTCTCTGATGGAAAGACTAAAACAATCAGTTACGAAGTTGAAGGCTTTCCAAGACCAGAAGTGTACTGCTCCAGTGCAGGACAATTGGTCCACCTAAACAAAGTAAGTTATCCTTTTATGCTTACAAAATGCATGTGCTGGGAAATACTATGGGGGTTATGTATTGAAAGGCAATAACTTTGCCCAGGTGCAGTAACCCATATCAACAATCAGCAGTCAGAATTTACTGGTTACCTGTTTAAAAGCAAACATCTTATTTGTTGCTATTGGTTACTGCTCTTGGGTAAACTTTGTGCCTTTTATTACATATGGGAGTATGTGTCATAATTAATCATGTCATGGGCAAACTGATAAAATATTACTAAGAACAAAAAAGCCAGTTTGGTTATTAACAAAAGAGATGGTTCATCAAGCACAAACTTATACGTTTTACAGGCTCTACAACCTATAAAAGCTTGAACGTTTTTACGTTTACGTACGTTATGTTTTTACAGAATATATATATATATATATATATATATATATATATATATATATATATATATATATATATATATATATATATAGTGAAGTATAAGAGTAGTATAAACTATGAAGTTACAGAGTAGTACAGAAATGACATCACTAAGCTTTAATTATAACTGATGACATCACTAAGCAGCATTTATAATGATAATATATATATATATATATATATATATATATATATATATATATATATATATATTAGGGGTAGGGAGGTAAATCACATGACTTTTTGTCACAAAACAAGGAAGTAAAAAATGTTTTCCCCATCCCACCCCTAATTTGCAAATGCTAATTAGGATTCAGTTCGGTATTCGGCGAATCTTTCACAAAGGATTTGGGAGTTCGGCTGAATCCAAAATAGTTGATTCGGTGCATCCCTAATTTATATAATATCTTGATAAAGGTCCCTGTGAGGACCGAAACGTTGATCTAATAAAATAAGTTTTAACTTGATAAATCTCAGTGTGCTTCACCTTTCTACATGGATATATATTTTTTTTTGGGTCCTGGGTCCTCGTTCCAGTAGGTGTGTGCCATAGCCTCTCTACACACATAAAATTGTAAATTACTAAAACACAAGTTTTGTGTAGTGGTAAGATCACACCATGGGCAAAAAATTTTTATGCAAGTCGAAAGCACTAAAATCATCGTAGCCACCTTCTTTTTTTTATCTTTTGAAGTGTTCTCTTCTGGTGTCCCTAACACACATACTCTCTCTCTCTATCTCTATAGACAGAAGAGACGGTGATAAGTAATATTAGGTATTCTGCCAAGATCATTATCTCACCAGAAGAAAATACTACTATAAGTTGTGTAGCTGAAAACAGGCTGGGAAGAGAAGTTCGATCACTAAATGTTTCAGCAAGTAAGTAAATTATAAGTATTTCACTTTTTGTCATAATATTATTGTAACTGTGACTGCCTTCACAACTGTTACTTTGTTTAGTAACAAGGCAAAAGATGTTCATGACTCGGTTTTGTTAATTTTTTCATGAAACCATTGCACCATTGTGTATTTCATTTTGTTTTCTAGTTGATCTCAGTTAATAGCTTTAGTGTAACATACTTGTTAATTAAAATACAGTAGGGATCTTTTATATGGAATGCTTGGGACCTAGGATTTTGTGTATAAGAGATCTCCATATTTAGAGCCACACATCTTAACACTAATAAAGAAATATTAACTTTAAAAAGGGATATTATCATTGTCATCATTATCATTATATTATTAATATAATATAGGTTGTGATGTACATTGTACATGATAGGTTTACCATCATGTACAATGTACTTTTATACAAAGACAAAGTAAATCAGTCAACAACTGAAGTACACATTTTTTCTTTTAAATACTAAATATGAAATAACGTTGCCATATTTAGGAGCTTTATGGATACCAGGTTTACCAGTGATAGATCCCATAACTCTTCAATGCTTTTAGTTATTAAATGCTGATAACTGAGTTTAAATGACTTTTGTCACTCCCTATAAAACTAAAGTCAAAAGGATAATCAATGGGGTTCCAAAAATGCACCGACCTGAGGACCAAACTAACAGAACTCTGTGCCGCCATTTTAATTACCTCCCAGGAATCCGTAGTTTGGGCTTCAGCTTGCAAATGTACAGCAAAGTAAAATTTGGGGATTTTTCTAATTCATTAATGTCAGTCAGCAATGGGGATATCTGAGAATAGATAGTCTTGTTAGAGTTTGCTATTTGATATATGTGCATTTAAAGATCCCATAGAAATAAATGTAATGGTGGAATTTTACTGCGGAGAGCTCTAATTTTATACTTTGATAAATCTACCCCTTATTGTTTCAAACCAGTTCTAGAAAACATGATGTTTGTTCTTGAAGATGCATAACATTTTGTGGATAGGATTTCTGGGGAGTTCATGAATTTGTTTTGTTCTAAGGCTCTACTTAACAGAGTAGACTGGGTGAGACTTTGTTAGGACACAGGTCAAAACATTAGTAGTAGTATCCCACTCTCAGTAAACTGTCTCTTCATGCAGGAGTCAGATTTTGATGGGCAGTTAGAATAAAAATCCACATCTCGCAATATAATATTGTTCCTTAAACTGTTATTGCATTGCAAATTTTAATTAGATAGATGATAGACAGATAGATAAAAATACAGATTAAAGTGTTTGGTCACTCAGTACTGTGTGAAATCCGTGTGTCTCCATACATGTGTGCATGTAATAGTGTCATGTATGTAATCAAAATTTCTTTAAGCTTTTCCTATGGAAGATGGCATAAGAAGAGAGTTAAACTGCCGCAGAAAGTTACAAGGCTTCTAAACTTCCCACTTCCCAAAAAAGGAGTGCCCTGGCCTAAAGGATTGATTTTAATCCATATGTGAATTATTTTTGTGTGATTCTTCATTTTTAGTATGAACCTAGTCAGTGTATTTTAGGGATGCACCAAATCCAGGATTCGGTTCAGGATTCGGCCAGCATTCGGCATTTTTAAGCAGGATTCGGATTCGGCTGAATCCTTCTGCCCAGCCGAACCATTTCCAAATCCTAATTTGCATATGTAAATTAGGGTCAGGGAGAGAAATCACGTGGGTTTTTTCACAAAACAAGGAAGTAAAAAATGTTTTCCCCTTCCCACCCCTAATTTGCATATGCAAATTAGGGTTCGGATTCGGTTCAGTATTCGGCTGAATCTTTCACAAAGGATTCGGGGGTTCGGCCGAATCAAAAAAAGTGGATTCGGTGCATCCCTAGTGTATTTAAATAGGGACACTGAGAAGGATATTATCCATTAAATTACTTCAGTGAAGTAAAACATTTCCATTTGTTTTTACTTTCACTGGGGAATGAATAAATTACTGTTGAAAATTACAGCACATTATGATGGTGAAGGTGACTTTCATACGTCATCAAAATGTGTTTTTTTAATTTAACCTCTCAATTTTTCATTTCAGTCAGCATCCCAGAGAAAGATGAGCGTAATGATAGCAGTGGTAAGTTGTAGTGTAAGGCACTTCTTTCTTCCCTGAATATCCAACTTTCTAATTAGTATCCTTTTAGAAATTTCCACTAATATTTCTATCAGTCTGATCATAACAAGATTGCAGTGGCAACCTCTTTGATTTTGGAGAATTTCTTTCTGTTGCATTTTAACTCCTAAAGCCTTGTCTTTCTAATATGCATCTTGTTTTTTTTTTTTTTTTATCATGAATTAAAGTAATCTGTTTGGGAAGGTAAAATAAATGTGTGAATCATAAGGATGATTTGTGCTGTTGTGGTATCTGCTTTTGTCTGTGTGGCAATGTTTTCAAGCACACAAATCATTTAAAAGCTCCCATTTTTTATGTTTTAAGTATGATTGGTGCATCAGAGCCAGTTTCAAAGTCATCCTTGTATTTCATTCGTTAATGGAAAGGCTGTTGGTTTCATTTACAAAGATGGTAAAGCATTGTTTCCTGACTTTCAGTTTGGTGCCAGAAGAGCAGGCAGTAAATGCTTACTCGTCTTTATAATGTAATCTGATTTATATATATGTTTGGCAAATGTGTATTTGTTCTAGGATGTGTTTCTTAATACTGCAGGAACTTATTTTCTAGATGACAGTAGCGATCATGCAAAACTCATTGTGGGAATTGTTGTTGGCCTTCTCCTGGCCGCACTTGTCGCTGGAATAGCCTATTGTTTATACATCAGGAAATCTGGGTAAGCTGTGACCCATTTGTATCTCTTTGAGTTTGTTACATTAGTGTTTCTAACCATGCTTTTATAACATTAAATATATATGGCATAACTACATAGTTCTTAAAACTGTATTACTGAACAATGCAGGTTTTAAAGAAGTTGTATTACTCAGTATTGAAAAATGTGTATTGTAAGCATTTCAATACAGGTATGGAACTGTTTTGCAGCAACTAGTAATCCAAGAAGCTCTGATATATGTCAGTGCCATTTTTAAACAAATAATTAATAAAATAGAAATAATGTATGACTGATTTTTATGTGTAATAAGAATTCAGGACCTTGTAATTGATCCTACGTTTACATCACTAACGTTTACATTATTTCAAGCAGCCTTAGAGGACCAGTCATAAATTGAAAATATTGCATTTACATGGGGGCAATTTACTATTTTCAAACCTCAAGCTTTTTAGCTTGGAGTAAAATAGCTCAACAAAAGAGTTTTTTCCCCTGAAACCCCAGGTGAGTTCCTTAACTCATGCAGTATCTTCATTACGATTGCAAGAACTGAAAGGCTTGAGCATTAGTAAATCATCCTCATAAAGTTTGCCTCTATTGGCAACTGGCAGATAGGTAGTTAATACAAAAAAAAAAAAGGTTGAACTTGATGGACATGTGTCTTTTTTCAACCTTACTTACTATGTTACTATTGAGCCAGCACCTACAAATAAACTTTTTCTGGGCAATAATTGTCCTATTGTATTTGAGAGTGAACTTCCTCTGTAACAACTAAAGCTGTTACATTTTAAATTGCTTATTTTTGATCTGTTATGTAAATGTCTGCCTTATTCAGATGGAATGGCTGCCCCTATGGGTACATATCTTCTTATTCATATAAACTGCAGTAATGTTTCTGAAGCAAATGTAATTTTTACCAAACTTTTAAATAATAACAATTTTCGAATATATGGGATGATATATTGAAATATATTGTTGTTGGTGTTCCTTTGGTGGTCCTTTAAGGCATGGTTCTTTAAGTTACTCCATATTACCCTAAAAACACTAAGTCAAAACCATTCTACCTAAAGGCCCATTACGCTACATTTCAGAAAACATTTAGTAGAGGCTGCAATGTAGGACTTATTTTGGATGGCAGGTACATAACAAGTGATTTAAAAAGACAAAGGCTCTAATGATTACATGCTAAAAGAACAGTGACCCCATGTTGTTCATGACTTTTCACACACCTATTAAATAAAAAATCTTTCTCATATGAAAAAGACCTTTTCCTGTTAAGAAACATTTAATTTTCAGGTGTTGGCCATACAGACAGAAATGTATAGAAAATATTGAAATAATGAGAATTTTTCAATTGAGGCCACTCGTGAGTCATCTTTTAAGTTCCTGTCTGCTGCTAAAGCTTAAATAACTCCCAGCTCTCATTTATAGTATGAAAATGATCATATTGTAGCAGAAAAGCATCCACCAGACTTGGTGGATTGAACTCAAGTGCTTTTTTACTATTAATAACCTGCTTCCAATAGAGTTCTCTAGAATCAGCAAATGCAAAATTGGGTCTATTCTTGGGCATAGATAAGGCTTTTCCAGATATCTTTCTATTTAAGCCTTCTAAAATATTCATTAAATTTAACTTTGTTCTGTCTTCCGTAAGCTATACCTGATACTCCTAAGGTAAAACTACAGGGGAGAGATTTTCTTAGGTGAAGCAAATAAACAAAAATGTTTAAATTTTAAAATTTAAATGTAAGAAATAAAGTGTCACTCTAAGAAAGTCTGGACAAGACTTAGGGGCCGATTCACTAAGGGTCGAATATCGAGGGTTAATTAAGTCAAAGGATTTAGCTCAGATAGTTCGATCGAAGGATAATTCCTTCGATCGAACGATAAAATCCTTAGAATCGAACGATTCGAAGGATTTTAATCCAACGATCGAAGGAATATCCTTCGATCAAAAAAAGTTAGGCAAACCTATGGGGACCTTCCCCATAGGCTAACATTGACTTCGGTAGCTTTTAGATGGCGAACTAGGGGGTCGAAGTTTTTTTTAAAGAGACAGTACTTCGACTATCGAATAGTCGAACGATTTTTACTACGAATCCTTCGATTCAAAGTCGTAGTCGAAGTAGCCCATTCGATGGTCCAAGTAGCCCAAAAAAAACTTCGAAATTCAAAGTTTTTTACCTTCGAATACTTCACTCGAAGTTAGTGAATCGGCCCACATATCACCAGAGCAGGGTTAAATAATAAAAATATTGAATGTCCTAACCTGGAGCCAGGTATTTCCTTTAAGGGAAATATTTATTAACATTGGAGACAAACATCGCCAGTGATGTTGCCTTATAGTAACCAATTAGATCTTTGCTTTTGTTTTCTAATTTGTAGGTGACTGTTCATGTTTAATTGCTATGGGCGACATCACTGGTGATGTTTGTCTCCAATATTATAAAAACAGCCCATGATGTGATATAGTACATGTTGCTAAGTTTACATCAAAACTGGTTACTGGGGTTCACTGAAATGGCAGAAGTATCAATACAGTTTTTATAGAAAGAGACATTGATACCCAATATAACTCCAAGCAGGTCACTGTCAATGTTTTGCTCACAGTAGGGGTTTTCCATAAAACTGCACCATTCCCTTTCCACGTCTTAGAAAAAGAGCTCATTCCCATAATCCAAAATTATAATGGAATAATTTAAAGAAAATATGGGGAAGATCAGATTACTTGTATTTACTGTACTGTCTTTGTATTTCTATATGTAAGTTAAAGCAGGCATATTTCTCAGTTAAAAGTAAATATCTATTCTAGATGTCAGTGCCACCAGAATGTGCATTTTACAAACATGCAAGGGGTGTTGCTGGTGTTCATGAATATAACCCTTGATGAATTAATGGCTGATTATAGTGTATATTTTGCCAAAATATTTTCTAATTGGAAGTATTGTTTTTTTTTTGCCTATACCCTATGCTGTGGAGAGTCAGAGGTTATTAATAATAGCAGTCCAAAATTATATATACTGTATCCTTTCTTGATAAACCAGTAACCTTTACAATTCGGTGTTGTAGCGCAGGAACGAAACATGTAGGAAAAGAACTTGGAAACAAAGAAGAAAACAAGAAGCTTGAGGAAAATAACCACAAGTCAGAAGCCTAAGAATTGTATAAATTACAAAAAACTCAAGGTAATGTGCTGTATACATTTCTTTATAGGCCTTTATAGGCAAACTCTGTTGTTGACTTACCAGCTTTTAGTGAAATACTTTTTTGCTCTACTCAGGGGAAAAGAGGAAGATTTATTCAAATCCCAACTGGGAAATCTTCTTTTATTCCTAACTATGCAAATTATATCAAACTGTCTAGTTTGCACTCCTTGTTATTTTTTTTCTAACATTTATATGGTAAGCTCTGTTCCAGGATGCAATTTCAATGTAGTGTGTGTGTGTGTGTGTGTGTGTGTGTGTGTGTGTGTATATATGCTACATATAATTCATTAATTTTTTCCCTTTTAACCCTTGCTCTTTAGATTATCTAATGACAGCTTTTGTATAATGCCAATCAGCAGGTACTATTACTAGACAGTTTTAAAGCCAGCATCTTAATGTTAATGTGATTTATTAAATGTCACCTTTATTATATTACCTGCTTAGGATTCTAAGATGCAAAAAGAGATGCAAAT
Source organism: Xenopus petersii (assembly GCA_038501925.1). Lineage (NCBI taxonomy): Eukaryota > Metazoa > Chordata > Amphibia > Anura > Pipidae > Xenopus > Xenopus petersii. Next base: position 88,700,052 of record CM076674.1, on the reverse strand, counting down.
TGGCCATAGAAATTAATTGGATATAAATCTTTAAACAGAGGACAAATTAATGCTACCTTCGATTTGCTTTGTTACCTAAACTGGAGAAAACTTAGTTCCTGGTATTACATAACCTAGAAATGATAAAAAATAATGTACAGTTAACACTTTTTTTCTTTGTTGTCTTACCAAAATGATTGTACCAAGCAATAATTTTTGTATTAGGCCTATAGTATATATTTACTGTAAATTCTATATGTATATATTATGTATGAAAAGCAAAATACTGCAGCACAGTGCACGAAGAGCTTCACTTTTATTAATAGCTTATTGATTTTAAAAAAAATCAGAATATACAATTTTATTTTACCATATTTATGCATATTATGGAAGGACATCATTTCTGAGAATGTTTCTACGTTGTTACTCATTTGTGTTGTGCTGTTGTTAAGTAAAAGCAATTAATACATTCTCACTTCCTCCTAAAAGATCAATTAACATGTATGTTTGTTTAGTATTTGAAAGATATACAGTTTAGAAAACTCTGAATTACAGGAAGGCCATCTCCCATAGACTTCATTTTAATGAAAAAAATTACATTTTTAAAATAAATTTCCTTTTTCTCTGTAATAATAAAACAATAACTTGTTTTCGATCCCAACTAAGATTTAACTAATCCTTATTGTATGGATTATATGGAGACAAAACAATCCTTTTGGGTTTAATTAATGTGTAAGTGATTTTTTAGTAGACTTGAGGTATGGTGATCCAAATTACAGAATGTCCCATGTCCCAAACATTCTGGAAAACAGGTCCCATGCGTGTATATAATAATAAAGTGAATTTCATTTCTTACCAGTTCCTTTTCTTAGAACATGACCCACATGTTCTTATATCTGATGTGGCACACAATCTAACTGTCCTGCTTCACACTTTCAAAGTGATAATGACAATAAAAAATTACTTTTCAACATATTAAAGTACCTTTTGGGGGTTATTTATCAAAATCTGAATTTAATATTTTCGCAAAAATCTGATTTCTTCTGATTTTTGCCTGAAAACCACAAAATCTTCGGATTTTTGCACAAAACCCAGTGCAGATCAGGATATCTTTGGAACTTCTCTCATTGACTTATATATAGAACCATGGCAGGTCTGAGATCCCGGATTTTTGGATTCTGTACCTATAGGTCATGTTGATCATTTTTCCCTGATAGGGCTGCTTTTGTATGTTGTATTGTCACATGAAGTTTCTGAGCCTGACTGTTAGAGTTTCTAACATTAACAGAATACTAATGCACAAATATGGCAGCTCCCTCATAGAGAAATAAGGGGGATCAGACAGATAATTCAAAAGCATAAGGCAAATATGTTTACATTGCGGTGTCAGTTTCTCTTGTATCCAATAAAACTAAACTGTAAAGTAACCTTATTCTTTAATTGTTCATAAATTAACTGATGTCATTTATATTAATAGGAATGCTGTAAAGATCTTTCTAAAGAAGAATCAAAGTGGATTGTAATTATGGAGATAAAAGGAGAAGCTGCAACTAGTCATGGTTGAAGTATTAACATTTGTACCAAGTTGTCCCAGGATTATAAGGAATAATATCTCAGTACCGGATAAACAAAAAACTGTTCAAACAGCCATGATGATAGCTTACCATGTTGTGTTTTGTTATTTTTATGTAAATGTCTGCACTGAAAATTTGTTTTGCCTTTTATGTAAATTTTTTTACGTAGCTATTTTTATACACTGTAAGGCTTTGTTCTGGAGTTGCTGTTCTCGGATGTAAAGCATAATGTTATATATATATTTTTTTTGTATATTTTACACTGTTGACTGCACAGGTAAACATGAAGTTCTGATTGCTATCAGTAACTATAATTATCAGTTAGGAAATTTTGCCATTGCACAAATTATGTTTTGCCAATGTTATTACAATTAATGGCCATTTCAATGCTAAAATAAATGAAAACCGCTTGCAACGGCATCATTGACAAACCTCGCTACATTAATCAGAATGATGTTACTGATAGCATTTCAGATAGAACTGGTTTCTTATTTTTCCATAATTTATGAATGACTGGAATTCACATGGTTCTTTACTGCCTTACATCATCAAAGGAAACAAAACACTAAAAAAATGCGCCCAACAAGGGGCAGATCCAAGGGATTATTTAAAGAAAGAATCCCAAATAATTTATACATTTTTATATTCTTCAATACATTATGTATTTAATTGGAAGTTTCTGTCTATTTTACATTAGCACAGAATTTGGTTAAAATTAGTAAGATTTCATTCTTCATTCCTTCTGTCTTTGGTCTTTTTGTGTATTTCCTGTTTTTGGTAAACTAACAATTGCAACTATTTGCATCTACTTACCTCATCCCCTGATAATGAAATGGAATGGTACAAATGGGGTTTTAGAAAAAATGGGTGGAAATTGTTAAATTGCAGTAAATAGTTTTTGCCATATTTTTTATTAACAATCACTATTATTGGCCCTGGACTTGCAGGCTAGGTTTACATGTATTCCTGTGTGCTCTTGTCTAATGGTTGGGATATGGCATATGTAAGCACCTTTGGTCTGAAAGGTTGGGTTACTTTTGTTCTTTAATCCAGAGAAAGGCCATGGATCTAGGTTTTTGTAGGCGTTGCCACAACCAGGAGTCTTTAAATGGGATGCTTTTATGTTGTGAAGCACTTTTGTTTCACAGCCATGCATTTCAGTATATACTTCTCAAATGGCTCATATTCACTTGTGCTTGCTCTTGCATCCATTGGGTGCTGTTTTATGTACCAGTTTTGCATGAGCTTAATTTAAGTGTCAGTGACACCTACTAAAGATTCAGATGGATAGTTGGCACCACATAATCAGAAAAACATAGTCTTTCTGCTTTATTACAGCTGCCAGTACCTAGACACACATTTTATCAGGAATCATGTTGTTATGTTTCTGGAGTAATTTCCCTTGTGGTGACTGATAAACTAATCTTGAATTATTGTATTTTAATTCTTGCAAATTCTCAAATAAGTTAATCTTGAGTCTTACCTAAGAAATTATGTTCTTATTATAGTATGGGCTGGCAGTTTCCAGCCATTTAAGGAGTCAAGTGACACCACGAAAAAATAATAATACAGGTATGGGATCCAGAAACCCATTATCCGGAAAACTCCGAATTATGTGATAGCTGTCTTCCATAGACTACATTATATCCAAATAATCCAAGTGTTTAAAGGGATTCTGTCATGATTTTATTGTGTAGTTTTTATTTCTAAATTAAACTGTATACACCGTATGTAATTCACTCTACCTTATAAAGTTTCATTCCTAACCCAATAAGTGTAAGTTAGTTGTAATATTGGTGTGTAGGCAGCCATCTCGGGTTATTATGCCTGGTGATGTGCTTTCAGAAAGAGCCAGTCCTGCACTACGGACCTGCTTTCTGACAGGCTATTGTTCCTCCTACTCAATGTAACTGGAGAAGTTGCAGTGGGACTTGGATATTTACTAATGAGTGCTGTTCATATATCTACCAGGGAGCTGTTATCTGGTTACCTTCCCATTGTTCTGTGATGGGCTTCTGGGGGGGAGGAGGGTTATATCACTTCAACTTGCAGGGCAGCAGTAAAGAGTGACTGAATTTTATCAGAGCACAAGTCACATGACTGGGGTACCTGGGAAACTGACAATATGTATAGCCTCATGTCAGATTTCAAAATTAAATATAAAAAAAAACAGATTTCAGTGCAAATGTCTGCTGGAGCAGCATACGTAACTGAAGCATTTCGAAAAAAAAACATGACAGTATGACTAGAAAAAAATAATTTCTTTTTCTCTGTAAGGATAAAACAGTACCTTGTACTTGATCCCAACTAAGATATAATGAATTATTGGAGGCAAAACAAGCCTATTGGGTATATTTAACATTTACATAATTTTTTAACTTAAGGTATGAAGATCCAAATTATGTTAAAATCCATTATCTGGAAAACTCCAAGTCCCGAGCATTCTGGGTGACAGGTCCCATGTATTTGAGCTTTGGAGAAATAAAAAATTGAATATCCAATATAAAGCCATTTTAATTGTATCTGTAGGTCTGAGCTAGAGCAATGGACTTCAGATTGCATTTGTTATAGCATAACTGTTGAATAATGGGATATTACGATCAGAAAACCTGAATCACATGGCATTGTTTGGCAAATCATTCATAAATTATCGTGAAGCTTTATATGAGTTAATACACATAAATCTTTGACTTTGCGCTTTGATAAATGTGCCTCTAAAATTAACTTTGGTTTCACATATATAAAAGTCTGATGCACCAAACATAAACACAAGTAATAAGAAGTACTGGGAAAATCATCAAGAACATCTGTGGATCTTCATTTCATTCAGTGATAAGTAAAACTGCCCATCCAGTATGCTTGCAATTCATTGTAACCTGCTGATGAGACACATTTCTTTATTTACTTGCTTTATGTTACTGATTCGCACGCTGAAAGGGGTCAAGTTATTTTGTTTTTACTTTTTGTTTCAACTTCTACAGGTTATGAATGCACCTTTATACATATTTATGTTAACTGGTACATAATTTATGAAATCTTGTCCATACAAAAAAAATACCTAAGTATTTTATTTTTCTTTTACAACTATGAAGAACTATTCACAATCTGATATATTGTTGATGGATGGCAACTGTAATGTGGACAAATGCAGTAATCATCACAAGGTTTATGAAGTCATCTGTAAGTCTGTTTTCCGAGAATGTAATTAAAAAAACTATTTACTACAAAAACGCATTGTCTTTGAGAATCTTCCAGAAAGTGGAAATGAATGGATGTTGGTGTTATTTTGGGTAAAAAAAATTTGACTTGAGAAATATTTTATTTTCATAGGACTTTATGTTTACATATTTCTAGCAGTTTATGATTTATAAATATTAAATAGCACTTGTTGAGGTGTGTGTGTCTATATATATATATATATATATATATATATATATATATATATATAAACACACACACACACATATGGAATGATATAAATAAGTTTGTCTGTGTGTGTGTGTGTAGATGTGTCTGTTAATTGGACTTCATTTTTGTTATCATTTGCCATTTGAGACCCAGAACCCAGAGATGTGGTAAAAGTGAGATATTTGATCTTGAATGTATGTTATCAGAGGCCATGTTCCCTGCATTAGATACAGGGGGTAAAAATACTTTTTGGCTAGTCGGAGAGGAAGGGTTTGATCACAGGACAATAAGCTTCTTCAGTAACTGTGTTGTTTTGCTTTTTTTTTTAGGTAAGTGCGATCATATTGTAATGTATATTTATAGTTGGATTTCTACACCATTATCCATCTTTAAGCTTACAAATAGGTGTTATGTGTGTGTGATTATATGTCAAGCAAGCTAGCACTAATTTGTGTGTGGTATATATAAATGTGGTTCCTCACTCTATGGTGCTTTAAGAACTCAATGTACCATATTATGTTGTGCGTGCAAGTTTTTCTCTCTGTCTCTTAAGAGCTAGCGTGTTAATGAACCACTCTTCAAGCAGAACAACCACTGTTTGTGAGTAGCCAACAATGTTCACTATAAATACTCATGAAGGCCATATGACAAGTTAATTATATTTGAAACTTTTTCAATTTAGTCAAATCAGTTTCAGAGGAGGCTTTACATATAGTTGCCAATAACTTGATTGAGGACAGTTGCTTAAAAGACTGATGAATTTATATTTGTTTTGTCAACTTTTATTTTAGTCCTTTTTTTCTTTTTTTGTATAAATTACATGCACACTTGTTCCATGCAATAATACCAAAAACAAAAAAAGGAAAAGAAAAAAGGAGAGAACAAGAAAATAAAGAAATGAAAACAAAAGAGAAACATGTTGCCGTGCTCTTTAGTTCCACTCTTATCATACTGCATGTTCATTTCAATGTCCAAAAACAAGATAATTATGGTGCCCTGTCCCAGTAGTTTCCCAGGGGGAAAAAGCTCTGCCCATAGCCAAGTTAATGATTATAGAAAAGCTAGGGGTTCTCTATTTAATATCCACTTATACCATATATCTGTGTATTTCTCCATCTGATTATCTAGCTGGTATTTTAATAGTTTGTTGGCATGTATATATTCTATCTTTTCCAAGACTTTTGGTGATGGAAAGGCAGTTTGACTTTCATTGTGCTGCTATATGAATCCTCGCTGCCATACATATATGTTGCGTTAATTGTTGTGCAGAGTTATTCATGCCTCTTAATTTATGTCCCAGGAGCATGACCTCTGGACAGGGTTCAATGGAGGTATAGAAATGTTTTGAAAGGGCCGCGGAGACCTTGTTCCATAAGTTTCGGGCAATCCCGTCACGTGTGCCATAACGTTCCTTTTATTGAGCAGTTCCTGAAGCAGAGGGGTGAGGTGGTTGGGTATATGCTATGACTTCGCTGCCGTACATAATATACTCTATGAAATAGTTTAAGTGAGTTTTTCATGATGGTCATATTATAGCTACCTTTAGATAATTCTTTGGTAGCTTTTGAGCCAAGTTTACTGGGTAAATGTATATGGTTTAGGTGATTGTATATAGCTGTAGATAAACTATGTATTTACCTTCCAAAAATGTCCTCAAATATGTATTTTATGCTCCATAACTGCTGGGCAAAATGTGCTCATTTTATTGCCCGGTAATTTTTCAGTAATGGGGACCTCATATTTTCGTATGATTTCTGGTATTTGTAGTGGTTTAGTTCCGTCAATGAGTTATTGTTCCACCAACTAAAAGTTTTGCATGTTTGGCTTGGGGGTAAAAGAATATTACTATGTATTGGAGTCATCCCAGACAGTTTTGATGCTAATCGATGTTTGAATTTTAATGAGTCCCATAACTGCAACATATAGTAAGTTAGTGGAGATGCAGATTTACAACTTTTTGTATCTGTTAATGAATTCCACAATAGACTTACTAGCGAGGTTGGTTTTACGAGGCTTGTCTCTATACTCACCTATAAGGGTGCTTGAGGTCCTCCGTGTATCAGGGATCTGTTTCAACCTCCACTCCTGTAGTTCCTGTGTTAGTCCCTTATAGAGTTAAGGATAATTGCATTAATACATTGTTTCTAATGTAGGGGTGAGGCGTATACCTAAATATTACATGTAATGCTCCCTCATTTGAAATTCAAAATTAAGTTAGTAACATTTCTAGGGATTCCACGTGGCATACATTCACTCTTATCCTGATTTAACTTTAATCCTGACACCTTTGTGAACTCTTGGATCACTTTAAGTAGATTGGGCAGCATGGTTAAAGGTTGCGTGACAGTAAGTAATAAATCATCAACGAAATGCAAAACTTTATGTTCTATGTTTGCAATGGCATAGCCCTTAATGTTCTGATTGTGCTATAGCCAAGGGCTCCTTTTCAAAGGTGAAGAGTACTGGGGACAATGGGCAGCCCTGTCTCATGCCTTTTTGTATCTCTATAGTTTGGTGTGTGGACGTAGGGAGTTTCAGGATAGTTGAAGGAGTCGAGAAGTAGGTTGAGATTACTGTAGAAAAGGGTTCCCCTAAACCCAATATACTCAATATTGCTTTGAGATACTCCCAATCAAGGGAGTTGAATGCCTTTTCTATTTCTACGTCTAGGATTCCCAGTTGCGTTTTGGTGGACTGATGTATAATTTTAAGGACTTTCCTTACATTATCGCCTGCTTTTCTAAAGGGTATAAACCCTACCTGATCCTTATGAGTTATATCTGGTAAGAGTGAGGACAGCCTCCGTGCTAGGATACTGGTTAAGATATTTAACTCTATGTTCAATAAAGAGATAGGGCGATAGTGCTTTGGTTGTAAGGGGTCCTTGTTTAATTTAGGTATTAAAGTGATATGTGCAGATAGTCACTCTTAGGTTTACCCTCAGCTATGTAGTCAAATAGAGGTCTTAGGTGTGGTATTAGAATTTCTGCAAAAACTTTTTATTATTTAGCTGAGAGGCCATCTGGGCCTGTGCCATTTCCTACTTTAAGATGTTTTATTGTGTAAGCAATATTCTCCACTGTTATAGCCTCATTTAGTTTGTCTATCGCTAATTTAGATAATGGAGGTAAAGGGTACTGAGACAGGAATTTCTGTATATTATGGCTATTTGGCTTATGTGTTTGATGTATAATTTCCTGTAGAAGTCCAAGAATGTATCTCTTATCCCTTCACGGTTGGAGGTAATAGTGCCTTGTGATGTCTTAATGCGAGGTATCTTATTGATCTGCGATTTGACTCTCAGTAGGTTAGCTAATAATGTGTCTGGTTTGTTGCAATGTTTATAGTAGTTCAAGTTCGTCCACTGTTATCTACTTTCTCCATTTGTAAAATATTTAAATCTCATTTAACTGCCTTGATGTGTCTATTTATATGGTGCGAGGGTTTAGTTTGAGCTTCTCTAGTGTCTGTAGTGAGTTTTCTAGTTGATTGTGTGGGATATATATACATATTTGCGAGAAAGAACCAGCAACCACAGGGTATTATTGAAAATCAAAAATGTGTATTTAGTAAAGCATGTATAGCCAATGTGACATTTCAGTCCAAATTGGGACCTTTCTCAAGGCAACCACACCCTCCAAATAATGTGTTTTATATATAGCAAATCAGGTAATAACAACAAACAAGTATCCACACATTCAAAAAAAAAATAGCATCAAAGTGATTGGTGCACCGTATAATAACAATACAGTTAATTTTAATAATACAAAAAATAAATTTAAAGTGATGTGCTTAATACTTTAACTTCATTTTTAAAATTTGTTTTTATAATTCAGTCTAAGGTTATTTAACCTTAAAGGAAAACTATACCCCCAAAATGAATACTTAAGCAACAGATAGTTTATATCAAATTGAATGACATATTAAAGAATCTTACCAAACTGGAATATATATTTACATAAATATTGCCCTTTTACATCTCTTGCCTTGAACCACCATTTCGTGACTCTATCTGTGCTGCCTCAGAGATCACCTGACCAGAAATACTACAACACTAACTGTAACAGGAAGAAGTGTTGAAGCAAAAGGCAGAACTCTATCTGTTAATTGGCTCATGTGACCTTACATGTGTACACAGTGAATCTTACGATCTCAGGGGGCGGCCCTTATTATTTAAAATGGCAATTTTCTATTTATGATTACCCAATGGCACATACTACTAAAAAAGTATATTATTATGATAATGGTTCATTTACATGAAGCAGGGTTTTACACATGAGCTGTTTTACTCAGTATCTTTTAATAGAGACCTACATTGTTTGGGGGGTATAGTTTTCCTTTAAACTCCGAATAAAAAAATCACGAAAAATTTGTGATTTCTTTGTTTTTTTTTTACAAAATCAGACTTTTGAAAAATCTAATTTTTTTTTTGAATTTATTAAACCCTGAGAATGGAAAAGTCAGAATCTGAAAATCTGATATCTCAGAACTGTCGAGGTTGCATACAAGTCAATGGAGAAGTCCCAACAATTTTTTGATGTGCGCTGAGTTTCGTGGAATACCATGAGTTTTCGGGTAAAAAGTCCAAAAAAATATTGAAAATCGAATGGAAAAATCCAAAAAAAATCGTGAAAATCAGATTTTTTCCCGCAAGGCAAATTTTCAGGAAAATGTAATAATTTTATAAGTTCCTTAATTCTGAGCTTTCTGGATAATGGGTTTCTGGATAACAGATCCCTTTCCTGTGTATATAGGGATCCTATAAGGGATTGCTATCCGGAAATCCGTTATCCAGAAAACTCTGAATTAAGGAATGGCCATCTCCCATAGACTCTATTATAATCAAATAATCCAAATTTTTAAAAATTATTTCCTTTTTCACTTTTATAATAAAACACTAGCCTGTACTTGATCCCAAATAAGATATAATTAATCCTTATTGGTAGCAAAACCAGCTTATTGGGTTTATTTAATGTTTATATGATTTTCTAGTAGACTTAATCTATGAAGATCCAAATTATGGAAAGATCCATTATCTGGAAAACCCCAAGTACTGAGCATTCTGGTTAACAGGTTCCATACCTGTATATATTTAGGTACTTAAATACCTAGAAATTCAGAGAAGGTAGACAAAGTATAGGGAGTACTGAACACAAATATGAAGTGCAATTATGAAAGCAATTGTAATTCTAAGCAACTTTCAATTATGTATTTAATATTTTTACAAAGATTTCTATGTAAATGTAATTGCTATTGAAAGCAGTAATTGATTATCTCGTACAATTTGCTTCTCTCTTCTTTTCCCTGGCTACTCATACTATTAAAAAAATGAATCAGAATTCAGCTCTCTTCCAGCCAAGTCTTCAGTTCCCACAATCCATTGCATGCTCTATCATTAACATGCCAGAGAAGAAGCAGAATCTCAGAAGCATGCAAGGAATTGTTGGAATTGTTTCTGTAGTTTGGCATACTGAGAAGAGAATAGCAGAGGGCAGACAGCATCTCTTTTAAATTACAATTAAATAATAGCTGAAATATCAGAACATTTTTGGAAAGTTGCTTAGCATTGCATATTCTTTCATTATGCAGAATAAAAATTTTATTTGGGTGGATATCCCTTTTAATATCCTCTTTTTTAATATATATATACAACACAATATCAATAATCAGTAGAATTTAGAATTTAAGATAAGCTGTTTTTAAAAACTGTGCATTCATTTGTAAATCTCCCTTGCCCCTGTGTTTCTGCTTAATAGATCTATAAAATATTTAAAGTTCAAACAACAGTGCCAAAAACTTCAAGTAGTTATTGCATGCAAATATGTTTACAGCTTTCCAAAATTTGAGAAATTACTTTTTTTTCAGTAAACCCTTAAAATCCCTAAAGCTTCTTTGCTCATCTCCTAAACTGCTGCCAAGGGAAAAATACTGGAACAGACCGTATATTAAAAAAGAATAAGCAGAGTACCACAGGAAACTGAAGGTTGTGGTTGACTAGTGAGGTTAATAGCTTGCTGTAACATTTACTAGTTTCCAGCTGGATGCATTAGACAGGCTGCAAAATCTCAGTAATGCAAAGATTAGAATTGACTACTTGGCAATCTGAAATGTTGCCACTTTTCACTTCTTTTCAGCACTCTGGTTCCCCCGGGTAGGTGCTGTGCGCGAAACTATAAAAAGTTATTAGCTTTCATTCTAGCAAGAGCATTACTGATCTCGGACTCCCCATACACTCTTGCATATTTCTTCAGCTTTTAAGGTTTACTCTTGACAGTTCAGCAGAATGTTGCTAAATGGTAGTTTTTCTAGCCCAGCACCTTTCAGCCAGCGGGGATGTTATCTTGAGGTACACTAGTTTATACACTTGCAGTTTAGTCATGTAATAGGAATAATTTAACTTGCAGCAAAATATATACTTTTACTTCCTGGGAAAAATGTGAGGATTTTTATATACAGACTGACTGAGTGGATTCCACTGATGCAAACGGAATGTATAATCACATATCTGATCACAGGGGAGCAATAAATCACTTTTACCTCTTTTGCCATCTCTTTTTCTGTCAGTATTTCTCAGCCATGTGAATGAGATTTCTACAATCCCACAGTATTGCCTTTAGTTCATGTGGATGGCTAAACAATAGTTCATTTAAATGCCCAAAAGACAGTGACGTTAAAGCGGGTACAATTTTAATATTCATCGAAACGGGATTAATTATCAAATAGCATTCAATATATGAATATAAATCAAATGACATCTACCACCCCATGATGTTGTAATCATTGGATTCAGCCCTTTTGTCATTTACATTAGTACGGGACATGTTCACTAACATTGGAGATACATTTTTATCAAAGATCGAATTTTAGAGTTTTATACACCTCAAACAACTCAGAACTCGAATGGTTTCTAATTTAAAAAAAGAAACTCGAATCAGCGAGTTCGGGGTTAACAACCAGAAAACTCCAATCGATCGAGATTTCGGTGGGGAAAAACTCCAATCACTCGAATTGATTGAGTTTTCGAGCAAAACCTGAAAAAACTCAAACATCATGAAGGCTATTAACATCTTCAAATTGTTCAAGGGACCTCTGCCATTGACTCCTACATGACCTCGACAGGTTTAAGATGGTGTATTTTTCGGATTCAAGATATTTCCAGGGTCGGGGTATAATAAATCTGGAAAAAATCGAGTTTTTTTTTAATCTGAAAATGTGAATCTTGATCAAAAAAAATCAAATTTTCGTGGAAAACACAACTCAAACCTTAATAAATCTGCCCCTTAAAGGGGTGGTTCATATTCAGATAAACTTTTAGTATGTTATAGAATGGCCAATTCTATGCAACTTTTCAATTGGTCTTTATTATTTTTTTTATAGTTTATGAATTATTTACCTTCTTCTCCTGACTCTTTCTAGCTTTCAAAAGGGGGTCACTGACCACCTCTAAAAACAAATCCTCTCTAAAGCAACACATTTATTGTTATTGCTACTTTTTATCACTAAGGCAGGGAAACTTAAAACCAGGGGACTTTAAATTGAGGTTTCACTGTTCATTGATTCTTTGGTTATGACATCTTAGTGGCTAAAGTAATTATTTTCTTTCTAAAAATCTTAATCTACATTGAAATATAAAAAAGCATTGCCTTATTTAGGGGTCAGTATGACTATTATTAGCTTCCAAGCCTGTTCTGCTTTTTTACATTTGGATTCATGGGGGCAAATTCACTAAGCGCCGAACGCTAGCGTCAATTCACTAGCGTTTGGCATTTTCAGTATTTCGCAAATTCACTAACGAACGCTGGCGTAAATTCGCTAGTGTTACTTCGCACACTTACGGCAGGCAAATTTTCGCTAGCGATGTAACTACGCAAATTCATTAACTTGCGCAGTGTTCTGAAAGCTACCTTTTACGCTAGACTTCCTTCGCCACCTCAGACCAGGCGAAGCGCAATAGAGTAGATAGGGATTGTTTCCAAAAAAGTCAAAATTTTTTCTAAGTCCCAAAAAACGCTGGCGTGTTTTCTACATGATGGGTGATAGGCTGAAAAAGAACTAAATTTTTTTTGGGGCTCCCCTCCTTCCCCCCTACATTTCCTGACTCATGGCAACTTACCTAGACAGTGGGCACATGTGTAGGGCAAAATAAAATATATATTTGCTGATTTGAAGGTTTTCTAGGCATTTGTAGTGCTGATACGTATTCCTCCATTGAAATTTGAATTTGGCGCCGTATGCAAATGAACCATCGCTAGCGAAACTTCGCTTCGCTTGGCGAATTAACGCTAGCGCAACTTCGCAAACTTATGCTACCCCTGTGCGCAACTTCGGATTTTAGTGAATTTGCGGAGCGCTGGCGAAAATATGCCTGGTGAAGTGCGGCGAAGTTGTGCCTGGCGCAACTTCACATCTTAGTGAATTTGCCATGATATGCAAGAGATTTAAAAACACTAACAGCAATAGGTATTTGTAAGATTACGCATAAAACACATGAAATAATACAAGTGAAAAGAAATCTTTGTATTAAAAACTGAATTTTTGAATGATATGATGTTCCTGAAGATTTCTGTATCCTGTTCACAAATATCTGGCTGTGGAAGTGGATATTTGCTTTTTAGCACTTAAAACCAGTAATATACACTATCTAGTATATCTTCAAAAATATCCTATGCCAATGCGAATTACTTATAATAATAAGTATGTAGCTGCACCTTAGGCATAATGATGTGCAATGTGACCGCTGAGCTGTGAACTCTTGAACACAAGTTGTGACTTGTACATGTCATTGTGTAGTGCATATAAAATGCCCTTGTCAGGTGCCTGCATCCGACTAGCAGCCATTTTTGGTCTGTTTCTTTGCATGCAAATATAAGAAATGTTCTTGTTGGAAGATCAGAACTGACTGAAGCCACTACACTCACAACAGTACTTAAGTGTCATGTCTATCATTGAAGTCTTCAAACATTTTGATATTTCCTTAAATAAGTGACTAGGTGGAAAATAATAGCCTAGGAGAATGTCCTACTTTAAATGGAAGAAATATACTGTATATAAATGCTCATAACAGTTAAAATAAAGAAAGACTGTGCTAGCACAGACAATGGCACCCAGCTGATAATGGCCAATGTATCATTCAGAACAAGCAATCAGCATTCTGACTATCATTAAATATTCCAATAAAAATAAAAGCTGCATCTCGTAATTGCCCACACTTAGCTTTATAGAAAGAAGCTTTATAGGTGTAATGCTTTGCTGCAGTCTTTGGATAGAAAATGATGCAATCAATGAATTTTTTATCGTTATGTTTTATCTCTGTCTTTGGAGAAAGGATATTATTGTATTTGTTTTTTGATTACAATTTCCCGTCCCATGGTCATACTAAAGACTGGGTCAGAACTAATGAACTAGTGTAGCTCTTGGAGAAGCTGCTATGTGACACCAAAGGAAATGATTCTAAAGAGCTGGCATGTTTATGCAGAGCTTTATGGGGATTATCAATCACAACATTGCTTGCTCCAGTGAAGCTTACAATCCAAGGTCCCTATCACATTCACATACATTAGGGTCAATCTCATTAGGAGCCAATTAACCTTTCTTTATGCTTGTGGGTTGTGAAAGGAAGCATTGAAACATATGAAGTACTTACTTAAGTGGGAGGGGGTTTGGAAATGTGGCATTATAATCACTGTACTTCAACAACTAACATTTCACCAAATATCATAGTAACATAGTTAAGTTGGGTTGAAAAAGGACCAAAGTCCATCAAATTCAACCCCTCCAAATGAAACCCAGCACACATACTTACACACACCCACACCAACTCCTCCATTCCCTCACTGAAACTATATAACCCAATATTTATATTAATTGTAGATTCTAGTATCACTATAGCCTTGGTTATTATGCTTGTTCAAGAAATCATCCAATCACCTCTTAACAACACTGGTCCAATTAGAAAAAGTTCAATTTACCACCACTCTTTGTAATCTATTCTCAGAGAATATAATTTTACTTTACTTGCAAAAGGTTTCTCTTATAATGAAAAAAACATGAGCTTCCATCTATTTCCTTTGAAGGCGTATGTATGTATAATTAATATTCTCCATGCTACTACTCCTTCTAATGGATTGTGGGTGTGTAATTGTCATAATTTATTACAGTTAGATAGTAAATCATTCCATTTACTGTGCTGAAATATTCTTCCATATTACTAATGTCATATATGCTGAGGTCGTTTCCTGATGTTATGCTTGTACTTTTGGGAAATATGACCACATTTGCACTCCAGTAGACTGGAACTGCACTTGTAACAGTTACTGATTAAACATTCCTGCCAGGGTTGTCAGCAGAAGATCTATACATAGATTAATGCACCACTGGTTTCACACTGGGGATCCAAGGGATTGTCTGTCTGGCTCCAAGTCTTGTCCAGTTAAACTATAACCTGATAGTACCTACCTGCTTGCCATTATCAGTAATATCCTGCCATTATGCAGATCTCTGAACCCAAATGATATTTAAATCTTTGTAATAATTTGATTAATGACTCAAATATTCTTTTTCCATATCCACAATATTTGTTTTGAATCCTCATATGTATTAAATATTAGTTTATAATCTGGTATTATGATTTCCAAGCTGCAGGCCTGTCTAGGTGGAAATTCCATTCCTAGCATGCTTGGAGTTGGATTGCAGAAAAAAGATAAGAAGCAACTTATAGTTAGTGGAGCAGGGAAATATACTTCTTAACTATTTAGCAATATTTTCTGTTAGTACAGGTTTGAGACCTATTCTCCAGAATGCTCGGGACCTGGGGTTTTCCGGATAAGGGATCTTTCCATAATTTGGATCATCATGCCTTAAATCTACTAGAAAATCATGTAAACACTAAGTAAACCCAATAGACTGGTTTCGATTCCAATAAGGATTAATTATATCTTAGTTGGGATCAAGCACAAGGTATTGTGTTAATGTTACAATATTACAGAGAAAAAGGAAATCATTTTTAAACATTTGGTTTATTTGGATAAAATGGAGTCTATGGGAGCTATCCCTTCCGTAATTCAAGCTTTCTGAATAACGGGTTTCTGGATAACAGAAGTCTCATCTATGTAATCGTGTTTCCTTATCTGTAATTGTCTACAAATAATGCAGGTGACAGACATACAGCAGCATTTTCAATACTTTAATTATATTTACTTGAATTTGACAGTAAACATCACATCAGCAATTTTTAGGCACACAAATCTCACTGAGTTTTCATGCACTTTGGCCTAAATAGTGAGCCTGTGTTTCAAGCCAGGAATATGACTGGGGGCCAACACAGTCTTAACATGAAGCAATTTTTTTTAACCTTATGGAGTTATTTCCTGTAAATTTAGATATAATTTAAGTTTGGAGTTCCTCTAGCCCAGTGGTGGACACCTTTTGAAGTACAAAATCTGCTTAGGGCTCCGTCAATTCATCACAATGGTTCAGATATATGCAAATATTGTTTTGTTAATGTTTTAACAATAGATCTAGTAATCATTAGGACAGAAAATTAATTTTCTCTGTAAATCTTTAATTAATTTACCTCCAATCTGGGCTTCCAGGAGAGAAAATGAACAAATGTAGCCTTAACGACCTTTAGGCTGCACCCCTAGCCACTGGTCCAGCTGAAATGGCCAGTGGTTATCGTTCTCCATGAGCTTTAGGGATAGGAACTTTTAATATTGGTATGGTAGAGAAATAGTAAGAATAATGAATACTGAGCTTATCAAGACGTCATGTGAGGAGTAGGGATTGCTCAGCTCCCCTTTAACTTCTACTATACTGCTATTTTTAATATTGGTATGGTAGAGAAATAGTAAGAATAATGAATACTGAGCTTATCAAGACGTCATGTGAAGAGTAGGGATTGCTCAGCTCCCCTTTAACTTCTACTATACTGCTATTTCCCTTACACTCTGCAAGGTAAAAGGAATGATTGTACTTGCTGCCCTCCCATTTATCACCTGTGGGGCTGACTTAAAGCTTGTAATGGCCTTCATGAGAAAATGCATGATATTGTCCCCATCTCAGTGGAGATTAACAATGTAGATTAAAGGTGAAGGAAAGTCATCTTGCACTTGGGGTGCCATATTTTAGGCACCCCCAAGTGATTGTATTGACTAACCCAAAACCCCAGGCCAGTGCTCCTATCAGCAGAAAACTGCACCGGCCCGAGGTTATACCAGTGAGCGATCCTCTTCTGCCTTCTTTCTTCAAATTTCCCAGGGCAAATGCATGCACAGTTGAATGAAATAGCCGACTTTTTGGTTAAAGTTTGGCTTTTCATTCTACGGTGCATGCGCAGCTGTGCGAAGAAGGAGGAAGACGAAATAGGATCAATCCGTGGTGCTCACTGGTATAACCCCAGGCCAGTGCAGTTTTCTGCTGATAGCAGCATTGCCTGGGGTTTCAGCTAAGTCAATACAATCACTTGGAGGGGCCTAACATTTGGCACCCCCAAGTGCAAGAAAACAAGTCATTATTGATCATTTCATCACTAGCCAAAATTCTAGTTGTGTAGTTAAATGAAATCAGAAGAGACTTTTAGAAACACAAAGCAATGGCTCAGAAATAAATTCTAGCAGCTATTGTTCATTGGGCAAAGCCATAAGTGACGAAGCACTGCTTGCACATTTTTCAATGTTTCTTCAATGAAATCCTTGTTGAATAATCCAAAAGACAAGTTTAAACTACAAGACAAACATTTAATATTATTTAAATATAACAATGTATTCCTTGGTGCAGTTGATATTTACAACCTTTCATTCAGTGCCGTTCAAATAAAGGCAAGACTACAGAATCCCACGGACATTAATTGCATTAGTTTACGAATAAATAAAAGCTGGCATATCACATCAGAAACAAAATGAACTCTTGAACTGCTACACTAAAAAGCAACAAGAGAATATACACATTAATATTGCACGCAGCCATATATGTATATCGCAGAAGTTTGTTTTTCTCTTTCAACATGTTAATTAGTTTCATTAACAAGTATGATTCAATACAAGTGTAAAAATCCAAATGGCATCAGTTACATCATTCAGAGTAAACAGTACATTTTTTCAAAGTTCAGACACAAGTTATATATTCCAAAATTGAAAATAACTTAAAATAACATAAAATAACACTCAAAGCACACAATAAATAGAAATAAAAATAAAAGTAGAAATATAAATAATCCTGGAATTAGATCCATTAGACCATACATATTCAGATGTTAAGTAACCCTAAATTGAACAATGAACGCCTCTTTGACTTATCAAATAATTCTAAATATTTAGACCAGAGATGATAAAAAGAATGAGAGGGTTCATCATCTCTATAGTCAAATCGTAAAGCTTCTTGCAAACATAACTGGCTCAAAGAGAACAGAACCTACTTTAAAGTAGGAACCTCCTTCCTAATCCAGTGAATAGAGATACGTTTTCTTGTGGCATTCTTGAAAAGATTTAAAACATTTAGTAGATCCTTATCTTTATGAAAACCCAGGTTAATGAATTCTATCCATCTATTAAATCCAGTAGAGCAAAAATAGTGAGAAGTTTATTTTTTATACAAACCCATGAGCATGAGAAATATGACTTGGTCCTAGTGCAACTCCTTCAGCTTTACTGATGCTTAGTTCTTTACTGAGGTTCCTACATGAGCTTGAACAGCTGGGAGTTTTATTATGGGTTGTTCATTACTATTTCAGTTCCCACCGTGGTCTAGTGGATAAGAAATTGGCACTAGGATGCCAGTGAGGAGAACTGATGACAATAGCTGACTCCAGCATTAGCAGCAGACGTCTGCATTATTACACCAATTTCCCTTGAATAGACTTGAATAACCTGCAATTAATGAAGGATAAAAATAGATCAATATATGGATGTGTTCAGGCAGCTATTCATATTAACAAATTTGGAGCAGCATTAAAGAAAACTTTATACTTGAAGACCTTTAAATAGAGGACAGGCTCAAATCGTACATGTTATAATTGTATATGTGATAACTTAATGAACCTTAAAAAAGTGTTGTCTCGCATGTAAATGTTTATTGATTTTACCAGCTGATGTTCACACATCATTTGCAAGAATAAGAGTGAATTTTTGAACATTTTGTGCTCCTTCATTTTAGGACAATTTTGCGGAAGTTTTAGTTTACCTAGGAAACTATATATTGATTTTTTTGTTGGTTGGTTTAGTTTTTTTTTGATATCTAAGATTTCAAAGTCAATTGTTTTTCTGTAATTCCACTTAAGTAAGAATTACGAGATATGACACTGCAGAATGAAAAAAATAAAAACGAAATATTTTTCATAATAGACATACATATATTATTCATATATTATTAAAATATTATGAATGATTTAGCAGATTTAGTGCCAACACCAGAAATGTATAGTTTTATGGAATTTCTGACTTCTATAAAGCAAAGATCAACAGAAGTGGAGATTGTGAATTTTCAAAGCACTGCCGCAAAAATCAGCATACTTTAACCTGCAACACTAATTGGGTTATTTATTATGGTTCGAGTTGTGTTTTCCACAAAAATTTGAGTTTTCGAGGTGATTTTTGGTCAGAAATCACATTTTCGTGTAAAAAAAAACCTAGAATTTTTCAAGATTTATAATACCACAACCCTGAAAATAGCTGGAATCTCAAAATACACCATCTAAAACCTGTTGCGGTCATGTAGAAGTCAATGGCAGAGGTCCCTTGAACAACACACAATCAGATACCCCCCCCCCTTTTCCTTCATTGTCACAATGATTGGTGAAACTCATTCAGAGCTTTCTGATTTTTCAATTACACACGATCTGGTTCAGTTAACTCCCCCACCATGAATACATTCTCAAACCCCCCTTATTTTAGGGCATCATGGAACATAAAACTTTTCCTTTTTTTTTTTTTATATTAAACTCATTGATGGGGAATGAAGCAATGTGATTTTTGTTAATGCTTGAGTTTTTTTGTTTGCTCTGGGTTTTGTTTTTTGCCTTTGTCCACTTGCTTATGTCTTCCAAGAAAATTTGTGTTTTCAAGTAAATTTGTGGTCAAAACTCGAATTTTTTTCGAGTTTTTTGAATTTTTTGAAATTTAATATACTCGACCCTGGAAATAGCTTCAATCTGAAAATACACCATCTACAACCTGTCGAGGTCATGGAGGAGTCAGTAGCAGAGGTCCCTTGTACCATTTGAAGATGTTCATAGCCTTCATGAAGTTCAAGGGTTTTTTTTGGAGGGTTTCACCTGAAAACTCGAATACATTCTCAAACTTGCAGAATCAAAAGGATGCACTTTCCTAATCAGTGGTTTAAAGGGGATTTGAGAAGTATGAAGATCACTCTGTGGAATTATTGATTTATTTCTGGTCCACAGTGTGTGTGTGTGTGTGTGTGTGTGTGTGTGTGTGTGTGTATATATATATATATATTTATACACAAAAGCCATGAATATCTTGTAAATTATATCCTTATAAACAGTAGGGTGAGCTGACATTGCTGGCTGTTACATTGTAAGGCTGTGCAGAATTCAAACCAATTATTTTTATAATATCACAAGAATCCAACCTAATCCAATCTAATTGTCCAAAACTAGTATTTAGTGATATTAATAGAATTGTATTTATAATTTGTTAACATTATTTTTTTTTTAAGGTAAAATTTTATTTTGTTTTAACCAAAACAAAGCAGTAAACATGTTGTCACTGCTTTTGTTTGAACTTATCCATATTTAGTAGCTACATTCAGGAGTGCAATAGGTGATATAAATGTAGAAAAGATACATCATTTAGTAGCATTTTTATCTCTAGGGGCCGCTCCTGGGCCTGATTCCCACCAGGGAATATTTTGTTACTTCAATTACCTCTAGCTTCATATGTGAATTTAATCTTCGGTATTAGTAGATTAATCCAGGAGCCCCGTGTGGGAACGGTGGACCCAATCCAGTGCATTACTATACATTTTTTAGCATAAAACATTAAAGGAATTGTTCAGTGTAAAAATAAAAACTGGGTAAATAGATAGGCTGTACAAAATAAAAAATGTTTCTAATATAGTTAGTTAGCCCAATGAATGTAATGAATAAAGGCTGGAGTGATTTTATGTATAACATGTCAGTCAGAACACTACTTCCTGCTTTTCAGCTCTCTTGGTTTACACTGACTGGTTACCCTGGTTACCAGGCAGTGACCAATTAGAGACTTGAGGGGGGGGCCACATGGGTCATATCTGTTGCTTTTGAATCTGATGCTGAGGGTCAATTACAAACTCACTGAACAGAAATGTACCATGTGGCCCCCCTTCAAGTCGCTGACTAACTCAGAGTTATAGAGCTGAAAAGCAGGAAGTTGGATTCTGGCTGTTTTATTAGACATCTGTTCCTTCCAGCCTTTATTCATTACATTTTTGGCTAACTAACTCTATTAGAAACATCTTTTATTTTGCACAGCCTATCTATTTACCAAGTTTTTATTTTCACACTGAACTATTCCTTTAAAGTACGAAACCTCAACCTTGCATGGGGCAGATTTACTTAGGGTCAAATTAATTAACCCTCGATATTCAACTGTCGAAGGAATATCGAAGTCGAAGGATTTACCATTATTCGAAGGAATGATCATTCGATCGAACGATTAAATCCTTCGAATTGAATGATTCGAAGGATTTTAATCCATCGATCGAAGGAAATTCCTTCGATCAAAAAAAGCTTAGAAAGCCGCCCTATGGGGACCTTCCCCATAGGCTAACATTGAGGTTCGGTAGGTTTTACTTGGGGAAGTAGGGGGTCAAACTTTTTTTTAAAGAGACAGTACTTCGACTATCGAATGGTCGAATAGTCGAATGATTTTTAGTTTGAATCATTCGATTCAAAGTCGTAGTCGAAGATCGAAGTAGCCAATTCGATGGTCGAAGTAGCCCAAAAATTTTTTTTGAAATTCAAAGTATTTTTTCTTCTATTCCTTCACTCGAGCTAAGTAAATTTGCCCCTAAGTGGTTCACTACACCCAAGAGGCACACTGTGGGTGAAAGTACTTGTGGAAAATCTAGGGTAGTCGCTAATGCCGCCATTAGTTGAGACCAGAAGGCAACTATTGCTGGGAATGCTCAGATCATATATAAAAAATTAGCTGTGGGGGTTCCACACCTAGGACAGGAATCAACATCCCTTTTACATGGTCTCTGTAGCTTCGACCCAGTTGTCCTCGGTAAGATCAGGGATAATTGCTTGCCATCAAGCCTGTGCTCAAAGGAATGGGGCAGAGACAGTGGTCAGAAGGTCTGGTCTGGATACCAGTTTTGTGGGTTGCTCCACAGAGAGAGTTTCTTCCACTACTAGTTTGGTTAAGGCCAGGGAGAGTGTTCCAAACTGAGACTTGAATATGTGGCAAATCTGAAAATACCTAAATAGTGGTAAGTTCTGGAAAGTAAATTTAGATTGAAGTCCTTCATACGTGAGGAACCTATCATTCTGAAAGAGGTCCCTAGGTATATAATTCCTTGTGTCAGCCAGTAAAGAAAGTCCTCCAGGTTATGAAAGTAAGGAAGATTGGAGTTGATCCACAGTGGTAAGCTAAAGGCAAGACAGATGGGGCCTTTTTTTTTAAGGCTCTTCAGCATTTGGGTCCAAGCTCTATGTAGGGTTGCCACCTTTTAAAAGAAAAATTACCGGCCATGGTGGGGGACGGAAAATAAAAGGGCGGGGTGTGACACAAAAAGGGGCGGATCTGATGAGGGCGGAGCCATGGGGGAGTAGCGTCATAAAAGGGGCAAGCCATGTGGAGTAGCATCATAGAAGGGGCGGGGCCACCACCCGAAGCCGACAAAAATGTACGTTTTCATCGGCGGGCAGGGGATTTTGTAAATGGTATTACAAATTACCGGCAGCTACATTGCCGGTAAATTTGTAATGCCGGCCCTGGCAGGTGTTTTACCGGTCGGGTGGCAACCCTAGTTCTATGGAGTGTGGTAATGGTAGGTGGAAGGTTAATCATGTCAGAAAGTTTGGGTGAGGTAATTCTTTAAGACCTTCTAATGATCCCACTATGGTAGCAAACAGTACCATGTTAGGGTTGTATGGATCAGGGTGGTACCGCCAGTGTAGGAAATATATTTGGGCTGATAGATAATACAACTAAAAGTTGGGCAGAGCTAGGCCTCCATCAGCCATCAGATTACATAGTTACATAGTTACATAGTTAAATTGGGTTGAAAAAAGACAAAGTCCATCAAGTTCAACCCCTCCAAATGAAAACCCAGCATCCATACACACACCCCTCCCTACTTTTAATTAAATTCTATATACCCATACCTATACTAACTATAGAGCTTAGTATCAGAATAGCCTTTGATATTATGTCTGTCCAAAAAATCATCCAAGCCATTCTTAAAGGCATTAACTGAATCAGCCATCACAACATCACCCGGCAGTGCATTCTACAACCTCACTGTCCTGGCTGTGAAGAACCCCCTACGTTGCTTCAAATGAAAGTTCTTTTCTTCTAGTCTAAAGGGGTGGCCGCTGGTACGGTGATCCACTTTATGGGTAAAAAGGTCCCCTGTCATTTGTCTATAATGTCCTCTAATGTACTTGTAAAGTTTAATCATGTCCCCTCGCAAGCGCCTTTTTTCCAAAGAAAACAACCCCAACCATGACAGTCTACCCTCATAATTTAAGTGTTCCATCCCTCTAACCAATTTAGTTGCACGTCTCTGCACTCTCTCCAGCTCATTTATATCCCTCTTAAGGACTGGAGTCCAAAACTGAACTGCATACTCCAGATGAGGCCTTACCAGGGACCTATAAAGAGGCATAATTATGTTTTCATCCCTTGAGTTAATGCCCTTTTTTATGCAAGACAGAACTTTATTTATTTATTTAGTAGCCACAGAATGACACTGCCCAGAATTAGACAACATGTTATCTACAAAGACCCCTAGATCCTTCTCATTTAAGGAAACTCCCAACACACTGCCATTTAGTGTATAACTTGTATTTATATTATTTTTGCCAAAGTGCATAACCTTGCATTTATCAACATTGAACCTCATTTTCCAGTTTGCTGCCCAGTTTTCCAATTTAGACAAATCACTCTGCAAAGTGGCAGCATCCTGCATGGAACCTATAGTTCTGCACAATTTAGTATCATCTGCAAAAATAGAAACAGTACTTTCAATGCCCACCTCCAGGTCATTAATAAACAAGTTGAAAAGCAAGGGACCTAGTACAGAGCCCTGCGGTACTCCACTAACAAGACTGGTCCAATTAGAAAATGTTCCATTTACCACCACTCTTTGAAGTCTATCTTTTAGCCAGTTCTCTATCCAGGTACAAATACTATGTTCCAGGCCAACATTCCTTAATTTAACAAGTAACCTTTTGTGTGGCACTGTATCAAATGCTTTAGCAAAGTCTAAGTAAATCACATCCACTGCCATCCCAGAATCGAGGACTCTTACATTCTCATAAAAAGAAATTAAGTTAGTCTGGCAAGATCTATTACGCATAAAACCATGCTGGCACAAACTCATAGTATTATGATTTGCTATGAAGTCCAGTATCTTATCCTTTATTAACCCTTCGAAAAGCTTTCCTACTACTGACGTCAGACTAACTGGCCTATAGTTTTGAGGCTGAGAACGGGATCCTTTTTTGAATAGAGGCACCACATTAGCAATTCGCTAGTCTCTCGGCACTATGCCAGATCTCAATGAATCCTGAAAAATTAAGTAAAGAGGTTTGGCAATCACAGAGCTAAGCTCGCTAATTACCCTGGGATGAATACCATCTGGCCCTGGACCTTTGTTAATCTTAACATGTTCTAGTCTCTTTTGAATTTCTTCATGTGTGAACCATGCATCATTAGTTGTATTACTAGAATTGGGACTGTTAAGAAGGAAACCTTCACTTACTGGTTCCTCATTTGTGTAGACAGATGAAAAATATGATTCTCTAAGGCAATTCTCGGGACCTTGCAGTTCCAAATGAATGGGAGAAGCAGGTGGCAAATCCTTATAAAGATGGACTGGGGGATATGTAGGTGGTATAGAAATTTAGGGAGATAGACCATCTTGATAAGGTTAATTCTCCCCCACAGTGATAGGGGAATATTTGCCCAGGCTTGAAGGTCATAGGCAAATTTTAGGATTATGGGGTCTAAGTTTCTCTGTACAGAATGTAAGGGGTATGTATGTATATTTGGTCCAAGGTATTTAAACTCTTGAACCCAGTTTAGAGGGATGTTAGGTGGGAGGTTAGGGGGGCTTGGTGGTCTAAGGGGAATAGGAGGGATTATTTGCTATGTCGGTGTATAGTTTCCATATGTAAAGTTAACATTATTAAAATTAATATTTTACCTCACCTACTATATGTTTTTATATGTTTACATCCTATGTGTTTACCTACTAAGGTGGCAGATTTATCAAGGGTTGAATTTCGAAGTGTAAAAAAAAATTCGAAATTCGACCATCGAATGGCAGTACTTCGATATTCGAAGTCAAAGGTCACGGTCAACGTAAAATCGTTCGATCGTACGATGAAATGCTTCGAAACGAACGATTTGATTGATCGATCAAACGCTTTTACTTCGACTTCTTAGCCAAATGTTGTCTATAGGTTCTAGGAGGTCCCCATAGGCTAACATAGCAATTTGGCAGGTTTAAGGTGGTGAATTGTTGAGGTCGAACCTTTTTAAAGAGACACTACTTCGATTTTCAAAGTTGAACTTTTTTACTTCGAATCAAAGTCGAATTTAGGCCTCTTCAATGGTCTAAGTACCCAAAAATTAGTTTGAAAATCAATGTTTTTAAATTCGAAAATTGACTTTGATCCTTAGTAAATGTGCCCCTATATGTTTAGATATGACTTGTTGATTGTTGTGGACTTGCAGCTGTAGGTCTCAGGAGATGAACCACCAAAATATTTTTGTAAAATAAGAGGATCTTTATATTAAATTTTTTCCCCACATGCCACCAGCTTTTTATGAGACATTAGAAACCAAGATGTGATATTGCATTGAACTACCATTGTGCTAAAATGTTTAAATAATGCATATTACTTTCTTTAAAAATGTGGATGAATCATAGTGAACTGGCCTGATTTACAAAAAGTGGGTAGAGATTCTGTTTTCTTAAGATCACCTGTTATGGTAATTGTAATGTTAAGATTGTTAAGGAATATGTGGGTGTTAGAACAATACATATGCAATAACATAGTTACTCTTATGTGCCCTGGATTTTTGAAATTGCACTAATGTTATGCTAGTGCACATGTTTAAATACATTAACGTCTGTTACTTCATTGATACGTCCTAATGTTATTTTTGATTTAATTTCATGGGCAGGATCAATCCTCCTAAAGTATTTTCTTTTCAACATTTTCTTAGGACATTCCCTATATTTGTCTTTTTATAGGTGGGATAGAAAACAGAATATTTTTAAAGACAATAAAGACATGAGATCTCTTTTTAAAGGGGCATGTGTTCGTTGGACTGATACAGTAAAAACTTCCTACAAAATGCTTTTGTTAAACTATAAATATGTAATAGATATGTTATTGTGATTGTAGTAGCAGTTTTTGAAATAATGTTTAATACATATTAGGTACATGTTTCTAAGTAAGTAGTAACAAAGAAACGTTGTGATAAATAAGGTACAGGTATGCAGGATTCTCTGCTTCCATTGCCAAACATGGTCAAAATGCTTGCCAATTTTTGATTTGTTAATCCATCTTAATACTACCTGTATTAGGATTATTTGTCATAATTAGCAAACAAATGGAATGGAAGTGCTGCCTTTAACTGTACACAATTGAATGCAGACACAAAGCATGCATATTTGATGTGGTTCAATCAATATACTGTACATGCAATGAATCTATAATACAACCACTTATTATTATAGGCAATGCAACCATGGCTTGGTTAATCAATAATAAATGCAGTAAGCGAAGTAAATTGAACTAATTTGAAATATAGATACAATATCATCTTTCAACAATTAAACTTTAAATAGCTGCACTCAAAAATTAATCACAACGGGAAGTGCTGGAATGTCTCCAGTCCGTATTAGGTATTTTCTTTTCTGCACAATGCTATAATAAGAATTAGACTTTTGAAATACAGAATTAATTCAGCACTGACTTTTTGGGGTGTGCCTATTTAAGGGTTAATATTAAGCAATAAGCTTATAAGTATTAGTGAGCTGAAGCCTCTTTATCTTGTTTATCAATAATATTTATATGCAATCAGTTTTAATCTGATATATCGCTTGTATAGCACTTCAGAATGTTGGCAGTATATAAATACGTGCTAATAATAATACAGGTATAGGATCCATTATCCAGAAACACATTATTCAGAACGCTCACAAATATGGGTGTCAGAACGTGCTGGGTTTCGAACTCTGGACTTTGTGCTAAGTTACCTGTGCACGTCACTGGAGGTCCTTATTCTTGTTTTGTTCTTTATTTGTGTTCTTGATATACTCCAGTCATCTGCTTTACCTCTCCGCCCATCTCATTATCCCTATCTGTGTCTCATGATCCAATCCTGACCCTTTATAAGCCTGCCCTTGACCTCTGCCCAGTGCTTGTCATTAAGCTGTTCCTGTGACCTTGCTGTTCCTGTATTAGTCTTCCAAGTTCCTGTGACCCGCCCCTGTTCTAGTTCCAAGTTCCTACCTTGTACTTGTATCCTAGTGCCCCTCCTTGCTCTGCTTGTAGATTCCCCGGTTCTGACTCCTGGCCTGTCCCTCAATTTCGTTTGTCTCCCACCTGCCTTTACTGTTTGGCCTGTTTCAGGACTGGATCTCTGCCTGCCGCTTTCTACTACAAGTTTGTATATACTTTGTGAGCACCATGAGTTGCAATCACTCCTATGAGTTGCAATCACTCCTAAGTTTATTAAATATATTTCACCAGTAACATGGATTTGGATCTGTGTAATGCTGTGTATGGTTACCCCGTCTTCAGGCTCCCAACTTCCTGGTACTCCACGATGTCTCCCCAGGAAAGACGTGACAATGGGATAGCCATCTCCCATAGAGTCTATTTTAATCAAATAATTATAATTTTGTACTTGATCCTAACTAAGATAAAACTGATCCTTATTGGAGCCAAAATGATTATATTGATTAATTCATGTTTAAAAGATTTTTTAGCAGGTTTAAGGTATGGAGATCCAAATTATGGAAAGACCCCTTCTCTGGGTAACTGATTTCATACCTGTACTAATAATTAAACCAGGGTATGTTGGTCCTCTCAGAGAATACAAGAATAATAAGGAAGCTCTTATCTGCCATGGCTTGCTTCCCATTCTAAAGAATGGAACACATGCTGCCCCAGGGCACACTGCATTCCACATCAATGTTGAAATGTTAATTGGAATACTGTGTGCTATAGGGATACATGTCTCCCGTTGGGAAAGGGAACTTCAATGTACCTCATTTTCATATTACTGTGATTGTGCCAATGGTGGCATTGGTATAGTGCAGCTACAATATCAATCACTTCATAGGTTGATGTCTATTTATGGTTAATTCACATTATGTGAGTAAATGGCTTCCACATTGTTGCCAACTGACATTTTCAAATTCAGTAATGCCGTGTTCTTTAGAAAAACTATGACTACAAAAGCCTGTAAGAATATTTGGAGTTGCTGAAGGACAAATTGAACGAGCATTGGTTGGGAATAAGGAAAAAAAAACAGTTTTCTTGTTTATTTCTGTTCAAGCCTTTCAGGAGACCCCAGCAAAGAGAAATTCAACACAAAGATAGGAATGTGCCGAAGGACAAACTGAGCCAATGCTGAAAAAAAAATATATACGACTTCTTGTTTTGATTTCTGCAGAAGCCATTTTAGACAAGCCGGCAAGGGAAAATCATTCTTCCCACACTTCTGAAGAACAGCGCGCATCTCATATTTTCTAAGAAAAAAACACCTGCATCAGATAATTATTTAATACTTTCCAGAAACATATACAGTATATACAGTATATATAAATATATATATATATCCCTTTACGTTTCATGGTGCAAAATTAAAATAGTTGTGTTGTGCCAATGAAAAGACAATATATAGCTCTTTTCACCCATTGAAGCCTAGGATACACAAATCACTACAACAATAAATGCAGCCATATTTAAGATGGGACTCCATAAGATTACATGACATGTCCAGTGCCCCTGGGATTGAAGAAAGCGCTTTTAATGGCATCTCTGCTATGCACGCTAGCAGCAGCCACTAGGACTTATTTAACAACAGAGGTACTAAATTGTACAAGTGCAGTTGCTAATAGCTATCGGTTTTAAGTGTGTAGTTTTATGGAGCTGTGAGATGGTATTCAGAATTTTGTGCCTGTTGAGGAGTAAGTGGACAGGTAGCAGTGAAGAAAAGCACAAATAGATGATGCCATTTCTGAACCTTTCATTTTAACCATTGGTCTAGAGAAGGTAGTCAATACAGGGCCCAGCATTCAATTGTGATTTTGTGCCCGTTTACCAAATTATCAGTTATTATTATACTATCTATAGTTCATAAATGTAGCCAATAAACAGCTGCAGTATGTAATCAATGACCTGTCTACAAGGGCTTACACTCTATAGGGGCAGGGATAAAAAAGATATAAAATATGTAGTAGTATGGGGGCATGTAATATATTAATGTTAGTGTTATGATTGTTAGTAAGGAGATAATGCATCAACAGGTTATATATGAGTAATTTTACAGATGACTAGGTCAGTGTTTAGGCTTGACAGTAAAGGTGAGGTTTCAAGGGGCCATTTGAAACTCTGTAGCGTAAGGGGGTCTGTTTTGATAGTACATGACAATTTAATTCTCCTGGGGTTCTTTGGGGGGCAAACTTCTTTCATCTGTGTTGCAACTCCATATCAATTGCCTCAAGCCTTTTGCAATCAAGTTAGTTCAATAGATAACTTTGTGTTTAAATGTTTTTCTTAGTAGACTAGGGGGCAGATTTATCAAGGGTCTAATTTCGAGGGTTAAAAAATTCGAAGGATTTTAGCGCAAAATGATTGATCGAACAATAATCGAATAAAAACTGTTCAATCCAACAATAAAATCCTTCGAATCGAACGATTTGAACGATTTTAAGTGATCGATCGAATGATTTTTATTTGATCATAAAAAGTGCCCAAAACCTATCTACAATGTCCCCATAGGCTAACATGCAATTCGGTAGCTGTTATTTGGCGAAGTGATCATATTATGTGGTTTCTTCAACTGTAAAAGATCTATCCGACATTCCAGATTATTAATGAGCTTTTTCTTTCTTTTATTATATTTGCATCCACTGACTTAGTTAGTTAGTTAATTTTTGTTAACTCTTGTTAATTTTCTAAAATGGTATACTTTTTGACAATAACATACTATTTAGCCAACTGTACCGTTCTCTCTTCTTCTGCATAATATTTGCTGTCTATTGATTTATTTGTTTAATGTGAAAATCAAATAAAGTATTTCAAATATTTGGCGAAGTATTGAGTCGAAGGATTTTATAAAGAGACGGTAATTCGATTATCGAATGGTCGAATGGTTGAACGATTTTTATTTTGAATCGTTCGAATCATTCAATTCGATTGAATTCAATCGAATTTGACCAATTTGATGGTTGAAGTACCGAAAAATTACTTTGAAATTCGAATATTTTTGGATTTGAACTATTCACTCGAGCTTAGCAAATCTGCCCCTTTATGTATGATTATCTAAATTACAGGGAAAAAAACACTTATGTTGAATTTCCCAGATCCCAAGCATTCTGTATAATAAATCCAATACTTACATTAATATCAAAAATTGGCCTTTAGCAGAAAAGTCTTTGGAGACTTTAGTTATTTAGTTCAGTAGAATTTAGTTGATGAAAACCAGACTGCAGTGGGTAAAGTAGCTTGTTAGTAGGGAAAAGGGGGGGTCAAATGGGGGGTCGAAAGGTTATAATGGAAATAATATGTTTATTCTGGCCAGAAAGCATAATGCAGCAAGCAAATAAGATGCAAAGGGATTGGACTGGGCAGGTGCATAGGTGGATTTTTATTAAGGCTAAGCCTCCCCAAACTTGTTTGCCTAAAGAATAAGAAACAATAAAAGAAAAAAAAAGAGAAATCCTCACCAATGTATCTATTTGAGCTTGTCTGTGCAAAGGTGCTGCTGACTAGTGTCTTTAGAAAAAAAATCTCTACTTCTTGACTCCAGTGACATCATAATACCATTTTGCACTGAAAATCGTGTGGAATTTTGGATGGGAAAGCTTACGAGCTGATCTAAATGCCAAGCCCAGCTAAGGAATAGGTGAGTCTGAGCTTTAACAAGATGGTTGTTTGTGCTGGTGATCGTGGCCCGAGACAAAGCAGTTACTGATCCCCAACCTGCTTGTCTGGTATGTGCAATTTACATTGCATCTCAACTCATCCTGGATAAGTGGTTTTGAATGGAGGTATTGCAAGGAGCAACTGACACAAAACATAATGGTCACTGGCAGTTCAATTGAACGATTCAGGTAGGTGTTAGCTGAAACTGAAAAAATTGTGCAGGTGTGATGCAGTCGTTATGGTACCATTGTGACCAGATGACACTTTTATACCTCTTTCAGCCAACGCCGACCTAAATAGTTCCATAAGGGGACAGTTTCCTTAAGGGGTTAGAGGGTTGTATCCTTAACTGTCTACCAAATAAATATGCCATTCCTTCTTACTGGAGTGTTACCTTCATTTATATCACAAATAGTCTGTAGCATATATGCCTTTAATGTATTTCCCCCTTCCTCTGTGTCAGTTAGCAGATCAGTTAGGCTACTTTAGTTTTTTTTTCTGTTATACTGTATTACTTTACTGCAGTAAAAAAGCAGCTACTGTTTTTTGCAAGGGGACCAAAATATATCTGCATTATATTTTCTGCATGTAAGATGTCTCATAAATGACACAGTTATCATATCCATTGTGGATTATGTGAAAGTAGACCAATAAACATAGTTTAATGTTTAACAAGCCAATCACTAGCCCTGATTTCCAGTAATGTGGAAGAACTGAACTTCTATTATTTTGATAATAAGAGAGTGTTGTGAATATTGTTTTCAAAATAGTCTGGGCTTCGTCCATGGCAAGTGGAAAATTACTTAGTATTTAACCGGGCAGCCGGTGGGCCCATCAGTTAGTAGCTCTTAAGTCAGTCCAATATGGGGCATGTTTCAAATTGTAGGGCATTTTTAGACAAGACTCCACCCTGTCAGACAAGTGAATTACAAGTTTTGCTGATGCTTAAGATATGGGACTGAACCATCTGTTTCTCCATCAGTAGAAAATCACAGGTGAAGAAACTGCTGAAGTAACAATAGATTTAGACAACCCAAACAAAAAATCACTCTATGGGCAGGTGTTGTGTGTGAATTAGAGAGAGAGAATATACCTCCTCATTGACTGTGGAAGATCTGTCAGTGTTATTGGAGCTGTTCTTTGTTGGTGTGACAGGTGTAATGTTAGATGCTAGCATATCATTTCTAATCAGATGTATATAGCAAGATCTTGTGTTGTAAGAGTGGAAGAAGAGTCATGTGGTTATATATATATGCTTTACAAGAGAGAGCTAATCATTGTAAGATGAAAGCATCACACTGTATTGCTGGAAGATGACTTTTGTGTGTGACGTTCTCCATGATGCTCTGAAGACACAGATTATGTGTGTGGTTTGTGTGTGGTTTGGGCCATTTGTGGTGAGTATACAGAGGTGCAATCTTGTCAAGTGTGTGTGTTAAAGACAGAGAATGGAAGAAATCAGGGAGATTATGTTGTACAGATCAAGTGGCTTATGCTGCATGTAGCGTGTGCAAAATCAATCTAGTAAAAGACAAGATGGTGATCATAAAAAGATAATATTACAATAATAATGAAATACTAGGTTATGAGTGTGCCAAGTAAAGCAAAGGAACAGCAGGTAGCAAGGTACAGTGCAGGGACAGTAGAACCCCACCTGTACGTGGATATGCGCCATGTTTTGCTTAAGGCTATCAGGTTGTAAGACAATTGTAAATGTATGAGAACTGATACAACACACACAACTTTTTCATTAAGGGCTCTGATGCTGTTACCTTCCTAAAGTTGAATCTAAAATAAGGGTCAAACCTGAGACCCTGCAACAGTGCTCAGTATCTCAAATTGGCTGGAGGTACTGGAAGCTGTGGTGCAGGATAGCACTACGCCTCTAATTCCTGAATTATTTTCAAACTCTTGACTAAAAAAAAAAAAACATTAACCTTTAAAATAAAAAGCATTCGGCTAGGGGCAGAGTTTCTGCAGATACCATAGTAATATGCTAGACATGTGAATATATAGTGCTGGGGATTCCGTAATTAGTCTCTTGTATAACAGAGGTGCTTCATCTCCTCCTACTGTGTTGTAGCTGGCTGGCTGCCTGTCTGATTTTGCCTATTGATTTATGTGCAGCTGTGTCTCTTCCCCACTGACAGAAAGGCACACAGTTTGATGATGTTATAAAGTGGAAACTGAACTACATGACTGGGACTAATCTTACCCTGAGACATCGGAAAATACATTGTGTTCTCTGGTTTCCATCATTTTACAGCAACACTGCATCACTTTGCCGGACAGGTCATATAAGAAAATACTTAAGCAGAGACTGTGCTGCATTCATTTAATTTTTTCAATATGTTCATTAAACTATTCAGGACAGAGCTCTAAAGTGGCACAGACCTTTTTCAAAATTCACATTTTGAGCCTGTCTACAGCAAGCACCCTCCATGGTATGCTTATGCATTAATGTGGTGTGCAGGAATTAGATACCTTCCTCTCTGTTGGGGTGTCATTTATAATGTCAGACTGAAATAATGCTGTGTAACCAGTAATTGCCATCACAGTTAACATATCTGCACAGAGTTTTAAATGGATTCCTATTTTGTAGGAAGAGTTACACGATTCTTTCCTGTGTATGAAACAGCAAAGCAGGGATAGCTGTAACCCATTCTTTGACACCAGTAATACACAACAAATAACACAGGGCGTTTGCTTGCAGAGCTGCAAGTCATGATGGTTCAGGTATAGACTGGGAAGCCTGGCACACAATGGTTTAGTTCTCATTGTCAGGCAAACCTAGTAATCTCTGCTTAGTTTCAAAGAAACTGTGTACTTGGTCATATCTAGTTTCAGGATAGTGTCACTAGATAAAGTATCTCGTATTGGAAATATTATTGGAAATATTATTATCCTGCCCACCAGGATGGAAAGTAGCCAAATTCAAGCACTGGACATGGGGCTAGGTAGACAATGCACACTATACAGGCTTTTCTAAAAAAGTTAAATTACATAACTGGAGCAATAAACCCTTTTTAAAGAGTTTCAGCTGAATGATAGAAATGTGTTTTTTTTTCACAACAAAGCAAAGGTTTTTACAAATTTAATTGGAAACCTTCCTTCAGGCTTCACCAACAATGGCTGAACATATCATCAGAACATAGGGTTGCCACCTCATCCCTTTAAAACCAGGGCCGGATTTACATATCAGGCGCCCCTAGGCCCACTGCCGTTCGTCACCCCTGTCCTCTCCCCTTTATTTGTGAAAATTTTCATGAAGATTGTATCTCCTGCGCATCCCCAGTGTTTTTGAACCAATGTGGGTGTGGTTGGGCAGCATGCTGCCCTCTTAAAATCCTGTCGCCCTAGTCCCGGGCATAGGTGGCCTTGCCACAAATCTGGGCCTGTTTAAAACCAAACACATATGGAATGCACAGCCTGCATGGCTAATTAGCAATTTATTGCTGCAGACTGAACTGATTAAGGGCTCTTACACACGGCCGTTCCAACCTGCGCTCCCCTGCGTTCCGTTTTTTGGCGTTCAGCCGCAGGGGAGCGCAGGAATAGACGCAAGTAATTATTTGAAATGGGGCTGTACTCACTCAGACGCGTGTAGGCGCCGAACGCAGGAAAAATGCAACATGTTGTGTCTGAACCTGCGTTCGGCGCCTACACGCGCCTGAGTGAGTACAGCCCCATTTAAAATAATTACTTGCGTCTATTCCTGTGCTCCCCTGCGGCTGAACGCCAAAAAACGGAACGCAGGGGAGCGCAGGTTGGAACGGCCGTGTGTAAGAGCCCTTATAGCGAACAAATATTCTGGATGTATGAGTATAGCGGAGCTCACCATTAGCCGTGCAGTCTCTCCATGTGGATCGCAGCTCTCGCGGGACCCGGCCACTTCCGTCCGGTATACCTGTATTGAGATGAAACCCGCTATCCGGCGCTGATCCAAGTATCATGGAGAATCACTTTTTTGAAAAATGTGGCTTTATTCAAAAACACAGTGCGAGGTACATGGCAGTGGGTGTGTGCAGAAACTAACGCGTTTCGTGCCACATGGGCACATTTTTCAAAAAGCGATTCTCCATGATACTTGGATCAGCGCCGGATAGCGGGTTTCATCTCAATACAGGTATACTGAACTGATTTATGAACAGCCGTGCATCATGCATCTAAATGAATTGCTAATTAGCCATGCGGGCTGTGTATTCCATATGTGTTTGGTTTTAAAGGGGTGTGGTGGCAACTCTATACATGACTAGCAGATCAGTCAACAGGACCAACTCACCTATTTACTGAACAACCTATGTTGCTGTGTGATTAACCAGAAAAAGTGCACTGTTAGGCTAGGGTCGGATGAGTTGGATCTAGGCCTGTAGAGAAACATTCTTCCATTGCTGCTCTTCTGCCTGCTGTGCCTGTACACGGAAACTTTACCGCCACTTGGGTGCAGGCAGGCACAGCGGATTTCGACACAAAATGCAAAGAATTGCATTACTAAGCAGAAATTTATGACAGGTATCTGGGGTGACTTATTGGACTGTGAGGAGGCATGCTTGCTAACTGAGTGACCTCCTAACTCATTAATCCTTAATAACCAGAACATAAAGAAAACACACAGAGACACAAGCTTCCTTTTTTGTGGGTGAGGGTCGGCCACAGCTTTTATTTGAGCATGTTGTTATTTTTACCATAACAACCAAAAAAACTTGCCAATTACATTACCAACCAACAATTACCAAATGCCAGCCACCGCAGCCTTGGTGGTCATGTAGGTTATGCCAAATACAGCATGTATACAAAAAAGGCAAGGACACTCTTTATAACCCGCAAGCTGTGACAAAACAACTGTATTGATTTCCACAATTTACAAACATACATAACTCAAATACTACAACCAACTGATGGAATTGATGGGAGGGTGGGCAGCTTCACCAGCGCTCCAGGATCCGGAGGGAAGAGGAAGCAGGTAAGGGATTACTTGTATATATATCAGCCCTCCCCTTCTGCACCCACCAAAGCCTACCATCCCTGATATCCTATCCCCCAGCCGACCATCCCCCCTCCCAGTCATTGGCACCCTCGCTATACCCTTTGGTGCCCTGAATGATCACTCTACAATGCCGCTTCTGCCATATGGAAAGGGGAGAACCTTGCTTCAATTTACACTTTACCATGAATGTCAAAAAGCTACTCCTAGTAGCATTAAGAGCCACATTTCCTTTATTTCTACTTATATTTCATTTGTTTTTGTGCAGAGTACATAAATGCATTGTATGTATGCACACAAAATCTGCGTAGTGAACTGTTGTTATAGCTTAGAAGGAACATTGCATTTAGTTTATATTGGGAACATAAGACCAATGCCATCAACATTCCACATCTCCACCATCTCATGGCAAATGGAAGTAATATTTCTTATATATTCTCCCTAACAATCTAACTGCCCTGCAGCTCTCATTCAGGAGTAGATGCAATCTGCTATATTTCACATAAATATTTCTCTTTATATATATTGAATAAAGGGACATTTTGTTGTTGTTATCTACGGTTATCTGTAGTATACCTTAGAAAACCCTTTCACCTGCATCCAACATACATCTCCAATAATAGATACGCTACCTGCATCCTTAAAATATACTTGCATTAAACCTAAAATACAATGTACTTTATTGAAAGATGCACTTTACATTTAACGATAATTGAAGGTTGTGGGAGCTTATTAGAAATACATGAATCTGAAACAAGGGTTTCAGTCATTGGACTTCATGCCTCTGAGCTGAGGTACAGGCACATTAACTGGCCCCTGCCTGTGTGTTGGGTGATTGTGATTGGGCAATTAAGCAGGGCATACATGGGTAGATTTAACCTGCAAATTTCAGTCCCCTAAGACTGAGTCTGTGTATGGGCCCTTCCTGACCAGCCTCACCAACAGATATCTGCCCGAAAATAATAGTAATGAAAAATAAATTATATAATGTGGAAATTGCAATCTGACCCCCATATGTAATAAAAGGCACAACATTTTCCTAGTTGCAATAACCCATAGAAACCAGTAAGATATTTACTTTTGAACAAGTGATCAGTAAATCTGATGATTGGTTGCTATAGGTGATATTATTATTATTTATACCTGTAGAAAATGTTTATTACATAACTCCCTTTGTTCCCTATAACAAAATACAATGTACTAAGGAATCAATTAACATACCTGTACATTTTTGGAGCTTAAATGAAACAGATAGCTCCCTGGTCAGTATCAAACTTAGGACCTGGTGTTCTAAGGGAGCAGTGTATACCATTGAGCTGCTGTGTGTGTGAGCCACCAAGGGTCTACTGATTGCACAAAGACCCTAAACAATTAATTACAGCTCCTCTGTATGTAAACACTAAATATGATCTACACTGTGTGGCAGATATCATACTATAACATCAGGTTGCATGTATGTTTATAACAGCTGCAGTGCATGCTTAAAGGAAAACTATACCCCCAAACAATGTAGGTCTCTATTAAAAGATACTGAGTAAAACAGCTCATGTGTAAAACCCTGCTTCATGTAAATGAACCATTATCATAATAATATACTTTTTTTAGTAGTATGTGCCATTGGGTAATCATAAATAGAAAATTGCCATTTTAAAAAATAAGGGCCGCCCCCTGAGATCGTAAGATTCACTGTGCACACATACAAACCACATGTTAGGTCACATGAGCCAATTAACAGACAGAGTTCTGCCTTTTGCTTCCTCACTTCTTCCTGTTACAGTTAGTGTTGTAGTATTTCTGGTCAGGTGATCTCTGAGGCAGCACAGATAGAGTCACGAAATGGTGGTTCAAGGCAAGAGATGTAAAAGGGCAATATTTATGAAAATATATATTCCAGTTTGGTAAGATTCTTTAATACGTCATTCAATTTGATATAAACTATCTGTTGCTTAAGTATTCATTTTGGGGGTATAGTTTTCCTTTAAGAACTTCCTCCATTAGCACTTGTAAATAGGACATTGCAGGCTCTAATCTTTACGTACAGTCTGAAGATTAGGGTACCCTTGGCATGCCCCTCAAACGTTTACTTTTGCTTGTTCTACTAAGAGAAACAGCCACGATTACCCATTGAGACGTTTTATTTTAAGAAGGAAACCTTGTATGGCTCTGCTCTTCAATGTGACATTTGAAAAGGTCTTGTTATCATTGTGTTGAGATGTGTGCGCTATCTTTCTTTTCCCCGTCAAGGAAACTGCTTGTCTTATCCTCCGTTAGCCAGAACAAGACTTATAAAGACTGAAAGTCATGCTAGACGACACAAGTCGATAATAATTAAAGGAATTTTTAAACATAAATCAAATCAGTCATCTTTTTTCCCCCCACTGGAAGATTTATTAGGCCATGAAATGGACTACCAGAGCACATTTATTGATGTAGTGATTTATAAATAGGAACATTTATATTGGACAGTCATATATAAGAAATGAGCACTTGTAGGAGTATAGGCAGAAATCAATGAATTAAAAGTCTCTATTCAATTTATAACCTGACAGAAAAATCACTGCCCAAGGTGCTCATAAATTGGTGCAAAGGAATGGAGAACTGCATTACAAGTGTTTTTATGAACTACAACTCCCAGCATTACCTAACAACAGCTGGGAGGTTACATGTTTGATTTCCCTGTACAAACGAATTAAAAGTTCTGAAAAAAAAAGCAAATTGCATTTGGGTTGGGTAGCCGCTAGCGAAGACAGCTCCAGACAAATCTTAAAAATATGTTAGCATGATATTAAATAAATCCTGGTTCCGACATATTGATATCCTTACATCTTCAATAAAACTTCTTGCAGTAAAGAAAGGAAAAGAAATAAAGTATGTACGGTTTTTATGCATTTGTACCTGTGGTTGAAAACACTTAAACACTGTCAGTTCGAACACAAATGGAGCTGAAGGGGGCAAATAAGTGAAAACACAACGAGGGTCATTTATAAAGTTGTGCTGCGCATGTTTATTCCCAAATGATTTTGCCTGTGTTTTTTCCTGAATGCTGAAATATTGCACTGCTGCGCTCTTCTTTCTGGTTTTTGTGAATTTGCATTGCGCACAAATATTCACGAATGAGATGGGCGTTTGCCATTGTACAAGATCGTTGTGCGTTGACAGTAATTTAAATTCGTCATTTGCAAATATTTTCTCCGCCACCAAAGTTCTGGCATTACTCAAATGCAGACTGTGTGCATAAATATGTACAATTTGTGATTAAATGTATTTAAAAAGTCTTTATGAATATTCGCAGCGCAAATAAAAATTCACAATTCTCTTTGTGCAGTAAGTACAACACTCTTATTCAGGGTTATAAATATAACCATGCGCAGGGCATGTATTTTCACTGTGCGAATCATTGTGTGCAAGGTTTGTTAATAAGCCCCAATGTGCGCCATTGCAGGGTTTGTTGACTTGGTTGTACCTGTATAGGTACAGGACCTGTTATAGAGAATGCTCGGGTTTCTGGATAAGGGATCTTTCTGCAAATTTGTTTTGTACTTCTATAGCCTGTTTACAAAAATTCAATTAAAAATTGTTTATTATAGTGGCTGATCTAAATTAAATGGTACATACCTTAAATAAGAATCCATTTCCTAATGTTTATTGGCATGCCTTTTCATTGCAGCTTTGCCCAGGAACTAAAAACATTGAAAAGTAGGACTGCACATTATAATGTGGTGATATAAATGAATGAATGTAATGAGCCTGCATTTGCGGAACCTTGTATATAACATTTCTGTACTCTGATTTACATATCAGACTAAAAGGATTTGCGATATGTTACTTGAGTGCAGGTAAAATATATCAATTTCCTCTAAACAGTGAGACTTAAAGTACAACGGATCACATGCCCCCCAATGTTCTTCATAATACCAGAGACTACAAGCACCACAGGTTTCAGCATGTAAGCATTGCCATATTGTTGAAAAGTAGGTATCACCACTTAGAGGAAAAGGGGAGGGTGGGTATAATGGAAACAGATAGAAAAAAGGCATTCTCCCACATCAAAGTGAAGCACATAGAACAGAAAAATCAAAATGCATCCACATGTGCTATTTAGAAAAGAGCCTGTGGGAAACTAATTGATGTTAGCATTGATATCACTTAGACATAGGACTAAAAGGCACACTTCTCTAACGCATACACTTCCACAGATTTCAGTTATCTGCTGTCACTTTGATTGTCAAAGCTCTCCAAATAATTATATTATAAACATAGATTTAACAAACCCTTTATTCTATTGTCTCTTAACTTGCCCTAGTGGATGTAGTCTAAAATAGCTGCCGACACAGATAAGTTCCCAGACACCAAAGAAGTTTCACTGCTACTGATTACTAGAAATTGGATCTCTCTATAACTGACATCCCATCATCATCTATCCATGTCGCTGAGTCCAATATCACTTTCTTGCCTATTTTATCTTTCAGAAAAGGATCTGGTATTATGAGATACATATCATTTCCCCAACGTTTTCTTTTTTCTGTTTGCACATTTGTTTTAAATTTGCATCTAGTAATCCTAATGGCCCACATGCAAATACCTGGCGTGCTAATGCACCAAATACTCAATAAACATTTAGACATAGTAATCCCATTTTCTTCCTGTTAAATAGAATTAGTTAAAATAAGTGCTTGTTGGACTAGGTTTGTCAAACAAAAGCAAATAGCCTACCCAACAGAAATTCTTGTAACCCCTTGTTTGCTGAAAACTGCCTTTAGTATAATTTCACAGTTTGTGGGGCTTATTTATAAACAATGGGCAAATTTGCTCCTGGGCAGCAACCAATCAGTGATTAGTTTTTTTTCACTTAGCTGCAGGTTGAACACTGAAAAGCAATCATAGGTGACTGCCCAGGAGCAAAGAGAATGTTAATAAATGAGCCCCATTTTATTCTGTACCTTTGTAAATAGCTTGCCAGACACATATATAAAAGACACAAACATGATTAAATAATATTGACCTATATATAAGTAACAACTATTAAGGTACCTAAATTATCCCTGTATCACTATGTTATGTACTTATATGGGCAAAGAGTTGTGTGTATTACAATGCCAGACTAGGTGCTTGTTCTTATTGGCACTCACCTCTACTACACTAACTTCCAGTTGCACCTACCTTGGTACATAAGATGCCAGACAAGCAGCAGGTGCAGGACTCATTTTGCATCTTGCTCTTAAAGGGCTTGTAAATTCATCCCCATGTCCACCCAGTGGGTGGTTAGACCTGATTGCATTATACCCCATTTCCTCCAACATCCTGCATCCCTGTCTGTGAATCCCACTACCATGTTGCAAGTAGGGTTGCCACCTTTTCCGGAAAAAATACCGGCCTTCTTATATATTTATCTTTTTTCACTATTAATAACATTGGTATCAACCATAATTTTTACCTGACAGGCCAGTAAAATGTCGGCCAGGTGGCAAACCTAGTTGCAAGAGATTTTACATCAGCCTGAGTCTCCCATCCAGTCTCTAATGTGACTCCCTTCTTTCTAATAAAAGCATCATATACAGAATGTCCCATCAACAATGCAACAACTGACCCACCAGAGTACAGAGACAGAAACTTTGCTGCCCTTCCAGCTACTCCAGGTATGGCAGTGGGGACAAATACACCAGTAGCAGACATATGTGATGTGCATGAAAATTCCCAAGATTAAAATCCATTTACATGGGGAATGGAGAAAAAAAATCTTCAATAAGGGATTTTTTTAAATTACAATCTATAGAAAAGTCTGGTGCAGGAGGGCTTTGAGAGGCTTATTTATGACTTGTAAAAAAAAAACAGTATAACACAATTTGTTTGAGCACGAAAAATTATCGTCCAAATACACAGAATAAATGTCATTTGGTTTTAGAGGTTTGGAACTGGGTTCATTTCTTGGGGTGCATGCCTACAGTATAGAAGCCATCAAGAAATAGGGGATTCAGGCCAGAGGGGAAAAACAGACAGTATGGTGGGGCTCATTTAAAAACCTATGAGTAAGTGCCCTAGTAGGCACAAAACGTGTTAGGCGGTCATCTGCATGTCCCAATAAATTATTTGATTTTTTTATCTTAACTTTGGTCTTTACTATTGTAGGAAACTCACAACTTCATGCTGTTTTGCTCATTTAAAAACACTGGACACATTTGCACAAGTGATTTAGTTACCTTATAACAACTAAGGGGCATGTTTACTAACATTGGAGATAAATATCTGGAGAGATTTCTGGAGATGTTGCCCATAGCAACCAATCAGATCTTTGCTTTTGTTTTCTAACTTGGCTGTGGCTGTTTAAATCTAATTGCTGATTGGTTGCCATGGGCAACATCTCCAGAAATCTCTC
Source organism: Xenopus petersii (assembly GCA_038501925.1). NCBI lineage: Eukaryota > Metazoa > Chordata > Amphibia > Anura > Pipidae > Xenopus > Xenopus petersii. The sequence continues at coordinate 88,657,396 of CM076674.1, read as the reverse complement.
CATATATTTATCTCCAATGTTAGTAAACATGCCCCTAAGTAGCAATTAACTTTGGTCAGTCTACTAATAATAAAGTAAATAATAATACAGGTATAGGATCTGGAAACCTATAATCCAGAAAGCTCCAAATTACGGAATGGCCGTCTCCCATAGACTCAATTTTATCCAAATAATCCAAATTTGATAAATGAATTTCCTTTTTCTCTGTAATAATAAAACAGTAGCTTGTACTTGATCCCAACTAAGATAAAATTAATCCTTATTGGAAGCAAAATCAGCCTATTGGGTTTATTTAATGTTTAAAGGATTTTCTAGTAGACTTAAGGTATGAAGATTCAAATTACGGAAATATCCGTTACATGGAAACCCCAGGTCCTGAGCATTCTGGATAATAGGTCCCAAACCTGTAATATAATAATAAATAATATACTACTTACGTGTATGATTGCTTGCTATTAGTTACTGTATTGGAGGAAATTAACTCCACTGTGTTTTTCTTGCGCAAAATGGCAATGATGTAATACTACCACGCTGCACAGCAGTACTGTATATTGACAACAGAATATTGCAATAGTGCCGCCATTATGGACATTTATGGTAACAAAATGGCTTTGCTTGTTTTCTAGACAGGAATCTTGATTTTAGATCATTTTCTCAGATGCCAAATATTTCTTTTGCTCACAAATACAAATTATCAGTGGGGTTCATTATGTTGTTATAAAATGCAATGTGTGCAGTGTTTTAGCTGACAAACCCAACCTTGAATTTTGCTGAGGTGCAAAGAATGATTAGAAATGGTACACATGATTAAATATATCCCGAATAATTAGTACTAGCGAAAGAAAACTCTACCGCGTTGAATGCAATATTTTAGACACATAAATCTTTTAAACGGTTGTTCCTCTCATTTAACGTCGACAAGCGGAAAATATTTTCTTTTCCATTTGAAGCACAACAATATTTTATAGACACGTCTGCCTGTCGATTGTTACATTCTTCGTTTGAACACGTTGAAGGCTCAGATGAGAGAATCTTGGAATAGTTTAGATTTTGCTCAAATGTGGCTTGGATCTTTACCAAACGTAAATGCTCAATTTTCTTCAAAAATGTCAACCTGCACATCTTTTCCCACTTCTCACATGATTGGTAGAAGAAATCAAATCAAATTCCAGTTACCCGTTAACGGGCCAATTCTTCAGAGAAACCCATGAGTAATATTATAGCATTCTTCAACATCACTGAAAGTAGATACTCCAGGCTCATAATATGCATCCAAACTTGCAATAGATACCCATAACTTTTCCTCTGTTAATATAAACTACCTCCAAATAAATGTTACCTTACCATCAATCCAATGCTGTACATCTGCTTTAACACACATCTGAGGTTTCTGCTAAACCCTTATAAGGCCTTTTAATCCTAAAATAAGCATTACGATCTCTGCAATGTAATGAAAGTCATTGTTTTTTAAACTGAAGATGAAAGTTTATTCATTTTCTACAAATTTGCGCACTTAATTGGTGTGGCAAGAACAGGCACAAACAATGCAGATGTGACCCTACTCATTAATATATAAATTGGGAAGCTTGCTTCAGCTCTGACCCTACTGTCATTACAGCAGAACAAAATGAGTCTAAAATTGCAAACATTCCAGTACACAGTGTATGTAGGAAGGTTAGTTGCTCTAAATGCATTCTGTTTGCCGCCTTTGCAAACAAACTTCAAAGTTAGAAAAAAGGAATGCGAAAAAAAAACAAAAACCAAACAGGTCAATTATAAAGTATCAAACTATGTCTAAACCTTATCCTTAATTGATAGCAGAGGCATATTCATCAATTTGACATGCCAATCACTTGATTTATTATATGTATAATGTTAAAACCCTGCCTGCATTACTGCATTACTGTTGGAAAATGTATGCCATTAGCAGGCAAGAAAGGCTCGGAAAGGCTTGTTTCCCTGCAGGCCTTTGAAAAAGCCTTCATGGGCGAAAATGCGTTAGGCATTGAGCTCCACCGCTAGGTTATTTTTAAATAGCGATTGACTCAATGGGGAGATAGTACCTGGGAGGCGGAATGGTGGGAAATACTTTTCAACCTCCAAGAATTGTTGGCATACAACAGACTGACCTGTAACTGTTTTGCACTCATGCGGACTCTGTAATTTGGACTTAGTCCTTTTTCAGTACAAGGTGTAGCGTTTACAAGCGCTCAGGGAATAGGCCAATCTACTTCATTAGGTGCCTCTGAGAGGACAAAGTGATAGTTAATTAATTTTGCACACCTTACTGAATACAGTGTCTGCAGAGTTGTACATTTAAAATTGATTTTCAATCAGTGGTCTGCACGTCGTTCCTGCCAACAAACAATACCACCGTAATTATTTTACTGCATCAACTCCCCCAGCACCCCCATTACCCATTATTTAATCATTTGAGGGCATCTGGGCAATGTTTTGATCTAGGTGGGACCAGCATAATGAATTTTTAATCACGCTGCAATCCCCTACTACTCTAATACCAGATCAATTTCCATCACATTTTTTTAATTGTTTTTAAGCAACGTTATTTCCCTCTATATGTTTGTGTTTTTAAGGAGCCATTAAAGGTTACGTTTTAATTGGGTAATCTATTTATTAGTGGGTTTCAATCATGTACCAGATTAGCACTCAGGCACTATTGCACCGACCAACCAAGTTTTTTTAATTGTTTTTTATACCATATTTGAATCATGACACTTGATTTTGATTTTGAATTTTCACATTAATGAATTTATTTATTTATTAATCACTCAATGACATCACAGTCAATACATCACATTCATCATTGCTTCTCTTGTTCATAATTTATTCCAATATATACATCAATTACACTGTTTTTATGGATTGTGCGACACCATAGACTCTCTTTTGGTTTCTCTCCTTTTTGGTACCTGTTGAATTTTCTCATACATAAGAGCCTGTCAGCACATTCATATCAAACTTTTGTGCTTTGGACTTTAATGGGTGGTGGTAACTAGTTAGAAGGTGCGGAAGACCAGTTTTTCTAGAGAGTTCATTACTGCTTGTATATGTTGTAGTGAGCTTAAAGGTGATTATAAAATCAATAACACATCATCCGTGAATAATCAGAATTTGTGGGCTGTATTTCTAACAAAGAGTCTCTAAATGTCTGCTTCGCTAGCTGTCACCATAAGCATAGTAATTACATTTAATCCTTCCCTAGTCATATTTGCATAAATTTCAATCATGAGGTTGTTGCTTTAACATAGTATGCATAGTTACATAGTTAAATTGGGTTGAAAAAAGACAAAGTCCATCAAGTTCAACCCCTCCAAATGAAAACCCAGCATCCATACACACACCCCTCTCTACTTTTAATTAAATTCTATATACCCATACTAACTATAAAGCTTAGTATCACAATAGCCTTTGATATTATGTCTGTCCAAAAAATCATCCAAGCCATTCTTAAAGGCATTAACTGAATCAGCCATCACAACATCACCCGGCAGTGCATTCCACAACCTCACTGTCCTGACTGTGAAGAACCACCTACGTTGCTTCAAATGAAAGTTCTTTTCTTCTAGTCTAAAGGGGTGGCCTCTGGTACGGTGATCCACTTTATGGGTAAAAAGGTCCCCTGCTATTTGTCTATAATGTCCTCTAATGTACTTGTAAAGTGTAATCATGTCCCCTCGCAAGCGCCTTTTTTCCAGAGAAAACAACCCCAATCTTGACAGTCTACCCTCATAATTTCAGTCTTCCATCCCTCTAACCAATTTAGTTGCACCAACTGTTTTAAAAATCGGATTTCTTGAACTTTCACATAGTGTATTTACTTAGTAAATGATTTTGGTCATGATTGGTGCCCTTTAAGGACTGGAGTCCAAAACTGCACTGCATACTCCAGATGAGGCCTTACCAGGGACCTATAAAGAGGCATAATTATGTTTTCATCCCTTGAGTGCTTAGACTCATGGGTGTTATGTACTTATGTATTTTTCCCTCATGCATGGAGCATTTCTTCCTGGTCGTCCGCACTTCGCACTGGCTAAAAAGTCGAGCAGAGAGTCTGTCGGCACAGGACAGCCCTGTCCTATGACTGGTAGTAATAAAAGTGCCCAGTTGCATCTGAAGAATGCACAAGTTAGTGGTTTAATTAAATTCTATATACCCATACCTATACTAACTATAGAGCTTAGTGTCACAATAGCCGTTGATATTACGTCTGTCCAAAAAATCATCCAAGCCATTCTTAAAGGCATTAACTGAATCAGCCATCACAACATCACCCGGCAGTGCATTCCACAACCTCACTGTCCTGACTGTGAAGAACCCCCTACGTTGCTTCAAATGAAAGTTCTTTTCTTCTAGTCTAAAGGGGTGGCCTCTGGTACGGTGATCCACTTTATTGGTAAAAAGGTCCCCTGCAATTTGTCTATAATGTCCTTTAATGTACTTGTAAACATCTTGCAAGACAGAACTTTATTTGCTTTAGTAGCCACAGAATGACACTGCCCAGAATTAGACAACGTGTTATCTCAGAAGACCCCTAGATCCTTCTCATTTAAGAAAACTCCCAACACACTGCCATTTAGTGTATAACTTGCATCCACATTATTTTTGCCATAAAGATCTTCAGGCTGGTGTTTGATTTGTAGTTCTGATTTTGGGCGAGCGTCAGTCGCAGTTGCATGCATGAAAGTTTTCGTGAGCCAAAATTATTCGGACACCTATTGACTTTAATGCATTTGGACAAAATATGTGTGTGTATAAAAATTGACACAGGCTACTAGACAAATTCGCCCATCACTAGTTACAAAACTATGATCATAAAATTGAAAAGCCACCATGCCAATATGTCAAGGTAACCCCCATATGGTGGTACCTAACTATTTACCTCCAATCCTAGTATTCAGAGGCTGCCACCTCCCTGCATGGTAACATTTCTTGGGATATGTCTTCTGACCTGGGCATTGGTCTCAGTCAGAGGGCTCAGTCCTCCCCGCCATTAGCTTTCAACGGTCAGGGCACACAGGCAGATTCAGGGAGATTAGTTGCCCGGCAACAAATCTCCTCTTCTTCGGGATGACGAATCTCTCCAAACTGCCTTCCCGCTAGCTAAAATGTAAATTGCCGGCGAGATGACACTCGGAGCGCTTTTTTTTCAAAATTCCCCCGATGTTGCCTCATGAGGAAACTACACTAATTGGTAAGCCACTATACCACATCCCCTTTTTTGAAAATACATGAATTTTGCATAAATCCAAAATTATGAAGATAAAGGGAAATAACAGGGAAATAATTCCATCTATGGAGAGAGCGGGAGGATTCTAACAGCAGAGTTTAAGATTCCTTTTTTAGGGGACAGTATGTTCATTAATTGTACATACTAAAATAATATTCTTTGCCTATAACATATTTTGTGTGGCTTTGGATGAGTGTCATTAATTATTACCATGACTCCGCACTTTTTCCTGCAAAGAGGCTTACATAATTATAGGGTAATTATTATGAAAACAATTTGATCTTGAAGGATCTCTTGTAAGAGCTATGGAGTTCATTTTCATTTAATGACATTGCTCTTAGTACTATATTATTTTACTTATAGAATCGAAATGCTATATTAACAGATGTCCTTTAAAACCAGTGCCGTAACTAGAGTGGGACGGGCCCTGGTGCGTGACGCGCAGCCGGGCCCCGTCCCCCCTCTGTACACGACGGATTTCACTGGCGAGCGGGCTGCTGGGGGGCACTGAGGGGATGCGGGCCCCCTGCTCCCCCGGTAGTTCCGCCACTGTTTAAAATAATAGTTTATATCATTTAACAAAATACATAATATGATCATTAATATTTGAAATTATAATATTAATAAAGAATTCAATTATCAACATCTAGTAATTATAAATTGCCAGAGAGAAACCTAACTAGGCAACACTTTCTTTCTTCCCAGCTGCCAGACTGCCTGCATCAATATTTGGAATCATAATGGAAAATGATGGGTCTCCTGAGCTCCTGTGGTCTCCCACAATTCTAAATTTTATGAATTTTGTCTAATAACCCATAGCATCCAACCAGCAGTTAATATCTACTGGTCAGCTGTTAAAACCAAACATCAGATTGATTTCTGTAGGTTACTAAAACTGGCCAAACTGCATTCATTACAATCCTTTTTCATATCTTACCATAGCTCAGAGTCAATCAATCTAGTTTCTTCTCTCATAGAGACCAGGATTTCATTTTTGCGTAAATGGCAGCACTGATTACCAGTTTGTGCCATGCCTGTATTTGAACGATAGCTTCTCATATGCGGCGCCACCTGTTCTAATATTGCTATTGCTGCTTATAAAGCTGACTCTCCCCCATTGCAATGCAATACTCCAAGTTAGAATAATTATACCCTTTGTATCACTGCAAATTAAAAAGAGTTGAGGAAAAATATATAATTAAAGTGCTAAAAAGCCTAAGTGCAGATCTATTTTTATACAGTCAGAGGTTTGCAATAAAATTATTATGTAAGGGAAATATGCTGCACTGAAGTATTTTGACTTCTTAAAACTATTCTCTGACATGATGCTAATAAATGTTAACCAGCAGTATATATCCATTAAATGTAACTGCCAATTTATGAAATTGCATATCGCCTGTTGTAAATTATCAAGCAATTCTTGAAATGCTAAGCACCATCTTATTCATTTATACCATCATGCATTGCCTCTAGCCTACTACTTTTTGTTGTACTATACATTTCACCATTTTACTCCCTATTTACCCCTCAAATGGGCTCTCTTCTTCTTCTGCATAAGTGGTTTGTTATCCCTCCCACCCACATGCCAACGTTGGAATATAATTTCATAGTACTGTCACGACAAGCAGAAAATGTTTCAAACCAACTTCTTAATCTACAGGAAAAGCAATATCTGTGATAAAATCTATTAGGTATAAATGTTAAATGTTAATGCTTGTTTCACTTTGTGCATATATTTAGCAGGCAAGTATAGGGCATCTTAAAGGTCTATGATATAAAGCAACAGAGATATGGACTAATGCACATCAGACAGCATTTTGCTCAGATGCACAGGCTTTATACATAGAAGCACAATGGAACTCGAAGAAAGGGGAGTAGACTAGGAATTTCATCTTTACTCAAAACCAATGAATTCTGTTGTATCAGCTGATTACATTTGGCAAAAATGGTCTGATGTACTGTAGACCTCATTTATGTGTAAGCAATAATACAGAAGGAATTATGGGAAAGAAGCAAGGTTGTGCTTCTGAAACATTCGTTTTTTATATAGGACCTCATATTATTATTATTGAAAATAATAAGGGCATCAAGCAAAAAAAAAAAAAACTATAGTGATTGGCAATGGACTAGAATGGACTAATATTTGGTAAAGTTAGGATTTGGAGGTATTCTTTGTCTACTGTATGTTAAGTTTATAGTAATTCTGAATAGGGGCTTAGCTAAAAGTACTGTAGTAATTATCAGTGGACAATTTGGTATTGAACACAAATTTTATAGAACCCTAAGTTATGCCTATAAGTTTTTTGTGCACAAAATAATTTTTTGGGTACATTGTGTTGAGTAATATGTGAGGGCATGAGCAAGTACTGAATCATGTTGGGGAATTAACATTTTTGTAGTGCTCCACAGTTTTATGGATTACCTAATAAACTTTTTGTTAGCAGTCTTTAGGTTTTACTTACGACAGACATCGGTAAATTCAGAGCATTAAGATGCACAAGAGCATGTCCTTTAATGTTTATTCAACAAACACTTCTTTCCCCAGTATGTACCTTGGGCCAGGTAAAGAATAGAGAGGTGCAGATCAGAGGAGCAGGTCAGCCCAGTCTTTACCACCTGCCATAGGGCAAAGGGTAAGGACAGTACCTCATTTAAGCACATCTGAGTGACGCTCATGTTAGGGGACAGGAGGGGGAATGTTCAATGTACCCATGAGATATAACTTGTTGTGACCCAATTCAGTATAGGTGAAAGTTTGAGAAATAAGGTCTAAAACTACTCTTTTCATATTTAGATTTTGCACATTTGTATCTATAATCCTCATACTAACTTTATAGACCGTTACTTCTAGCAGTACCCATCAGGTGCTTTCAGGAGTCCTCTCAAAAAGAGCTCTGTCAGCTTCACGGCTGGCATTTTGCCATGGCAGGTAGTCTTGCACCTCCACTGGCTCTCTGGATGTCCTTTTGGTCAATATGGCAGCTAAGGTTTTTGTAGGACTTCCAGAGCTTCCTTCACTTCTGTGTGCCTTATCTTTACTCTCTGCTGTTCTAGTTCTCCTTCAAGCCTCCCTTATTCCACAGGCAAATGTTTCACTTTCCATAATGACATCATCCAAATGCACTGGCAGCCAGGAGCAGTGAGGGACCACAGGAGGTAGAATATGGGTCCAACTGGTACACACACAAAACATTGAATTCTTTCCAGTACTGGAAAAAAAATATAATTTTTTAATATCCAAGTTATCCAAGTTGCCCCATAATATCCAATATCCAAGTTGCACAATAAAGTAGTACTGGCATATTTAAGTTAAGAATTAATGTAGAAAAATACAGATTCTTAGACTGATGTCCAGAATTAGTGTTGTCTCTAGGGCTTTGCTGATATATCTACAATCAGTAGTGATATGCTTTTCTCCTTCAAACCTCCAGGGACGTCTGCATTTTCAGAAATATCTCTCCGCTCTGTTCTGTGGAAGGATATGTAAGAAATGTTTGCTCTGTGCTATTTAAAGCCTGGCTGGTTTCACTTTTACAGGCTTTAAGCCTCAATCCTTTGCATTCCTGCTTCGAGCATCAACAAAACTAAGAGTAGAAAATACCATTACCTGTTTTATTTATCTCCATGCTTTTTGCTCACAGGATTTTGAGTTCTAAAAGATTGATACATTCAATGGTGTATTTTTATGACATGTTCAACACTTTGATATCTATGCAGGTGATGCAGCAGTGTTTCTTTTTTTTCAGGCTTGTTATGGAAACGTACATCTCTTGCAATTCTTATTGCTTAAGGTTTGTTTTAGATATATACGGTATTCTTGTTTTGTACAGATTAAGAGTTCTGGAATTTTTAAACTGCACAAGATTTAGCTGTGTTTTTTTTAATTTTTTTAACAAAACTGATTATTGATTGAACCCCCATATAAGCTGCAGATTCCTGTAACAATATAAAATCAATTTCAGTACAAATTCAAGATCATTACCTTAAAATCCTATCTACATAAACATATTTCTATTGTAACATTGTCAAACACACATTTTTAACAATGTTTTACTCGGATCAAAACATTACTTTAGACAATGGCAAAAACTTTTGTCTGTTCAAGTTTGTTTTCAACTTAAAAATGGTAAAATCAGCGAGTGGTTTTATATGGGAGGGATGCTGTTGCTAAATGGCAATCCTTTCCCGAGAAGAAATGTTGTTTGCAGATCATAGATTCTGTCTGGGTTACTGTCTTTATATTTTTCAGAAGGTCTCCAGTAATGTTTTATATAATTAATGTTTTTATAATTAACAGCAAAGAAATGTCTCTGGCAGCTGCTTTTTAGGTTACTGCAGCTCTTAAGGTGGCCATAGATGCAAAGATCCGCTCGTTTGGCGATGTTGCCAAACGAGCGGATCTTTCCCCGATATGCCATTAACAGGCATGGCTATATCGGGGGTAATCTGATTGTTCGGCCGTACGGCCGAACTATCAGATTACGATGTGCCATGAGCTCCGGCGGGATCGGTCGGGTCAAAATCAAACCTGACTGATCGACCAAACGACCGATCTCCGCCGGACGAAAGAAGTCGGCACATGCCACACACGATCCGAAAATCGTACGAATCCTCGATTCGTACGATCGGATCTGTGTGTCTATGGCCACCTTTAGGGAGTAACCTTTGAACTGAAAATGTCAATCCCTGACAAGGTCTTAGCTGATAGTATCCATTCTCTGACAGTGCTAGTTTTGGCCTGTCTGAATGGATGGTAGTATTAACTGTGTGATCTCTGCTCTTTCTGGTGCAGTTCATGGTAAGGTAGTCATGCATGTAACTATACATAATGATGGATCTGAAAGATCTCTAAGAAGATCAAGTTGTACTGGCGCTCTACTGGGTGCATTTCCTAACTATCCCATGATAACCCTGAGGGGTTGTGGAGCCAGGGATCTGTATTATGGATAAAGGAAAGTTCTGCGTTTTTTCATGGTTATAATGATACTTTATAAATTCATTGGTTGTTGTAAGAATAGGCAATAGCTCTTTACAAGGGGCTGCTAAGCACATTGGATACAGTAACATTGCTAGAAATTCCTGAGGATCGTGAAATCATTCTAACGTAAATCTTAGGGGAACTTTGGGGTCTGCTTTTGTTTATTTGTAATATAGGGTACCATAATTTGCATGGCCATACAGGGTTAAACTTGACCATATTTGTGGCTCTCTCCTCTTGTACCTTCAACAAATCTTTCTGAATTATAAGTGGCAGAGGAAAGGTATAAAGTGTACAAACTGTGTCTATTGTCCAAGCAATAGACACAATTCCCTTTGACCATTTTATACTTGTGCTGGTATTGGAAAGGCAAAAAATCTATTACATTAAAATGTAATCTCAAAAAAAATTATGATAGCATTAAATGAGTTATAAGAAACAGTCAGAGCTACAGGTGCCCTGGGAAATGTTCCATAGAAGTAGGCAAGGGTGCCAGATTAGGTTAAGGGTTTGGTCACACTGGCAGATTCGGGAGATTAGTCGCCAGGCGACAAATCTCCGCTTCTTCACCGCGACTAATCTCCCCGATCTGCCTTCCGCCAGCTAAAATGTAAATCGCCTGGGGGCAGGCACACGGAACGATTCGCTTTCCGAAAGTCGCCCGTAATTGCCTCACAAGTAAACTTCGGGTGACTTTGGAAAAAGAAGCACTCCGTGTGGCTGCCCCTGAGGCGATTTACATTTTATTCAGCAGAAGGCAGGGGAAGGCAGATCGGGGAGATTAGTCGCCACGAAGAAGAGGAGATTTGTGGTCTGGTGATTAATCTGCCTGTGTGACCAGACCCTAAAGGTCACACAAGTTAGCAGGCAGGAAAGCAAGGCAATTTAAAACAATGTTTTAGCCAGGGCAAGGTAAACTTGTACTGACTTGCAACAGAGAGCCAGGACAAAGCTGAGGCAAAACAGGAAGGAAGGCAGGCAGATCAAGGATAAACAAACCAGATAAGGATTTAATTGCCCAGAGTCAGGAACAAAGACACAAATCTCATGAACAGGTACAAGGGCCAGAAGCACTCAAATAGGTTGCATTAACAACAATTTTAATATCAGTATCAGGTTACAAGAAACAAATTTGCAGATCAGAATTTCCATAACAAGGATAGCTTTGGCTAAGGCAATAAATTACACACTCATAAATACATCTAAGAATATCTGGCAGATCCTAGGCCAGACTGGAGTAGTAGTAATACTACACAACAATAATATCTGCAGTCTGTCTCTTTAGCATAGCAGTATAGGGCAGATTGCTTCAGGTCCCAGGTCCAGCCCCAGCAAAGGGCATCTGAAGAAGGGGGCTGTACCTTCTATTACAGAAACTGCCTTGTGGCTGGAGATGTTAGGGTACCTAACATGACAGAACTAAAAAGAAGCATAATACGTATATACAACTACATTCCTACATTGCTATACTGGATAACATGCATGCACGTTTCCTTATTGTGTCAAAATTGTGGAAATCATTTCTGTTCAAAGTACCTTAATACAAACCATATTTTAGTAACCCATATTTTACTATCATTTATAGATAAATGTATAGCATGAAATTATATATATATATATATATATATATATATATATATATATATATATATATATATATATATATATATATATATATATATATATTATCCAAGTGGAAGACTTACATGCCAGGCTAGCTTCAGCAAAAACAGAAATCATCCATATTCAACAATTGAAAAATATATAAATTATACCGGTAGATATGCACTGTTCCTATCCCTCGCTAGCAGCAGGAACAAATACTCATTCATATTTATCATTAAATGATGTTTTGGGCTCCCAGGAGGGCAACCCTACATCCCTCCTTATTTTAATTGACAACCTCCTGGCTATCAAAAATGGAAGAAAAATGGCACACCATGTAAAATATTCTCTGTGTTTATTTCCCCCTCTCTCTGTTATTTTAGTACATTTATAGGCAGTAATGATGGTGCATAAATCTTTAGAGTTGGCCTACAAAAATGGCATTAAGTAGAGTATTTGGCAATGGGGGAAGCTGTTGCCCCCTTGATTTGCATATTTATTTATAGGATTAAATAGAACATGCTTCTTAAAAATAAGTAAGCTTATCACTTTATTAAATATTGTCACTATGTGGACGATATACTTGTGATTTGGAAGATGCCTTATAGTGGGACACTGGCACTACCTAATTTTTTAAATTGTATTCCAGGACCTTAAAACTGCACACTAAAATTAACTGTATAGAGACTTTTTAAACAGAAATTAAAATGAATTGTTGGAGTGACCTTATTCCTGAGCTCTTATTATATACAATAAAATGGACTTCATTTTGTGGACTACATTTTGACCTTTTAAACAAGGCATATTATGGGTGGGGCCTTTGACTTCACTTCCCAGCATGTGGATTTAAATGTTTATGGTGAAGAGTCTATAAAGCCCAAAGTATTGTATTGTGAACAAATTGCACTTTGCAGGAATAGTCCAGTCTCCTAATTTTCCTTCTTGATTCCTGAGTAGTGAGATTTGCTACTTTACTTGTGGATCTTTTATGGAGATTCATCTTCATAAAACAAATATTGATTAAAAGATAACTTAAGTGGCAACTGAACTCATATAAAGTTCTTCATTCCAGGAGGTGTCTTCTACCTGTTTTTGTTATTTAAAGGAGAAGGAAAGGCATGTTATACTTGGGGGTGCCAAAAGTTAGGAACCCCCAAGTAATTGTATTTACTTGCCTGACATCTAGCTCCTATCAGCAAAAAAAAACTGCACCTGCCCGGAGTTTTTCCAGCAGTACCACGGAGCGATCCTCTTCGGCTTCTTCTTTCTACTCGTGGCTGCACATGCGCAGTAGAGCTAAAAGCTAAACTTTAAACAATAAGTCGGCTATTTCATTCTACTGTGCATGCGTCTGCCCTGGGAGATTTGAAGAAAGAAGAAGCAGAAAGACTATCGCTGTATGGTGCTCTCTGGAAGAACCCCAGGTCGATGCAGTTTTCTGCTGATAGGAGCACCGGCCTTGGGTGTCAGGTAAGTAGATACAATCTCTTGGGGGTGCCTAACTTTTGTCACCCCCAAGTAAAAATGCCTTTCCTTCTCCTTTAAATGCTGGTAAGATTTATGTCTTTGCACTATGTATGTTCTTTCATTTCTTACCAAGAGCTTTCAGAGAAGTTCTGCAACATAGGCAGGTGTGGTGACTGGCTGCTCTATTAAGCAAGAGAGGTTATGACAATAGTGGCACTACATTGTCCATTGGTCTGTCTAATCAAATAAGATTTCCAGTGTAAAATTAATTTGTTTGACTAACATGATAAAATAGAATTTTGAATATTTTTTTTGGGTGACGGGTCCCCTTTAACTTGTCCTGTGAATCTTTTAGAGGTTTTCCTTTTCTTCCTCAATTCTAAGCAAAGACACCGTGGAAGAAAATGTTACCTTTGAAATACATTTTTCTTGCTTCTAAAATAAATCATATCATGATTTAGGAACCAGGGAGTATTTTTCCCATTCCCAGAGCAATGTTGTTTTTAGATGCAGTGGTTATTTTTACTCTTCCCTATTCTGGACCAACTGTTTCATATAGACTTCTGTAACAGGTCAAACAACATGGAGTGGTGTCTTCCGTTAACACATTATTATTAAAATTTCCTGGCATGTTAACTATGGAAATATACTCCATACAATTAACTAAGAAAAATCTCTCCGGTAGAATGTATTGTTTCATAGACAACCCATCTGGCCACTGTGCTGCATGTCATTGGAAAGTATAGTATAGTAAAGTATAGTAATATATAGACTCCCAGCTCTGCCTCACATTATAATATAAAAGCTTGTTTACTGTATATCTATTGCTGGCTTGCTAAGCTTTACAAAGAAGAGCAACATTTACTTCTAGAATTATATTGATTTATTTCTCTTTCCAGTGAACATATTTATTTTGTGTTTTCAACGTTTTTCAGGACATCATTCTTTACATAGAAAAAGAATTTCCAAAATATACTGAATGCTAATCTAAAACATGTCACCTCAGTAAGTTCAGTAAAAGTTAAAGCACCAACTTGCTCATTACTTATCAGCTCTTCACCTTCTCTTCTGACAGCTAGTAGACATTTACACTGTATATTTGCCGTAAACCCAGAGTTCAGGGCAAGCGCTCTCCCCACAATATGTAAACAAACGAAAATGGCATATTGAGCAAATTCAGCCATTGTTAAATGCCATAACTGTCACTCAAGAGAGAAAAAAAGAAGTAATTTTGCACTTTTTGGTAACACGACTCTTTAAATATTCAATATCCAAATAAATTAACAAGTCAATGCCTGATTCTAATTATAATAACAATCAGAGCTATCACCAAATACAAGCAACTGTTCTTCTCTCTGATTATTATTATTATAATTAGAATTAGGCAATGACTTAGTAGTTTATTTAGATATTGAATATTTCGTGTTTCGTGTTATGAAAAAGTGCAAAATTACTTCTTTTTTTCTCTCTCTTGAGTGACAGTGATGGCATTTAACAATGGCTGAATTTGTTCAGTATGTCATTTTAATTAGCACACACATTTTGGGGTCATGGGTCAGGTCTATACAAATAGTAGGGTTTTACTGAAGGGTTTGAAATATCTGTGTTTCTACAACTTAAATATGACCATCTCATGTTACATGATACATGTGAATCAGCAGCTAGATAATAGTGAGATTATTTTCTAAACACACCTTGGTGTCCTTCTCAGACTTTACTTTACTGCCAACTGTTGCACCTTGCTAACATATAGGGAAGAAAAAACACACACACACACACATATATATATATCTTAGTAAGATGTTGATGCACACCAGGAATTTTCACTAGATAAGCTTTTTTATTATTGAATCAACATGTCTGTCCTTACCAGGGACCTTTGTTTTGATGCTGCACCCAAGTGGAACTTTATATAAGTGTGCGCCTAAGCCATTTGGTCCATAAATATAAATCTATGTTATTAAACTGAACTTTAATCCACAGTCACAAAGTTAAACTGTTATATTGTTAAATGAACTTTCCATTTAGTAACAATTTCAGTAAATGTCAAGTTAAAATCCTTTGTCCTTGGTTGCAGTGTATAGATAATAAAATAGATTTTTTTGTATTTATTCATATACCAGGGAATTGCAAAACTGGTTGTGTCGTTGAAATAAGATATCTCTTCCATAGATTCCAATAAAATAGTGTCCAGCAGTTGCCATGTTACTTTGCAGAGTAGTAGACCTATATTTCAAATACGTATTTGAAATATAGGTCCCCAAGAGATGATTGGGCCTGGTTTTATGCATCAAGAAAAGTCATAGAAAGCAATTGTCTACATTCAGAAAGGGTAACTTTTAGGGTTGAGCAAACTTTTTCACCCAGTACACTTTTGCAGCAAAATCTATCAGCTGGAATCAATGCTAGAATTTACCATTTGTTCTACTGTGCTAGAAAAAAATGCAGACTTTATTATTATGCGCCCCTTGCGTTCTCTATCAACCAATGGGAATGGAACCTTCCCTAGCCCTTCTCCTGTCTATCTAAGGAGCTGTCCAGCTGCCCTGTTCAGGAAAAAATGTAAACATGGAAACCTTTTTATTCCATGAAGAACAGTTGTAGCATAGTGGAAAGGGGCTTCTCTAACAAGGTAGGAAAAGCTGTTGTAGAGCTAAAAATGGCTGCATTTCTCTGCAGGTTATACCAACCATGCCATTACCTCAGAATAAGGAAAGACCCTGTATTAGATGTTGTTGCTGTTTTTACAGACAAGCTTCCTAAGCTACGTTTCTCTTTATGGCTCAGACTGTGCCAGATGAAAACCATGAAGCCAATCATTTACAGAATGCATTGTTTAATTCTCTAATGGTGAACCATAATGAGCAAACCTTCTTCCTTACACAGTAGCATAGATTTACCCTTTAAGTGATCCAATGTTTGCAGTGGAGGGCTTTTTAATTTTTGCAAATTCAGCCCAACCAAAGTCAGACAGGTATCTTTGAATCCCACTTACAAAAAAAAACAGCATATTTAAAAAATATTGTTAGACATTTTGCCACTACATAGAAATTGCACTATTCTAAATAATTGTTCTGGTTAGTGGAGAGGGGTCATGCCTTTTAGTGTTAAAAGTCATAAAATTATTGGCGGTAGAATTAGGGAATCCAGAGAATAAAAGTGACACGCAAGGTCACCAAACAATATTTCCCACTGTATGCCCAACTAAGGTGAGCAATATCAGGCTTAATCTGATCATTGGCTCTAGGGCCAAATGACCAGATAAAAACAGTCGGAATAGGAGGCATCGGAGTGAGGACTGCATCAACTAGCTGATGCGGTTCTTGATCCGATGGGAAAAATAAAACCTGCCAATCAACATCTGAATGATTTTTGGTCAGGTGGGCCTATTGGAGGGCTCCATACATGCGTAGATAAGCTGCCAAACCAGTCTAAATCCACTCATGTATGGTCACCATACATTACTATATGGCTTATTCATCATGATGTGTAAAAATTGGAGGAAAACATCACAGGTAATGATGCCCATAGCAACCATATGATATTTCCTTTAGTTTTCTTGTAGGTAACTGCTGAAAACTTATTGCTGATTGGTTGCTATAGGCAACCGGTGATGTGTTCCTCTGTTTTTTGCACAGCATGATAAATAGACCCTACATGTGACATAGATTTCAAACACCCTTTCAAGACAGTCCCTGCACACTGTCTTATTATACAGCTGCCGCTGCCTTCCATAAGAATCTGGGCATGAAGGAACTTGTTTCAATGCATAAAAGTGTTGGACCTAATGCTCATTTCTGTATGTTTGAGGGTTAAAATATATTGAGAAATACTTATCACATAGCTTAATTTTTAATGTATTAATGTTTAACAGGTTGGGCTGTATTATGACAATATTTAACTAGCCTTGCCATCTGCTGGCTTTAAAACACAACAGACTCAAGCAACTACAAAAGCCTATTTCTGGAATACGATATCTCATCACAGCAAAATGGCTCTGCTTACAGCTCACGTCAATGTCTATTGAAGAGAACAAAAACAATGTGCAAAATGCATTGCCTTTTAAGTGATATCAGATTTCTACACCTTGTCTTCATACTGAGACGACAGACCTGGAATCTCGCAGAACCACACAACACTTGAAGTGTAACAAGCCTTTAGCAGTTTTTTGGACCATGAACGAGACAGCTCTAAAAAATGTCTGCTACGTCACTGACGCCTTTATTATTTTAAAAAACTAGACTGACTTACCTAAAATATAAACAGGAAGGTTTAGACAGCATTCAGTACTAACCCCTGTGCCGTGTGTCATTCTAGTGCAATGCTCTTAATGGCAGCAGCAGGGTCAGGCACGAAAACTGTTGACAGCCTAGTTATTGTGGTTTCAGTCGTGAGAACAAAAGATTGAGCTTGCAACAAAAACAACGTTCCATCATTTAAACTAGAATTAAAGTAAAACGAGATGTAACTTCCTGGATTAAAAACAAACTGCAAACTTTGCCTTCAAAATACAGAATCTCCTATAAGTGATGTTTCCAGTAATAAGCCAATTATTTTGGATAAATGGAAGTAGTGACAGATTATTTGAATCACGGCACAGAGGAGGATTAGGCAGATAGACGAGGATGCTACCGAATGCAAGTGGGAAATGTGAGCCGCATATAAAATACTGGTTTTGTTTGCATTTCCTGCTGGAGAATCTTGTGCTTTGAGGTTCTTAGTAATAATGCCAGTCAACTGACCCTGCACAATTTGTATTCATCAAGATTCCATAATATAACTACAGTCGTTTTATATGGATGTGTTTCATAATCAGCTCCTTTTAAAGAAACAGAACCGGGTTTGTGTAGAAACATTCAAACTGCTCTTTTGTGTGGGACTAGAACTCCCGGCATCCCAGTAGCTCAGGAAGGTTTCCATACATGTGTGTGTCTTTTTAAATTGTATCACTTGTACATAGAAATCTAGGCCACTGTCTGCGTTTATATGTACAGTACAGTATAACATGATGATGAGAAGCAGGATGCATCAAGCAGAGAGCAATAACAACATTAATTAAGGGCATCTCAAGTGCATAACAATGATGCTAAGATTCTGAAATGTATCATTTTCAATTTACACTGCTGTCTGGCTTTCTAGGGGGCCACATTTCCAGAGCACATGGCAGTGGTTGCAATGGCAGACTGAATACGAATAGAGAGTCAAAAGATAATAAGACATAAAAAAACAAAATACCTGTATGGGATCCGTTATCCGGAAACTAGGGATGTAGCGAACGTCGGAAAAAAAGTTCGCGAACATATTCGCGAACTTGCGCAAAAATGCGAGCGGTTCGCGAACGGTTCGCGAACCCCATAGACTTCAATGGGAAGGCGAACTTTAACATCTAAAAAAGACATTTCTGGCCAGAAAAATGATTTTAAAGTTGTTTAAAGGGTGCAACGACCTGGACAGTGGCATGCCAGAGGGGGATCAAGGGCAAAAATGTATCTGAAAAATCTGCCTGTGTGTGCTTGGAAGAGATAGTGTAGGGGGAGAGCTGTTAGTGATTTCAGGGACAGATGATAGTAAGTTTGCTGGCTAGTAATCTGCTTGATACTGCTCTGTATTGGAGGGACAGAAGTCTGCAGGGATTTGAGGGACATTTTAGCTTAGGTAGCTTTGCTGGCTAGTAATCTACTGTTCTCTTTAAACAACTGCCATACGTTGCCCTTGTAGGCATTGTTTGCCCAGTTTTTTTGGACGCAGCCACTGAAGCACAGTTGCCAGAAAAAATATGCCATATAAATGCTGAAAATAGTCATTTTTCGCCATACGTTGACCTTGTAGACATTGTTTGCCCAGTTTTTTTTGGACGCAGCCACTGAAGCACAGTTGCCAGAAAAAATATGCCATATAAATGCTGAAAATAGTAATTTTTCGCCATACGTTGACCTTGTAGACATTGTTTGCCCAGTTTTTTTGGACGCAGCCACTGAAGCACAGTTGCCAGAAAAAATATGCCATATAAATGCTGAAAATAGTCATTTTTTGCCATATACGTTGAGTCAACGTATGGCAAAAAATGACTATTTTCAGCATTTATGTGGCATATTTTTTCTGGCCTCTGTGCTTCAGTGGCTGCGGCCAAAAAAACTGGGCAAACAATGCCTACAAGGTCAACGTCGTTGACCTTGTAGGCATTGTTTGCCCAGTTTTTTTGGCCGCAGCCACTGAAGCACAGAGGCCAGAAAAAATATGCCATATAAATGCTGAAAATAGTCATTTTTTTGGTCGCAGCCACTGAAGCACAGTTGCCAGAAAAATTATGCCATATAAATGCTGAAAATATAAATTTTTTTGGTTGCAGCCACTGAAGCACAGAGGCCAGAAAAATTATGCCATATAAATGCAGAAAATATGCATTTTTTTGGTCGCAGCCACTGAAGCACAGTTGACAGAAAAATTATGCCATATAAATGCTGAAAATATAAATTTTTTTGGTTGCAGCCACTGAAGCACAGAGGTCAGAAAAATTATGCCATATAAATGGAGAAAATATGCATTTTTTTGGTTGCAGCCACTGAAGCACAGAGGCTAGAAAAATTATGCCATATAAATGGAGAAAATATGCATTTTTTTGGTTGCAGCCACTGAAGCACAGAGGCTAGAAAAATTATGCCATATAAATGGAGAAAATATGCATTTTTTTGGTTGCAGCCACTGAAGCACAGAGGCCAGAAAAATTATGCCATATAAATGCAGAAAATATGCATTTTTTTGGTTGCAGCCACTGAAGCACAGAGGCTAGAAAAATTATGCCATATAAATGGACAAAATATGCATTTTTTTGGTTGCAGCCACTGAAGCACAGAGGCCAGAAAAATTATGCCATATAAATGCAGAAAATATGCATTTTTTTGGTTGCAGCCACTGAAGCACAGAGGCTAGAAAAATTATGCCATATAAATGGACAAAATATGCATTTTTTTGGTTGCAGCCACTGAAGCACAGAGGCCAGAAAAATTATGCCATATAAATGCAGAAAATATGCATTTTTTTGGTTGCAGCCACTGAAGCACAGAGGCCAGAAAAATTATGCCATATAAATGCAGAAAATATGCATTTTTTTGGACGCAGCCACTGAAGCACAGTTGCCAGAAAAAATATGCCATATAAATGCTGAAAATAGTAATTTTTCGCCATACGTTGACCTTGTAGACATTGTTTGCCCCGTTTTTTTGGACGCAGCCACTGAAGCACAGAGGCCAGAAAAAATTAAACCAGTAGGGTTTGCACCCTAGTTTGTAACGGTGGCGGAGGGAGGAGGACGCTAAAGGACAGCTGTGTGTGGAGTCATGAGGCTTGAAGAGAAGGACAGCTGCATAGAAGTCAGAACAAGTCTTCCGGCGTGCAGTAACCCTCCGAGATCCACCCCTCATTCATTTTAATAAAGGTCAGGTAATCGACACTTTTGTGACCTAGGCGAGTTCTCTTCTCAGTTACAATCCCTCCTGCTGCACTGAAGGTCCTTTCTGAGAGCACACTTGAGGCTGGGCAAGACAAGAGGTTCATGGCAAATTGTGACAGCTCTGGCCACAGATCAAGCCTGCGCACCCAGTAGTCCAGGGGTTCATCGCTCCTCAGAGTGTCGATATCTGCAGTTAATGCCAGGTAGTCCGCTACCTGCCGGTCGAGGCGTTCTTTGAGGGTGGATCCAGAAGGGTTGTGGCGCTGCCTTGGACAGAAAAACATTTGCATGTCTGATGTTACAGACCGGCCAAAGGGCTTTGTCCTTGCAGGTGTGCTCGTGGCAGGATTACTGGCACCTCTGCCCCTGGAATGTTGATGAGTTCCTGAAGTGACATCACCCTTAAAAGCATTGTACAACATGTTTTGCAGGCTGGTTTGTAAATGCCGCATCTTTTCGGACTTGTGGTATGTTGGTAACATTTCTGCCACTTTATGCTTGTACCGAGGGTCTAGTAGCGTTGCGACCCAGTACAGGTCCTTCTCCTTAAGCCTCTTGATACGGGGGTCCTTCAACAGGCATGCCAGCATGAAAGACCCCATTCTCACAAGGTTGGATGCAGAGCTATCCATCTCCGCTTCCTCATTATCAAGGACTGCATCATCCACGGTCTCCTCCCCCCAGCCACGTACAAGACCAGGGGTCCCCAAAAGGTCACCACTAGCCCCCTGGGAAGCCTGCTCCTGTTGGTCCTCCTCCTCCTCCTCCACAAAGCCACCTTCCTCCTCTGACTCCACTTCTGGCACCTCTCCCTGCGTTGCAGCAGGTGCCTGGGTTCGTTCTGGTGATTGCGACCATAAATCGTGCGCTTCCAGCTCCTCGTCACGCTGGTCTACAGCCTCATCTGTCACTCGTCGCACGGCACGCTCCAGGAAGAAAGCGAAGGGTATTAGGTCGCTGATGGTGCCTTCGGTGCGACTGACCATATTTGTCACCTCTTCAAAAGGTCGCATGAGCCTGCAGGCATCGCGCATAAGCACCCAGTAACGGGGGAAAAAAATCCCCAGCTCTGCAGATCCAGTCCTACCACCCAGTTCAAAAAGGTACTCGTTGACGGCCCTTTGTTGTTGCAGCAGACGTTCCAACATAAGGAGCGTTGAATTCCAGCGAGTCTGGCTGTCAGAAATCAAACGCCTGACTGGCATGTTGTAGCGCTGCTGAATGTCAGCAAGGCGTGCCATGGCTGTGTAGGAACGTCTGAAATGGGCCGACACCTTTCTGGACTGGGTGAGAACGTCCTGGAATCCTGGGTACTTGGAGACAAAACGTTGGACTATTAAATTTAACACATGTGCCATGCAGGGCACATGTGTTAAATTTCCCAGTCTCAACGCTGCCAACAGATTGCTTCCATTGTCACACACCACTTTTCCGATCTGCAGTTGGTGTGGGGTCAGCCACCGATCGGCCTGTGACTGCAGAGATGACAGGAGTACAGATCCGGTATGGTTTTTGCTTTCCAGGCACGTCATCCCCAAGACAGCGTGACAACGGCGTACCTGGCACGTCGAATAGCCTAGGGGGAGCTGGGGGTGCACAGGTGTGGAGGAGGAGAAGGAGGACCCAGCAGCAGAGTAAGAAGAAGAAGAGGAAGAAGACGAGGTAGAGAGCGATGGAGGAGTAGAGGTGGTGGCAGAACCGCGTGCAATCCGTGGCGGTGACACCAACTCCACTGTTGTTGTTGTTGTTGAGCTACCCATTCCCTGCTTCCCATTCCCAGCCATTACCAAGTTCACCCAGTGGGCAGTGTAGGTGACATACCTGCCCTGACCATGCTTGGAGGACCATGCGTCAGTAGTCATATGGACCTTTGGCCCAACACTAAGTGACAGAGATGCGGTAACTTGGCTCTGCACATGTTGGTACAGGTGTGGTATTCCCTTTTTAGAAAAAAAATTGCGGCTGGGTACCTTCCACTGCGGTGTCCCAATTGCTACAAATTTGCGGAAGGCCTCAGAGTCCACCAGCTGGTATGGTAAAAGCTGGCGGGCTAAGAGTGCAGACAAGCCAGCTGTCAGACGCCGGGCAAGGGGGTGACAGTCAGACATTGGCTTCTTACGCTCAAACATGGCCTTCACAGAAACTTGGCTGGTGGCAGATGACTGGGAATGGGAACAGGTGGTCAAGGTGGAAGGCGGAGTGGAGGGTGGTTCAGATGGGTCAAGGAGAGCAGAGGTAGAGCAGTAAGATGCTGGACCAGAAGGAGTGTGGCTTTTAGTTTGCCTGTTGCCTTTGAGGTGTTGCTCCCAAAGTGCTTTGTGCTTGCCGCTCATGTGCCTTCGCATAGAAGTTGTACCTATGTGGCTGTTGGGCTTACCAAGGCTCAGTTTCTGACTGCACTCATTGCAAATTACAATGCTTTTGTCAGAGGCACACACATTAAAAAAATGCCACACTGCTGACTTTTTGGAAGTCTGCGATCTGGCGGTAACAGTAGAAGTTGGCGGCATTGGCGGCAATGGCGGGTGCGTTGGCCGGCTGAACACAGGTGCCGATACATGTTGTTGCCCTACTGATCCCTGCGGGCTGGCCTCCCTGCTTCTTCTAAGTCTTATTCTCCTACTGCCTCTCTGACTCTCCGTCTCTCCATCTGAACTACCCTCCTCTTGCTCTCTTCTACTAGGCACCCACAAAACATCAATCTCCTCATCATCATTCTCCTCAGATGCATCAATTTCTTCTGACACATCACAGAAGGAAGCAGCAGCGGGGACCTCCTCCTCCTCCTCATCACTCATCATTATGTCCATCTCTGTCGTGTTCTCTGCCAGAATTAAATCTGGTGTAACGTCCTCATCTCCTTCATCTTCTTCTGCCAATAATGGTTGCGCATTACTCAGTT
Organism: Xenopus petersii; assembly: GCA_038501925.1. Taxonomy (NCBI): domain Eukaryota; kingdom Metazoa; phylum Chordata; class Amphibia; order Anura; family Pipidae; genus Xenopus; species Xenopus petersii. Next base: position 88,633,746 of record CM076674.1, on the reverse strand, counting down.
CAAGAAACTCATGGGAAAATAACTCCTCTGACTCCAGTGAAGAAGGGGCACCGGTGGTGGAGGAAGTGTTACGTGGGGTGGCCATAGCAGTGGAGGATGAGGAGGATGTTGTGGTAAAGTTAGAAACGGTAGAGGATGGGGTGTGCTGTGTAAGCCAGTCAACTACCTCTTCAGCATTTTGGGAGTTCAGGGTCATTGGCTTTTTAAAACTGGGCAATTTGCTAGGGCCACAGGATTGCATAGCAGCACGGCCCCTAGCACGGCCTCTGCGTGGCGGCCTGCCTTTGCCTGGCATTATTTTTAAAAAAACAACAACAACAAAAACTCAGTTGGTTTTTCTGGAAACGATAATACACACAGCTAGATGGCAGTTTGAAGAAAACAGTGTGCAAATAATGCCTACAAGATCAACGTATACACTACTACAGCGGTGGATACGGATTACGTAAAATATATGAATGCTGCTTGAAAAAAAGTAACTCAAGTGGTTTTTCTAGAGACGATAATATTATCAATATTTAGACAAAATGTGAACAAGCTCACACAGCTAGATGGCGGTTTGAAGAAAACACTGTGCAAATAATGCCTACAAGGTCAACGTATACACAGCGGTGGATACGGATTACGTAAAATATAAGAATGCTGCTTGAAAAAAAGTCACTCCGGTGTTTTTTCTGGAGACGGTAATATTATGGATATTTAGACAGAATGTGAACACGGTCACACAGCTAGATAGCAGTTGGTTGAATAACACACTGGGCAAAAAATGCCTACAGGGCAAATAATGCCTACAAGGTCAACGTATACACAGCGGTGGATACGGATTACGTAAAATATAAGAATGCTGCTTGAAAAAAAGTCACTCCGGTGTTTTTTCTGGAGACGGTAATATTATGGATATTTAGACAGAATGTGAACACGGGCACACAGCTAGATAGCAGTTGGTTGAATAACACACTGGGCAAAAAATGCCTACAGGGCAAATAATGCCTAAAAGGTCAACTTATACACTACTACAGCGATGGATACGGATTACGTAAAATTTATTATGGCTGCTTGAAAAAAGTCACTCCGGTGTTTTTTCTGGAGACGGTAATATTATGGATATTTAGACAGAATGTGAACACGGTCACACAGCTAGATAGCAGTTGGTTGAATAACACACTGGGCAAAAAATGCCTACAGGGCAAATAATGCCTACAAGGTCAACGTATACACAGCGGTGGATACGGATTACGTAAAATATAAGAATGCTGCTTGAAAAAAAGTCACTCCGGTGTTTTTTCTGGAGACGGTAATATTATGGATATTTAGACAGAATGTGAACACGGGCACACAGCTAGATAGCAGTTGGTTGAATAACACACTGGGCAAAAAATGCCTACAGGGCAAATAATGCCTACAAGGTCAACGTATACACAGCGGTGGATACGGATTACGTAAAATATAAGAATGCTGCTTGAAAAAAAGTCACTCCGGTGTTTTTTCTGGAGACGGTAATATTATGGATATTTAGACAGAATGTGAACACGGGCACACAGCTAGATAGCAGTTGGTTGAATAACACACTGGGCAAAAAATGCCTACAGGGCAAATAATGCCTAAAAGGTCAACTTATACACTACTACAGCGATGGATACGGATTACGTAAAATTTATTATGGCTGCTTGAAAAAAGTCACTCCGGTGTTTTTTCTGGAGACGGTAATATTATGGATATTTAGACAGAATGTGAACACGGTCACACAGCTAGATAGCAGTTGGTTGAATAACACACTGGGCAAAAAATGCCTACAGGGCAAATAATGCCTAAAAGGTCAACTTATACACTACTACAGCGGTAGTAAAATAAAAAAAAGTTAAATAAAAAAAGAATGAATATTAAAAAAAAAAAAATTAAAGTTGGTGCTGCTGAACTACTAGGAGCAGCAGATTAGCACACCAGTCCCACTCCCCAACACTGCTAGACTAATAGCACTGGGCTCTTATAGTAGTAGTAGTAGTAGTAGTAGTAGTAGTAAAACAACAAAAAAATAAATAAAAGCAGTCCTTACAAGGACTATTGCTATTGCAGCAGTCAGCAGATGAGATCAGAAGCAGGACAGCTGCCCACTGCAGCTACATACAGAGCACTGCAGTAGAAGGTAGATTACTAGCCAGCAAAGCTACCTAAGCTTAAATGTCCCTCAAACCCCTGCAGACTTCTGTCCCTCCAATAACAGAGCAGTATCAAAACGATTACTAGCCAGCAAACTTTCAACTGTCCCTGAAATCACTAACAGGCAGCAGCTCTCTCCCTACACTATCTCTTCAGCACACACAGGCAGAGTGAAAAAAAGCTGCAGGGCTTCGGTTTTTATAGGGAAGGGGAGTGGTCCAGGGGAGAGCTTCCTGATTGGCTGCCATGTACCTGCTGGTCTGGGGTGAGAGGGCAAAAAAAAGCGCCAACAATGGCGAACCCAAAATGGCGAACGTCGCGCGACGTTCGCGAACTTCCGGCGAGCGCGAACACCCGATGTTCGCGCGAACAGTTCGCGCCATCTCTACCGGAAACCCGTTATCAGGAAAGCTCCGAAATACGGAAAGGCTGTCCTCCATAGACTCTAAAAAAATCCAAATGTTTAAAAATGATTTCCCTTTTCTCTGTAATAATAAAACAGTACATTATACTTGATCCAAACTAAGATATAATTAATCCTTATTGCAAAACCAGCCTATTGGGGTTGTTACATAATTTTCTAGTAGACTGAAGGTATGAAGATCCAAATCATTATCTGAAAACCCCCAGGTCCCAAGCATTCTGAATAACAGGTCCCATAGTTGTAAAAATAATTAAAAATTAGCCATGGAAGAAATCATATTTCTGCAGCCAAGCAGCAAATTAAGGGACAGATTTATAGGGAGTTATTCAGATTCAATTCGAGTTTTTCAAAAAATTTTGAATACCATTTTGGAGATTTATCATACTCTGGCCCTTTAAAAACTCAAATTCAACTATTCGCCACCTAAAACATTCACCACCTAAAACAAGTCAATGGGAGATGTCCAGGGATCAATTTGGTGTTGTTTGCAGCCTTCCTGACATTCGAGATCGGATCGAGTTTTTAAAACTCAAATCGAATTCGATTCGAGTTTGCGGGGTTGATCCTATTCACCCGAGTTTGATTTTTTATAATAAATTTCGATTGGTCGAATTATGGGTGGTTATAGGACTTTTTAAAAAAAAAAACTCACATGAATTCGAAATTCAACCTTTGATAAATCTGCCTCTAAATTTTAATCTGGAGAAAGGTAGAATAGAAAGGCAAATACATTATAGAAAATGGAGACCAACTGCAGAGTTGCTTAGTTTACATGCTTCATACACAGCACACTAATATATAATAAGATAACCTTAGTGCCAGTGAGTTGAGTAGGAATTCCCTCCCAGAAGGCAATGCAATCTGAGTGGAGTAGGTATCACCTTTATCTTCTCAGATTATAGCTTCCCAGTCCAGCAACATCCATTAGTTTGATGTTTGCAACACTGCACATTTGTTTGCAGGGCAGAATAACAAAAGTCTAAGTGGAAGGAAAAAAAATATGATAATGATGCAAACACAGATGGATCTCTTCCTTGGGAATTAATATTTAATGAAAGATTCTAATGTAGGGATGTGTAGGAACACTGACAGTAAATTACATTCCGCTGTTCTACAGGAAAGAGAAGCAATTACATGGAAGCACTTTCTACCTTATATACAAACTATATATCCTACATATTCCAGGCTTATTATAAAAGCTGAAAGCTGCGGGCACTGTGTAGCCGTGTGTAGCTGGGGGAAATGAACTATGGTGTCATACAAATACAAACTATGGAGAGGCCTTGTACAGAAACTTTCATTACTGGTAGTTTGGCTCAGGCTGATAATGTCTTTATTCCACAGCATGCATTCATTTTGGCTTACAATTTACTCTAATACAGAAATAGGAAGAGGTATATAAAAAGTACATCAGTTAAAAAACATTTTTTTTTCCTTATATAATTAAACGTAACACAACTTTTTATTTTTAGTGTTGGATAAATACATATTCTTAAAGGAACAGTAAAAAAAAATTAAAGTGTTTTAAATGAATGGCAATATAATATACTGTTGCCCTGCACTGGTACAACTGGTGTATTTGCTTCAGAAACACAACTGTAGTTTATAGAAATAAGCTGTTGTGTAGCCATGGGGGCAGCCATTCAAGCACAGGATACACAGTAGATAACAGATAAGTTGTTAAGAATCCCATTCTATAATACAGAGTTTATCTATTATCTGCTGTGTATCCTGTGCCTTTTCTACTTTTTCAGCTTTGAATGGCTGCCTCCATGGCTACACAGCAGCTTGTTTATATAAATTATTTTAGAGATTATTTTAGAGTTTCTGAAGCAAACACCAGCGCATCACAACGGTACATTATATTTTCATTACTTTAAAAGCCTTTAATTTTTTGGTGTTACACTTACTTTAACTGAGCACTGTAAAATGTATTTTTTAAGTATAACATATATATATACATATATATATAATAACATTATAGGCCATGCTAAATTTATTGAAATGACACAAACTCGCTTGCCTGTATGGGGTCAGTTGGGAGCCATGTTTTTTTTATCAGAGATAACTGCATTTCATATTTCGTTATTTACCATCAGAACACTTTAAAGCCAATAGAAATATACAAAATGGTAGATATATGCTCCTAAATGTTTAAATATAGATATAGCAGGTTGCAAGGCTTTTAGACAAAGTTGCTTGTTCATATGAATTGGTTGGTTTGAAGCGTCACTGGTTTCTGGCCCAATTGATTTGATTTCCCCCTGCACAATGGATGATCTTACATAAATATATACGAATATAACTGTACACAAAGTATAATGCTATAACTAACAGAAGACTGCCAACATTTCCTAGGTACCATCTACAGGTAGACTTTTGACTTCAGATATAACGGACTTCAGGTAGACGGAGCCTTTGCATAATGATTGGAGGATGCCGTAAGGGAATAGGTTATGTACTTGCAAGAACATTGGTGTCAGTGGTTCCTAAACAAACAGAGGACTGATGTTTCAATAACAGGCACTACAGATTATACATTGTGGTGTTACACTCCTCAGCTGCCTATTTCTAAGGCTAACAAGATGTTCCTTGTGAATCTTAACACTGAACTAGTCCTGCACTGACACTCACAAGGTTCCTTGCTATGGATGAGACTCCTTAGGGGTTGTGTGAATATGCTATGGGAAAATATGGCATTCATTTTTATGCATTGTTTTCTGCTGGAACATACTTGCCGCTTGAATTATTCCCATTAACTTTAATGGATTACACGAGGTCTGAAGAGGTGCAAAATGACAGTGCCAAATCTGGCATTCAGTCAGCGTAAAATAAAACAAACACCTTGTTAATTTATAACGCTATTTATTTCACACAGGTTTTCATACCGTTTTTTTTTCTGGCATTAATTGTTTTACACAGTATGATAAATTGATACCTTGGTGTCCACTTGGCTACTATTTTACCAACCAGATGGTAAGATGTTATTTGATTCCGCTATTAGTAAAAGGGGAGAAAAACAACATAAAAAACAAGCATTTTTTCCAGAAAACCACACTTGGAGGATCCCAATTGTACTCCATTCCCCTTCCTAGTATATTTTCTAAGACACATGATTTTATAATCCTGTTGCATTGAATATTCCCAAATAAGAATTACAATATTTGTGGGCCGCCCAATATATTCCACTATTATTACCCCGTGGAAACATCCATCCCATGTCAAGTATTCTGAAACATCCAGGGGGCTCTATTGCAATGACTATTCTGCTTTCCTGAACCCCCTACACTAGATTTGAGGTATATGATTTCTTGTTTTAATTTATTCCGCTATAGGACCTTTTATCCGGAATGCTCAGCACCTGGGGGTTTCTAGATAATGGTTCTTTCAGTAATTTGGAACTGCATACCTTAAGTCTACTAGAAAATCATGTAAACATTAAATAAACCCAATAGGCTGGGTTTGCCTCCAATAAGGATGAATTATATCTTAGTTGGGATCAAGCACAAGGTATTGATTTTTAATGCAGAAAAAAAGGAAATCATTTTAAAAACATTTAATTATTTGGATAATGGGAGACAGATTAATTCGGAGCATTCAGGATAACAGGTTTCCAGATAAGGGATCCCATACCTGTACTAAAAAAACCCACAAACCTGTATTCCTGCTATGTGGTTATTATTTTGTACTAATAAGTAAGTAAATAATGCGGTACCTTTTTTAAATCAAATTGTATATCATCTTAAGCCTTATTTAAGCTCGCCTGTATGACTGAGAGAGTGCTAAATTCTGGCATCCTTCGTTTTATTCGATTGTCAACTCAACATGCAGCAAGGCTTTCCTTTTATAAGAATGGTGTTTGAGCTTGAGAGTTTTCTCACTTGCACAACGATTGCTTTCAGTGAACACCAGCACTTTGTCTCTAAAAAAAATATACTCTAGTGTCACCTATTGAGAGGGCTCTGCAAATGCATCCATCATTTCATTTTTTCAGATTATACAGTATCCTATGATCACCAGATCCTGAGCAAAATGATTGCATAGCGGGACTGCACTCATTTGCAATCACAGCAGCCTGGCATCCTGTATCTATTAAAAGTGTCTATTAATGATATGGTTACGTTATTCTAACCTCAAGCTCCCTGTTGTTGGTATTAACTATTTAAGTACGGGTATGGGGCCTGTTATCTAGAATGCTTGGGACCTGACGGTTTATAGATGAGGGTACTTACTGTCATTTGGGTCTTCATACCTTAATGAATGTTTAATAAACATTAATTAAACCCAATAGGATTGTTTTGATGACTATAACGGTTCATAATGTCTTAGTTGAGATCAAGTACAGGGTACTGTTTTATTACTATAAGGTGAAAGGAATAACTTAAAGTGATTTTTAATTATTTGATTATAACGGAGCCTATGGGAGACTGCCTTTCTGTAATTTGGAGCTTTATGGATAATGGGATTCTGACTAACGGATCCTATACCTGTATTTAGGTTTTTAAGACCTTTTTCAAAATAAACAGTGCTTTAAATTGTATCTATAAATATAATCCAGAGAATGAGTAATAAAAAATGAGTGGCAATAAAAATTATAGTTATATATGGCAAGCCCTGTATATCTTAAAGTGAAATTATACCCCTTATCCAATAGTACTTTTTACATGTAGTAGAAAGATAACTGTGGGGCTTTAAATTGCAGCATTACAGTTGCTTAAAGAAACCAATCAGATCTTTGCTTTCATTTTATATCTGTAATTAGAGGTCAAAACTACTGATAAGTTGCTATGGCCAACTGCACTTGACCAGTTTAGCACACGTTTTCACAAGTGAGACTTTGCAGATATTGTTTGTAAAGGAATTCATTTTCTGCATATAGGGGCTTTTAATTCCAAGTTTATATTCATAACATTTTCGAGCTACAATACAATGTCAAGGTAAACCCACTATGTTGATCCAAATTAGTTATTATGAAGGCCAAACGTCCATGCTTTTATAACACCCCTACACTTAAACCTTTAATGGCCTTAAAATAATAGGCAATTTCTCCTATAAAAGCTACAGCAATGGAGGATCAGCCAGTGAGAGCAAAGCTTTGGTCACAAAGCAATTCTCCCAGAAATTGCAACCGAGCAGGGAGGTGCCATACTATAAGAAATATGACTAGAGATAAATAATGAGCACCAACCTATGGAGTTTACCTTTGACATGGTATGGTGGATTGGCAATTTTCTGATTGTAACCTTGTAACTAAAGCCTCCTATTTTTGATTATGAAAGCACCCTCACAGAATGAATTACTAATAAAACATGGAGCAAGTCAACTTTCATTGATCAATTACTTTTTTTGTATGTGTATCTTGATAGCTTTAAAAAGAGGGGATTGTAGTTTCCAGACCACCATGCCACACCCTTTGAGGTCTTAGAGTTGGTCTTGGCCCCGCTTAGCCCATAACAATGTTAAAAAATATATATATAAAAATGTTCATCCCAAATATCATAAAAATGTTCATCCCAAATATCATCTTAAATCACCTTCAAGTTCACTTTTGAGGAGGTAATATATGTATTGTACCAAATGTCACTCTAAGTGGTCCTTAGGCTGGACACATCCACCTATAACTCTTGGTCTTCCTAGGTTGGGCAGCCTCACAGTTGGGGAACTACTGCTCTAAACACTAGCAAGAAGCTACTAGTAGGAGAGAAAGCAGAGTATCTGCCAAAACCCTCTGTAAATGAAAGTCACGTGAAACAGGATTCTTTTAATCCTGTGTATAAACAACTTTATATCACGACTTTAGTGTTTAATTCTTCCTACTAGCCACTTGTAGACAGCATGCAAACTATGTTGTATACAGCAATTAAAATGAGGCATATCTTTCTCTAAATCTATCATGATATGTTGTTGAGAGTTAATCATGTTTGTCCATATAATAGCAGGTCACACTTGTGGCACAGGTCAGAAGATTAACAGATTATAGCCTGACAAGCAAGGTCATAAGCATTCAGTGCAAAGTCAAGACCTACGTTGTTATCCCTTTTTTATTCTGATATGAAAATGAACAATAAATGTTTTTAAAAGTAGGTTTTCACTTAATCATTTCTAAAGGAAATACAGTTTGCCTATTTTAACTATTTTTTAGCATTTTGCATATAGCACATGCCAGATACTATTTAGCATGCAAACACATTTTGTGTGCAACTGTTTAATCCTTATTCTACATTTTTAACATGACAAACAAATTATTATAACAAAGCATTATTAAAGGTATGGGATTTTACTTTCAGTAATATGAAGCGAGATGCTTTAAGGCTGCATAAAAATATATTAACATTATTAAACCCAGTAGGATTGTTTTTTTCATCTTTGGTGTAATCAAATACAAGTTACTGTCTCATTATTACACAGAGAAAGTAACTCAAAAATGAAGACGTGTGTGTTTAAATAGCATACAATAGGAAATGATTTGTCACATGTCCCAGCTTTATAGATAATGGATTTCTGATTATTATTATTATGAGGAAGTATACTTCTATTACTAGGGAAGATTTGCAAATGCAAAAGTACATTTGAAAAACAATATTTCTCCTTTCATAATCTGATGTTTAAACAGGCACCTTGTCAGTGCATATGGTATTTGTGGCCATTGAAGAATAATTTCCAACCTAGTAAAGGTGCCAAGCAGCTCTTATGTGCTATGACATTTTTTATTTCTGTCTTAACCTTGGGTCAAGTAGGAAAGAGGACATTACCCTTCAATAAATAATTGTAAAGCTCAGTGATTGAAGCTAGGCCGTTGCTTGGCAGGACATGAAAATCTGACCTTGATAGCAATGCTTCTGTCTTAAAAGGCTCTCTTTATATAATTACGTGACCAGCTGGACCTGGATACAGGAAGTTGAGCAGGCAACAAGATGGCAATTTCAGCTTGGTTTGAGGATGTAAGAATTAAATTAAACAGAGTAAATGTCAGGGCAGACATCAGGGTGCTAACTGTAAAACAGGTCAGAAGTAAGAAGAAAACAAAAAGAGTGTAGAATCACATTTAATACTGTTGAGTATAATAAAGATTAATTAAACTCGATATCCCTACCTTCCAAAAAAATACGGAGCTGTCAGACTAATTACAGTAAGTACTTAAGTATATACCTAATACATACAGAAAAGAATTGAAATTTTAGAGGGGGCAATAGGAAATGTGCCTGAAAAGCAACGTAAGACTTTTTCGATGTTTACCTTGAATGCACTGATTCCAAATGGGTTTAATGAATACTGTAATGGGAATTGTTTTTTTTGTTTTTTAATTCAATGACCTAATCTATTGGGTATTGGGTGTGTTGTTTTTAAACTTGAGTACATTATCCTTGTACTTACATATGTGTTGAATTGTGGGAACGGGGGGTCATTTATCAACACTGGTGAAATTTGCCCATGGGTAATAACCCATGGCAGCCAATGAAATTGTTGCATTCATTGATTTACCTGCAGCTGCCTGAAGAAAGCTAGTCACTGATTGGTTGCTATAGATGACTGAGAATGGGCAAATTTGCCCAGTGTTGATAAAGGAGCCCCACTTAGTGTGTATATTCCTTTTCTTTTGTTTATTTGGATGAGATTTGGTAGCTGGTGGTGTTAGAAAGGGTTAATATTCCCATAGGGTGCAACAGGGTGGATTATATATTTCTGTATGCACTGAACCTCCTCTCTGTATCTCTTGCGTGAAACGTGTAGAGATCTGAGAGGGGTGTCCTTGGTCACTACCTGTACCTGACGCCATATTTGATGATGTGTGGTGGTATGAACGTGACTGTTGCGAGACACACCAATTGAAGGAGAACTGGGAAAGCCAATTATTCTAGCGTGGTCTAGCTTTTAACTTTGTTTAAAGGAGAAGGAAAGGTTAAAACTAAGTAAGCCTTATCAGAAAAGTCCATCTAAATATACCAGTAAACCCTCAAAGTAGTGCTGCTCTGAGTCCCCTGTCAAAAGAAACACTGCATTTCTTTCCTTCTATTGTGTACACATGGGCTTCTGTATCAGACTTCCTGCCTTCAGCTTAAACCTCATTGCCCTGGGCAAGAGCATGCTCAGTTTGCTCCTCTTCCCCTCCCCTCCCTGCTCTTATGTAATCTGAGCCCAGAGCAGGGAGTCAGGCAGGAAGTGATGTCACACCATGTTAATACTGCAGCTCCTATCCTAAACAAACAGGGAGTTTCTAGAGCTTTTTACTCAGGTATGGTAAAACATTCTACATAATAAATATAGCATTCTAGCTTGCACTATTGCAGCTAATCTATTGGCAATAAAATGCCTCTGTAGCTTTCCTTCTCCTTTAATCGTTGCACCATAACAGGTGCATATAATATTGACGATTTCCCACTTTCCTATTCAGTATACTAGACGATGATTCCAATTCAGTATATATGAGCTGTTGTTGGAATAAGTCCTATATGGCTGTGAGATTTTCTAAGCAACTTCATTTTATATTTACTCAAAGCAACAGCATCAGGCTTTTTTCACATTTTAAAGTGGCAATAAATTGTTATATTTCTAATATAAGGTGCTTTGTAATTGTCTAATTTTGCAAATATATAATTTTATGGGAGCTTTGTTTTTCATTTGTGAATGCATATAGTATTCTGAAGTTTAAGAGCAGGTTGCATCCACACAATCCATACAAATACAGATTCCAGTGTGGAAGAAAGTGAAAATGCAGAAGACTAATAAAAACAAGAAAAGGATAAACGTGACAAACAAAAAAAAGCAAGGGCAGAAATGAGACGAAAATCGCAGAGAACTGAAGCTAGGTAAACAATTACAGTTGAAAGCAATATCCTAAAAGAACCAAAGCAAAACCACAGACAGGATCGAAGACCACAATAATGGAGCAAAGGACCAAGAAGTATATGTGCAGTGAGGTCTGTCAGCATCCTTAATTATCCATGAATATGCCACAGGAGTCAGAGATCAGAGTTAAGGTTCTTGCAGATTGCTGTGCAGAATGTGTGATCTTACACATTTCCAGGTTTTTAACACCTTTATAGTGACCCCTTTGGAACAGAGAGTTTACAATACATACAAAATGTTTTTTTATAAAGCTACTGCAGATCAAGAAACTATGAAAATATATAAATTCTCTCCGGTATCACTTATTAAAGCAGAGTAGTCGATATTGTGTGTGCTTCAACCACCTTATATAACCTTTGGGTGCAAAGCAGTCCGGAAACCCTTGCCAGGTGTTACATAGACATTTCAAGGCTTGAAAAAGAGGCGAGATTAAGCCCGAAACGTTGCCTGGCTGTCTGACCTACTGTAATAAATTAGATTTTTCACTTTTTGAAACAAAGAGGTGCTGCAGCAGTTCATATATGGTTGCAATTATATACACATTTAGGAGATCCATCCAGGGTATGTAAACATCTGCCTTGAATGTAGCTTTAACAGACCTACAACTGCAGTCTACATTAGCAGGGTGCAGTGTCGGACTGGCCCACAGGGATACCAGGAAAAGTCCTGGTGGGCCCAGGTGTCAGTGGGTTCTCATGCTGCTAAACATTTGGCTTATTTCATGGCCACTCCCTATTTCTATGAGGCTAAATAGATGGAAAAACAGAGTATAGTATGTAAAGAAAAGAGACTAGGAGAATAGAGGTTGAGTAAGGAGAGGAAAAAAATTGTACTAGGGTGGGCCCCTGGTCAAAGGTTGTTGGGTGGGCCCCTGGTGTCCTAGTCCGACACTGGCAGGGTGGACCCAGGACAAACACTATTTTCCAGAGAGAGAGTCAACAGGTGCCAATGTTTACAAGTTCTTTTAGTGTCCCTTTTGTGTTAATGAGGCACCAGAAGAACAAAAACTGCAAAGAACCATGGTACAGAGGAAAACAGAGCAGGTAACAGAAGTGGAATTCACATCCAGGCCAAAAGTTAGAGCAGACATACGATGGAGTCCGAAACAATAGATGTCTGCCTTATTGTCAGCACCATACACAGAGTATGCACACAGAGACCTTGCAGAACACTCACAATACTGATGCACAGATGGGCCAATGGCCCACTGGTAGAATAATGTACCTATAAGCACACCTGGCTCATTTACTAATACTACACGATTTTGCCCAATGCAGTAAACCATTGCAACCGACAGAAAATCTGTTTACAATATATTAAATGAAATACACTAATCAAAGTTCATTTCTAATTAGGAGCTACTGATTACTGCATGGGGACAAGCCTAGTGTTTAATGAGAGCTGTGCACTTGCTCAAAGAGATGGACAGTGAATGTGAACTGTTGGAAGAATAAAATTGGCAAGCATGTTATTGTGTGATGTAGTGGCAATGATGGACGTGGATTAACTGGCAAATTCCAATAATTGAATAACACCAGAATGCCACCAGGAATACATTTTGATCAGTTACCACCAGATCTTATTGGTCTGTATAAATATGTATCTGTATCAGCGGTTGAAACCTGTTTTTTTTTCTTTGTTTCTGCCAAAATGCACAACTTTTTCTAGCCACTCCCTCACACATACCCCACTTATCCTGCTGTCCATTTTATCCTCTACAATCATTCAAATACAGCTGCTAAGATTATCTTGTTTTTTTCAAATACACCCACTTACATGTATCTAAAACCTTTCCTGGCTTCTCATTATCAGCTACTGACAGACACTTTCTTAAAAAAGCACTTAACTAAAGGTGGCCATACACGGGCCCATAAAAGCTGCTGACAGACCAAGTTGGCAGCATATTAGCCCATGTATGGGGCCCTCCGATGGGCTTCCCCGATCGATATCTGTCTGAAAGTCGGGCAGATGTCGATCGGACGGGACTAAAATTCCCATCGGATTGCGGGCCACATCTGTCCGTTGATGCGGTCCTGTGTTCCGACCGCCCGTTTACCCATTGTTATGATCCGATCATTGGGCCCTAGGGCCCACGACTGGATCAGCACGATATTGCCCATCTCAAAGTGGGCATATCGGGGAGAGATCCGCCAAACGAGCGTATCTCTCCGTGTAGGGCCACCTTTAGTTGCAGCGTCATGCAATTTGTAAGGGACATTTAATTACCAAGTGAATTGTGTAAAGTTCTGACACAGATTGTCATGTTATTTACCCACGTTCAAGTCCGGACTGAGAATTAAAATAGGCCCTGGCATTTCAGGTACACAAAGGCCCAATCAGCCGACATAGAGGCCCAAACAGCCCCCACCAGCCCACTAAATACTGACTTTCTATGGGACCTTATAGCAGCCCCTCTGGCATTTGCCAGAACCCACAGATTGCAACCCCCACAGTTGCAGTTTCATTGCAGGCAAGTGCAGTCTTGTGTTTGTTTGTGTCCAATACATCAAAATAAACAAAATTTTGCAAATTGGGTGTACTTTATTGTGTGATTCTTTGGACACAGTTCTGTGGCACCTATTGATGCAGCCCACTGTGGGAACCTCGACATTACTACTACCAATAGGGTGGTAGCTCCAAGGTTCCATTGTGTCAGTAAGCACACTTGCATGTGGTTTTTGTAATGAAAGGGAGCTCATTGAAACAATGTGGAAGTGCAAGGACAGTGTTCAGATACATGTACCTATAATGAATAGCGGCAATGCCTTGCATCCATCTCAGCTCAGACACAGTTGTAACTGAGTCCTAGGGGCAGATTTACTTATGGGCAAAGTGGCTAACGCTAACAACAATTCACCAGTGTTGCTACCCGCAGGGACATTGCCAATTGACTATAAGGCGCAAGCGTCAATTCGCTAGCATTCATTTGCACTTGTAAGCGCAAGATCACTAGTGAATTTTAGCTAGGAACAAACGAACGCTAGCGCATCTTTGCTATGAAATGCTCGCACTGCCGAAGTAACACTACCGAAAAGTCGCCAGTGTTCGGTGCTCAGGGTGCAACTTCATATAGTGAATTAGCTTAGTGGTAGCGTATTTGTGCCTGGCGAAGTGGTGCAATGTGTGTGAAGTGGTCTCTGGTGACAATTCGCCCTTTAGTGAATCTGCCCCCTTCTGTCCTCTGCTCCTCTCACAAAACTGTCTTCTATAACATTCCAATACTCCCTCTTTTCTTTCTCTGTTAATGCTGGAATTTAATCTTTTTTTGTACTGGTTTAAGAATCTTTCTGAAGGGGACGTGGCCTGACGTCGAGGCGCATGGACGCTCAAGCACAGAGCTCCGTCACCAACTTACCCCCATCCAGTCTCTATCTGCAACGGTGAAATGGGGAAATCAAAAAGGGGCAAATCTAAGAGAGAGTACATCAGCTAGGAAACTGCAACCGGTTTCTAACAAGATAGCGCCGTTGTTTTTAAAGAAAAAAACCCGAATGCCAGGAATCCAAGATGGCGGCCGGAGCATGCTTCAGAGAAGGAGGCAGACTCAAACAGAGATCCCTCTGAGGTGGATAGCGATTTAGAGGGGGAACAAGATATTCACTCATATATTGCCCAGCTCCCTTCAAAAAATGATATAAGGGAAATGCTGAAAGAAGTTACAGCAACAGTAAAGGAAGAAATACAAGAAATAAAACGGGAGATTCTCTCATTGGCTGCCCGCACTGATGACATAGAGACCAACATCAGTAAGCATTCATCTAACCAGAAATCTATTTACAGGCATGTACAACAACAGGACAATATTATCCCAGAATTACAAAGACAATTAGAGGACCAGGAAAATCGCCGTAGGAGAAACAATATCAGAGTGAGAGGGATTCCAGAAGCTATATAAACAGAAGACAACTGCTCGGTCCTACTCCAGATTTTCAACAAAATACTGAACAGAGCCAATGACACAGAGATTCCAATTGAGAGGGCACACAGAGTACAAAAACCTAATGCTTCTCCTCTAAATGCTCCACGAGACATCCTATGTTGTTTACACAGTTTTTCTTTAAAGGAAGAAATTCTGACAAAGACCAAAGAGATAAGCAATCTCACTTATGAAGAAAATTCCATAAAATGCTTTCAGGACCTTTCCAGAACGACATTGTTTAAAAGAAAAATGCTTAAACCACTTACTGACACTTTAAGGGAAAAGAACATTCCCTATAGATGGGGATACCCCTTTTCCCTTTCGGCATCCAAAGACGGAACTTCAGCAATTATCCGCTCTCCAGCAGACACAGAAAGTTTCCTCAAGAAGTTCCACCACCAGGATTCAGCCAGACACGTCAAGGATCCCGAGAAGACATTTGAGCTTCAAAGGGATTGGATACAGTCCTCAACTCCAAAGAGAACACCTCGGACCCCTATAACACCAAGAGATAGGGTCTGACCTGCACATAATTGACAAACCCTATAAAGTCTTAAGCTTGAAGATTTCTACCAACTACAATATTGAGTTTCTTCATTTTGGACTTAAAAATGACCTGCTGATATTCCAACGATGTTCAGGACTATGATTATGGACTTGAGCTTGCATGTTGATTATTTCCACTACGGGCAGGAATACTCATCGGGATAGTATTGCTTATGTTATCTCCTCCCATTCTTATTCACATCAAGAAATTTGATTAAAAAAATCATCTAGGGGTCCCATTCACTAGGTTCGAGTGAAGGAATAGAAGGAAAAATACTTGAATTTCGAGTAGTTTTTTGTGCTCCTCAACTATCGAATTGGCGTAAATTCGCCTGAGTAGAATGATTTGAATAGATTGAGCGCAAAAACGCTGCGACTATTCGCCCATTCGAATACTTCGAAATACTTCAAAATACTTCGACTGCCTACTTCGCCACCTAAAACCTACCGAATTGCTTTAAAAGCCTATGGGAAAGTCCCATAGGGGTGTTTTCTAAGTTTTTGATCGAATAAAAAGGCCCGAATTGCCTATTCGATTCTATTCCCCAGTCGAATTTCGAGGGATTTAGCATCAGATGATGCTGGACGGTACATAATGGTTAATGGGAAATTAGGTAATCTAACTTACACGACAGCAAATGTATATATTCCAAATACAGGTCAGGTTTTATATATTAAAATTTTTTTGAATGTTCTTGAAAATTTTGAAGAAGGATTAATCATTCTTGGAGGAGACTTTAATCTCACATTAAATCCTCTAACTGATGTAATATCTCATATAAAGGCCTCAAAGAAGTCAAACAGATGCTTAATAATTTACAACTCGTAGATATTTGGAAAATACTGAACCCACTAAAAAGAGATTACACACACTTTTCAAAAACACACAAGGTTTACTCCAGCATTGATTATATTTTTGCCCCACAACAGTGGTTACATTTATTCTTACAAGCAGATATAAGGACAACTCTCCATTCAGATTTGATATTATAGGAAAAACTTTTTTCTTGCCTTATATTATGCATATCTCTTGTTTGGTAATTATTTTGCTAACCTTTCCTTATCCCCTTTTATTCTGTACCCTTTCCCTTTTCAAAACCAAAAATAAAGAATTTACAGTCTTTCTGAAGCACTCTGAAAATCCAGATTGAAATCTTTCCTGTTAGAATGTAAGCAAAAGTGCAAACTCTCCCTATCAAAGTACTACCTTCAAATAACTTTTATAACTCCTTCAATAACTCCTTCAATAACCTTCAAATAACTCTTATATCTGGGTGTTCAGCACTCATTTCGTTTTTAAGTTTTACTGTATCATCTCCTTTGTCAAGTTCTGCCAAGTTGCTGAGGACAAGAGATCATCTGATTTGAGTGATCATAGAATAAACTGCAAAGTATGGCTCTACAGTATGCATCATTATGCACATACGGGGTTTTAATCATATAAAACTCACTTTGTAAGAGTCATGTATTTTTTGTCAAATCTTTTCTATTTCTAGTGACAAAGCAACTCATTCAACATAGTATATGTGATATTTCATATTTTTTTTTCACAATTAATATTCAATGAAATGTACCAGTGGGTGCTAAATTTAATAACATCAAGTTCCATGCAATCTCAATTACCTCCCGGTTGTGTGATTCTTGCCAAACAGATTATGCTTCTATGCTGACAGTGCCAGAAAAGGTTACGTTTAACAATTACGACACATTTAAGAAAACCACCTAGGACTCCTTCTGTTTATTACAGTTTAGAAATTCAGATGCTAATGGAGTAGAAGCGTGAGCCAAAAACTATCTAGCAATGCATGAGGGACTGACAGCGGGGGTTAGCATTAAGGTTTTTAGGCACTTGAACTAATGATTAGAAAGCCTGAACTTAAGGAAAGCTTAGTGGGACCAACTATTGTGCAGGATTCTCTTATCTGAACTCAGGCTCCAGAAGGCACTTACAATGTATATTTAAATACATATTTAGATAGTGGATTGTGCTTCGTACTATTCCTGCGAGATTAGTTTGCCTTTTTCTTCTCAGTTGGTAGCAAGGATGAAGACCAGCTTGAATGGACTTCTCATTAGCCTTGTGGCCAGCTGCACCACCTCCCATCTGCTGCTCAGCTTCTTTGCGCCACACTGTGCAGTTTCACTTAAATGGATGGCCCTCACTTAACTATTAGGATAAAAGGTCAGTCTGACCCCCAGGCACAGTCTGAACATAGAATGCATTAACTAAAATATTTAAGGAAACTTGTTATAAAAGAGCGTGGAGAGGCACTGAAGTTAAAGCATGTGTAATCATTTGAAAAATAAGGGTTAGAGCTGTGTTTTCATGTTATACATTGAAAGGAATAAAGTTAAGTCATACTGCAAGCTATTCAATTTAGCACAACTGGAGATACGGTAACTTGAAATGCACCAGGGAAACTGTTATTTTTGCCGCCCCTGGTCACTTCTGGGGAGCTGCAGTCTGAAGCAAGGTGCCCCCCTGAGGCCATCTCCCATAGACTCAATTTGAATTAAATAATTGAATATTTTTAAAACATATTCCTTTTTCTCTGTAATAATAAAACAGCGCCTTGTAGTTGATCTAAGCTAAGATATAATTAATCCTTACTGGAGGCAAAACCAGCCTATTGGGTTTATTTGATGTTTACATGATTTTCAAGTAGATTTAAGGTATGAAGATCCAAATTATGGAAAGATCCGTTATCTGGAAAACCGCAGATCTCGAGCATTCTGGATACCAGGTCCCATACCTGTATTTCTATATATGTACACTCAACAATGGTAATCAAAGCAGGCAATGAAACTCTTGTATGCACTTATTACAGGGATGCACCGAATCCACTATCAGATGAACTCCCAAATCGTTTGTAACCGAATCCAAATCCTAATTTCATGGAAAGATGGGAAAAAGAGAACCACGCACACAGTGCACCGTTGAAATGTTTTACTTCCTTGTTTTGTGATGAAAAGTCACGTGATTTTAAGGATTTTGAATACAAATCCTGCTGAAAATTGACGAATCCTGGCTAAATACCGAACAGAGTATTGGAGTCGATGCACCCTTAACTTACTATATAGTATACATAGAAGACAGAAACTGTTAATGGCATATTTATTAGAAAATGAAAAATAATTACAGCCTCCTTGAATAAATTCCTTTGGCAGAATAATTTCCATGTTGACAGGCACAATAACTATTGATGGGTGAATTTGCACCGTTTCACTTTGCAGAAAAATTCGTGAATTTCCTGCAAAATTCACGAAACGGCGAAAAATTCTCGAAACTGAGCTTTTCGGTGTCGGCGTCCGTTTTCGACGCCGGCATCCGTTTTTTCCCGAAATTTTCACGGGCGTTTCGAAAAAAATTTCGCCGTCAGCAACTCACGCAAATTTGCCGCAAAATTCGTGCCTGTCGAAAAAAATTCGCCCATCACTAGCAATAACGTCCAATGTACGATAAAAGTAAATGTCAAACCAAAGGGGGCAAATGGAAACATATAAGAGTAGGAAGTGAAAAAGCAGCAATGGAGGTGGTACCGGCTTGTTCACGGTCCATTTCACAATTTAATTGTAATAGACTCCTCATCTGATATGGAGAAGGTACGTGTAAAATTAAATGACAATGTAGCAGGGTAACGTTCAACCTCAAAGACTAAAGTGATAATTATTCTCGCACCTTTACTAAATGTTTCCACCCATTCTGATTTTGATTAGCTTTGGATGGTTGCACCAAAGCATAATATGCATTAAACATCAACAGCGAATGCACAAACACCTCCTCTTTATTAATGCCGACAGCCAACGATGCAGCTGCTTACAGTAGGATTTATACGCTGATTTACAGAATAATATTTTATGCCAATTGTCCTTCCTCTCCAAATGCCATAAGTCATTTATTCAGAGAAACAGAAATAGCATCTTTTAGGTGAAAATAACTTGGGTTCAAATGAATGATGAGATATTTTATGCTGTGTGATAAAATCAGGTGAAAAGTGGGCAGGGGAGAGGGCATGTCATAAGACTATAGGGGTCATTTACAACCACAAGTGCAGTTCTGACTCAATTTACAGTGTTTCCTACCCACAATGCACCTCACCCCTCATAATCCCATCATAATTACTGGCACAAATGTCTGCAGTTGCCTCAGTGTTAAATTCTGAAAAATCAGACGCAAGGTTATACATGTCATGGCTGTCTGAATTGCATAATTTCTATTGCTCAGTGTTAATTGATATTCACTTGTGATTCTTCTCCTGCAAGTCTGATCTTATTGAATCAACTCACAGTGGAACCCCTGAACTTACCTCCATGTTCAGGGTGCTGGTATATTCTCCATCAATAGGCACACAATATGCGGACATGCCTTAAAAGGGGTGGTTGATCTTGAAGATAACTTATGGTATGTTATAGAAAAGCTGATTCAAAGCAACTTCATTACTTATTTATTTATTTTTCAGTTCTGACTCTTTCTACTGACCCCATCTAAAAACAAATGCTCTGTAAAGCTACACCTTTATTGTAGGCTACTTTTTGTAACTCATCTTTCTACTCATGTCTATTCATATTCCAGTCTCTTACTTAAATCAATGCATGGTTGCTGGGGTGATTTGGAGCCTAGCAACCAGATAGCTGAAATTACAACCTGCACAGCTGCCAAAAAACGAAATAACTCAAAAACATCCATAATAAAAATGAAAACCAATTGCAAATGGTCTCTCTACATCAGTGATCAATGGCTCTGGTACAACATGTTGCTCACCTCCCCCTTGGATGTTTCTCCCAGTGGCCTCAAAGCAGGTGCTTATTTTTGAATTCCAGGCTTGGAGGCAAGTTTTGGTTGAGTAAAACCAGACGTACGGCCAGATTCTCCTTTATACTGCCTATCCACAAAGGGGCTACCAAATAGCCAATCACAGCACTTATTTTGCAGCATCCAGGAACTTTTTTCATGCTTGTGTTGCTCCCCAACTCTTTTTACATTTGAATGAGGCTCACAGGTATAAAAGGTTGGGCACCCCTGTTCTACATAATAATAAAAGCTTATGTGCAACAGTTGTGGCCTTTTTAGCTGGACAAGCCTTGTGGCTGCATTTATAAAATAGCCATTATGGGAAGGGGGTGTTAGAAGTAGGCCAATGAGGCACAAAAGGGCAGTGGGAGAGGTGGAATAGGTGTTGAGCAGAGTGAATGAGGTAATAGATTGGTGAGCGATGAAGAGTAATTGGGTGGAATAGGGTATCAACTGAAGTGGAGATGGAAGAAATGGCTGATGTGGAAGAGGCAACATAGTAGGCAGATAGGGCAGATTGGTGGGGAAAATGTATTTTTTGACCCCAAAATGACAGATCGTTAAATTAATGCTGCAGATAGTCAGTAATCATACTATTATATACAATACCTAACTATATATACATTTCATAGCTGAATAAATAAATAATAAACATAAAATATTTATCAGTGTATCATATAGTCTGATGTGTCTAGAAAATGTTTTATTGTTTTACTGACCAGCTATTTATAACATGGTATATGTCAGTGTGTGCAACTGGAAGACATTCCTTATGCATTTTAAGCAATATTTATCAATCAGCGAGAGCACAATGATTTGACAGCCAATGATAAACTCTCTGTTTTATCTGTTTCCCTGCAGTCAATCTTTTAATTGATCTAAGCAGCATAATAATGAATCTGGAAGCGATTAATGCATTATAAGTAGACTGGACCATGTATCAAAGCGCTTAACTAAATAACAAAAATACATACCAAAAGAAGAAATATTAGGGAATGTTCCAGTTTTTTTTCCCAAACATAGTTTCTATAGACGCAGACATTGACACTAACATTGACAGGGGGAGGTTCTGACTACCAATCAAATTTGTCTGGAAAAAAAGTGTACATAGTGACACAAACAGGACAACATTTTGAAGAACATGCTCTATGTGCCTCCTTGCTGCATTATCTTTGGTTTTACCTATTACTCTGTTTGTGTGCCTTCTCTGCAGATTCGTGGGCAGGCCACAAAGGCACAGGTCTATGATGCCCACATGTGATATGGATTGGAGAATGACAGTTGTTTGAATTGCCTGCCAATTCCCGATGCTGAAGATCAGCAGCAGCGAGGATTAGGTGAGGCACTAGGGGTGTGACTAGAGGAGTGGTGTGAGCAGGTGGTAGGGTGCAAGTGGAGGGGGCAGGGGGTGCAAGAAGCCTAGGGGCATTCAGGTTGAAATCTTACCCTGCTTCTCTGCATGGCTGCTGGGCTTTCAGTGATGAAAGTCTTCCTGCCTCATATTATTTTACAATTTCATAGTCATTTTTTAAAGTTGGGGCAAGTTGGAAACATGGTGGAGAAAAAAGGAGCCTGATGTTTCCCAACCTATGCAAGAGGCGCCCGGGCCTTGGTGGCCTTTCCACAAATCCGGGCCTGGCAGGAGGTCACTAAAATCACATGTCAACTCCATCAGTTCCCTCTTCTCTCATGGCATCATCCAGGGCAAACTGTTGTAGCAGCACTACCCTATGACCAAGAACAGAAAGGTCTCCTTTGGGTCTTATTTATAGGGGGTGCTCTCTGGGCCTTAACTGTCCTACTCGCTGCTTTTCAGCTTTCAATTTCTCTTTAATCAGCTCTACAGAGAGTGATTTTTTTCCTCTGTATTTAGTCATTCTTTGTGTATTCTCTTTTGGTAGAAAGTCTTAAATCAGTCTAAACACAATTCTCTTATTGCACAACACAAATAGTTTTAGAAATAAACCAAAGCAACTCCCTGGACAGATGCAATGGCGGTTACATGCTCGTGTGAGCCATCTGTCTTTATCAACGTACGTATATTAATACATTACGATAGCACAGGTCAGCTAATGGGTCTCAGACACATCCTTTTACACTCCGGCTATCACACATGAAATGATAAGCTGCAAGTGGATTCAGGTACATTGTAAGGACAGGCTTTTCCTACAAGAGTGCTGAGTACGATCTGCCTGTACAGACAGATATTTCAAAATCTACCCACTCACACTGGCTAAATGCAAAGATTAAGGGTTGCTTTTGTGGGGATACATGCAATGTATTCTTTGGAACAGATTTTGCAGCATAATAGCAGGAAAGATTTGCCCATGACATAGCTTGGTCCTTTTAAATCTTAAATGAAACCAAGTCAACTTACCCACTGAAAGGCTGCCCTGTCTCCATGATTTTGCTGTAAGGGACTACAATATAACTATTATGCATCTTCCCTCAGCTCTCTGAGAAGCTTTAAGAAAAAAGTGGGTTCTTAAAGGAACAATAATACCAAAAAATTAAAGTATTTTAAAGGAGTGACCATATAACGTACAGTTGCCCTGCACTGGTAAAACTGGTGTGTTTGCTTTAGAAACACAACTATAATTTATAAAAACAAGCTGCTGTTTAGCTATGGGGGCAGTCATCCAAGCTCAAGATACCCCGTAGAAAACAGAAAAGTTCTGAAGAATCCCATTCTATACTATAGAGCTCATTTGCTATCTGCTGTGTATCCTGTGCATTTTCTCCTTTTTGCAGTTTCAATGGCTGCCCCCATTGCTACACAGCAGATTGTTTATATGAACCATAGTAGTCTTTCTGAAGCGAACACATCAGTGCAGGGCAACAGTAATTTGTGTTTTTGTTACTTTAAAACACTTTCATTTTTTACTGTTTCCTTTAACATCAAGAAATAGGAGACGATGAACCTCAATTTACATAACCTGATTGTAGTTTTCCTGCATTTACACGTTGTTTTGTAGTTTCACCAATTTCTAATGCATTTCAATAATTTTTTTACCTTATTTTACATCATGTTTACCAACATTTTACACCAAAATTTTGTTCTGATGTAACATGCCCCCCATAGTGTAATATTAATGCTGCAATCCTTAACCCCTTGCTATTATGTATACATGGATAATCCTACACACCATCTCAGGGAAGTGTCCTTAAGTCAATGAAAACATTAACATTAGTTACTAAACACTTAATGGTCCATTTTGTTCATATAGCTTTTCAAGGTCTTCCCAGAGTAAATGGTCCACTTAGCAGATAGACGCCCCACTTGTTTTCTCATTCCGACAGTAATTGACATGGACACACACGCACACATGTAGATCACTTTAGTGTTCAGTTACAGCCTTGCACACACACACGTGCACTAGCCCCTCAGTAGTACTTTGCTGCCATCTATAGGAGATTTAATAAACTGTGCCCTGATAATGTGCAATGTGCAGAATTTAGGGTTTCTCTCTTGTCTCTGGACTAGTTCTCTCCTTTTTTCGCCTGTTCTATGTATGGATCATGCTGTAAAATAGTATTCCTTCGTATTGGCATCAAGAAAAAAATACAGGAAAAATAATTTGTTTTTGAAATAATGTCATTCACTTATAAAATAATGTTTACACACAAAAATGGAAACTAGTTAATCCCATTTCGAGAAGACAGATAAAAAGAGCCAAGTTAAAAGAATCAAAATCCTCTGGGATTTTGGGAGTTTTCGGAACTGGATCTGGTTGGTTTGAGTCATTTTTCCCCATGGTGTAAATCTCTTTGTTGGTCATTACAGGGTCTATAAACCACGGAGACCAGGGCCTCAGAGAAATTATATCTTTGCTTGTTCAGGCTATAAAGGTAAGTTTAGGAGCATTGCCAATGCATTTGTTGGGATAATTCTGCACAATCATTTTAAAGGTTTGTGACCAGCAGCAAAAACCTAAGCATGAGTAAAAATCCCACTATATATGATATTCTGAACAAATGATTTCCATTAGTTTGTCTGCCACAACATTAAAAGACAAAGAAAATCATATTGACTGGGGGTGTCCCAGTAAAGAAAATTCTTACAATTCATCAATTTTATTGTCATTTTTCCAGATTTGTGTTGCTCTGCTCTTCACTGACTCATGCACAATAGTCCCCGGCCCGGGGTAAAAAGAAAGAAGTTTAATTCAGTGCGAGTGCTACTCCCCTCAATAGATTTACCACCTTTAAAGGGGACCCGTCACCCAAAAAAATTATTCAAAATCCTATTTTATCACATTAGTCAAGCAAAATTAACTTTAATTACACTATTTAATTATTTGAATCATGCTTCTGTCAGTCTGGGAATTAATAATTATAGCAAGTAGGCAGCAGCCATTTTGTGCACACTGTTATTAAGGCAAGCCATGTATCATCTCAAAATCTTGTTTGTGCACCAGAATGGGAGACCCAATGTCCATCCCCATGCCCTGGCTACACAATTAAATGGTAACGAGAGGGGAATGTGTGGAGAGCAGTGACATCTAGGAAGTGCTGAATGGAAAGTGAAAGTAATTGTCTGCCCTGTATCTATGCCCAGGGCATAGAGGAGGGGCAGACAATATCTGATTGACAGCTGAGATTTTTAAATAATAATAATATATTATTATTTATATTTTTATAATAATAATTTTTAATAAAAAATAGAAATTGGATTTCATGTTTAATTTGTCTGGGTGACAGGGCCACTTTAATGGAAAAAATACCTGCCTTCCTATATTTTGTTGTTTCTTCCCTATGAATAACATTGGCTTCAATCATCATTTGTACCAACCAGGCTGTTATAACTGCAGGTGGCAATCCTACCCCCAATCATTATGGCTTTATTTTGAACAAGGAGCGACTAGCTGTGGCTCATAATGCTCAATGACTGGGCTTTTTCGGATACCTATATTTGAAGGTCTCTGCTCCATTTTTCTATCCAAAGCTTTAATATATATTATGGATATGTCTAAATAATGTCATTTTGCTTCACTTACCATGGCAAGATACTGTAGGTCTTGTTTACATAAATGAATCACTTTCAGTCTGTGTTCCTTTCTATAGAAACCAGCCATTGGCATCATCAGCATTGCTGCAAACAATCCATCATGCATACATCATGTATATAAAAAAGATTTGTCACACAAATGGAAATAATTGTATTTTAGTATAAACTATATTGCACTTTAGAATGAGACATGCTTGTAGAAATCAAGTACAGCGTTACACAATCACCCCCTATTGTGTTTTCCACTTTAACACAATGGAAACGGAGCTGAAAATATGAATGAATTAATATTGCCATCATTGTTTTGAATCTACAAGAGGGAATTTGCTTTTCTATAATGGCATTTGTGTTTAGGGAAAATCAGTCACTATTAGCTTACTTACTTCTAATTGGCTCACTGCATAAACTACAATAGTAGAAGCTTTCTCCTTGCATCCCTGCCATGCACACCATTGTTGTTCAGGTTTCTCCATGCCAAGAGAGGCCTTCAGCTCCTAGATGTTGTCTGGGGTTCTTTGAGATCTTGAGGAGTATCACCTTACTCTTGGTGTGATCATTATTAGTTGACCACTCCTAGAGAGTTTAATGATGGTGTTGACTTGCCATTGTTTGTACATGATCCAAAGTCCAAACTCTTTAAATATTTATGTAACCTTTTCCAGTTGAGAAATGTCCTTTTTCTAGTCATGATAAACTGCCATACACCAGTCTTGTACAAATCTGACTTGGAAAGGGAAGATCCAGTTTTCTGTTCTATAAAAAAGGCAGGCCCCCTCACCCTCACATCATCCGATTGACTAAAACATCCGATTCTTATTTCCCCTTCAAATGAACTGAGTCCTAGAGGGTCATATACTTTTGCCACCCCCAAATATGTCACTTTACATAATTTTATAGTACAGGTATGGGACCTGTTATCCAGAAAGCTCAGAATTACGAAAAGGCCATCTCCCATAAATTCCATTTTATCTAAATAACCGAAATTTTTTTAAAAATGATTCCTTTTTCTCTGTAATAATAAAACATTATCTTGTACTTGATCCAAACTAAGATGTAATTAATCTTGATTGGAAGCAAATCCAGCTTATTGGGTTTATTTAAAGGGATATTGTCATAGGAAAAAACATTTTTTCAAAATAAATCAGTTAGTGCGGCTCCAGTAGAATTCTGCACTGAAACCCATTTCTCAAAAGAGCAAACAGATTTTTTTGTATTCAATTTTGAAATCTGACATGAGGCTAGACATATTGTCAATTTCCCAGCTGCCCCAAGTCATGTGACTTGTGCTCTGATAAACTTCAATCACTCTTTACTGCTGTACTGAAAGTTGGAGTGATATCACCCCCTCCCTTTTCCCCCCCAGGACCCAAACAAAAGAACAATGGGAAGGTAACCTGATAGCAGCTCCCTGACACAAGATAGCAGCTGCCTGGTAGATCTAAGAACAGCACTCAATAGTAAAAACCCATGTCCCACTGAGACACATTCAGTTACATTGAGAAGGAAAAAGAGCAGCCTGCCAGAAAGCATTTCTCTCCTAAAGTGCAGGCACAAGTCACATGACTGGGGGCAGCTGGGAAATTGACAAAATGTCTAGCCCCATGTCAGATTTCAAAATTGAATATAAAAAAATCTGTTTGCTCTTTTGAGAATTTCAGTGCAGAATTCTGCTGGAGTAGCACTAACTGATGTGTTTTGAAAAAAAAACATGTTTTCCGATGACAGGATCCCTTTAATGTTTATGTAATTTGGATCTTCTGAACTCTACTAGAAAATCATGTAAAGATCTGTTATCTGGAAGGTCCCAAATCTGTATAATATTTGCAACTCATTTGTTTAAATGGGTTCTTTAAGAGCCAAAATGAACTCTCTGGGTAAAGCCCTAGGCCAAAGTGTCTCATCATCAATCTAGCCAAGTAGTTTGCAATATCTGATCAATATTTGAAATGAGAACCTAAATGATTCATTAGAATTTCACAAATGTGCACTAGTTATATCAGGCTCAGACACAACAAAATCTCATTTGAAATAGGTTTCAATGAGCTATAGATACTATAGATAACAGTATAAAGATACCAGTGAAGAAGTAAGAAAATAGCCAGGTGGAAAGGGATACTGACCTGGTAACAAGTGACTAAAAGTGTAATTAATGACCAATCACAAAATGGTTGATTACGTAAAGTGACCAATATTGTAATATGCTGTTATGTTGATTCACGTTAAAATATATCAATATTGATATATATCAATGCATTAAACCAATAATGCTTCCATTTCTGATAAAGCAACATTGACCTAATTTCCAAATACTTGTTACCCACGTGTTTCATCTTGGAACTAACAGTTCTCATTATCTATTAGGACAGATACGATTTTAAAACAAATTTATGCAGAAATATTAAATTCAAAAGGTTTCACTAATGTCCTTTAAATCATGGCATGACCTTAGCTACAAAAGGCACAGGTTGTTACTACACCATTGCTGTATCTAAGTAGGGGTATCACTGGCAAAAAGACCTTTTTTTTTTTTTGCAGGGATATATTATGATAGATGGTGTGGGACTAAGTCACTGTAGACAAAGATGCTAAAAGTTATAAGACCCTTCACCAAGTTTATCAGTGGGGCTTGTGGGCCTCTAGGGATGCCATGATATTATGAGCGTTTGCTGTGTGTAAAATAGCTTTTTGTTGCTTATTTTACTATTCTCAGTACAGAGATTGTTAACAGACACAAGTGAATGGGTAATAAAAAAAAAAAAAGACTATTCTGGGTTATACATAGCGTCTGCATTAGATTGGCTTGTATTCTTTAGAAAATGCTAGGGGTCACGTACACTTTGGGTAAAGTAGTGTCCTCTAGAGCTGTAGGTCGAAAGTTGTCTTGGAGATAAAGTCTCGTACTGAATGTAGTGAAAGAGATTTCAAATCCCTTGCAAACATTTCAGAGCCAGAATGCAGAAGGAAAGAACAAATGGCAACACAATCCCTTTCATTGTTATTGTAGATAAATGCGATTTTCTTCTTCTTTTATGGACAGTGGCAAAACTAGAAATTTCTGGGAGCTACAGCAAAATCTTTTAATGTCTCCCGACCCTGAAAGCTTTGGGAACATTTCTTCTTTTCATAACATAAACAGCTTGGGCTCTAGAATCCAAAAATGCTTCACTTCCCACAGTGTATTGTTTAAATATTTTCATATTAATAAGGAGAAAAATTGTATTGGGATTTAAAAAAAAAAAAAAAATGCTTTTCAGCAGATTATTGTAGATTGTGCTACAGTTTACAGAAGTGCCTCTTGTGTGGAAAAGCTTGGGTCTGTAGTATTTCCGGGGTAACAGATTCCACATCAGTACCCAAACTGCACATCTGCCAGTCATTTATGTTCCTGGCCCCCATTCAGCTTTGTGTACATTTTTAAGAAGATTTTTTCATCTTTACCATGATATAGTTATGTGACATATTACCATATGATTCCATAAACTGTGCATGAGTGATGTGTATTTATTAAGTACAAAAAATACAAGGATGACTTTGGGAACAGCATATTTAAAAGGGTTGAAAGATTTTGTATCCACTGTTTGAACACCACCACTGCAGCAGGTTTGCCAAAAAATAAAGCTATGAAATTTTAAAAAAGACCTTTATGCCAGCTTTCTCATTTTATTATTTATTGTAGTGGGTTTAGTTTAATGATAGGGAGAGAATTAATGCCCCAAGTAAGGACAAGCTTTTTTAAATTCTAATCAGTGTGTCTATTTTGCATACACAAATTAAGGCAAAAAAGGGTAAAAAAAACCCAATATGAGCAAAAAGAATGTCGCGTTCCTTTTGTGTTTTAAGGATTCGGTTCAACTAGGCACCTACATTTGGCCGAATAGTGCTGAAAAAGGCCCAGTTCTGGCTGAATCCTGATTTCTGTGTATCTCTAATTATTGTTCATGAACTCTGGGAAAAAGGTTGCATTGTGGGTAAAATAAAACATGGTGATTTGCATGGCATCAGAAAAATAACATTAGCTGCTTCAGTGCCTATTTTTAATACTTCAAAATGTTTCTGCCCAGCGCATAAGTGAAGTGGATGTATACTCGAGTATAAGCCGACCCGAGTATAAGCCGAGGTACGTAATTTTACCTACGAAAACTTATTGACTCGAGTATAAGCCTAGACACAACTGAAAAGCTCAGCTACTGCCCACTGACTCGAGTATAAGCCAAGGTAGACTTTTTCAGCACATTTTGGATGCTGAAAAACTTAGCTTATACCCGAGTATATACGGGAATAATGGAAAGTCAGTTAAAGTAGGAAAATTTTACCATGTGTCTCATCTTGCCCAAAGAAAGTGCTTCATCTTTCCATGGAGATCAGTGGGATGTTTCCCAGGTCTGGGAAGTACCTGTTTTGCTATTGGATGTTGAAGATGTAAAGGTTGCATCAAAATGAAGCATCTTCAGAAATGTAGCATGTTTTAGAAATGGTAAAATGTTGGTAAAATTAGCAATGCTTTCATTCTTTGACCATTTTCCAATAATGTTTTATGACATCACAAGATAATTGAATAGCATCCTAGCATAGCTATTCTGGGTTCTACATTCCTGAGGAACATACTTGGGCCATGTACCTATATACTGTATATATATGCACATATTCACACTTGTTCTAACCTGGCTGCCTCTAGTATACCAAGCTTCTGGAAAACGTGGGCCCATAATAACTAGGGCAGAACAGCAGATGATGTATATTGTGTTTAACACTGGAATATTAAACTGCAGCAGTATAACGACAGTATCCTTATACAGGCTTAGCATGGGTGGTTTATTGCAGTTGACTTAACCAGTTTATAAAGTATCAGATTCAGATTTGAACAAGGAAAAAAATATCTCAGCTTCCAAAACCATGTTTACAGATGCAACATCACCAACAATGGGCTAAATCAATTCACTGTACAATTCTTCTGCAGAAAACGAGTACACGGATGTGTAGAACCGGGAAAGAGAAATGTGATATCGAATGACAGTACCGGTGAAAATATATTAAAACAGCACATTATAAGTAAATTCTGCTTGCTGTAAATGGTGTGCACTGTAACCTCATTGCTGACAGGCAATTATAGTGATGGCGCAGCCGAATAACCTAGACTGCATGTATTATACCCAAGCACTTTGTGATAAGACATTTTCTCTGAATTATAAGCAGCATTTAAACTCTTTGAAAAAAAAAAAAAAAAAGAGAAAGTTGCAGTTTGATTTCCAAACATTTACAGAAATGTAATTTCTTTGCCGTTCCATAGTCAATTGTCATAACAGCTTGAAAAGGTCTTGATCCCTATCTATGTCTTCTTCCCACCAAACTATTGATGAATGACACATTTGCATTTCACTGTAAGCCCTTGCTTTTATGCCTTTCCTTTTAAAACCATTAGAGATTAAAATTTGCCAAGCCCAATGTAAAATAGCTTTGCTAAAGAACTGTATCAAAATACTCTTGTAAAGGCATCCTAGTCACAAAAATCGCATTCATTATACATTCAAATAGTTCACCCTTAATACAAAATGATTCTCAGAATGTCAGTAGTGAAGGCCACTTTGTTTGAAGTTTTGGATAAATTAAAAGAACACAACATTAAAAGAAAAAGGGAAAATAAAAGCATTTTCCAGAATGCAGTGAGGTCAGAAAGTGCTGTCAAAATGCTACAACACACATTTCCCATAATTCAAGAAAAGTAACATTAAAAGAAGCAAACAAGGAAACTTATCAGCTTTTAAACAGCCTAAATTTTTTTTTCACAGATTTATTTTAAGGGGGTAAACTTTCTCCTAAATGGCAACAACATGGATTTTCTTTTCCAATTTCCGACACATGGCCAGCTAAGATAGCATTCAAGTTTTTAAGCACTGCCATAGTTTTGACAAAACGCTGGAATGATTGTAACAAGAGAAATGAAATCCATTCTTCTTCTCTGTTTTATCTGCAGTTAAGTCAGAATTATGGGCAATATTCCTATAGGTGTAGACGAGGGCAGACAGGAGGAGGGAAGGCAAATTCTCGTAGTATACTTCGTGCCACATCTACGTTATTCTGAGCAATTTCCAAAGCCCTTTTCACTTCTTCAAATAAAAATCCCTCCCCCATTAATTTAGCAATTTTCGCATCTAAGTTTTCAGCTAATGAGTCACAATTGTAATGTCTCCGGTGGTGTATTTCAGGTGCAGTTCTGCGGGGCACTGGCTTGGGGGGTCTCGCTGGTGCTGGGGGGCAATCTAGAATAATTTAGAAGACAAAATAGGGGGAAACTAAGTAAATACCTTAACATACAAACAGTGTCGGACTGGCCCACCGGGATACCAGGAAAACTCCTGGTGGGCCCAGGTGTCACTGGGCCCACTCGCTTCTAACCATTTAGCCTATTTCATGGTCATTACCTATTTCTTTATGGGAACAAATAATAATGGAAGAAAATAGTATAGTATATAGAGAAAAGAGACTAGGAGAATAAAGAGGTTGAGAAGAGGAATAATTAGGCCCTCAGCCTAAGGTTTTCTGGTAGGCCCCTGGCATCCCAGTCCGACATTGCATACAAATACAACATAACACAACATGTACTTCTGAATTTGCAAAAATAGGCCAGCATCAATGTATGCTTTTCCTGATAGCTATTGAACAACCTGGGAATGAGCTATATCTTTAATAAAGTACCTAAATGAAAGTGGAGGAAATAAAATTCAAACAATATCATTTCTACACCATGAAAGGATGTCCAGGAAGTACAGGAGCTCTGCAGAATTGGAAGGATGTGTAAGAAAATGAAAGATAACTTTAATAATAGGTTAAAACAATAGCCAGTACATGTATACCACTGAAAGGAAGAATGTTTAATGTAGGAGGCAATCAAAAGTCAAAGCCAGCAAAATATGAAAATCAGCCAGAGTGAACGATTCTGAAAGAATTATTTATTCATGAGAACCGTACAAGTACCTACAGAATATTTACTTGTTTGTCTTTTGGTTAAATGTCTAGTGGCCTCTTAACGAATGTCCTACTAAGGTCCACGTTTAGCCACATATGCACATATTTCTGAACATGAATCGGGCAAACATTGGTATTATTTTATTTATATGAACAGAAGTATTGGTGTGCAAATGTGGAAAACAGAAATAACACTAATACTTTCAAGAGTAAATATAGAAAGTGGAATCCGATTGCAATAAAGGTATGTCAGTTGAATATAATGCCCTCCCAATTCAACACAGGAATAGGAATTTTTGAATCCAAGAGATTCTGCTGGGTATACCCACATTCAATGAAAGCCAATACAATACAACAGAAACAACATTTTCTAAACTGAGATTAATAATTAGCTGAGATTAATAATTATCTTTAGAAATGTGCCGTAGGCATTTTTTAAAGTGGAACTCCACAAAAACATAACTTAAGCTTTTTGAAAAGTAAACATAATTTCAAGCAACTTTTCAATATACATCAATTAAAAAATATGAAGACTTTTCATGATTTTTAATGGTTTGGAACAGTTCCCTAAGCCTAGCCCCCAGCTCTCCTGGTGATCTGTCTGACTACTTTGCTGAGCTGGCTGACTACTGTTACTTTGTAACAACAGCCAGCTATCCTCAGCCAGCATCCTCCAAACCCCACAATTCCCTGCACATGTGATTTCAATAAGGAAAGAAACATCATAGTGCAATGCACGTGGGTTCCTGCATGCTGTCTGTAAGCTGTGGAGAAGTTGTTACAATTTGTAACATTAGTGTTTAGTCCCTTCTTCCCTGCCAGGATTTCAAATGATGCAGAAAGAGAAGAACTGTAAACCAGCATAGAAAATGGCATTTATTCATACTTTTTGAAGAAACAGGTAACTGTGATGGATGTACTAAGGTTTTCTGTGTCATGTGGGCCTCTTTATCAAATTTTGGTTTGGAAGCTGGAGTTCCCCTTTAGTATTACTTGCTTTCTCTTGGCCTTTACCTGGACATGATGGAAGTTGATCGTACTCTTGAGAAAGTCTGTTTGATTTGACTTCCCCTGGTCCTCTTCGGGCTGGTGGTAACGGGGCTTCTGGGCAGGGATCTAAAACAAAACAAGCAAGTATAATGAGTGACGCAAAACCAAGAATTCCACGAGATGAAAAATTTAATTTATATATATATATGTAGAACATCGGCTTATTTAGTTGATTTTGGTATTCCTGTAGAAAAGCAAAATTCTATTTAAAAAATGGATTCTAGTAAAGGAAATAATCTTTTCACCCATTATAACTGTAAAAAACATAAAACAAACAATGTATTCTTATTTACATATTACTAGTGGTTTAAGAGCTTATCCAAAGAGTCACCATTATTATACCATTTTTAAATATCTGGAGGTTGCAAGTTGCTTTGCTACTTACAAACTGAAAATAGGGTTTTCAAAGGGCCACTAACCACCAACATTATTCTGAGGTTTAAATAATCAGATTCTGATTTAAGTTCCCTTGATAAGCTGGACATTACATCATGGATGTTCTTGCAATGGTACCACCAAAATATATTATTCTTTTGAGGAATAAATTTATTTGATTCAAAAAAAAAAAAATCATTCCCGTTTTGTGACAGTTCAGTTTATATATGTATATATGAGGTGCTTGGTTTTTAATCTTTAAATTTTCCTGTTCCATATTGTAGTTCATCTGCAGCACAAGCAGCTAAACATACCATCTGTTTAAAGGGCCCCAGGTGCATGGGTTTGTATGTCAAAAATACAACATATCAATCTATATGAATTTCAGATTTAATTAAAAAGAAAACATCTATTAATTTGCTTCCCAAACAGAATTATTGAAGACCTCTAATTGCTAATTAGAAGAAGCAATCGGATGGCAATGACACACGGTGCTATTTGTCGCTCAGCATTTTATGTCGGCTACTAAACACCAGAAAATACCCTGTCATAAACAATACTGAGACGTGTCTCTGCTAATACACTGAAATGGAGTAATCGCTTGTATATGCCTTTGTATACATTTTTGAGCGGTTTGAGTGTTTTAATTCCCAGTATTGTCTATGGCAGGGAGTTTGCTGGCGTTTTGTAGCCAGAACTTGATGATACACAATACGAATCACATACAATTGAAGGGTGCCTAATTGAACACCAGTGCCACACCATGAAGATAGGAATAAATTGTGACAATTTCTGTGCACCCATTTCTGATGTACCTAGATTTGTCCTCTCACTCTCTTCCCAATACTACTTTCTCTTCAAGTTTTAAGTTCTATTCACAGTCTGACACACTGCCATTATCAAACTTGACCCTCTCTCTTTCACATGTGTCTCTTTCCCTTTTAATAGGACAACCTGCTCCATATGTTTATTTCTATCCTATCCTTGATGATGTTTCACCAATTTCCAATAGGTAAGGAAAAAAAGCATAATATTGGCACACGTTGATGGCAAAAGTGCACTGATCTGATGGATCAGCTTTGCCTGTTTTTCTCTTCCCCTGATTGTGGGTTAGCCAATTTGTTCTGCAGGGATGCCCACAGAAAATGATATGATTTGGTTGGAAATCCGCCAAGTATATGAGAAACTGGTATGAGTGGTCAGGCGATATATATACACCTTAATGTAAAACCAAATCAGCAAACAATATATAGGAGATCACCTTCCCATAATCCAGAGTTTTCTGAATAATGGGTTTCTGGATAAGAGATCCTATACCTGCATATATTCATATAGGTTGTTCTATTTAATTAAAATGGCCAACTACAGAGACAATGGTGTATTTAATGCTATACATTGCCCCAATGTGTCACTAAACTTTATTATCCATAGTTTTCTGGATAATGGGTTTCCAGATAAGGGATACCATACATATATCCTATATATATATATATATATATATATATATATATATATATATATATATATATATATATATATTCATATATGTTGTTATATTTAAATAAAATGACAACTTCAGAGACAACTGAGTAGTTAATGCTATACATTGCCTCAATGTGTCACTAAATACTTTATCACTAAAATGAATTCATAGTTTTCCTTTGTGATATGGACATTTAAAAAACACCATCAAAAGAGAGTAGATTCTGAATTCTGTATGTGTGAAATATACAGAAGAGAGACATTTTATAGATACAAATGCAGAATCAAGTTTGTGCAACGTCAACAATTTACTGCAGATTTTAGTCCCATTTTCCCATGGCAGCTTTCTGAACTTCTCAAATGTGAAGAAACAGCTTTAGCATGTTTTTCTGCCAAGTGTTTATGACAATGAGAAGAGATATTTAACGCAAGCTTTAATGATTTCTGGGGTAATGCACAATGCTATTTTATATTCCAGAAAGGTATAGCAACTGTAAAAGAAGCAGCACCAGTTGATTTTATGTTTGGTGTTCTAATTTGTTTTGCTATTAGCCTTACCCGAATGAGGAAGGAACAGATCCACGTCTGAATTCGGTCTGCTTCCCAACGCAGTGGGCATTACATGCTCAGTGACACAGGTGCGTGCTGGGGGAGGTGGTGGGGGCTGCGAGGGAGGGGAAATGTCAAAAGACTCTTCACCTGGATGTGGATAGAATTTATGTATCTATTTAGATTGCCGTCAATGCTAAGAACCCCCAACAAACACACATACACACTCATTTTATTCTTCTCTGAAGAAGTCAGATGATCTTGTCTGTAATGTTTGAAATATTATAAGAGGATATCCAAAGCGGCTTCTGTAATTGCTTCATGGAAAAATCTCAGCCACTAGTTTCTCTGTAGGTTTTACAACACAGCACATTATGCTCAGCTGTAAATCCCCTGGATGCTAACACCGGGACATGGCTAAGGCAATGCAGCCAGCTAGCACCTGTCATATATAAAATAACCTGGCAAATAATGCAGGTACGTGTAAGGTTTCAAGTGGCAGTTAGGCAGGTTAAAAAAAAAAGGTTGAAAAAAGGTTGAACTTGATGGACGTGTCTCCTTTTTTTCAACATAACGTACAATATTTCATTGGCCATCCTCCCCATTCCTTTATTGTAAGTAACAATACAAGGGGCTCTGTGATGTAACACCTGATATATGTTCCAATGAATCTCTCCTTGGCTTCATCACCATTAGCTATTAAAGGGGTGGTTCACCTTTAAGTAAACTTTTAGTATGTAATAGAATGGCCAATTCTAGCTTTTCCATTGGTTTTCATTATGTATTTTTTATAGTTTTATAATTATATGCCTTTTTCTTCGGACTCTTTCTAGCTTTCAGATGGGTGTCGCTGACCCCATCTAAAAACAAATACTGTAAGGCCACACATTTATTATTACTGCTACATTGTATTGCTCCTATGTCTAGTAAGGTCCTCTCCTATTCCAGTCGCTTATTCAAATCAATGCAAGGTTGATTTGGACCCTAGCTACCATACTGTGTATAATGCAAATTGAAGAGTTGCTGAATACAAAGCTAAATAACTCAAAAACCTTAAATAATAAAAAATGAAAACCAACTGCAAATTGTCTCAGAATAGCACTCTCTTCATCACACTAAGAGTTAACGCAAATGTGAACAACCCCTTTAACTCTCTATATTAATATACTAGATACAAGAACATCCAGCCACATACTCCCTAACTATATATATATATTTTAGCCTATGTGACTACTCATTTAGGTATGGATTGCATAAATATATACATTATTTTTATGTTACAAAATATGTTTGCTCTATTGTTATTAGATGGTGTTGTTGCCCAAGTACAGGAAACACTATGGCCACACAATGTCAAGAAGATATCAATTAAAGTAATAATGCAGCCAGCACTAAGCATTACACAGATCTAAAGCACTTAGGTTGGGGCATAGAAGGTATAGCTTTAAGCTACCTTGGGTAGTGATATCTAATATTATTGCATTCTGGCATTTGTGATTTCTCAATGAGAGGATATAACTTTCTATGAATGTACAGGCCAAGAAATTGGTGCTTGTACAAAAGAAAAAAAAAACAAGATTTTAGAAAGGCCACAGTAGCAAGAGTAAAGAAGAATAAAAATGCAGGCAAAAGAAAAAAATAAGGTGTCAAGCCTCTGCAGTTACAGCTTTTCAATAAATGCTGAATTTACTAATGAAAGAAAAAAAATTGATCTGTGCTGTCAGCTTTCTGATTTCACAAGTACAAATCTCTCAGAGATTTTCACCAGCCTATACAGAATAGAGTTAGACAAGGCGTCTGGTATTCTACCTTATCAATTATCATGAAAGTCAGCATTCTTTATTGTCATTCAAGATTCAGAATGTATGCTATACGGAAACAATTGAAACAAAACTCTTTCCTCAGACAGGATGCCCCGAGACATCAATGTGATGCGTCACTGAACGTGCCTTATAATCAAAAAAAAGGAACGTGATTTAAGTCTACCCAGTGCCTCAGGCTGTGGCACCAACATGATGGTGAACTAGTTCTATATCGATCTGTTGTTTTGATTGTTACTGCTTTTATTTCATCTTTCCTTCAAGTAAAACATGGGTGATATATATTGCAAGGTCCTATCAATGCGGTAGCACAATAGGATTACAGGTAAAGATGGATTTTTATGAGCAATTTACACTGCTGTTCCAAGGCATCTTTGGTAGCAGGAACTGTAAGTATATTATATCTTAAAGGAAAACTATACCCCCAAAATGAACTTAAGCAACAGATAGTTCACATCATATTAAGTGGCATATTAAAGAATCTTGCCAAACTGGTCTATATATTTAAGTAAATATTGCCCTTCTACATCTCTTGCCTTGAGCCACAATTTCATGATGGTCTGTGTGCTGCCTCAGAGATCACCTGACCAGAAATACTGCAGCTCTAAATGTAACAGGAAGAAGTGTTGAAGCAAAAGACAGAACTATGTCTGTTAATTGGCTCATGTGACCAATCAAGTATGGTTTGCTGGTATGTTTGTATGCACAGTGAATCGTACGATTCCCTTATTTTTTAAAATGGCAATTTTCTATTTATGATTACCCAATGGCACATACTACTAGAAAAGTATATTATTATGAAAATGGTTTATTTACATGAAGCAGGGTTTTACATATGAGCTGTTTTATGCAATATCTTTTTATAGAGACCTACATTGTTTGGGGGGTATAGTTTTCCTTTAAGAAAGTCCATGAGCATAATATCTACCTTTGCTGTCTTAAAGGAGAACTAATGCCTAAGAATGGTTTGTCTTGAAATGCTGTATATTACAGTATATCAGTGGTGTAACTAGTCACCAGTTAGTGGTGTATATAGTAACATTCTGCAGTCACCAATTACCCCAAATAGTGCAACGGAATGCTGCCATCATGTGCACCGAACAAACCCCCTCCTGCCCTGACACCCATGATAAGACTACTTATCATGGCTCTGTCGGGCCCAGGTGCGATCAAACTCCCCTGTACTTTGATTCTGACCATGTTAATTATTCAGTCTAGTGCTCTCCACTGATTCTGACCATAGTATCATCTGTCTGTATATTTTCTCTCACATTCAAAAAATATGTGTGTAACTGGATTCTGATTAAACTAAACCCAGTGTTTGTGTCTGTTGAAGAAAATTCAACTTGAAGTTCTACTGGGTAACAAACACATGTGATTAATTTCTGTTGCTTTATATGTTGGCTCTGTATAATAAAGCATATTGACTTATCAAGATCAGTCAGAGCTCATCTCTACATTTAACACACATTTAATGAAACACGTACAGCAATTTTCTGTGTTTGTACCCTAAACGCTAATTGATTTGTTTAATTGTCAGTACTTTATCCGTGTCAGTGTCTACTGTTATTATAAGACAAATAAGAAGTGCTACATCTTAGTAAATAAAAGTTCTCACTAACCAGTTAATGAAAAACTACCACTTGCACTGCCAATAAAAGATTTTTTGGTTATTTATGAAACACACAACTGTTTAAGTATGCAAAAGCTTCTGTTATTTTGCTACATATACCATTTATATATGATTTATATTTGATTTAGAGACTTCTTGCAATACAACATGCTGAACCCCATGTTCCAGGATAATATTGGAAAACTCAGCTTTGACTTGCCAAATAAAATTCGAATATCCATCAGTCTCCTTTTTAAACCTCTGTGATCAAAGTTGGTCTAATTAACTTTAAAAGAATTGTTCCTTCAAGTGGAAAACTGATGGACTTCCTAAAGCGGACGAAAGAACTTTGTTATCTTTTTGATATTGTGTTTAAAAGAGATCGACTTACTCAAAGTTCTGCTCTTGTTACATGTGGAGCTTTGAGCAGAAGTTCTAGCCTCCAGTTAATATTACAGGACTCAGATAAAATATAGTCTGTCTAAAAGTCTAGGCTGGGTATAAACTAACACCAGGTTTTATAAGGCTCAATATTTTTAGATAAATAAAATGGACGAATGTATGTGTGTATATATATATATATATATATATATATATATATGGCTCTCTCTCGATAGATAGATAGATAGATAGATAGATAGATAGATAGATAGATAGATAGATAGATAGATAGATAGATAGATAGATAGATAGATAGATAGATAGATATAGATAGATATAGATATATACTCAACATTGAAACATTTAGGGGCAGATATATCAAAATGTGAGTTTATAGATTAATAAATAAAAACTCATCTACGTTCTATTCATTCCTATGGGAGTTTTAGAATTGTATGTATCAATGGATGAAAGTTAGAATTAGGGATGCACCGAATCCACTTTTTTGGATTCGGCCGAACCCCCGAACCCTTTGTGAAAGATTCGGCCGAATACCGAACTGAGTCCGGAAAACATTTTTTACTTTCTTGTTTTGTGACAAAAAGTCACGTGATTTCCCTCCCCGACCCTAATTCATACCTCCCAACTGTCCCTTTTTCGGAGGGACAGTCCCTCTTTTGACAGCTCAACCCGCAGTCCCTCATTTGTACTGGAAAGTCCCTCTTTTCTATGCACTGAACAGCCAGAAAAAGAAACAAAGTTTCTCACTTAATTGGCTTTTAGCAGAGAGCCCAGAACAGCTAACAGGTGCAAATAAGATACTTTGTAACAATTTTGAAACACAAAAACACAGTTTAGATAAGGAGAAATATTTTCAAACTTTCATAACCAGCCAAATTTTGTAAAACAAACATGGTAATTAGGGGGTGTGGCCACAGAAAGGGGTGTGGCCAAAAAATAGCTGCGCTATGTGCGGAAAATTTTTTTTGTCCCTCTTTTTACTTCCAAAATGTTGGGAGGTATGCTAATTTACATATGCTAATTAGGATTAGGTTCAGTCAGGCAGAAGGATTCGGCCGAATCCGAATTCTGCTGAAAAAGGCCAAATCCTGGATTCGGTGCATCCCTAGTTAGAATTCACCATTAGATAAATATAGTTCTCAAAATCCCATAGGAATGAATAGAACGTCTGAGTTTTTATTTATTAAAGAGGTTGTTCACCTTTCAATTAAATTTTAGTATGATGTGGAGATTGATATTCTAAGAGAATTTGCAATTTGTTTTAATTTTTTTTTATTATTTGTGGTTTTTAAGTTATTTAGCTTTCTATTCAGCAGCTCTCCAGTTTGCAATTACATCAATATGGTTACTAAGATCCAGATTACCCTAGCAACCATGAAGTGATTTGAATAAGAGACTGGAATATGAATAGGAGAGGGCCTGAATAGAAAGAGAAGTAATAAAAAGTAGCAATAACTATTATTTTGTAGCCTTACAGAGCATT
The DNA here is from genome assembly GCA_038501925.1 of Xenopus petersii. Classification (NCBI taxonomy): domain Eukaryota; kingdom Metazoa; phylum Chordata; class Amphibia; order Anura; family Pipidae; genus Xenopus; species Xenopus petersii. The sequence continues at coordinate 88,592,317 of CM076674.1, read as the reverse complement.
TGTTTTAAGATGGGAAAAGTGACTCTCACCTGAAAGCTGGAAAGAGTTTTAAGAAGAATGCAAATAATTTAAAAACTATAAAAAAATAAATATCGACAACCAATTTAAAAGTTGCATAGAATTGGCCATTCTATAAAATACTAAAAGTTAATTTAAAGGAGAACCACCCCTTTAAGCTCTAAACTCACATTTTGATATATCTTCCCCTTAAATTCCTAGAGTGTCAATGCACTGCTCTGCACAATATATAAATCAGGTCACCACTCCCATCAATGAAGAACAGAGGAGATCATGAGGGGTTAAATGGCAGCATGTAAATTAATGCAGTCTGCAGCATGCATCTAAATTATTTTTGCAGTCATGCAACATGTGGATTGTAAACAGTTGAGCTGGTCACCCTATATTATGTACACAATTGCCCAGTATATGGGAGATTGTTGAACTACAGAAAGCCACACATTAGGCATATTTTATAGGTCTCCCTCAAGAGATCAGATATAGCTGGAGAATGTGATGCATTGTGCCTTATAATTTCCAAATAAAATGTAAATATTAAAAAATAACTAAATGTCTGTAGCCTAAAACTTGCAAGGAATATTCTGAGTATCCAAAAATGCAAGTTAGATCCAATTCACTGGCAGTGTTTAACGCTTGTCTGCACTTGGCAAGCTTAATAGGACAGCTTTCCAATTAAAATAGGGACAAATGCACAATCAAGTAAAATTATGTGGAGTGTCCATGGATTAAAATCACTATAACCTGGCCAACAGTTCCTGACACAAAGCATTTGTATTTGCCACAAATGTCTTTATTTGCTTTGACATTTGTATCCGATGCCTGGCGTTTATTAACAGCTTATGGAAAGGACAGATTCCAAATTATTGCTTTTTAAATTGCTCTTTGTTATTTTGGAACCAACCTAAAATTGTATCAAAGGCGAATTCATCCTTCATTGCTAAAATGAAACACTGCCTAGATCCACTATTTTGATTGACAGGATAAATCTACTGAGGCATGGATGTCTGAATGTGGGTGCACAACTAAATTCTTCTTTTTAGCATTTTTTTATGGGGGTACAAACTTTGCTAGACCATCATTATTGTATGTGCTACATGCCACAAACTGTGGGACTGGCTCCCCTTGGGAAACTCTTAACAGTGTCCAAGGGGTTAAGCCTAAATGCTAGTTAAAGTAAGATTTGGGGAGAATACCATTTTTGCTCTCCTAGATGCACATACACAGGTCTAGCTTGATGGTCATTTAGAGGGACATGTTGGTGCGAAATAAATTTGCTATCCTAGATAGTCTTGAAATGGTGGCTCGGTGACTGATATTTTTCTCTAAACTTGTCAGAAGCTTAGTGAGGGCCCTGATCAAAGGCCAGACTTTAGATTGGTGCTTGAAAAGAAGAAATGCCTTAAAATAACATTCAAGGCTATTAATGCATGTGTGGTATATTGAATAACAATTGCTTGTATGTCCTTACATCATATATCATCAATTGTATTTCTTCTCCAATGTGCCAAATAGAATTATAAAACTTTTTTCACTTTTACTTAATTCTTTTTCCCCGTTATTAGGAGGAATCCCCCTTTTTTCATGTCCTTGGTGATATTTCACATCAGAGCTTTGACACAGACAAGGTAAAAGTAGCAAAATTGGATTATGAGTTACTAGAAGGAAAAGCTAAATACAGGAAGAGACAAAGCATAGATAAAGGTATTTATAAAGAATGTTGATGGTAATAATTGAGCAGTATTTAGCCAGAACAAAGAGTATAAATCCCACTTTGTAAATAATATTTGATTCGGTGTGCCTTTGTGCTTGTGGAGATACTCTTTTGGCAAATTCCGGCTTAGGTATCATTGTATCGTTGCCCAATTTAATTTAGATTTTTTTTTATTAAGAATCAAGCAACAGCTGGAACTTTCTAATAAATGAGATTCATTCTTTATGGCAAAACAAATACAGGTATGGGATCCATTATAGGGAAACCTGTTATCCACAAAGCTCTGAATTACGGAAAGGCCATCTCCCATAGACTCCTTTTTAACCAAATTTTCAAAACTAATTTCTCTTTTCTCTGTGATAATAAAACAGTAACGTGTACTTGATCCAAACTAAGATATAATTGATCCTTATTGGAAGCAAAAACAGCCCATTGGGTTTATTTAATGATTAAATTAATTTCTAGTAGACTTAAGGTAGACTTAAGGTATGAAGATCTAAATTACAGGAAGATCGATTATCCGGAAAACTCCAGTTCCCGAACATTCTGGATAACAGGTCCCAAACATTCTGGATAACAGGTCCCATACCTGTACTAAGAATGTTCCTTGATGGCCAGTTGCAGCGCTGTGGCTGGCAGACATTGTGTAATTGGTATACTTATATCTCCATGAAATTGCAATTTGATACATACTCTGAGCTTTGTTACATCTGCTCTGTTTAGGAAATCTCTTTTGTAAACTAATATCTGATGGGAATATATAATCTCCATTTTCTCTATATTTACCTGAAAGCCCCATGTCAATTATTTACTGGTTTAAATTCCTTTCTTTCATGTTATTCTCTTTGTGTTATGGTCAACCTAAAATCACTAAATACACAAATTTTCTTTCTAATGTGGCCTTACACTCATTCCCATTGGACCGCATGGAACTAGTTTGCAGGTATCCATTGACTATGTCAGGGAATCAAGCTCTTCTATAACCATTGCCATCCTAAAATAAAAAGGTTAAACACATAAACACATTTTTGTATCAGCACCTGGATGGGGAACCAGAAGATCATAATCAGATGGAGTCCTGGTAAGAGAAGAACCATGTGGGTGGTTTTCTCTCGCTGAAGTTCGTGCTGGAGGAAAATGGGTGGGTACAGTACTGGTGGCAATGACATCACCTAGACATTACAATGAGACAAGATGGATGGATGCACATAGATCTAAGTCACTGCTCCATAGTATCATTTGCAACCACCTTAACATAAGAATTGTCATTACATTAAAAATTTAGAAAATGTGTCTACCTTGATCTGGTGGTTTCAGTTTTTTTATTTCAGATATGCCATTGTGTGTCCCATTTGACAAACATTGTCCATTTTCACACAGTCTAGAAAACACAGGGAAAATAAAATCAGTGATATGGTTCAGTATCAGTTGTATTATTCATTTTAACAGAGCTCAAGATTAAACTGGTTTCTTGTGTTATAAAACAGAAAAATCCAACACAGCTTATTTCAGTCTATTTGGGTCAAGCCTCCCAAACCTTCAAGTTGGGCTTTCAAGGAGTATCCAACAAAGCAATGGGCTTATATGTAATGAAGGTGGGAAACAGATACCACAAGCACAGAGTGTGTGTTTTAATTAAAGGCACCTTAAGCAGCATTTCTCTGTGCTTGTGGTATCTGTTTCACACCTTCAGTACAATTTGGAATTCTGCTTTGGATGGGAGCAAGGGATACAATATTGAAGAATTGCATAAAAAGGGCTTACACCAGTTTTTACTTTGATTGGCTTATATTCTAGTCAAGGCTCTCGGCCCTAAGTGGGGTAGATACCACACGTTGGGATCCACTGGTCTAGGATCCAAGATATGCAGTTCAGTTTGTATACCCTGATCTGTTCAACACAACAGTGTTTATCTAAAAATAAAAGTTGATCTCAAAGAGGATCTCCACCCAAAAACTCTATTTTTCATAATAATGAAGGGAATCCATTAATTAATATATTTCAATGGTTTTAAAGTTGTTTTTAAATGTAATTGTAATTGAAAGTAGTTTTTATTTACACCTTTCTCTTTTCTTCTGACTCCTGAAAAATTTAAGCAAAGTTTAGTCCTCTTTTAGCTGACCTCTGCTACATTTCTTATGAAGTCAAAATAGAACCAACAGTGCAGTGACTATAGAAAGTCAGGAAAATATTTCTTCAATTACCTCTATAAATAACTTTAAAACCAAAACCACTAAACATTTCAATCTACTGTATATAGGGGTTACATTTTCCTTTATAATAATACCAGTTGGATATTTCCTTTAAGGTGAACTACCATTTTAAAGTTGGCCTTTGAAACAAAGTATGCCCTTTGTCCTTTATCTCGTCAACAATAGTCATGGTATCTTACCTAGGAAAATGCTTAATACTATGGCAGTGAAGAGGCAGCCGTGAGGACATAGGGTGTGATGAAGGGATTTTATATTCACAGTCATCTTCCTCTGCAGAATTTCTCACTTTGTCAGATACAGAATTCACTAACACAGGACATCTGGAAAAAAAATAAAAGAAATTAGTACAAAGCAGAATGTGATTGAATTATTTCCAGCAACCTCTGAAATATTTGTTCAGTAACTTATGATACCATATTGTGTAAAGGGTTAGAAGTCCAACACAACAATGTCTCTTTTTGCTTGACTTTCTACAGAAACAGCATTAGGGAACTTAAAATTCAACCGTCTGTCAATGTCTACTTATATTCCTGGTTTCTCTGGTACAGTCAGTCTCAAGGCAATGGAATTTAGAAAGGCACCCCCGATAACTGTGCACAAGTATCACAGTCTGAGAGAAATAAAAAGTGAGCAAAGCCACAGGAACCAATATGGTAAATGAGAGCGAAAAACAGGGAGAAGAGCTGTGCACTTTTGAATCACTTTTGCAAACGTAAAATTGACTTTATTAAAGCTGGCCATTGACACAAAAATTAAGTCGTATAAATGTTCGTTTTGTGCGATTTTCAGACTGTGTGTGGCTCATCCAGTCATTTTTCGTGCCATGGTGGTAGTTTAGTCTTTCTGATTTTGGTTTGACAATTTCTGTTGGCTAATATGATAATATGTACATGTATTGCCTATCTGACTATATCAATGGGTGACTGTCGCTACTATTTGTCAGAAATATTTTTTTTGTACAATTGCAGTGTGTCTGATTTGTTATTTTTACTACTTTATTTAATCTGAATGGTTGCAACGAATGATCTTCAGTTGGACATAAGTATATATCTGCTCGTCTATGGCCAGCTTAAGTCTCCCCACCATAAAAAGGAGAAACACACCATATGTTGTAGCTGATAAACTAAAGAGAAACAATGGTACTTCTGTTATCTGCAGAACTGTTACATTGATTAATTTAGTTTATGGACATTAAGTCCTTTGGTTTAACAAGTTTTTCAAAAATAATTGAGTAGGGAGATATTAGGATCTATGGGAAAATGTAATCAAATTGTAAGAAGGTTTTTTCCAAAAGACAAAAAATGAGCATTTCACCACTTGATATCAGGACTAATTAGGAACATAAAGTGCAAAAGTACTCAGACCTTTGATCAGTTATATAATTCTACTACATTCAAATGTTATTCTCTGTGAATTTTTTCAAAGAACCAGGCAGCTTTGGTGCAGGTTGTTCGGTTAGACAGAGGGCACCATCATAATGCCACATATAAAAAATTGGAATGAGATAAATGGGACTGAGAGGGCGAATGGACCATTCACTTTTTTTGTCAAGCCACTACAGATTTAATCTGATCACATACACTGCCTTGCAAAAATATTCACCCCCCCTTGACTTTTTACCTAATTTGTTACATTCCAACCTGTAATTTAAATGTTTCTTAATCTTATGTTATGTGATGGATCTGCACAAAATAGTCTAAGTTGGTGAAGTGAAATGAGAAATATTTATATAAAAAGAATTAAAAAAAAAAACTGAAAATTGGCATGCGCATATGTATTCACCCCCTTTGCCATGAAGCCCCTAAAAATCCTGGGGCAACCAATTACCTTCAAAAGTCACATAATTAGTAAAATGAAGTCCACCTGTGTGCAGTCTAGGTGTCACATGATCTGTCCTTATAAATACACCTTTTTTTACATGGTGTCACAACAATGGTACCACAACAAACCTGCAAAAAGAGAGGGCCGCCCACCAAAACTCACAGCCCGGGCAAGGAGGGCATTAATCAATCAGAGAGGCAGCACAGAGACCAAAGGTAACCCTGAAGGAGTTGCAGAGTTCCACAGCAGAGACTGGGGTATCTGTGCATAGGACGACAATAAGCCATACACTCCAAAGAGCTGAGCTTTATGGAAGAGTGGCCAGAAAAAAGCCATTACTTAAAGTTAAAAATAAGTTTTCAAGTTTGCCAAAAGGCATGTGGCGACTCCCCAAATGTATGGAGGAAGGTGCTCTGGCCACCAAGGAAAATGCTATGTCTGGCACAAACCTAACACATCCCATCACCCCAAGAACACAATCACCACAGTGAAACATGGTGGGGCAGCATCATGCTGTGGGAATGTTTTTGAGCAGCAGGGACTGGGAAACTGGTCTGAGTTGAGGGAAAGATGGATTGTGCTAAATACAGGGATATCCTTGAGGAAAATCTGTGTCCATCTGCCTGTGATTTGAGACTGGGATAGAGGTTCACCTTCCAGCAGGACAATGACCCGAAGCATACTGCTAGAGCAACACTCGACTCGTTTAAAGGAGAAGGAAAGCCCCAGGGCGCAAAACCCCTCCCCCCCTCCCCTCCGTTGCCCCCTCCCTCCTCCCCCCTGGCCTACCCCTCCCCCTGGGCAAATGCCCCTAACTTGTTACTCACCCCTCTGCGCAGGTCCTGTCCATGGAGTTCGCAGTCGCCATCTTCTTCCAATGTCACGAAGTTTTCCGATTTCACTTTGTGACATTCGGCGCATGCGCAGTAGAGCTGTACCGGTACCTGTTCCTACTGCGCATGCGCCAGAAAACGCCGGTCAGAGCAGGAAGAAGACGCGCGTGGAAGAAGATGGTGACTGTGAACTCCATGGACAGGACCTGCGCAGAGGGGTGAGTAACAAGTTAGGGGCATTTGCCCAGGGGGAGGGGAAGGCCAGGGGGGAGGAGGGAGGGGGGGCAACGGAGGGGAGGGGGGGGAGAGGTTTTGCGCCCTGGGGCTTTCGTTCTCCTTTAAGGGGAAACATTTAAATTTGTTGGAATGGCCTAGTCAAAGTCCAGACCTCAATCCAAATTTGTGGTCAGACTTGAAGATTGCTGTTCACAAGTGTAAACCATCCAACATGAAGGAGCTGGAGCAGTTTTGCATGGGCAAAAATCCCAGTGGCAAGATGTGGCAAGCTCATAGACTTATCCAAAGTTATAGGCATGTTCTCTAAATGAAATGGTGCAAACTCTTAAACAATCCATTTTAATTTGAGGTTGTGAGGCAACAAAACATGAAAAATACACGAACAGGAGAACGGCACTCCGGTAAAAAACTGGTTTTTATTGCTGGGTACTGTAGAAATACATAGGCCTTAAGCGTTTCGGGAACACCTTCCCTTAATCATAGGCTATGATTAAGGGAAGGTGTTCCTGAAACGTGCAAGGCCTATGTATTTCTACAGTGCCTAGCAATAAAAACCTGTGTTTTACCGGAGTACCGTTCTGTTCGTGTATTTACTGTTGGCAGTGGGGACACTGCGGACTGAGCACCCGGCACCACAGGGAAGCAGCTAAGTGGTGGTGAGTTGAAGCGGTCCTAATTGGTGTTGTGGAGAAAACATGAAAAATGTTAAGGAGGTGAAGGCTTTTGCAAGGCACTGTACATACAGTTAAAGTCATATACCAGACAATTGTTTGACATACAGAATGATGAATCCTTAACATACAGACTACTACCTTTCAAATATTAATAAGTTCTGTTCTCAGCCAAGCATACAAATACATCATTTGGACTTTTTAGGACTGTGTTATCTGTAAAAATATTTGCCATACACAAACAGATATTATCGTGTGAATGAAGGGATATGAACAGAATATTCAAACATGTACAGTGACAGAAACATCCAATATACATGGCATGATAATATCTGTCAAAAATGCTTCATTACAAAAATTTCATTAATGTTCCATATTTCATTAAAGCTATGGATCAGCCATGCATAACATTGCCTTGTATAACAGGGGACACAGAAGAAGCAATTATTTCAGAATACCTATATGAAAGGATTCCTGGATTGTGCTAAAAACCATTAAAGTCAATAAGATGCAGCCTGGTTTTGCAGCTAGATAAAATCTAGGTAGTACATTATGGCCAATGTAATGTCTGAGTGCAAATCTAATGACACCATGAAAATGAAAAGTGAGATGACACATTTATACAACAGCCAAATACGTACTAATATCATTATCCTTTATTTATATAGCACTGACATTCTGCACAACTTAAATATATTATTGATATCAGTCCCTTCCCCCCACACACATACATACATACATACATACATACATACATACATACATACATACAACTTAATTTCATTAGAAGCCTGGAATGCAGGAGAAACCCAGAGTATCCGACAGAGACTCACAGAAATGGAGAGAACATCCATCTAATTTGGGTTCTGGTTAATTCAGAGGGGGGGGGCAGAAAGAAGATAAATGAGGAAAGGCAAACCAATAAAAGTCAGTCTGGTGTCTAAATGGCAGTGATATTGAAAGCAAGAAATAATGTTTTCTTAGCACAGGGACTGAGACTACAATCTCCTGTCTGAAGAATGAAATATTACCTTTAACAAATACAGTATGTATGATTACAAAAGAAATTGTTTCACTGGAAGTACAAATTGGACACTAATGGAAGAAAAACAGCCATTCTATTTCTGGTCTTCCTTAACAGACACAAAAGAGGCCAAAGCAAATAGCAGCTTCTCCCACTGGGTAGAATTCTGAAGGCTGAGAAGTGTGACACAAGATATAGAGGAAAGGCTCACCTTATCATTGATTACTTAAACTGAGTGGGAAGAAAAAATAACACAAATCTAAAACCATTCCCTATGTGAGTAAAAATGTAGTGCCTAGCTACCTGCCTATACATACTGTACATGCTAATTAAAGCAATAACTACGTAAGCAAACAGATCAATTTATTAAGCAAAAAAATTGACAGTTGAAATCCCGAAGAAAATCATGGATAAAATCTGAGTAAAACGGAGTAAAACAAAATACTAGTTATTTGGCATTTTAAGCCTTTTTTTTCTAAATTGTGGATACAACAATCCCCCAAAAAACAAAAAAAAAAAATTAAGCTTCATAAATATAGTCTGTGACACAGTAAATGAGACATAGAGGTATGGTAAGACAATGTCACCAGTTTTGGACTTTCCTGACCACAGGATCAGGATTGCAGTCAGTCTGTCCAGCAGTATTAAAGGAATTGTTCAGTGTAAAAATAAAAACTGGGTAAATAGATAGGCTGTGCAATATAACAAATGTTTCTAATATAGTTAGTTAGCCAAAAATGTAATGTATAAAGGCTGGAGTGATTTCATGTATAACAAGTCAGTCAGATCACTACTTCCTGCTTTTCAACTCTCTTTGTTTACACTGACTGGTTGCCCTGGCTACCAGACAGTAACCAATCAGAGACTTGAGGGGGGGCCACATGGGTCATTTCTGTTGCTTTTGAATCTGAGCTGAATGCTGAGGGTCAATTACAAACTCACTGAACAGAAATGTACCATGTGGCCCCCCTTCAAGTCACTGACTAACTCAGAGTTATAGAGCTGAAAAGCAGGAAGTTGGATTCTGGCTGTTTTATTAGACATCTGTTCACGCCAGCCTTTATATATTACATTTTTGGCTAACTAACTATATTAGAAACATTTTTTATTTTGCACAGCCTATCTATTTACACAGTTTTTATTTTCACACTGAACTATTCCTTTAATCACTGCCCCAAAACTGATAATTTAAGAAAGTATGATTACTGCATAAGTGACTGGTCATTTCATATCAAGCAAAGGAAGGAATTCTAAACATTCATTACAATAACCCTGCCCATTGGGCTTTTTCCCCCAAAATGCCAGAGACCACACAGTAATGTCAAGCAACCAAGACCTAACAAACCAAACAAATGCTCAACAAATAAACAATTATTATGAAAGCTGTACATAAAATATGACATTACTGCAAGTGATTATTAGTACTGATTATTAGGTTTCATACCGAATAACACTATTTCTACACATGTCTAATGAAGATAAATGAACTGGGTTTCAGACTTGTTAGATGACAGCAATATGATGAAAAAAAAAAGCAATTAGTGAAATAGGAGGAAAAACTAAAACGAACAAAATGATTGCTATTTATTGTCAATATTAACCTTAACATTTGTTATACGAGTCATGAGAATTAGTTTTGATAAATTAGATACAATTAGTCCTGACATTTCAATTGCTGCAACTTAACAAATTGCACTGGCTAAATGGATATCAAGAAAACACATCTAGTATACAGTTATTATTCCAATAGATTTTTTTTTTTAAATTCCAAATAGACTGTTTAATGGCTTTAAAAGGCCCTGAAAAAAAGAAAAGAAAAAGCTACATTCGAAACTATACCCTTAAACATTGTAGGTCTTTAGGATATATTGATAAAACAGCCTATATGAAAAACATACGTCTTCATCTAAATATACCCTTTGCATTAAAAAATATACTTGTTGATAGTGTGTGCCATTGGATAATTCTAAATAACAGAAAAATTGCAATTTTAAGCACCAAGGGCGAATTTGGTAAGGATTTAATTGCAAGCGTCATTGTGATACTCGCATCAAAAAGAACTCCAATAAAAGGAATATTTTGAGGTTAATGCAGCTTTAGTGATTTTCAATAGTCTTTCGTTTAACTTCTTTCAATTCCACTATAATTGCTCTGGGTTTAAAATAAGTATTTACTAGACTATGGAATCGTGTTTACTTGTTTTATTAGCTCATGGTCCCTTTATTATAGCAGAAATCTTGATGTATGCAGTATTTGAGATGTAAATCTTCAGCATACTGTATATCTTTCTATAATACACAAAAGCCATGAATATCTTGTAAATGATAACCTTATAAACAGTGTCTAGTGATGTCATCAGTTATAAACGGTGAGTAGTGATGTTATTTTTGTCACATGACTCACTAAAACTTTTTTGGAAAATAGGATATTAGAAGTAACCTCGGAGTTCCATGATCTATATTAAAGCACTTGGCCTTCGGCCTCGTGTTTTTATATGGTCATGGAACTCCTTACTTATAATATCCTTATATTTTACAACAGGGGGTACTTTATTCACTACATAAGTTGCACCTGTGCTAAAGCAACATATCAGAACTTTATACTGATGATTTAAACATTCTGTAAACCATGATATTTAAGTCCATGGCGGAAATAGGGGATGGGCAGAAGATGACCTATGTGCCTATGGCACAATGGTTTGGTAACACTAGGCAAGTACCTCTCCTGTCCATCAACCCTCTTCCAGCCTTTCTCTATGTCTAACTGCAGGCTGCTGAAGAAGAACAATCAACACTGTGTGGTTGGTGGTGGCAAACAGGAATTTGCTTTGGGTTTCTTTGATGCTCGGCCCAGCACAGATTTAGCCATTAGGACAGCTGTTTCGTTGCAATAAACAAATGATACCCTGTTGCACGACTTGGTCTTATGGTGGACAAGAGCAGCAGATTAGGGGGGTTCCACTGAAAGGCCAGTTTAGTTGGCAAATAAGGTGAATGCTTTTTTGCTATGTTGTAACAGACAAACTCTTTGCATATAGGCACACTGGTGCCTTAAAAATCTAAATTTATGTCCAAATAAATTAGTCCTATAAAAATTCAGCTTGCAAGTCTAGACTGGTTAATGTTATATTATATTCACTCTGCGCATGTGGAAACTAAGATGTGCCTGTAAACCACTAAACTGCTATCTAAACCATGTACTGTGCTAACACACAGAACAATTCTATTCTTGGCAACACCCACAGCACTTCCACTTATAAAGCTCTGGATTTTAAAGGTACATTTGCATAAATTAATTTTATTCGGTGCCATGGGGCACACATAGTTGTATCAGGGCTGACTGTGATTGCATTCAGTGCCAACTTGCAGGTATAAACATTTGCTAGACTAACTAGAAAACAAAATAAAGACAGAAAATATCAGCTGTATGTATGCTGAAATCCATTTTATTACAAGCTTGCATAATAAATTGAAAATACAGCTGTTGGTTGCAGATAAATTCTGTTTCATTGGAGCTAGCTAATTAACTGCATGACTGTTTCTCCTTGTTTTCCCTTCGATTAAAATGCTGGAAAAAGTCTCGCAACAACCTAAACAGCAGAACCAGAAAAATAATATTAACTGGGAAAATAATAGTTCACTGGGGAACTCTGCTAAACACCCAATACATGCTCATTCAAGGATGCAAACTATTACTCAGAGCACTACATACATATTATAAAAACCTTTACTAATAACTTTTTACAATAAACTAATGCAATCTCATGTGTTACAATTACAGATTTTGCAGAATTTTGAGAGTAAACAAATATTCACACAATACTAGTTTGCTGAATTTAAACCTTCAAATTCAATACCTAATATTTGTCACTCCCCCCAACTATACAGGTTTATTTTAAATGGGTAACATTTTAAGACTTAGAATTTATAATTATTTTACAATTAACAACATAAATAAATCTGGATAGAATGCATAACTATCTAAAGTACAATGGTTTAAAGAGAAAATTGTCTCTGCAAAATGTATGTCACTCTGTTTAGCCTCCTGTAGAGGGAGCAAAAGCACACGTGAACATGTATTAAAAAAAAGTCAGCAAGAGAATATATTTTCTACTTACTATGAACATTTTATAGGGGCTGTAAATCCAAATGAAACAAACGTATTGCTATACAACTTTGCAGTGTATACCTTTTTTGGGAATTATGATTAAATGTAATTTATAAGTTTAATTTCTATTAAAAGAAGTGTGCCAGGCATTGTTGGAAAAGGAGTCTTGGGTATAAATCCCCTTAATATAGGTATCCTTCTACAGGCTTAAGAATTCCCCATCTCTTTATTATAAAATTAAACAAATTGCAGTCACACAAATGCAGAAGATTGGTTAAAAAAAATGATCACATTTAGCGGATTATTTATGAAAGGTCGAGTTGATTTTTTTTATCCAAAAAATTCAAGTTTTTGAAGGTATTTTCCCCAAAAAAACTTGAATTTTTTGGTTAAAAAATTTATTTTTTCTGTTTGTTTGTTTTTTTTAAAATTCACATTTTTTGGAGATTTATTATACCCCGACCCTGGTTGAATCTGAAGATACTCCAGCTAAAACCTGTCAAGGTCATGTAGGAGTCAATGGCAGAGGTCCATTGAACCATTTGAAGATGTTTGTAGCCTTCATTATGTTTGTATTTTTTTTTTCTGTGGTTTTTTCTTGAAAATAGGGATGCACTGAATCCAGAATTCGGTTCAGGATTCGGACAGGATTTGGCCTTTTTAAGCAGGATTCGGCCAAATCCTTCTGCCCGGCTGAACCAAATCCGAATTTGCATATGCTAATTAGGGGCAGGGAGGGGAATCGCGTGACTTTTTGTGACAAACAAGGAAGTAAAAAATGTTTTCCCCCTTCCGACCCCTAATTTGTATATGCAAATTAGGATTCGTTCGGTTTTCAGCCGAATATTGCGCAAAGGATTTGAGCTTTCGGCCGATTCCTAAATAGTGGATTTGGTGCATCCCTACTTGAAAACTCTATTAATTCCAGTGATTCTAGTTTCTTTTTGCAGAAAACTCAATTAACTTTTCTGGTTCTTTGGAAAACATTTGAGTAGTGAGTTCATTCGAGGTATAAAAAAACCTCACAAAATCAACTTTTGATAAATAACCCCCTTAATATTAATTATGTATTGACTGAGTTATACACGGCATCTTTTTTTTTTACTACGCTAAGGATTCCTAAACTGTGTGGCACAAATCACTGCACAACGGGTTTAAATGCAAGATCTGTTAAGATTTGCTGCTATTGGTGTATTTATTGTACCCAGAACTCCATTGGATTACATATATTGAAGCAAAGGATTAAAGTGAGAGGGCCCCCCATAAAGCTTCATGCCTGCCATTTTACAATGAGGTCCCAAAAAAGGCTATCTAAACCAACAGTGGCATTTTTACTGTTGGTCTAGTACAACCAAGACAGGTGCTTCAAGTACTGAATCATTTTTTTAAGCTAAATTAATTTATTGATCAATTTATGAATGCATGTGTATATATACACACAAACACATATATCTATATCTATATATATATATATATATATATCTATCTATCTTTATATATCTATCTATATATATATATCTATATATATATATATATATATATCTATATATATATCTATCTATATCTATATATCTATATATCTATCTATATATCTATCTATATATCTATCTATATATCTATATATATATATCTATATCTATATATTTATATCTATATCTATATCTATATATATATATATATATATATAAAATATATAATGTTAATTATGGCTTTTTAAGTAGACTACGCTATGCATTTATGGCACAGAACACTGCACTGATTTTATTACATTTTTAATAAATGTTTTTGTAGCTACCACTAGAGGGAACTCCATTCACCTTTTCGCTTACAGACTTTCTTCTATTAATAGGAAATAGAAACCCCTACGCTGTTGACTGCAGTTAATTTTATGTTGTCCCAGGAGGACTATTTGAAAAATAGAACATATTTTTATCTTACACGTTATTCAATTGATAACTAGGATTAGATTTATTATGGAGTTGGTTATAGTAACTCTTCTTCTTAATCTTCTTCTTCTCTTATAGTTACAAGAGTCATACCGACTGTTTAGTTATGACTTTGTGTATATGTTAGGAAGAAAGTGCTTTATGGAAGGGAATTTCGACGCAGCCATAAGTTAAAATATATTTAGCCCTGCATATGGAAAATTTCACAAGATTTCCCCCATTTCTGAACAGGTATAACCTTACTGATTTAAATAGGACACTTGTAATTTTGTGGATGGCCTGCAGGTTGGATTAGCTGGTGGAGAGGTGAGAGCTCTACAAAGCCTAAAAGCAATGTATCCATCTTAAAAGATGCCAGCAGGAAAACCATTTATATCTCCAACTATCTCATTGCTCTCCCACTCATGCCCTCTTATCCATTGTGAGAAGTTTATAGAAATATATGCAGACCATCCTTTGTACTACTGCAGCATTTATTCTGTAAATGTATATTTCATTACATTTCCTGTTCACTAGGCGCCAAGGCTAACATGTTAAAATTCTTTGACATATCATGTTGCTTTAAATAATAATACGTATCAAAATAAAGCACATACATTAAATATAAATGGTTTTAAAAAGGTGTACAGGAGTTAACAATGCCTTTCACAGTATGCAGATTTCTATCTCTGCTGTGGTAGAAGTTACCATTCGGTAAATGGGGGAAAATAATAGCCGGAAAAGATAGCAATATGCAAAGCTAAATATATATTCCACACATTCTATGGCTTTCATTTACTAAACTTTAAGGAGAGTGAATAAAGGAAATGCATTTACAACCTGACAAATAACACATTTCAGAAACAAAAAAAGGCAGTTTGCCTTTCAAACAGTGTAACACAAATGATAAATTGTTTATGCTAATGCTTTCTACTAAATTTTAGAAATTAATTGGTATAATTTTCCTCCCTCTTTTCTTAAGTTCTTAAGTGAGGTTGTCAAATTTAATTGCTACAAGTTAGGTACTACTTTAAAGAAGACTTTAGTAAGCTTAGGGAGCATGCTCAGCAGGGACGGAATGAACTAATGTATCAAGGTCTAACAGTTTAGAAAGTAAGAGATTCTGCTTATTAAACTGATCCAAAGAAAACAAAGCAAATGAATGTTTTAGAACACCACTAAAAAAAATGTATGGGAAAGCAAGTTATTTATATCATATGTTTTGTGAAGGTGAACTGCCCATGTAAAGGATAAGGAATTGACATGCACAAATCAGACTAAAATTGACGTGTGAAGTATTGTATGTATTGAAGTGTCTTTATATCTCCAGTACATAACCCAAATTATGCCTCAAAATCTCCAAGGTTCCTTCCTCTGTTCATGCCTCAATCTGTCTTATTGGTCACAGAAAGACAGATGGGTCCTTCCTCCCAAAAATAGAAGTCTTTCACAAGTCAAGCTTCCATTTGTCTGACATTTCATGTATCTCTGCTAAAATGTATTAGCAAAAGTGATGAGGCAAATGGAATCTTGTTTATTGTTGGTTTAGGATCTAAAAATCAGAAGAAGGAAGTCAATTTTCACCAACCTGAAAAAATGATGCCAGAATTTGTATGAATTTATCTACTGATTGATTAAAATGAGGTCTGAGTTTTCTTATTATTTATTCAGGTCCCAGATATCACTAATTTCACTGTGAAATAAAATGTATTTGATGAGCTCCAGGAAGAAGTGTTGTTCATCACTAGTGATGGGCAAATTTATTCGGCAGGTGCGAATTTGCGGCAAATGGAAAAGAAACTATTTCCCTGTAATATTTTATATTTTATAAAACCTTCAGAACTGTACAATTCCATTCACTATTTTATTCAGCTGGCAAGTCACCTTGAGATAACTGCAGTATAAATGAATGCATACTGAGCTTTGTCAATGTAAATATTCTCAGTTTTAACCAAATGCACTTATTATGCCCATATTTAGGCTTTCATATTTATACCCAGTTAAGGCTCCTATATGAGTGAGCATTAGTCAAGATCATTTTATTTTATATTTGTATGCTTATCAAAACAAAATACAACAATATATAGGAAAGCTACTGTCAGCAAATCCACCTTCTTCTGCACTCTTAAGCTTTACATTACATTTAATGCATTGTGCCCGTTAACTTTGTTTTAATTGCATAAATATAACTGTAAGCATTGCAGCTTCAAGCAGCTACAGTATATACTCCAGTGTATACACTCCAATACATTTTTCTTTGAAATGAGAGTTGGAATGAAAACAAAGAACCCATGCTTCAACCTATTTTAGTGTTGGTTATTCAGAATTTGAGTAGACTAGCAATCAACTTCCCCCTTTTAAAAAAATAAATAAATATATATATATATATATTATTTGGGGGAGGGACCTGTCCTCCACTGCTTTGCTGGGAAACGCTGCACTTCTGGCAGGGTTCATTCATAGTAAGTATGTAGATATACAACGAGCCTACGTCCATGTCCTGGCATGGATCCTACAACACAGCACTAGTCTGGCAAAGTTCTCACATTTTTTTCTTGTTACATGCCACTTTTAGCCATTTACTAATCCCCAGTTACAGCTGAACAGAAGCAGCCTTGAAAGGAAGGGTTCCTTTAATAGTTCACTAACTTAGGCACAAACAAAAATGTAAACAACATTCCTGCTGCTATCCTATAGAAAATGCCTCCTACATTAAAAAGTCAGCTATTCTAAGAGCAGCATGAGAAAAAGGAATTAAAACAGCATTAGGCTGGGCTCAAACCTGCTTAAAGCAAGCGGAATAAAAATTCAGGTGTCAGATCTCTACTTGTATTGCAATGTTACTATCTGCAGTAAAATTCAATAATCTTACATATACCAGGAATAATATATTAAAACAACATCATATTTAAAGAAAATATTCAGGGATATTTAAATAACTACAGGAAACTTACCATATGTAATCCTAAAATTAAAGGGGTTATTCACCTCAAATAAACTTTTAGCATTGATTTGAATGAGACACTGGAATCCACAGACTGCCAGTCTGGCCATACTTAAAGTTAACTTAAAGGTGAACTACCCCTTTAAACATGTAGTACCAACCAACATATATAAAAAAAATAATCCTTGTAATTGTTGAAGTAATAATGTACATGATAACAGCTAAAACACCCCTAGAGACAAAAAGAACATGACATTTTCTGCTATCTTAAGTTCACTCATCACCACATTTATTCCAATAAATGTAATTGAATCAGGGGACTCAAATAAAGGTATAACCAGACATGTACCTCATTTAAATGACTAGTTTTCATTATAGGAAAATATTCACATTATTGAGTCATGCATGGAGAAACAGTTTGGGGTCCTAACCCATAGATGAACAATTACTGCCTTAATATCTACATCCTGTCATCAACAACATAATTTAATGCAAAGTATTTATACAAACAAATAATGGATAAAATAAATAACAAACCAAAAATAAGAATTAACAAATGTACCGGTAATAGAATATTTAAGGTTCTGGATTCTTATATTACATATATTTTACAAATTTCAAAGTATCCATTTAAACTGAACCAAAAACAATACATTTTACATTATATGTTACACATTTTGGCTGGAAACAAAGTCTGCAATACTAGGCAATGTAGGTTTCTTGAAATTGTATATACCCAATTCTTCTCACCAAGGGACTTTCTGAATCTTGTAACAGCTTGTCTACACTTATAGCACTGCACCTACAGAGGCTACAGAGCCTAACACCATAACATTGCTATCAAAAGCATGTATCTAATATGTGCAATATCTATGCTGACAGTAATGCCATGGGGGGAGGGGGGTATGGCCACTTTTGACATAGCCAGTCTAAGCTTAAATATTTACTTGAAGAGAACAGATAACTTCTTACTTAACAGTGGGATGGATAGTAATTGTTGGAGGTGGAGGAGGTGAAAGCCGGGGTGGCACATCGTATTCTTCATTTCCCGAAAGACCATTATAAACCTTAAAAAAACAAAAATATTTTACTTCAGGATAATCATGTATCTATAATGTCAGTTTAAAAAGCAGAGATGATTTAGGGGCATATGTATTATGCTGTGTAAAATTAAATTCATCGTAAAAAACAGCGTAAAAATCTGCGTAAAATAAATGGAGAATTTATCAAGGTGTGTGTAATTTTATGCCATGCAAATGCCAGATTTGGCGCCATTATATTACATTGCTTCCAGCGGAAGTCATTCTTAGGGGCCTATTTATCATGTTGTGTATAAAATGGAGTGAAGCATTACCGGTGATGATGTCCAGAGCAACCAATCAGCAATTAAGAGTTCCACAGTTAGAAAAAAAAAAAGCAAAGATCCGATTGCTTTGAGCAACATCAGCTGTAATGTTTCACTCCAATTTTTACACAGCGAAGTCTGGCAATGTGTTGTGTATTATCCCGCTGTTTTCTTACACAGCATAATAAATAAGCCTCTACTAATTCTCTGTGCAGCTTAACATTACTGTTAATCGTGTAAAAACATACATATAAATAAGTGTAGCAGTTGTGAAGCCACAAATAAAAATTAGCATAGAAAAGCTGTAAGAATAGAAAACGTGAATAGAAACCAGCGTAGATGGTAAAAGTTTGTTAGAAACCTACATAGTTTGCACAATTACACTGGTTTCTATGCAAGTTATGCTTGTTCCTACTGACTTTAACAGAGGTTTAGGATTTTTGTGTGAATTCTGGTGCAAATATCTTATTATAAAATTCTATCCTGGGTAAACTTTGATACTGTCCATCTGGAGCCTCATGGGTTGGATGCAGCCTTCTAGGAGGTACTTATGGCCCTCAGACTGCTAAAGAGCACCCCTGGATGACATTATTTTATTATAATCTGGCCCCTGAACATGTAGCAGTTAATAATTTCCCCACTAAATGGAAACAGTTGGACATTGATGTTCTATATATGAACACTGATAAATTGAAAGTAATTATTTTAGTCTTCCAGTGCAAACTACTCCAAAGCAAATCAGATACTTAGACATATCATGTA
Source organism: Xenopus petersii (assembly GCA_038501925.1). Lineage (NCBI taxonomy): Eukaryota > Metazoa > Chordata > Amphibia > Anura > Pipidae > Xenopus > Xenopus petersii. The sequence continues at coordinate 88,572,706 of CM076674.1, read as the reverse complement.
TCATATCAATAGTGGTGAGAGTGTGCTGTACATTCAATTAGAGCAAATCTCAAGAGACTCACCTGCTCAGCTGTATCCCTAGAAATTATTTTCCACTGCAGTGTGAACTTTATTTATATGTAGACTGGAAAGGGTTCCATAAAAATGTAGAAATTTCTTACCCTAAGAGTTTCTAATGGTGATTCACGACGTTTATGATGTTTATGACGCATAAATCCAGCTTCAGTACTCATTCGACTGTGCCTTCCATTTAAAACTGAGCTAGAAAGTACACCGAGTTTTGGTGAACCATCATGTGTTACACGACATACACTAGACGGATGGCCACCAGAAAGATCTCTTGTGCACCAGGCTTCATGTGGTGTAGACTGGTCTCTACAAGGCACATTATCTGCATGATGTAAATGTCTACATGTCCTGCTGTCAGGTGGAATTGGGGGTGGTCTTTCTGGGGGTGGAGGAGGCTCCCTTAACAGAGGTGGTGGTGCTGGAAGTGGTTTATCTTGTTTTCGGACCATACATGGAGATGACTAAGGAAACAAAGAAAATGATTTGATGCTGTTTTAGTCCTTAGCAAAAGAAAAAAATGGCTCTTAAAGGAATTGTTCAGCATAAAAATAAAAACTGGGTAAATAGATAGGCTGTGCAAAATAAATATGTTTCTAATATAGTTAGCCAAAAATGTAATGGATAAAGGCTGGAGTGACTGGATGTCTAACATAATAGCCAGAACACTACTTCCTGCTTTGCAGCTCTCTTGGTTTCCACTGATTGGTTACCAGGCAATAGCCAATAAGAGACTTGAGGGGGGCCACATGGGGCAGAACTGTTGCTTTTGAATCTGAGCTGCATGTTGGGGATCAATTGCAAACTCACTGAACACTTGAGTCCCATGTGGGCCCCCCTTCACGTTGTGGACTGAAAATGCAGGAAGTTGGGTTCTGTTCTGTTTTCTATGAATTCTATGGAAAGCTGAATTCATCAAGAGGTACCAATAAGTAAGGCATCACTGGAGACTACAATTGACTATGAGTTTATTCCCTGAGGCAACGCTTTTCTGTAGAAATAAATTACATGGTTCATCCCTCACACACACATGCCATTATAAATACCTCATTAATGATTTTCACAATGGGCAGATTGGCATCATATATAAGGAGATACACAGCTTTTGCTAGGTGTGCTTGCCTAGTCAAGATTCTTGTCTGTAATAGAACAGCTGTGTTTCTCCTTATCTGCCTTAGATTCCTTCACCTGTGATACTGACATAAAAGTCTATGGAAGAAATCTGCTCAAATGTATCGTGTTAGTCAACTGTAGCAATGCCATTTGCAACGGATTTTTGCAGACATACTTAAAAGTCTTTAGCTCTGCTGTTCATTACCAGATAAAGGTAATACTGATAAATGGTATCTACATTTTTTAAGTGATTAAGTCTCTTGAATTAAATTCTGTTTTAATGTACATTACTTTCATTACATTTATAGGTTTATCTTCTAATGCTTCAAAGCATATATTTCCACATTCCTTAAAATGACATATAAATGGCTAAAAATTTACCTTTGGTGACCCAGTAGGACTAGCGCATGGTGAGCGAGCTAAGCCCTTCTGAATCAAATCCAATCGTGGAGGCACTGGTGGAAGATTAAGATGGGGTATCTGCAGTGGTTCAGGGGGTGTTTTTCTCCTTTGTGAGAGTGGAGAAGACCCTGGCGACGTCACTGGTGAGTTCTGTCGTTCATTCATCTTAAAAAGGAAATGATCATTTTAACAGCAGCATTAAAAATGCTCCAGCATCTACAATAAAGTCTTGTTCAACGTAGTAAAAATGGTCTCTCCCTCTATTTCTCAAAGAATTAATTCTCTCGAATAGGTTTATGCACTAAAGAACATAACCAATCAGCAGTTAGCTTTTTCTGGTCACATGTTTAAATGCAAAAACATTTAAGAGAAATAAATCTACCCTGATTTTTACATGTTAACTCCTGAATGTATTCTGTACTAAACAGAAAAAAGAGCTATAAAGAGCACAGGTGTTCCAGTGAATTGCATGGTTGCTTATATAACCAAATGCGAACATGCAAACTTTTAAATAAAGAAAAGTGCTGGGTTTTTTTTAAACTCCAGATTCCTCCGGCGAAGTGGGTGGTGAAATCCGCATTCAATAGGAAAAAAAGACAGAGTCAAGCATCAAGTGAGGCAATGTCAAACTGTCTAAAGGTGAAAATGTTGGGTTACCTTTCTCAGAGCAGCTAGTCGATTCATTATCAAGCATTCTTCTCTCAAATCATCATCATCAAAGTCCAACATAGGAGTACACAGACTGTCACCACTAAAACTAAAACACCGGCTTTCATCTCTGGGATCGAAAGGATCAACTATTATCGGCTCCGTACCTTTAATCTCACAGCGACAAAAAGGACAGCCCTGGCCATCAGACTCCTGTGCAAGAAAAATATTTTTATGTGAGAAAGATTTCACCTGCAAACACACTTTTATTCCTTCGATAAGATAATAACAAATTAAAGTATTCAGTGAATCATTAAATACACAGTAAATATAATGCTTCGAGTGGTTCTGCAAAACAGTTTGATATTTCCTCAGAACAGCTGGTGTTGTCTAATCTATGAATGAATACAGGTCATACATACACTGAGTCAGGCACCAATGTTTTAAAAGTATTTCAAAAAGGATCAGAGAGATTGATACTTGGTCCAGTTAGTTTGAAGGGTTACCTTCTAAAAGTATCTCAGTTAGAATAATACCCACAAATCACTTTGAAAGAAACTTTCCAGTATAGCAGACAAAGTGATTTGTCCTGAGAGGCATTATAAGTGTAGTCACACTCTACAGACTTGACAAACTCTACTAGTCTTAAGCTGACCATAGACACAAAGATTTGATCGTACGAATCGAGGATTCCTACAATTTTCGGACCGTGTCTGGAGAGTCCCGACATTTTTCGTCCGGCGGAGATCGGTCGTTTGGTCGATCGGATAGGTTAAAATATTTCTGTCGGCTGCCGATAATATCTCTGCATGTATTGCCGATCGTACGATTTTCAGAGGGAGACTGTCACCAGCTTTGTCGGACATAACTTTCACATGTTCGCTGCCAGGGGCAGAACATCGGCTGATCTGTTCTTTTGTACTTTATTTGATCGGAATGGTTAATGGCAGGTCGGGAGATGGGGAAGTCCGATCGTACGTTGATTCGTATGATCAGATCTTTGCATCTGTGGCCAGCTTTAGACTCACAGTAAAATAGTGCTGACAGTTAAGCTGGCCATAGATGTTGAGTTTTTAAAAGATCTAATCGTCATCGTGAGACCACGATTATCTCGGAACGATCGTAAGAATTGTCCATCAACTAAAAAGACAGATTTGCCAGGAAAATAAAGGGTAGCTGCCTGCTTGGCCCTGCAAACATAGATAGATTGCACTAGGGCCGACAAAGATTTTTTAACCTGGCCGATAAATTTCCTGACAGATGTCGGCCGAAAAATCGTAAAATGTTTGATCGTTCGAATCCCACTAACCGCACGATCATTTCGGAGGATTGGTCGGACTTCGCTAAAATCGGTCGTTCGGCAAGAGAAATCTTTGCGTCTATGGGGACATTTACAGTGGTCTATTAAGCAGATCCAAGAAAATTGCTGCCTTTGCTTGCCCTGGGATATTGACAGTTGACAGATTCCCTTAAAACCCCAGTAACTAATCGAATTAACAAAATGAAGGCATTATACGGCAGAATTGTTTTCTGAATCAGGTAATTTTTTTTTTAATTTTAAACTTGAATTTTTCAAGATTTATTTTACCACGGCTCTGGAAATATCTTGAATCTAAAATGCACCTAAAACCTGTCGAGGTGATGTAGGAGTCAATGGCAGAGGTCCCTTGAACCATTTGAAGATGTTAATGTGATGTTTTTTACAATCTAGTTTTTTCTTAAATTAGAAACCATTCAAGTTGTGAGTTCATTCAAGTTCATACGAGGTCTAAAAAAGCTCACATAAACTCTAAAATTTGACCTTTGAAAAATAACCCCCTAAAATGTTATATTAGTTGATCGAGCACCTACAGATAAACTATTTCTTAGCAACACACATCTTTTGTTTATTTGAGAGTGGCTTTCAATATACAGTGTCAATGAATGGCATCTGACTCCTTTTATCTTAGTGTGTTAGAACTAAACCCATTATATTGTACACAGTTTATCTGCTATCTCCTCTGTAATCATGTGCCTTTTTTCATATTTATATAGACTATTGCAGTGTTTCTTAAGCAAATATGTCATTTTTACCAGTGCCACATAAAAGCACATTAGATTTCAATGCATATGAAAAAAAAAATTGTTTTTGGTGTTTCAGTTCCTTTAGATGTAAGATTACAGGCTGTCATGTGTAAATTCAAATTCACATCTGTTTCTAGTAATTAGTAGTTGATACCAAGCACAGTCACTGGCAGGATTTACATGCAGCATGATACAGAATAGTCTTGTTTCCTCACCAACATAAAGTACTATAAAATTCTGATTCACAGATTTCTTGTAAAACAATGCTCCAACATCTGGTTTATCTAACAGTTCACAAACTGGACTAAATGTAACAGCATTATAATAAATTTATGTTGATTCCTTTCATATACCTGCAGGGCTGGAACGAGGGCTAGACAAGAGTAGGCACCTGCATGGCCTTTAAAAGCTTTTTAATTTTTATAAACCGCCTGTTCCAATTCCCTCTTGCCCGTGATTCGTACTGTGGCCAGAAACACTCCCCACTTCCCTCTTGGTAACAGCTGGCACAGATGCATATTTGTGGGCAATATCTTGGCTTCTGCTTGCACAGGTAAACAGATGAAATGGGGCAATATGATGGATTTTTGGCTGCTGCTGGCACAGATACATATTTGGGGGTAATATGGTAGATTTTTGGCTGCTGCTGGCATAGGTACATATTTGGAGACAATATGATGGAATTTTGATTCTCGCTGGCACAAGTACATATTTGGGGGCAATAGTGTGGATTTTTTGGCTGCTGCTGGCACAGGTACAGATTGGGGGCAATATGAGGGACTGGCTGCTGCTGGCTCAGGTATATGGGGAAATATGGTGTCTGCTGGCACAGGTACACAGATGTTTGGTGCAATGTGATGGATATTTGGATCCTGCTGGCACGGGTACAAATTAGGGGCCATATGATGGATTTTTTTGACTGCCGCTGGCATAGGTACAGATTGGGGGTAACAATATGGTGTCTGCTGGCACAGGTACACAGATGTTTGGGGCAATGTGATGGATATTTGGCTTATGCTGGCACAGGTACAGATTGGGGGCAATATAATAGGTGCTGGCACAAGTACATGAGGCATTAGGAATGGTAAGGTGGGAAATGGTAATGCAGGACCGGGTGGGGGTGGGTCCTGGGGCACCCTAGGCAACGGCTTCAATCAGTGCCCCACTGATTGAAGCCGTTGCTTAGGGTGCCAAAATACCTTGGCCCGGCCATGTATACATGCATGTTCTCTTCTTTACATTAAGTAGCGATTGGTGTTTAGGGCGATGGGATAAAGTATATATCCTATTCTGCATACTTGACAATTGAAATCCCGGTACAGTCATTGCACTGCAGCATAGCAGTAAAGAGTAACTGAAGTTTATCGGAGCACGAGTCATATGACTGGGGGCGCCTGGGAAACTGACAATATGTCTAACCCCATGTCAGATTTCAAAATTAAATATTAAAAAGCCAGTTGAAAGACGGCTTTCAATGCAGAATTCTGCTAGAGCAGCGCTATTAACGGATGCATTCTGTAAAAAACTTGTTTTGCCATGACAGAATCCCTTTAAGATAGCAGATGGGGAAACACGTTTACCTAACAGGAAATGAGCATGTAGTACTACACCTTAAGGACCCCCTAAAAAAGTACATAGCTATGCGTATTTAGTGCAATTATTTAGGGTACAACTTCAAAGGATATTTCATTCTCAAATTAACAGAGTGAGCTCTAGAGATGCAAATCATTCCACAATCTATTTAGTATTCTATCATGCACCTACAGATTTCCTTGTCCATTTTTTAGGTCAGGAATAAATAGCGATATGAACTTTTGCTGGGGCATGACTAAACTCATTAGTTCAGCAGTCTAACACTCGCAACAGACAAGCACGGACAACTGACATGACACGGTCTCATCTTCATTAATTACACAAATTTATACTGGCTAGCAATTTTGATTAATGACTAAGAAATACAGAACTAAGTATGTTCCTCAGAAAATGTCATCATTTGGTCTGCCATCCACATACAATGTACAAAGGCAACTTTAACATGTATTTATTTTGTTCCATCACTTTTATAAAGGGCTTCTTTGACACACACTCTACTGATTGGATGGATGTAGGCTGGTTGATAATGGGATGAGGTGATGACTGGCACTTATGTGCAGCAGAATATTACAGGCTAAGATAGCCCTTTTATGCATTTGTTATAAAAAAAAATGATTATTCAAAAGCTACAGCAGGTATGTGATCAATTATCCAGAAACCAGTTATCCAGAAAGCTCTGAATTATGGAAGGCCATCTCCCTTTATCTTGTGGAGTAAAATAAGTGCATTTTCTTTTATATAAATAACTTGGATGTTGTCACCAGTTTATTTATCATTTGCCAGTTAGGACAGTCTCCAACTACTTTACAATTTAACCAAAAATGATAGCTGCTGTGCACTTAGGTGACACTGTTGTGCATACAATTATAATAGTTTGGGAGGCATCAATAGGCTAGGAAATCTGATCAGCATGCTTCTGTGTCAAGAATGGCTATTTTTTTGTTAAGATGTAAGCGTCACTGGAAAAAAAATACATATTATGTAAGTATTATTGTTATTAATGTGCTTGCTATGAGTGGCCTGATCTGCATCCTGTCTTTTTTTTTTGTTCACAGAATTATATAAATCCTATGCTAGTGCAAAAATACACACAGTTTAGTAATTGACTATACCTGCCACGATGTTAAACAGGAAGTACACATCAGGTGTCCACAAGGTTCAATCTTTACATCTTTGTCATTTTCTGCACAGATTTTGCACAGCTGAAACGTGGATCCCATTTCACAATATAATTCATATTGTTCCTGGAATGAAAATAGCACACTCGTATCAGCAAAAGGAAACCAAAACTTATGACCAATAAAATAAAGGCACACATTAAAAACATATCGATTTTGCATATGAAGAAATTGTCTGGAGGGCGAAATATACATTTCTTCATTAAGAAAAATAGAAGATTATGTACAATTGTGGACTTTTAAAACATGTAAAAGCCTCAGATAATAAATAGCAGAGTAGGGCCAAATTAAAAGGGCACCCAAGGCAACCACCCTCAAACTATTGGTAGGTAGACTGCTGTTTTGTTGGGCAACCTATGGTCCCACCAAATTGACATATTTTTATATAGGATATGAAAAAGGCAGTTCACCCTGATATAGAGAATCATTTTATGAACCCGATTGGTTGGGCTTTTAATAACTAATTATGCCCCCTTCTAAAAGTTTAAAATACACCATTAAAAAGGGAGGTCAGCATCATCTTAACTAGAAAATATAATTAGTACCACTAAGACAGAGGGACAAAGGCACTTTCAAGGAAAAAATACAAGCCAGTAAAGCCTTCATAGAAGCTAAAGAGGGAAAAGCAATAAGAAAATAATTATAAATTCACCTCTTAATATGTCCTTATATAACAAATACAAAAGGAAACAATAAAAAATGAAGGTATAGTGGTTCTTTGAGAAGTGGCAAGCATACCTGTGTAACTTTTATATGATCATGTGGAGTGGGTTCACACAAACCAGTCAAATCAGGATTATAACTTCTTCCATCAGGATAAAGATAACTACAATAAAAAAAGCAGTAAATAGAAGCAGCTGCATTTGAATAGTAAATGAGAAATGAGTGAATCAAGAGTCATTTCTTCCCTAAGCAAGACTCTACACAAAAGTGAATACACATGGCACCTAGGCGTTAAGTCTTACTGCATTGCCAGGGTCCCCTATTAACTACAGCAGTGAATTCCTATTTTGTTTAATACCATCTTGTTCAATTCCTAAAAAGGGCAGTATGCGCACATAGAATTACTGGGGCGCTACAAACATGACGCAGCCCTAGCAGCAATCAAAACTGTTATACTTACCATGAATCAGTTTCTATTGTTAAGAAACAGGGAAGCAGCTCAGGTCACCATGTACACACTTATACTATTTCTGTAAATGGGAAGCAATGTGTGGTGGGGCAATCAAATCAGTCTGCATGCCACTGGAGCATCTGCCTGCATTTATTTTGTAAATTGTAGCACATATGGAAGCCTCCATGACAAGTATTTTACAATATAGGCATCATCCAGGCTTCTATTTGTAGTAAATACAGAACATGCCCACACACACAATACACTAAGCATTTATTTCAATTGAAATAAAATAACCTGTAAACAGTTATGTGGTAAATAAATGTTTTAATAACATTCAGAACAATATCATTCATAAGCTGTTCATAAGGTCAAAGTTAATGTTATATTTACACACTGCAATAAATAAAGCAGAGCAGAGCTGGTAAATGCATGTTTATTCAACTTACAATCCCTCTCGACTGCCATCAATCAGAGCTTGAAACAACGGTTTATTATGAGGTATTGTTTGCAAGATGGTTCCATCAGCAGTTACATAGCCGATTGCCCACTGCCCAAGTCTTGTGCAACTCAGTCGGAAAATGTAACTGCAAGAATCATAATTTAAGTTGACCAGTTACATTAGTCAGATATTCACTGCTGAAAATAATGCAACATGTCCCTGCTAATTACTCAAAATTTGCTAATTAAAAATTAAGGGGTTGATTACTACAGCCCTGGGCAGAAATGCAAATGCACTATGGAGTGCACAAGTGTGAACCTTAGGACAAGGGCACACGTTGTGTATTAAATGCTACTGGCCTGAGTGAAGCTACATGGAGTTGAGATCAGCCTGAAAAACTGAAAAGCAGGCATTTTTAGGCCGATCTCCGCTCCATATACCCACACTAAGGTCAAAGCCGTATCTGGCAGTTCAGCTACAGGAAGCCGCTGTTTACAGTGAATCCACTACTCTCCCCTTGATTAAAATATGCAAGTGGAGAAATGTGTTTAATATTTAACATGTGCCCTTGCAGAGAGCACTGGTTTTCCAGTAGTGAGCGCATTGTCGAGGGACAGGTAAGAGGTGTGCCACCCCCCAGTCATTAATAAAGAGCTGCTGAGTGAATGTAGCACTATATTTATATGGATGGCCATAGGTCTCTAAGCTCCAAAATAAAGCAAATATACCTGCATCAATTAATTTAGGCAGGACAACTGTTTGAAAAAATATATAAATAAAATTGCAAATTGCACCACTACTAAACTTTGCACACTGCTTTCCCAATCCCATTAATCTCAGTGGGGAAGGGTGCAAGGAGCACAAAACATATACAAATCACCTTTTATACCTATAATGCACCTTTCCCGTGACCTAGAAGTTGCATCTACTGCAAAAAGGGTGCAAAACTTTGCACTCCTGGAATAAATTGCAAAAAGTTGTGCCCCTTTTGTATACAGTGCTGCTTCTCCTATTCATACAGAAGGGGGCATGTGAGCAGGATTTGTAAATCCCTTGACTTTCTGGAAAGCAAGTAAGAAATGCAAGGGTGCTCCATAACTGCCTTGCCCCATTAATGTTGCCCTATGGCTTTGAGTATGGCACAAGTGATTATGTATGTATGGGCTCTAAGATTCTTAGTTTGCACCCCATAGCACTTAAGAACTTGAGCAGATACCTATAACAAATAGTCCTACAGTGTTTAAGTCCAAGTTGTTAATAATTTACTAAATGGATACAATCCCCTACATTCCAGTTTTACTATTTTTATTTTGGCTGTATTCCCTACCAATCAAAGAAACATTCTAATTCACCAAGCAACATTAATTAGCTAACACATATTAGAGCGATATCTCACATTATTTAATAGTCTTTACTGTGCCATCTGCTTCAAAATATTTTAGCAATGCTTTCATTAAAGTATTGTGTACTCCTTGACAATCTGCAGAAAATGTCTTACCTCCCAGGTTTAAGGCTATATTTCTGTAAGCGGGCTTTTACTTCATCATATGTGAGGAATGCCATATATCCAGGATGGGTAACTGCTAAAAAGTTCCAATTCCTTAAAATGGAGCCCCATGGCTGTAGAAAAAATATGGATTATTGAGGATAATGCTAAGTTAGCATATTCTTTTATAATAAGGAGTGGATAAATATGAATAAAATATGTCAAAAAAGTGAAGCAGAGACTGAAAGCCCAGACTGGGTTCTGGCCAATGCCAGAGGGACTGCTGTAAGATGCCATATAGACAGTCACTATGTAGTTTGATAGTAGGGGCCTGTTTGTGCCTCTGTGTACTTAAAATGCCAGGGCCTTTGAGAAAGCCCTGTTTATACATTATTAAAGTAGAACTTCTCAACTCTACCTACACCAGTAATAGATTTTTCAAGTTCTCCTCTGGTGGGACTGTGTTGATCTAGCTTTTTACCCTTCTCAATAAATATGTTTCTTATTCTATAGCACATAGCCTTAATCTAATCAGATATAAACCATAGGTGGTTGAAGGGAGTTTGTAATCATATAGCTTTAAGCTTAGCATTGTCTCTCTTAAGTTGGCCTTATATGGGTCAACTTATAAGTGTCTGACTCCCCTCCAGACCAAGTAAGCAGCTTACTGGCCGTCCCAATGGCCTTACAGACCATTATCATGAGATATCTTATCAAACAGGTTTGAAAATCTCATCAGGCAAGGACCACAATGTCACACTGATGCAATCCTTGTCTGATAAGTCTCTGTAGGTCAGTGCATGGGTAGTCAAATTGGAAAGAAGATCATTTGCGATCTGTCAATCAAGCATATCTCATAGTGTATGGACAGCTTTAGATTTAGTCACTTTGACTGCTGAAGCAATGTTGCAAACCAGATCATTAACAGAGCTGGAAGAAAACAGACTCCTAATAAGTTATTTTAACTGTCCATCAAACAAAAATAAATAAAAAAAACAATCACTGCTTTATATATAGCTGCTGATTAATCGCAATCTGACTTGTTCTGTATTTTCAGACTAACTTTCACCTAGACATGCTGTCAAGTAATGATAAAATACCACTTGTTTTTGAGCAGATTATTTGCATTCTCCTAATTCGCTTCAATACTCTTCAAGGTCTCTGCACATCTGTTTTATAATTTGCGGCCTCACCTTAAACATTGCACACAAGGGACCCGTTGCAGCCTGACAGCTGACTGCATGGGATAAAGAGTCTTTAGGGATGCTGCTAATTTGTTGATGTTACAATTCACTAGGCGCCATTGGGGGGGATTAGATTCAAATTAATCGCTATGGCAGCTGTGTTTAAGGCACACTTTCAGAAGTAACAATTTTTCTTAGACCAGCAGCAGATGAAACAGCAGATTGCAAGCTCTCATGAGCAGGCCTTTCAAACTATTAGCATAATTTCATATGCAGTTGGGAGCATTAGTTCCCATTTATACAAAATATTATGGGCATAACAAGAATCATAATAAAATTTAAGGGGAAAAAATCTATTTTAGGACACAAACATCTTTAATGTTTGTGTTCTGTAGATTAAAAACTGGAGATTGAAACCTAGTTTAATATATTTTAAAGGTTGCTTCTATGCCTGGCCATTTCCAAATCAATTAAACATACAAACCTGAGCATAACATAACTTACAACAGGTACTCAAACACGCTGAAAAACATCATAACATATACTTTATATGGTTATTTTTAAGTTTAAATAATGACTGTGTCTCTTATTTAATAGGCAGTGGGAAAATGTAGTCTATACTTTGGTGCTGCTTATAGCCACTACCTTTCTTATTCCTATCATATAACGTTGTTATGCAGTCCCACTTGGTAAAAAAAAATCTGATTAGCTTGGCACTGACAGCATTGTGTTCGGCTCTCAGCATCAAAATGATTTTCCTTTATAAAAAACACGAGAAAAGCCTTCAGTGACACATAAGGATTTTCATTTAAATAAACAAAGCAGCACTTTTACAGCACACGTCGTGCAGATATTATATAGTCAATGCAAGTTATGTTGCATACTAAACTAATCCTAAAGAAAGATATTCAGAAAAATACAACCTAATATTAATTTGCAAACCAAAGTAAAAAAAACAATCAAAGCAGTAACAAAAACAACTCTTCTTAGATGAAAATACCTGCCCCCTAGATGAAGAATTCCATACATTATTCTTGAACATGAGAATTCCGACTGCAGGTATTGTATCTACGCTGCACTTTGCCTGAATAATCTCCAGATATCTCAGAAGTGCAGCATTTTTTTATTTGAGTGTCTCATTGGTGTGCATCCTTCATTGTTTATACACTTGCTTCATTTGTGGGTAGACATACTGGTACTACAGTTACTACTTACTTCAATGTAAGCATAAACTACAAAGTTTCGTTAGCCCTTTCTCGACCCTACAATCACCCACTGCCTTTTGTGAAAGTGCTGCAATCTGAAGGTTTCTCCAAATATAAGTGGCTAATAAAACTAGCATAGAGAAGACAATGAGACCTGTACTTGAAAACCATCTTTCTTGAATGCTGCAGAAGTCTTCTTCTCTTTAAGTAAAAAAAATGTACACCTAGGCGTTTTTGAGCTCCTGAACAAAGAAACTTCCCACCTATAAGAATAACACCATAAAAGAGACAGAGAAGAAAGACTACTTTATAAACTATGTTACCGGAGATATTCATCAGTTTGTATTGTAGCCTGGTGTATGACTTACCTGAAATAGTCTTGTAAAGATATCAAACTCAAACACAGAAATATAATCATTACATGTTAAATCGATTGTAGATTTGAGAGCCATAGCTTCCAAGCCAGAGCTAATCTGATGAACTTCGTGAAGGCACTGTCTGAATATTTTCCATGGAACTATAGTTCTGTGGGAAAAAGGAGAAATAAGTCAGGTAGAAGACCATGAGCATCTTGATCAAGACAACTATTAAAACAATCATGCAACAAACAATTGTTTAGGGTGATGCCACTGCAAGATGTGCAGAAAAAGACTTTCCATAGCATAACATTAAAACCTATTATTTATGGCGATCTGCATTAATCATGCAAAATAGCCTCAATTCAATGGAAATTGCATCAGGCAAATACTTTTATGGCAAAATTATAAAAAGCATTCAAAGACAATTTTATTATAGATAATAAAAAAAGTTATTTTCTGATGTCAGTATCTCTTTAAACGGATACTGTCATGGGAAAACGTTTTTTTTTTTCAAAATGCATCAGTTAATAGTGCTGCTCCAGCAGACTTCTGCACTGAAATTCATTTTTCAATAGAGCAAACAGATTTTGTTATATTCAATAATGAAATCTGACATGGGGCTAGACATATTGTCAATTTCCCAGCTGCCCCCAGTCATGTGACTTGTGCTCTGATAAACTTCAGTCACTCTTTAGGGCTCGGCCACACGGGAAGATTTTAGGCCTGGCAACTAATCGCCGCATCTAATCTCCTTGAATGGCTTGCTGGTATCTTGCACCCGCTAGTGCTAAAGTCACCTGCGCCTATTCACACGCGGCGACACGCGGCCCTAGCCTTACTGCTGTACTGCAAATTGGAGTGATATCAATCCCCCCCAGCAGCATAACAACAGAACAATGGGAAGGTAACCAGATAGCAGCTCCATAACACAAGATAACAGTTCCCTGGAAGATCGAAGAACAGCACTCAATAGTAAAAGCCAAGTCCCACTGAGACTGATTCAGTTACATTAAGTAGGAGAAATAACAGCCTGCCAGAAAGTAGTTCCATCTTAAAGTGCAGGCACAAGTCAAATGACAGGGGCAGCTGGGAAACTGACAAAATGTCTAGCCCCATGTCAGATTTCAAAATTGAATATAAAAAAATCTGTTTGCTCTTTTGAGAAATGGATTTCAGTGCAGAATTCTGCTGGAGAAGCACTATTAACTGATGTGTTTTGGAAAAAACTGGTTTTTCAGTGACGGTATCCCTTTAAGCCAGATTGGTGTGACTGAAGGCAATAAATCTTACCATGCGCCATCACCTTTAATGTAACTATTTAAAGGTGATCCATGAAGTAAATCACACATCAAGAGCCCCTAAATATATGAATGTAAGATTAGTCTCCTGAGATGACTGCCTCCACTCTACCAGGTGCACTTAGGATTTGTCTTTAGCTCATGCATGTGCAGCTTTTCTTGTTTCCTATGCACATTGTGAGAAACATATAATACTTCCCAGTCCAGGTATGAGATATATTGCTCAGAACTCTTGGGGTCTTGGGTTTTCCATCATTTGGATCACCACACCTTAACTTTACATATTAAAACATTGCAAATACTGCACTGATTTGTAATCCTATTGGGTTTAAAATTTTTAATCTTTAAAAACAATTTCACCAGAATACAATATTTTACTTACCGTATGTCTGAAAACAATGAATAATATTCTGGAAACAGTGCAGCATTTGTTTACAATGTTTTAATTTACTGCTGAGAACATTACTGGCACTCTTTGTGTTTGCATACGAGAATGAATTTCCTTTTACTCATATGATAATTTCTGTTTCCTTTTTCGTGCAAAACGAAAACCATATCTTCCTTTTTAGCAGGGCTTCTAATATTGATTTTATTATTATTTGTGCAACTTTGTTTAAGAAACAGTGAGCAAAATGTGCATAGCATGATGTGTAGACAAGGATGAATCATACTTGTCTTGAAAAAAAATCACTGCATATAGTACTGACTTATAAAGTGTAGTGATGTTAATCGTTTTGGAAATGTCCAGACAAAATATTTTCTGTTCACTCCATTTGCAGCGTATGCACTTTTTATAATGTACTTGAACATACCCCATATGGCATGGTTGACATGAGGTGGTAATAACACGTATCACAGTGATGGGTCAAATGTTCATCTTTCAAATTGCGAACACAATAATTAGATGCCTATCTTAATCCTCAACCCACTCAAAGAGAATTTAATTTTCTTTTATTCTACCACATATTTGCAAACAGATATGCTAGGAGGGAGACACAATTTAGGAGTTCAAGTGTCCTCTTTGGTGCCAATACTACTTGGCTAGGCGCTGCCAAAAGCTTTGAGTGAAGTAGAATAAAGTTGCACACCATAGTTAAAAGCTTCTGTCTAGCAATAGAAAAATGTAGCTATATATTGTGAGCGCTGCATTTGTACATGACATGGTAAGAAAAGAGCAGCAGAAAACATCAACATGGCATGCTTGTGCATACTCTTGTGTTAAACAGAATTGCACAATGGCTCATCTAAAACTTATTTCATTCAACAACTGAAAAAAAGAAGAAGTGGTTGTGCATAAAAAGCCACAGCACCTGTTTTCAGAAAGTGATTGCTAGAGCCATGGAGGCCTAGCCTCCAAATGTGCTAAACACTGTACTAGACAAGGGTAGCAGATGCACTCTGCTTAATGTGTTTTGATGACCTTGGATGAAGTTTGCTTTTTACCCCTCTTTGTAAGGATGAACAAAAATGTAGAGAATGCCCTTGAGCTTTGCATTTCTTAATATATCCAAATACTGTCCCCTATTACTTTTTAAGTGACATCAAATAAAGACACAAAACAATATATTGTAGAACAGATATATGGTAATAGAAACAGTCACCAAGGGTTTTTCCATTGGCTTCTTTTGAATCAGCCAATATATTTTTTATTTCACTTCCCCATCTGAAGCTATTGCTTGTGTCATCTTTTGCCACAAACAGACATTTTACATTAACAGTTTGCAGTGTACTGCCAGAAATTAAGATATGTTGATGCAATAATTTCAGCAAAATTTAGCTTATATGTTTCTTGGAACACTAATATGTGTTACCATGAACAGCTGCTAATTAATCAGATTATAGTTCTTGGGTGAAAAACAGGAAACCACATTATATTGAACAGAACCACAACAAATACTTGTTGGAAGCCACTGACGTCAGACTTGTATCTTGGAGCACAATTCTCTACATTTTGCTTTACTGGTTTCTGTTTGGTGCATGGCTGACAATGAATCACATAACATAAGAGGTTCAAAAACTGTATAACAATTAGACTAGTGAGAAGTAAAGAAACTGAAAAAAATGCTGTGAAATTTTTTTATAAAAAGTCAGAAACTTATGGGAGTCAACAATATTTTTGTCAGATTTCCCTTACCTCTCTCCAAAGAATTTCCTCCAGAATTCTGCAGCATCAGCTTTTGTGATACGGAAATTATCACCTTGAAACTGGCCACTTGGAAAGATTGCCTTTATTTCTGCCAACATGTGGCTAAATATTAGGGAAAGTTTGGTAAGATTTCGCCTGTAAAGACAAAAGATATATTACTCTTTCAGAAAGCTGAAATACCTTGCTGGTGTGTCCCCAGGGTACATGGCCATTTTTTAATCTTGCAACATCTCAGAACTCACTAAACAGAAGACTGTAACCTCATGTGTTTTTTCACATAAAATAAAAACTGTTGAATGCTATTAGATTTCTTCTCCTTAAAGTTTTTTTTTAATTTTTTTTGTAAGATTAAAGGCAATCTCCAGTACACAATCTGTGCCAGTGAAAAAGAATTGGAGACAATATAAAGTATCAGTATCATCATTTGTGCCTGCAGACATGTAATCTTGCACTGAAAAAGGATGGAAAAACAAAGCTAGGGAACAACTTAGTACTCTCGAGAACAACACTCACGGCATTTCTTTTGTTTTCACGGATCAGTCTCTTTGTGCTTAATTAATGCTAAAATGTCTGAAAACACATTCCATGCTATTTATACAGAAGCTAACGGAAATAAATCTCAATGATTTTCCAGACATCACCTTGGCTGCAAGTAATTTGCTCAATTACCTTTCTTCAGTAGTTTGCCTTTCGAGAACATGAGCTGAACATTGCCTCAGGTGCTCATTTTAATGTGGCTGGCACCTATTATAGCAAATGTGTTTGCTCACTGCTCTCTCAAGTTTTTCCAATAGTAGTCATTATAGAATACCTGAAAGTATTTCAGAAGGGAATAAACAAATTGGGTAATATGCAGCAGCTTACTTTCTATATGAGCCAATGCTTGTAACCCTTGCACGTCATGTAAACTCAATGAGTGGGGAGCGGACTTGGAATCTGTGCACCCAATATTGCGCATGGACACTTACTAGGGCTAAACTAATTAACCTAAGGCACATAGAAAAACAGTATATAAAGAAAAAGGCATGAATAGGTTATGAATAGGTACACGCAACAGTACAGAAGTTGTAATTTAAAAGTTATTTAAATTGCTACTTCTATTACAATATCTCTAGCAGGAGAGTTCAGCAATCTGCAAATTCAAAATCCAGTTAAAAATTAGTTCTTGCCTACAGTAATAGAGTTCATGTTAAAGAAAGCAAAATAGTACAACTTCAAATACTTAATAAGGGCCTCTTGGGAGCACATTGCTGTTACCCATTCATTGGGAAGTGCACTAAAGGTCCCCACAGACACAAAGATTTCTCTTGCCGAACGACCGATTTTAGCGAAGTCCGACCAATCCTTTGAAATTATTGTGCGGTTAGTGGGATTCAAACGATCTAACATCGTACGATTTTTCGGCAGACATCTGTGAGGAAAATCGGCCAGGTTAAAAAATCTGTCTGTCCCAGTGCAATCTATCTATGTTTGCAGGGCCAAGCAGGCAGCTCCCCTTTGTTTTCCTGGCAAATTGGCCTTTTTAGTTGATGGACAATTCGTACGATTGTTCCGAGATAATCGTGGTCTCACGATGACGATCGGATCTTTTAAAAATCTTAACATCTATGGCCAGCTTTACTCCACGATGTTCTAATGCAATTCTAATGTTGCATATAAATCTACTATTAACTTTCAATACAAGCGTTAGGAAGGTGACTAAAACGTAGTACTATAATGACATTAATTCTTTTTTCTTGACTTGTTTTTCTTGTTCCATTTTTATGTATAGTAAAAATGTATTTTGGATAGGACATCATATCATATAAACTCCAGAGAGGAGCCCCAAAGTCTGATTGGAGTTTCAAAGGCTGTATATGTGCAACCAAACAGAGGTAAAGTGTGGAAAGACAAATTACAAATTGCTTTCGGGACTTGATATATCCATACCCTAGTGCCTTGTATTTGTAACAAACTGCAGATATTGTATCCAATGCATGCAGAAAAGACATAGGGGCACATTTAACAACACTGGCAAATTAGCCCTAATGCAGTAACATAGAGCACCCCAGTATTGATTTGAATTATGTCATTATATTCATTTATCTTCAGTACAATGTTTACCGTTAACTGCTATCTGGTTGCAACCGATTGCAATGGCTCAAATGTGTCCATTCTTATTACATTTTCCCCACAGCACTTTTCAGAGTTTGTTTTTAGCCAAGTATTACTGATGCATGAGCGCTGTATGCCACATGGGAATCAATTCTCTATTGGTAAGTAAAGAGTGACCATTATTCCTGAATGCCTTATGTCATAATCGGGTATTGAATGATATGATTAGCCTGCTATGAACACTTGTTATGTAAACACACCATACATAAAGTACAATGCAAGTATTTAAGAGTCTCAACATGACCATGTCAAAAACTGAGCAATCAGAAAAGGCAGTCGTACATGGGCCAATCAGGTAATCTTCTGACCGACTGTATACCCTACTGATGCTGGGTATACAAGAGGCCATGAATGGAAGTACCTCCCTTCCTTCCCCAGCTGCCTATCAACAGAACAATGGGTAGCTACCTGACTCCTCTGCTAAAGGATTTGTTTGCATTGCTAAAGGTGCTCCCTAGTCCCACCTAGTGCTGGAAATGAGAACAGCACCAAAGCAGGAAAACCCATGCTTTTTCCTGCTTGGGTGCTGTACTCATGTCTGCTACTAGACGGAGCTAGGGAGTACAACCTAGGCCATGGTAGAATACAATGGCAAGGGGAGAAACAGTAGCCAGGCCCAGATTTGTGGAAAGGCCACCTAGTCCCGGGCTTAGGGTGGCAGGATTTTAGGGAGGTGACATGCTGCCCAACCATACCCACATTGGTTCAAAAACACTGGCGATGCACACAAAATACAATAATTTTGTAAATTTCCTGTGCCCAATGCACATTTCTCAGTCCCAATTATGAAAAGTTACATGAATAAAGGGGGGGGGCACAAGTGACGAATGGCAGAGGGCCTAGGGGCGTCAGCTATGTAAATCCGGCCCTGACAATAGCTGTCTCAAAGCAGATCCATCCTGAAGTGCTGGCTCCTTCTCAAAGCTCAGAATCAGGCACAATGCACTGAGATGGCTGCCTTCACACCAATATTACAGCTAAAAAAATATATATTTGTTAGTTCCAGAATAAAATTTTAAATGGTTGAGTGAATAGGATGAGCTCAGTCTGAAGCATTAGCTTTCAGTAGCTAATTATCGAGGCCCTAAAGTTATCAAATGTATATTTGTGGCACCTACAGTATGTGTGCACTTAGGTAAGCAGGGTCTTAACTGGATTTAAATTGTTAGCAATTATGGGTTGGAATCGGATACCTAGAGTGGTGATCAATGCACTGCGTTTTCACTACTCACTGAGTTTTACAGTGTCTGGGCAGAAAAGGGTAACATGGAAAACAATAGCAAAGCAGTATGTTGGCACTTCTGACACGTTTGATGGAGAAGCAAGATCATCATCTTGTGTTATCTATAGGGACTAAATAGATGAATCCAACATAAACAAGGTAACCTTGCAACCTTTTCCTGAAAGTCCTA
The DNA here is from genome assembly GCA_038501925.1 of Xenopus petersii. Lineage (NCBI taxonomy): Eukaryota > Metazoa > Chordata > Amphibia > Anura > Pipidae > Xenopus > Xenopus petersii. Next base: position 88,552,842 of record CM076674.1, on the reverse strand, counting down.
TATTTTACCTGAGCATAATGCAAAAATATTCAAATTATCATGACAATAATTGCCCATTCCATTTTACAATTTTACATACTGTGCTTGAGAAAAAAAGCATTGGTTTGCCAGTGCGATTTAAACAAATGTACCCAGAGAACAAGTGCCTTTCAGACAAGTGTTGGTGTTCTTTTGTGTGATTGCTGGTTGCATGCAGCAATTATAGTCTGATGAGGGCTATGGAAAACTTTAATAATAAAGCTTTTATACTGTAGAAGTTGTGTTCTCAAGATAATTGCATTTTAATTAAAAGGGAAAGCACGCAGAAATTATTTACCTCGGCCAGGATCTACAATGTTCTAATTTTATATGTGGGTACAACTTCATTCAAGCCTTCAATAACGTTTTAAGGATCATTTTTAAATGCCTTTATGGTATCCTGCCATTATGTTTGATAAAAAAAAGTATACACGTCTATAAAAAGCCATGAATATCAAGTAAACTATTTCAATGTGGTATGTTGTTTGTGCCACATGACCATGATCCCTTGAATTCTACACACAGGAAAAAACATTTTTAAAAAGTCGTCGAAATTGAGAAATACGCTCCAAAATAAAATGAAAAAATCTCCTAAATATTTTTATATAATAAAGTTTTAAGAGTTGGGTGGTCAAAGTTCATGAACTCTGAGGGAGCTGCAAAGAAAAAGATGTAGCCAAAACATCAGTTTGAAATGCTGTTTCTAAAGCAATATTTGTGGCCAACATTAGCAGGTCAGATATGTTATGTACTGTAGTGTATCTCTACTATAGCAAATCAATCCTTTTAAATAATGGCCTGTGATTCACCAATCATTACCAGTTATCAGCACAAGTGATTATGGGTAGCCGTATGAATTTATGTTATTGGTGTATTATTTTATCCAATCTAGTGGGGGGGGAGGGTTGTTTTATTCTGCTGCTGCTGCGAACGTTCATTAATCTGCTTGTACTGTACAATGTATTCTCTAAACAGTGAGAACAAGAACAGCTCTAACAGATTTGTAACTTATAGTACATGACATTTAGAAACTTGGGAAGTCATCATTCCACTCTCTACTCACAGAATATAGAAGAACACAACTATTTCACTTGATAGCATAAAAGCTGGTTACAACTCATAGTTCAGGAAGAAACTATGTAAACATAATTAAACATAATTCTCCTGCCGACTTGAACTCTGTCCTGTCCAAACATATAAAAAACAACCAGGTGAGCACTTAAAGGGCACCTATCACAGCCAAAATCAAACACATATTAACAATCTGACCAGTACAAGCTAAACACGTTTAATCAAACTACATATATAGTTTTTTGAAAAAACTGCAGATTTTAAAAAAATCCCTTACTTTGTCAAATGGGTTCTTTCACTGAAGGAGGCCATATTGAGACTCTAACAGAGACTCTAATATGCAAATTTCAGGAGCATGCTCAGATTGTAACACTGCTTTGAGTATTCTACCCAGAATGCCTTGTTTTAGTAAACTCCTCCACTAGAAGTATCCACTAGAAGTGCTGCCACCTGCTAACTTCCAGCAGGTGGCAGCACTACTGTACAGCAGCTAACACACAGGTTTGGCTGATTTGAAAATAGCTTAGAAGGGTTGATAAGCAAACAAGGAATTTCAACTGAGCATGTGCGAGATTTCAGAGCTACAGTTGGCTGGGAAGATATAGGTAGGAGGAGCCAGTGAAATCCAAGATGGCTGCCTCAGCTAGAACTGCAGGGGAGATAGGGGAGATCTTGCAGAAGGAATAGCGAGCTGATCATTTACATTATACAAACAATTCTAACTGTTTTAAAAATCGGATTTCTTGAACTTTCACATAGTGTATTTACTTAGTAAATGATTTTGGTCATGATTGGTGCCCTTTAAAGGAATTGTTCAGTGTAAAAATAACAACTGTATAAATAGATAGGCTCTGCAAAATAAAACATGTTTCTAATATAGTTAGGCAAAAATGTAATGTATAAAAGCTGGAGTGACTGGATGTCTAACATAATAGCCAGAACAGTGCTTGCTGCTTTTCAGCTCTTACACTGAGGTTACCGTGGTTACAGGCAGTAACCAATCAGAGACTTGAGAGGGGGGCACATGGGTCATATCTGTTGCTTCTGAATCTGAGCTGAATGCTGAGGATCAATTACAAACTCAGTGAACAGATATGTCCCATGTGCCCCCCCCCTCAAGTCGCTGACTAACTCAGTTATAGAGCTGAAAAGCAGAAAGTAGTGTTCTAGCTATTATGTTAAGACATCCAGTCACTCAGCCTTTATTCATGACATTTTTGCTTAACTAGCTATATTAAAAACATTTTTTATTTTGCATAGCCTATCTATTTACCCAGTTTTTATTTTTACACTGAACTGTTCCTTTAAAAGGGGTGGTTCAACTTAAAGTTACATTTTATTATGTTATAGAATGCCCAATTCTAATCAACTTTTCAATTGTTTTTCATTATTTATTTTTATAGTTTAATAGTTATTGGCCTTTTTACAGCTTTCAAATAGACTCCATTCTAAAAAAACAAATGCTATGTAAAGCTACAAATGTGTTGTTATTGTTACTTTTTATTGCTGATCCTTCTATTCAGGCAGTCTCCTATTCATATTCCAGTCTCTTATTCAAATCAATGCATGGTTGCCAGGGTAATTTGGACCCTAGTTAAGATGCAAATTGAAGAGCTGCTGAATAAAAAGCTAAAAAAACCTTCAATAATAAAAAATGAAAACCAATTGCAAATTGTCTCAGAATATCACTCTCTACATCACTAAATCTACTACTACTAATCTACTACTAAAAGTTATCTCAAAGATATACAACCCCTTTAAAGTAATTTTAAAAATACAATTTGCCTGTTTGCCCTGTTTTAGCTCAACAAATAACAAAAGGCATAATACTGTAGCAGAAATATCGTACCATTTCTATTTTGATCAATGTGCCATTGAAAAAAGAGAAAGTGGACATTGACTACAAGTATACTATAACATTTAAACTTTTTTTTTTTAAATTGCAAAAAATACAAGCATATCTATTACAATTTCATGATCACTACTGCAACCAGGGCCAGCATACAGTAACAGATTTTTGATAGTGATTTCTCCTATGGCCTATTCCCGTGGGTGGGCAGATGTAGCGGTACAATCCGTTCTTCCCGCAACACCAATACAAGTCTATAACACAGCTTTACATATAAAGCACATTTTAACTATACTCATGTAATAAAAAAGTGTATTTTCAGCAAGGAAGGGAATACAGAGTTATGAAAGATAGTTCATAGTACAAGTTGATCCAGGGACTGGTCAGATTTCCATTTTGGAGTCATGAAGGAATTTTTTCCCATGTGTGGCAAATTGGAAAGGCTTCAAATTGGGTTTTTTGCCTTCCTCTGGATAAACTAGCAGCTAGGCAGACTTCAGGTTGAACTTGATGGATGTGTGTCTTTTTCAACATAACTTTCTACGTTACTATGTTATCCCAAAACATTTTTCAACCTAATTTACCACGTTACTATGTTATCCCAAAACAAGAAGACTGAGAAGATGAATCCTCTAAAGTCTTCTTCCCTTGTGCCATTATTTAATTAATTATCATTTATCCATATAGCTGCAGCAAGTTATGTAGCACTTAATAATAATAATTTATAACAAACAGGGGTCTCATAATAATTTAACAAACAAGGGTTACAGAGTAAAAAATAGAATTAGACAATCCTACTCGCAAGAGTTTACAGGCTATTTGTTACTTTTATATAGAAAGAATTAAAAAAAAAACAGGGTGACTAACCTAGATGCAGAAAATGTGATATTGTATGAACCACAATGCAGTATAAAATCAAGAGGATTTAAAATATGCAGATTTTTTTTACCAAAAGCGTTAGATAATAATATATAATACACAAGAGCCCTTACTATCCTGTAACATATCTTTAGAAATGGTGCTTAATCGGTAATGTTTATGAGGACCGATCTATAGCTGAGGTTTATTATTACACAAATTGGTGTATTCATCATCCAGTTTTCTCTATGGAACATAGATTATACATGACCGTCTGCACTGCTGAGGCAGTGTGGTCTAGTTACTCGAGGAGTTTGGCTTCCACAACTATTTTGTAGTAGTGGAAATACGTTTACAAATGATTGATCTGTTGGCAGCATATATATATTTTTTTGGTTTGCTGTTGTAAGCAATAAAGTGAAAACCCTTTAAATAACAATGGAACCCAAGTAGACTTTTTGTAATTGCATTAAAACAGGGCAGATCTAACAGGGAACTTGTCAGGTTTCAGTGGAATACACAAGTATGCATGTCTTGAAAAATAACACTCAAATTCCCATTTAGGAGATATTGTATCTGATCATTCAGAATTAGGGATGGGCGAATTTGACCCGTTTCGCTTGGCCAAAAATTCGCAGACGCCCATTAAAGTCTATGGGCGTCAAAATTTTTGTCGCGCAGCGAAATTGTTTTGACGCGCGTCTTTTTTTCCGACGCACGCTGCCATACAAGTCTATGGGCGTCATTTTTTCGGGCGAAACGAGGCGAAAAAATTCGCCCATCCCTATTCAGAATCATAAATCTTTCCCAACTACACATTATTATTACAGAGCTGTCAACTTTAAAATTCTCCTTACTAGGGGACCTGCGGCACGTGAGTGCGCCTCTGAAAAATTTCAGACCTAGCCTGGAGCTACATGCTGCGAATATGCGTCGGTTTCTATTGCCCACAAATCATCCAAAATCATGGGGAATTGCAAGAAATCAGGGGAAAGAGTGAAGGGAGTGAGCGGGGGGCAGAGCTCACAATCTGTTAACTCCCCAAAAAAAGGGAAAAGGGGTTTGAGTGGTGATGTGTGGGTTTAATATTTATAGACACCTGCCCGCCTTGCCACCTCCTTAACATCAGAGACGGACGGTGAGGGTATGTAAGGGGAAAAGGCCGGCTAGGGTCGGATGCGGGTGCCCAGTGGTGAGAAAGGATCAGGTGCCGGTCAACAATTTGTCGAATGGCATATCAATATTTGATAACTCTGTTATTATGCTCTAGAAAAAGCAATGGCCCAAGACAGTACTCCCTAATGGTAAACATGAAAGTGTTAAAATGTTAGAAAAACGAATATTGCATCAGCAGCAAAGAACACTATCTGGTCTAAGCAGATATTTATATATAGAAAATAAAAAAAAAAATTTTGGTAATTATCTTAGTTAATCAAATAAAAATTTGTCATACAAAGCACAATGAGCACCACATCCACAGGAACATAAATTGATGAACGATGAGAAATGCAGGCGACTCTAATGAAAAGCAAGCAGAGACTAGTAGTGTTGCTTAGCAACACTCTGCAAATCTAAATGATTGCCAAAAATGGCTGGACACTATTTCCCTATAGTATGGTCACAGTATTTTCCCCTATTTGAATTTATGTTAATCCTACACCTGAACGACAACAGCCAGTATTTTAAAACAAAAACATGCACTTCAAAGGCAGCTTTTCATTTGTCAGATTGCAGCAGTGCACTTTCAATAACAAATTTAATTGACAATTATAGCTTTCAAAGAAACTCTTTAGACGCCCCCCCCCCCCATATTCATAATGGATTTCCATATACTTACACAAAAGGAGAACGATTGCTAGGAACATGGATTGTGTTTCAAGCAGCTTCCAGTAACAGCTAATAATGTTAATCAAATGCACTGCAATAGAAGCAGTTTACTGTAATTTTGTTATTACATTCAAAATAGTCAGAAGTGAAACAAAATGCACTTCAAAAAGACCTTATAAAAATCAGCTTCAAACGTTCCGCTTATATTTTATTTTGATTGAGAACACGTAGGTACATTTGTAATTATTGTTCCTTTGATCTGAAATTGTGACAAGAACCCTTCTTACCAACATGATTATTTCTGGCATGCCAAATTTTTCATTGCAATCTCAGTTTTTAATTAACTACACACAAGGTGGTTTTGATGGAACACATTTTCTTTTTTGCCAAATCCTTTGTAATATATGTCGCTTGCAAAGAAAACATACTGAATAAGAATTTAAATACGAGGAGGCCCATTACTCTTTAGCTACTTGAATATTACTTTTTCTGGCTTCTTATAAACGAATCATAACACATTGGGAGGGTAATGAGATATGACAAATAAAAGTCTGGCCACCCAGCCTAAAAGATAATGCCAATGCTTAGGCAGGCTAGTGGTGTAAGCATAGTTTACAGAGGCTGGGTTTGGATAAAAACAGGAAAGTAATTATATATACTATACAAATATATACTGTACTTGAAATTTTTAAGTTTAACTAAATAGCTGTTACACAGGGCCTGTGATTATATCAGCACAATTATGATAACATTATTTCATAAACTGTAGTGATGACAGGAGATGGAAAATCCTTGTAAGAAAATGTATTGAAGTTGCTTTAATTGTTTGGCACTTTCATTCAAGCATACTTTCAACATTACAAAAACTAAAGTTACAGATACAGTCACCATCAGGATACAGGTTTAGAATAATTTAAAAATGTATTTCAATTTATAGATGACAAGCAGGTAGCAGCTTTCTATTTTGATTCAGTTTCACATTTTAAATAAACATTCTCAGTTCATCAGTCACCATCTATGCCTTTATCAATATGTACTTCCTACTTCACTACAAATACCTGCAGTACCTGATGTTGTAACATTACTTCAGTTGATCCCTTATAAGGAAAGTAATGTGGGACTTGGCTGCACGCCCAAATATCAGATGCCATGACAAATGCAGGCACAAAGCCAAGTTCAATATTATTGCAGTTACCCTGGGATGATCTGGAACAATATGGAAACTACAACACTGCTGCTCTTATTGACCAGGAGGCAAAATAACTTTTTCTATGAATAAAAGGAGCAGTAAGGGTGACATTATAGGTACAACATTACTTGTTTTAAGTCAAGCAAAATAAACGTCACTTACACTAATTATTTAAATCGTGTTTCTTTTAGTCTTTAATCAAAATCACAGGAAGCAGGCAAGTGCCATTTTGTGGAAAATATTAAGGCAAGCTTTGCATCATGCCAAAATCTTGTTTATGCACCAGAATTTGGGTACGTGATGTCCTTGCACTGGCTAACCAATTATATGGTGAGAAGAGATGGGGAAGTGCAGAACATTGACAGCTGGCATGGATTGACAACAGGTATGGATTTTTGAATAAAAAAAAAATTGGGGTTTCATGCTTAGTTTGAAAAGTACTTTATTTATACAGCTTTTTATGTCTGGTGTCAGGTCCCCTTTAAAGATGCACTTGTTTCACAGCATGGAGCATATCTTTACCCAATTTGGCACCCCATTCACTGGGAGATCAGGTTGATCCAATTATTTATATGGGGGCCTTCTGAACCATTCAACAGGCCCACAAGGACTCATCAGATGAGGACCGCACCCATGCAGATTTTTAAACCTGCCCAATAGATATCTGGCTGATTTCTGTACAGATCAAGGGTCACACAGACAAGCATATAAACTGCCAGCTTATTTTAGAGGAGAAGAGAAAGCAGCTATTACTGCTTGTGTATTACATAAGTGTCCCATTATATGAGGAACCAGGGCAGTGATCATGAGGGAGGTACTGAGTTGAATAGTGAAATAAGCCCCTCCGTCGCAGAGAAGCAACTCTCGTGCAATTTATAGTCTGGAACTACATCCACAGCAGGGCATATATGGACGTTTGGGCTTATGTAGATAACATTGGCCCACTAACTAATAGCAATCAGGAAGCAATTAGCCATGTTCAGACAAAATGTTGAAAGCATATGTCAGCTAGGTATACATGTTTTACATGCTGCTATAGCCTTTTGGTTCTCTGACCGTAGCCAAGAAGCAAATGAAGTACAGTCCCTTCCTAGAAACACTTTCCTAAATGATTGCTATACCCTTTTAACAGAAAATGTATTTTATGTCTGTGCTGTTTTTCATGAAGTTAGAAAGGTACAGCCTACAGTGGAACAAAGCATTGCAGCACGCATTATGTGCAAAACAAAGCTTTCTACACAAACAATTGCTATATTTTAAATTCCAAAATAGCAATAAAGGATAACAAAAGTATATATTCTCCCTTAAAGGAGAACGAAAGCCCCAGGGCGCAAAACCCCTCCCCCCCTCCCCTCCGTTGCCCCCCCTCCCTCCTCCCCCCTGGGCAAATGCCCCTAACTTGTTACTCACCCCTCTGCGCAGGTCCTGTCCATGGAGTTCGCAGTCGCCATCTTCTTCCACTCGCGTCTTCTTCCTGCTCTGACCGGCGTTTTCTGGCGCATGCGCAGTAGGAACAGTTACCGGTACGGCTCTACTGCGCATGCGCCGAATGTCACGAAGTGAAATCGGAAAACTTCGTGACATTCGGCGCATGCGCAGTAGAGCCGTACCGGTAACTGTTCCTACTGCGCATGCGCCAGAAAACGCCGGTCAGAGCAGGAAGAAGACGCGAGTGGAAGAAGATGGCGACTGCGAACTCCATGGACAGGACCTGCGCAGAGGGGTGAGTAACAAGTTAGGGGCATTTGCCCAGGGGGAGGGGTAGGCCAGGGGGGAGGAGGGAGGGGGGGCAACGGAGGGGGGGGAGGGGTTTTGCGCCCTGGGGCTTTCGTTCTCCTTTAAACATAGCTTCAACCATCTCTCTCTCTGACTGCCACTCAGATAGCCGAAAGTCAGCATTTTCTTGAGATGAATGGGATACAATTCTAGGGGTTTTCTTGCCTTGTTAGGGGAGCCTCTAAAAATTTGAGCAACAAAAAACCTCTGAAAACACTGCAGGGCACATTTACTAAGGGTCGAAGTGAATTTTCGAATTCAAAAACGTAGAATTTTAAAGTAATTTAGGGGTATTTCGACCATCAAATAGGCCAAATTCGACTTCGATTCGAAGTGAAAATGCTTAGACTATTCGACCATTCGATAATCGAAGTACAGTCTCTTTAAAAAACTTTGACTTCGACACCTTAAACCGGTCGAAATGCTTTGTTAGCCTATGGGGACCTCCTAGAACCTATAGCCAATATTTGGCCACGTTTTGAGTAGTCAAAGGATTTTTTAGTAAAATCGCACGATCGTATGATTAAATTGTTCGATTCAAAGTATGATGTGATATTAAAAATCCTTCGACTTCGAATGTCAGGCTAGCCTATTCGATGGTCAAATTTCTATGTTTTTTTTTCACTTCGAAATTCGACCCTTGATAAATCTGCCCCTGCATGTACCATTTGCCCTTTACTTTAAAAATAGCTTTGCTAAAAACGCTCTCTTCTTTACACTTGGTACAGGGAAACGAGGGAGGAAAGCGACCCGCACGCTGCAAAAAAATTTCCTTGTTTGTGTGATGAAAAGTCAAACAATTTTTGGAATTTGGATCGACCAGGCACTTGGGATTCGCCTGAATCCGAATCCTGCTGAAAAAGGCCGAATCTTGGACAAATCCCAAACGGAATCCTGATTGATTGGTGCATACCTAATTGAATCAGAAAAAAAAACTGTTTTTTAACGGTTATTAAGCAGCATGAAAAGGCCATCTACATTTTCTCCTTATTAAATGGTAGAATTTACTTAGCAGCAATCTTATGAAAAACCCCATGAAGAGCAGCTATGTACAGGCAGACCTGGTACTCTATTCAAACGGCCCACAGCGGGCCATGCATGTTTGCAACCTTTGTTCTGTTTATATGGGCCTCTTTAACTGAATTTTAAAACCCCGTTTGAACTAAGCAGCCATCATACATAGATATGGCTTAGGTCCACTCAGCATAAACATACCAATAATTGTTCAAAATGTTATCGGTACATGAATGGCCAGATTAGGGGTACGCAACCATGTGTGTTTATCTGTGCCGCAGCCATGCTGTGCTAAGCAATTGCTAACTGACCACATTCTGTTCTGTGAGCATATACACTGAGCTTTAAATGTCAACCCTGAATTCAGATAAAAATATCATGTAGTGATCGTAATCTCCTTAACTACTTTACATTTGTAAATAACTCCAAACAGCTGAATGTATTATTAATCATATAAATTAGGGATAATAAATAAAAATAGATCCTGAAAGAGGCAGTTCATCAAAAGGTGAAGTACATCTTTTTTTCATCTTACATCAGAATGATAGTAATGTTATGACAGGCAATGAGAAATCAAAACATTATGAAGTCACATATTGATTGGAAATATTTGAGGAAGGTAGCATAAAAATTTCCAAGCCAAAAAACCCCATGTGTTAAAGGAGCATAACATCTAAAAAAGTAGTTGTCTAGAAATACTATATTTTCCATACGGAAATTACTCTACCAATAACAACTATAACAAGGTTAAAGGTGGCCATAGACGCACCGGTAATATCATCGGAAACACATTATTTTATGATATTTGGTGCATGTATGGTGGGAGACAAGCCAACCAGTATCGCCAGAAGACTTTGAAAATTTTGATTGCCCGTTTTTGAAGGAACCCGAACATCGGCCATTGTTCGTGCTGAATCATCAGATACAGGTAGAATTCTTTTGTATTCTACCTTTATATCTGACAATTCAGCTATACACGTATGTATTAAAACGAAAAAGATCTTTACTGGAAAGATATTTTCCAGGAAAGATCATGTTGAAACGTCTATGGCCACCTTAGTGAAGTCTTGTTCCTGTTTTGACTTTGTTTAAAAAAATGGGAAAAGTGTTATACCTTTTGAATGAAGACTTAAAGACTTTCTGCAAAACCAGTAAATATAGTTTATAAATCTACAAGGTCATCCATTACGTGTGACAAAGATATTTCAACCTATAAGAGCCATATGGTAGTCCTCTACAGCAGGATAATGCCTCCCTCACCCCCAAAGGCTTAGTGACTGAGATATCTGCAAACAATTAGAATCCTTTCCTTGTGAGGCATAGTTCGATTAGAAGAGTGGGGGAAAAGGGAAACATATGAACAGGATGTTGCTTTTTGTTACAAGGCTCATGTGCATTTGGAAAAAGTCTCATTTAAAGGGCTGACGTTATTGTAATAACCACAGGCATGAAGGCTTCCAGTTATAATAGTGCTAGTGTTCTGCAAGCTTAAAAACAAATAAAAAAAAAGAATGATTAAGCTGAAGCATTGACCCAAATCACTTAAACAAACAGTTAATATACTAAGCTTTACTGTGTGTTTTCTTTGGATAAATGTAGTAATACTGCATACAAACAATTAGGACTACAACTTTTGTGAAAGGATACAGATGGCTGATTGAGTGATTGACAAATTACATTCTTGACATTATGTCTAATGAAACAGGAATGGTAACATTTAGCAAATGTTCAATTGTCAGGTTTTGCCAGATTTAGCATTATGCCGTCTTTGGGTATTAGCCATATATCTTAGCTCCAAAGCAAAGTATGAAAAGAGTTTTTGAAACTGCCTATGACTTCCTACTCACTTTGCAGCTATAAAGGACTGCAGTAAATTTGACCTTAAATAAGTGTCAAAGAATTCAGTAACCATAAGTTCATTCTTTCTTACTTGCCAGGACCAGCGAACTAAGGGTACTTCATAATTTATTAGTAGCAGGCTCACTACTGCAATATTGAATAGCATAGGCCAGATAGGCATAACTGTTGAAACTGTCAGTCCTTAATAATACACGTTTCTAAAAACAAATACACTATATGGCTCAAATATATCTGGACACCAGGCGCACTTATTGGAGTAATAGATGTAGAATGAATCTGAAGCGTTTGGACGTTTTCAGTGGGCCACATCATAGTATGTCAACTTTTTAACAATGTGGTTTTTTTTTTTTTAAAGGGACTGCCCTGTTAAATTGCCCCTGTCAACTGTAAGTGAAGTGATTGGGCAGAATAAAAGTCCATTCAGATACAAAGAAACAAACGACTTCAGTTAAAACACTCATTGCTGCCTAATTCCAGATTTGAGAAGCTATGATAGGACAAAAACTTTTCTTGGGAGCTTAAAGGAACAGTAAAACCAAAACATGAAGTGTTTTAAAGGAAGGATAATATAATGTAGTGTTGCCCTGCACTGGTAAAACTGATGTGTTTTTCTCAGAAGCACTACTATAGTTTATATAAACAAGTTGCTGTGTAGCCATTCAAACTGAATTAACATAGCAGTTAACAAAAAAGTTCTGAAGAATCATACAGATCGTATCTGTTATCTGCTGTGTATCCTGTGCCTATTCTAGTATTTCTGCTCTGAATGGCGGCCCACACAGCTACACAGCAGCCTTTTTATATAAACTATAATAGAGTTTCTGAAGCAAGCACACTAGTAGTACTAGTGCAGCACAAAAGTACATTCAGTTTTTGTTACTTTAATTTTTTGGTTTTACTGTTCCTTTAACAAGGTGGGTACCATGTCCAAGCAGCCAAATGCAAGTCTAACAATACCATGTGCAATGTGAAGTAAGAAGAATTTAATGGCTTATATCCATTGGACTTATCTGAATGGTCTGGCTGTTTGATATGGTTTGGCCCATGGCTTCAGTAAAGGAAACTTTAATGTCACAGATTAATCAATGTGTGCTTCCAGATTTGCAGCAATAGTCTGGAGAAGGCCCAAACAAAGTCCATACCGAATTGTTCTGCAAAGATGTAAGTGGAAGAATGTGAAAGGAAGAAAGGAAGAAGAGCCCTGACTTCAATGTATGAATGTACTGGGAATAAATAGAAGACTGGCTACAAGCTAGGCCTGATGGCCAACCTTGTTCTTGTGACTTAATGAAAGCCACAACCAGGTTCACATTAATACCCTTGGTTTCGTAGGCAGGTGTCTTATACACACAACAACAAAGACTAACCTGTAAACTGTAGCTTTACAAACAGTAATTAGTGATAAGAAATAATGTGCCTCCTCATTTTTTAAAATGAGCATAACAAGGCACCTTAGTTACATGACCTATATAAACACACTTGTTCTTCTCAGGGTTATCATCCAATAGATATTGTATTTTTTTTCTTACTTTGCTTTAATCAATATTAGTCCCATGGTTAAATCCTCCATAGATACACAATATTCCGCAGAATTTTAAAGCAAAAGCAACAATGTTAAACATTTAATATATCCCAAACAGAGTACAACACTACAAGAAGACCTCATCATTATCCTGCTGTTTGCTACTTTAATGTGCAGTTAACCAAGATGATCTGTCACATCAAATGTTACATTACAGTGCATCTTGGCGGTTATATAGATTTCTCCCAAGTTATTGTGGTCATACACTTGCCAATCAATAAAAGCCACAGATTCAGAACCTCCAGAACAAGTGGAAACACTTATTGGCATTTAAAGTGTATGGTTTAACAGATATATGATTTCTTTCTCCAGACAATAGTAATAATAAACTTTTGGTAACCATGGACACAACTGATAATTTCTTTTCAGTTATATCCCCAGGCAGGTGTAGAGTGCACCAACTGCCATTGTGACATGAATGTGACAAAGCTTTTTAAAAGATCCACCAATATCACAACTAAAAAAAATACACTTGCTGGTTCAGGAATTAAATTTTATATCGTAGAGTGAATTATTTGCAGTGTAAACAATGTAATTTAGAAATTAAAACTACATCATAAAAATCATGACAGAAACCCTTTAACTTCAATTCATTTGCCAATATTCAAGGTGCTGAAAACATGTCAGATAAAGTGTGTTATGTCATAAAACGAGTTAGGTAACTATTGTGAAACAAAATAAACCCCTGAGTGAATACAAGAGGCTGAAAAGGTTGATGGGCATATTTTCCATATGTGAACTATTAGAGTAAAGGAAAATACATCTCCAGCTGGCATTCCATATCTGGCACTAAAGTCCTGTGATCACTGGCAACCCTCTTATATAGGGTATCTGCCACATACGTTACTTGCTGTCACTTCATAACAAGAGCAGATGTAGCCCTTACTGTGTGCTTTTATTTTTACTGTACTATAATACTTAAAACTACTTATTTAAAGAGTATTTTGAAGTATTATAGAGTATTTTAAAGTTATTATCATTACTTTATAAACCAATGTATTGTATACACATATAAAACTTAAAGCATCCCAATAATAAAAAACAAGAATCAAGAAATAGCACATTTAATTATCGGAAACATATCTTATCATTGCCTGATACTAAGTCACATTACCTTTCCTGCGACTGCTCCTCATACATTCTCTCTTTCCCTTCTTTGAAAAGACGCATAGCCCGCTTGGATTTCTTGATTAGGCTGTCGATGTAGATTTTAAAATACTCATTTTCACTCAGTTGTGCCAGTTTTTGGTTGTCATCATATTTGCTCAGAATCAGTCGTAAATGTTGATACGTATCCGGTAAAATATCAAGTATGTAAGGTGGGCTGTTCTTCAACTGTAGCTTTGGGTTCTGGCATAATCTTACCTGAAATTTAAAAAATGCCAACATCAGTCACATTGCTATTTTTAAAAAGTATTTAATCAATGATCCTGGGGCATGTTTATAAGGCTAATTCCATCCAATGCTGGAGTAATTATGAAGGAATGTACATGTTTTTCTGCTCCCATGATACATGCTCAAGTCTATTCAACTTGATGCACAGAACATAAATCACTATCAGTGAGTATATTTTTTAGATAGGCTGAATGTTTCTAATATAGTTAGTTAGCCAAAAATATAATGTAAAAAGGCTGGAGTGACTGGGTATGTAACATAATAGCCAGAACACTACATCCTACTTTTCAGCTCTCTTAGTTTACACTGACTGGTTACCCTGGTTACCAGGCAGTAACCAATCAGAGGCTTGCGTGTGGGCCACATGGGTCATATCTGTTGCTTTTGAATCTGAGCTGCATGCTGAGGATCAATTGCAAACTCACTGAACAGATATGTCCCATGTGGCCCCCTTCAAGTCGCTGAATAGCTCAGAGTTAGAGAGCTGAAAAGCAGGAAGTTGTGTTCAGGCTATTACATTAGACATCCAGTCACTCCAGCCTTTATACATTACATTTTTGGCTAACTAACTATATTAGAAACATAGCCTATTTTTCTAGTTTTTATTTTCACACTGAATTGTTCCTTTAAAAAATGTCAATATCAGAAGCAGCAGGACATTGTGTTATAGAAGAAGATGTATACCTGTCAGTATTGCTTTAATTCTAGTCGAATTCTATGCTACCTTATATATTCACTACATAACATGCTAGCCTTGTCTGCAAGTTACTGCCATAAATTACATAAATCAATTGTAGCTATACCAATTCTACTCGTTGCTATACGCAAAGTCTCATAGTCTCTGCTCCATAGTTTAAAGCATGAGTACATGGACTTGCCCAAGGTCACAAGAAGGCAGCACAGAACAAATAACAGGAATTCAGTCAAAGAATAGTAACCTACCCATTGTTTATGTACTTTGGAATTTCAAAACAAAACGTTATCTTAAAATTATGTTGTATTTTACAAACATCTAAATATATAGGGGCCTATTTACGAAGCCAAATTTTTTACTGGACAAGTTTTTTAGGGGCAAAAGAGATTTGTTATACCCCAAAGCTGCAAAAAATCTGAATCCAAAAATACTCCAGCTAAAACCTGTCAAGGTCATGTAGAAGTCAATGGCAGATGTCCCTCTTGTCATTGTGATCTGCCCTAGTTTTCGTACAATAATCCAAAAAAAATAAAAAAAAATTCAAATAATTTTGCCGAGACTTTTCCCACAAATACTTTTTCAAGCTGATTTTTTGATGAATGAGTTGAATTTGTGGATTAGGTCCACTTAGTACATACCCACCCCCCCATAATGTACCTTCAACAACATATTGTGGAGTCTTGTTCACAAGCACAATGGGTAATAATAAAGAAATTACATTAACTAACAGTTCAGTGTTCGAGACACCTTAATATAGTTACAAGTAGGGATGCACTGAATCAAGGATTCAGTTTGGGATTCGGCCAAATCCTTCTGACCGGCCGAGCCAAATTCGAGTCCTATTTTGCATATGCATATAAGTTCTGAAGCATCCCATTGTATACTACAGAGCTTTGTGTAGTATCTGCTGAGTATCCTGTGCCCTTTCTAGCTTTGAATGAAAACTATAGTAGATTCTAAAGCAAACACACCTATTGTGCCAGTGCAGCACAACAGTACATCACATTTTCATTACTTTAAGACACTTTCATTTTTGGTGTTACTGTTCCTTTAAGGGACCCTCACATGATCACTGGGATTTATGCTGAAAAAAACGAAGAAATCTTTGTTATTTTACCAAAAGGGGCTTTAGAAACAAAGAAACGCTTTCAGAGTTCCGTGACCTGTATAAAAAAACTCGGCCTCCGGCCTCGTGTTTTTATATGTTCATGGAACTCCTCGGTAACTTATAATATATTTATATTTTACAAGAGGGGGTACTTTATTCACTATATACATAACTAGAAGAAGAATACATGTGAGCTCAACAACAGACAATAACAGGATTCATGATGCTGAAAAATATAAACAAAAATTATAGTTTTCCAACTTGTTTACTCTGCTAAATTATAGAATGGACACAACACTTTGACTACAGCAATGATCCCAGAGAAAACATCAGTGATTCACAGTGTTTTGATCACTTCTAACTTGTTACCACTGAACTATATGGGAAGCAGGCAGCCTGTGGCAAACAGGAGTACATGGTAAGAGAAGCATGGTAAGAGAAATATACTTAAATATTCTCTCGTGAGACTTACTCCACTGTATCAGAAGCTGTTGGATTCCACATACTGTAGCGGAAAGCAGTTGCCAGAGGTTTACAGAGTTTTGCTCAATATTGTCCTGTCATGATTATAGTGATCAAAAATACAGTGCATTACAGTGCCAGTTTAAATAAACTTTCCATATGTACACTGCCCTTGTAAACGCTAGCCAAACTGCTACATTATAAGTCAAAAGCCCCCAATGAAAATTGTCATCTTCCTTTTAGGTAAAAAAGAAAGGGATGAACAAATACTGCTTTGATTAGCTATTACATTTACATATAACCTATTTATAAACATGAAACCACCTTTTTATACCTCAGAGCACCACTGAATAAATACAAAAAGCAAACAAATAGAGACAGCTACAAAACTGTAAATAAAGGAATGAGAGCTCCAAACTTGTTTTACTGTGAATGTGGTGAAGATATCTCCCTGAAGATACAAGCTATAAAATGAATTTCAACTACAACTTTTTCTGCTATATATAAAAAGTGAATACAGTGAAAACAAGAGCAAGAAAAATATCTGTGGGTTCAATGTGGTGACTGGCATAATGTTATTCAAGCTCTACTTACCAGGTGCAACAGTATGTGTGGGAGGAAGACTAATATTCCACAATAACAAAAGAGGTATGAAAAATTGGAAGGAAGAAATGAATAGCTAGTCTTCTGAATTTATACATCTAAAGAAGAATATTCACCTTATGACTAGTTTGTTTTTTCAACCTGACTGACTATACTCAACACTTCTCCTTTAAAACTGTGCTCTCTATGCCAGCATTTTTAGGCCTGTCTCAGTACAGGTTATTCCTGTTGCTACTATAGAAAAACCTTTCCCCATACTGGCTGTTTTACTACAGTCATGCATCCCACTGCTATTATGTCCTCCCCCTTGGTGGTTTCTTTTAAGATAACAGAACTAAAAGGTGGGTAGGAGGAAAAGAGAGGAAGAGAACAAGGCTAAGAAATCAAGGTAAACATAAAATAAAATAAATCATTTTATATGTATTTCTTAATACAAGTAGGCAATCACTTATCCAGAAAGCTCCAAATAATAGGAAGGTCATCTCCCATAGAGTCCATTTAAAGCAAATACTTCTATTTCTTACAATGATTAAATTTTTCTCTGTAATAATAAAACAGTACCTTGTACTTGATTCTTACTAACCTGCACAACCCATACTAGTGGCATTTAAATGATTTTTTAGCAAAACGAAGGTATGTTAATCCAAATAACGAAAAGACCCCTTATCTGGAAAACCCAGGTCCCAAGCATTCCATATTATAGATGCCATATCTGTATTTAAATTAGATTAATAAAATGGGAAAATTAAAAAAAAAATAGAGGTTCCATAACTCTGTTGCTTTCATTACAAAATGAGGTTTATAATCTTCAAAAATATTCATTTTATGAATACTTAGAGATATTTCAAAGTATTTGGTATTTAACCTGACTGTTGAGATTCATGAACACTGCAAGCCTCTTTAAAAAATATATTACATAAAACAGTCCATATGGAAAAATCTGCTTCACCTAAATAAAGCATTATTATCAAAAATACAAAAACTTAAAGAATATACATTACTATATAAGTGATCTGTTGGCTAAGTATTCATTCTGAAGGCACAGTTTACCTTAACAAAGAAAAACAGCAACGTGTGTGTCCTCAAATCTGGGAAATATTTCTAGCAGCAAAATTTAAGAGGAGGACGTTTGCTGGAGAGGGAACATACCAAATAAGCACTTTCTTGAGGGCATCACAATCTCTAACTCCCAAACCATTGATAACAAGGTCATCTGCCAATTATGAAATTATTTTATATGGATCAGAGAGCTTTAATGTGCATATTGACTGGCTGTAGTTCAGCTTGTCTGCTCTGTCTCAAAAATGTTGATTCAAGAAGGATCAAAAACCATCCAGCCCCATGAGACCTTAATGATTACAAGAGTTGAGTCCCTATTCGCACAGCTCTTGTAATCATTTAACTGTAAACTGTTCAACAAAACCTGACAAATATTCAAGTCTATTTATCTGCGGCAAACAGATGTAAGCATATTTTCAAGTGTGTCCCCATAGGAGGATTTTCAGAATAAGAACAAGGTTAAACAATGTTTGCCAGTACCCCTTTATACAAGGTTATACAATATTATGTTTTCTTTAGCTTACTGGGGTGCAAAGAGGCCACATAAAATGAAATAATCTTTATCTACTTTACAGACACTGTAAGCAAAAGCGTAATGGAAATAGTTGTTATAAGCGGGTATGAAGACTTCTTATTAAATAGGGCAGTTCAGACTAAGGGGGCTATTTACGACAGCACATGCTTTCCAGCTCAAGCAATCTTTTAAGAAACTCTGCATGAGTTAAAGGAACAGAAACACCAAAAAATGAAAGTGTTTTAAAGTTTTCTAAACATCATGTAGTGTTGCCTGGCACTGGTAAAACTGATCTGTTTGCTACTATAGTTCACACAAACAAGCTGCTGAGTAGCAATGGCAGGGATTGAAAAAAGGCTATATGGCACAGGATAAATAATGAATAACATATAACATTATGTTCTACAGAGCTTATCTGCTGTGTAATTTGAGCCTTTTCTCCTTTGAATGACTGCCCCCATTGCTACACAGCAGTTTATTTATATAAACAATAGTAGTGTTTCTGAATCAAACACAGCAGTTTTACTAGTGCAGGGCAACACTGCATTATATATTTTTTTAAAACCATTTTATTTTTTGATGTTACTGGTCCTTAAATGAACTCACTTTTGGACCCGATAGTCTAACAGAAAAGGTGATTTTATTCAGAAACTACCAATTTTTGCAAGACAGTACAATTAAGAGTTTTTAATTGGCTTACCCAAAGAAATGCCACCACTGATAATGGAATGCAAGCTGGTAACCAATTTAAATCAACCATTCTCTATAACTCTAAAAGCATGAACTGAAACAATGGTCAATGAACAAAGAAAAATTTAATTAATTTTGCCTGTGCTTTACCATTATAATCAGTATATTAAAAGAAAAAGCTAGACATGGCAAGTAGTTATTAAAGCAACATAAAAACAAATAGGCTATGGCCCATAACGACATATAGAAATCCCATGAATAAAAATGCAATTTCATACCACAACAGGCTATATTTTCTTCATTGAGCAAAGCCACTTTTCCCTACAAATAATTTTTTCCGGTATAGTAAAGCACAATGCAAAATGAAAAAAAATTTCCAAAACAGAACACATTATGAGGACAGGGTAGCCTTTATTAAATGCTCTAATTTAATGTAATCTATTATGCAGCATTGACAGCTATTTTCAGCAATGATGTTATGCTAAGCAATGTACACAGAACTGTACCAAACTGCTTAATATGTCAGGGCACAGGTGTGCAGCAACTTTATAATAAGATAGCACATTTGAATTCTGGACTGATTTAAATGTGTGAGTAGATTCTTCAATTTCCACTCAATTTTCTCTCTTTAGTTACCTCTGTTTAACCTTTATTTTTTCCCAACACAATACTTTCAAGTAAGTCCTGTCTCCCAGATACATTTCACAGGCTCTTCCACTACTAAAGCATATTTTAGAGTAGGTGCACAGAATTCAGTACAGGTCTCCGTTTTTTGTGGTCATCATACAGACAGACAGCAACATTGCAGAACTTTTCTTACAAGACATCCCATCACGTGTAAATTCTACAATCAATTTAAACCATAAATTATCATCAATAAGAATGGCGCAGGTCACGGATTATCACCTGAATACTAGAGTGGTTTTCAGATAACAGTGGGTCCAGGTGCTTCATGCAAGACTTGTCAAAATGGCAATCTGGGCGGCTAAGAGATGTTGATAAATGTAATGTCATGTATCAGGTATGTAAAGATATGCAAGCCACTTATACCCTTAATGGAAATGCACTAGGCAAATCCATAATGGAGATGGACCTTGGAGTCCTTGTAGATAATAAACATGGCAGTAGCAAGCAATGCCAGTCAGCAGCTACAAAAACAAACAAGGTTTTGAGATTTATTAAAAGGGGCATTTGCGGAAGGAGGGAGTTATTCTTCCACCCTATAGATTGTTGGTAAGTCCCCATCTAGAATATGCCCTGCAGTTTTGGTCTCTAGTGCTCAATGGATATGTTTGAATTAGAAAAGGTCCAGAGAAAGGCAAGTAAGTTGGTAAATGGTAAAAAGCACTGTTCGCTCTAATTCCTTCTCGGCTATGTGCACAAAAAAGCTCTTTTATGTGCACATTTTAAACTTGTGTGCGCAGCTTTTAAAAACTGGGTGCGCAGGTCAGAATTAATACAAAATTTTGTGTTTTCACCACAATTTTTTGTGTGCGCTGACCTCAAAACTTGTGTACCTACGCACACCTTTGAGAGAACATTGTATGGAAGGTCTCAGTTATAAAGAAAGACTGACCAAGTTGGGGTTGTTCACACTGATGAAAATGTGCTTATGGGGTGATATGATAACTAAATAAATAAATATATACATATTTATATATAAATATATAAGGGGGATCATATTATAATCTCTCTAATGCTTTATTTACTAGGAAGTCCTTCCAGCTGACACGTGGACATCCATTCTGATTTGAAGAAAAGAGGTCAGAAAGGATTTTTTACAGTGAGAGCTGTGAAGATGTGGAATTCTCTCCCTGAATCAGTTGTACTGGCAAATACATTAGATAGCTATAAGAAGGGGTCAGATGGTGTTTTAGCAAGTGAGAAAATACAGTGTTATTGAAAATAGTTCCTAAAGTACAACATTATCCAGGGAGTGGTCCTATGGCTATTCTGGAGTCAAGAAGGAATGTTTCCCCCACTGAGTGAGAGGACATGTCCATCAAGTTCAAATCCTGCCAAACTTCTAATTAAGATTGTCTGACTATCTTCCAAATTCATTATATACCATGTGCTATGGAAAACGTATACGCTGTTAAAGTAAATAATATTAATAATGCATTTTAAGGCTGCACATTAGAGAAAGAGCACATTTTCACAAGCACATTTGATACACTCTTCTATACTTTCTCAAAATGTTGCAACATGCTATTCTACAGAATGCTGGGGAAATCAATTTTCCATTGTCCTCTGAGAAAGAATAGATATGCTTTCTGAAGCCTTTATCAGCTAAATGATTATGTCTGAAGATCAACTGTCCCCATAGATGTAAAGATTTTTAAAAGATCTTTTCATTATCGTTAGACCACGATTATCTCAAAACGATCATTTAAATGTATGATTTGTCCATCAACTAAAAAGATAATTTCAAGCGATATTGCCAGGAAAACTGAGGGTAGCTGCCTGCTTGGCCCTGGATCAATTTTCTGACCAATGTCAGACAAAAAATCATAAGATGCACGATCGTTCGATTCCCACTAACCTCACGATAATTTGATGGAGTGGTTGGATTGCACTGAAATGGATCGTTCACCAATGAAAAATCTGCATTTTTATGAACAGTGTATACTCATAAGTTCACAATCGATATGAACAATGAAACTTAACCATTCCTTTTCCCTATGGGGGGAAAAAATCTATTTTAAAGATTCCTTCATGTTGCCATTTCTTTGGTCCATTAGATGCGAACCCTTAGCATCCCCAAGTCAAGTAAGTAACATTACATTGATATGTTGTTATGGATATCACATAACGCACAGGCTGCGTTTAATCTATATATATATATATATATATATATATATATATATATATATATATATATATATATATATATATATATATATATATTTCAGAGATTCATGCCATTACAAAATACATCAATATTTCAATATAGAATCAATACATCAAAATATTATCCAATACAATTAGATATGTCCCAAATTACAAAAAAATAGGTATACAGACCACATGGTATACCTTTGAATAAATAAAGACTATATTTTTTAATATAATATAGAGTTTTGGGATAACTTTTTGGTTTTGAATGATTATACCCTTGTGAACTGGAGGCTTTATCTTAAAGATCATGGGCCCTTTTTGACAGGTCCTGTAGAGATTAGCATCTCATTATATACATTTTGTCTATGGAAGATCTCCCAAACGGACACCTTAAAATATCACAATTACTTATGTTAATATATAAGTTAGCTTAGTGTAGTACAGTGTATATTGTTGTAGATCCTACAACATCCCTGGTTTCCCTTAAAGTCAGGAGGGCATACAAATGAGTATGGCCCGGCAGAAAGGGGAGCAATGCAAGTTTAAAGGAGAATTCAACCGTAAAGTAAAAAAAAAAACCCTACCACCTATATAGACCCACCTCGCTCCTTCCCCCCCAGCCTAACTGCTACCCTGGGCAAATGCCCCTAACGCTTTACTTCCCCCTCGGTGCAGATTCTGTCCAGCGGAGTTCATGGCAGCCATTTTCCGGCTCTCCAGTAATCTTCGGGAAGTAATTGCCGTATCGGCGCATGCGCAGTTGGAGCAATTTTCTGTTTCCCGACAACTGCACATGTACCGAAAGTCACAGAACCTGACAAAGCCCTGCTCTCATTACGAAGATTACAGAAGAGCTGGAAGATGGCTGCCGTGAAATCCACTGGACAGAATCTGAACCAAGGGGTACTTAAAGATTTGGGAGCATTTGCCCGGGGTAGCAGCTAGACTGGGGGGGGGGGGTCTTTGTAGGGTAGGGGGGTAGGTTATATTTTTTTTACTTTATGGTTGAATTCTCCTTTAACCTGTCTGTAAATGACTTCATAAATGCTGTAGACTAGATGCTTTCAGAGGCCATTTTTGAGGCTCTTTTGATAACCTGCCCGACCATTTTTGACCAAAAATCAGGAAGACATCTATCAGGTAAATCCCATTGTACGTGGACCACATGAGCACATTGATGGGACCAGGGGGGCTAAACTATCAGATTATGATGATTTGACCATCTCCTTGGTGGGCAAATTGGTTACCATCCCCTTGTTTGGTGAAAATGCCAAACAAGTGGGTCTAAATTGTACTGTTTGCCCAGCTCAAAACATATTTTCAAGCTAAATGAACAACACATCAGAAAAGCTAGAAGAAATACATCAAGAATAAAATATTTAAATTTTCAACAGCAAATTATGAAACTTTTGGAAAAATAGCCACTGATTATGAACACTACTAATGTGCACAAATTATTAGAAAATCCATAAGAAATCCATTATGCTGCTTTCTTACTCTTACAGACAGCCTTATAAACTCAAGCAAACAAGGCTATGCATGACAGTGTTTTCAGTAGAGATAACAATCATTCATGCAATCATTATGAGGTTTTCGTGATTAAGTATACATTTGCATACTAAATATAAAACAGTGTTAAAGATCAGCCAAAGCTTTGAAAACATTTTTTACACTGCCTTTACACTCAGCAGGAGTTAGCAGATATAGTATGGGGCAGTCTTTTCCAACCTGTCCCATACTGGAAATGACTGCTTTCAGCATGTAAAATAATTGCCCAAATCCTTTCTTCCTGCAGCCATATGCTTTGGGGAGAGTTTATACAGGTTGTAACGCTCAAGACTAGTGCTGAGCATAATCACCCTGTAGACCAAAGCTGTGTTTGACCGCTCAAAGTCATCAAACACATTCTGCCAAAATGACACAGTTATCGGGTTAGAACAATTTGTCCATTTGTCCTTCCTGACTGTATGGAAATTGTAGATAAATGGAAAAAATATGGAGCTTCTGGAAATTCTTCACTTTAACATTTATTAAATCAGCCCCTATTTGTTTTCATGTGTTTATTTTATGCAGAAATATTGAAATTAACCAGAATTTGTAAAACTGCATTCCATATGGATATCTCATCAGTGATAATGGTAACATCTATCCAAGATATTGTATCAGTTATTATGGAATATAAAAGGCAAGGTTGAGTTTGACAATTCAGAGAAAGAGGAGGAACTACTATGTTATGGATAAAAAAAACACATCAATATTTTCCTGCAACCAAAGGACAGGGACATGATATAATTTCAAACACTGGTTTATAAATCTGTCTGCAAACTACCAGCAGGCCAACTAATGATCTTGAAAAAAAATGAATGTATACAGCAATACAATTATGGCACTCATAATCAGGCATGCACTGGACTAAGAAAGCAGCCAAACAGATGATCATGACCTGCAAGATGTTAGTAAATATTCATTATGAGTATGCACAGCTAATTGCATACACCCTAAAGCTGGCCATAGAAGTATAGATCTACACATCTGCAATATTGCCAAACAAGTGTATCTTTGTCCGAATTGGCCACCCAAACAGAAAGCAAACTTGGGCTGATCTGATGGTTTGGATCTTGAGCAACGATTGTATTATCTTTTGAAAAGCAAGACAAGACTACACATAAAGGCCCATTTTATTTCTCTGGCTGTGGGTTACAACAGGATTTGGCTAAATAAAACATTTTTGCAGCAATTAAATCTGGCTTTTACCTGAACATGAGAAAAAAAATGTCACGCTGCAAATTTTTAAAATTCTTTTCAAATGTATTGCAATTAGGGATCAAATTTCATTAGTTCATTAAGAGTATAAATATGTATACATGCATGTCTAACCTATATTAGTAAGTAATAGCATATAAAAGTGTTTCATCAGAAATTTGTGATCACTAAGGGCACTTATTACATAAAATCTGGATCCTTCACCAGAGGCTTGGGCTAACACAGCCCCCGCTTCGGATGGGGGAAAAAAATTCTTTCAGAACTGCAGTCTATTGGGTGCTGTGCCCTCAACACCGGGAGGAAACTGTAGTTTAGTTATTTATAAAGGTATTAAAATCACACATTTGTTTCTAAAATCTCTATGTCTCAATTGTACCTTAAAGGAGAATTCAACCTGTGGGGGAAAAAACCCATACCCCCCACCCCAGGTAGACCTCCCTCCCTCCTCCCCCCAGGCTAACTACCCCCCCCCCCGGGGAAATGCCCCATTCTTTATACTTACCCCTCGGCACAGATACTTCCAGCAGAGTTGCACGCACCCATCTTCTGGCTCCTCAGTAAGCTGAAGGAGAGATCGGCAGTTTCCGTTTAATTCCGCGCATGCACAGTTGTCGCAAACTGCTCCAACTGCGCATGCGCAGAAATACCAATCTCCCTTACAGAGATAATACCACAGATTACAGAGGAGCCGGAAGATGGATGCGTGCAACTCCGCTGGAAGAATCTGCACCGAGGGGTAAGTACAAAGTATGGGGCATTTCCCCGGGGGGGGGAGTTAGCCTGGGGGGGGAGGGAGGTCCACCTGGGGTGGTGGGGGGTACAGGGTTTTTTCCGCACAGGTTGAATTCTCCTTTAACAGTTTCGTTTGTAAACTCTTGTGAATAGGGCCCTCTCATCTTATTGTACTCTGTAAAACATTGTTTGTTATTTACTGTTTGTTCCCTGTTAGATATATAATATAAAGCACTGTGTAACATGTTGGCGCTATATAAATGATGATGATGATGAAATGATAAGGATGATGGTGTGGTGGCCATGCTGCGGCACACACAAGCACATTAATATGAATTGTCCCATGTAGCTTACTAGGCACATTCCTATAATGTACAAATAGGCAAAGCATTTGCACAGTGAGTGAGCCAGTGCACTTGCTAACTAAGCAAATGAGGGTGCCCAACTTTGCCACGACACAGAGTTCCCTTCTGGTTAGGATTGCCACCTGTTTTGAACTAGACAGTTTGTGTTTTAAACTGGGCTGTCAAGTTGAAAACTTCCTGTTTGGGTTTCACAGCTTTGAAACCTGGACAAATTTATTTTCCGTTTTGACATTTGATTATATATAGGCAACTTTGAAGAGGACAGGCACAGCCTGTGTTCATTAAGTACCACATACATTAGAAAATGAAAAAATAGAAGTGTGAATTAATGATAAAGTTCATAATATGCTCATTTGTATACATAGCAGTCTATTATAACTGCAAAATGCCACAAAACCCAGGCATCTACATAACAGGAACCATAAGAGCCTTAGGATACAAAATTGCTCAAGAAAAAAAGTAGTAGTTATCCTGCCAAACTTCTCTAGTGTGTGTGTATTTCTTTCCTATTTGAAGCTGTGTGGTTCAAGTTATTGTATGGTAAAGCAATTTGCTGTTTACGTTGTAGCTTACCCATATGTGCCAAAGCCGGAAATTGTATTATATCACAGATAAATCAAGTAATATCGCAGCTTCCACATAAAACACAATTTAAAATAAATAAGGCTCTCTAGGCCTATGCTGTTACCCACAGGAAACTAAACATAAGTTTGTCAATAATGTGAGATTCTAGCTAGCTCATTTCTTTACTAGTGATGAGCAAGTCTGTTTCCTCTGAAACAGACTTGCCAAAAAATCTGTTTATAAACCAGCAATATTAATAAATATAAATAGGTGGCAAAATATCTATTATTATTTTCACTACCAATTACAGTACTTATAATTGTTTCATCTCTGCAATGTATGAGAACAGTACATTTTATTTAATCACATTCATAGCCACATTATGTATATATATGACTTCATCATTTATTTGCAGGGGTGCTGCAGCTATGAGGATGAGAAAGCTACCTCAGGCAGCAGTTTCCCGCAGTTTACCAGGGGCAGCAAAAAGCCAGTCCTAGTAACTTTAATGGGCAAATTTATCAAGGGTCAAATTGAAAATTCAAATTTTTGAGTTTTGTTATGGTCACAACCTTATCCGTATTTCGTAATCTGGAAATCCGGACAGGCAGTTTTCACCCAGACAGCCCTCCTAAAAACCGGGCTGTCAGGCTGAAATCCGTACAGGTGGCAACCCTAGCTGAAACTCCCACACATTTTTGGTGTAAAAAAATGTCCTGTGTCTCCTAAATTATTGCCTAGCATTAAAATTGATCAATAACATATTTCCTTGAAAATGTATTTAGTTAAATGCAAAGTGTTTGTTTTTAAAAGTTTTAACCTGTTTTCATGGTTATGTTCGTTTTGACCTTTAATTTCCTGCTAGTTTTTATCTTTAATTTCCTGCTAGAGATAAGAATGTTTAGATAAGGAAGGGAGACATATATATCAAGAAACATATGCTGCAATAAAACAAAAAAAAGGGAACAATTAGAAAAAAGTAACATGCAGATACATACTAGACATATAATAAATGGATACAAGGCCTTTTGAGAGGCCCACATAATACAGGTCTGGCAACTATGCTAATTGCCTGACACTTCATATGATTACAAAATGCAGAGCCTATAGGCTACTTTGGAAAATGGCCTTTGACCCACCAGTCTACCCCATGAATCATAACCAGTCTTAGACGCTGACTAAAAGACTTGTAGACATAATCAAAAATGAAAACACAAAACCTTTCTTTACTGTTGCAGTAAATTTCCATGAAATTCTTTGTTACTGGTACTAAGCAAACAATAAGATTTTCAGAGAATAATAGAATATTTCAATTGGCTGAATCTGTTACAGACAGCATATAGTGGTAACCTAAGTCCTATTAAAAGAGGCTGTAGTTTAGTCAAATTTCATGCAAATATTTTGTGCATTAACAGCATTTATCCGCAAATTTATCTAATATGAGCAACTTGCAAATGTCATCCGAAAGAAAACCTGGTGAATAGTAACCATAATAATGATTAGTGATACAGTAAGGAGCCAATAAATTCGCCTGCACACTTTTGGAAAGAAAACACGCAAGCATAGGAAGAACATTTAAACTCCATGCATTAGGCATTGCTTATTATAACACTCCACATCGCAAAATTCTTCTTCTGAAAATATGGGTTCTCTGTCTTACTATAACCAGTAGGGATGGGCGAATTTGACCCGTTTCGTCAAAAATTCGCCGCCGCGAAATGTCGCAGACACCCATTAAAGTCTATGGGCGTCAAAAAAATTGTCGAAATTGACGCGCGTTTTTTTTATTTTGACGCACGATACCAATTTGCTCATCCCTAATAACCAGTGGAGAAAACAGTAAATACAAAATGTCCAACATCTGTAAACAATTAACTTGCTCCTGTGTCTGTCTTTCTGTTAATAGCTGGCACCATCAGTAAATGTTTCATGAGCTTAAAGACTGGATCACATTCTAAAGACTAGTCAATAACCCAACAGTTTCTGGATTTTTTCAGTAGAACCACGATAATAAAAACACTTTGTGATGCAGGCAGCTGCAGAAGGGTAAAAGAGTGCTACCTATGTAATGTGAAAGAGAACCGAGTTTTTCTGTAAAAGGGAATGCAAACTCTCTCAGTACCTGCTCCTTGGCATACACAGCTAAAGTAGCTGAGAAGAGAAAGAGAAGTAGCTTACAGTGACAATGGACACATCTGTCCTTAATAATCATGTGGTACATTGGGTTTTTGTTTTGATGACTTTTTCTCAATTGACTGCTTTGGGGATTGAAACCCCTGCTAATCAATTTTCACTATTGCCAATAAGATATATTTAGCTCTGAGAAGGAATTATTGCTGAAAATGAGGAAGTCTAAGATTTCATGATACTTCCCCTGTAAACCATTAGTCAAGTGCTTCCTTCAGACACTTATAGGAAACAATTCCCAGCCATTTGCTTTTATTTGACTGCTCTGTATACTAGTGCCTTTGGAGATGTTTACAATGATCTACAGTCTCAGTCAAGATACAATTTACACGGATTACATCCTACTAGTTGAATAGAAACAACAACAAAAAATAATTCCAACATGCTAGGTCATTCCCTGGCTATTCTGATCAATGGCCCATACAGCGGCACTAGGGCCTCATACATAGGCTGTTAAGCTGCCAACAGAAACAGGACGGGTCCAGCTAGCAGCTTTTGTCCGCCGGTGTATCGCCAGCTTTCCGATCATAAATGGACCTCTTCTAGGAAACTTTGCAAGGTAACATACCCCAGGCCCAAATTCGAAAATCCACCATCTCAAACCTGCCGAGGTTGTGTATAAGTCAATGGCAAAGGTCCCTATTCTATTTTGACGTTTCCGTGGTCTATGCTGGAATAAGCCCAAAAATCTGACCTTTTCAGGGTTTTTCGGGCAAAGATCCGAAAAATCTAGCAATGAAGGAAACCCTACAAAAAAATCTTACGATTCAGGTTTTTGATCAATTTTATCTGGTTTTTACCTGAACCGATCAAATTGTGCTTTTATAAAAATAAATAAGATCAAATTGTGGATTCTAGTTTGGTTCCGACTTTTTTACTTAAATAATCAGAAAAATTATTAGCCAATAACCCTCTAGTATTTTAAAATAATATAGTATACCGTAATACATATAGAGTATAGTATAGAGACACAAACACACTATTATAAAAACTGCCAGTGTTGCATCTTTCAGTAGCTGAGTAGACAGTACTTGCCATTATTTGTGTAACCTTTGCAAATGTTATATATCAGGTTTAGTCAGCAAACACTGCAAGTTGAGTTAAGTTTCCAACAACTTTATGAAGGATTGAAAGTAACATGTTATTCAAGCACAGTAATTATGACATAACTAGACATAATTCTGCTTACATTATTGATTTGAAAATCTGTTTACAAGAAAGATGTTTTTACCCAGTTTATTTCTCTTTGTCTTGCTTTACAGAGGAATTTAGCCTTATTCCATCTGCAGAATGCAAAAAAAAAAAAAAAATTACATGAACTGCATTTAGCTTTATGGGAAACTTCTTTGCACAACTACCAGAAAGTTTCCAAAAAAGCTGTGCATACACACACATATTTTGTGGACAGCGCACACAGCAAACATGTAAACACCTCATTTTATATTTAAGGCCCCCATACACGGGCCGATGAAAGCTGCAGACATACCAAGTCTTCGTCCCCCGATCCGACCACCCATATCAGATCCATTATGATCCAATTGTTGGGCCCTAGGGCCCACGATTGGATCAGCCCGATATCGGCCACTTCAATGTGGGCATATCGGAGAGAGATCCGCTCGTTTGGCGATGCCCACGATCGGTTCAGCCCGATATCGCCCACTTCAATGTGGGCATATCGGAGAGAGATACGCTAGTTTGGCGATGCCCATGATCGGATCATCCCGATATTGGCCACTTCAATGTGGGCATATCGGGAAGAGATCCACTCGTTTGCCGATGCTCTACGTCTATGGCCACCTTTATTCTAAGATAAGCACACACTTTTTATAAATGTGCACTCACGTTTACAATGTGCGCACAAAATAATTTTTCGGCACACATAGCGGAGGGAACAATGAACCCAGAGCAATCAGACTTAATTAATGTAGGGGGGGGGGTGAGCTCATTTTTACCATTAATAGAAAGCAGCAGTTACCATTAGGACTCACCACACATACAAGAAAAGCCAATAGGGTGCAGTGTCTCCTTAGTGTTAAAGGCCATTCTGAATCACAGAAGAAAAGTAAGTTATTGCAGCACTGGCTATCACTTAAAAATTCAATCATTATTGCAGTTCCGTAAAATTATACAATAGCATGTAATGCCTGATGCGTTTCAGAAACAGAAACACCACAAAATTAAAGTGTTTTAAAGTAATGAAAATATCATGTACTGCTGCCCTTCACTGGTAAAACTGATCTGTTTGCTTCAAAAACACTACTATAATTCATATAAACAAGCTGCTGTGTAGCAATGGCAGAAATGGAAAAAAGGCTATATGGCACAGGTTAAATAGTGGATAACAGGTAACACCATTATGTTCTATAGAGCTTATCTGCTATCTGCTGTGTAACCGGAGCCTTTTCTCCTTTGAATAGCTGCCCCATTGCTACACAGCAGCTTATTTATATAAACAATAGTAGTGTTTCTGAAGCAAACACAGCTGTATTACCAGTGCAGGGCCACACTGCATTATATATAAAACCATTTCATTTTTTGACGCTACTGTTCATTTAATCATAGACAGGCGTTACATGCTCTGGTGTGATTTTATGGAACTGCAATAAAGATTACATTTTTTTAACTGATGCCCTGTGTTGTGGTACTCTCTTTTCTTCTGTGTGGTTTACCATGAAGAATTTTTTAATCTGCGCACCACACCACCATATTCTTTAGCTTTATCAGTTATTCCCTTCACCTACTGAAACTAGACATATTTACCATTACACAAATCAGCCAAGTTCTTTAATGTGCATGCCCTCACTTACTGGCACAGTGAATGCTGGGAAAACAGAAAAACTCCCTCTCCTGAAGCCGACTGCTTACCTATACCATCTCCGCAACGAACTCAAGAGATGTTAATAATACATATGCCGGCTTTAGTAGATGTACTGGTTCACTCCTCTGCCAGGGGCATTTTTTAAACAACCACATAACTAGCTCACTGTAAAAAGGGAGGTTTTGCAAATCACATCATAGGCTTGTGTCTTTATTTGTCCTTTATTTCTTGATCACACCTTTTTTAAACAGGCACCTTACCATAATATACCATCCTTATATTATAATACCATTTACTTTTTGTTTTACAAAAATTGTAAGGGCAAGCGTAATGTGTTTACCCAACATTCTGACTGTACTTTTATACCACTCAAAAATCAAAATCAATATTTCACAAAGAACCTGCTGCTACCAATGGGCACAAGTCAACAGGAACCTGAAAATATGGCAGGTTTGATTTTCTGATGTAACATACAAGGTTTTCCATACAGATACATTTTTAACATTAAGCTTGTGGAAAAACAAAATGTACTATAGGCAGCAAAAGATAAACAGCTGAACACTACTCTATACATTGTTGAATATGTTTCAAAAGTTAGCACTGTTTCCAATGTAGACACTCTATTTGTGGTTTTATTTACGCTGGAGGTGTGGGCGTTTTTCCTTTTTGGCAGCATCAGCACAAAATGTTTCTTTTTGGCTCACAGAATATATATTGAGCAGTTCAGACACCCAGTCCAGGGATTGCAACAGGGATGATAAGGCAGTTTGCCAAGCTTTTTGGAATAGGCTCTGCCCTTTTGAAGAACTAAAAATCTGAGCTTTTACCTGACAAAACCATATAGATCTTAAACCTGGATAGTCATCCAAACTTCCTGACTCATTGAATGATTTGACACACTCAGCTGAGAAATGTACTTATTTGCAGATGGTTAAACAAAGTATATATATATATATATATATATATATATATATATATATATATATATATAATATATATATATATATATATATAATCATGTAACAACTCAAACAGAAATAAATTGTACTATCAGACCTAAAGAAAAAAAGAATACTGTGAATTCCTAGTTGATTGCAAAAAGGCATGTTTTTAAAAATAGATGTGTAAGTGTTTCCAGTTCTTATATGCTGTTGATGCATTTCTACACAAAAACAAATGTTTAAAAATGTTCTGGCAGAATTAAAACAGCATATGCCTCATACAGATTTTTTTCTGAGACCTGATTATATCCTTAAAGGAAAAATGCTGAATTAAGATAAAATATACTTTTTGTTGGTCAATGATGTATATATATATATATATATTACTATATACAGTGGTTTCAGAGGAACCAAACCAATGATTCAGTTCATGGTTTGGTGGAAACCTGGCAAGCTTTAAAGGATTTGAATGCAAACAAATTCTTAAAGGGGTCATGTCACACATAAAAATCTATATTATAAGTAATTTTCAAATTAAACATAAACCCTTGTTTATTTAATGAAAACATTCATACTTGTTATAAATATATTAAAAAAATTCTCAGCTGTAAATCATTTATAGCCTTCCTGCTTTGTGCCTAAGACATAGCAATCACTTTCACTTTCCATTCTGCACTTCCTTCATGTCACTGCACTCCTGACATTACTGTCTCTACTCACTGTTGTTAACTGTGTAGCCAGTACATGGGCCAGATCATCAGTTCCTCCTTTCTGGTGCATACACAAGATTCTGGGATGATGTAAAGCTTACCTTGATAACCTTGGCAAATTATATTTTCAAACCAGCCCGCTCCCTGAACCAATCAACATAAATAGCACAAGCATGATCAGCTGGCTACTATCCACGTGCCAATAATCAAAAAGTTGACCCCTAAAAAGAAAGTCCCCATCCACTACCCTCCATTCACCCCTCCCTGCTTCCTCCCAGCATAGTCCATGATTTAAAAGTGTCCCTGAATGTCTCACTGATCTATCCATGACGAGTAACACAGCAGAGTTCAGTGGCGCAATCTTCAGTATCTTTGAACCCTCTTCTTCCCTTCAGCAATTTACAGAGCTTTCCAGCGAATGCGTAAACACGAATACAAGACTGACTTTCCAACTGCAGATGTGGAAAAAGCTAAGTATTGGTGGTCCCTCAGCAAATGAATGTTGCTCACCAACCCCTTGGATGTTGCTCTCAGTGGCCTCAAAGCAGGTGCTTATTTTTTAATACCTGCTCTGGAGGCAATTTTTGGTTGCTTAAAACTGAACTTCTGTTTGCTGCCAGTCTACATAGAGGCTATAAAATGGGCAATCACAGCACTTATCTTGCACAACCCAGTAACATTTTTATTCTTGTGTTGTTCCCCAACTTTTTTTACATTTGAATGTGGCTCACATGTAAAAAAGGTTAGAGATCCTTGCTTTAAGGAGAAATAAAATAAATATCCTGAAGAATTTGTTGATATTGGGTTGAATTCATCCGACCCTCGACTTTAACAAGGGCCCAATTCCCCGAACTAGCCACACAGCCCAACAGCAGGAAGGTACCTCCGCCAAATTTGACAGTAAGTAGCAGGTGTTTTTCTTGGAATGCAGTGTTCCTCTTCCGCCATGCAAAATGCGCTTTGTTATGACCAAATAACTCAATTTGTGTCTCATCAGTCCAATGCACTTTGTTCCAAAATGACTGTGGCTTGTCTAAATTAGCTTTTGCATACAACAAGCGACTCTGTTTGTGGCTTGAGTGCAGAAAGGGCTTCTTTCTCATCACCCTGCCATACAGATGTTCTTTGCGCAAATTGCTCTGAATTGTAGAACGATGTACAGATACACCATTTGCAGCAAGACCTTGCATGTCTTTGGAGGTGATCTTTGGGTTGTCTGTAACCATTCTCACAATCCTCCGCACATGCCGCTCCTGTATTTTTCTTGGCCTGCCAGACCTGGGTTGTACAGCAACTGTACCTGTGGCCTTCCATTGCCTGATTACATTCCTTACAGTTGAAACAGACAGTTTAAACTTCTAAAAGAGCTTCTTGTAGCCATCCCCATAACCATGATACTGAACAATCTTTGTTTTCAGAAATTTTGAGTTGCTTTGAGGATCCCATGCTGTCACGCTTTAGATGAGAGTCAAACAGAAGCACAAATTGCAATTGGCCACCTAAAATACCTTTTCTCATGATTGGACAGACCTGCCTATGAAGTTCAAGGCTTAACGAGCTAATCCAACCAATTTGGTGCAAAATATGCTTTGGTACGTGCTTTGTAACATCGGCCTCTTCAACTATGTGTGTGGCCCTGTACAGGCTCCCCCTCTCTCTGGGCCACTGTCAGTGTCTAGTGTACATGCATGAGTGAATAAGCAAACAATCTGCACATCTTTAAGAAGTTAAACACAAGCCAGGAAAAAGGAGAGCACATCACACGCAGGTACTGGAGACAAGCACAGGGACTGTCATTGTAGGTGTCACAGATTTGCTGTACCACTGGACACATAAAACAGCCCAGTTATACGTAACAACTGAATAATAATATTTTTTTATTTTGGATTTTGCGGACGGATAACAATTTTCTGTTTAAAAGTTAGTTTATACAATAACTGAGCAGTTAAGCATAAGGGCATGGTTTACTTTGTGTATGTGGATTTGTGTTTAACTATCTATATCACAGAAGTAAACAATTAACCATCATCCTTTAATCAAAATGTTGCACAATATTTTGGCCACCATAACTAAAGAAAAATAACAATAACAAAGAGGGCTGATAGTAGGGGTACATATGGAGAAGCTGCAGTTCCGTTTGCTGGGATTTAAAGAATGAGCATTGTGCAAGAATGCACTTAAGTCTCTGTAGTTTAGCATGAGGAATATTTCATAACTTTCACTATATAAAAGCAATGGTTGCATACATATAGAGGTTTGTGGGGTAGACATCAACCTACTCTAGGGTGACTCTTTCACCTTGGTCTCAGTCTGTTAAAGATGCAATTCAAACCAGAACTTGAATTCTATAGTCGACTTGCAGAGAATACATTCCTTCTTACAAATAACTGCATATTTGCAACCTGGACACAGGAAAAAACAACAATCCTCTGGACAAATGAATCATCCTTCTCTCAACAAGAATCGGTATACATAACACACAACATAAAACACATACAAGGATGACTGGTTTGCCACTGTAGAAGGCTTTACCATCTATAAAGTGTTGGGTGTATTTACTTGGCATGATTTGAAGCAGAAAGATCCAAAATAACAATATAGACTTCCACAGGGCACGATCTTCTTTTATTGTCCTCAATACAACATGTAGCTCACACGCCACTGATTGGCGACCACTGGCCTAATGCAACCTCCCTCACCTTGTTCCACTGTGAAATACTAGATTCTAGGTAAAGTTGCCACCTGGCCGGTAATTGACTGGCCTAGCTGATAAATAACCGGCTAGGGTCGGGGTCAGAACTACAAATTTACCGATATTGCACTGGTCGTGAATCTATCCTACCCTCTAAGTCTCCCCCCTTTCCTCACTGTCTCCCTGAAACAAACAGGCCGGCCACCTCTCCCCTCTCAATTAATGGCCCAAACATTATGTGATGTTTTCTCTTTACTACTTTATATTTATCTGAATGGTTAGTGGAGGTCGGAAATTGGCAGGCCGATCGTTTGTCCGACATAGGCTATAATCTGCATGTCTATGGCCAGCTTATGATGGGAAGGAAAAAGGTCCACGTGAGCAGATCGAGCCTAGCATGTGTGGGTAAAAAAAGAAAAAAGGGTAAACACCTGTTCATAGATAGCCAACTTAACTGCAACTTTTTTTTTTTTTTTTATTAGAATTACATTATTTCCATCATTATTTTCTATCTCCTTTTTTCATTTTTGTTTTAATTTTTATTGAATTTTAGCAAATAAACGGAGTATTTTAGAACTACATTTTAAATGCAACCCATGAAAAAGTTAACTGTCTTTCTACCAAATACAAGGGGCACAATTTTATAGATTATGTGCCAATTAAAGGGGAACTATTACGAAAATTAAAATGTAATATAAGTTTCAGCATACTAAAAGAAACTTTCTAAATACAATCAATTAATACTGTACTGTTTCTGAAATAATAAAGTTTAACTTCACTAGGGATAAGTGAATTTGACCCGTTTCGTTTTGCCAAAAATTCGCCACTGGCGAAATGTCGCCGATGCCCATTAAAGTCTATGGGCGTCAAAAACATTTTGTTGTGCGTCTTTTTTTTTTTTTTTTTGTCGAACGACGCCATACAAGTCTATCAGCGTCATTTCTGTGTGCAAAACAAGGCGAAAAAATGTGCCCATCCCTAATCTTCACTATTCCTTCAGCATCTGTTTCTCTTCATTCTGTCTTCATGCAGCAGTTGGGTGTCAGATATTGATTCTATTCACTCTATTAAAAGCACCTGTCCCTCTACATGCAGAATTTATGCAAAAGGCAGTTAGGCATTTTGTTTGTACTGGAATCAGTTATATGAATAAACTTAATTGTTTCAGAAACCATGCAGAATATTTAATTGACTGTATTTACAAGGTTTCTTGTACTTAATAAATACATTCATAAACTTTTAAAAATGCAGTGTTTACCAGAGGTACAAACAGGTTTTTTTGTACATTTCTCATTCGTGTTTACCCTGAGGAAAAATAAACTTTTCTGAAGCCAAATGCTATTAAGTCTCAATCCAGTTTATTAATAACACAGGATGCTTTCAATCAGCAGACGCATCTGGTCCTCAGCCCTCTCCTGAGGACACACCAGCCTATCCATGCCTCAGGATTTTTCACCCTCCTATTAAAAATAAAATACAGATTTTCTCCGCCTTGTACATATTCTAAGGTGCAAACTGGAGAGCTGCTGAATAACTCATAAATTACAAATAATAAAGGTGAACAAACCCTTTAAGAAAAATGGTATTGAAAAGAAGGTGAACGACTACTAGACTACAAATTTAGAAATTGCATGGCAAATAAGGAAAATTCTCAGGGCATGAGTCACAGTATTAAGGTATTATTCAAGCACATTCACAAATGGCAGTCATATTCTGATATATTATAAATGAACTAAAAACACTGTACCCATGTCTGGCACATTAATATATTAAAAAGCACATCCAACTACATCAGTTGTAGGTACAGTATCAGTAGTCTATTCACCATGCATTGATATTAGTCCTCTAACAGGAATCTCATGAGGCACATTATCAAGATGCGCACTACACCTTGAACACAGGTAGCATTTACATGGGTTGTTCACCTTTAAATTAACTTTTCGTATAGTGTAGAGAGTGATATTCTATAAAACTATTTTCAATTGGTTTTAATTTTTTATTATTCGTGGTTTTTGCATTATTTAGCTTTTAATTCAACATCTCTCCAGTTTGCAATTTCAGCTGTCTGGTTGCTAGGGTCCAAATTACCCTAGCAACCATGCATTGATTTGAATGAGAAACTAGAATATGAAAAGGAGAAGATCTGAACAGAAAGAAAAGTAAATAAAGGTATCAATAACAATATATTTGTAGCTTTACAGAACATGTTTTAAGATGGGGTCAATGACCCCCATTTCAAAGATGGAAAGAATCAAATGAAATATTTAAAAACCTGTGATAAATAAATAATGAAGACCAACTGAATAGTTGCTTAGAGCTGTCCATTCTATAACATACTAAAAGTTAAGTTAAAGGCGAACCACCCCTTTAATAGCACTCAAGTTTATCTCTTCTAATGCATAGGTAAGACTAATCTAGCAGTCATTTTATGAACAAAATCCATAAGCACCTCTCCATTAAATAAAGTGCTTTCTCTAAAAAGCAAGCAATAATGCAAAAATATAGTTCTAAATGAAATAAAGGAAAGCAAAGCCCTTCATTTATTTGAAAGTGAGTCCTTTAACAATAAGGGTTCATGGAACCTATCCATGGGTGGATTTCAATGTGCCTTAACCTGGTCGCAATTTCTGATGACACGAAAAATGTTGGCACATAATACGTGAAAGTAATAGTAATGTCATACATATTACAAATAGGGTTGCCACCTTTTCTGGAAAAAAATACTGACCTATATATTTATCTTTTTCCCTATTAATAACATTGAGATCAACCATCAATTTTACTGGCCAGGCCGGTAAAATACCAGCCAGGTGGCAAACCTCATTACAAAACATGTACAGGTATGGGATCCGTTATCCGGAAACCCATTATCCAGAAAACCTCAAAACATGTACAGGTATGGGATCCGTTATCCGGAAACCCGTTATCCAGAAAGTTCCAAATTATGGAAAGGCCGTCTCCCATAGACTACATTATAATCAAATAATCCAAATTTTATAAAATGATTTCCTTTTTCTCTGTACTAATGAATAGTACCTTCTACTTGATCCCAACTAAGATATAATTAATCCGCATTGAAAGCAGAACCAGCCTATTGGGTTTATTTAATGTTCGCATGATTTTCTAGTAGTCTTAAGGCAGATCCGTTATCCGGAAAAACCCAGGTCCCAAGCATTCTGGATAATAGGTCCCATACTTGTACTGTACATGTGCTTAGCAATAAGCATCATCCATTCCCTCCAAGCTAGACTGCTTGATTTATCCCAAGTTTCCAGGCATATGTGGCGGTAAAGAAAAATGTTTGCCTTTAGCCTACCCCAAAGTCACCTCCAGGCAACAAACAACCAGCAAGTGACAGTATATGAAATTCAGTACTGCCCATATTCTTTGTATCTGCACTCCCATTGGACAGCTAGAGAGAATATTTGCACCCAGAAAAATACCACAGGTAAACAATCATTAATAGAGGCCTCCAGCTTAGTAGGGTTAGTCAGTTAATGCCTTTAAGAATGGCTTGGATGATTTTTTGGACAGACATAATATCCAAGGCTATTGTGATACTAAACTCTATAGTTAGTATAGGTATGGGTATAAAGAATTTTAATTAAAAGTAGGGAGGGGTGTGTGTATGGATGATGGGTTTTCATTTGGAGGGGTTGAACTTGATGGACTTTGTCTTTTTTCAACCCAATTTAACTATGTAACTATGTAACTATGTAACCCTCTGTCTACTGGAAGCAAAACCAGACTATTGGGTTTATTTAATGTTTACATGGTTTTCTAGTAGACAACTTGTGAAGATCCAAATTACAGAAATATCTGTTATCTGGAAAACCCTCAGCATTCTGAGCATTCTGGATAACAGGTCCCATATCTGTACTTGGGGTTTCCAAGATAATGGGTCTTTCAGTAATTTGGATGACCATATGTTAAGTCTGGCAAAAATCATTCAGCCATTCAATAAACCCAATAGGGTTATTTTGCTTACAATATAAAGTAGATTCATGTAGCTTAGTCTCCATCAAGTAAAAGGTACAGGTATGGGATCCGTTATCCAGAAACCTGTTATCCAGAAAGTTCCAAATAACAGAAAGGATGTCTCCCATAGATTCCATATAATCCAAATAATTTGAGTTTTGCTAAATAATTTCCTTTTTCTCTGTAATAATACAACAATGCCTTATGCATGATCCCAACTAAGATATAATTAATCCTTATTGGAAGCAAAACCAGCCTATTGGGTTTATTTAATGTTTACATGATTTTCTAGCGGACTTAATGTATGAAGATCCAAATTAAAGAAAGATCTTTTATCTGGAAAGCCCCAGGTCCCGAGCATTCTGGATAACAGATCGCATACCCTACTATTTTGTTACTAAAGAGAAAAAAAAATATTTATTTACAAAAATTATAGTTATTTGCTTACAATAGACTCTATGGGAAATGGCCTTCCCATAATTCAGAGCTTTCTATATAAAGGGTTTCCAGAAAAAACTTGTATGAATTACATTTTTGTAAATATTCTGTTCATTTTTTTAATTGTACGCCCAAGTCCCATTTCACTATAAATTTGATTATACTGTAATGATAAATTCTACCTCTATACACCACCCATATAAACTTCTGTTGAACTAGGACTGCCAT
The DNA here is from genome assembly GCA_038501925.1 of Xenopus petersii. Taxonomy (NCBI): domain Eukaryota; kingdom Metazoa; phylum Chordata; class Amphibia; order Anura; family Pipidae; genus Xenopus; species Xenopus petersii. Next base: position 88,512,019 of record CM076674.1, on the reverse strand, counting down.
AATCCCATCCATGAATGTTCTGATTTGTACAGGGTCACTTACATTCACTGACCTACTGAAGTCAGAGTTGAATGCAGAATCCAGGATCCAACATGACCTGTTAGAGCAAAGTTACAAAAAGTTGCAACTTTGATCAGTGACTAGTGAATGGCGAGTGAGTGTGCTAGAATCGCCCAATGCATACCTTAGTAAATTTAGCATGCCATGGTTTATCCAAAAGCAAAAAAATGCTTTAGTATATTTAAAACATATACTGTATACCAGGGGTTTCCAACCACCGGCCGCAGACAGTCCTGAACTGGGCCACCGAGCCTAGTCCGCAATTAACGCTGGCACGCCCATATTGGACACCCAGTTGCCGCTGCAACCCCCGATCCCTGCAAAAAATATGTTCCTTTACACCGGTCCCTGGCCCAAAAAAGTTGGGGGACTGCCGCTGTATACAACAGTACATCTAGTTTACAAACAAACAACACATATACATAGCACTAATGTCACAGCCAGTGGTGAAAGCGCAGCCCACCCCAAAAAATCTTCAGAGGGGCCCGACACACACAGCAAACACTCACTTGCGCCCCCAGTATTTAGGGTGCTATCCGTTGCTATGAATTAAGCCTACCCCCCACAAACACAGGGTCTTGTCCCTCTATAGATTTGCCATGGGTCACAGTGCAAATTAGCAAATGTTTAAATAGACATAGTGCAAAGAGATGAGAACCCCCGAACATTTCTCAGGGATTTAGTCAGGGGCGTAACTATAGAGAAAGCAGACCCTGCGGTTGCAGGGGGCCCAGTGAGACCCTAATTTTAATATATCTTGGTAAAATAGGCCAACTTATAAATATTTTGGGGCCCTAAATTGAATTTGCTATGGGGCCCAGTAACAACTAGTTACGCCACTGGATTTAGTCAAATGATTATGTGTGGTACACTCCTATAGGTTCTGTGGCCTATACCCTATTTACTGCTGCTACTCAATCTGATCATTTACCCTCCAGACTATAGTGTGTCTGAGGCCCAGAGCACTAGCAGTAAAGCGGTGTCCACCATAGAATACCGAAATAAGATTCTGACAGCACCTCTAGTATTCCTTAGGAATGGCACATCACTGGACAACGTTTCCACCATAGCATTGGTATCAGAAAAAGAAAGTTTGTTTATGTGAGGTTAAAGAGGCCATGCCATGGTTTATCCAAAAGCAAAAAAATGCTTTAGTATATTTAAAACATATACTGTATACCAGGGGTTTCCAACCACCGGCCGCAGACAGTCCTGAACTGGGCCACCGAGCCTAGTCCGCAATTAACGCTGGCACGCCCATATTGGACACCCAGTTGCCGCTGCAACCCCCGATCCCTGCAAAAAATATGTTCCTTTACACCGGTCCCTGGCCCAAAAAAGTTGGGGGACTGCCGCTGTATACAACAGTACATCTAGTTTACAAACAAACAACACATATACATAGCACTAATGTCACAGCCAGTGGTGAAAGCGCAGCCCACCCCAAAAAATCTTCAGAGGGGCCCGACACACACAGCAAACACTCACTTGCGCCCCCAGTATTTAGGGTGCTATCCGTTGCTATGAATTAAGCCTACCCCCCACAAACACAGGGTCTTGTCCCTCTATAGATTTGCCATGGGTCACAGTGCAAATTAGCAAATGTTTAAATAGACATAGTGCAAAGAGATGAGAACCCCCGAACATTTCTCAGGGATTTAGTCAACGGCGTAACTATAGAGAAAGCAGACCCTGCGGTTGCAGGGGGCCCAGTGAGACCCTAATTTTAATATATCTTGGTAAAATAGGCCAACTTATAAATATTTTGGGGCCCTAAATTGAATTTGCTATGGGGCCCAGTAACAACTAGTTACGCCACTGGATTTAGTCAAATGATTATGTGTGGTACACTCCTATAGGTTCTGTGGCCTATACCCTATTTACTGCTGCTACTCAATCTGATCATTTACCCTCCAGACTATAGTGTGTCTGAGGCCCAGAGCACTAGCAGTAAAGCGGTGTCCACCATAGAATACCGAAATAAGATTCTGACAGCACCTCTAGTATTCCTTAGGAATGGCACATCACTGGACAACGTTTCCACCATAGCATTGGTATCAGAAAAAGAAAGTTTGTTTATGTGAGGTTAAAGAGGCAGGCAAGCATTTTCTGACTTATTTCCCCTGTGTGCCCCACACTAGTTATTAGCAAGACAATAGCCCGTGTAGTGTTCAGGAGTAGTGGTCAGGAGTACTGCAGGGCTCTCACCCCCCCCTTACCACTTTGTCCATCAGTTTCCAGGTCTTCTCCACGGTCCTCCTGTCGGCCGCTGCCTGTTTCGGGGGTCCCACGGCATCCTGGATGGCATCGAACAAGCCCAGTATACGGGCCTTTCGCGGGTTAGCGCTGCGGGACCCCGGGAGACGCCCGCTTAGAGCGCTGCTGCTCGTACTACTGCTACTGCCGCTGCTGCTGGCCATGGCTTACGGAAGAGGGAACGGAGGAAAAGTGTGGAAGCGGCAGCCGCAAGGAAACCTTTAGCAAAGGCCACAAAGGACATATAATATCCGGGGTCTCCACAGCACCCGCGGGACAAGGACACACTCGGGTGCTGCCTGAACGCCCCCCTACACTTCAGCGCCTGATGGGCTCACCAAACTCTCTGCTCCCCTCCTCATCCGAGCTGCAGCCTGAGTTGGTGAGGTCACCGGAGGAGGAGGGGAAGAACAGGGAGGCTCGCTTCTGCACGGCCCCTTTAAAGAACCAGATGCGAAAACATAACACGCACATCACCCTACATGTCCCCTGGGCAGAAAGGGACGGGGCATCTAACAAAGTAGCCTGAGTGGGGGCGGTCGGGGCGTATCCAACCGTGTGTGTGAGAGAGGGGGGAAGTTAAGGTGAGAGCATATGGGACGTAGAATAGTAGGAGGAGAGCGGAGCGAGACACACTTGGGACTTTCAAGTTGTCATGTCCAACTGTCTGTTTGAGGCGGGCAGATGGTGAAGGGGCGACTGGAAAGTTGATTTCTTATAATAGGGTCGCAAATGTGTCACTAATTCATTACAAACGTGACAGGCCAATATGCTCGTAATGCCCTTGACTTTTGTGTGTGTGTGTGTGTTTATATACATGATACAGACTGAGAGAAGTCACGTGTATTTCTACTTACACTGCATATAGCACATGTATACGTTACACTAAACGTCTATCTATCTATCATCTATCTATCTATCTATCTATCTATCTATCTATCATCTATCTCTATATATATATATACAGGCAACTGAGAAAGCTTAACGAAAATCAATTATTTAGCTTTTAGATCAAGACATACATTAGCCATATGCAAAAAGCCCAGGCACAGGCTGGCAGCTGCGAAGAACATTTGGCACATAATTACACAGTGAATTTGGCCTTGCAATAGTCAGGCTTGTCAAACAGCAGTCACTTTGTATCCTTTGCGAATTCAAAGAAGGCTTGTCACCCAACAGCATTTGGGAGAGGGATAGATCTCCAGTTAATGTGTTTGCACAACGAATAGCAAGTGTATAAATTTGCAAGATGTAGTATAAAGGGAAAATGTGCCCAGCTGTTTGATAAACCTAATTAACTACCAATATAAAAATGTACTGTTGGGTGAATTAGTCCAGAATTCAAGTATTATAACTATTTAGTCATATGCTTGGAATTATGTAAATAGGTTTAGACAATTTGCCACTGTTTTTATCCCACAAGATTTTAATTAATAATAGGCTTCATCGAACATAGTAACATGGTAAGTTAGGTTGAAAAAAGATGTCCATCAAGTTCAACATTTTAAGTCTATAAAACCCCCATCTGAAGCCTCTCCAATTTGCCTCAGAGGTGGACTAGTCCCCGGATAAACATGTACTATGAGCTATCTTCCATAACCCTGTATTCCGTCACTTGCTACAAAGCCATCCAACCCCTTCTTAAAGCTATCTAATGTATCAGCCTGTACAACTGATTCAGGGAGAGAATTCCACATCTTCACAGCTCTCACTGTAAAAAATCCTTAGCATTTCAGCGAAACCTGTTTTCTTCTAATCGGAATGGGTGCCCACATGTCAGCTGGAAGGGCCTACACTTGTAAATAAATCATTAGAGAGGTTATTGTATGATCCCCTTATATATTTATACATAGTTATCATAGCACCCCCCTTAAGCGCCTTTTCTCCAGTGCGAACAATCCCAACTTGGCCAGTCTTTCCTCATAACTGAGATGTTCCATACAATTTACCATCTTAGTAATCCTTCTCTGGACCCTCAATAATTCAATAATATCCAATTTGAGCACTGGAGACATGTACTGCATGCCCTAGATGGGGTCTTACCAGTGCTCTGTACAGTGGAAGAATAACCCCCTCCTGTGAATCTATGCCCCTTTTAATACAAGTCAAGACCTTGTTTGTCCTTGAAGCTGCTGACTGGCATTGCACTTGCTACAGCCAATTTTATTATCTACAAGGATTCCAATGTCCTTTTCCATTGTGTATTTTCTTAGTGCAGTCCAAATAAAGGTATACTGTAAGTGGCTTGCATAATTTTACATCCTAGGTGCATGACTTTATATTTATCAATATTGAATCTCATCTGCCATTTCGCCTCCCAGATTGACAATTTGTCAAGATCCAGCTACAAGGATGCCACATCCTGGATGGAATTAATTGAGCTGCATAGTTTAGTGTCATCTGCAAACACTGATATATTACTTACAATTTCTTCTTCTAAGTCATTAATGAACAAGTTAAATAAAAGTGGACCCCATACAGAGCCCATGCTACCCCATTAAGAACCTTACTCCAAAGTACAGAATGTACCATTAACAACCACCATCTGTACCCAATCCTGTAGTCAGTTTCCTATCCATGTGCAAATGGCTTCATTAAGCCTTAGTTTAGAAAGCAGTCGTTTGTGGGGCACTGTATCAAACACTTTGGCAAAATCCAAATACATCACATCCAATGCTCATCCACTGTCCAGAATCCTACTTACAGTACCTCATCATAAAAAGCAATCAAATGTGTCTGACATGACATATCCTTCATAAAACCATGCTGATTGCTACTCATAATGGCATTCACTAGGACAACATTTTAAATGTGATCTCTTAACAAGTCTTCAAATAATTTGCCAACCACTGATGTCAAACTTACAGGCCTATAATTGCCAGGCTGAGATTGTAATCCATTTTAAATATAGGAATGACATCAGCTTTCCTCCAAGCCATAGGTACTATAGCAGATGAAAGCCTTCAAATAATTTGTCCACCTTGGATGTCAAACTTACAAACCTATAATTGCTATAATTGTTGTACTATTTACTTTTAGAGTGCTGTCACTTCACAAAATATTTATTTAATTTTTACTATTTAAAGAACAATTATCCATTACTTAAGCAATAAACCTACACTGGGTATTTAATATAATGGGTTGATCTTTAGGGGGTAGGCAGAAGAGGCACGTACATGGGCATATTTGCAGGAGGAGCAATCCCCATGTCCCCAGGGAATGGGGAATGGGAAAGACCAATAGAGGGAAGCAAGCAGTGGTGGGGTTTATTCGGTGCCAGCAGCATGGCATGAAAGCTAAGCTATGTGCAGATCGGGCACCAGGCTGAGTGGGGGTTGTTCATCAAATTAACTTTTAGTATGATGAAGAGATTGATATGAGACAATTTGCAATTGGTCTTCACTTTTTATTTTATGTGGTTTTTAAATTTTTTAGCTTTTTGTTCAGCAGCTCTCCAGTTTGTAATTTCAGCAGGTTTGTGGTTGCTATGATCTAAATTAACCTAGCAGCTAGGCAGTGGTTTAAATAAGAGACTGGAATATGAATAGGAAAGGGCTGAATAGAAATATAAGTAATACAAAGTAGCAGTAACAATAACATTGTAGCCTCACAGAACAATCGTTTTTTTTGGCTATTGGGGTAAGTGACCCACATTTGAAAGCTGGAAATAGTCAGAAGAAGGCAAATAATTCAAAAATGATACAAAATAAAAGTGAAGACCAATTAAAAAGTTGCTAATAACTGACCACTCAAAAATATACCAAAAATTTAATGTGAAGATAATCTACTCCTTTAGAGCCATGTGGTGCAGAGAGTAATACTGCTGGTGTAGAAAACAATAATACCTCTTGTTCTATGAAAACAAACTTCCACTGTGTACTTACCTGGCTTTGGCTTTTTGCATTCCTTGGTAAATTGTTGGTTGAGGCAAGGTTTTCAGTGTTTCTCACAGCAGAAGTTCCAGTGAATGATGTTGTAGTCATGCATTGTGGTAGCAGTGAAGCACTAGCTATGTAAACATGTGGGTAACAATCCTGTTTCAGGACTCATGTCTGGAGTGCTGTCGTTTATTAATATGGTATAAAGTACACATGTAATCCGTGCATTACATATCACAGCCAATGTTATCTACCAAATTAACTCACTCATGGTACAATATGCCAAATAGCTTATCTCTCTAGTGTCCAAGACTATATTGATGCCATTTCTTTATAGGATTAGTGAAAACCTGTCATATGCATTTGTGTTTCCTTCTGATATGTAATAAAAGACACAAACTTTGCCCAGGTGTATTAAACTATAGCAACAAAAAAGCTGTTTGCTTGTAAGCAGGTGATCAGGAAATGTTACCTGCTGATTAGTTGCTATAGGATGATAAGAATTGTAGCAAACTTTGCACCTTATGTTATATAACCCTCATAAAGTCTAATTTATGTTTGGTTAGATGCAAGGGCTGGCAAGCTAAGGGGCACATAACTGCCCTATTCATAAGTAGCTGCGACTATGTGAAGTGCAGAGCAAGACACATTCAGCATCTTGTGCATGAATCACATTTATTTGCACGTCCAGTGTAAATTTATTGGTACAGTATAAATGCCAGTAAATAAGGCACAAGGCAGGCAGTACAGAAGTCCAGATGAGTTTTTCATTAACAAGTGATCATTGTTGTGATTAGGGTCTGACAGATCTGCCAGAGTGCTAGAGCATCTTTCAGTGGGCCCCAGTGAAGGTGGGCCCAAGTAGGCCCAGTCCTGCACTTTTTAAATTACATGTTGGTAAGGACCATGCAAAGTGATGTCATTATCCTGCTCAAGTTCTGCCTTAACAAGGCTGTTGATATTTGTGCCTACTAAAGTGCCATTTACAGTTAGATGCATATCTGTCTGGCACATAATTTAAGTCCGAACACCCTATGTAGAGTTGCAGACTGAATTTCCTACTTATATGGGCAGCATGGTGTCTCATTAGGTAGCAATTCTGCCGTGCAGTGCAGGGGTCAGTGGCGTAATTACAGAGGACGCAGACCCTGGAGTCATGAGAGGACCGGGGGACACAAGGGGGCCTGAATGTTGGGGTCTGCTTTAACTGTAACTCCCCAGATGCTCTTCTACCTAGCAGGAAGCAGGCAGGCAAGAGGTTTGGGGCATGGATAGGGGTTGTTGTGAGCCCCTCCGAAGATTGTTTTGTGGGGAGGGGGGCAGCATTTAGTAGTTATGGGGTTCTGAATTCAATCCTAGCCAGGACAGTATTTGCATGAGTTTTCTCCCATACTCCAAAAAAAAACATACAGGCAGATTAATTGGCTTCTGATTAGACCGACCATGGTGTGAATGTATTAGGGACCTTAGATTGTAAGTTTCTTTGTGGCATGGACTAATGTGAATGATGTATAATTTCTGTAAAGCTTTGCAGAATCTGTGGTTGCTATATTTGTAGAAGGAAATTCTAAAAAATTAAAAATCACATTGTAGAAACAATGTAGTGCAGCATCTGTATACCTTTAGACAAGTGGCACACTCTATATTTTCTCCACCTATAGACCAGTAACGCAACCTCTATTTTCTCAAGCTGGGTTTGTAAAAGACTCACTGTCTTATGCCCCATGTTCTGGCATCTGTCTTTCAGGACACACAAAAAGCAGGTTTTGGTGTAAAAACATGAAAGTATGCAATTTCATACCACAATCAGCTCAGTATGAAAGCTGACTGGGGAAGAAAATCCTGGGTATGCCATTAGCCTAAAGGTAGAAAAATGCTGCACTGTATTGTTTTTAACACTGACTATAGTATGTGATAGGACCCCTACATTATAAAATCTATTCACTCTGCCAGTGAATGATGTTAAGCTCTATAGAATATATATGTACTTAATAAGTAATTATATAATAAATATAATAAAATCATTTCAGCTACAATTTAGTCCATTAGGAGGATTATTAATAATGTGTCTGAAATCATCCCAAATGCTATTATCCTTATACTGTGATAGTTCTGGATTTGTCAATGGTAGGTCTCTCACAGGGCAATGGCACATAGGGAATTTTGCGCCCCAAAATATCCTTCTATAGCTAGAGTAACTATTGGATTTCCCACATAAATGCTTACATGTTTTACTCACATTCCTATGGCTATTCCAATGCTTACCTCGAAAAATTATTTTTGGACATTTTGTGTTAACAAAGGCAATAAAACATCCAGTATTCTATTGCCTTAAGACAGGGGTCCAGAGGCGGGCCAAGCAGGCCGGGCGCCCTAGGCAGCCCAGCCAGCCTGATCGCCCCTTCCTTTTTCCCCGTCACTCAAGCATGCGCAGTAAAGGTGTCCCGGCGCGCATGCGCAGTAAAGACGTTCCAGGAGCGCATGCGCAGTAAAGACTTTCCCGGCACGCATGCGCAATAAAGACGGTCACGTGAGCCGAAACACCACTGGAGCGTGCATCGCTTATTGCTAACAGATTTCCAGGTAGGTTCGATCTAGGGGTTGGCAGAAGAGGTAGCTGCCCAGAGCCCCCCAATCATTGCGCCCTTGGCAGCTGCCTCTTCTGCCTATCCCTAGTTCCGGCCCTGCAGGGGTCTCCAACCTTTTTTACCGGTGAGCCACATTCAAACATAAAAAAAGTTGGAGAGCAACATAAGCATGCAAAAAGTTGCCAGGGGTGCCAAATATGGGCTGTAATTTGCTTTTTATAGCCCCTATGTGGACTGGCAGCCTACAGGAGGCTCTGGTTGGCAGAACACACAGTTTTTATGCAATACAACTTGCCTGGAATTCAAAAATCATAACCTGCTTTGAGGCCACTCAGAGCAACATCCAAGGGGTCGGAGAGCAACATGTTGCTCATGAGCCACTGGTTGGGGAACACTGCCCTAAGACCATATTAAGCTCTAACCTTTTGCATAACTCTGGACTCAGATAACAGCAGGAAGGGAGGGGGAGAGAGGAGCAAATTGAGTATGCTCAAGCCTCTGCCCTGGAGGTTTAAAGGAACAATAACACCAAAATATTAAAATGTTTAAAAGGAATGACAATATAATATACTGTTGCCCTCCACAATATACTGTTATCCTCCAGATGAAAGAAGGAAGTCTGATACAGAAGCCAATGTGTACAGAATAGAAGTAAAGACATGCTGTGTTTCTTTTGACAGAGCAACATTACTTTGATGGTTTACTGCTGTGTTTATATTAGGAATGCATCACATCCACTATTTTAGGATTCGGCAAAATCCTGAATCCTTTATGAAAGTTTTGTCTGAATACCGAACTGAAACCAAACCCTAATTTGCATATATAAATTAGGGAAACATGGGTGAAAGAGATCTGTACACAGTAAAAAAAATTTGACTTCCTTGATGAAAAGTCACATGATTTTTTTGGATACAGCCAGGCATTTGGCCAAATCCAAATCCTGCTGAATCAGGCCAAATCTTGGCAGAATCCCGCACCAAATCCTGGATTCGGCGCATCCCTGTTTTATATAGACATTTCTGATAGAGCTTCTTTAGTTTTATCCTTTCCTGCTCCTTTAATAAAAGTTAAAACCCGCTCTATTTTTTTGAATCCCAAAAAGTCGGATTTTCGGGCTAAACCCAGCGCAGACCACAATAACTTCAAATTGAGATTGATACCTCTCCCATTGACTATGAAGATTTTCATTCATCCAGGTCATAGTATATCTAGTATAGGTCAATCTAAAAACAACTGGACTTGCTGAGTAATCAATGAAGACGTTTCACTACTCATCCGAGCAGCTTCTTCAGTTCAACTGACTGGTGTGGGAACTTCTCGGCATATAAACTCTTCCACTAATCCATTTACAGGGCCTCGACAGGTCTGAAATGGTGGATTTTCAGGTTCAGACTTTTTACAGCATTGGGGTTTAACAAATCTCGAAAAACTTGAGTTTTCCCCAAAAAAGCCCACCCAGAATAGTTTGAGGTTTAATAAATAACCCCCTAAGTTTCTCTTTGGTCTGCTGAAAAGCATTACAAACTGACTCCTATTCACTCAAATGGGAAACACCAAGAAAATCTAATTCTAGTTCTTTTTAGAATGATGATCTTGTGAGTGTTTTTTGCACCAAAATGCAGAATCAGAATTACAGCCATAGAAAGCAGGTTGTGGTGCTTTTCAGCTGGCCAACTGCACCCGAATGAAAAGATCCACATGCCCCATAATATTTATTTAACCTTTTGTTGTGCAGCTCTCCAGTTTGAATTTTAAAGGGAATGTCAACAAAAAAAATAATGTTTTGCCTAATAAAATAAAACATAATTATAAGCATCAAATTACAAATTTTCTGTTTTTTAAGTTATTTGTATATGTGTTGATACTGAAAGCAGTATTTATCTGTCCCTTTCTAATCTCTGCCCTGCTGGCTCAGACTGTTGATACAATGTAAGACAAGCCAACTGATAAACAGACCTGTTTTTGCTGGGGAACTAAGACTTTTGCAACATTATTTAAAAAGTAACAAACAGTAGTTAAAGTAAAGCAGATTCTGCTTTCAATAGCAAATGTTTTTACAAATAACTTTTTAAAACATTGACATTTTTAATGAATGTATACTGTATCTGAAAGTTGGTTAGAATTATGTTTTCTTTTATTAGGAAAATTGTTATTTTGGAGTTGACTTGCCCTTTAACAGAGAAGATTGTTATCATGTGGATGAAGGAAACCATACTTATTAATGGGATAGTGTTTCCATTTCATAAAGTATATCTCTGTACTGATAGTTTAATTATTCTGCAAGAAGTTGAAAGTACTATGCACTTTTATTGTATTTAGCATTATTAGCAAATATTATCAAATGTAAGATTTCATTTTTTGCATTGGTTGTTTTCTAAATAAATTTCTAAATAAGAGTGGGGGTTTTCTAGTGTGTTGATATATCAGACAGCCATATAATTCTCTTGCACAGTACTCACACAAACAATGCCTAAGCAGCCAAGACAACAACTATGCTGCCTTGAAATGATGCAGACACAGGAAGGAGACACAAAAACAACACGCTTAGAACCTGGGGGAGGGAGATGACCTCTGCCCACATCTGTAACTCCTTTACTTCTGCAGGGCATTGATGGTCAGATCTGAAAGTGAACTGCTACCCTTACTCTCCCAAGCATTGCATTGAACTAATTGCTTTCATGTACTGTATGTCAATATTATTATTATAGGAATACTGTATCCTAATAGGGCTCCAGTTTCACCCTGTAAAATATTGCTATTTCTTATGACATTTCTTAACATTATCAGCCATATAAAATATAGTATAACAATGAAAATATTACGAAGATATGAATCTAGCATATGCACTCACATAAATAACCAACTGTATTATCTTGAAGGACAACATCTAACTTGCCAGGCCTAGCATGTTTTGTCAACCTGGTTATTTCTGACCTGGACAGTTTCTTCAGATATCACGACATTCCTGAGTTTTGTGGACCATCTATACAATGAACAAGGTGTTGCAAGCACAATATTTGTATGACAAAACAAGCAAAGGAGTACTCATAGTGAAAGCTAAAGTTACAGGCTTAATACATAGCTCTTTTGAGTAGGACAAAGGACTGCAAAGTACAAATGCAGAGATCACATTTAACCCTAAATCTATCTGTTATGGGACGTTCCAGGTAAATTGCTTGTTCTGTTTCAGTTTGGAGCAGACACAATATTATATTGAGGAATGGCAGTATACTTTAATTTACTATCAAGTCACTGGATGTGTTCTGGTTTTGAATGCTAACCACCACCACCTTTACTAATGGTTGAGTTTGTTTTTACCATTTCATATGGGCATGTTCTACAATTTTTCTGCATCATACTCTCCACTTCTCATTGACATTGTGTCTATCATCAACAAATCAAATTTTCTGTGATATAACATTAGTAGTAAGAATACTTGCCGGCCCTCACCTCCTAGTGCGCATGTGTGCCCACACTGACGTTGACCTGTTTGACTATGCTTATTGCTTGATCCTCTGCCCCTCTCTCATATATTGAGCTTCCTATTTTCATAGCTACTTTTAGGCTACTTCGAGTCATCTTCCACAACTGACTCTTGGTGACTTGTGTGAGATCAGTAGACTAGACTTCTTAGATGCTACAGTGTACAGGCAACATTACTCAATGGGGCATATTTACTAAAGGGCAAAGTGTCCGTTGCTATCAAAAATTCACCAGAAATCTCATCCGAAGGGACATCACCAATTTACTAACAGGTGTAGAGGACAGTTTGCTATCGAAAGAGACCGTCACTAGCACAGTTTCGCACCCTATTGCCAGGCAAATTTTAAAGAACTTTACCTCTTTGACAAAGTTTCCTTCTCCACCTTAGACATGGCGTATTGATAAAATTAAGCTACAGCCTCCTCAATCTTATTAAGTGACATCATATCCTGTATGCCGTAAAGTCATAAAAGTTTTTAAAAAATGCTGCCTTCAAAAGTCCTAACTATAATAATATATAAAAAGATTTTTGTGTTAACATTTTATTCCCCAACCTTTTGAGGGACATGCCACATTTGTTTTAGGGAGGGCTCATGTCTAGCACATTAGAGGATCACCTTTGTCTTTATTTTGCTTCCTTGGACATTTGTAATAATAAGTGGCCACTTCAAGCATTTGCACCAACATCTATACTACCTATATGTACCCGTCCTATTTAAATTGACCTAAGCGTAAGAGTACTAACGAAGTTTCTCTAGGCAGAAACTAATGTTAGCAAAAGTTCGCTATGAAATGCTCGGGTTGACATATAAATGCTAGCAAAACTTTGGCAGCATTCGGCTACAGAGACACAAATTGACATTTTAGTGAATTAGTGTAGTGTTAACGAACGGATCGTTCGCTGGTCAAAATCCGCCCTTTACTGAGTTTGCCCCAAAGTGTTATCTCTGTAAATATATTAGTGCTACAGTATATATAAATAACAGATAATCATGAAATAAATACAAATAAATGTGTTTTATCCGTTCATTGGCATGGGTCCTGTTCATTACCTTCAATGAGATTTACTGGAATTAAAGTATGTCTAAATATGGTATACAAGTCATTTTGCCCTGATTTTTCTCACATTCCATATGATGAATTTGTGTGGAAACTTAAAAAAAGGGGTTATTTTAACTAGGGGTTAATATAATTTTTTCCCAGTAAAACCCAAGAAAAAGCCACGGTACCAGCAGTCAAATAAGAAGGAAATAGTTCTCACTCAGCAGCCATGCCGAGGCTTGCAAATGATACTTCATATAATCAGATCAGCCTGTTTCTCTCATTTTCATAACGGAAAGTCATAGACACAATGTGGAAAAATATTCATGGGGTCATTCATATGTCCTAATTAATTCCTCTAATTTGAAGATGAGTGAATACTTTAACTGCAGTACTGAAAGAAAACCAGTGTATATACAAAAGCAAATGACATCAGTATTAATAGTAAGTGGACATTCATTTTAGTTTTTGTTCTTTTAATAACGAAAGGGAAATATGTTAACCGTACTTTGTTAATCTAAGGTAATGCAGCATATTACTACATCCTTATTCTACGCTACTGCTTCTTTCAGAAACCCTTAATAGGTTTAAAAGCTTCATCTTGGTTTATAAGCTAAACAGCTTGCATTAGTGTAATAAAAATGTCAGATATGCAAACACACAGTTTCAAGCTACCACAGATCCTTTGTCAATTTCTACTCCATTTTGTCACTTGAAAGTATCTGTTGGAAGTCTGGGATACACAAATGACTTGATACACATATAACTAGGAATGCACCGAATCCAGGATTCGGTTTGGGATTCGGCCAGGATTCGGCCTTTTTCAGCAGGATTCGGATTCGGCCGAATCCTTCTGCCTGGCCGAACCGAATACGAATCCTAATTTGCATATGCAAATTAGGGGCGGGAGGGAAATTGCGTGACTTTTTGTCATAAAACAAGGAAGTAAAAAATGTTTTCCCCTTCCCACCCCTAATTTGCATATGCAAATTAGGGTTCAGATTCGGTTCGGTATTCGGCCAAAACTTTCGTGAAGGATTCGGGGGTTCGGCCGAATCCAAAAAAGTGGATTCGGTGCATCCCTACATATAACAAATAGGTTGAGAATAAGTTGGTAATAGAAACAAGGGTTCCTTTATTATTGGGAAGGCAGTGTACAAAGTGCACAGTCTGACATTTTTGTGCACTTTGCACACTGCCGCCTTCTCTTGAAGTGCTGCAAGTCTCAGTGCATTCAGCAGTGCTGTATTCATGAACGGTAAAAGGTGCTAGGCACATAGGCATTAAATGCAAAATGCACTTGTACTCCTTTATCACTGCCATGTGCTTTCTGCAGCACAAGGGAGCCCTGTATTTAACTTATGCTATAATCAGGTGAGAAGTACAGGGCTCATTGTAACTTCTGGCAATTATGGCCTGCACATTCTGAATTGTGATACAATTGTAGCTACTGTATTTCCACTTATTGTAATTGAGGCCTCATTTCTCTGCATACTGTATTTGCAGTATTTAATATGACTGGGGAATGTAAAAGTTCTGGACTCTGTTGATGTATTTTCTGTCGTCACAATACACAAAATATTCCAATCAAGCAAACAAATCGATTTTGTATGGTCACGTGACAATTTTTTTTTCCATGTGAAGATATTTACACAAATCACTGCACTTTTTAGATTTTAAGCAATGGTGTGTAAGTGGCACCCAAGTTAAAATGGGTGTCAAACCAACAGGCAGGGTATATATTATCACACGCTCATTGTGTAGCCCTGAAAGGCACAGTTCAGTGTAAAATAAAAACTAGGTAAATAAAAAGGCTGTGCAAAATAGAAAAATGTTTCTAATATAGTTAGTTATCAAATTAAGTAATATATAAGGGCTGGAGTGACTGGATGTCTAACATAACAGAACACAACTTCCTGCTTTGCAGCTCTCTCTGAGTTAGCGACTTTAAGGGGGGCCACATGGGACATAAGTGTTCAGTGAGTTTGCAATTGATCCTTAGCATGCAGGTCAGATTCAAAAGCAAACCGTTATGACCCATGTGACCCTCACTCAAGTCACTGATTGGTTAGTGCCTGGTAATTAATTAGTGGAAACCAAGAGAGCTACAAAGCAGGAAGTAGTGTTCTGGCTTTGCTATTAAAAATTTTAATTTGTCTTGGTGTTTATTTTTCGTTGTGCGAATTTTTAAACATTTTTTTGATGTTACTGGTCCTTTAAGTTAGACATCCAGTCACTCCAGCCTTTATACATTACATTTTCGGCTAACTAACTATATTATTGGTCATTGGTAGGAGTAGTACTTTATTGTGCCTCTGTTACTGCACTTGCACCTTAGTTACTTGTTTTAAAAAAGCTTGTGTGCAACTGCTCAACTCAAGTGTATGGAGTTTTAACATGGTATGGAAAATGTGTCTAATCTAGTGGTACAGGAGCTACTGCACCTTAGTAAACGTAGTGCCTTTTCATTATATATGGGAATATGTCCACTAATAGTAAATGAGATGCCGCTGCTCTGCATAGTTCATAGGATTAATAGGATTGGGAGATGTCAATTTACTTAGTTCAGCTGCGGCATTCATTGTAGTCACAAAATACATGGAAGAAATATTCTTCATACATATTGGTTATGTTTTTCCATTCAAATATTTTTTATGGCCAAGTGTCAAAATACCTTCTCCCATGTCTAAATATTTTTGGTGGTTCAGAAGAAAAGCTAAGCTGTTTTAAGCAGAAGGAGATTGATGTAGGAAGTTCAAAAGACTTTTTGCCACAATGGAGCAGTAATAAAAGAGAACACATTTTCAGATGGAAACTAAAACAGGGGGAAGGGGGTGAAGTTTAGGAGCTCACAGGAATTGGACTTGTAAATATTTATTTTAGTAGTAAGAAAGTCATTAACAACATGTACAACAGTATCAGGTTTCAGAAGTTTGGGAACCATGCTAAATAAATGTGTAACTTGCCCCATGGTGAGAAAAAAAAAGAGTGCACGCTGGCAATTTCAATATTCATTTGCTACATTTTTTATTCATTCATTATTCATTAAAAACATTTTTTACATACAGTAACATATATCAAAACCATTTTCCAATGGTTTCCTGAAATCCCAAATAATATTAAAATAAACCAGAGCAGAAGAAACTAGCAAAGCAGGCCGACATACTGTAGAAGGGTTTATATTTTGCTGGATAACTTGAACACTATACTTTCATACTAAATTCCATTATCTGATCAGAGGTTACTCAGTGGTTCAATTCTGCACGGTGGGGTGCAGTTCAGGGGACATGCAGTCAGACAGCAAATCCTCAGTTCTTGGGAGTTTTAAATGTTACATATCCCTTTTCTGTAATGCCATTTTATGATCTGCTGTTGTCCACCTGTCGTTATCTGCATTTCTCTGGAGAGCAGCACTAAATCTTAGTTTTTTGCCCTTCATACTGCAATCATGCTGGGTTTCCTGGAATATGGCACATAAACTTGTGCATTCATACTTGTCATTGTTACAGTGGCAGACAATTCTATTTTATTCCTTCCTTTAAGAACAACGGTTGAAAACATAGCATGAACTTCACACAGGAAAAAGAGGTAAGGAAGTGAGAAAGAAGCATTGCGTTTATGATCATTTTTGACGTATGTGTTTATTAAAGTCCCTGTCATCAGAGTCAGTTTTATTATAACAAGCTGTACTCTTCATTTTATACACTTTTGTAAAATATAATTTGTTTCATCATTAATTACAGCATAACACTAAAGATATAAATGAACATAAAATAACATAACAATGTATAACTTGTATGTTTCATTTAGTTAACAAAACGTCTGCAGGAAGTAGACATAGACATGACATTTATCTGCACAGTTTAATGCGCTGTTACTCTTTATTTAATGGCTTAAACATATAGCTAAAAAATAATAGTTGTGCTTATTCTGATCAGCTTTGGGTTATTGTAAGCAGCTAAGCAGGGAATAACAGAAAGGCCATCTCACATAGGGGCAGATTTACTAAAGGGCGAAGGGTCCTTACTTCCGGGTCCTCGGTAAGCTGACTGGGAGATCGGTATGTCTTTGCATGTGCAGTTGGAGCAGTTTGCTGGTTTGGACAACTGCGCATGCGCCGAACTGGACATAAATTGTCGAACCGCCAGAAGAAGACATGAAGACTCAGAAGATGGCTGCCATGAAGTCCGATGCCAGAATCTGCGATGAGGGTTAAGTATAAAGTATGGGGCATTTCCCGGGGGGGGCAGTTAGGCTGGGGGAGGAGGGAGGGGGGTCTACGTGGGGTGGGGGTACAGGGTTTTTTTTCTATTTTGAATTCTCCTTTAAGATCCAAATTACAGAAAGATCCATTATCCAGAAAACCCTAGGCCACACTCTTTCTTGATAACAGATCTCATATTCATATACAGGTATGGGACCTGGGAATTTTCATACTTATATACATATATTATACAAGAATGAGATTTGGAATCCTGTTCAAAAAATCTGAAATCTGGCAGTTCCACTCCCCACTGTGCATTGGTCAAATAAACTATTCTTAATTTTGCTTTATTTTTTTTTTAATTTGTAATAATCAGATAATACCTTGTAACTGGTGGTGGCAAATCTGCCCCCCAGGGTCACCTTGTCCTGTAAGAAACGCCACCTTACTTAATTTACACTACAACCTAAGGTTAGACGGTACTGGCTCTCACAGTGATAAGTGTGAAAGAAACTGCATGAGATTGACTTCTAATTATTGCATAAAATGTTTCAATAGGCACAACTGTAGACTGTTTAGGATGGTTTTGGATATTAGATATTGCTTGAGCCCTCCTAGCCTATGTTAATATACATCTACTGTGATGGGGAAATACAACTTCACCCACAATATTCTATACCTTGTTTGCAGTCTAATAGTGCCAAGTGCAGATAGCCTATCACAGGTTCAGATGGGGCAATGAGGTGACACTTTGTGTAGGAGTATACGATCACAAGACCAGGCAACCTGGGGATATCATTCCTCTGTAACTTGCTATCATTGGTTCAAACAGCCCATGAGTACCTACTGTGATCTATCTCAGGTAGGAACATATGACCCTGTATCCTGTATTGCAACTTGTTTCCCTACATTAGTTCTTGATACTTTTTGTTGCTTTGAGATCAGCTTGTTTTAAATAGTTTCCTAACAGTATGAACTGTGTCGTACTGAAAACACACATTCTGCAGGTGCCACATCTTTTATGTGCCCACATTTGTTAATATACTTTACACATATTTATTCATTGATATTTGTATGCGTAGGTTGCTATGGTTTTTAATTCTTAAAACTGGCTAGCCAATATTGCTGGAGATTTTGTGATTTTATGTTTTGTAGTACAATTTATAATTGACTACCCTAAGAGAATACATAAGGCATGTGCAAGCTATCATTGGAATACTTAGAGTTTTAGTTCTACAACCTTCATAGGCAAATTATTTATTACTTAAACCCTTTCTGTTAAACATTAGTAGTAAAGTATTAATCTTTTATCTATTAAGGGAAATAAACAACCACAGTTCAATGCCTGAGATTCTCTTGAAAGGTGCTTTAAAAATATATTGTTTTCCTGCATTTCAAAACAGCTTTTCAACTGGGGAATTCCCTTAATATGAAATGCCTTTATTTAGTAGTGAGGAACTCTCCAAGCAGAAAAAAGCTTTCCAGTTTCTTTGTTCCAGTCTAGATTTTTTGGGTCTTAAAATAACTGTCATTGGTGGAAAATACTAGCTTAGTATCCTGCCTTTCACCTTGACCTATGCAAGCTGCATCACTTCCTGCCTCCAGATGTGTCCGTCCCCTGTTAACCATTTTAAGTCTTTTTCTTGTGAGTTTTCTTGGCTTTTCCCATCCATGCCTTTAGGCTTTGTAACAGTAAACCAATTAATGATCAACTCCTTAGGGTTACTAACCCTTGAAAATAAGTTACAATAATAATACAGTAAAAAGAAGGCAATATTTTAGCAATTAAAAAACATATTAGTTACAGAGGATACTTATATTTCCTTTATAAAGTATTTATGTAATTTTTAAATAATGTATTGGGGCTGCAATCAATAAAAATGTGGCCAAAAATTAGCTGCGCTATGTGCGGAAAAATTTTTTTGTCCCTCTTTTTACTTCCAAAATGTTGGGAGGTATGCAGCTCAATATAATCTCCAAAGCCTTTAAGGAGAACCACATTTGCTGCTCTGGATAATGTGCTATCTCTTTAAGTATCCATTCTTGCATTTAATCACAATGTGGAACAGATGGATAGAAACTGGCCACATCTAGTGTGGCCAAAATGATATCACCCCCTACACCCTCCAACGAATGCAGTCTCTACAAAAAATGTCCCGTATCTTTATCATATGAAGTTACCATTTGTATCGTTGGACTAAGTACCTTGTCCAACATTGTAACAAGTGGCTTTAAAAAACGAAGCCAATTCAGTCTACTATAGGTCGACCAGGGTGACATACCGGATCTTTATGTATTTTCGGCAAAGCATACAAAACCAGTGTGAACGGGTTTTTTACGGTCAAAAACTTCTATATATATAGGAAAAGATTGAGAAAGGTTCCTGTGTGGGACCGAAACATTGGATCAATAAACCTACTCTTTTTTTATACATTTACTTTGGTTGTGCAAATCCTGTGAGTGCCATTACTCACCAGCTTATAACTATTTTTTGCATGTAGCACCCAGGTCTCTAACTATATATATATATATATATATATATATATATATATAGTTATGATAAACATCAATTATTGATTGAATCAAGTTCAAGGTACTGTTTTGTTATTACAGAAAAATAGGAAATCGTTTTTAAAACTCTGGATTATTTGGATAAAATTTAATCTATGGGAGTCGGGAGATGGCCTTTCCATAATTAAGAGCTTTCTGGATAACCAGTTTCTGGATAATGGATCCCATATCTGTAGTAAAAGACAAAGCTCTGTCCATTCGTTAGCTGATATAACCTAGAATGTATGTATGCCCTTGGCTTGATTTGGTGCCCTAAAGCTGGCCACAGACGCAAAGATCCGATTGTACGAATCAATGTACGATCGGACTTTCCCATGTCCTGACCTGCCACTAACCATTCAGATCAAAGTCTTGCCATTCCGACCAAATAAAGTAGTTAAAGAACAGATCAGCCGATGTTCTGCCTCTGACAGCAATCGTACGATAGACAAAGCTAGTGACAGTCTCCCACTGAAAATCGTCGGCAATATACGCAGAGCCGACAGAAATTTTCTAACCTGTCCGATCAACCAAACGACTGATCTCCGCCGGACGAAAAATGTTGGGATTCTCCACACACGTTCTGAAAATCGTACGAATCCTCGATTCGTACGATGAGATCTTTGCGTCTATGGCCAGCTTTATTCTCTCATACAAGCCAGAGGAATTGACTTAAGTCCTTTAATGGCATCATTTCAATATATGGAATTACCCAATAGCACATACTATTAAAACAATATAACTTTAATGAAAAAGGCTTAATTTCTTAAAAAAACAAGTTATTTACCTATCTGATGTTTTGTGGAAAATATTTTTAGAACCCTGTAATACAATGCCACAGACTACTATTAATGTACTGATTTTGAAAGGGAACTGGTAACCTTATTGTACAACAGAAATGCCAGACTTCTAGCTCCTGGGGGCTAACTTTGCCTGCCCTTGCTGAAATTATAGTTCAGGAACACCAGATTGACATTCTTGCAGTATAGTATAGTCATACCATTAAGGGGGTTGTTTTTTCCCTTGTTTCAAGTCTATGATTCATGGCAAACCATTAAAAAAAACCAGACAAATGGCACTTGAATGGCACAATGAGCAGTATAGGCTTTTGATGTTCACGCTGTATTATTTTCTGTTTTACTCAGATTTTCCAAGTTCTACCCTGGCAGTTACATTAAACCTATATTTAACATTGCGGTTCTGGAAGATAACTTGCAACCTACTCACTGGAATATAACAATCACAGCTAATCTGGGCTGATCTAAAGTGACAGGAGTAAACGAGTAGCAATCAGTCAAAGCGAATATGCAGCTTTCCCTTGAGCACATTTATCAGCAAGCATGTGCTATCATTGCAGTAACTCCAGACATGCAGCATTGCTTGCACAGAAATCAACAGAAAATACATTTTTCTCAATTAACTTTTTTAAAAAGTTTATTTTTTTTGGTTATCCCATAGCTAAAATGCTTCTAGACCTATGTGTTGCAGCGACTTCTAAACTACCTGTAGTTTTACCCCTGGTGATATTACCTTAAAGGGATTCTGTCATGATTTTTATGATGTAGTTTTTATTTCTAAATTACACAGTTTACAATGCAAATAATTCACTTGGTGTGTAGGTAGCCATCTCAGGTCATGTTGCCTGGTCATGTGCTTTTATGAAGAGCCAGCATATTAGGATGCAACTGCTTTCTGACAGGCTGTTGTTTTGTCTACTCAATGCAACTGAATGTGTTGCAGTGGGACCTAGATTTTACTACTGAGTGCTGTTCTTCGATTTATCAGGTAGCTGTAATCTTGTGTTAGTGCTGCTATCTAGTTACCTTGTCATTGTTCTGTTCTAAGGCTGCTGGGGGGGGGGTGATATCACTCCAACTTGCAGTGCAGCAGTAAAGAGTGACTTAAGTTTATCAATGCAAGTCATGACTGGGGGCAGCTGAGAAACTGACAATATGTCTAGCCCCATGTCAGATTTCACAATTAAATATAAAAAAAAAATCTGTTTGAGAAACTGATTTTAATGCAGAAATCTGCTGGAGCAGCACTATCCCTTTAAGATATCTACCTAGTAGAAATTGGCATATTCTTTAGGCTTTAACTGATGCTATGCACTGTTTGTCTCTGTTTCTATATACATAAATAAATAGGGAATAATCAACCCCTTTTTGTAAAATATAAAGAAGTTACAGAAAAGTTCCATGAACATTTGAACTCTGACTTCTTCTATCCTCCTATCTTACAATGGGGGCACACTATTTTAATAACAAAAAAAATTGAATTGATCCAAGTGACATCATTAAGCCAAAAAATCCAAATAAAGAGAATTAACCTTACTGATTAGTCTTAAACTAAAATGAGTGGGATCACCTTGGTTTTTGGAACTGAAAAAATACTAGTAGAAATACCTATAATTAAGTACCATAGGGTATGAAACACGTAAGGTGAATCATACAGGGTCAGTGTGTATGTGTTGTTATTATGATGCTGATGCTGAAAATTTTTTTGTATGGTGATTCTTGTGTATTATAACTGATTATATAACTTAATGCAGCTATATTTTTGAGCACATGCACCCTGGGGAATACTGCTCTCTGCACCGATCAAAAAGCAGGTGCTCAGTGCAGATAGTAGTGTGGGGGGAACTGCATTGCTATTGCAGAGAGTAACTGCACTGGTCAAAATTTTGAGTTAAAAATTTGAATTTCAGCTCTTGAAGTTACGAGGAGCAGCATTTTGTCTCCCTTGGTAACTTGCAGGCTGCTGCCTGAGGCTAGTTTCTCAACTTGCCTCATGGCAGCAGTTTCCACTGGAGGTGCAGCAGAAACTTGTTTTTACCACATGTAAGTGGTAAGTGGTGGTTTTAGGGTAGTAAGGACAGAGCTCTGTTGCACCTTGTACCTCCCCACTAATGTAGGCAGCACTCTATCCAAGGAACAAGCCAGCCGTCTCTGTGGTCTGCACAATGCAGGATGCAAATGACGCCTGTTTTTGCAATTTGCACACTGCATTGTAAATGACCCCTATAATGTCTACATTATCTTCAGAATTTATTATAGTAGTAGTAGTCACCAGGTGATCCCACTGGTGTCTAATAAAAGGGCAGCCAAGTTTTGGAGTTTTACTTTGAAAGCAGCAAATAAGTTGCAGGTAAAACTTAGTCCCTTTGTAAAATGTAAAATGAAGCAATAGAATTCTTAATGAATCAGATGAAAGTTGAGCGTAGGACTGGCCAGATATGGGATGACTTTGACGTAGTTGGCCAGCTTAAATATATTGCAATATATGGACAAACAATCCCTGTTTTGTTTAAAGGGTAAGGCATTTTTCAGTAGCAATATGCACATGTCTCTGTCTTAAATATATTGATAATGGGTTGAGTGCAGAGGACTCTTGTATTTTGTATATATCTATTTTGTGGTCACAGCCTCATTGCACCCCCGCCTAATGATTTTAAAAATTAGTGGTGAGCACACCTTTTCCTTGTTTTATATATATATATATATATATATATATATATATATATATATATATATATACACACACACACACACACACACATACACACATAGGCACTCAAATGAATCCCGGGTGCTTCTCCCACAATTCAAAATAGTTATAAACACTGGAGGCACTCATATATTATATATATATATATATATATATATATATATATATATATATATATATATATATATATGTACCATAGTAATGAAGGGCACATGCAAAAAAATCCACCAACTGCCTGGGTGTTGGGTGAGGTGTCTCATTTCCTAAAATATAAGTGGAAGTGGAAGAGGGAAAGAGCAGATTTTTGTGCCAACAAGGAGGTGTAGCAGGGAGTAGCTTTCCAGGCTGTAAGATTTGCCTACAGTGAAGGGACACAGTGGATAGGGTGTCAGGCTTTAGGTTCTCCTCCCTGACCACTCCACTGGGTGAGATCCAGACCACGTGTGAGTTATTTCTGCATGGAGGTATGCTGTACTGCCTTGACTACATCCTCAGGGAATGCACCAGCATTTACCTCTGATACACTGTTTGAGCTGTGTGCCTATATATTCTGCAATTGCCTTTTTACTGATGTAAGTAACCTGTGGATCATTTATCTCTGATAAAAAAAGTAATTGTGTTCTGTTTGATTTGCAAGAACCTCCTGGCGCCCATTTCTTTATTGGTTAAAGCACAGTAGCCTGTGGAAGTTGTAGTTGCGATACACGGCACCTTCATTTCTTCCACTTCTTCCAGTGTGACCCATGCTCTAGTATACTAGCTGGTGATTAACCCCATTGGTCTGTATAGTCCAAAAATGTGTTACATATATATAAATGAATATGTATCTTAGGGGCAGCCACATTGTGCAAGGTGCAATTTCGGACGCAAGTCTCCAAGTTCTTTACCCACAATGCAGCATTTTTTCCATAATTCCATAACAATTGCAGCCTTGAGGTTGTGATGCACTTAATGCAGTTGCAACCAGTGTGTTATTACTTGTATGCTTCGGCTGCAGTTACTGGGGTCAGTGAATGACAATCAGATAGCAATTTAAATTTCAAACTGGAAAGAGAGAGAGAATAGAAATAGTTTAAAAAGCTAAAAAACCACCACCAAAAATTAATTTTAAGGTGAATTCTCCCTTCAAGGCATTTACAGGATAGGTCTTCGTAAAATTCTAATTATTTTCTATAGTTCTGTACAATAGTTGAGAAATGACATTCAAAAACGTATTATTAGCTGGAGATCATTTCACTAAAACGTACAGATCGTATATTCTTATAATTCTCCTTTCCTGCCAGAGGTAATTCTAATTATACTTTTCCCTGTTTGCTGCTCCTGGGCTGGTTACAGGGGTTGGCAAGGACAGCCTGCAATGCCATTTTCCTTCAGAACAAAACTGAAGGATATAAATCAGATCATTGGTAACAGGGAAGATAGCATCATTTTATCATTTGCTTTCCAGGGATAAAAGCTAGATGAAAAATTGAATGCTATACCCTTATCCACTGATCTGACTAAGTTCAGGGTAACTACTAACAAGTGAATCTGGTATATCCAGTGTAGATATAATACGTTCTGGAAACTAAGTATTACATATATGACCTTTCTATGTGAGAATGATTTGATAGCTATTTGATTTACAGGAGTTTTTTAAGTGTAGGTTACTAGTTGTTTAGCAAGTTATAAACAGTAATTCTAATTATTTATTAGATGGGTTTATCTTAAAAAAGGTGATGCTGTCACACCAAGTGATGCCAAATTCGAATATTTAACGGGTCTTTGAGCTCAAATGCATTGCCCGTTGTTAGGTCTAACTTCCAGTATCCTGGGTGTGATTCCTGACTTGTTTGATTCCTGTTTTGACCCTTGCCTGCCTGACTATTCTGATTCTACTGGTATTGATCCTTGCCTGCCTGACTATCCTTTGAATGCTGCCTGTACCAACCCCGGCTTGTTGGACTACGCTTTTCGTCTATTCCCTGAACTATTGCCTGCCATCCAAAAACTCGGTAACGAACGTGCCCCTCTGCTTATCCAGAACTCTTGCTTGGCACCTCTCTTATTAAGACCTGGCGGGATCTGAGTAGCTGAGGGCTCCTCCTGAGGCCAAAGGCACTGCTACAGGCAGAAGCAGAGCTGTGACCAGGGAGCTTAGCTTTAGGGAGCCGATTGATTACGAGAACACCAAGGATTATTTACATATAAACGAATACATTTGGTTAGACTGATACAAAAGTATGCGTGTATTTGTAGAAGGCTGGTACAGGTATGGGATCCGTTGTCTGGAAACCCATTTTCCAGAATGCTCCAAATTACAGACATGGCATCTTTCCTAGACTCCATTTTATCCAAATAACCCGAATTTTTTAAAAAATTATTTTCTTTTTCTTTGTAATAATAAAACAGTGCCTTGTACTTGATCCAAACTAAGATATGATTAATCCTTATTGGAAGCAAAACCAGCCTATTGGGTTCATGTGTAGCTTTTGGTGGCAGAGCTTTAAAATGGCCACCTAGAAAGACAGAGCTGAATTTCCAGTCTTTAATGTACCATATACTTTACCATATCACTTGAAGTTTCCTCTTGAGGCAACTTCAAGCTATTTTGTGAGACTGAAGCGATACATGGGTTTTACCACCAGCGATTCACATTATTGCTAGTGCGAAAGTTTTTACAGGAGATTAGTCGCCAGCAGAAGCAGAGATTTATCGCTGAAGAGATCTCCTGGTGTGCCATTGCCGTTATAGACTATAAAAAATGGACTTCTTGAACAAACAAAACCAGATGAAACACAATGAAATATTTTCAGTTCATGAAACACGTCTGTATTTTTGTTCTACATCAGTTTTTTAGTATAGGAATAGCTTACATAATTGATAGATAGCCAAAGTGTTGTTTCATCCTATTGTGGTGTAAAATAATGTCCACATCGTTTTGCAACTTTACAGTAATTATTATAGTTTATCATGTTGCTTGTTCAGTGCAACAAAATACAGTTTTTACTGTCCCTGCATCCAGACATCTTCATGAAATAGAAGCTAATAGCACCCTTCATATGTAAATGCTTCCAACAGCTGAAATGTAGTCACTCCTATCGTGTCATGTTTTCATAAAAGACCTGCTCTTCAAACATTGTCAGCTTCCAAAGATCTGAAGGCCGCTGTATGTTCCCTCAGGGCAGATTCTTTTGTTTGTACTATACCGTACTGTGATCTTGATTCTGAAAACATCACAGTTACCTAATTGTCATATATATATATTAGTGTCAAAGGTGAAATAATTCACTTATATTTTTCTTGAAGTGTTGTTTGATTCTTTTACTCTTAACAGGCAATTTCAATAGCAATGTGATCATCAGAGACAAGACTGGATGAAGCATAATTCTTACAAGCTGTTTTTTTTCTACAGCTGCTAAAAGTCTTCTGGGAATGACTACATGTGTAGAAAACTAATTTGGTCTCCTGTGTGGGCGAGAAAATGAACAAGCTCTAATGGTAATTTTCTTACATTAGGTAGTTTTTGTCTTTCCTTATCAAAACTCTTGCAGTCTACATGGTTCAAATAAATCTGGAGAATAACACTCCATGTAAACTGATGTGGAACAAATGCCTGTAAACCAGTTTCTAATTAAAAAAACGACATTCGTTGAACCTAATTGAAATTAATATGATTTAATGCATCCATGGCTTAGGCAAATTCACATGAAGATATAAACTGCAGCAGAGATTTTAAACATAAGGCATATAACTACTGAAGAGTCACATATTACATGCCTATAAGGGGCACAATCTATTTAATGCAACTCTTTTTTCAAGCTTCAATCAGAAATTACTGCAAACAAATGTTGTAGTAGTACGAAATATCTTAAATTTGTAATTTATGAATATGTTATTGAGTTACATGGAGATGAAAGATTTGCTAGAATCCGAATAAGTGAAGGGTAGATTTACTGTGGTAGCGTAGGAAGGTGCTTTCATGGATTTCTAGGGTTGGTATCGCAATAAATCAGCAGGTTAAAGAAAGGATGAGTTTTTTTGTTACTGTTGCTATATAATTAACATGGTGATATGAGATAAGCTTCTTCAAAAAGATTATTTTCCAGGCTTCAAACTCTGAGTGGTAGGGTAGACTCTCAAAACAAGTAATCAGTACACGCTCAACGGAAAGATGAATATAATAACGTGTAGGTACTACTACTACAATTTTCCATCCAGTACACAGTAATACATTGTACAGCACCATCCACTGTGTACATCTTTAAAAAGCCTGTACCGGAAGATATGGCTTTGACTCCAACAAATGCAACAAGTCAGGCTACAAGTTTTTTTTAGGGGTTTTCTGCAAAGAAGAAAAAATGTTAGTATTGGAAATGAAGTCTGCTAACAAAATACTATGAAAGGCTATGCAGTAGCTGAGGTGGAGAAAACTCATGGATGTTTTAAGAAGGTAATAAAATGTTCTGAAGCATTTACAGGGCTCAGATGTTTTTCACCACATTAACCCCTTTATGCAAAGAAAATTGGTTTCTTTTGAAACTGTTACATATGCAGCTGCAGAACAGATTTAGAGCTTCACTTTCCCGCTGCTGACACTAAACCTTTTGGTGTGATATCAGTTGCAAATGGCTTGACGAAGTTCATGAGAGAAAACAGATTCCACTGTATATCTGCAGTGGCGTGTTGTAAAGGTGTTGTAACAGTATTATCCAGTGATTAATTGTTTCCCATTTAATGGAGTGATTGGTGTTACTATGCACATGTTAAACTAAGGAACATATGATGGCTGCATGTGAGCTAGAATCATAATACAAAGACTTAAAGGGATCCTGTCATCGGAAAACATGTTTTTTTCAAAACACATCAGTTAATAGTGCTACTCCAGCAGAATTCTGCACTGAAATCCATTTCTCAAAAGAGCAAACAGATTTTTTTATATTCAATTTTGAAATCTGACATGGGGCTAGACATTTTGTCAATTTCCCAGCTGCCCCTGGTCATGTGACTTGTGCCTGCACTAGGAGAGAAATGCTTTCTGGCAGGCTGCTCTTTTTCCTTCTCAATGTAACTGAATGTGTCTCAGTGGGACATGGGTTTTTACTATTGAGTGCTGTTCTTAGATCTACCAGGCAGCTGATATCTTGTGTTAGGGAGCTGTTATCTGGTTACCTTCCCATTGTTCTTTTGTTTGGATGCTGGGGGGAAAAGGGAGGGGGTAGATATCACTCTAACTTGCAGTACAGCAGTAAAGAGTGATTGAAGTTTATCAGAGCACAAGTCACATGACTTGGGGCAGCTGGGAAATTCACAATATGTCTAGCCTCATGTCAGATTTCAAAATTGAATATAAAAAAATCTTTTTGCTCTTTTGAGAAATTGATTTCAGTGCAGAATTATGCTGGAGCAGCACTATTAACAGATTAATTTAGAATTTTTTTTTCCCATGACAGTATCCCTTTAATAACTCTTGATTTTGTGGCTACATTCTGAATACTGAACATATATGTGTTGTATTAGGATGAAAATGAACCATTTCAGTATGAACACAAAAGATCCTTCCAGTCACCTGGGTGAACACAGATCTGCAAAATAAAGAAACCTGGAGGATAAATGCATATTGTAAATTAAAGGCAGTGATAAAACGTGCTATGTTTCTGCTCTATAGCATTGCTATCAGCTATCAGTCATATGTAATATCATCAAATGAAAAAATAGGATCAGCACCTATGGCAACAGAAATTATCAACTATATGGTGTAATACATTCAATTACATGGGCGTCACCCAGTGTTTATAAGGATTATATCAAGAGTGTCCACTTTAAAACAGTCACAATGGGGATTTAAGACAAAGTTTACAGATTTTTGCTTACAATTAAATGTTTCCGTGTTTGGTCCAAGAATACCCTCACCAGTTTGGCCAAATTTTAAATAGTTAAAGGTGCAGGTGCCAATTATTCCTTGCCCACTGTAAAGGTCTATTTATAGTTCCTGTGTGTGTTATATAGTGATTGTGATCTGTTCTGACCCGGCCTGTTCTTGATATTACCCAAGTTTCTTCCTGTCCTGTCCCTTGCCTGTATTTCGAATACTCTTCTGGATTTCACTTTGTACTTTGCAATTGGTGTGTTTGACTCGGCCTGTGACCTGAACTACTCTAACGTCTCCTGATTTTGTACCGCCTGGTTCCATTTGGTAATTGACCCAGTCTGTCCTTCACCACGATCCTTGTTCTCCGTTCCTTTATCATGAGCGGTTCCCTTGCTTGCCCAGAACTCTTCCCCTGGTCCTCTCACACTAAGATCTGGCGGCATCCGATTAGCGGATGGGGACAACAATCGTAACAAAAAGTTACCTATAGGTCATGTTTTTTGCTGAGAGTTATGTTTTTGTAAGTAATTTTTAGTTGAAGTTTCTAAACCTGACAGTTTTGCCAACCTGACTGTCCCATCTCAGCCTGCAAGTTAAAGTTTGTAATGCTAACAGACTCCTGCTGCACAAATATGGCAGGAACGTGGTTCATCAGGTAATGTAAAAGCATTGTGCAAATACTTTATGGCAAACTTACAAGTAGCTTTCAAAGGCAATAGTATGATAGATGTAAAAAAGAGTTTCTTGGTGTCAGTATCTCTTTTAGGGCCTATGCCAAAACCTTTTGACCACTTTTATCCAGCCACTTAGATTGTAAAATCTACGGGGCAGAGCCTCCTCCAAACTGTGTCACTTACCACGTGGCATTTAATCTCTGTATAAGTATAATTTTTTATTATTTATGATACTGCTAGTTCTCCCTGTATATTCTTTTCTACACTGTAATATCTTACAGCTCTGCATATCAAACATCAAAGAGATTCAGAAGTTATGGAACAGATAAAAAATGTAATCAGAACAAGCAAAAAACATAGGGGCCCATTAACTTTGCTTGAGTGAAAGAATAGAATTAAAAAAACTTTGAATTTCAAATGTTTTTTTTGGCTACTTCGATCATAGAATTGGCTACTTCGACCTTCGACTACGACTTCGAATCGAACGATTCGAACTAAAAATCGTTCAAATATTCGACCATTCGATAGTCGAAGTACTGTCTCTTTAAGAAAAACTTCGACCCCCTACTTCACTACCTAAAACCTACTGAGGCTCTGTAACAATTTTTAGGTCGAAGAAAAATCGTTCGATCAATGGATTAAAATCCTTCGAATCGAACGATTCGAAGGATTTAATCGTTCAATCGAATGATTTTTCGTTCGATCTAACTATTTGTGGTAAATCCTTTGACTTTGAAGGATTTACATTCGGCAGTCGAATATCGAGGGTTAATTAACCCTTGATATTCGATCATATGTAAATCTGTCCCGTAGTATGAGGGTACTGGCACATCATACGGTTCTGTGGTTTTTTTTATACTATATTCCAGATATATGCCAGAAACCATGCTATTACAAAGTTGTATTAAATTCTTTACAAAAATGTTTGCACAGTGGCTTTATAATTAAGCTGGTGGTATGAGTTAAGCTTCTTCAGAAAGATTATCTTCTCATGGCTTTAAACACTGGATGGTAGGGTCCCACTATCAGATGAATATAATAAAAGGTTCATGTACCATTATAGCCATTTTCCATTCAGTACACAGTAATAAACCATGTACTGTGCAGATTTGCAAAAGCCTTTATTGAAAAAAAATGGCTTTGACTACAACAAATGCAACATTTCAGGCTACCATGATCATGAAAAAAGGTTCCTAGCTACAAGAAACATTGCATTTATCAAAAATATTTATATCAATAAAGGATTTTTAATACTCTACACAGAGTAGGGAAGTCTCAAATAATAAAGAAATTATCAAGAAATTCCATACCAGGGTAGCCTGTTTATAAGGAGGGCTATATGACAGATTGAATATTAGCGTAGTAAAACTGTCAGTACAGTTAACACACATTTAGGACCATATCCAGAAAATAAATGAAGTCTTACTACACTTCGTCTGCACTTTGGGGAAAAATTATGTAAAAATATTGTTTTTTTAATACCATTATACTCTTGGGCAACTATGGAAAGTGTTT
This sequence comes from Xenopus petersii, assembly GCA_038501925.1. Classification (NCBI taxonomy): domain Eukaryota; kingdom Metazoa; phylum Chordata; class Amphibia; order Anura; family Pipidae; genus Xenopus; species Xenopus petersii. The sequence continues at coordinate 88,480,412 of CM076674.1, read as the reverse complement.
CTGCCATTTTGTAAACTGCTAGTTTGAAGTCCAAAATTACACAACACTCCCTTCACTGAGTAAATGCACCTAGAAACATAGGACATATTTATATGACTAGTGCTGTACTGAGGACACCATATGCTTATACAAAAATAATATTCAGCAGCAACACAGAGTAACATTCATCCTTAAATGCATTAATGTCAGGTTTTCTTTTCTTCAATGGCATGAAAATGAGCTAAGAGCAGAGAAGAAATTGTCCATATGTAACCTGTACATAGACTTTAAGTCAACAGTGAATGGAATAATAGATATATACTGTATGGATGATGCACTTTTATTGTGGTAGAAGCATGTTTCACTTTTTTTTTTGTTCTTCTATTACTGTTTGCTCACTTTTGAGAATCTATGGTCCCTATCACATTCACATGCACAATAACGTTGATTTAATTAGAAGCTGTCTGTATATTGTGTGGAAGGATACAAGAGAACAAGGAGGAAACTCGAATCAAGTTTTAACAATTCCTTAGTTGAATTTTACAATTTTGGCCATGAAAAAAATCTTTAAAATTCGAAATGTTTCTGTGATACCATCATGAGCTGTAGATTTATTATTTTTGTCTTGAGACAACATACTAACTAATACTTACTGCTAGTGATGGATTTGTCCCGTTTTGTTTCACTGAAAAATTTGGTAATTTCCAGTGAAATTCCGACACCGGCGACAATTTGACATGCGCATATTTTGTCAAATTGCATTAAAGTCAATGGGCTTGCATTTAATTGGCAACAGCATCTAAATTGTCGCAGCAATGTCGCAAATTTATTTGCCGTGGCAACTGGCAAATAAATTCGCCTACTTACTGCTTTCTTTTGCCCATACAATATACAATATAAGGTGAGGTTGCCAAATGAGTGGATCTTTCCCTTGATATGCCAACCTAAGTTGGGCGATATCTGGCTAAATACAATGGAATGTAAGCCGTTGGCATGAGAACACCATAAATGAGCCAATGTGGGAAAATCAAACCTGCCCAATCGACACCTGGGCTATTTTTGGCCAGATGTTAGTTGGGAAGACTCCATACGTGGGCAGAAAAGCTGACAAATCGGTCAAAAGGGTCCGAATCAGCAGCTAAAATCTGGCCATCTATGGCCATCTTTTACAAAGGAGCAGTTCTAGTATTTTTAAATAGTACACTGCAAATAATGACTTTGTTGAAGTTTTTTCGATGTTTTTCTTTCTTTTCCTAAAATGTAACTAAAGTCGACCCACTTGTTCTCGGTAGCAGATTAGTGAACCAATTTGCAGAATCTCTAAACTGTTATATAGTTACTCACATAAGTACGTTTTTGTTTTTTTGACCCCTTTTAACACTTTTGTCACTGTGCAGACTACAAAAACAACTCAGTATGTATTTTCAAATTTACTAAGAACTGTAGGTCATTTTCCAGGGTGGGCCGTGCAGTTTGTGCCAATGTTAAGAAATATTAATGTCATGTAAACCCCATAATATGAATCATTTCTTTGCAGTGCAGTGAGCACAATACTCATGGAAATCTTTGCTATGAAAAAAGGTTAGATGGCCCTTTAGAAATTAGATATACATTCTGTCAATGGTAAACTCATCACAATTTGTTTTTCTATAGGGGAAACATGCTAATTATTTCCTAGATTTATAGTAATGCAGGATGTTTGTCATGAAAATGCCACTCCTTGTGTTTATCTTTAAATTATATAAGTATGCCTCACTCATGCTGATTTCTGTATCTTTTTTTTATAGAACTATCAGACAATTGTGTGACATTTACAACAAGATATTGAGCTGGCCCAGCATGTTCCATTTCCAAGAAGGCTGTTCTGTTTCACATTTTAATTTAGCAAAAGTTCTCTGACTTTTTAAAGTCTTCCTAACATAAAATATGTCTGAAAAATATGTAAGGTTAATTAGCCTACAATTATGTTCTGTACTTCCAATTATCCTTTTTGGTTCACTCTTATTTTTGTGGAGAGGTTTTTTTGTAGTCTTCCTTTGCCTTGTATACTGTAACCCCCATATGTTTGGTTTTAAACAGATGACCAGTCAATGCGTCTTGCTGATTGGTTGCTGTAGAATATGATTAGACCTATAGCAAGCATTGCACTTTTTCTTGCAACCTAAAGTGTTTATATACTGTATGAGAAAACCATTTCTTAGAAACGATAAATATAATAATACAGGTATGGGACCTGTTATCCAGAATGCTCGGGACCAGGGGTTTTCCGGATAATGGATCTTTCCGTAATTTGGGTCTTCATGCCTTAAGTCTTCTAGAAATTCATTTAAACAATAAAAAACCCCAATAGGCTGATTTTGCTTCCAATAAGGATTAATTATATCTTAGTTGGGATCAAGTACAATCTACTGTTTTATTATTACAGAGAAAAAGGAAATCATTTTTAAAAATTTGGATTATTTGGATAAAATGGAGTCTATGGGATCCGTATCTGTAACTCATTGCATTCTGGATATCGGGTTTCCAGGTAAGGGATCCTATACCTGTATTGATAAAATGTAATATTAAAGGGTGATTCACCTTAGAGTTAACTTTTAATATGTTATAAAATAACCAATTCTAAGCTTTCACTTGGTTTCCATTATTTATATTTTATAATTTTTAAATTATTTCTTTTGACTCTTTCCAGCTTTCAACTGGGCGTCGCTGACCCCATCTACAAAAACAAATGCACTGTAAGGCTACAAATGCATTGTTATTGCTACTTTTTATTACTCATCTCATTCAGGCCCTCTCCTGTTCATATCCCAGTCTCTTATTCAAAACAGCACATGGTTGCTAGGGTAACTTGGACCATAGCAACCAGACGGCTTAATCTGAAAACTGCTAAACAACTGAAAAACAACAAATAATAAAAAATGAAAACCAATTGCAAATTGACTAAGAAGATCACTCTCTACATCATACTAAAAGTTAATACAAAGGTTAACAACCCCTTTAAGCACTTATTGATAATTGCAAGAGCATTTAGGCATTGGTGTCTGTTAGTTCAGCTATACCATAAAAAGGTGATATAAAATGCGTTATGCATTATATTGGTTAAGAACTAAGTGTAAGACATACTGTATACGCCTGTAGCTCCATATATTTCTGATCTTATTTTTCAACCTGTTATCAGAAACTACTCATATCTAACAATGTCACCATAAACACTTTATGAGGATACGGAACTAGACAAAACTACTTTGATATCATGAATATTTGTTGCCTGAGCGCTTCTGAGCTGTCCTATGCAAAGAATTTCCCTTTTAATTTAATCCTTTAGGAGCCTTCAAGTTCAGGTTTTATAACCAAGGTTTTATTATGTTGTCAATTGTGTTTCTTAACATCGCGCAAAATAATCATGGAGATACAAATAGAAGACTGCAGATCTGACCAATTTGTTCTCTCGGTTGTAACCCCATTAACAGCAGCTAATGGAAGAATTTATATTCTTGTGTATTCTAATACTAGGCTATTAAGGGCTAATGTTTAGTAACAGGATAATCTGACCAGAAACATATTCTTCAAATAGTTGCATGGAGCTTGTTAAGATATTTTCAATAAACTTTTTTCAATTCTCTGTATTCATGCTTGATTGATTTTTACCTTTTTATAATCAATTTACATATCTTCGGTATTTTTACAATGTCAAACTATAAAAGTACTTTTACAGTATGAGTTGAAAAGTGCTCTTTGAAATTGCCTTTTTTTCAGGGAAGAGAAGCACAGTGACAAGGTTAGTTGTCATCCTCAGCTGCAGATCAAAAGTATCCTGTAAAACATGACACTATTTTTGGGAAAACCTTTCAAGTACTGCAGATAGCGTAAGGTACAGGATGCTTTGAAATATTTTGCTACATAGAGGAAGAGCTTCTTAATGCATCTGGAAAACAAAACCATCCAAATATTCATATTCCCCCACAATAAAAATCACAAAATAGAGATCTCACTGAAATGCTACTCAATTTCAAGATTCTCCTACTTACCTGTACAAAGACGAGATGTAAAATACTATTGGTATATGTATTATTAAAATATTATTATATATTAATAATAATACATTTATAAAGCACCAGCATATTCTGAGCTGTACAATAGATGGGTGTATAAATTAAACAGAGAGATTCAAGAAGTACAGAGGGCCCTGCTCAAAAGAGCTTATATTATGATTTTTTAGTTGACTGTTGGCATGCTTTACAGAGCTTACACAAACAAATTCCAGGTTTAGTTTTATTAGGAACCAATTAACCAAGAAATCTAGGCCCAGGGAGAACAAAGACTCATTTTCTATGGTGGACCAAGGTACAATGTGCAAAGAACTGGCATTAAATGTTATATCTAGCACTTGACTGTAGAGTAATTAAGCCCTAAAATCTCAATTTAGATAATGCACTGCTTTGAATCAAACCAAAAACCATCCCTCAAAGGTAGCATTGCTTCCACTGAGCTATAATGGCCTTCGATACAAAAGAAAAGGTGGGAAAAGAACTATGTTAATTATAATAACTAAGTTATGAAAGACAGAATTTTGAGAGTTTAGGGATGGGCGAATTTTTTCCCTTGTTTTGCCGCAAAAATGATGCCCATAGACTTGTATGGCATTGTGCGTCAAAAAAGACGCTCATCAAAAAAAATTTTCGCCGCGGACATTTTTTTGACGCCCATACACTTTAATGGGCGTTGCAACATTTCGCCGCCAGCTAATTTTTGGCAAAACTAAACGGTTCAAATTCGCCCATCCCTCTGTTTACCGCATACTTGCAGAGAACTGCTTGGCCCCACATCCTGGAGATAGTAACAACTGTGTTTATCGTTGTTTTGTTAGTGAGGATCTTATATCCCTAACTCTCTTGCATGACTAAAGAGTTAGAAAAAGTAACCGTTGGGAATGAATACCAGCTGTGAGTCAAGATCTGTCGGTTATAGAACCAGGGACCTTTGCTGACATCCCTGTATTCCTGCTTGCTCACTTTTGTAATTAATGTTGTTTTTCTCCCCAGGTGCTCCTGCTCACATCCAGCTACAGGCAATTTGCCAATCAAAAGGCTATTTTAGCCTGCCCCTTCCTACAGCCCAGTACTGGATCAATGAGTTCTTTTGAGATTCCTGCCCTATCCTTATACCTTATGCTAATTTTCTGATTTTGGCCACTGTTCTGTAATATAGACTTGCTATCTGCCACATTCCCTGACCTTTTGCTAGTCTTTATGAACTTATGAACAATTGTCAGGTGCCTTCCCTGACTTCTTAGGTAGCCAATGGCAACCAATCAGTAATTAGCATTGAGCAGGCTACTTCAAATAAAACTGGCCATAGATGTTGAGATTTTTAAAAGATCCGATCCTCATCGTGAGGCCACGATTTTCTCGGAATGATCGTACGAATTGACCATCAACTAAAAAGACCAATTTGCCAGGAAAACAAAGGGTAGCTGCCTGCTTGGCCCTGCAAACATAGATAGATTGCACTGGGACCGGCAAAGATTTTTTGACCTGGCCGATCAATTTCCTGACAGATGTTGGCCGAAAAATCGTAAGATGTACGATCGTTCGAATCCCACTAACCGCACGATAATTTCAAAGGATTGTCGGACTTCCATAAAATCGGTCTTTCGGCAAGAAGAATCGTTGCGTCTATGGGGAGCTTTAGGGCAAGGCCATACTGCACATGGAGTATTGGCTCTGCTGCTCTCAGCCTGTTTTTTCTGCAGGCAGAGAAGCTGATCCACTCCCTTTTGCATATCCGTGTATATTCGCTCAAAAGAACAGCTTCTGCCTGAGTGCAGGTACACAGAACATTGGCCCAAAAAACATGCATCAGGCAGGAGCTGCACTTTTCAGTGCCAATATACAGAGATGCGAAAGGGAGCAGATCCGCTTCCCTTCCGCCTGTAGAAAAACACAGACTGTGAGAGACAGAGCCAACGCTCCGTGTGCCCTTGTCGTTAGAATATGAAAACAAAGATCTTATTTGTTATTCAGTAGCTGGGTCAGTTAAGGGGGCTAATTAATTAAATCTAATTTTTTTCTGGTTGGGGTTTTTAGGGGGAAAACTACATTTTTTAATGGAAAAATAAAAAAAAAATTCTTAGAGATATATTATACCTCAAAGCGGCTGAAAATCCGAATCCGTAAATGTGCCATCTCAAACCAATCAAGATTATGTAGAAGTCAATGGCAGATGTCCCTGAAGTTGTTTCTTGACATCGTGAGCTGCACTGGATAATCCAAAAAAGTAAGGGTTTTTGTGCGATAAAGTTGGTTATCGCTTCAAAAATTTGTTAAAATCCTGTTTTGAGTGCATAAATTGTACAATACGACTTATCACTTGCTTTGTTGCGACTTTTTGTCTCTCCAAATTTTTTGAGGAAAATTATTGATAAATGAGTTTAATTTGTGGAAGGGATTTATGCAGATTTTGTTTTAAGAAACAAATAGATTAATTAGTAAATAGGCCCCTAGGAGTTTCTAGGTAGCGTATTGATAACCCTCTAAGGCAGGGATCCCCAACCTTTTGAACCTGTGAGCAACATTCAGATGTAAAAGGAGTTGGAGAGCAACACTAGCATGAAAAATGTTCGTGGGTTGCCAAATAAGTGCTGTGATTGGCCATTTGGTAGCCCCTATGTAGATTGTCAACCTACATTTGGAAGTATGCCTGGTTTTTATACAACCAAAATTTGCCTTTAGGCCTGAATTCAAAAATAAGCTCCTGTTTTTAGGCTACTGGGGGCAACATCCAGGGGTTGGAGAGCAACATGATGCTCACAAGCTACTGTTTGGGGATCACTGCTCTAAGGTTAGAGACTCCTCTGCTAGAGGATTGTATGACAAGATTTCATTAAGTTAGATACAAGAACTTTTGCTAAATTCCTAATTTTTATTTAGTGATTTATTACATGCATTTACCGATTCATGATTAATGTATTAAGTCAGTTGTTAATAGCTGTACCGAGCACCTTGTCTTGTTGGTAAATGCAAGCTGAACAGATTTAATTTAGAGCTGCCTCTTCTTATTAATGCATATTCTATAGTGACATTGGTATATACCGGCCAGCAAAAGAAATGTGTACAACTAATAATATATAATAATAATAGAAACTAATACTGCTTCCCCCTCTATTCCAATTTGTGTATGCCGTCGCAACATTATTGCTGCTGCTGGTGGGAATTTGTTGGTCCATATGGATGAGCTTGGTGAAGAGGTTGGAAGGGGGCAGAGAGAAAACACCTGAAAGAGATTCGAGAAGTTAAAAAAAAGGAGTTAAGGAATAAACATGTAGAGCTGTGTGAAGTGGACGATTGGGGTACAAATTTGAACTGTCCTTTATTCTTAAATATATTTTTCTAGATCATATTACATGTCTGTGCTAAGTGTAGTCACTTAGTAAACCTATACTGTAATATATAGGCATAAGCAAATGAACAACTTCCTATTATAATATTAAAAGAATGAAAACAGTACAGTCTCTAATGCTGATTCAAAAAAGGAAATGAATCCAAAATAATAATGAGTACAGCCCCCCACCCCTTCCTTAACCAGGGGAATGACATACAATGTTTTAGCTTTCCAATCACTGGCACAACGCCATACAGATTGTTCAGCTGCTGAGATTTCTCAGTTTCTTGTGAATGGGGACACATTCACTTCCCACTCACATTCACAAGCACAGGAAGCAGCAATGATGTTACAAACTTCAGTTTCATATTTTCAACTTGATATTCCAAAGAATAATAAGTGAGTCACTGAGCAGTGTGCTTGCTTATAGCTATTCCAGAATCCAGAGGAATGCACAAATGCTACACTGTCTGTGCAACACAGCCACCCCCCCCCTGTATCATGTATCCATTTAAGGGCATGCATCAGTCCTTCATTAGCTTGTTTATATGGGAAAATCCACTGCATTTCCTGTTAATCATTAGCGTAAAACTGGAACTGAGATCAGGTTAACTCCCATTCTGTCTGTAACAGGAAAAGTCATTGTAGAAGGCAGCCTATATTAACCAACTTTTAATATTTCCGACTACATAGAATACATTTTGTGCAGAATACTCCAAAAAAGCATATAGAAAGGTTAACTGATAATATTGACCAGTTGTGTTTGAATGAGGATAGTGAGGTTAGATTGCAAGCTCTGCTGGGACAGGGACAGATGTCAATGATGCGCAATCTCTGTAAAGGGCTGTGGAATATATCAGTGCTATAAAATGCAGGATACTAATAATATTCTCCAACAGGGGGAAAACAGTAAACATGAATAAAAGAACTGAAAAAAACATGTTGACAGTGTAAAGAAGAAAACCATTGGTTCATCCATGACACTGCAGTTGACAACAATTTTTAACAGTATAACCTCTAAAACCAAGAGTGTTCCCAGTCCAGTAATTGTCAGGCTCTCTTCTGCCTCCAAAAAAACGAATTTCAAAAGTGAATCGCTGTACTCCTCAAAAAACGCTATAGAGGGGAAAAACAGAAAAATGAATTATAGTATAGTAAGCTTAATTAGTATGGCACCAAACACGTGTTTAGTGTTATTTATTTAGTGCACCCCAAAGAGTCTCATTGATTGTGATGAGGAGTGAAGAAAAGGCACATCAATCATGTGGTTCGTTATGGGTGATAGAGAAGATCTAGTCAATACTAGGGTTGCCACCTGGCCGGTATTTTACCAGCCTGGCCGTTAAGAATTATGGTTGATTCCAATGTTATAAATAGGGAAAAAAGGTAAATATATAGGAAGGCCAGTATTTTTTTCCAGAAAAGGTGGCAACCCTAGTCAATACCCATACTATAATCTGCAGTGATCCCAGTGGTCTATTATACTCACAGACAGTAATTGGCTAAAAGTGCGTGTCAAAGAGATATTCCGTCCCTAGTTACAATTTTCCCTTTCTCCTTCATGGGCAATAAAAGGTAGCATGTGTAGAAGCGTAAAATATCTTTTAATAAATAAATAAAATTGCACTCACAAGCATATGGGTTATGTTCGTATTAAAATCAATAAGTAGTGGCTCTGTGGCGGTTCAGTGTCTCTGTCGCATCTCTCCAGCGTTCACTCGAGTCCACTGCGCATGTCTCCGCTTCACAGATGGTCTGCTTCTGCACCTCCTCGTCACCACTGATGCGTTTCTCTGTTTAGGCTTCCTCCAAAAGCTCTCGGAGGAAGCCTAAACGGAGAAACGCATCAGTGGTGACAAGGAAGTGCGCAAGCGAGACACAGAGACGCTACTTATTGATTTTAATGCAAACCTAAACCATATGCTTGTGAGTGCAAGTTTATTAAGCGCAAGATCACTAGCGAAGTTTCGCTAGGCACAAATGAACGCTAGCACATCTTCGCTATGAAATGCTTGCACTGCCAAAGTAACGCTAGCAAAAAGTCTTCAGCGTTAGGTGCTCAGGGCGCAACTTCACATAATAGTGAATTACCGTAGTGGTAGCGAATTTGCGCCTGGCAAAGTGGTGTGAAGCAGTCGCTGGCGACAATTCGCCCTGTAGTGAACCTGCCCCAGAGTGTTTTTCCAAAGCCTCCAGAACAGCTGATTTGTGGAATTTCATGCTCAGAGTGCCATTTCGCCGGCAAATGTGTGCCAACGTCCAAAAAAAACAGATGCCGTCGTCCAAAAAACGGATGCCGGTGTCAAAAGCGGCGTTTTTCGGCAAAGCAAAACGGCGCAAATTCGCCCATCACTACCAGTCTATGAAAGATGGGGATAGAGAATAGATTTTTTTAGGACGCTTACCAGTGACATGGGTTTTAGCAGATTTTGGGTTTTTTTGTGTATTGGGAGAGTGGCCAAATATGTTCCTAAATTTCATGTTTAGAAAATACAGTACAACCAACAAATGAAAGTGGTTTGTATCCATTCAGTTACCATGCACTTGGAAAAAATTGTGTGTGCTTGCGTGTATATACATGAGCTACACTATATATAGTCAAACATTATATATATATATATTTAAACATTAAATAAACCCAATTATTTATAACATTTATTGTATTTAATTAAAAAGGATTAATTATGTTTTAGTTTGAGTTGTTTTATTATTACAGAGAAAAAGGAAAGAAAAAAAAATGGAGTCAACGGGAGATGGCCTGTAATTCAGAGCATTCTGGGTAATGGGTTTCAGAATAACAGATCTCATACCTCAACTGTAAGTTGGAAATGGAAATACCATTTACACTTCTAACCCCTTAAAACAGACTTTAATATTTCTGTGAATATAAATTTATGACAGACCTTTTTTTTATGACAGACCTTTTTTTTTTTTACCTTTAAAATAATACAGGCTAGAACTAATGAGAAACTTCTGTGAGAATACCAACTATTCATGTCTAACCCTTATAACATAAATGGAAAAGTTGTTTTTTTTTTAACACAACTATGAAATGGAAAATCATTCCTTTTGCTTTCATTCGCCATCCCTTGATGCTGAGATCTTTTCACCTTACAACTTCTCTGGAGACGCTTGCCAACTGAAATATTTAGTGACATTTCTCTTGCTTTTACTGAACTCCATGATTTCTACTACCGCTGTAAAAATAGGGAGTTGGGGGTCTGCTTAAAGTATCGATAAGGGATTTTATGATAAGATTATATTATAAGGTATAATGTCATCTTTTTACATTTTTGATAAAATTGAAAATTATTTTTTTTATATAAATTAAAACATCTGCATGATAGTTCATTATAGCTGAGGTAATTGGGAAGCATTCTGGGGATAACAGCAGTATTTTCATGAAATGCCAAAAGTAGCAGTGATCAAAAGGTTGTGTCTATAAAAGACATAATAGAATTGCCTTGTATTATTCCATTTAATTGTTTTATAAGTTTAAATATTGCTTTGTTATGGGGCCATTAGCATCAGCACTAGACAGGTGGAAAAAGTGTCTATTTCACTATTCCCTGTGCATCAGCAATGGTGCTTTTCCATATTTTAGCTGGATAGCATTGACGTTCAATAGACCCTATGTATCATTAGACTTATCGCTTTTACTCTCCCAGCTAAATTAGACAGACATCTCCTAGCTTTCAGGTAAATCCTGATCGGCAAGTCTTGTAGCCAAGTGTTCTAATCCTAATTGATCCATGATTTCCTCTAGTTAAAAAGAAGACACTGGGGCCAAGGCATTCTGAACAGAGGTATAACTAGATGATACTGGGCCCCACAGCAAATTAATTGTTTCCCCCAACTAGGGATGAGTGAAATGGCAATAAACTCTAATGTCTAGGAAAAAATGTCACGGTTTCAAAAATGTTGAGCAAAAAAAGCCCATTGATTTTTGTTTTTTTGGTGAAGCAAAACAGGCCAGATTTGCCCATCACTACCCCCAACATATCCAGAGGTTGACCTGTTTCACCAATATTTGTTGAAATTAATCATTAATTAGGTCCTCATAGGGCCCCCTGTACCTCCTGCCCCCCCAGGAAGCCAAATAGTCTGCTTCCTCTGTAATTACACCCCTGATTCTGAAAAGTATAGTACTTCAACATTTCAATGGTCAATGGTTAAGAAAAATGGTTGCATGCCATGAGCAACATGACGATTATGAAATCCCCAGTTTATTCATTCGTGTCTGCTCCTCTTTGCTCCCATTTTGCTATAGTCTTTTTTCATTCACCACTTTCATCTCCCTTACCCATTTTGTTATTCACTCTTGCATAAACCAATATTATAATTATAAAGGGATACTTTAAAAAGATCCAATATATTCCACAGGACTGTACAATAGATAGGTGCATGCATTAAACATACAGATATATAAGGAATAATATACCCCCTATTGTAAAATATAAAGATATTCTAAATATTATATATTAAAAATATATAAAATTCTAGGTAGACCAGTGTAGGATCAGATGAAGCAGGTGCGAGGGGGGGGGGATAGGTTTATGGTGTGGCTTAATGGATAATATGCCTTGCTTAAAGGAGAACTAAACCACCTTGCTAATAAAAACCCCTACCCTACATAGTCCCTTCTCCCTGCACAAGTGCTAACACAAGTACTGTAAATGCCCCTAATCCGGTAATTTCCCCTTGTTGCAGAGTCAGCGCAGTGGAGCTCACGGGCGTCATCTTCCGACGATATGGTAATCTTCGAGTCTTCTTCTGCCACTTCGGTAACTTTCATCACTATTGGCGCATGCACAATTGTAACGAACCGGGAACGAAGCACTGAAGAAGGCCCCAGTGAGCTCCGCTGTGCTGACTCTGCAATAAGGGGTAATTACCTGCTTAGGGGCATTTACTTGTGTTAACATCTGAGCGGGAGGAGCAGGGAGGGGGGACTATGGTGGGTAGGGGGTAGGGTTTTTATTAGCAAAGGGACTGTTGGGTGAGGCTTTCAGGCACTTTTCTTTTGCTCTTCTAGATATTTTTAGATTTTCTGTGTGATATTATATTAGAGTGAGTACTTCTGCTGACCTTGATACCTTGCAACTAAACCAGTGTGGCATTTACACCAATATTTCTATATAACTTTATAACCTTAATATAATATAAGTTTAAGAATCGCTGCCACCTACTGCAAGCTAACAACAGTAGCAACCCAGAACAGTACCCACATAGGCCCCAATATAAATGAGGGTTCATATTTAATTGGACCTTGAGTGTCTACTAGAGTAATCCACCTAGAAACACATTTTAAAATCTGTTTTACGCTTAAAAGGAGAATTGAGCATCAGTCTTGTGTTTAATGAAACCAGGGATAAAAGAGACCATGGAAGGCATTTGTCAATATGGACTTACAAGACATGAGGGATTCAATGATAAAAATAAGTCTTACTTCAAAAAGTCTTAATAGGTGCAAATTCACTTTACTGCGCAGTTCAAGATGTATAAAAGACTGAAGCACAACTGTCACAGACATTAAATGGATGAAGAATGTATATAAAGATTTTATCATTCCGTGCAGTCATTTGAAGCTATCAAGCTGGGAAACTTTGGCCTCAAAACAACTGTCGTTCATTAAGTCTCAAGAATTATCTGCACAAGAGGGAAACGATTGATCCAATATGTTCCAATTAAGGGAAGCAAATCAGAAACATCTGCTGGTATCTGTAAACTATTGCCCAAAGCTCAAACAAGCAAACCAAAGAAACAAAGAAAAGGAAACCAAATAAACAACCTTTCTAATAGCGTGAACTTTCAGTTGATTACTTAAATATCTAGAATATCTCATCAGCAATATCTGCTAAGTAGAAAAGCCTAGGATATTCTAGAACAATTTACAGCTTTAAATTAGACATACCTGATGCGAATCCCTTGAGTCATGCTGGATCAGCCAAAGGAATAACAGATAATCTGTCTGCAAACTGTCAACTATTGATTCAGGATGCAAATATATCATGTTGAACATGCAACAAATTGCAGGCTACAAGTCAATGGATGTTGCATGATATTTTGTATGTCCTATAATAAATCAAATCTAGGATTCAAATTAAGATTTCTTTTCTACCAACTTATTGCTTGAGACTTGTTGACATAAAATAGTGCAGTAGAATCCCCTGTGTAGCAATAGCCTCAGGAGTGCCGTCCAATAGCTTCTTATAATATATAAATCATGGCCGTTTTTTAACAATATACATTTTGTGAAATATACTTCTAATAAGAAGAACTCATAATGAGATAAACATTTTCTAGAAAAGACAATATACAATGTTATATAAAATAAGTTCAACAGCAGTACTTAAAGGAACAGTAACATCCAAAAATGAATGTATTTAAAGTAATAAAAATATCATATAGTGTTGCCCTGCACTGGTAAAACTGATGTGTTTGCTTCAGAAACACTACTATAGTTCATATAAACAAGCTGCAATGGCGGAAAATGAAAAAAGGCTATATGGCACAGGATAAATAGTGGATAACCGATAACATTATGTTCTACAGAGCTCATCTGCTATCTGCTGTGTAACCTGAGCCTTTTCTCCTTTGAATGGCTGCCCCATGGCTACACAGTAGCTTATTTATATAAACAATAATAGTGTTTCTGAAACAGTTTTACCAGTGCAGGGCAACACTGCATTATATTTTTATTACTTTAAGGCACTTTAATTTGTTGATGTTACTGTTCCTTTAAAAGGACACCATCTTTAAAGGCGCATTATAATGCTGTGTTCAGCTCATGCAGTGGTGCTGTAAAAAATGACGAGGAAAACCGGATCTCATATTTATAAATGTATTATATAGGGTTTTCGATAACCTTGGGTATTTCATTTATTTTAAAAAAATTAGTGATGGTATCCTTGTATCAACATGTTTTGTACAATAGAGTACAGCTATGGGACCCTTTATCCGGAAACATGGATAACAGATAGGCCATCTCCCATCTCCCATTTTATCCAAATAATCCAAATTTTTAAAAATGATTTTGTTTTTTTCTGCAATAATAAAACAGTAGCTTGTACTTGATCCATTCTAAGATATAATTAATCCTTATTGGAAGCAAAACCAGCTTATTGGTTTTATTTACAGGCTTATGGAAACATCTATTATCTGGACAACTCCAGGTCCCGAGCATTCTTGATAAAAGGTCCCATACTTGTATTGATATCCTTATTTTAAATAACCCTGAGGTACTTTGCCTGAAACTAATTTCACAAACTGGCAGTTATTCAGCAGTGTACTGCAAAAACAGCCGTAATACATTGTGTAAACATTCAGTTACCCAATACCCAAGAATGTAACAGTGCCATCTACTGTCTGAAAATTGTACAGACCAGTGAAATAGGAAACAGAACAATGCGTCTATATCAGCCAACAATGGCATTGGGTAAATACGGTAAACACAGGATGTAACTGAATGTAAACTAAAACAAGGGAAATTTGTGTTCACCACTAATTTTTAATCCATTAAACAGGGGTGCAATGAGGCTGTGACCAAATTCACATAGACAAATACAAGAGGTCCTCTGCACTCAACCCATTATCAATATATTTAAGACATTGAGCCATTTTGTGCATACTGCTACTGAAAAATGTCTTACCCTTTAAACAAAACAGGGATTGTTTGTCCATATATTGCAATATATTTAAGCTGGCCAACTACGTCAAAGTCATCCCTGGTCTGACCAGTTCTACACTCAACATACTGATTCATGAAACAATAGAATTCTTAATGAATCAGATGAAAGTTGAGCATAGGACTGGCCAGATATGGGATGACTTTGACGTAGTTTTCCAGCTTAAATATATCGCAATATATGGACAAACAATCCCTGTTTTGTTTAAAGTGTAAGGCATGTTTTATTAGCTGAAGGCACACAATGACTCAATGAGTGCAGAGGACCTCTTTACACACACACACACACACATATATATATATATATATATATATATATATATATATATATATATATATATATACTGTATTAAATGTTACATTTTATTTTTAAAGTTTCCACTAAAATAAAAAAAATTCTATAAAATCCCAAATAAGTTTTCCAACCTGCTAAAGTATGCTTTGTAACTAATTTCTTTATTTTATTATGTACTGATTCACAATAGAAGTTTTGTTCACCCTTGAAAAAGATACGTTTTGAAACTTAGAAATGTAATTACTGTCACAAAATGGATACAATGCAATAATGTCTGAATTCGGATGTACATTTAAACATTATAATGGGTAGAATGGGAGGGGGTTATCTTAAATTTTCACCTGCTAGCAAGTTATTTTATGACTCCCTAAGATGGGCACTCACCTTAAGAACCTTAGGGCTCAACTTGAAACTAGGGTCTTCTACTTCCATACCTGGTCACAAGTGGAATCCAAAGAGGCAGATCAATGTTCTCCCTCCCATTAAATAAACTTCAGCTTGGAAATGGTCAATCTATCCCTGGCCCAATAAAGGAAACCTACCTTCCATAGGAAATAGGTTATAGAAACAGGGCATCCTGAGCTGTAGAGGAAGTTATGCCTTTGGGTGCCCTACACAGTTTTAATAAAACTTTAATTTTGTTCCCTTTTTGTTGATTAGGTGTATAGGACTAGTAACATCAAAAAATAAAATTGTTTTAAAGTAATAAAAATATAATGCAGTGTTGCCCTGCACTTGTAAAACTGCTGTGTTTGCTTCAGAAACACTACTATTGTTTATATAAATAAGCTGCTGTGTAGCAATGGGGGCAGCTATTAGAAGGAGAAAAGGCTCAGGTTACACAGCAGATAGCGGATAAGCTCTGTAGAACATAATGTTATCTGTTATCCAATATTTAACCTGTGCCATATAGCCTTTTTTCATTTTCCGCCATTGCTACACAGCAGCTTGTTTATATGAACTATAGTAGTGTTTCTGAAGTAAACACCCCAGTTTTACCAGTGCAGGGCAATACTACATGATCTTTTTATTACTTTTGAACACTTTAATTTTTTGGCGTTACTGTTCCTTTAAGTCTTAAAAATACTACTTGTAACTGTTTTCTAAGGGCAAATGACTCAAGGTAAGATATTTGCTGGTTTCAGCGTGCACTTGAAAAAGGGTTACACGTAGTGTGTGTTGATACTGCTAATAAATGAAACACTTGCAGTTTTGAAAACACTGCCTTGATGCTGTTTATTCCTAATATACACATTATTCGGATTTCTAAGGGCAAATGACACATGGGCATTTTAGTTTGCTGAGGTCCTCTTAGTGGCAAATTACTAAAGGACGAAGTCACTAACGCGGGTGAAAATTCGACCAGCAGGACGTAATTTCGGTACTTCGCCGATTTACTAACTCACTGGTGTAACTTCGCTAGCGAAGGAGATAGAATTTAGTGGTACTTCGCTCCCTAACGCCTGTCGAATTTGCTCTCTGGCGAATGGACAAAACAATGCAAATTCACTTAGATACGAATTTTACTGAACGTTACCTTTTCAGACAGACTTGCCTTCGCCACCTCAGACCAGGTGAAAGGGAAATAGATTAAATAGGATTTCCTAAAAAAAAAAAGTAAGAATTTTTTCTATGTCCCAAAAAACGCTAGCGTCTTTTCCTTTTTCAGGGTGATATGCTGAAAAAGAACAAAACATTTTTTTGGGGTAATCGGCTTCCTCCCTACATTTCCTTACACATAGCACATTAACTATACACTGGGCTCATGTGTAGGGCATTACAACAACTCTATTTTATTTTATTAAGGTTTCCCGGGCTTGTGTAGTGTAATATTTTTGCTGCAACATATACGTCCATTGAAATTTAACTTCCCGCCTTATGCAAATTAGCCAATGCTAGCGCAACTTTGCTACACTTGGCGCAGTAGCGCTAGCGCAACTTTGACAGCGTTCGGCACCCTGGACGCAACTTCGGATTTTATGAATTAGTGTTGTCCTGGCAAATCTATGCCTGACAAAGTGTTGTGCTGTGAGCAAAGCCGTTGCTGGCAAATTTTCGGAGGTTAGTGAATTTGCCCCTTAGAGAGAACTGCAGTGATCATAACACCCCCAGCTGAAAGATGCTTCCTAATCACATATATTGGCAAATGCACTGTTTATGGCAGTGAAATAAAATGTTACAATTGTTTTATATATTTCAAAGCAATATCTACCTACCAGCAGCATCTACCATATATTGTGTATTTCCCATGCAGATGAATAGCAAGTGGCAGTCGCCAGGCACAGGCATTTTCATTAATGCAGGTCTTCCTAAGAGGGCCTTCGTTATAAATATGTGCTTACAAAATCGATACGTTTGTCGAGGTAAAACATGAACTCACCCTGTGCATTAAGAAAATATGGGTATGTATTGTAAAGATCAAAAAGAAATACATTGTAGGAACATGCTACAGACCTCTGGGTAAAGCACAGCTTCTTTTAAAAATGAAAAACAGCTTCACAAATAGTTGCGGCTGCAGTTGTGTGAGTATGATACAAATCAGTATGAAATAATAAAAATTCAAAAGTTCCCCTCTCAGATTGCTTAGATCCTGGAGAGATCTTTTAGGTCTTGTTTCTGTAAATAATGCAGAACTTATTTCTAGCACCTGTAAGTGAGCATTTGAGATTCAAACTACTTTTTGAAAATTGCCCTTTTACATTGACGTTGCTGTCGACTGTTTCAAAAAGTTTCCAACAAAGTCAGAAGGAAAGAACTAGTTGTCACAGTAGTAATGGAAATGTCATCAAAGTGCAATTGTAATAGCAATTCCACTACTTAAACCATAGTAAAAGGATATTTCAACAGGTCTGAGCTGACAAATTTCATCTGAAGTGGATGACAAATTCCTTTACAAATAATGAAAGTGAGAAAGACGCCAGTGGCATTATTAAAATTTCTCTTTGCATTTTGGGGAAAAAATTCATTTTTTTGGGTTTGAAACAAATGCAACAAAAATTGACATTGGTAATATTTAAATTGTCTTCCTGCATTTTATTTTTTATTTCAAAATCATTGAAAAATGCCCAATGGAGCCAGTGCATTTGGCAAAATGTCACAATATCTCTAATTTTTTTCAAACAAATTTTGCTTGTTTTCACTAGTTACAAGTAGAGTTGCGTGGACTGCTCACTAAGGGGGTTTACAAGGTCGGAATTTATCTCAATATCGGCTGCTACAAACTCGCTTGGGTTTTTAACGATTATTTATTATTACATTTTCCCGAAAATTTGCTTTGCGGGAAAAGCTACGATTTTCACGTTTTTTTCGTGAATTTTCCCCGAAATCTATGAATTTTTCAGAGTTTTCACCTGTAAGTTCAGAAAACATTGTGAAATTGCCCGAAACCCCTGACTCAAACAAAAATCAATGGGACTTTTATGGAACCTCGACAGGTTTGAGATGCCGTGTTTTTATATTCAGGCTTTTTAGCCCTCGGGTTTAATAAATTCACAAAAAAGTTGTGATTTTTTTAAAAGTCAGATTTTATATAAAAAAATCACGAATTTTTCATATTTCGGGGAATTTTGGGTATTCGGAGCTTAGTAAATAACCCCCTTAGTGTTCCACTGAAATATTTGATTCAACACTAGAGAATGCCATTATTCTATTCTTTATTTGTATAGCACCAACACATTTCACAGTGTTTTACAAAGATTACATATCCGTCCATGCCCAAGTGGAGCTTACAATCTAAGTTTGGAATGTAGGAAGGACCCTGAGTACCCAGAGGGTACACCCCGCCCAACGTGGGGAGAACAAACAAACTCATCACAGATAGTGCCTTTGCTGTAATCAAACTAGGAAGGCAGCAGTAACCATTGTGCTGATGTGTTACTCAAAGCAGCTGAGCACATTCTGACAAACTGACAGTTACTGTCAGTTCATGAACACAATTGGGAAAATAGATTACAAGTGCTGGGAATCATTATACATTCTCTAGTTCAATCCATTATAAAATGATTCCACAATCCTTAAATGAAAATATATAGCATCATTTATTTATAGCATAAATGGTGGTTTTATCCCAGAAACAGGTGGGTGATATTTTGCTTTGTTTATGTTTATGTACACAAGAAAATGTATAATATTTGAGGAATACATCTTCACCTGGGTTACTGCAAGCATTTTTTTTTAATCAAGATGGTCAGACACAGGCTGACCTAAATGTTATCTGACATATTGGAAGATTAAATTTCTTGAGTTTTGGCAGACTAAATGAAAACACATACCTAAAATGCTGTATATGCTCAGCTGGTCAATCAGTATGTCCACCTTTACCATCTCTATGAGGAAATGCACACTATTTTCTTCAGATTAACTTTAATGTATAGACCTGTGACTTTCTGCCAAACAGTCATATGTAAATAGAATCCTTGAATCCATGAATGTTTAATATATTCCTCAGTACAGTATATATCTACATAAATGTGATTTGCCATTTCAAAATGGGTTTATTTTGCTAAACATTGTTACGTTTCTATAATTTACCAATCCATTCCATCTGTTTTTCTGTTTTGCTAAAATATAACAAAGCCATATTTCCATTCACCAGAACAATTTACCAAAATGAATTTAGTAATATACAGTACGTATCCTGTTTGCTGGAGGTTTGAATGCAGACGTGATTATGTCAATTTTCTATTGATGTGGATTTTATGGGCTTTCACTTCTCTTCAGATGTTTCCTCAGTCATCATTCCGCTGCATCGTGTATTCCATTATTTAACAGATTATTTCCAGTCAACAGACTGTTTTCGTTCCCCCTTATTTTTGCTCATTGTCATATTTATGAGAATTTAATTAAAAGGTTATATGAACTCATTTATACAATGGTTTATAATGACATGAATACACTGTTAGTTTATTGTTTACCTATGATGTGCCCACTTAATTCAGATCAAAAAGTTGCACGCTTTTGACTTGCAAAAGCATTGGCTTATATAGCACTCATCCACAGCACCTATTGGAAATATGCGAATGCTTGAGCCAATAATGGGCATCTTATATCATTGGAAGTTTTCCTTACTCTGTATGCACTGGGGTGTTCCTCCAGTCTCCATACAACAGAAAAAACCTGTGGAGGCTGAAAAGTTGACCATGTTTGGGGTAGTATCTGGCCTATTTCATTTCAAATATCTTTTTTCTTACACCTCCAATTCACGAGTGTCCAGATGTTAGTCTTGTGACTTGGATGGTCATCTGTAAGAAATACATATGAACTGACCTCCAAGACTGAATGCATATGATAGCTTCAAAAAAGCTGTAAAATGTATATACAGGTATGGGACCTGTTATCCAGAATGCTCAGGACCTGGGGTTTTCCAAATAAGAGGTATTTTGGTACTCTGCTAAAAAATAATTTAAACATGAATTAAACTGAACAACATGGTTTTGCCTCCAATTGAGATCCAATTGGAATTAAGTACAAGGTACTGTTTTATTGTTACAGAGAAAAAGTAAATAGGTTCATGTTAATTTAATGTTAAATTATTTGATTAAAATGGAGTGTATTGCAGATGGACTTTCCGTAATTTGGAGCTTTCTTGATAATGGGCTTCTGGATAATTGATCCCATATCGTATATCATACAGGCTCGGATTTGTGGAAAGGCCACAAAGGCCTAGGGCACCTAGATTTTAGCATTCCACCCTGCAGCATCTAAATGGAATCAGAAGCACTGGGGATGTGCAGAAGATTAGATTTTTAAATCTCCCGAGTGCCAATGCCTAGAGCTTCATAGCTCTACAATTGAAATGTGCACATGTGTGCAAAGGTAAGGGGGGGCGGCAGTCAAGACGACAGGGGCCTAGCGCTGCCTGCTAGTTAAATCTGGGCCTGGTATTATAGGGGCAAATCGAGCAGCTTGGTCATTTGCCTGTTGCTGAAGTGAAAGGACAATAATACATGGAGTCTATATTCTACACTCAGGATATACTCTAGATATACCCTAGATGAGTTGCTGCAGGTCATTGTGCATTAAACAGAATGCAGAGACCTGTGCCTGTTCCAATGAATACAGTGCTGTCTGCTTTTGGCAGCATTGTATTCATGATTGGCAGGCACATAGGTGCCCCCTAAAATATCCTCTAAATTATGCATTGTTTAGATGCAGATGTTAGGGAGAGGTGGTGGATGCAGACTGTATAAGCACCCTGTATTTTTAATTTGCACTAGAACTGGCAGGCAGTAAGGAGTCCAGACTCTGTGCTGAAGGTGCAGAACACAGCCAGACCCTCATCATTGCATAATGTATATGCACAAATGACCCCTACACAGATTATTCATACTATATGCAATACTCATTTTTATATCACAGAATTAAACAAAGACAGGACATGATGCCATGTAACCAGTACAGGCAAATAAAAGTAAGGACAAAAATGCAATTTGATGATGCTGGAGTTTGACAAAGCAAGCTGTTTTAAGTTGCTAACAGTCTATCAGTTTTGCAAAAATAGAAATCTGCTATTATTTTTATTTTCACTTCTTTTGGCTACAAATAAAAACCTTGTTTTGGAAGACAATAGTTGGGACCTGCCACATTGGGTTAACTCTGATTTCCACCAAAAATATACCCTGCTCCTGATGTACTTGACCTTAGTGTATATGAAGGGTAGAGACCTTAGTTTGGAAGCTCCAAAAACACAGAATTCTGAACTGTCTATGTAAATGTGTTGCATAACATGCTGACAATATATGAATAAAGACTAATAATAATCATCAGAGTCTTACTACTCTCAATCATGCTTTGAATTTAAATTGTTTCCGTATCCTAATTAACTGCAACATTATTAGTGGTCAAAACAGTAAGAAGAATGTTCTGCTACAGTACAGACTTCTAACTTCCCTGATCCTTTTGCTACTATGGAAACAGATCGGTTGAAACATGAAATTATTGCATACGGAAGCTGTTTAAGCATCGACTAACTGTATTTATTTTGTTTCAGACTGGGAATGAAAATGGGCCAGTGCTTAAATTGCATAGGTTTAAGCACTAGGGTGTCTTTAGCATTATTTCTATGAATAATGTGCCACATTAGGAAAAAGTATGAATTTTTTTGGAGACATAATTCTGCAAATATATGTTCAGCTACTATTTAGTGTTTTACTTGCAGTATTATGCTGCCTGTGCAAACCACGTGCAAGCCATGCACCGATAAAGGCATTCTTCCTCCCTTTGTAACCCATGGATTATGAAAACTAATGAGAGAAGTATATATTCAGTGAGAGTGTGGCTTTTCTTTGCCATTTAACTAATCTAACCCTACAAAGTGAATCTAGCCTACATTTACAGAATAAATTTATATTTCACGAGGGGAAGGTAAACCAAGTTTATCAACTGAGACTGATTTTATTGCTTTGGGAAGGAGTTTTGCATTGTTAACATGTGCATTCTATGTATCTATGTGTTTGCAAAGCTTTAAGTGAGAATTAAAAAAAAGAACTTCATCTTTTGTACAAATCTTTTTCGCTTACTGGACTGCTGCAGAGTCCATGTGCTTGTGTGGGGTTGCTAAAACCAGGTGTAAAGTTCTAGTAATCTGTGGCATAGTAATCTATATCATATGCAATGTCAATCGCACTTATCCCTGCAGAGTAGGGCAGCAGAGCTCAAGAGTGCCATCTTCCATATCTTTGTTTTTCCTAGGAAAGAGACCGCCGACACTTAGCTATTTGTGCATGCACAGTTTGAACCAGTCTGGTATTCGTGCCAACTGCACATACACTGGAAAGCTCAGTAAATGTGATGAAGGGAAAGAAGAGGTTCCGAAGAAAAACGAACATGCGGAAGATGGCGTCCTTGAGCTCCACTGTTCTATTCTGCATGGATACGTGAGATTGACATTCAGGGACACATTTTGCAGTAATGCACTATGAGGGGAGGAAGCACTGGGAGGGGGGTCTTTATGGAGGGTAGTGGATGGGGCTTTTCACATTGGGGGGGTTTAGTTCTCTTTTAGGCAGACCCTTAAGTCAGGGAGAGGCAGAAGGTGCAGGCTGCAACAGGGTCCTCCTCTTATTGACTGCCTTATGGCATATAAACAAGGCTTGCTTGTGCCTCCTGATGCTGTGCTCTGCTCTTTGCTCTGGATGTTTAATCTAACATGAGGAGCAAAGTACAGCTTTTTCCTGGGGTGCAAATACTAAGTGGTGTGCTCTTTCCTCCTTAGCACTTTAGAACTTGCGCTCCAGGGAAACGTAAAAGGACCCCTTATATATTTAAAAATGGGGACATTTATTCATACAGTTAGGTGTGATTGAATTTTCGAGCCATTCTTCATGCAAAATGAATGCGTCTTATTTAGCAACGTGTGCCTCTGTGGACCTCTGTGGAAATAAAAAATTAAAATAAAGTGTTTTCTGAGAGGAGCTTGGAAAGAAAAAAATCTAATGCAATTTCTAAACTTTTTAAGCCTATAAAATGTAAACTTTTTTAGTCTTTGACATGTATAGATACACAATAAATGTGCTTGTTTATATATTTGGGAAAATTCCTTCTCGTTTTGTAATATTTTGTGTTAAGGTGCAAACAGTATTAGTCCTTGTTGCAAAGTCAAACCATTTTTTATCAGTGCCTGTTAAGGCATGCATTAGCTACAGTATAACCCACTGCTGAAAAACCCATGTGCTGTATGGCAAAGAGTTTCCCAGCTATACCCTGACAT
Organism: Xenopus petersii; assembly: GCA_038501925.1. Classification (NCBI taxonomy): domain Eukaryota; kingdom Metazoa; phylum Chordata; class Amphibia; order Anura; family Pipidae; genus Xenopus; species Xenopus petersii. Next base: position 88,456,364 of record CM076674.1, on the reverse strand, counting down.
GACAGGTTTATTTTAGCGATGATGTGTATATTCTAATATGTATATTCTAATATTTCCATAATTTCTACAACAAAAACATGTAGCAAATACAATAATAACTCAGAACAAATGTAAAGCAATAAATTAAACTGTAAAATGCCAAACTAATTGAAAAGAACATTTTTAGCTAAACCACTGGCAGATAAGATTTTGATAAATAATGTTGATTTCCCTCAGAGATTTATCGTTCAGTTGTTATGCAGGCTGAACCATCTGCGTACAATAGAATGGATATGTAAGAAATAAAAGGCATGAGAGGAACCATGTGGCTGAACAAAGTGTATGAATATGGAAAAAAAGGCCAATAACCTTTTGTCACAGTGGTATTGTTAGTTGTGCCACTTTTTACACCCCCTTTCTACTTTACAAGTCACTTGAGATAATGTGCGTCTGCTATCTGTTTATGGACTTTACCATCTGGGGCTCTGAACACAATCAAGAGATGAAACGCTATATAAATGTTAATGTACAATGTTCCATGATCAGATGAAGTAGTGGGAATGCTTAGTAGTTATGTTCATAATGGGCCTCTATAATATTCTTTTCTGCCTCAAGGTTTTGGTGCTTTTTCACACTGTGACAGCCTTTTGTCAGAAAACACAGCACAAGGCATAATCTGTATAAAGGATTAATGGTAAGTAAGCAAATATTATATGTAAGGTGTCTGAAATGAATGTTGCTGTGTTTATGTAAAAGGCAAAAGCTCCATATTTATAAATATGTATCATCATTTTCATATGTAATTTAGTAAAGTGTAAAACGTATGTCGGTTCATTTTATGTATTCAAATAAAAAAGGTCTACTTGTTAAAGGGTTAGTTGGTGGAATTGGTCCAATGAAAAAAATGTAAATTTTAAAAAACAAAGGCTGAAATGTAAAAAACAATTACACAGGTATGGGATCTATTATCCAGAATGCTTGGAGTATTCTGGATAAGGGATCTTTCCCTGATTTGTATCTCCATGACGTAAGTCTGCTAAATTTAATTTTTTGTGATTTTTTTTATAATATCTGAGTTTTAAAAAAATTACAATTTTTTTCAGAATTTTTTAAACCCAGAGGATGGAAAAGTCAGAATCTGAAAATCCAAGTTATTTTCAGTGCAAACTTCTATAAAGTTATGCAATTAAAAGAAACTTTGCATCCACTAATAAATGCAGCACACACTCCACGGTATATTTGTTTTTATGCTTTTTATAGTTGGGCTTTCAGGACTAAATTTGCAAAGCTATTTTACATAACCTAAATTATTAAAAAGCTGTTAAATTGGTATAGATGGTCTTATATGGCTCAGTGCTTCCATTTTATTGCAATTCCAATAAATGTAACTTTGCAGAACAGAAAATATAATATCTTCAGTGAAATCAAGTTGGAGCTGGTAGTTTCGAAGGAGTGCCGCTTCTCAGTTTGAAGTAATAAAGACATTTAGGCAAATTTAAATGTGCAGATAGATATATTGAATAGTTTTATGTAACAATGTTAATTGGAATGCCCACCCAAACATGATTTTTTTTTGCATAATAAAGGAAAATGTAATTCTAACCCATTTTCCAATATATGCAAATTAAAATATATTTTCCAATATATGCTAATATATGATAATTAAGAATTTCCAACAATTTTCAAGATATTTGTATGAACTTGAAATTGTATACAGTGTCTCTTTGCCCTTTGCTATTGCATTTTTAGTTTATCAGACTACAGAGGGAATGAATAAGAAATCATCTTTCCCCTATTCAAGGCTCCAGTTCCCACAATGCCTTGCGCACTGTTATTTTGTTTCTTGACATGTCTTCATATTTATGAATAGTCAGGGAAAGACAAATAGAATCTGCTTTCAGTTGCAAATGCATTTACATTTAAATTTACAATCATTGAAAAAGTGTCATTGATTTATATTGGAAAGTCACTTAAAATATCTTCTTTCCTGGCTTACCTCCCGTCCCTGGCCTGGAATACGAGACGACAGGTGTAGGACTCTCAACAATATTGCTTTGACAGAGATAATTATTGTCTAATCAAAGATGTACAGTTAGGTGATGAAAACCTCTTCCTTCCGAGATGTACTTACCCCCCTCTGCGCTTATCAGTAGAACTAACCGTCTATTAGCTAGAAGGATCTCTTTCTTTAATTCTTTCTTTACTCTTTCCGTACACCTTTCTATCTCCTCACCCATTCTCTCATGATCCTGTTTTTCTCTTTCCAGCTCTCAGGGTCTCATTCTAAGCTAAAGGATATACAGTAGTGTTATCTAGAATACAAAGCTGAGATGTAATACCAAACGCAATGAATGAAAACACTGAATGTAAACCCTCTTCTAACCTTTTTTAAGGTTATAAAATTCTCAATAAACTTGAATTTGAAAAAAAAAATCTTCTTACATTATGGAAAAGAACAGTTTTTGGGGGATCATCCCTATGTAGGTGACTACATGTGTTCATGTGTTTCCCCTGTAAGGGAGGGTGTTGGCTGGATTTATTAAATTGTATGCCCTTTTTGTGGTTGTTTTCCCTCTCATTGATGGTACAATATTCTAACAATATATGTCCCCAACAACAGGTAGCAGCCTTCCCAGTCACAATCTTGCTAACAGGTCAGACAGGTAAAAGATAAGTCCTTCACTACTTACACTGAGATTTATTCTGTGATTTTTTTGTTTTCAGATTTCATTTTTTCTGACAATTCTAGGGGGAAAAAAGAAAAATGCTGTTTGTCCTCACAATTAGAGTAGAGCCACTCAGGAACATAACCTGACCTTCCCAGGCCTTACTTCTCCTCCTCTAGGTGCAGGAACCTGATGCCTGAGAGATACCTGAACAATATGCAATACTGTATGTTAAAAATAAAAGAAATGAACCCTGCACCACATGAGAATGAATGGGATTTCCTATGCCAGTGATTGAGGTTTGCTGGTCACACACAAATCATATAGATCAGCATAAAATATCAATTTATTATTTTGTAAGCCCTCTTCAGGGCTCTAGACTCAATTTGAAAAAGCTGTGTCATCGACCACGCCACCAAATACATTTCCAAAATTGATAACATTATAACTTAACTTTTATATAAATCAACTTAAATTAACGGGAGGTTAAAATAATCTAAAAAATAAATATTATGATAATTGTGACAATCTCACTGATGTATCAGGGTGCAGCTTCAAACACAGATTCCGCAGTTAAAGTAGTGGACCCTAGGTCCCTATCATAAGTAACTCTGCCCATCTATACTGCCCCAACCGATATTAGTATTCCCCAGCATGCTTCACACATTTACATTGTCTAGTAACTTGTAGCTTATGTCTAGACGAGGATAAATGAATTCTTTCTTTTGTAGAGTGATGCATTTAGGCTAATTCGGAGTAAGTCTCCATTTGTAATGGGCCAGAAGTTTATATAAAGTCTTTCTTACTACGCAGGTAGCTGAACAGTATATAGCTATGCAATTTGTAGTTTGGCACTAGTGGACTAATCATGGTATAAGTAGCAGATAGAATACTGATGTGTTTTTATTTTTTTTTCTTCTGTAAATTCTTGTTTCTGGTATATTGATGATTAATCCTGACACATTCATACTCATGTTTAACATGAATAAAATGGCGTCTCATCTGTTGTCTCAGCTGTTGCATGAGACAGCTTTCCATCAGTTTTATGAAATCATAAAATCCTTGTGAATTGAGTCAGTAAGATAGAACATTGCAATGAATTTCAATCAGCCACAAACCACAAGTTGTCTTATTGTTGGAAGGACTAAAAAGTAAAACCTGCAAAAGTATTTTGCAATTTCGACCACATCCTATTTTGAATTGAATATTGTTATTACTTTAACTCTCAAAACTTTCCAAACAGTTTATAACTGTACCGTGTAGTCATCAAACAATTAGTTGTTTTTATTTATTCCTGCATGGAATTTTTCCTTGTTTATAATTAAGTTTAAATTTGAAATGAAAAGAAAACAGAAAATCCCATGTATATTGGAATTTAAAGTCTGCCTTCATTTTGTACCTGAAATTTTTTTACATGACCATTGTAGTTTTGGGTTTGGGTCACAACAAGAATAACAAGTTGGTTATTGTGACTGGCTGACTGTGTTAGTGTGTAATACACATTAGAGAGGTTGCCAGTGGCTTCTTGGTTTATGCTTCTACCATTAAGTGAGAATTTGCTAGTAAAAGGCATATAATCTCAGAATAAAAGGAAGTTAGAGTAATCTATAAACAGTGGTTGAGAAGAGCACAATCAATAAGACCATCTTGAAGTCCACAAAAACGCTTGGAATTCATGTAGAGTGGGGTAAGGTTCGGCCTTGCTGTGGACTTTTAATGTTAAGGAATAAAGAATGTTCAGCTGAAACCTATTGGTTAAACCAATATGGAAAAACGGGTATACTGCCAATTAGGTTACTGCACTCATTGTGTTTTGATGGATACAAGTAAGTGGGAAGAAATCTGAAACAAGTAGTTTTATTTTGACCACTGCTGTGATCAAAATATCCCATGTGTTATAGCCATTAATGTTACATTGTGAAATAAAGAAACTGGTGCTCCACCATACCACTCCATTTAAACAAGTTATCACACCTATTAATGGGCGAATTTATTCGCCAGGCGCGAATTCGCGGCGAATTTGCGCGATTCGCTGCCAGAGAATTAATTTGAGAAACGCCTGTGAAAATTTGCGGTCAAAAACGGTCGCCGGCGTCAAAAAAACAGGCGCCAGCGTCAAAAAACTGGCGCCGGCGTCAAAAAACGGCGCAAATTCGCCCATCACTAATCACACCTTTATTAAATAAAATGAATTGTGTGGCATTTTGTGCCTTGATTTTTTTTTTTATGAGCCACAAATACAGGTAATAGTTCACACCTGCGAATGCCACTTTCCATAAATTTGTAAACTCTTAATAGATGAGTAATAAATATTAGATTTGTAGTGAAATCTATATGTCATAAAGTATTTATGCTTACCATCCTCATAAAGACGTGATACTTTTGGGAAGGCAAAAATTATATAATCAATGAATACTGACAATGTCTTAAAGTGGAGGGGCTCTAGTATTCTAGAGTGTAGTTTCTATCGATTTAGTCAAATCATTAGCGCTCAGAATAAACATGTCTTTGAATGTGTATGTACATTTCATAGGATGTGTTTTTTTAAAAAAAGTGGTTGTGTTGGGTAATAATAAAGTAAATACAAAGTAAAACATGGCTCTAATTGTAAACACATAACAAAAATAAGATGGAAAGTAAAAAATATACCATACCATATCCCCAGTGATCCATGATGCCCACACAAATAACAAAACATACATAGTAACAGTGTAGACAAAATGTGGTTGCAACAAGGGCTGAAGTAAGGCTTATGAATATAACATGTTAGCACTAGAGGAAGTATCTAGGTAGATCACACTGCCTCTCTGAACAATGCTGAAGATCACAGACTGCTTGCAGTTTAAATATAGTGCCATGGTTACCTTTAAACTAAACTCTTCATTTATCTTTGGTTATATGCCATCTGGTCCTGGTGGTTTATGCACTTTCACCTTGTAGATATCTTTTAAACCTCTTCCTCAATCAGTCAAGCGTGTTTTAGGCCCAAGGTTATGTTACAATTTAATTACAAGCCTTTAGCAATTCCTGTCCCTGGTGTACAATAAGAAAATAAATTGTTTAGAAAGCCGATTTCTTGAGATTCCAGAATACCAATTCACAAAGCACAGTTTCACATTCTTTTTTCGGATTTAACTCTTTTCTAAAAGTTGCCCATCAACGGATGGATCAGTTTTATTAATAAATGTGATTTTTTGATTGCTATTCTGTGGTTATAATTGTCCAAATATATCCTCTAAAAAAGGATACATTTGGACTCCTAAAACTCAGAATAAATATGTACATTTATTAAAATTTAATAAAATTGGTATGAATATTATACATAAATATTATACATTAAAACAACTATGTTTGCATTTCTGCAGGAATAGAAACAATGCATTTAATGTCAGACAACCATTGCCACTATACTCTGTTAGCTGGGATCATGACAGATTTGCTGATATTTTGGCGAAAGAAAGGAAATTTGAGCATTTGATACTTGGCTAAACAAAAAGTGACTACAAAGCACAAGTGGCATTTGACTTATGGCATACTAGTTGTTTGACCACTGCAGTTCTCTTAGGAAGAACCACAGAAGAACGACTTCCAAAACAAAGCCTGACACTTTTCACCTTGCACCCCATTGTAAATGAGCCCTATAGTCTTGAATCTGATTTAGTTGAGCAGGTTTCTCAGATGCTATGATATCTGAAAGTTGAGGTGGATCAGGAGAGCCCATTACAAGTAAGCTTATCTAATACACTTCAATCAGAAACTGCTTTTCTTTTGCTGGGCGGGAATTCACTGCAAATTTCCGTGTTTTGCCAGCGGCGAATAAATTCGCGAAACTGACGCAAAATCTCACCGCCAATAATACACCGGCATCAAAAAAATTTGGACAAACGTTGGAAAAGTCACTGCGTCAAAACCGTTGCACATCAACATTATTCGGGCACCCATTGACTTTAACACCGGAGTCAAAGCATCAGAATTTTTTGGCGAAACGGGACAAATTTTCCCATCGCTACTGTGTTGACCTCTATCCTGTTATTGAGGGTGTACAACCACATAATATGACATAGAAGAAGCTGTCACTAAAGATGATGTTCAAGCGAAAAAGGGCTTCAGTGCTGGACCTACTGTGTACATAACATATCAGTGCAACTGCATACTGTGCTGTGAGCCTCATGCAAGGGTGCACTGTACTAAGCATCTATTTAATTGTTCAGTACAGAGCTACAGAATGCCTTGCATCTCCTGGTGCTCCTGCTCTGCTCCTGCTCTTGTTGAATGATATACATGTAAAGTGTGTGCCAGGGGTTAACCAAATGGTTCAGTCTGTGCAGTTGTAGCTCCAAGCCTTATCTCCTGACCAAGCAGAAAACAAAGGTTCTAAGTTTTCCCAGGAGCAGTAACCCATAGCAACCAATCAGCAGGTAGAATTTACTGGTCACCTGTTTAGAAGCAAACATCTCATTGGTTGCTATGGGTTACAGCTCCTGAACAAACTTAGTGCCTTTTATTGAAGTTGAATAATGTCATATGGAGAGGAAGCTAAGGCACAGAAAAAAAATTGCAGACAGAACTGGGGGAAAGATCTCTCTGATCTCCTAAAATTGTGTGATCGGAACCACTCCTTTAAATGCTACCAAGTCCAACCTTACACAATAGTATTGTGTGGGCCACCCGAACCCCATGGGACCCGCAGGTCGGTCGGATATGGGTCGACATCCGCACACTGTCTTCTCTCTACCCGCCTGTGCCCTTACTGTGCTGGCTTTTGCTTCCGGCATCCACTATTTATAGGCACGTGCCTGCCTCACCCCCCTTTGTGATGTCAAAGACGAGCGGGTCGGACGCAGGTCTTTAAATGGAAGTTCAAGTCAACCCGCACATCACTATTACACAGGTCACATATATGAGATGAAAAGATTAGATGAATTAACCATGAGGTATACACATTATTCCTTGATCCCAACACAACAATTAAATGTTTTCTTTTATCAAAAACCTTGAATAACTTCAGCAGCTACAATGTAAATAAGAAACAATTATATCATATTATAACATTGGTTAAGACTAGAAAATTGAATTGAATACAATGTCTAATTATGCAAGACAGGATATCATTTGCTTCTGTAGCTGTTCTCTTGTTCATAGTCAAATAAGATTTATTATTTTGAAGTGTATTACTCTGGATGTACTGAACATGATTTACATACACACCCTTATAAATTAGCCAAGTCTGTGAGAAAAAAAATAAAAACACATTTACATCAATCTTTATTACAGCTTTGAATCTCCTGGAGAGATAGATAATTAACTTCCTTTCCACACTTTTAGATCACTCATAAATACACCGAAAAGAAATAGTTTTGTCAGTTTCCTATCAATGGAGAGATGCCATAGGCCTCCTGTTTATGATTTCTGCTCTGCGTGAAGCTGTTTTAAAAGCATTTTGAGGTTTTGTTTACAATACTTTGCAATGGCTGGGGTTACCTTCAGGAGAAAATTACTGAGAACGAGTGGGTGGGCTCTTACTGTGGGTGACTGAATCTGTGTGAGTTGACATGTCTTTGCATAAGTTTTGCACACCGTTGTTAATGTTATAATGTTCTATGGAAGATGGGATGGGTGACAAAGGGGCGAGGTAGCAACGGTTCATGGGTGGGGTGGTGACTTCAGTGGGAGGGGCTATGATGTTGTTGATCATTCATTTCAGAGACCTGTCCAGATTTCCAAATTAGGGCAGTTTTCAGCCCTTTTGAAAACTGGACTATCCAGGTGAAAACCAGACACATGGCAATCCAAATGTTTTTCTGAATTCCAAAGGCAACCTTTTTTTCTACTGTCTTATGAACTTGCAAAAAATGCAGCATGCTGCATCTAAAAGAAAGCAATAAAACATGACAACAATAAAACTTTATTCTTAATGCACATGATCAGCTTTGGACTGGGGCACCACAAACCCATCAGGGCTGAAAAGCCAAAGGTTCTCCTCACGCCATCCACCACCGCAGCATCAGGTACCTCCTCTCTTCTCCTAAACCCATGGGGTGGGACCCACGAGGGCCAGGGCCCACCGGGTTTTCTATTGGTATCCCGCTGGCCTAGTCTGACCTTGCACATAGGGATGTAGCGAACTGCCGATTTGATGTTCGCGAACGCCGTTCGGGAACACCGGCGAACGTTCGCGGACAGTTCGCGAACTTCGAACACCCAAATTGACGAACGTCGCGTGACGTTCGCAAACATTCGGCGGACGCGAACGGTCGAAGTTCGCGCAAACAAGTTCGCCGGCGAACAGTTCGCTACATCCCTACTTGCACATGATTACAAACCTGCAGAATATAATGGGACCAATTAGCTTATACATTTAGGTGTGAAAATCAAATGCACAAGAAACCACCAGTGTGTATGAATCTTATAGTCTCTGGAACTGCACTCTAACTCTCATCTGTCTTTTCCAATTCACATCACTGAAAAAATAAGCAAAAAGAATCCTTCTCTGGAGCAGAAGCCTGGAGCAAGTGGTAAGAACGCACTAATTAATTTTATCTTACAAGCAGTACAGACTTTTTAAAGCACATTGAAGATAATTAAGTTATTTTGGGTGGAAAACCTAAAATTACATTTTTGATTTTAGACTTTATAACCCTTGGGGTTTTCCTGATAAGGGATCTTTCTGTAATTTGGATCACCATACCATAAGTCTGCTATAAATCCTTTAAACATTCATTAAAACCAGTAGGTTTTGCAACCAATATGGATTCATCCAAAATTGTTAGAATATGGTACTGTTTTATTATTACAGAAAAAATGGAACCATTTTTTAAGAATTAGTATTAAATGATTAAAATGGACTCTATGGGAGATGATGTTCTCGTAATTCTAAACTTTCTTGTTACAGGGTTTCAGGATAATGGATACTATACATGTGCTACAGTGTTGACAGTATGTCAAGGTCTAATACTAAAGAGCCCATTTACTAACAATCAAATTTCGTTTTTTTTTCCAAAAATCTTAAAAAATTTGTGGTTTTCCTATTTTTTTAAAAGCTCTACAAATTCAAGATTTTAAATTCAAGATTTAAGTGTAAAAACCATGAAAACTGATCATACAAAGCTTCGCCAGGTAAAAGTTGTCGAAGTCCTATAGAAGTTAATGGGAGCTGTCCTATTAGACCATTTTAAATGATTTTTAGAGGTTTTAGAGGTATTCATATTTTTAGTGCATCGTTCAGTGTAATTTTCCATTTGTACTTTTGTTAAATTCAGATCTTTTAATAAATGTCATGACATCTGTAGTTTTAGAGAGAATTCAGTCATGGTTTCAAAAACCTCTAAAACCACTAAAATCTGACTTTTGATTAAATAGGCCATCACGTGCATATATAGAATATGTGGTATTAAAGGAGAACTATACCCTACACCTTCTCCATTCCCCTCAACCGGCCCCCATCAAGCTCCCTCCCCTCAGCCTCTATTCCTTTTTGAAGTTTGCCTGTCTGCTGACCTGCACTAAATCTGCAGCAGAGTTCACAGGGTCCATCTTCCCCTGTCTTCTGGTCCTCTTCTGTTAAAGTGGACACAGAATTTGAAGGAGTTCAATTTATGTCCTGAAAGTATCTCTTGGGCATATGGTGTGGGGGTTGAGTCACAATTCTCGTATATAAATTTTATTGCAGGTCAGCAGACCGGGAGACTTGTGCGTGAGGAATCTTGGGCGGGGCGATGGAGGATGGGGTGAAGGCAAGTCTTAGGGGTCCGTTTACTAAAGCATAGAGAGAGTCTAGAGAGAGTCTGTATTGTATTTATTTATGTTAAATGAATGTGAATCGCTTGATCCAGGGAATGTTTCTGATTGCCATTGGGGTCAGGAAGGATTTTTTTCCCTCTTGAAGCATAATTGGCACTGGCTTTGGGCTGGGTTTTTTGCCTTCCTCTGGATCAAAACAGTGCACACATGTTATTATATTTTAAGTTTTATTTGTCACAGCAGCAGTAGGACCTTGCCAGAGTACTGCACAGCTAAGTTTAGAAGAGGGAGAAAGAAGGTTCTCTCCTGTGACTGCACGGTGGAGTGAGTGATACAGATGCTACTACTGCTTGTGCTTGTGCAGAGCATAGTAGCGATCTCTTGTTAAATTCTGGCTTTAGAATATTGCCTTGGGTTAAGCTGGCAAGTTCCTATTTACTTAATAAAATGTGAATAAATGCTGTCGCCATTTTACACCCATCTCTGTCTCCTGGTTTCATTAAGGTATGTAATAATGGGGTCCAGTGGGATAGCTTAAGGCGAAGGGTCAAATTGAGGAGTCCCCTTGTCATGTACTGTAAATACTCTATGTATAGCATGTGTTAAGAAATTAAAATACTCTTAAGTGAACAAATATTACACAAATGACGTTGCAAATTTTCATTGCACAAGGTGACGTTTTATTACAAGTTGCAGTGGTGCAAACTATGAAATGCTCAATCGTCTTTCTACTGGTGGATGTTAAAATGCATTTGCATTGCGCATACAGTATGTGTTTTTTTCTGTTTCTGTTTATTACATTCCCCCCAAAAGCCCTCAAACTATACACATATATCTCAATGTTCTCTTCAGCTCATTATCATTAAAAAAAAAGAGGTAAAGCATATCTACCTCAATATGCAGAAAAAGAGCAGATCCTGTAGTTCAATTAATTTCTCATTGCTCAGGCAGTTATTAGCAATTAGGAAAGCTTCATTATTCTACACTGACCAAGGCAATTTGGCTTTCTGTAGGAAAACAGAATATCATACAAGTTTTTCATGTGTGAATATGGAGTTAAAGAATTGTTTAGCAAATTATTTTTTCTTTGTCTTTTATACACAGAACAGAAAAAGCTCAGAAATTCAGTTCTGTAGGAATATGTGCCGGGCTCCTTTTTGAGCTCCTTAACAATTGGAAGTATTATAGACAAAAAAATGCTCACTTCTATGCTAACATGAGAATGCTTCTAAAACAACAAAGGACTGTACACTGTGGTTTCCGAACTTTTATTTTAAAATAATAATAGGTTGTCTAAAGTGCCTTTCTGCTTATAAAATAATATGTGTTTAAACTCAAATGTGAAATGCCAATCTCTATGGGGCTTGTATCAAGTTGGCTATTCGTTTTTCGGAAGCACAGTTTAAAAATGCGGACTAAGGTGGATAAAGTGTGGTGACGATATCTAAAGCACAAAACAGGACATGCGACATCGATAAGTACATGCTGTAGCAAGTTTATTAGTTAGTAATTAAGTCAAGCCTCATTTAAAGAGAGTAACGTTTCTTTAAAGAAGAAACATTCCTCTAAACTTGTGCTTCCTGCTTCCTAAAGCGGTGGTTCACCTTTAAAGGACAAGGAAAGGTTAAAACTAAGTAAGCCTTATCAGAAAGGTCCACCTAAATATACCAGTAAACCCTCAAAGTAGTGCTGCTCTGATTCCTCTGTCAAAAGAATCACTGCATTTCTATCTTTCTTTTGTGTACACATGGACTTCTGTATCAGACTTTCTGCCTTCAGCTTAAACCTCCTTGCCCTGGGCGTGAGCATGCTCCGTTTGCTCCTCTTCTCTCCCTCCCCTGCTGTAATCTGAGCCCAGAGTTATAAGTAAGGGAGAACAAAACCGAAAGCTTCTAGAGCTTTTTACTCAGGTATGGCAAACATTCTACAGAATAAATATAGCATGCTATCTTGCACTAATGCAGCTAATCTATTGGCAATAAAATGCCTCTGTAGCTTTCCTTCTCCTTTAAGCTAACTAACTTGTTATGTTATAAAATGGCCAGTTCTAAGCAACTTTTTAATTGGTATTCATTATTTATTTTTTAAAGAGTTTTTTTTTATTTATTTGCCTTCCTCATCTGACTTTCTCCAGCTTTCAAATGGGGGGGCACTGACCCCATATAAAAACAAAGGCTCTGTAAGGCTACAAATTTATTGCCGTTGCTGCTCATTTTCCTGTTCAGTTCCTCGCTTATTCATATTCCAGTCTCTTGTTCAAATGAATGCCTGGTTGCTATGGTAATTTGGACCCTAGCAACCAGATTGCTGAAATTGCAAACCAGAGAGCTGTTGAATAAACAAATAATAAAAAATGAAAACCAAATGCAAATTGTCTCAGAATATCACTCTCTATTAAAATATTAAAATTCAACTCAAAGGTGAACAACCCCTTTAATGCTTAACGCCTCTCACATAGATGACAGCAGTATGGATGATCACAGCCTTTTTGATATGGAAACTAGTACACATTTTCAAGTGCAACATAATAACTGAGTCGTATTATTTTTTATTCAGCAGTGAATTGCCCAAACATACACCTGGAGGCATATTTATCAAAATTCAGACTTTTGTAATTTTAGAGGTTTTTTCAACATCGACTTAACTCACATCATAAAACCATGTATGTCTACATTATTATAAGATCCGAATATATATAAAAAGAACGAACATATAAAAACGCATAATGAATCCAAGTGATAAAACAAAAATGTTTATGTGCGTTTACAATCAAAAAACTTTGGGAAATTTCTAAAACCTAGATGTAACTGAATATTTTATCGTTTGCTTAGAACAGCTCCCTCTCACTTCAACATTTAGATGGCTTAGTTTTACATTAGAGGGTTTTGTGGACTTTATGCTTATTAAATATCGAATATTTTGTATTTTAAAGACATTGTTCACACGCAAGACTTTTAGTGCTAAAAAGTTTGAATCATGAAAAAAATATGAACTTTAATCAAATGGCCCCTTAGTGTTTTCTGTCACAACTAGTGGTAGGTAGATTCTACAGCCATGTTTGGGCACATCTCCACCAACTGAATAACCAATGTGACCAGGATATAAATGAAATGTTTACATTTTTTTTTACATTCAAATACCTAATCATCCTCAAAGGAGTTGACTGAATACTGTATCTGAACCTTCATTTGCATATGCAAATTTGACTAAAATCAACAAAGCTGCACCATCTGTGAATAGTTTGTCACCTTCAGTTGTTCAGTGCTTTCAAGTCACGCAACATTAACGTGTCAGGATTTGTTTCAGCTAAAACACATTTATTCCCAAAAGTGCTGGGGTTATGCCAAAACCTGAACCAGATTTCAGATTTGGGTGCAGATTCAGATTTCCATGCAAGTCCCATTTATTAGGCTCACATTGCAAATGTGAATGTATTGTCAGTTAATGTAATTACATTTTTTATAATCTAATACATGATGCTCATTTTTCAAAATAGGTGTGCGCCCTCTACTTTGTACTTTCATTGTATGCTCTTTCTTGCACCAATAAAAAACAGACAAAGACACAACAAGGTTATAGAATGGATGCCACAGCACAGAAGCTAAGATAATGATACAAAACCGAATTGACAAGTTCATTAATGATCTCTCAGCAACTGAATATATACTTACCTTTTATTGCCTCATAGCAGTATTTCCATAACAGGTGTGCTGTATATAAAAAGACACTTTACAATACATGGAACGTTGTATGGAAAGTTGGAATCATTTGATTGGTTTACATAACTTTCCTCGGCTGGCTAGATAAAGCAACTGCAACAAAAAGAAAGCAATATAAAAGGATACGTATATTTTATTGACTGAGGGTTGTTTATTGAATTGCTGTGATTTATTTCTGTGAGATACTTTGCTTTCACAGGTTCTAAATAGTAAAGGCTGATGGGGCTAAAGGACAAAAGGTGGCCATAGACATAATAATTAAGATTTTCTTGGAAAAGATCTTTGTCCATTTCTATACACATGAGTAGAGCTGAATTGTCAGATATATAGGTATAAAAAATAGTATTCTACCTGTATGTTCCGATTCAGCACTAACAATGGCTGATGTTTGGTTGCCTTCAAAGGCACCCAATCAAAATTTTCCGTCCAGTCCAATCGACGAGCCGACCGATATCCATGTCTTCTGCCAATGCCGGATGGCTCTTTTCCCACCGTTACAGGAGATTTGTCAGAAACTGCAATATTTAAATTTTTGCAGTTACATGTATCTCACTTTGAGTAGAGGGAACAGACTGTGCTGCTTTCAAATTAAAACTCCCAAAGTTGGTTGCCCTTTTATTAGTTACCATTGGGATCACCTGACTGTAGCTGGGAAGGGTGGGGGCTACAACATGGAGCTGGCCACTGCTCCAGGTGATCCCACTGGTGGCTAATAAAATTCTGATCGGATAAAGTAGTAAAAGAACAGATAAGCCAATGTTCTACCTCTGACAGCAATCATACGATAGTTATGTCTGACAAAGCTAGTGACAGTCTCCCACTGAAAATCGTACGATCACCAATACACCCAGAGATATTATCGGCAGGCGACGAAAAATGTCATGACTCTCCACACGGTCCGAAAATCATATGAATCCACGATTCGTACAATTGGATTGTTGCGTCTATGGCCAGCTTAAGCCTTAAAGTCCTGGAAAAACTGTATAAATCAGCCTGTAACTGAAAGTCATCCAATTTTGCAGTAGGACAAAACTTAAGTCCTTTAGATAACACTTGTAATTGTAAGGTAGAAAGCTGTATGAATGAGAGATTGAAAACTATTTGTTGTGAGTCACTCGGTATGGTGGTTGTTTTCGATTCTGGGGTTGTATTTTGCTGCGTCCCCTCTCTTCGCCTTCTGAGACCTCACCTTGTTTTGGTCCCTGTGCGCCTTCTTCCATGTCTAAAAAAGCTGGAGAAGATGAAGTTGTGTTTTCACTCATTATGTTAGTTTCAGGTACACGGTCACGTGATCAATATGAATTCCGTCTCGTAATCCATTGCATCACGGTCAAACTTCTGCTTCTTGGTGAGAGTGATTTCACCCTTGAAGCGTTCAAGGGTATGTTCCATTTTATTCCATATTTGTTTATATTCTTCAACAGACAGCGTGGCTTTTAGGGTATTATGAAACGTGTCCAACTGGGTATTAACATTAGCAAGTTCCACCTCAATATATTCAATGTACAAAGCAATTAGATCCAATGAGCATTTGTTAATAATGCCTGCAAACTTGGTTTTGAACTCCTCATTATGAGCAAACAGGGTAGGCTGTAAATTAACCCTTAAACCCCTCGGGATCCTTTGTAGGCGGAGGTATTCTGTCAAGGTAAGCCCATGTAGTTGTAATTCAACCTGTTTCTTGCTCAATGATTCCAGCCGGCATCTGCGAGCAGTGACTGGAGGAGTAGCAAAAAGGCATTCAGATCCTTCAAAGATATTGCCAATTCTGACCAAATCAGAATCACTGTATGAAAAAGTCCCCAACAATCCAGTGCTGGATGCCATCTTCCAGTATGTGATTAAAACGTTGCCAGTTCACAAAGCTTATAGTATTATGCAAGGTACCAATACAGACCCAATATATACACTGGAAAAAGGGATAAAGCTGTACTGGGTGCATTATCTCAAAATGTGGTGAGTCACTCCACTAAAAATATGTACATTGTCCAACGAGATCGCACACCATGATATAAAAGTTTAAAACATAGCGTTTATTTTGTAAGCATGAAAACAGCCAAGGCAAGCTTAAATATACTCATACATATGGAGATCTATGCACTGTTTCGGGTGCTTGCTGCTCCCTTTCTAAAGCTGGTCTCCATGTAGCATCAGGACTACAGTTCCCAGAAGCTCACTTAAGCCTTGTAGCGTCCCATGTGGTCGGGATGACGTCACCTTTGTGTGCAGAAACGCAGCATAAATACACATCGTCCGTGCGCAGACGACAACATCAGTGTGACTGCGCAGCGCAAAAGCACAGCGCTGTCACACCGGCGTAAATTCCCTCACCATGGACGTTTTAACAGTAGACACCATTTTGGTAATGGGCTAAATATGTACAACATTTTACACATATAGAAGAATAGCTAAAATACATACATAGATAATATTGGCACAGCTGTAAATGAGCCACTAGAGGCAACGACATACAGAAATATGTTAATTCAAACTCCGCCTAGGAAATTTTCTATTGGCTCTTTTTCCTTTACATATTGTGTTTGTACCATAAGAAAGTTAGCCTATGCCCTTGGGGGACACGAATTGGGTAAGGCTTTTATCTTTTATACATAATGTAACATAACGATTTTTTTGTATAATTTAATATTTGGGCTCCTGGATTCTACTGACGTTTATGATTTTGGTGTTCCGGGGTGGTGCCTGACTACAATCCAAGTTTTTGTATTAAATACATTGTTTCAATGTCTTCTCAAGAATATTTTAGCCCTTTTTATTGCTGCTTTGATAGTTTTGCCAATACAGTTAAGTACAAGACTCTAAAATATTTTAACGTATTTTCCTCCATTCTATTCTATGGCTTTCCACTTCCAGAGAGCATAAAAGCTGAAACCAATTTCATATCATGCTATGGAATTTAGCCCAATTCCAAATGTTAAGTGACAAGAAATAGAAACCTTACAGGCATAATTTATAATTTTCCCCAAAACTCTGAAAACTTCGGGGTATTGCACGAAACCCAGCACACTTCAAAAAATCATTGGGACTTCTCCCATTGACATATATGCAACCTCAACAGGTCTCAGATGCCAGATTTTTAAATTTGGACTTTTCCATCCTCGTGGTTTAATAAATTCTGAAAAATTTGCGATTTTTTTAGAAGTCTGATTAGTGAAGAGGGAATTTTTTGCCAGACATGGATTCGCAGCAAATTACGCACTTTGCCATTTGCAATTTTTTTTTGCAATTTTGCCGAGACAAGATTGTTGCCAAGATGAAAAAGTCACCATAACAAAACACACCCATTAATGCATTAATGCATTTGGACAAAAAAGTCACTAAAATAAAAAGTCGCAGAGACAAATTAGTCACTGAGACAAAAAGTTGCCACAAGAAAAAATGGCCATTGACTGTAATGCTTTTGGAATGAGAAAAAATGGCAGCATGCGTAAAAAATTATCGCACGTAAAAAAATGTTGACACCTATGGAATTCATTGTGTTTTGCAAATTTTTCACTGTTTTGTGAATTTTGAGACAAATTCACTCATCACTGAGCTGACTGATTGTGCGGACCAGAAGGTCATGTGGGTTGCGACAGAAAAGCAAGTCACATATGCACTTTCCATTACTATCACTGTATTACTTCCTCTCCTTCATATTGCAAGCTCTTGTGAGCAGTACCCTACTACTATTGTACCATTATCAGTGCATTTTGGCCCAGTAACCTATGCTTAATAATATAATGCTGATAGGAGTGAATAAGGTTGTTACTCAGGCTGAGAAAACTCCTGTTATGCCACTGGTTTTAGATCTTACAATATAAAACGAGAAGAGGTGTTATATTTGCATTCCTGTGACATCTAACTGTTCTTGGATTTGCTTGTGGCCTTGAATTTCTGTCTTGATGATTAATACTGATAAGCCCCTCACTTTTAAATAAATAAGTTATTTTATGATTATAAAGACTATGGAAAAAGCAGTTAACTGCGTGTGTAAGAATATGACCCCTAGGAGAAGTCAGTGTGGGTTGAAGACTTCCTTGACTTTTTTCTACCATAAGCCAAACATAGGAAAGAAAAAAAAACAGATGACTTTTCTTACCATATTATTTACTGCCAAACTTTATATTGAATGCATAAGGTTATGAGTTTTTTTACTAGACTTTTAAACTTTTTTCAAAGACAGCCTTACTTTAATTATCACAATTCACACAGTTTGTTGAGACTGGGTCACAGAGGTTTTTATTCTTTTCTGTACTAACATCTAAGGCTACCTCTACTGCAAATATCATTGTAATTATTCATCCATATAAGTGAGCCTTGACTTGACTTGCAGTTTTTCTCGGGTTTGTGTAATCCTGTCATGATTTTCAAGAATGTTTTCCTTCACACAATAGTTAATTAAGATGTTTCTTTGATGCTCTTGCTATTCAGGAACAAACCCCTTATATATTTTTTTAATCTATTAGATATTTTATGTTGATGTAAAAGTTCTGGCAGTAATCTGTTGAATGATCCACAAGCAGTATAGTTATAAATTATAAAAGTTATAATGTTTTGGATGGAAATGCTTTAAAGGGAATATTTGCAAAAATTAAAAATATAGGCTGCATGTCATGGAAATAAGAAAAGTCCTAAATATAATCAATACAAAATTCTGCACAATTTCTGAAATAATGAAGTTACGGTTCAGTACCCCTCTTTTCATCAATCTGTCTCAGAGTCAGATTTTGATTGACAACTAACAAAGCTCTAATACATTGTCTAGACAAATAAAAATCACACCAGTGTGTGTGAACTAACTGTCAATCAAAATCTGACTTCAACTTCCCCATAAAAAAGCAAGTTTTTGTTCTTTTATAACATACTGCTACAAATAGAAAAATATGTCTTTGGTAATGTGACTGTAAGGACCAGCCCGGGACTTGAACTCTGGGAGGGGCACTCCCTGTGTGTTGCACTTACTCCATGAGCCACTGGAGGCTCTTAGGGCTGGTTCCTATGCTATGTGTTCAGGTGTTCTCCCTGTCTATAGTTTTCTCCTGCCTGTTCTCCGCCCACCTCGTTTCCCTCATGTGTTTCCCATTCCTCATCACCATCTCTTTATAAACTCAGACTTGCTCAGGGCTGAGTCATTGAATTTGTTTGTGTAACTGTATGACCTGCGTTCCTTGTTCCAGTTTTCCTGAAATCCTTGCTCCAGTGTTCTTGTTCCAGCATTCCTTGCCCTCCTGTATTTCGTGGTAACGATCTTGGATTGACCTTGTATTTGATTTTGGCCTGCTCCTGTTATCTTCTGTTACCATTAAACCTGCAATATCACTATCCTCTCCAATTGTTTATGGCTATCCCCCTGGGCTTCCGCCATACCCACTTCCCAGTGTGTGGCTAACTCCAGTTACAGCGGCTCCCTGCTGTGAGCGTTACAGTGACACAAAAATATCCTTTAAATTAGATGAATGGGGATCGCTGCACGTAATGAGTTTCAAATGAGGAGTTTCATATTCCACGGAATTAAAGAAAAACTTTACCCCCAAAATAAATTTTTAAGCAACAGATAGTTTATATCATATCAAGTGGTATATTAAAGAATCTTACCAAACTGGTATATATACAGTATTTAAGTAAATATTGTCCTTTTACATCTATTGCCTTGCACCACCATTTAGTGATGGTCTGTGTGCTGCCTCAGAGATCCCCGGACCAGAAATACTACAACTGTAACTGAAAGAAGCGTGGAAGCAAAAGACTGAACTCCGTCTTTTAATTGGCTCATGTGACCTAACATGTATGCTTTGTTTGGTTTGTTTGTGTGCACCGTGAATCATACAATCCCTGGGGGTGGCCTTATTTTTTTAAAATGGCAATTTTCTATTTACAGTAGGATTACCCAATTTCAAATACTACTGAAAAGTATATTATTATGAAAATGGTTTATTTACATGAAGCAGGGTTTTACACATGAGCTGTTTTATGCAATATCTTTTTATAGAGACCTACATTGTTCGTGGGTATACAGTAGTTTTCCTTTAAAAGGCATTTTCAGACAATTTAATGCTCACAGGAGAGGCTACAAAGCCATATGTGTGATATTGCCTTTTGTATTGCTTTAGTAATATTTCCCAAAAAGCTTTGCCATTCCACTTCCGGTTTGCTGGTTTCCAGACTATGCAAATGAGCCTATACTTTGCAGCCAATCAGGCCAGCCAATGAGCTAGGTAGATCACTTTAGATGGAATCACTGCATGTAAGATGTAAGATACAGTACATACAGCGGTCCCTGTTAATGGCCTAAAAATATAAAGGGAGACATTTTCTAGTGATTACCTGGATCGTTAAATAAAAATGTATTATTTATGTTTAGAATTGTGTGAAAAATTTACAAATGGCAGATGGTGCTTTACTGTCATCTTTTTGAATATTTCTGAACTATAAAATAATTAATCATCATACAGTATCTTTAAAGGAATAGTTCAGTGTGAAAATAAAAACTGTGTAAATAGATAGGCTGTGCAAAATAAAAAATGTTTCTAATATAGTTAGTTAGCCAAAAATGTAATGTATAAAGGCTGGCGTGAACAGATGTCTAATAAAACAGCCAGAATCCAACTTCCTGCTTTTCAGCTCTATAACTCTGAGTTAGTCAGCGACTTGAAGGGGGGCCACATGGTACATTTCTGTTCAGTGAGTTTGTAATTGACCCTCAGCATTCAGCTCAGATTCAAAAGCAACAGAAATGACCCATGTGGCCCCCCCTCAAGTCTCTGATTGGTTACTGTCTGGTAGCCAGGGCAACCAGTCAGTGTAAACAAAGAGAGTTGAAAAGCAGGAAGTAGTGATCTGACTGACTTGTTATACATGAAATCACGCCAGCCTTTATACATTACATTTTTGGCTAACTAACTAGATTAGAAACATTTTTTATATTGCACAGCCTATCTATTTACCCAGTTTTTATTTTTACACTGAACAATTCCTTTAAAGGGGTGGTTCATTAAGTTAACTTTTAGTATGTTATAGAAAGTCCAATTTCACGCAACTTTTCAATAGTTTTCATTATTTATTTTTTCTAGTTTTTTAATTATTTGCCTTCATCTGACTCTTTCCAGCCTTCAAATGGGGGTCATTGACCCTATCTAAAAAAAACAAATCCTCTGTAAGGCTGCACATATATTTTTATTGCTATTTTTTATTACTCTTCTTTGTATTCAGGCCTCTCCTATTCATATTCCAGTCTATTTTTTAAATCAATGCCTGGTTGCTTGGGTAACTTGGACCCTAGCAACCAGATTGATGAAATAGCAAACTGGAGAGCTGCTGATTAAATGGGAAATAAGAAAAAAAAACACAAATAATGAAAAAATTAAACCAAAAATGCAGATTTTCTCAGAATATCACTTTCATCATCACATTAAAGTTAATTTAAAGGGGAACAACCCCTTTAATTTTAGATTTGCTATGTGTTTCTTTTGCATTATCTTCTTACTCCTAACCAAAAGGAAAACATAGTTCTTCATGTTCTGTGAGTAAAGTTTTATATTTAGCTATTCCTAATCATTATATCAAGATTGTGTGTGTAAAAAAAAAAAAAAGTGTAGAAAAAATACATCCTGGATTAGTGTTGCAAGTGAAGACAGCTGCTATTTATATGATGCATATACACATAATGAATATATATTTTGTTGCAGTGAATTCACTCACATACTGATCACATCATATTTGTGACCAGGTGGGTATGGGTTTAATTAGTATGTATAATGTAAATATAATTGCAAAACTTCACTGGTGTGTCCAGAGGGAACATTTTAATAACAAGTTAGTGATCTAATTTAAAACACTAGCTCAGAAGATAAGCCTGTCAGGGTTCTTATTTGCATTTATTTGTGCCCAGATGTAATATATGGGATAATGACAGTGGTACAGAATGTCAATTTGAGTAAAATGTTCTAAGACAAAAAGGCAAGAATAATAAGTGATCTCCTTCTGTTAGTTATTGCTGTTCAACTATTATAAAGCACTTGCAATTAATAACATACTGAGGTGCTTCTACTACTACTACTACCCAAGGTCCCAAGCATTCTGGATAACAGGTCCCATGCCTGTATTGATATTATGTGTTCCTATAGCACATAAACATAAAAATACAGGATTTATACATTGTCGATCTTAGTAGTAAAGCCTAAGAAAGGCATACTCCAATTAATTTCCTTACTATCTGCTTTTCAAATGCAAATTAGATGCGTGTTCACTCCAATCCATATCTGTCTTTAAGTCAATCTGCCAGTGTGCTGATCCAGTCCTATTTAGACCTAAGCACACTGCTGATCTATCCAAAGCCCACCCTATTTTCTGAGAGTCCTCAATTGCAGACTTTTGGGCTGCAACATTTAGGCCAGAGACACACACTTCAATTCGGGGAGATTAATCACCCGGTGACAACTCTCCTCTTCTTCGGGGTGACTAATGTCCCCGAACTGCCTCCCCTGCCTTCCCGCTGGCTAGAATGAAAATCACCGGCGGGATGGCACTCAGAGCGCTTCATTTTCTGAAGTTGCCCGAAGTTTCCTCGTGAGGCGACTTCGGAAAACGAAGCGCTCCAAGTGCCATGCCGCCGGCAATTTTCATTTTAGCTGGTGGGGAGGCAGTTCGGGGAGATTAGTCGCCGGACAACTAATCTCCCCAAATCGCAGCATGTGTCTTTTCCCTTAGGACTGTCCTGCCTTAACAGAGAGAGCTGGAAAGTAGGCCAATTTATGATATTCTATTAAACTGTAAACAGACAGGCATATAGACAGGCCTGAATTTTCTAAAGCTGTCACCAAAAAGCTCTTAATAGACCTTTATAACAGTTTTAGTTATTGAATTATAAATTTATTTCTTGTTGCTGTTGGATTCGCCCAGTATTTCTATATTCTATTCCATAATGAGCTCTAATTTGGAAGCGTCGCTTGCTGTTACAGTGGTTTATTTCATGAATAACCAAGTTTTTTTTTAGTTCTGCCAACTGGACATTGTATTTACTTGTTCTTCTTTGACCTACTCATATTTCACCAGAAGTTAATTTGTGTCAGTATATTTCAAAACAAAATGGTAGGTCCTCTTTTACATTTTTAATCTTCGCAGCTGGAACACACTTTGCATTTTGTTGACTCAAATGCATATGGTGTTCTGTAGTCTTTGACACATCAAAAATATGCCAGAATATTCCCTCACAGACATGCAATGATGTACTTCCTCAAAAGATTATTAACTCTAAAGTTAAAAAAAAAATAGCAATTAAAAATAAAAAAAACAGATGCAACACTTTATAAGAGTAAATTCAACTTTTTTGTAAATGTAATATAAACTGCTACTGGCACACAACAATGTGCAAATTAAGATAACTGATTTTTAAAATGGTAAAAAAAAGCATAAAATAAACACAAAATAGAAAAGCATAAAATAGAAAGCAATTGAAAAAATGACATTAGGGGTCATTTAGGAATAAGTATGGTTGCACTAAAATGCATGCAGTAGTTGGGCATCCAAACATGCTTTTCACACATTTGCACCAAGCACCATTGCACCCACCCAGTTATTTGCTCGCAAGTGTAGCTACTGACATGGGAATCCTGGAGATACCTTGAATGTGGCAGTAATTCCAGGGTTCCCTCAGCATGTTGTGTCAATAGACACACGTGCCTAAAAAATCATGGCAAGCATCCTTAACAAAATGGTAGCAAGAATTTAGGCACTGGTTTACATGGAGTACACCTTATCTGTAGGATAAACTCATCAATATATGGAACCTGTTATGGCATAAAATAAAACACACCTTGATAAATTTGCCGTATTTTGCACAGCTTTTTACAATTTTTTTTCAGCTAGCTTTGTTTTACACAGCAAAATAAAAATGCCCCTAAATAAACCCAATAGGATTGGTTTTCCTCCAATAAGGATTAATTATATCTTAGTTTGGATCAAGAACAAGGTGCCATTTTATCATTACAGAGAGAAAGGAAATCATTTTTAAAAATATGGATTATTTGGATGAAATGGAGTCTATGGGAGATGGCCATCCCGTAATGCGGGAAAAATGTTACTTTTTTTGTGTGACGTTTCATCACAGAGAAAAGAAAGTAAAGAATGTTCTGTCCTTTTTCCCTCTTTTTCCCCAAATTTACATATGCAAATTCGGGTTCGGATTTAGGTTGATATTCGGCCAAAACGTTCACAAAGGATCTGGGATTTGGCTGAACAGTGGATTTGGTGCATCCCTAGTTACACTGACTTCCATGCTACCTATTCACGTTTTAGTTTCTCCTTATTCTAGCTAGTCACAGATTAAAAACTTTCTGATTCTAATAATTTTAAATCATAACTTTTATCTAAGAACCATTTGTTTGACCATCACTGAAAATTAGACTGTCTTAGAGCAGTTTCTTTGTGCCATGAGATGTTGCCCTTTATGGATGTTAGAAATACAGTTATTGCTTATTGTTTTTCCCAGTATTACTGTAATATATGTAACTTAAAATAATGTACTTTGTGTTTTACCTGCAACATGTGCTGTGCCTGTAATCCAATAAATAAACTTTAGCTCACACTTTACTATTGGACTGATTTATCAGAAGTTGGAAGATTTGACCAAGTAGTAATGATAGCTCCTGCTCACCACAACTTTCTTAACCTGTTTGAATTTACCTATTTCCATGCTGGATTGATTTGATTGAATAATTATTTGAATCATTCCTCCTTGTATGCAATAAGCTTGTTGCATATATATCTGGATAAATCAGCCCCACAGTCTTATGATTCCCAACAAACTATGGCTAATAGCATAGTGCATGCACTTTAACTGAAAATGGTGCCATGTTTTGTATCATAACATGCAGTTCAATATGTTGTATTTATTTTTCCAGCTTTAACATCCAATGGCAGTTAGCTTAAAATTTTACTTTTCATCAACAGTCAAAAATGTAATGTTCTATTTACCTGTCAATTTTAGAAAGTGAAGTAAATTGCGATCACAGTCCATTTGTATCGTGTTCTCTTATAATAAAATGATGATAAAAGGATCACAATCAACAATAAAATATTGAAGAAAATCAACAACCAAACAGCTCAACTTCCAATTTTAGAAAGTGAAGTAAATTGTGATCACAGTCCATTTGTATCATGTTCTCCTATAATAAAATGATGATAAAAGGATCACAATCAACAATAAAATATTGAAGAAAAGCAACAACCAAACAGCTCAACTTCCAATTTTAGAAAGTGAAGTAAATTGTGATCACAGTCCATTTGTATCATGTTTTCTTATAATAAAATGATAATAAAAGGATCACAATCAACAATAAATTATTGAAGAAAATCAACAACCAAACAGTTCAACTTCCATATCACTCTTGAATTGAGAAAGCCAGTTGGATGACTGGTAAAACTTCTTCAAGAAGAAAACGCAGCAAGTCCAGTTGATTTGACTTATTTCTACAGATATTCCATATCACTTATGTATGTGGAGAGGAGGTTACAATAAATCTTACAATAAATCTAGCCAGTAATCCAGTAAAATCCGCATTTTAGCGAATTTGCGGAGTAACGTCCATTCGGAGTGAAAAATCACCTGCCGTTAGAGAACGTCTATCTCCATCGCTAGTGAAGTTACACTTGCAGCCGTTAGTAAATTGGCAAAGTCCCTTGAAAGCGGTAACGCTGGTGAATTGTCGCCAGCGTTAGTCACTACGCCTTTTAGTAAACCTGACCCATGGTTTCAAAAGCTGCTGAGAGACCTATGAGGATTAGTAAAAAGTGTTTCTTGGCTCTTGGGAATAACATGTTATTGGTAAGTTGTGCAGTTTCTGTGGAATGTTATCCTTCCTATTGTTTATATAATATAAAAATATCTGGAACGGTCCAATTCCTATGACGGACGAATGGCTAGTGTCAGAGGGTTGATATTTGTCACCCCCACCCTCTATGATGCCATAATGCTATAGGGCCCAAGGCAGGATGGACTATATAAGCGCTAATGGTCTACTGTGGACAATGGTCAATAATATAGCTTATACTAGGCCATACAAACAAAAGATCATCACTCTGTTACTTAAATTCCAGAGTATCAGTCTAACGCCAGTCTGTCTGTTGGGGCCCCTTACTGCTGAAGTGCGGCTCAGATTACTGGAAATACCACAATGGCCTTGGTTAGCCGATAGCTGATTGCGAGGCTGTGGACCGTTGGAGCTAGGCACAGTATGTTACAACATTCCTTTGATAACATGTAAGACTAAGTAAATCATTTAGACATTAATTGTATAAGGAGGAGACAGACTATGTATGGTATTTCCGTGAAACCCTTGTCACAATTATTGTAAAAGCCTTCTGAAAGCTATATAATGCCTGGACCAAGAGGAGGGTCTTTGGTAAGTCCTTGGCTGACATTCTGTGTGTTACTCCAACAGCTTACCCAGACAAAACTGTTATGTTGTATTATGTAAGAATAAATTGCCTGACTATTACTAAAGGTTTTCCTTTACTGAGTTTTGTCTTACACGAGGTCAAAATGGTACTACTAAAAGTACCATCACTATTCAGAGCGCATCCATATCTCCTATTTTAACTCTAATGTAATTTTAATTAATAGGGGTATTTGAAGTGAAAATGTAGACAAGGAATTTGAAGACCCAAATTCCAGTGTAAACAAATAATGAACAAGAAGGCATGAGCTATTTTAGAGGTATACGTGCGATGCAAACAATTTTAGCCATAAGATAACAGATTTGCACAGTTTGTTGTTTGCCAGACTGTGCAATGGATATAATACATCTTACTGAAAACAGTTATTTTGAGGAAAAATTGTAGAAACCTTCAAGCAAGCCTTTAAAATCAGGAATATGGATATTTAAAATCTAAGCTGACACTAATAAACACTAATCTTTTGAACTAATTTAACAATAGGGATGTAGCGAACTGTTCGCCTGCGAACTTGTTCGCGCGAACTTCGACCGTTCGCGTCCGCCTAATGTTCGCGAACGTTTGGGAACGTTCGCAATTTGAGTTCGCGACCATTTGACCGCTAAAATCGAACGATTTCCATTCGTTCGAACGAATTCCATTCGTTCGAACGATTAAAATCCCTCGAACGTTCGATTCGAATGAAAATCCTTCGATCGAACGATTAAAATCCCTCGAACGTTCGATTCGAATGAAAATCCTTTGATCGAACGATGAAAATCCTTCGAACGTTCGAATCGAACAAAAAATCCTTCGAACGTTCGAATTGAACGATTTTGCGGGTGTTCGAAGTTCGCGAACTGTTCGCGAACTGCTCGCATTTTTTGCCGGTGTTCGCGAACGGCGTTCGCGAACACCAAAACGGTAGTTCGCTACATCCCTATTTAACAATGCTCAACAGACTACACCGTTCGTTTTTCTTTGCAAGGGGCAGCAGATCCGGTTATTTCATTATTATTTATGAGATCTTACACCACATGGAACAAATGTAGCATGCACTATTTTTTTGTGTATGTGCAGTTAGACTTAAAGCTGTGCCAGTGGATTGACTGTTTATTGTGCAAGGTCACCACAGTGAACAGCCACAACCTTATTATGTATGCCTGTTCCAAGTAGGTGGTAGTTTTTAGGCTTTTGTGACAGTATAAAGCATTGCAAGATGTCCACAAAATGTTTTTCATTAGCAATGTGTGCCTTCTTTAATAAATGTAGCTTAATGCATGCATCACCTTCATTTAAATATCCAGCATTTAGATTTTATAAAAACTCACACTTGCACTTTGTCTCTATATCTGGAATCTTTCAAAATAAGTATTAGTGATGAATCTTCAGAGCAAGGCTTAATTTAAAATTCATTTTGGAAAGAGGAGTTTCAGCAGATTTAAGAGGAGCCAAACTACCCTCTGGTAAATAAACGTTTTATATTTTGTTTTAAAACTGAGAGAAGTGGTGGATTGCCCTGAAGGTACTACAAAAAAAGAGAGAAAATGTACAGAGTGTTCCAGGTACATCCAGAGGCACAGAAAGGCGACCTAAAATAAGAATTATCTGCTATCAGGGTTGTCTCCTTTGGCTTCAGGATGCAAGAGAAACACAACTCTTAACAACAGTTAAAGACTAGTTCATAAATTGTTTCTTCAAACCTCAACTAAACTCGACATTTAGATCTTTGTCTTATTTATATTTAAGGGCAACCTTCTGGGTACTACCATTTACGGCTTAGGAATTGTTCCAGGTGCACTTCTTTCTGATTGTAAAATACTATTACTATGTAATAACAAATCTCCTTCATTAAAAAGACAAGATCATTTGATGTAGATGTCTTAACAATATCAGTATTTTATCAATATCTGTAGTTCACTGACTTTTAGCTGATTGGTTTGACTATTATTATTGCTGTAATGTATATAAGCATGATAAAGTAGACAAAATATATTCAAATATTATATTTTAGCACCACTAACTGGTGTGGTCTTTATTCCAGAAATAGAGGGTTGAAGGCCATTTTCAGACGTGTCCAACTGTAAAAAGGTATAAAACATATAAGTGCATCTCTAAAAACAGACTAAAACATAACAAGTGGACAAAGGTTCAGTAATTTATACAATCAGAGCGCCTGTACTCTACACACAATCATGCTTTCTAATCATGTCTCTGGGAAAATAGTCTCACAAATTAAAATGCATAAGAGTATGTAGATAACATTGTACAACAATGTCCAAAAAGCCTATGAGCAACCCTGTAAATAGTGTTGCAACAGATCAACAACCATCTGCCCAAAATATCTTCTTTTGATGCAGCCATCTCCCAACGTGTCTGTGTAAGCCCCCATTATTAGCCAATTTTTGATGTGAGGGCCAGAATATCAGATCATCATCTGATTTACCCCAGCACATAGATGGCCAAAGGGAAATATCCATTTGCTTGGTAACTCCACCAATTATGTGTATGACCAGCTTAAATATTTTAATATGCATCTTCCTGTTCATCCCATGCTTTAAAAAAAGAATAGTGTGCGTGGATTGCCTGACAGGAAAAGGCTACAGAGTGTCAAAATGGTGAGGAAGAGGAGGTCAAATACAAGGAAAACACAAGATGTGGTTTCTACATATCTGCTTGGTAGTGATGGCCAAATATTTTGCCGCCCGCAATATTTTCACAAAACTGCACGGCGAAAAATTAGCTGCAACAAAAAAAATTTTGTTGGGTCGTCAAAATTGCTGCTCGCATCAGAAATTGTCACAAGTAAAAATGATTTTGATGCCCATTGACTTCAATTTCGCTAATTTTTTCGCCGTTCGCAAATTATTCAGCGAAGGGACAGGTTCCCCATCATTACTGCTTGGCTCTTCGGGCAATTACCTCCCAGGAGTCACATAACTCTGCTCCCTAACATGAAACTGCTGCTGCAGTTAAGCGATTATTAGTGATCTAGAGGCACTGATCATGCCTAGTTTTCTGCTAAACAGTTCGAATCAGTAGTTCAACTGGAAACTGCCTATCTTTTACAACCATTAATAAAAATCTTTAGACACAGTTTAAGATGTAAAATATTTCTGTAATAAAAACTAAGGGCTCATGACTACAACTGTGTGATGGTAAATTGTAACCAAAACTTTTAGAAACATTAACTTTATAGGAGATGATCATTTATTTCAGTTACTGCTATCCATGTAGAAATTGGCTAATTACAGCATAGAACAGATTTCTAAAATACTAATACTTGTTATTTTCTTAAATAGTTATTTTGCATCTGAAAAAATCAATTTTTTTCCATTCTTTGATTCACAGCATGCTGCATGCGCATATACAGTACCCTGCTAACTAAGTGGATAGGCTTTTTGACAATTCTGATGGGGCTCTGGTCTCCTGCTAGCAAAGGCCTAGCTTGGCTAATCAGTGTCAGTAACTCTTTTATGTCTGATTCTTTAGATTTTTTTTTGCTGTTAAAATAGCTTTATTTAAGCATTTTGCCTTCAGTTTTATATAGCCCAGCATTAGGAGAAACTCATAAATGATTGCTATACATTTAGATGCAGGGAAAGAAAGATTAATATAACACAAATCTTTTTCTCTAAAAAGATGCATGTGCCCAATAAAAAAATCTTTACCTTTGTAGTGTACCTAAAATTTATCAAGAGTGACATGGAAGTTAGTGTTTTCTTGTCCTTTAAATTATACTAGAAATCCACTGATTTTCACTTATTTAATATATTTTTCACATTAGTTATTTAAACATTCAGGGGCAGATATATTAAAGATCGAGTTGTGTTTTCCACGAAAATTTGAGTTTTCAAAGTTATTTTGTAGGGGATCAGAGAAATCGTTCTCCTTCTGTCTGTGACATCATCCAGTCCAGTTACAGGCTGGAGAGCCGTCGGATTGGCTGGGCACCCGAGTGCCTCCTTGGGAGAGAGGGAGTGTCTGACTTTGGAGCCATTTGTACAGGGTCTCAAACAGAGTTTAACAGGGGTTGTATGCTGAAACATCCAGCCAGAACCAGTTCTTTTGAGACTGTCTGAGCTGTTGCATCTGTGGAAGTACAGAGAGAGCCAATTCTGTTCCCTGCCAAGCTAGAGACTCAGGAGGAGAAAGGTGCCACTGGTGAGATTTATCCTGCTACAGAGCTGCCTGTAATCTCCAGTGTGATTGCCTCTGAGAGCATCCCGATGAGAGAGCCACCCAAGGGAGGATACAAGCGTGGGGCTCCAATTTGAGGACAGGCCTTGTGCATTCACCTGCTACGTTGTTAAAGGGCACCAATCATGACCAAAATCATTTACTAAGTAAATACACTATGTGAAAGTTCAAGAAATCCGATTTTTAAAACAGTTAGAATTGTTTGTATAATGTAAATGATCAGCTCGCTATTCCTTCTGCAAGATCTCCCCTATCTCCCCTGCAGTTCTAGCTGAGGCAGCCATCTTGGATTTCACTGGCTCCTCCTACCTATATCTTCCCAGCCAACTGTAGCTCTGAAATCTCGCACATGCTCAGTTGAAATTCCTTGTTTGCTTATCAACCCTTCTAAGCTATTTTCAAATCAGCCAAACCTGTGTGTTAGCTGCTGTACAGTAGTGCTGCCACCTGCTGGAAGTTAGCAGGTGGCAGCACTTCTAGTGGATACTTCTAGTGGAGGAGTTTACTAAAACAAGGCATTCTGGGTAGAATACTCAAAGCAGTGTTACAATCTGAGCATGCTCCTGAAATTTGCATATTAGAGTCTCTGTTAGAGTCTCAATATGGCCTCCTTCAGTGAAAGAACCCATTTGACAAAGTAAGGGATTTTTTTAAAATCTGCAGTTTTTTCAAAAAACGATATATGTAGTTTGATTAAACGTATTTAGCTTGTACTGGTCAGATTGTTAATATGTGTTTGATTTTGGCTGTGATAGGTGCCCTTTAAGTGCCAAAGGGAACTTTTGGGGGATAAGAGCTCATTTCAATCAGGGGTGATCATGGCCCCTCTGCCGCCTGAGCCGGCAGCAATTGCTGCCACCCCCCTCCCCTGTGCTCTTACCTTTTTGCGCTGAGGGGGTCCAGGGGGGGTTCACGAGGGTGGCAGAGAAGGCCAGTACGCTTGCACAGAGAGCCTAACTGCGCTCTCTGTGCTAGAAGAGCAGAATTTCCGGTTTGAAAACTGCCGTCCCTGGTACATAGTAGGGCACTGCCGCCTGAGGCGACAGCCTCAACTCGCCCCATTGGAGATGCGCCCCTGATTTCAATTGAACTGAACTGTTGGGACTTTGATAATAAAAAGGACTGTGTTGGAGAAACAGTCGGGTACCTAATAGTGAGTTAGGTAGGTCCCACGTGTCCCCAGTACAGGAGTGTATTGTGTATTAGATTGCCCAAGTTTTTTCACATATAACATTTATATCTGTTTCATTTGCAAACTGGCTCAATTTTCTGTCACTTTAGCTCCTGAGCATGTGGTTGTTGCTGTTTGTGTGTGATTCCACTGGTATAAATAGGAGTGCCTACAGATGACATCAGTGTCAGACTGGGACACTAGGGGCTGCCAAAATACCTTAGACCAGGGCCCAACAAAAAACCTTAGACTAGGGGCCCACTCTCTGTTATATTATATTCTCCCTGTCTCTTTTCTTTACACACTATAATCTATTGTTCCCTCTATTTAGCCTCTTTGTCCTCATAGAAATATCGAATGGCCATGAAATAGGTCAAATGTTTAGCAGCACCACTGACACCTGGGCCCACCAGGACACACATGGGCCGATCTGACACTGGATGACATACAGTATGCATATTGAACCTTGAAATTAGGGCCTTCTTAAGACAGTTGTATACCCTATTCTTTCTTTTGTCTCATCAAGACAAAATCATTTGCTAAACTGAAATAAACAAAAATATTTGCCACCTTCAAATTTCCTACATTTACATTTTACAAGTCATTATATGTTAAAGAAGGAAGTGAAAATCAAAATGTTATTCAACCTGGAAAACAAAGGCATGTAACTGAATTATATACATATTTCCTCAGCACTCGGCTACATGTGTGTATTTAAAGGGATACTGTCATGGGAAAACATGTTTTTTTCCCCCAAAACGCATCAGTTAATAGTACTGCTCCAGCAGAATTCTACACTGAAATACTTTTCTCGAAAGAGCAAACAGATTTTTTATATTTAATTTTGAAAGCTGACATGGGACTAAACATATTGTCAGTTTCCCAGCTGCCCTCAGTCATGTGACTTGTGCTCTGATAAACTTCAGTCACTCTTTACTGCTGTACTGCAAGTTGGAGTGATATCACCCCCCTCCCTTTCCTCCTCAGCAGCCTAACAACAGAACAATGGGAAGGTAACCAGATAGCAGCTCCCTAACACAAGATAACAGCTCCCTGGTAGTTCACTCAACAGTAAAAATCCAGGTCCCACTGCAACACATTCAGATACATTGAGTAGGAGAAACAACAGTCTGCCAGAAAGCAGTTCCATCCTAAAGTGCTGGCTCTTTCTGAAATCACATGACCAGGCAAACTGATCTGAGATGGCTGCCTGCATGCCAATATTATAAATATAAAAAAATACACTTGCTGGTTCAGGAATTAAATTTTGCATGGTAGAGTGAATTATTTGCAGTGTAAACCGTGTCATTTAGAAATAACAACGACACTATAAAAATCATGACAGAATCCCTTTAAGAGAAAAGGACACTAACCGTGAATAATTATCTGTAGTAAGTCAAGAAGAAGGACACATTTTGTAACACAAGGTATTCAACTTGTTTCTGATCTGAGTAAAATACCTGTATCCTCTATCTAAACCCTTCCACCTACAAGGACTGCAACGTCATTAGTACTAGTTACCTTTTGCTACTACTATTACTATTATGTAAGTTAAACAACCAGTTAAGAGCTAAGGAAAATACAAAGTATTTAATTTAGTCCCAAGCCTTTATGCACCCTATCCTGGTCTTTGAACCTTAGGATTATTCTTTTATGTACATGTACTATATTGTAAAACAAAACAGGTTAACACTTTAATATAGACAGCATTGCACAGTTACGAAACAGCAGCCGAAAACACTTGCTTCTAAAATAAACCAAGAGTGAGGATTTATTGAACCATTATATGTGATAGGAATTTCATTTTCTGTTCAGCACCTTGACCCTCAACATTTAAGGTTCTTGTATTTTTCTTTTAGACTGCCAGAGGATTATTGGCTGGCGATGTGCTTAAGTTACTTAGACTGTTGTTGAACCACATAAATTCAGCAAGCAACCTCGGCATTTGAAGGATTTGGTGAACTGCTCTGAAGTTTCTGGGGTAGGCAGAGTTTATGTATTTATTTTTTATGTGGATTATGGAGGAAGCTGGCTTTTGTTGAAATGCTGAGAGATTTCGGGAGATGAATACTCAAGGAGATGCTTTTTGAGAATAAAAACTCAGCGAAGAAAACTGACTGCTGAGATGCAAATTTGGGGAAGGAGCTGTTTTGAATGAAAATGATTGAAGGAGAAGCCTTTATCTGGACCGTTACCTGTATAATACACCATATAATTACCCAATAGAGTACTTTACTATAGTATATCCATCTATTTTAATTTCATGAACATGAATCAAAAGGAATGGCACATTTTCCTAACAACATAACAACAGGATTATCAAATTAATTTTGGATTCATAACAGTTTTTCGATACTTTGTATTCCGAAAAAATTGGATATGCATGCAGTTTATGTTTGTGATAGTATTTATTTTCTGCCCTCTTTCTGCTGAGCACCAATTGCATAATTATATTTCTTCACATGCTTTCTTTTTGCAGACTAAAAAATTAGGTTTACTTGAGTAATTAAACGTTCAAAGCTTCTCTCTGCACCCATACTTTTTAATAAGTTTAACAGTTTAGGCCTTTTCTCCATTCAAATAAACTGAATGCTGCAGGGAATATTTTCCATTTGGTTGTTACAGATCCCTATTGGATGTGACAGTAGATAAATAGCTCTATATCAGCCTTCTGAAGAAAGCGTTTTAGGATTTGGTTGGCATGGTAACTGAAGATGAGCCATTACAAATGCTTAGGCCAACAGGTGTATGAATTCTCTAAAAAAAAAACTTTCCAGGGGATTACAAATGGGAGCAGTTTAACTCATAAAGTATTAAAAGGCATCTATAGCATGTTGCCATAAAAAGGATTGTGATTGTAGACCAATGGATTGTGATTGTAGACCAATGAAACAGACCTGATGACTAAGGGGCTTATTTATCATGCAGTGTAAAAAGAGGAGTGGTTGACCAGAGCAACCAATCAGCAATTAGATTTCAACAGTTAGAAAACAAAAGTGAAAATCTGCTCTGGTTGCTATGAGCAACATCACCAGTAATGCTTTTACACAACATGATAAATAGACCCCTAAATGTAGAGTGCATGTGATGATATACGAAGCAAAATTTCTGTTAAAGGGACAGTATCCCCTTCTTTTCAAAATGAGTGCAAGCAATAGGACTTGTAATGAATTTTGTGCCTACTGTTTTAATCACAAATATCTATGTTTTTGGTCATGTCTTCTCCCTATTTAAATTACAACAATTTCGAGAAGAGGGTATACTGCCCCTTTAATGACTTATGTCCATAAAAAAACTTTTTTTCTTTAAAAGTGTTAGCCACTGGAAGAGCCCTCAACTACTTAAATACTACAGTACCGGTTTAAGGCAAATTAACTAAAGTGCGAAGCGGCTAATGCTAGAGCAAATTCGCCAGCGTGACGTCATTTCGTTACTTCGCCGATTTACTAACGGGTGCCGGCGTAAATTTGCTAGCGAAGTGGACCTACTGTAGCACTACTTTGTACACTTACGCCAGGCGAAATTGCGCTATGGCGAAGGGACGTAAGTATGCTAATTCACTAACTTGCACATTTTACTGAACGTTACCTCTTGTGCCAGACTTGACTTCGCCGCCTCATACCAGACGAAGTGCAATTGAGTAGATAGGGCTTGCTTCAAAATAAGTTTCTAAGTCCCAAAAAACGCTGGCGTCTTTTACTTTTTTAAGGGTGATAGGCTGAAAAAGATTGTAAATTTTTTTGGGGGTACCCTCCTTCCCCCCTACATTTCCTAACATATGGCACCTAAACTATACAGTGGGCACATGTATAGGGCAAAATAACAACTCTATTTTATTTTATGAAGCTTTCCCAGGCTTGTGTAGTGTAATGTATTGTTGCTACATATACGTCCATTGTACTTTAACTTGGCGCCGTATGCAAATAAGGCATCGCTGTCGTAACTTCGCTTTGCTTGACGAAGTAACACTAGCGCAACTTCGCTACCTTTCGCCTCCCTGAGTGCAACTTGAGATTTTAGTGAATTAACGGCGCCCTGTCAAAACTTCGCCTGGCGAAGTGCGGCAAAGCCAACACTGGCAAAACTTCGAAGGTAATTAAATTTGCCCCACAGAGGTGTTCCATGGTCATGTTTTATACAGGTCATGGAACTCCTTGTTGACTTCAGCAGGGAGTACTTTATTTATTATAATACACAAGTGTCAGTGATTCATATGATAGAAATTATATCACTAAGCTTTAATTACCTGATGACATCACTAAGAATTTTTTTAAAGAAATAATTTACAGGATATTCACTGCAAAGCGTGCCTTGTGTCTTTATAGGGTCATGGAACTCCTCAGTGACTTAGGATATCCTTATATTTTACAATAGGTGGTACCTTATTCACTTGGGATCAATGGTACAAGTCTTACTGTGCAGGTATGGGGTCTATAAACCTGTTATTCAGAAACCTTCAAATTATGGGAAGTCCATCTCCCTGAGACTCCATTTTAATTAAACAATTATTTTACTTGATCCAAACATATTATAATTAATCCTTTTTGGAGGGAAAACAATCCTGTTGGGTTTAATTAATGTTTAAATTATGTTCAGCAGATTTAATGTAAGGAAATCCAAATTATGGAAAGAACTTATCTGGAAAACCTCAGCTCCCAAGCATTCTGGATAACTGGCCTCATACCTGTATACATTTGTGTGTTATTATAAACATGTCTTAGGGGGTTATTTATCAAAGGTATGCGTTTGTGAGTTTTTTTCTATCTAGAATAAACTCACAACTCAAATATTTACTTATTTATGAAAAAAATCGAAAATTAATGCAATCAGGGTGAAAAGCTTGAATACTCGAATTGTTCAAGTTATGGGCAAAAAACTGGAATAGCTAGATTTTATTGAGTTTTTGAGCACAAACCATCGAAAAACCCCAAAAATCATGAAGGCTAAAAATATCTTCAAATAGTTCAGTGAACCTCTGCCATTGACTTCTACGTGACCTCGACAGGTTTTAGCTGGAGTATTTTTGGATTCCAGTTTCGAGGCATAATAAATCTTGAAAAATTATAGTTTTTTTAACCTGAAAAATTTGAGTTTTTACTGAAACTACCTCAGAAAAACTCTTTTTTGGGAAAACACAACTCGACTTTTGGTAAATCTGGCCCTTAATGTGTAAACTGGATCACATTCAGCCAGACATCTAATAATTATAAATAGTTCTAAAGGCAATGATTTTTTAAGTAAGAGACACAGAGGAACATGTATAGCAGCAGCACCAGGCTGCATAAATGGCAATGATCAAAAGTATTGCCTACACTCTGTATTTCTTTACTCTCCGGTATGAAGAAAACACATCATACACTACAGGATTTTCAGCTTTGCTGAAAAATAATGGGTTCTGTATTTCATCTGACTCAGGGAAAAAAAGTTATTGCTTCACTACCATGCTTCATGAAGGCATTAATAAAAGTCATTTTTCATTGTATAGTGAATAATTATCCTGCCCTGTTTTCAGCCAACATAACTGTATAATTATCTGCCATTGTTATCAACCTGCTTTCACCAAAGCAAGTCTGACTTAATCCTACACCTGTCTGCAGTAAAGTATGCAAAGTATATAAACACTGACAGATTTACCTGTAGTGTTCTCTCAAGAATTGTGACCAAATCTGTAAAATCAAAATCTAATTTCCATAAAATTACAAGTATAAAACAGTTCTATGTAGCACCTAGACAAGGAAAGTGAGTATCAGTTCTTTCTTAGCTTATTATTGCAGTGCATAACTGACGGATTGAAAATGAAAAGGACTCTATATAATTTAGCCATGCCTAAGCTACTATTGTTTGCCTCTCAGGCTGGCTACATTTTTCATACCAACCCCAGAATTATGTCATATTGTTATAATTCTTTGCAAGATAGCATGTATTCACTCATGATATAACTAGGCAAATATTGTCATTATTGGCACTCTCCATAGGTTTTAACTTACCTGTATAAGTAAATGCCATAAATCTGTATCACAAAAGCTAATCTCCTGTAGTAAGCACAATTCTTCAGGAAAATTTGATATGAGGGTGAAAGGGAACTTTAATCAACAATGAAATCAATTATCAATGACATTGTTAGGCATTTACTTTAGTGGTATTAAATCCAGCCTATGAAAGCTGTTTTTCTAAAATGTAATTCAATTTATTGGCCATATGTGGGAACCTATTGAAGATGGAAATGTGCACAAGAAAAAGATGCACTTAGGTGAAAATCCAGTGGTGAGTAAGGCACAAATGGATGCATTTCATTCACTTAAAGCAATGCAGTGGTTAGCAGGGAAAGAATTATTCAGCAGTGAAACACATGTAGGGGCAAATGTACTAAAGGGCAAATTTTCCCTTTGGGAAACTTTGCCATACTTCGTGCAACTTCGTCAGACATTATTTCGGGTTGAAACTTCACTAGGTTTTTTGCTAGCGAATTGTCCACTTTGCCTTTTAGTAAATTGTAGCTGTCCCTGCAAATTGTCATTTTGCCAAATTTTCACTAAAAAGCCCACTTCACCCTTCAGTGTATCTGCCTTCTCCCCAGAGTTTACAGGGGATATTTGTAATATGCGTGCTGCATGGATTGCATATCTCCTTGTAGATTGTTTCACTGTGCACAATCAAATCCATAAAATGCAGATAGAGATCAATGAGACGGAACTCATGCAGGCTAATCATCATAAGTGTTCTGTTGGCTTTACTTGTGTGACCACTGTGTCTAGGATATGGTTTCTGATTCACAACATACATTATCTTTGAGGTGGGACTTACACTCTCCTACATGATTACAGGGTAAACTATTGTGCTTAGGCTTCAAAAGATATCTGTTTTATGTTAAGAATGTCTCTTGTATTTTCAAGACACACTGTGTTGCCTTTATCTCTTTGCAATTGTATCTATCTATTCCCTACTCCTACATAACTTCGTTCCTCTTACTCTTCAATGCACCCACCACAAGCTTTTTCACTCTACTAAACCTTCCTTATATTTCTGTTGCTTCCCTCCTCATCAGCTTGCTCTTTCTGTAGTAAGAAGCACCAGTCCTTATTCCTTTGGGATGTTACCACACATTGTAAAAAACAGGTTTACTGTAGAACTACTTACTTGTTCCATCTCTGTACAGTAAGTGGCAGATTGTCTATAATCCTAGCTCTATGTTAGGCAGATTGATGTAAGAAAACCCAATAAAGATCTTAAATGCGTTAGCATTTTCTTTGCAATGCAGTCTAGATTTGGTGGGCACTGGGGAGCATTATATGTTGCCCTGCAATTTACACCATTTTAGAAATCCATTGATTTTTCTACCTGGATTTATATTTTGGCAGAATTAACATCACAACAAGCAAAAGTTTAAATTTCTCCTAAGAAATATAAATTCAAGGTTTTGTTCTATGTGTTACTTCAGTTCTTTTATTAATAATATACTAAGAGACTCTCTCCATAAAGAAACACAACACAGCTCAAAAGAGGCAAAGACAATTGATGAGGTTTTAGTAACATAGTAAATTGGGTTGAAAAAAAGGCACATGTTCAAGCTTTTATGTCTATATGCTGTATAACCTGCCTAACTGTTAGTTGATCCAGGGGAAGGCAAAAAAAAAACATTGGAGTGCTGCAGCAAGTTGTTTTGTATCATATCACTCCATAAGCACCTACAGAAAAACAACCCAAACTTTCATACCTTTTAACAGCTTAACTGCCCTTCTCTGTACAATGTCACGGCCGGCACCCAATACCAGAACAGGTGCCAAGTACCCTGGTCTCAGCTTACTTGGGTGCCACCTGGACTTAACAAGGGGTAATAGGCGAGATGTTCTGGCTAGCAGTGGGGCATGGCAGGTAGAAAGTCTTTTGGGCCGAAGGTCACGGTACAAATGGAGCAGGCAAGAGATTCGTCAGACAGGCAGGGTCGAGGCAGGCAGATATCAAGAATCGTCAGGCAGGCAAGGGTCAAACCGGGTAATCAAACAGATGGGATCAGGCAGAAAGAGTAGTCGAGATACAGGCAAAGGTCAGGATACGGATATCAGAATAGTCAGGAACAGGCAGGGATCAAAACCGGAATAGCAGATACAAATACTCAGGAACAGACAGCACAAGGCTTCAGGAACCACCAGAATCAAGATTCTATCATGGGCACTGACTGGGAGTATGAATGGGCCTTAAATACTTTAAAATTTTGCGCCAAAACGTGCGCCAATG
Source organism: Xenopus petersii (assembly GCA_038501925.1). NCBI lineage: Eukaryota > Metazoa > Chordata > Amphibia > Anura > Pipidae > Xenopus > Xenopus petersii. The sequence goes on along the minus strand of CM076674.1, from coordinate 88,416,225 downwards.
CGCGCTGGCGTAATCATGCCAGCGCGCCTATACCTTTAAGAGGCGCACAGGCGCGCCGCGCGCGCCCTAAGAAACCAAGATGGCGCCGGCGCTGGAGGCAGGAGAAGGAGCACGGCAGCGTGGCGGCCGTCCACCCCGCCGCACCATTAGACCACCAGGTATTTTTATTACATATCCTCTCTAATTCAATAATATCCAGTTTGAGCACCGGAGACCAAAACTGTAAGGCATATTCTAGATGGGGTCTTACCAGTGCTCTGTAAAGTGAAATATTAAACCCCTCCCCTGCTAATCTAGTGTGATATTAGTTAATGGTGATATAGTTTAAAATTAGTTGGTGACCTTACACATGTATATAAAACTGGATACCCCAAACTAGGTCATCAGGACCTGACACTGCTAGCAAAGCAGGTTGGATGGTTTGGATCAAAGATATTAATGCAACGGATTGGTTAATAGAGTTCAAGCAGATTTCAATTCTATAAATTTTCCTTTTGAGTGTGTTTTTTTTTCAGGCTTAGCCTGAAAGCATAGTGCATAGATTTAGGGCATTATATCATCATTCACTACTTGCCCAGTATTACAAGAGCAAATGAACCATCAACTCCCTGAATCACAGCCCAGTGTTCCAGCAAAGTGACCAACTAACTGCTCCATCCCCCCTGATCCGTGTACAATCTGCACAAACTGCTCAATTTTACCTGAACAGTATTATTTTTTGCATTTCTCTAATTCCCCCCCCCCCCCGGATAGTCATCTTACTGTGCTTTGTACAATTTGCATTTTCAGCTATTACGGCTTTGCATGACTGTTGCCTCCCTCTCTAGGACTGCAAATGTAATTGCTTTCTGCTTCACTAACAGACTTGCCACATACATTTGATATAAATAAAACTAATCTATACATAAAGCAGAATGAACAAAACAAATGTGTGAAAAGCACATATAATAAGAAACTCACCTATATTTTTACCCCATGAGATTAGCTGTGACAGGACCAAATTCAGAAATAGTCAGCCTTGGCCTGCTTTATGCCTGCAATAATTTCCCAGCATTAACCATTTGCATGTTTATATTATATTAGAAGATTATATTTTATATTTGTAAGTATAACATGGATCATCTAAAAAATAAGTAAAATAATCTGCACTTGGATGTCTCATAGTTACATATTTACATTTTTGGGTTAGAAAAGAAAAAACTGTCATTGTGGGGAAAAACCTGCAACAAGAAAACGTGTGGCTTTTTTTCCCACAAGCACATTTTTTGAGCACTAGCTTACAGTATATAAGAAATAACTCAAATAGCATAGTAATGGTCGTGTTTTTTTTTGTGGGAAGAAAATCACACACAATGAGAATTATATTGTTCTATCCATTTTCAACAAATGTCTCATTTGAATGAGGAAAAAATAAAGCAATAATGAAAAAAGAACTATAGGTCTAAAATTTATTTTGTCTAGGTAAAAAAAAAATTCAACCACTTTAACATATTATACTATTCCATCACCATTATCCAATGACATATTCTCACTGTCAGTTCTCTGACATCAGCACATCAGTGTGATGTTCTCTTCATTTGCAGACAAACTGTATTATAATTTGATACTTTACTATATTACTGCTCTACACAGATTCGAGCCAATCATTGGTTTTTTTTTGGATGAGACATACAGATGTAAGGAACGTGCAGGGATATATGTAACGAATGTCAAAAGGCAACCAAATTCCAATGTCAATGACACAATGAACAAGTTTCCTCATGGAGATGATGTCCCTTCGCTGAATTATAGAGTTAATCATTGGCAAAGTTTTCCATAATATATTCCCCAAGAGTATACTCTTTATTCCCAATGGGTAGCTTTATTCCAGCCACGTAAACTTTGAAGCAGCTTCTTAAGTCTTTTTTTTGAGTTTTGCTTATCACGGGAATCATTTAAATGTTATTTGTATAGAAGACTTTTTAAATCATTATTTAACACATTGTAAACCCAAACACGTTTGGCATAATGAAAGCAAACTGCATTTCTTATATGTCTTGATTGAAAAGTTTTGGTGATTTCAAAGTTATTTATAAATATAATTGTTATTGAAAAAAGTGTATGTCTGCCCTTTGCAATTACTTGTGCTCCGAGTTCTGACTACATGTATTATTGGAACAATGTTTGCTGGAAGGATTGCTTCAATAGTACAATGTAGTTAAAACCAGCAGTGCAGAGAATAGTAAGGGAAAGGCAGATACTGTTTTAAAATGTGTTTAAATCTAAAAAAAAAAAAAAAAAAAAAATGAGCAACTTTGAAACAAAATTGTGTAATTAATGTATATAAGAATATTGTTTACAGTTAAGCTTGATTATATAAGCTTGATTATACTATGCAACTTTTTATATATGGGTTTATAACCCCTTAAATTATAATCATTTATCATTCACCTTTAAGAGATAATCCAAATTTCCCTCCGGGAATGGAAAAAGGTGTATTTGCATTTTGGGAGAAGTTGGACGATAGACCCACTACGATACAGGAGCTGATTAAAGGGGGAAAGTTGAGCCCATTAGAAGAATTACAAAAGAGATGGGGGAAACATCCAAGAGAGATATGGGGATATTATCAACTGCACTATTTTATAAATATGAAAAGAGAAAGGGACTGGGACAGACCCCTCAAAGAGTGGGAGAAGTTACTCAATCAGAAACAAGAAATGATCAAACCTTTATCCAAAATGTATAAAATAGTACTAAACACAGAGGAATTCAAACTCCCAGGCTTCTGCTCTTCACGGGAAAGGGAATTGGGATATAACCTATTAGAACAGGAATGGATAAAGATTTTTAAACACGGAAACAAGATGACAAGGGTGGAGAAAGTTAGAGAAGCAGTATATAAAATGGTGACAACATGGCACTACACCCCTGTTAAACTTCATAAGATGCATCCACAGGCTTCTAACATTTGTTGGAGATGCAATAAAGAAGTTGGCACACATATACACATATGGTTAACGTGTCCAAGATTGAAAGATTTTTGGACCCAGGTACTAGAAAGCATTTATAAAATAACATCTATTAAAATTGACGTTGAAGACCATGCGATAATATTGTTGAATGTGTTCCCAGAGAAAGCTAAGATGTTAGATGATCCACTTACTTTTCAATTAATACAAGCTGCTAAAGCATTGATCCCAAGGAACTGGAAGTCTAAGGATGCCCCGATATATAATAACTGGTTAAAATCTGTGGAAAAAATAAGAATGTTAGAGGAATTAACATATATCTATCATAATAATAGTGGCACTTATTGGAAAACATGGTCTCCATGGCATAGATTTATGGGAGAATCGGACAAGTCCTATTATGTGATAATAAACAGTGTACAAGGAGTTGTAAAGTACCTAATATTGACCTGTTCCCCTACCCCCTTTTTCTTTCTGTACCCCCCCTAGGTTTTTTTTCTGTATTTTTTTTCTTTTTTCTTGGTTATTGTTATTGTATTTTTTATTTATTATGTCTTTTTGTCTGGAGAAATTTTTTAAAAAAAAATTATCATCATTTATTCCTACAGCCCCATCAAGTTACACCGCACAATACAAACATTTATAACAAACAGGGGTCTGTAAAAAGGGTTACAGAATAAAAATGGGATTAGAGGGCCCTACTACAAGAGTTTACAATCTTAAAGGGTTAGGGAACATTTGAAAGATACGATTAATACAATTACGTGATTTATGATGAGTTGATTTTTGATTAATCGAGATAAACTAAATATGCTTCATTGAATAGATGGGTCTTTGAGAATCATTTGAAAGTTTAGATGGAAGGGGAGAGGCTGATAGCTTGAGAGTTCCAGAGACAGGCAGAAGATTAAGAGAATTCTTGCAGTCGGTAATGAGTAGAGAAGAGAGGCGAAGGTCACAAGTAAATCGTAGACTGCGTGAAGGAGTGTGTTTTGACATCAGAACAGTCTTATAGGGAGGGACTTCGTTTAGACAAGATTGGGAGTCATTGAAAGGTTCTGCAAAGAAGAACAGCCAATGTGGAGTGATGAGATAGATGAATGAATCTAGCCGCATAGACTTAGAGCCATTTATTAGACTTATTGGTTCATTTTCTCTGTCCATGTGGCAATGAATATTCTGATTACAAAGGAAGGAAAGTGGTGCTCCAGAATAAAAGTATAAATATCTCACCAAGTTGAACATGTGGTCCAGGTGCACCAGCCCCAGACCCCCAGCTTCAGGGAGCATCAATCTACAACATACAGCAAAAGAACAGGGCTATCCAGCACTCAGAGGAGTCCACAGGGCCAATAGTACAAGTTAAAAAGTTGAGTGTTTATTGGTCATAATTAAAAGTGTAAATTAATCTCCATAGGCCCCACATGTTTCGTACCAGCAAGGATGCATGCAGCCCATGATTAAGTACTTTGCTGGTACTTGCTGGACCAATGAAGACTTAACTTTTTATCTTCTACTATTTGGCCCTGTGGATAGCCCTGTTCTTTTGCTGTATGTCTCGCAATGAATATTCTGACACATTTCACACACCACACATTTTGAATTATATGAAATGTTTCTCCTGGGTTGCCTAAATTTATTAATTTTTACCTGGATCTCCTTTGCCTATCCCATGCAGCCCCATGCTAGTTATTAAAGTTATGAACAGTTATGTTTAATGCTTTCCCCTAACCTTTACTTGAATAACCACACAATGTTCTGTCTCCTCTTCCCTCTCAGGGCCTCCGTGGTGAGCCCCTGAGGCACTGTCAGTCATGTTAGACAGATATTAGCCAAATCTTGGTACAGTATCTTGTGGGAAGTTGGGAAGAAAGCAACACAGCACCACAGGGGTCTTCCAGGACCATATATTTGGGAGGAATAATCTCTGTTTCCTTACATGTATAAAAGATCTGTGCATGAGTTTCCCTGCTGTAAATAAAAGGCTGCAAATACAGTAATGCTAAGGTAAATATAGCAAAAATGTAGTCATAAAATCTCTTGTCAAAAGATGTCTAGATCATGAATGTGGTGAGACTTCTAATTATAGGAGAAAGAATAGTTCAGTTTCTTAAAACAAATGTCTCCTTTTCTCCTCTTTCCAATAATATTATTTGTTATCTTACAGTGTTTTTTTTGCTTTCCTGTAAGTTAAGTTTTTTAGCACATTGTCTGCATTCATATTTTGACAAAGCAAATGGATAGATACAGCTTTAATAGGCAATGCTCACTAGAGTGACATGTCATCACTCTCTTTTGGCTTTTATGGGATTTTAGGGGCATATTTATCAGTGGGTGAAAGTGAGAGTCCCAAAGAGCTGTACAATTTTATAAAAAAAAAGTGGCACACCCAAAATATCATTTACAGTATATCTGTTTAATGTATTTAAAAATCCTAAACAATAACAATTTTAAAAGAAACAATCCCCTTGTTTTTTCCAGGCTTAGCCAAATTGACTCACTTAAGCTTAAAGCATATTATAAATTATTGAGTGTTTATATGCCATTTAAAGCTGCTATCTTTTTTTATGGACCCAGTTTCTAATATTTACTCAGATGCATAAAACTTATTTATTGTGTCAATAAAGGCCACTTTTCTTCTTTTAAAATACTAAAGCATTACGTTTTCCTGAGTTATTGATGAATCAATGCCACCGGGTGTTCTTGTGTTGTGAAAAGCTGGTGCTCTTAAATCAGGAGCGGTATGTGATGGAGCAATAATGATTAAGTTAATGCCCTGTTGGAGAAACATCATAAAGTCATTAATGAAAAATGCATAATGCAGTCACGTTTTTTCTTTGGGTGAAAAATCTTTTCTTTGCATGTACATAATATAGGTTTATAATATATTGTTAAATGGATATTTTTCACAAAAATCACTTCTAAGTGCTCCTCCAGCAGAATTTTGCACTGAAATCTGTTGTTCAAAAGAGCAAACAGATTTTTTCTATGTTTAATTTTGAAATCTGACATTGGGTTTGACATGTTATTAGTTTCCCAGTTGCCCTCAGTCATGTGACTTGTGCTCTGATAACATCAGCCACTCTTTACTGCTGCACTGCAAATTGGAGTGATGTCACCCCCCTTTCTCCTAAGCAGCCTATCAACAGAACTGTGGGAATGTAACAAAATAATAGCTCTCTGGTAGATATGAGAATAGCACTCAATTGTAAAAATACAAGTCCTACTGTGGCTCCTCCAGTTACACTGAGTTGGAAAAACAATAGCTTATCTGAAATCAGTTCCATCATGAAGTGCTGGCTCTTTCTGAAAGCACAGGACTAGGCAAAATGACCTGACACTTGTTTGTTGAGCAATACCATTTTATATGCAAGAGTGAATCATTTGCAGTGTTAATAGTGTAATTTAGAAATAAAAACTACACCATAAAAATCATGACAGAATCCCTTTAAGGTAAATCTACCCAAATTTCTTCTCCTGCCAAAGCAGATCATGCTATCATCTTCAATGCAGAACAGATGTTTTACCTAGGTGTCTATGCATATAAAAGCAGCAAAAGATTTTCATTACCACTTTCCATTTTACCCTATACCTTGGTTTGCTTGCTAACAGCCCTACACTACCTATTCCCTGGAATTTGCAAGGAAAAAAATAAAAAATTGTTGTAAATTGTGTTTCGCAGCAGAGTGACACAGTGATGTGGTAGAAGACAATCCTTCAGCACACCACGTCAGCTTATGCAAAGAATGAGAAACACTGAGAGTACTTCTTTAATAGGAAACCTGTGATTGCTGCAATGAAAACTCATTATTCCCTTGACAAGTGCATTTCTTAATGCTGCATAGGGAGAACAAAGAACAGTTTAAATGTGCCTATAAATATCAGCAAAATGTCATTGTGGTTTAAATAAATGTGGTACACATTTATATTGTATGGTCTGTAGTAAAGCTGTCCTATAAATATAAATAAATAGTTACCTGTGTCGAATAGGCATACAGCTGAACTGGTCAGTGGAAATAAAAATGGACAGTTACTTTTCTGCATGTGTATATAACTGACACCGTGGGGCAAATTCACAAAAGGGCTAATTTTCGCCAGCCACTGTTTCACAACACTCCGCACCACTTCACCAGGTGCAAAATACGCTATTTCACTAAAATGCGACGTTGCATCTCAGTAGCTGATTTTCGTTAGTGTTACTTCGGCTGGACAAGCATTTCATAGCAAATTTTCGCTAGCGTTCATTTCTGCCTAGCGAAACTTTGCTAGCATTCTTGTGCTTTGGTTAATTTGAATAGGGCCGGTATCTAAAAGTCGTAAGGACGTCTTTATTAGTAATGTTGGTGCAAATGCTTGAAGTGCCAACTTTTTAAAACACATGTCCAATGAGCCATAATAAAGATAGAAGAGATCTTGAATCCAAGTCACTTTTTGACTGATACCTATGAACCAATCCAGCCCGAAAAAAAATGTTATGCCAATATTCTTGTCTGCAACTCCACCGTGGATGCGGTAATATTCTTCAAAAAGGTTAAAGTGTACAAGAAAAAGCATATTTAAGGAGCTGTACACGGAGTGACATACAAAGGTAAGTATCTTCCCCCTAGGTGAAAAACACCCTCCTCAAAGACCAATTCAGTTCATATGCCAATTCAGTTGATTTGTCCATCAGAAATTGATTCCCACTGAACACTATACAAAGTTTTTTAGGGAAACCGAAAAAGGGTACATATGCATGCTTGCAGGGCCGCTTCTGCCATGAGGCAAGGTGAAACCCTTGCCTCAGGCGGCAGCGAGCGGCCAGTTACAAGGGGCGGCAAAAAGCCGCCTCTTGTAACTTTAAGAGCCGAACTTCCGGGTTTTAATCCGGAAATTCGGCTCAGCTAGTGCAAAGAGCGCTATAGCGCTCAATGCACTAGCGATACTGCCCCCTGAAACCCGCTCCGACGCTAATTTTTAAGCGCGGAGCGGGAGAGGAGGGGGGCGGCATCTGGGCTGCTGCCTCAGGCGGCAGCAGCCCCAGGATCGGCGCTGCATGCTTGAACTGTGTTTGTTGTACATCGGTCATTAAAGGCAGCAAGATCAATCACCCCCTATATGGTACCCCCATACAATTGAAATACTATGCCACCTGCTACACCTGTAATGTTGTGTACTTGCTAAAATGCCCATGTGGGACAGACTGCCAGACAAGTAAAAACATGAGTTACAGAACACCGTGGTTATATTCGTAACTTCCAGAAAGGCACTTATACCAATTAATGGTATGAAAATACAAATTATGGAAGTTCGTTATCTGAAAAACCTCAGGTCCCAAGCATTCTGGATAACAGGTCCCATACCTGTATTATGTTCCTTTTCCTGTTGATCTATTCAGAACATTATTATTAAAGGGATTGTTCACCTTTAAATTACATTTTAGTATGATGTAGAGAGTGATATTCTGAGACATTTTAGTTTTTTATTATTTGTGGTTTCTGAGATATTTCACTTTTTATTCAGCAGCTCTCCAGTTTGCATGTTCATCAATCTGGTTGCTAGGGTCCAAATTACCCTAGCAACCGTGCATAGATATTAGAATAATAAAAGACTAGTATATAGATAAAACAGTGCCTGAATAGAAAGATGAGTAATAATAAGTGGCAATATCAATACATTTGTAGACTTACAGAACATTCATTGTTTTTTTTAGAAGGGGTCAGTAATTCGCATTTTAAACCTGGAAAGAGTCAGAAGAGGAAAATCTAAATAAATAAGGAAGACCAATTTAAAAGTTGCTCAGAACTAAGCATGCTATAACTTACTAAAAGTTAACTTAAAGGTGAACCACCCCTTTAATTTGCATAGATACATGGCCAGAATGGTCACTATGGTGTTCTAAAAGTACATACTGTTATGTAATTCCTACTACCCCAACCCAGTTGCAACTAGTAGAAATACATAAGGGGTAATTTACAGCAAGCAAGGCAGCGTGCAACGTGTTTAAATAGGTTTTATCTTCCTTGAGTGCACTTTTATCTGTGTGAAGTGTGATGTGATAACAGGGCTACCCTACTTGTAAAGTGCCACTGACCCGCTTGTTCCTGAGCAACTCCCGGTATCTTGTGTTCTGTGTAGCAAAGGATTCAGTCACAGAGAGGTTTTTCAGCCTGGGGTCTTGTGTCTTGGCACCCTACCTTGTCCTCAACTCACCCACTGAAGTCCCTGAGCTAGTGGTTTATGTATCACGGTGTCCTAACCTCACTATTTCTCCTCATTGGAATGGAAGCTGCTTGCTAGCCTAGTGAATAGGAGGTTCCCTAAAAATGACATGTTACATGTTTTCAGAATTTTTTCAGCAAAGCGAAAAGGAACAGATTAAAAAATTAGTGTTGCCATTAGTAAGGGGCTGATTCACTATGGGTCGAATATCGAGGGTTAATTAATCCTCGATATTCGACTAGGAATTGAAATACTTAGACTTCGAATATAGAAGTCGAAGGATTTAGCGCAGAAAATTCGATCGAACGATCGAAGGATAATTCCTTCGATCGAACGATAAAATCCTTCGAATCGAATGATTCGAAGGATTTTAATCCAACGATCGAAGGAATATCCTTCGATCAAAAAAAGTTAGGCAAGCCTATGGGGACCTTCCCCATAGGCTAACATTGACTTCGGTAACTTTTATCTGCCGAACTAGGGGGTCGAAGTTTTTTTTAAAGAGACAGTACTTCGACTATCGAATGGTCGAATAGTCGAACGATTTTTACTACGAATCCTTTGATTCAAAGTCGTAGTCATAGGTCGAAGTAGCCCATTCGATGGTCGAAGTAGCCCAAAAAAACCTTCGAAATTCGAAGTTTTTTTACTTCGAATCCTTCACTCGAATTTAGTGAATCGGCCCCTAAGTATCCTAAGTATATAGTTAATAGAAGAATCTCTAACAATAACTCAATAACCCATAGCAATCACATCTTGCCATTATCTGAAGCAAGTTAAACCCCAAAAACGGTCAAATGAGGTTTAGAATTTGCATGGTAAACAACGTTTTCATTGCTAAGAGTATCACAAGCAGTTCCAAAAATCTGATTTTTTTTTTTCTCTTTGTAAGGTGATTGGAACAGTATGTTTATTTCCGGCAACATGCACATAAACAGCATATGGAAGATAATGCAATTCATTTCTGATTGAAATATATACATACATATTAAAATAGTCCAGATGGCTTCTATAAAGGACACTAATGGCTTTTTACATTTTTTTATCACTCTTATCAATACAATTTAATAGATGAGAGATTCCTAAATACTGCATTGTCTAAACAAAAATAATAAAGCACCGCCATGTTTATGACTTCAAGTAAGCAAATAGTTTTTCTGCATTGCATTAATCCATAATGGCTGTGCGGTAAAGATCCAAAGCCTTCTGTCTCCTGCTGTGTGCTGACATCACATCACCTTTCTCTCAACAGGGGAGCTGCTGGTACTAAATTCAAGCATACTGAACACATTTTGAACCAAGTGTTTGAGATAGAATCCTGTGATGCCAGGTGACAAATTGTAACCCTGAATGGCAAAAATAGGAAAGCAAAAATATTGCTCTCTGTCTCTCTCTTAAGCATTTGATGATGCACAGTGGGGTAGAGATAATAACTGCGTGTTAACTATTTCCTGGAAACTGCAGGGTATAAACTCCCTGTAAAAGTTTGCCAGTGCTACCAATACTTGAGATTACTTGCTAGGAAGCTGAATTAACTAATATATTGCGATTCAGAGTTGTGTTGTGTTCTTTGATGGAAGTGATTGAAATAGACTAACCATCAATTTGTCATCTAGGTTACCAGAGATCTAAACGTTTCTTCAGTATTATATAAACTGAATGGGAGATAAAATAATTTTGTTATAACTTGAAGATACTTTGGACAATACAATTTTTATTTCAGTCCTTGTTCACCAGGGAGTCAGATGCTACTACTTCCACTTTGATTAAGGAAGAATTATAAACCAATACAAGGGGTTAATTGAACATCAAACCCCTAATTATATCCATAGTTCTTGAGTCATAATTAGGTAATTGGCCCTGTCTCCAAATCCTCCACCCTTCACCTAGGGTTACCACCTGGAAGTTTTTTTACCGGCCTGGCCGGTAAAAATGATGGTTGCTCCCAATGTTATTAACAGGGAAAAAAGATAAATATATAGGAAGGCCGGTATTTTTTCCAGAAAAGGTGGCAACCCTACCTTCACCGTTAGAATGTTTCTAAATTCTAGAATATTAAAACAAATTTAAAATACACCATTGCTTATCACAGCCTTATTTTTATGGCCAAATAATAGGTAAGGCTGAAGAAAATGATAATGTAAATTCCTTTTCACATTTAAATGTATTTTCTATTATTGTAAGTTGCATGTTTTGCAAACCCAAACATTTATTAAAATATAGGTTAAGGTTATACAGTAACAGAAATATTTTTTGGAAATGACTGTAACTTATTGGAAGCATGGAGCCCATAGAGTCCATTTTAATCAAGTAATTCTAAGTTTTAAAAATGATTTCATTTTTCCCTGTGATAATAATAAAACTGTACCTTCTACTTTATCCCAACTAAGATATAATGAATCCTTATTGAAGGCAAAACAATCCTTATGGGTTTAATACATGTTTAAATGATTTTTTTAGTATTCTAGATTTTTAGATTCTTAGAAGTATGAAGATCCAAATGACAGAAAGATCCTTTATCCAGAAAACCCCAGGTCCTGAGCATTCTCAATAACAGGTCCCATACCTGCATTTGTATTATGTTATTGAAAGCTCATATACAGTATCCTGGTGAAAAGTGTGATTGTAAAGAACTAGGGAAATCATCAAGTGTGAATATTTTATGGAAAATGTTCACTGAGGCAATGACTTCAGCAAATGAGAGATGAAAAATACATGGAAGAAGCAACATTATTAAATAGCAGAGATAGATGCATGCATTGGGACAGTGGATAGATTCACCCAAATCAATAGCTAAATTGGTTTGCAGAGTATATCCAGCATATTTTAATTCCATTTTCCTGATTTTTTTATATCTCATTTGAGGGAGAACAGAACAGAAATGTAGCAAAATATATTGTAGATGTTCATCCAATCTAAAATACAGTGCACAACTTGCAATAAACTCGTTGCTAAAGAATTCATATTTCGATACTATTGCTTGTTTATGCCCCTGTGTTTGTGTTTTCAATGCAAAAAAATAGATATGTTTATATTTTATGGACACAATAAAGGGAAATTAAATTGTATGATAAGCGCACACCCCTCTAAACTTCAAAAATCAGTTTTTCATTTCAGTCATAAATAAAGGAAAACATCCTGATCATGCTTCACCTAGAAATCTACTACCTATTGAGGAGGAATGGATTATGTTTTCCCTTTAATACTAGTCAACATATCATTTTTTTATAGAACCAAATATCATTAAGTTCAAAAGAAAAATGAAGAAATAGAATGAAGAATAAAGCGTTTGACTTTCTTTAATTACATTAGCCAGAAATAACCATGTGACTAGTTCATCATGCCATTAAAAAATATTAGAGAAAGCCACATGTTGAATAGTTATGACACTGTCTGAACCTCTAAAAAGGGCATCCAAGGGCAGAGTCGCACGTTGGTTAGCATTAGGGCAGCCATCGGGGGGACAGGGGGGAGAGTTGTAGGGGGTCCCGAGGGTAAGGGGGGCCTGGCCACGCCACACTTACTTGATTAGCCGGGCCCCCCATCGTTCTGAGAGCTGCTGACTTCGGGAAGGCATGGATGTTTAAGGGGCCCTGGCCACCGATTTTTTCTAATGTGGGGGGGGGCCTGGCCACCGATTTTTTTTTTCTCATGTGGGGTCCTAGCCACCAATATTATTTAATGGGGGGGCCCTGGCCACAAATGTTTTTTTATGGGGGGCCCTGACCACCAATATCTTTTTATTTTTTATTAACATGTGGGAACCCTAGCCAACAATATTTTTTTTGTTTTTTTACTGTTTGGTGGGGAGGGCGGACCTGTAGGTGGGGCTTGCGGTGGGCGTAGCCCAGGGGGCCCAGGAAATTTTGTCGTATGGGCCCCTGCGATTTCTGATGGCGGTCCTGGTTAGCATTTCTGCAACAGTGGGGTTATGAGTTCTATCTGTGTGCATGTTTATATATATATGGCTGTGATAGGGGAAACGACAGGAAGGAGATTGGAAAGGGCATCTGAGGCTTTTGATCTCTTCACCAAGCAGAGCAACAGCAGACCAATTCTCTGTTTTCCTTCTGACAGGTGGCACTGTTAAAATAATTATGTAAGTTGTAAAAGTAAATTGAAAAGTACCCTGAGCAATTTTACATTACATTTTTTAAGGTTTACTTATCCTTGGCCAAAACCTGAAACTGTGTCTAGACTTACTAACCCATAAAGACAAAATACATTTCAGCCAGTCAGCATTTCCAGATACATCCTTGAAAATGATCAAGAAGCTCTATAAATGCCTCTACATCTGATGCATCATCAGAATCAGAATACACAGGAGTAGGCAGTATTTTATCAAAACTTTTACAGTACAAGTGTGGGATCTGTTATCTGGAGATCCGTTATCCAGAAAGTTTCAAATTACGGAAAGGCTGTCTCCCATAGACTCAATTTTATCTAAATAATCCACATTTTTAAAAAACAACTTTATTATTCTTTGTAGTGATAAAACAGTACCTTGTACTTGATCCAAATTAAGATATAATAAATTCTTATTGGAAGCAAAAAGACCCAATTGGTTTACATGATTGGTTTACAGAAATATTTGTTATCCGGAAAACCCCAGGTCCCGAACATGCTGGATAACAGGTCCCATACCTGTAGCTGTTTCTTTACTCCAATCCAGCAGATCTTTAAAAAAATTACTGTGGAATTACTGTAAATATCAAATATTTGGATCCTTCTAATAGAACAGTAATGATACTTTTCCAAATACTTAACAAGGACCTATAATTACTGTATGTACAGCATCTTCTGCATGTGAAGTTGTTTCCTGACAATGATGGATCTATTACAACTGTCTATTTTCTTCGTTCTTATAACCAAAAGTTGTGACACAAAGCAGAATTCACATGCTAGTTAAGTGCCGTTCATGGGCATTATGTAATTTTCAAATCACATGTTTAGCAAACAATTTGGCTAACTGAGTTGATTAAAATGTCACTGGAAATGAAGGGAAAAGATTGGTCTTGCCTTTCCATTTTACTCACAGCAGATAGATAATTAGTCTTAGGTCCTGCCAACATTTTGAATAGACAAACAGCGTGACATTTAAATGTTGAATATAAATGCTGTAAATAATTACAAACATATAGAATTAAATAACATTTGCTCTGCACAAATCCTATAAGAGGTTTGCTTTTTGAATAAAACATGTACGTATTTAGGCAACTGCTGAATTATCAGATCAGGGCCTACTTTTTGCAACCACTATGTGTATCCAAATTGGTTAGTAATGCGTAGGCCTAACAACGTTTGAACATAAAAAAAAACGACTTATCCCTGCAGGGGTAGCTATCCAATAAACATCTTATTTATGTGATTAGTCTTTACTATTATTTGATGAGCCCCTTAGCTGTTAGCAGATAACTATGCCTACTCCAGGACATATATCCTCGTGCACAGAAATTTAGCACAATTGCACTGCCTCCCTGAGGCCTGGATAGAGCTGCACGGAAGAGCCACACTAAAACTGATCTGGGTGCACCCCACAGAAGTGACACTTTTTCTGCAGCCTCTATTGTGCCAAACACCACTGTGCACAGCTTCTAACATGTGGGCTTAACAACAAGCTTTGGGTCCTACTAACCTATTCATTGATGTCCTGAACGCAATAACCTTTGAGTACTACCCTACAGATTAGCGGGGGAATGTAATGTGTTTTGTTAGCACAGAAAACGTTTGCAGAGACCAAGATTTTAATTGTTTGCTTCCTTTTTTACCTCAATGATTCCTCTCAAAGTTTGCGACAAAACAGGTTTAGTAAACATGCCCAGTGTATGTAATAAACATTTGCAATCACACAGAGTTTTTTGGAGACTAATTATTTAACTATACCCCAGAGCAGGTGTTAACGCTAACCTTTGCTAAGCAATAAAGAACAATGTAATAGTCACCAACAAATGATTTTACATTGCGATCAGCAAAAACACCACTTTAAACAATGCTTGCAATTTTAATACCCCCTAAAAGGAATTGTTCAGTGTAAAAATAAAAACTGTGTAAATAGATAGGCTGTGCAAAATAAAAAACGTTTCTAATATAGTTAGTTAGCCAAAAATGTAATGTATAAAGGCTGGAGTGAACATAATAGACAGAACACTACTTCCTGCTTTTCAACTCTCTTGGTTTACACTGACTGGTTACCCTAGTTACCAGGCAGTAACCAATCAGAGACTGAATGCTGAGGATCAATTACAAACTCACTGAACAGAAATGTATCATGTGGCCCCCCTTCAAGTCGCTGACTAGCTCAGAGTTATAGAGCTGAAAAGCAGGAAGTTGGATTCTGGCTGTTTTATTAGACATCTGTTCACTCCAGTCTTTATACATTACATTTTTGGCTAACTAACTATATTAGAAACATTTTTTATTTTGCACAGCCTATCTATTTACCCAGTTTTTATTTTCACACTGAACTATTACTTTATGAATATTGATGGTAGGGTATTGGTACACGTACAATATGTACTCTGCGCCCCAAGCCAGAGCATTCCATGCACATTAAGGGGTTATTTACCAAAGTACGAATTTATCTCAATATTTTCTGCTACAAACTCCGATCAAATACGCTTGGGTTTTTTTTTACGTTTATTTATTATTACATTTTCCTGAAAATTTGCTTTGCGGGAAGAAAAATCAGATTTTCATGATTTTTTCAAATTTTCCACATGAAAATTCGGATTTCTGCCTGAAAACTCCTAAAATCATTGGGACTTTTCCCATTGACTTATATGCCACCTCGACAGGTCTGAGATGCCAGATTTTCTGATCCAGACTTTTCCATCCTTGGGGTTTAAAAATTCTGAAAAATTTGTAATTTTTTTAAAAGTCTAAGTCGAATTTATAAAAAAAAAAATCTCAACATTTTCGTGATTTTTGCATTCAGAGTTTAGTAAATAACCCCCTAAGTCTTGGAGGTGCATGGCCTTCTGGATGTAAAATTTATCCAGGTGCCTCTGTGCAACTGTGCAGCTATACTTTTTAAGGTTTCAGAACATTTAAAAATATTAAGAAAATGGACAAATTTTGTTGATGAAAACTAGAAACAAACATATAATTGTTGACCGCATACTAAATAGCTACAATTTAACCAGGGTGATGTATCACTAACCTATAGGGATAAAGGCTTTGTTGGTTAAATACAAAGGAAGAGCTTTGTGTTTGATCTCATGGAATCATTTTCAAAATAAACAAAAAGCTGTCCATAAAATTTTCAAGTTTGCCTGACTTTCTTTTTCTGGGATTTCTTTAAAAGCAGAGCATGCTAAAACAAATTACAGTATATGGAATGATATATGTGTGGGCACTGACTTCTATACTGCAATCCTTAAAAAGGTTGTTCACCTTTTAAACACTTTTCATATTCTATTTTTGACAATTTTTCCTAAATTAATGTCTGTGTGTGTCATGCGATAAGGGAGTGGCTACTAAAATGTCAGTTTTCCCAGTATCTTCCTGAGGTCTGTTGGATTGCTGCAGGTAATGTGTAAGGTGTAAAAGAACGTGATTCTATTCTACAGGAGTATAGCAAGAAAAGTTTACACAAGTTTGCCCCTCATCTACCACCCTTGTTTAAGTGGGGTATAACAACACCTTGTTTACTCATGGAGCCATTTCATTTGCATGGAGCATAAATGGAGGTCAGAACATTTTTAGCTGAGGCTTACTGAATCAGAGTTAAAGAGAACTTAAAGTCTTTAATTTGCTGACTAATTAAGCTGCACACAAATTCTGAAAATCAAATAGCATTTGACTGAGTTTAATTAACTTTCCATCTATTTCAAGTCATTTGCATTATCCAGACCCACTTATGCTCACACTGTGTGGATAAGCTTTACTGATTAAGTCAAGAATTAAAAAATATCTTGCTTCAATCATTGCATAACGTCTGCCTATTTATTTAGTCCAGTCACATTCAACACACCAAAACTGTATAATATAATTTTTTTGCCGAGATAGTCTACTAGAGTTCTCCATCATCACAGCAATTATCTTGACAAGATAGCAACCATGACCTTGCCACGTAAAGCATCAATTATTTACAATGTTTCCTTCTGCCTAGAATCTGGCTTTTGTTACTGCTGCGAAAAAAACCCCGAAGCTGAGCTTTAATTTAATTTTGATCCCAAATATGTTTTTGCATAAAACATTTCCTATAATTTATAACTTCATACATGTTTACATTTTACCAGCATGTATTGTTTCATTTAAATGCAAATACACAGGCGGGTAGTTAAATAACTTACCATTTATACCGCTCTTCTTTGATGTTTAGTGCATTTTATTCATTGGTTGTCATATTTATCAAGTTGCATTTCCCTTCACCTTCCTCTTAAAATGCCTTTATGGCTCTTCTTTATTCTATAAAAGTGCAATAAAAAGTAAAATGTTATGTTGGATACTGCTACACTGTTTTGTATTCCGTTGGCGACGACTTGCTAAATGCTTGCCCTTCTGTTGGAAGTAATTACTATGCCATTGGCTACCAAAGGACTTGTTAAATGAAAGCAGGCACATGCATATTCTAAAGTACAAATTGTATTCAATGTGGTCACAAAAGGGAACGGGAAAGGCATCACAAACTGAAAGGGCAAATGACATTGCAGCCAAAAGCAGTCAAACAAAGGAAAAGGGAAGATATAAACAGCTATAAAAAAGTCAATAAAGGTGCAAAGAATTAAATATAACGAGGAACAACAGAAAATGGATCCCAGAAAAGGAGAAGGTTAAACAAAAAAACAGCTGAACAGAAAGAACAGAAAGATGAAGACAGGGTGAATAAAGGATGGTTTTCTGTTTTTTTTTCTTTAACAAAGCATCTCATAGGAATAGTAACATAGTAAGTAAGGTTGAAAAAAGACACATGTCCATCAAGTTCAACCTTTTTTTTTTTCTTTTTATTAACTACCTATCTGCCAGTTGATCCAGAGGAAGGCAAAAAACCCATCTGAAGCCTCTCCAATTTGCCTTAGAGGGGGAAAAATTCCTTCCTGACTCCAAAATGGCAATCGGACTAGTCCCTGGATCAACTTGGACTATGAGCTATTTCCCATAACCCTGTATTCCCTTACTTGCTAAAAAGCCATGCAACCAAGAAGGGTCCTGTAATACCTGTACAGAGTTTTTCATCCATATTATATAGATAGAGGCCCATTTATCAACATTCTCATTTTGGTTTTAGTTTTCTAACGCTACATTTAACTATATTTTTAATCACAAATGCCTTGAAATTTATTAAAAGTTCCGAATAGAGAAAACACGAAAGAAAAAAAACCCAAAGACGCTAAATTATATGCTATGTATAAAAACCTTGAAAATCTCTAACAATTCAAGTGTTGTTAGTCAGAGAATTTGAGTGTTGTTAGAGAATTATTTGCAAAAAAAATGTTTGCAAGTGTAAAAACGCTATTTTAAACATTGCTTGCGCTTCTACATCCCCCTTTAAAACACTAATACAAAACTTTTCCAAGTTAAAGCAGTTGAGGTCCAATAGAAGTCAATGGGAGCTGCACTGATCCTACTGGACATTTTTTTAGCCATTCAGACTTTGAGGTTTTTGAATTTTTTTTTTGCTATTAATTTTCTGAAAAACTCTGCACTCTTTTCCGTTCTTTCTATATTCGAATATTCTAATAGCGTTCATGGCATTCGTGATTTTAGAGGAATACCTCTATATGTAATAAAAGCTACTAAGTTTGCCCAGGAGCAGTAACCCATAGCAACCAATAAGATGTTTGCCTTTAAACAAGTGACCAGTAAATGCTACCTGCTGATTGGTTGCTATGGGTTACTGCTCCTAGGCAAACTTAGTGCCTTTTATTACATAACCCCCATAGAGTTTAATCATGGTTTCAAAAAGTTCTAATACCACTAAAATTTGACCTTTAATAAATGGGCCTCCCCAAGTCTGAATGGCTAAAAAGAGTTCCAAAAGGATGAGTGCAGATCCCATTGACTTTTATAGGACCTCCACTGCTTTTACCTGCTGAAGTTCCGTATCCAAGTTTTTTGTGTTTTTTTTCTTAAATTTTTAGTTTTCAAGAAATAAAAGAATGCAAAATTCATTTTCTAAAAAAAAATAGAAATTTGAATGTTAGTAAATAGGCCCCTTGGTGTTGGAGAGAAGCATATTCTCGGACTGTAGGTTCCTACAATTCCTTCCAAAAAGAGGGAGATTTTTTTTTTCTCTGTCTTCAATATATCTGCCTTTTATTGGTGTCGCATCAGTTAGCATATACTCATTAGCATATAACTTTGCATGCAATATAAATGCAATTGTTTTCTAATTCATTTTGGTAAATAGTTTTGTAAAGTAGAAATAAGTAGTAATAAAATATGTTATGGTACCAATTTTCCAAATACATTACAATATAGTCCCATATATTAACATTAATTTGATCTCATAAGAAATAACATAAAAACAATTATAGGTATAGGATCCGTTATCCGGAAACCCGTTATCCAAAAAGCTCCGATATAACGGGATGGCTGTCTCCCATAGACTCCATTTTATCCATATAATTAACATTTTTAAAAATTATTTTTCTCTGTAATAATAAAACAGTACCTTGTACTTGATCTAAACTAAGATAATTAATCCTTATTGGAGGCAAAATAAGCCTTTTGGGTTTAATTTCGAAATATTTTTGCGAAAACTTAAGGTATGGAGATGCAAATTACGGAAAGATCTGTTATACGGAAACCCCAGGTACCGAGCATTCTGGATAACAGGTCCCATAACTGTATTACATAATGCAACTAATACATTATTTGATATATATTATAAGGCTATTCCTGTGGATTTTCAGTACATTGAATGTGAATCATTTTGGGAATGGTCTGTTTTACCATAAAATGTCAGTAGAAATTACTTTACCCTAGGTAACAGTGTGAATGCAATTTCAGGTACTAAAGGGATTTCCATTTAAGGAATTGAACTTTACTGGCAATATAAATAAAATGTTTGTAGGCACACTAATACAAATACCCTTGACACATTCTTAAAAATTATACAATATATTGTTGAAAGTAACTTTTTCCCTATTAAATTCCAGTGACTTTAATTTGGCGATTATATTGACTTTACATGCGATATAGAGTTTCAGTCTTTGTTAAATTGATATTTTTAGATATTTTGCATCACTTCTTTCTCAGTGCAGACAAATAACATTTGAGGCAAAAGTTTAATTGCAATATATTCTCCTGTAGCTTTCACATTGGCACTATACAACTTAGATTTTGCAATGCATTTTGATAATGAGCATCCTAAGAAAACTGCTGTGTAAAGTCGGTTGTCATGGTCTAGGGAATTTGGTTTCTACATGAATAAAGAACTGCCTAAAGGGTTGTGTAAAGAAAAGAGTTATCTTTAAACACATACTAATGATATAAGTGGTGCACTAAATAGTTGTTTTAATAGGAACACGTTCAGTTAATTAACATTTATTTACTTAAAAGTAGGTTGTGTTGATAACATTTAACATATTCTCATAATCCTGCTTTCTATTGAAATCACATTAATTACAGGTATGGGACCGGTTATCCAAAATGCTTGGGACCTGGGGTTTTCCATATAAGGGGTCATTCCGTAATTTGGATCTCGACTAAAAGATCATTTAAACATTAAATTAACCCATTAGGCTTGTTCTGCCTCTGTTAAGGATACGTTATATCTTAGTTTGGATCAAGTGCATGGTGCTGTTTTATTATTACAAAGAAAAATGGAAATACAGTTTGAATTATTTGATTCAAATGGAGTCTATGGGAGACATTCCTCCCATAATTCTGAGCTTTCTGGATAACGGGGTTTCAGATATCGGATCTCCGAGTATTCTGTATGTAATGGCCACTTATCAGTGGGATAAAGCTTTTCAGACCTGACATTTACCAAAGATGCTATTTTCTAGTTTATTACCATCTTAAAAAATGGTTAAAAAATGTTACATTGAAAAAAAATGGACAATTTAGTTAAATGGTAAATGTTGCCAACATATACTGTCTTTACGTTTAAGCTCAAACTCAAGCCTTCATTGGCCCTTATACATATATTTTATCTAAAGAACCACTGACACCAAAGTGAGGGCCCATCTAAGAGGGGCACTGCTTGTAATAAGAGCCCTACTGGGATTTACTGGGCATTGAGATCAATTGGACCAGATCTAAGGTGTAGCAGCTGGAGTAATTGGGATCTTAGGTACCCTCATGTCCACAAACTAGTAACATAAGATAATAGGGATATTTTTCTGAGTATTTTGTTGCTTGTATTTGCTACTGAGAATTGAGGGTTTTTTTAGCCAACAGATGGCAATATTATTTGGCAATACAGTTTAATTAAAGGATAAGTAAACCTTAAAAATAAGTGAATGTAAAATTGACAAGAGTGTTATTCTAACCACTTTTGCAATGTACATTCATTATTTATTTATTTTTTAATTCCAAGATATTAAAGTATATAGTTTCTGTTAACATGAATGAATTTTATTCTGACGTTCTCCTGCTTAGGAAAGATTTGGGAATTTTTTTTCCCTAACCAGAAGAACAACAGAGCAGCCCTTTCATCCTTGACTACTTGGTGGTCAGATTGGTTGTAAAATGACCAGCAGGTGATGCTGTTGTAACAAAATTCATTCATATTGACAGGAATTCAAATAAATAATTAAATAATGCATGTACATTGCAAAAATTCTTAGAATAGCATCCTCATGCATTTTACATTCACTTATTTTAAGGTTTACTTATTCTTCAAATATGTATGAATTGGCTGATACCACTGGGAGGGGTTTTGTATAGAAATACCATTGAGAAAGTACTGAACTAGTATGAAACATTAGTAGCAAATGATAGCTTTATTGACATAGCCAAACTAAAAATAAAGTTTTTAATATCTATTGCTGCATCTACCCAAACATTGTCTGTGGTTTTTTTTTCACTTCGAAACTTCTTTTTTTTTGTTTTTTTGAGATTAGACTGTACACTTTTTACTGTGAGTATACTTCAGGGAGTTGATTCTAGGATACGTCTATATCTTTGCGTTAGCGCGGAAATATATTACCATTTAAAGCTCTGAATAAGTAGAAGTTGGATATATGCGTGACATTGCAAGGTACAATATAGGTAATTGAAATGAGATGGGTACATTTTCCACCATTATGAAATTAGGTAAGTGTGGAAATGGTAACCTCCAAACTACTTGGAGTCTCTAATGAAATTGCTCAGCGCTATCACTGAAAGCTTTACTATAACATTCCATAGTCACAGGTTGTGATTTACATTTTAATGCAACGTTATTGCTCACACTTTTGGAATGGGCAGCCTCAGTGTTTCCTATGTGGATTCAGCAAATTATTATGTACGATAAAGCTCACAGTAAAACTCAAGATCCGTTGCCATCTCTAGGGATTATATGAAGCCCCCAGGCTGTAGAAGAAAAAAAATGATGGAAATCATAGATGATCAAACAACAACCCTTGTGAGAAGCTGCAAGTTGTAGTTAAAAATAACAAGAATGCTAATGGTTGAACAAACCTGATGTCCCTGGGGTTTTATTTTTATTTAACTTCCAAGGGGTCCTTCCAAGGGGTTCCAGGTACATTCCCTCTATATCCTACTTTAAAATCAGCCTTGACAATCCAATGTATTTGCACTTCAAGGGAAATGTTATCAAAATTGGAAAATCTTGATATTTCTTACTGAATCTTGCCCATAAGAAATGTCACTGATTTCTCATCTTCTTTTATTCTTCAGAATTTGCCACTGGAATTTTTTTGATCTTGAAAGTCTGAGTAAAATGTTCTCATATTGCTCAAAGTTTCCATAAACTTTAATGGTAAAGCAACTAGAGAATTTTGTTGATCCAGAAGAAAAACTTTCTGGTTGAGGAGACACTCTTCTCATTTGTATCCTCAACAACTGTTGATAATTCATGAGTGGCGTAATATCATATTAAATGGAGCATCCCATTACACAATACTTTCAATGTCACTAGCACCAAAGCAACAGAAGAGAAAGTAAGCAAAGTCATGTCTGCTGTCTGGTTTCTTTTTGTCTGCTTTCCAATATGGGTTTCCCTGCTCTTACTTGTTTATTTATCCTTTCACTTTTTTTCTGGTATCTTCAAAAAATAGTAGCTTTCTCTACTTCTTGCAACTATGTTGCAAAGACTTGGTTACAATCACAGAAACTAATGACCCACTACTAGCAAAATCTAAAGGTCTGTACCAATCTCCCATAGCCTTTGACACAGTTCGCCACACACTACTCTCTCATATCTAGTTGGTATTTGCGACACTTCTCGTGGTCCAAGTATCATCTTTCTGACCATCCTTTAAAGTTGCTATTTCTGGAACCACATTTACTAAACTCTACTGGTTTTCCCCAAGCATCAAGTCTTAGGCTTCCTACAGGGCTGTTCATTCTACTCTATTTCTCTATAAATAAGTTCTTTCACTCCTTTCATTCTTCCTCAAGTCACAGATTGCAACTGCATTCCAATTTAGAGTTTCGTCTAGTAGCTAGTAGTAATGGATTATTTCTGTTGACATTAGTTCAGGTGTACTATGAAATTTTAGAAACATGCCAACTTTTACATTATATTTTAGCTATAAATGCTTTATATGAGTTTTAGAAACCCTTGATGCATTTTAAAGGAGAACAAACCGTTTACCAAAAAAAACCCCTACCTCCCACCACCCCACGTAGACCCCCCTCCCTCCTCTTTCCCAGCCTATTTGCCCCCCGGGGAAATGCCCCTAACTTTTTTCTTACCCCTCGGTGCAGAGTCACAGCATCAGAGTTCACCGCAGCCATCTTCCGAGTTTTCGTGTCTTCTTCCGGTTTTTCAGCAATTTCCGTCTATTTCGCCACATGTGCATGCACTGCTTCACCGGTCTCCGTCTCAGCTTATCGAAGACCCGGAAGATGGCCGCGGTGAACTCTGATGCTGTGACTCTGCACTGAGGGGTAAGTAAATACTTAAGGGCATTTCCCCGGGGGGGGGGAGGCAGCTAGGTTGGGGGGGAGGAGGGAGGGGTCTACGTGGGGTGGGTGGTAAGGTTTTTTTTTGGTAAAGGGTTTGTTTCTCCTTTAAGTACAAGGGGTATTAAATACTTTAGAAATGCATTTCCAGTGAAAATGCCAGCATCACATACAATATATATTAGAATGCACTTTTTTCTGCATCTTGAGCAGGAATAATGCTTCTTCTTGCCTGCAGTGTGTATAAAATGTTTTAATATGCTCTTCTCCAAGCTACCCAAAATGTGACATGCTGTTGGCATCCCCCATCCCCCCATGATTATACAGCCTCACAAACATAAAAAGAAGATAGGAATGCATTAAAGCAGATATGGAATTATCCCTGCTATTAATATTCTAAAATGTTTACAACTAAAGAGTTTACTTTCCCTACAATCCTATTTTTAACCATGCAAAACTTCTTTGATTGCAAACATCTGCTCTCGCTTTGTTGAGTGAAATAACAAAGTGGAAAACAGATTGCCAGATTCCCTTTTAATTCCGACAAAAAGGAAGCTTTATGTTAGAGAACATATCTTTAGCCCTCAGTTGTTTCTGAGAAGTGTTTTGTATAAAGAAAAAATAATATTTGCAGTGAAACTAATATTCTACATTTAGTTTCAGTTCCAAGAGTTAAGAAAAAGCATATTTAAAGAGACATTACACAAGCGATTTGTCATAGAATTCACTCAGGAAATGAAATGAAACTTTTATTACTGGCAAACAGGATTTTTCAGTCTGAAATACATGGAATTAAGCAAAATAAAAGAAGATGGTGTACAGCATGTGACTAGTGATGATATAAGGTATCACGATTGGTGTAACTAAAACAATAGAACCTGTGTTGTCTTGTAAAAATAAATACAGTTTGCTAATTCTAAACTAGAACTGATTGGTTCATATTTAAACCCTTACTTATTTTATAACCACTTTTACTTAAATGGAGAACAGAGTTTTGAGCAAGTCCTATTAAAGATCTGAAAATCATGTGATTCAAAAGTGTTATCAAAAACGGCAAATCCACATCACTAATTGAGGAAAGTAAAACAAGGTAAAAGGTACCCCAGATGCAGTTATCCATAGCAACTAATAAGATGTTTGCTTTAAGGAAGAGGACCACTTAATATAAAGTATATTTATAGTAAAAAAATTGTCCCTGCATTCAACAAGTGATACTGCTTAGTGCTTGGTACAGTTTCCAAATATAGGATATTATGATCTACAGGTATTCCAAATACAGCACACTGCATGCAAGCAGTTTGTCTTTATTTTTTTGAAACAGAAGCAGGTACAACATACATTATATAAAATTATTATATAAAATAGTATTTCTCTGGACCCTCTCTAATTCAATAATATTCAGTTTGAGCACTAGAGACCAAAACTGCACTTCATATTCTAGATGGAGGCTTACCAGCGCTCTGTACAGTGGAAGAATAAACTCCTCCTGCGAATCTTTGCCCCTTCTAATACAGCTCAAGACCTTGTTTGTCTTTGCCACTGCCGACTGGCATTGCTTGCTACAGCCAAGTTTATCATCTACAAGGACTCCAAGGTCCTTTTCCATAATGGATTTGCCTGGTGCAGTCCCATTAAGGGTAGAAGTGGCTTGGATATTTGTACATCCCAGATGATTTTACATTATTCAACATTGAATCTCATCTGCTACTTAGCCACCCAAATTGCCAGTTTATCAAGATCCTGTTGCGAGGATTTACTTTTTCTCTGTAATAATAAAACAGTACCTTATACTTGATTCTAACTAAGATATAATTAATCATGATGGCAAAAAAAAAACCAGCCTATTGGATTTATTAAATGTTTACATGATTTTTTAGTGGACTTAAAGTATCTGTTTTTCACAAAAATGTTGCTAGAATATTTGAAAGAAATTGTAACACAAATAGGTAAAAATATTGAAACAATAGTAACACATAAATAAATATTGACAAAATTGTTCACTCTGCTGGCAGAGATTCTTAACTAATGGGTCAGGGCTCAAAGATAGGTCAATTCAAAAGGCTACTCCTATTTGGAAACATTGGGCAGAATGTAAGCACAACGTAGCACAATTACGATGGCAGGTCCTAGAAGAAATTAAAACTAATCATCTGAACTAATTTGATAAAAAAAACTTCTCCAAAGAGAGTGCTTTTCGATCAGTAAAGTAGATGACTTTTATTGATTGTATTTTATATTGATATTTATTACAGGTGGAATTCGATGTACTTTATAATACATAGATACTCACCTGGTTAAAAAAAATTGTGGACCACCACGAGGGGTCACAATTGGTTTGTCTATAAATTTTGCACAACTTCTCTGTTTGATTGTCACTGAGGAAGGGCCATGCAGTCCTGAAACGTTTGATCACTGTAAAGTGTCATGAGCACCATGGAATAAAATTTGGGAAGCCCCCATTTATAGAGTTCCAATTCTTCACACAGTGGTTGAGCTGGGTTATTTTGACTGATTTGAGCATTTTTAATATTATTTCTTATTGATATAATTTTTATAATTCTTTTACCACACATACAGGTATTTTAGTAGTGCATTACTGAAAGGTTCCACATTTGCTCCAGACATTGTAGCTTAGTTTGCTACTACTGCCAAAGAAATCAGAATTTGTTGTGCAGCTCCATTAGCCTTCAAAAACTTCCAACAGGTCAAGACAATTTGATTCAAATACTAACAATACCATTTGGTTGTTTATGTTAATAAATCAAATGACTTGTAATTTGAAAACAGGTCTATTCAGATGCCTGAGCCTTCCCTGGTTTTAATTGGAGACTTTGGGGGATATCACTAAAGAGCCCCACTATGCCATGAAATAACGTATACATGCAACACTCAATGTTCCACTTACTAAAAAAGAAAGCTTAATATGGACATGAAAACAATTCTTCTATAGAATCAGGGGCTGGTTTAGCAATGTTCGAATTTTGTTTTTACTGTGATTCTTTCTGTTAAGAAAAGCGAATCTCTAAAAAAAAATTGTTTTTTTAATCTGTTTTAAAAAAGCTCTAAAAATTCAAGATTAAAGGACAAGGAAAGTCTAAAATGGAATAAGGCTAGAAATGCTGTATTTTGTATACTAAACATAAGCATGAACTTAGTGCACCACAAAATTTAATCAAACAAATGATTTATTCTTTCAAAGTTGGCCACGGGGCTGTCATCTTGTAACTTTGTTAAACATCTTTGCCTGACCCTCAGCACATACTCAGTGTGGTCTGGGCTGCTTAGGGATCGTCATTAACAAAGCTGATTGAGTTCTGCATGGCTGGTAAGTAAGGCGGGGCTCCCCCTGCTGTTCATAAGTATGATTGTTTCCCTGCTCAGCAGTTAGGGACCGTCTGACAATTCCTATCCACAGTAGTAAATGAAGGGAGAATTTCTCAGCATACAGTCAGGTTTCTTATAAAAACGTTACACATTTTTTAATGAAAGTATATTGTCCTTTAATAAGCATACATTCCCTTTTTTCTAATGTGAGTTTATTCGAAGTAGAACAAACCTCTAAAAATACACAAATTAGAATTTTGATAAATTGGCCGCCCAGACATAGAGCAGCTGCATTGCACACAGGCAATGCTTCTCCATCAAAGAGCTCATGGAGCCAGATCACAAATGAACCTACCCAACGTTCTGCTTAACTTCATTTTCACATTTAAAATTAATGTCAGGGAATACTGAATTGGAAGAATTTCTCCTAGCATCTGCATGTATGGGTTACTCTTCTACAGATTTCCACTTTTTGAAAGTCAGCCAAGGTTAAATAAATAATCAGGCGGTAACACTACAGCAGCATAATTTAGTGGTTGTAACTTTCTCATGGTAATATGACTATGAAGATTTTCATTCATCCAGGTTATGGTGTATCTAGTATAAGGTAAATCTAAAAATAACTGGACTTGCTGAGTAATCAAACAAGACGTTCCACTACTCATCAGAGCAGCTTCTACAGTTCAACTGACTGGTGTGGGAAGTTCTCGGCATATAAACTCTTCCACTAATCCAATCACAATGGCACATTGTAACTCTTCAAAGAGGTGCATGGTACATGCATTTCTTTACATATTTGTCATGGTGGAACAAATATCTGTTAGCAAAAAAAAATATTTTCTGCAGTTTGACTGCTAGTTGTTTAATGGGCAATGGTCAGTGTAACATTATAGGATGCAGCACCAAATATTGCATACTCAATTATGGACCATCCATCCATGGACCAACCAGCAAAGTAGTTGTCAAGGCAATATCCTTGGTAGAAATAGAAGCCTTTGCATATCGAAATCAAATCTCATTGCAAATTCTTGCTGTTAAATGACTAGTTGCCACTAACAAAGATACAGGCATAACAGAATTAATGAGAGGAGCACCAAGTAATAGCAATACTACAAATATTTCCCTGAAAATACTGCCACAAGCGAGCGAGCGCACCCAATGTGCATTGTTGTTGTGCGAAAATAGCATTGACAGTAACTTAAATTTGCAGTTTGCAAAACTGTTTTTGCGAATATTTTAACCGCCACCAAAATTGTGGCGTAATTGAGATGCAGAGTGTGCGCATAAAGATTCGCAATTTGCGAATTGTGACATATTTAAAAAGCATTGTGAAAATAAAATTGCAATTCTGTTTGCAGCCTCTTATTCGGCTTTATAAATATAACCATGCACGGGGCAAATATATTCACTTTGCGAACCAATCTGCCCTGCGCGAAGTTTATAAATGAGCCCCAGTAACTCAGATTTTATCACTACTGCCTAGCAGCCCTAGGGTGGATTCCAGATATTCCACTATCTGTGTATATGTTTTATCCATGTCTGTGTGTTTTTTTTTCCATTTATACTCCGATTTCCTGCCTCGCTCCAAGAACATATAGGCAGGTTAACAGGTTCCTTGTCAAACAGCTTCATTCTTAAAGATTGATGTGATTGTCATCTCAGTTTAAAGTCTCAGTATTCAAAAAAATAAATAAATAAATAACGATAATTTAATAATAGCTCAGCTTAAAAGCAACCTTAAATTTAGACAAACTGTATTTAGACATAAAAGGTTGAACTTGATGGACATTTGTCTTTTTCCAATGTAAATAACTGTTACTATGTTACAATGTATGAGATTAAGCATATATCATTTGTTTTGATTGCCTTCTCTGGGTGCTGGTTCATCCTAAATAATTGACACTGAATATAAATACAAGTCCAACAGAATGTCAATCAAAAAGCTAGCAGTCAGATAAGTGTTGGTCTAAGTCATCCATGGAAACCATGGGAAAAAAGAAAACCCATACAGTATTATACATTCCACGAACATCTGATTATCAGACCACAGCAAAATAAAAGTTGAACAGCACAGATCCAGATAATAAAGTTTCATTCACTTGTCTTCCTGTAAGGATAATGAAAAACTTGCCCTGTGATATGAAACAAAAGAGTGGGTTTTCAACTTCAAATGTAAGATCCACTAAACTGCATGATCTGTATTTGTCTTTAATATGCAATTCAATTCTCCCTTTTCTGTGGAACTCAAGAAAAAGATTCCCTCTTCTGAATCTGTACTAAAATTAACTGTAAAGTGAAACCTCCTCAACCCATTTCCTTGTCTTAAGTAGAACACAATGCAAATCTATTATAAGATTTTGATTCAGTAATCTTTTCTGAGTCATTTTCATTAGCATATTGTTAAAAATAAATGTGTAAATATGAAGCCTTTAGGATTTATTATTTTATAAAGCAGCAACCATCACTATTGCATAGTCCTATAGTTCACTAATCTGCCCCATACTTTTCTGTCTGAAATTGTAGATCTTACTTTTTTGTTGCCATTTTCCTCTTGAGTGTAGCCACTTTTCTTGCTTCTTTTTTCTCGATGTTTGAGCTTTGAAATGTATTAGGAAATATTTAACAATATATGTGTATATTTGTCAATTATTAAACAGAATCTGTCATCATTTTATGGTTTAACTTTTTACTTAAATTACACTGTATACATTGCAAATAATGCATTCTACCATTTAAATAAATGTATGTAGTTATAATATTGGTGGAAAGAGCCAGCAGTTCACAATGCAACTGCTTTCAGATAAGCTATTGTTTCTCCTACTCAATTTAACTAGAGGAGTCGTGCTTAGGCTTGAGTGATATTCTCACATCGAACACTAGATGGGGAACATTTTTAGCCAATGTAGATATCATGGAGCTGATATCTTGTTACCTGCCTATTGTTCTGTTTATAGGCTCTGGGGGGAAGGGGGTGGGGGTGTAAAGGGAAGGGATTATATCACTCCAACTTTCAGTGCATTAGTAAAGAGAGGCTGAAGTTTAATAGAGAACTAGTCACATGGTGAAGGGCAACTTGGGAACTAAGGACACGTCTAACCCCACATCAAATTTCAAAATGAAAAAAAAACAGTTTGCTCTTTGGAAAAATATGGGTTTCAATGCAGGCTTCTGCTAGAGCAGTACTCATAACTGATGTGTTTTGTATAAATGTATTTGAGTGACAGAATCCCTTTAATTACTACTAGACATCTGTATACATCATGATTATTTTGACATCTGATGTATTGTCTATGGTTTTATCTTGATCTTGTTCCTACACTGACACACATCCATACTTCTGTTCTTTTCTAGTAACGTCAGTCTTAACAGCAGTGAATAAGAGATTCTTCCTGTGGTCAATCTTAGCACATTTCTAATTATCATAGTAAAATCGTACACATTGAGCAGTGCTTTTTGTTTTATCCATAAATGTCTTTTACCTTATCAAGAAATAATATTTTTCTTAGAAAGAACACATATGCAAGAAGAAGCAGAATATAATTGTAAAGGGAAAAGAAAAACTTGAGACAAAAATCTGTTTCATGGATATAAAGTTCCAGGTCTTCAACTGATCAGCTTTAAAGGTCCAATAATTCTCAACTAGCCTTCATAAATGCCCCTTACATAATAATAACAACGACAATATCCTTTATCCAGAAACCTGTTATCCAGACCGCTCCAAATTACAGAAGGGCCACCTCCCATAGCCTCCATTTTATCCAAAAAAAATCAATTTTTTTAAAATGATTGCCTTTTTCTCTGTAATAATAAAACAGTAGCTTGTACTTAATCCCAACTAAGATATAATTAATCCTTAGGCAAAACTAGCGTATTGGGTTTATTTAATGTTTAAATTATTTTTTTGTAGATCCAAATTACAGAAAGATCTGTTATCCAGAAAACCCCAGGTTCCAAGCATTCTGAATAACAGGTCCCATACCTGTAATAATAATAATAATGATAATTCATGTCGTTGCAGCTGTTTCATAAAGTAATGTGGATTTTAAAACATTTTTTTGTATCTTCTTGACATTCCTCTGGAAACAGTATTCTTTTATCTACTGTCCATTTACCATGTGTGGCCTGCACCCGGGCCCTGCTCCATGTAGTTTCGTTACTGACCACTGCTTGGTTGCTAAGGTAAACAAAACTCTAGCAACCAGATGAAATTCTAAATTGGAAAACTGGTGAACAAAAAGCTAAATAACTGAAAAAAAAAATAACTGTAATAAATCATACTAAGGGGGTTATTTATCAAAGTCCGAATTTATCTCAATATTTTCTGAAAAAAACTCTGACCAAATCAGCACAGGTTTTTTGGGCTTGTTTATTAATACACTATCCCAAAAATTTTGTTTACAGGAAAAAATCCAAAAAAATCAGATTTTAGTGATATTTTTGGATTTTCCACCCAAAAACTCAGAATTTTGCCCGAAAACTCATAAAACTTCGGGGTATTGCCCAAAACCCAGGGCACATCAAAAAAATCATTAGGACTTCTCCCATTGACTTATATGCAACCTCAACAGGTCTGAGATGCTGGATATTCTGATTCTGACTTTTCCATTCTCGGGGTTTAAAAAATTACGAAAAATCCGTGTTTTTTCAAAAATCACAAATTTTTCCTAATTGCATTCGGAGTTTAGGGCAAACAACCTCTAAGTTTAGGGCCCCAATTTTCATTTACTCCCTCTTTTTGTCTATAGAAAAAAAGCATATTCCATTACAGGAAGGTGGTTAATATTCTGAATGTTCAGATGCATGTATTTAGAATATATTTAA
Organism: Xenopus petersii; assembly: GCA_038501925.1. Classification (NCBI taxonomy): domain Eukaryota; kingdom Metazoa; phylum Chordata; class Amphibia; order Anura; family Pipidae; genus Xenopus; species Xenopus petersii. Next base: position 88,383,907 of record CM076674.1, on the reverse strand, counting down.
TTATTTATATTTACATTTTTTTTACCTTTAGGGGGCTTTTAACTAAACGGTACGTAAGTTATGTGATTTGTTTAAACATATTTAGTCTGTGTGGGTGAGACTTAATGCAGTAATACAAACAGCAAAACTGAAAGAACAGTGAGACAGGCACATGCACAAACCCAGGAGAGACGGAGATGGCTAGAGTAGGTGGGGAAGTGAAAATGCTAAAGGGACTGAGAAACAATTACCAAGCTGTTGGTGGGTGGAAACAGCTTGATAAAGGCTTTTTTTAATTATTACTTTTTGCATTTCCCCTCCCATTGTATGGCAAAGGCTTGTGTAAAACTTTCAAAACAAATTAATGGTGAAGCCAAACAATAGCAGAGAGAATTCATACAAGGTGCTAAATGCTGCGAGAGAAATGAAAATCAGTTAAACCATGGCGTTTGCACCTGTCATTTTCTGTTTTAATATCAATTTGCACCATTTTCATTTTGCAAAGCAACAGCCATGTTTACTTTGCTCTCTGCTGTGTGATTCTAGCCATTCCTATGTGGTAATTTATTTAATTTGGAGAGATCAAAGAGATAGAGACAGAGGGAGAGGAGCTTGTGGGGACAGTGGTTAAAAATACAAATACTTTGCATTGGAAAACAGAAAGCTAAACTCGTGAAAAACTGAAGCAACAGAGGAAAATTGTGAAAATGTGAGATGAGTAATTGGAACAAACATATAAAGTTTACAGTACTTACCCAGTAAATTGTCAAAAAATGCGGATAAAATGAACAGATGGCCCATTAAAATAAAAAAGTAGGATTTAGCAAATTTCGTGTCACAAGAGTAATACTAAAGCTGCATCAGTAGATGCTTTTTAGACAGTCTAAAAGCTGCAAATATAAATAAATACATAAATAATAAAGTATGCACTGGGAGTATAACTTCAGTGTAACCCATAATGGCAAGCAGAGCCATGAATGTGAGACTTGCAGAAAAATGCAAACATATTTCACGTATGAACAAATAAAAAAGATAGTATTTGTTCAGTCAGTTGTTTTTACTTATTGTAGGGACCCGTAGGGTTAATGTGCCCCTATGGCTTTAAATCCCTACACTTCCTGATCTCCCTGGTTGCTGGGCAGATGCCCATGTAGCTAGTTGTAATTTACAGTTTTTGGCCAAGAGGTGTTGTGATAACTTGGGATCTTATTCTTTGGCTTCTGGTTGCTGATCCAGTTGGATGTTTCCAGGGAGCATGGGTGCAACAAGGTCCAGTAAAGCCACATGCCCTAGAGGGACCAGTACCTCTAGCGAGATACATCAGGGAGCAGGGACCCTGTGAATGAGGCCAGCTAGAAATAGGATACTACCTGTAATAGTATTCTCTAGGAGAGTAAGATAGGTTGGTTAAGTAGCAAGAGCAGCTTGGCTCCAACTAGGAGGGATAGCAAGGAGGTAGCTCTTTCCTCAGGCAAGACTGGCCTGTAGTATAGGGACACAACCTAATAGGGGATTAGGGCTAGTGAGTTCCCTGATCCAACATGTGGGATCCAGGTCACGGTGCTGAGATCCTGAGGGTGTATCTATCCAGGTAGCTATATCCTCAAGGAGTTCCAATGTGCTGTCTCTGAGGGACATGTTGTAACCATGTCATGATATTTTGCTGGGGCCTCTGTGGCTTGTAAGTACAACCCTGTGGATTATTTGTCTCTGACAAATAACCGTTTGTTCTGTTTGACTGCAAGAACCTCCTGGCGCCCTTTTTTTTATTGCTTAATGCACAGTAGCATGTGGGAGTTTTAATCTAATCTTCACCAATTTGCGAAGGCCCTACCTTCAGTGTTAGAGTCAAGTGTAACCCATGCTTTAGTTTACTAGCTGCTGATTAACCCCATTGGCCTGTACAGCCCAAAATCGTGTTACATTATGTATCTTTAATACTTACATTAGAATTTAGGATACATTTAGTTTATATAGCCATCAAACCACAAAAAAGGTAATGCATTATTGTGCAAAGAAAACCATAGCATAATGCCCCAAACCTTCACAGGAGAATTAAGTACTGTATGTAAGGGCCGACTTGCTTCTGTCCAATCAGCTCACTTTTTCAAAACAACCTTTGCAAATATGTTCTTTTTGCTTGTTCCTTGTCTAGTGTGAAGCTCCACCCACTTTAGCTTTCTGAGCGTTTCTACTTTCTCTCGACTATGAAGACCTCAAAGAGGTTTCTACTGGGCATTTTCACTGCCTCTGCTCCAATGGAAATCAATGTAGCCTATCACTTCACATTCTGCTGTCTAAGAACTGCATGTAGCCTTCAGCCAAGGATTATTACCTGAGCATTTTTGGATTTAAATGGATAGCCGCTGACTATCCCCAGTGCTCCTCCAGAGTAGTGAAATGCCTATAAATCATAAGCCATAGATTTAAAAAAATTCAGATTAATGTATCACATTGTTCATGATAACAGGCTAAAATAATGAGATGTACTATTCAATACATTTTCTGCATCTCATTGCTCTGTTTTACTTGAATCAGCAGATTGTTTAATTCCTTATTTTTCTGGATTATAGTGTTTAAAGGAAATTTGTCAGTCATTCTACACAGACATTTTCTGTGAAACTATTGAAATTTATTTTCATCGGACAACCTACAATGATGGCTGATAGCATTAGCAAATCTGTCCTTTTTCGCCATAAAATTTGCAAAACAGCAAAAAAAATTAGCGGAGTGCAAAAAGTTTTTTTTGTGTGTGACAATTTTTCTTGTTCCAAATGCATTAACGTCAATAGGAGTTTTTTTCTTGTGGCAACATTTTTCCAAATGCAGTAAATTCAGCGTTTTTTCTTCTAGCGACTTTTTTATCGCAGCCAAAAATTGCAGGTAGAGAAATGTGGAATTTCATCGCAAATCCATGTTTGGCAAAAAATTAGGGTAATCATATATATCATCAGTTGGTTTCCCTTTATTTATGATTTTGATTATTTTGTTCATTAATCAGATATTATAATGCATTATGTAAACTGCAGCATATGGAAAGACAGTATGTACAATAAGTGCAATGCCACTTTGCTTAAACCTTAGCAAACTCATTACAAAAACTAATAGTAGTGCCTTACAACTGGTTTTAGACTAGAGGTGTACGGAATGCAATTCAAAAAACAAGCATGGCTGTTGTGGCAGGCAATATCAATCTACGCATCGCCTGTTTAACTTGGATAATACCAGATTTGTTTAGTTAAAATATTCAGCGCAATAAAGATTTCAGCTTTCGGGAAGATCTTTATCCTTTGGAAATGTTCTATTTGTGCTGCTTCATGGAAGCATGTCCCATATTGATGCTTTGAATTCAATCTATACAAAGTGGAGTTTAAGGTTGTGTGTTTAAAGGAGAACTAAACTCAAAAAATTAATATGGCTAAAAATTTAATATTTTATATACTGAACTTCTTGCACCAGCCTAAAGTTTCAGCTTCTCAATAGCAGCAATGATCCAGGACTTCAAACTTTTCACTTGGAAAGTGTCTGCAACACTCACATGCTCAGTGGGCTCTAAGAAGCTGTTGAGAAGCTAATTTCAGGGGTCGTCACAAATTATCAAGCAGAAAATGAGGTTGGCCTGTAATATAAGATGATGCCACAGGGATGATTATTAAATGTTAATGCTAATTGCACTGGTTTCTGTGCTGCCATGTAATAATTAGCTGTATTAATTACTAATCAGCCTTATATTGTGACATTTCTATTATATATATTCAGTATATTGTGCGTCAGTTCCTAAGCTCAGTAAGTGACGGCAGCACAGAGCATGTGCAGTGAATCAGCATAAAGGAAGATGGGGAGCTACTGGGGCATCTTTGTAGACACACATCTCCCCTGCTAAAGGGCCATGGTTGCCTTGGACTGGTACAGAAGCCCAAAACATAATGTACAACATTTCTAGCTACTTCTTTAGTTAAGCTTTAGTTCTCCTTTAAAGAAGAAATAACCTTCCTCCATTCTAGCACCCCTCCACCGTACTCAATTTACCCCTTCTTCAATCTCTCTTTACACAATATCTATGCCATTCAAAATTTGACCTGGCATAAAACTGCAGTTGCACAGTGAAGTTCAAAGGTGCAGTCTTTCCCTGTCTCGGATCCTCCTCCGACAGTTCACTGATATGGATCTTGTAGCACAGTGTAAACTGATTCTGGATGCAGATTCAGCTGCGCACTGTGCAACTGCTACTGCAAGATCCACTTTGCAGGGGAGACAGCTTGAAGAGGGGGCAATAAAGGGTTGTGGGAAGGATGCTGATTGGGTGGGTTTAGTTCTCCTTTAATAATTCTCAAGCCCAGTAAGCAAGCAAAAAAGCCTGTTATTTCCAAAGCAGTTAATGAAAGTCTTCCATTCCCTTCATTAATTGACTTTTCTAACCTAGTGTGTGTGTGCCTTTTGGTTTATGTGAGAGCACAGTGCCTTTTAAAGCCAGAAAGATATAGCACTTTTATCATTTAAATGGCGCTGTTTCACAATGGGATTAGCCAGTGGCTGATTATTACAAATATTTTTTTCAGAGAAATGTTGCATTCATTGCAATACATTTTATATGATATGTGTTAACTATAATGTTCAGCTTATCATTTTCCCTTTTAAAATGTGTTTATAGCTGTGACACATTCTTTTTAAAAGGCCATTGTAAAGAAACAAGCTAACAGCACTACATTTTCACAGAAAAGCTGCCCTTTTATGGAGATGCATAGTTTCATTGTTATAAGGAAAACATGTAGCAGACATGCTCCAATTGTCTATAAAAATGGCTCAAAGAATGTTCTAGGAAATGGATATTGATTGCTGACTTGAAATTGGGGCCAAAGATATTAATCAGAGAAGCCTATCATAGGCCAATTTTGCTGTTAGATAAATGCTTTGATTTTGACTATTTCTCTGTTTGTCCTGTGACATTAATTGAAATAACAGAGGCATGCTAAAATTGCAGCCTTTCTATTGAAGTTTAAAAAAAGGCAGATAGAGACACAACTGGCCAGATGTAAAGCCAAAGGGTTCAATCAACTATACAACAACAATCTGACATGAAACCCTTTGACATAAAGAAATACAAAAAAAGTATGCTTTTGGCAACTCTGAAAATCAATCCCATAAAGGAGCTCTGAACTGGTGAAAAAATGGTGCATAAAAGAAAAGGTCATTTTAAGCAACTTTCCGATGGTTTTTCTGAATAAGGAATCTTTCCGTAATTTGGATCTCCGTACTTATGTCTGCTTAAAATCATGATTTAAACAATAATTAAACCCAATAGGATTATTTTGTCTCCAATAAAGATGAATTATATCTTAGTTGGGATCAAGTATAAGCAACAGCTTTATTATTGCAAAGAAAAGTAGAGTACATCTGCTATACTTATCAGCATTAATATGTTTTAGCATTCAGGCCTCATTTCAATTATTTCAGTGCTTTCAATATAGTCTATCCATATTTAAAGCATTATTTGAAGTTAAGCCCTTATTAAACTCCATTTATCTAAAATGCTTTATTCTTACAAAGACTATGGGGGCAGATTTATTTTGCAGCAATAATATAAAAGGAGAAGGAAAGGTTAAATCACAAGGTGGCGCCAAATGTTACCCCCCCCCACTCAGTGATTATAATTACTTTCCCGATTAGCGAAATGCTGGCCGGTTAGCAGAAAACTGCTTCAGTGAGGGGTACTTCTGAGAGAGCCACACAGAGTGATGTTCTTCATCCTCTTCTTCCTTCAATGCCCATGGCCAACACATGCACATGTTCAGCTTTTCACTATTGCACATGCATACACCCGGAGGAAGAAGCAGGAAAAAAATCACTTTGTGTTGCTCTCCCAGAATAACCCTGGGCCGGTGCACTGGTCAGGGGTATCAGGAAAGTAATTATAATCATTGGGGGTGCCTAACATTTCAACCACCCAGTAATTTAATCGTTCCTTCTTCTTAAAACAAAGTTTTAATGATGATTCTTTTGCAGCAGGGATGCATGTTTCAGAGGTATGTCAGAACTTGTCAGCAACATGTCTGAGTTCTAACACCCCCTCAAGGGATACCAGTCAGTTGTGTGATATCTTCTAAACTGCAGTTTTTCTTCTTTCCATCCTACCTGTATAATTCTGCAATCGCATTATTTCTGCTGCTGCTGTATTTTTAATACCATCCCATTCCAAAACATCTATTGTTGTTTTTCTTGTACTTGTAAATCTTCCCAGCCTCTTCAAACATCATTTTCTTGTATATTGTACTGTAATATAAAGCTTCTTAAACAAATGCATTATTTTATTTCTATCTCACTGTCTATGACCACTGTTGTGTATTTGAATAATGAAGCTATATAAAAAATGAAAACAGGAGCTTGAGTGTTTATGATGCTAAAGCCAGGCAGAAAATGCAAATAATAATGCACTGCAATATTTCACCTGTATGTTGACAACAACTATACCATTGTCACCAATTAAGAAAAAGTTGGTCACTATAAATCGATTAATTTTTTTGCCTATATAAATGTAGGTAATGTCGGGTATAAATTTAAGGCTAATACAGAAAACCAAAATATTTTACTCACTCCAATTATGGCAATAATATCCATTTTATGTGGTGTCAAGGGCATGCTAAGTGTTATGAAATAGTAATATCCAAGATACATCATATACATAAAATAGTAATGTTTCAGCTACAGAATGAATTAAAGTGAATGCCACAATGTCTGGGATATGGCACAAAGAGGCTGTTTTTATCTGATTTATTTAAACAAACCATAGAAACGCAACAGAATCAGGAATAAAAACAGAATATACATATTAAGCAACTTTGTTTAGTATTAATCTGCCATTTGGGCATCGTATTATTGTTGAAGCACAAGGAAATAAAATCTAATCATCAGGATCATAACAGTTTAATGGCTTTCTGTATGGAGCATAGTTTCTACATTTTTAGGTTTGTCATATAATGGCATGGTATGACCTGTATTGGAATAAACAATGGCATAATGCCATCAGTGAAATTTTTAAATTTTAATAAAAATATTATTTTGTTCAAAAGGGGACTGGGTTGCTTGGTATCGATATGCGTCGATGCTATATGATAACTTACCATTAGCAAAGCTGCATGGAATTCAAATTAAATTAATTAAAATAATTTACAGAATTAGTTTTCCAATTGTAATGTTTTTATTAAAAATAAATATTTTCTCTTTTTGGAAAAGTTCTGGATAGTCTGTTCATATTAGCAACACATTTCATAATAGTATAATTAATTGATGTGTACTCAGACTCAATTTAGGACCAGGCTGCCATTCATTAGTCATTTAATAATACATTAAACTAAGAGTCCGCATACCAATTTATAAAAGATATTTGTCTGTGACTATGAGCTGTGATCTTTTATTTAAGGTTACTAGTTTTGCCTGTGACTTTAATAATTCCGTTATAATCAAGTTCACTTGTGATTAACTTTTATGTTACATTTCTGTAGTGTTACAGTGAAATGTTCTTATGTAAGGCTAACACTGGGTAGACCATTAGCACAAGGATGGTAACCATTAATAAACAGATTTGACAATGATAAGCTGATCTGATGACCTCAAAATATGCCATGAATAGAAGCCTGGCCAAAACACCTGGTAAAATGGAATCTTCCCCAACTGGGATTATTGTTGTTTCTTTTTATATTTATGGAGTTAATGTATTAAGTAGAAGGTACTACTAATGAATTCCTTTTTTCAAACATATTTAATGCATTCTAAATATGGATGCTAGTGATGGGCGAATGTGTGGCGTTTCACCGAAAAATTTGCAAATTTACTGAAAAATTTGCAAAATGGGGAAACATTTGCAAAACGCATGGTCAATGGGCATCAAAATAATTTTGACATGAGACAATCATGACGTGAGCGACAATTTTTATGCACGCAACTATTTTGTTCAAATGCATTAGGTCAAAATGTGCCGCATATCCATGCCTGATGAATTTATGCAACTAATGGATGCAACTGCTATATATTTTGAATGCAAATTTTAAAGATAAATTACTGTTAGGGATGCAACAAATTCACTATTTTGGGATTCAGCTGAATCTTGAATCCTTCATGGAAGATTTGGCCGAATCCCAAATGGAATCTGAACCCTAATTTACATATGGAAGGGTTAAAGAGAAAACAAGGAGAAAACATTTTTGACTTTCTTGTTTGTGTGACCAAAAGTCACATCATTTTATGGATTTAGATTTGGTGCAACCATACTTACTATTATTTTTCTGTCATTTAATAATGCATGCACAACACTGACAACCAGTTAAGGTCATGCCCACAACTGAAGGTCTCTTGTGCTGGTGGTGCTATAAGTAAAGGTTCAATCTTCCTACTGGAGAAGGAATTAGAAGAGGAAGACCTATGAAGGTTTTCTAAATGGAGAAGGAATCAGAAGAGGAAGACCTCTGAAGGTTTTCTAACTGGAGAAGGAATCAGAAGAGGAAGACCTCTGAAGGTTTTCTAACTGGAGATGGATCAGAAGGGGAAGACCTCTGAAGGTTTTCTAACTGGAGAAGGAATCAGAAGAGGAAGACCTCTGAAGGTTTTCTAACTGGAGATGGATCAGAAGGGGAAGACCTCTGAAGGTTTTCTAACTGGAGAAGGAATCAGAAGAGGAAGACCTATGAAGGTTTTCTAAATGGAGAAGGAATCAGAAGAGGAAGACCTCTGAAGGTTTTCTAACTGGAGAAGGAATCAGAAGAGGAAGAACCCTGAAGGCTTTCTAACTGGAGAAGGAATCAGAAGAGGAAGAACCCTGAAGGCTTTCTAACTGGAGAAGGAATCAGAAGGGGAAGACGCCTGAAGGCTTTCTAACTGGAGAAAGAATCAGAAGAGGAAGAACCCTTTTGGATTTATTTGCTTGGTACTCTGTTAGTTATGCACAGTAATAAATTCCACCCGCATTATCCATGATTAACCAGGGTCAGGTGCAAAAAATCTGCTTTTTGTGCATGTGGAATTCCCAATCATCTGCTAAGCTGTTAACTCAGCCCTGTAAGGTGCCATCTAAAGAGAGATATAACAGGTGTCAAGATCATATACCAAATTATGAAGAAAGTCAAAAAAAGAGGATTTAACTTAGTCTAAATGGACAAGTACAGGAAATGTTGAAACTCACTTACAGACCAAGGGAAAAAAGTAATTCTTGCTGTCTAACTTTGTAACAAATTACATGTCAAGTTTAATTACACTCACAATAATGTGGATATGGCCCATAGGAAGCGTTTTACCTCAGGATCAGTTCAGTGGCAAGGAAATCAATTGGCTACTCCTCAAAACTGAAATACTGTAAGACCTTTCTGAGGAGCCGCTAGAGCCTAATGAATATTTGCTGTATTTGATTTGTTCTGTATCTATACCAGCAAATGTTAATTCTAATTCACAATGCTTAATTTTATTAAAGCGTATGTGTCAGCACTAACAGGATCATAAAGCAGAGTGCACAATGTGAGCATTTAGCAGGATGATGCTTAATTCACAGCGGACCCAAGGCAGTCATTTACGCATTGCAGAAAAATTGCAGTGTTGAGTGGGGATTCACAGAATTGATACAGACGTGGACTGAAATCAGCAAAATATGCAATACGTCCCCTAGGAAGATTCGTCTATTGAATCCACAAGTACAGTACACAAGTAAAGAAATGCCTGAGATGAAATTAATAAAATGAAACCATGCTAACTACTGTTCTTGAAATTAGTTTTTATATGAATAGCATGCTAAGATAATCGTAACTCCCCAACATTTCAAATATTAATAAATATACAACAAATGTTTATATAGTGAACAATGCAACTCCTATTGTAAAATGTAAGGATATTATAAGTCCCAGAAGAGTTCCATAGCTATATAAATGTTCAGTAAACTTATTTTTTACAATGAGGTATCACTACACAGATTATAAGGAGGTAGGATATTCATGGCTCTGGTGTATTATATTATTGTAGATGGATGCATTCAAGCTGCAATTCCTAAACTATGACTCCACTTTAGATCTGTCTGTGTTTTGTAGGCTATTATATGAATTTACAGGTGCAAATGCAATATACAAAACTGCATTTTGGAGTTTATTTTACCAACAATGCAATATTTTCCCAGAAATCCATCTAATAGCAGGTGACTTGCTGATGAGTTACCAATACAGGCAGGTCCGGACTGAGATTCAAAATGGGCCCTGGCATTTTAAGTTCCCAGAGGCCCAAACAGCCTTCTACAGGCTCAATAAATAGTGTCTAGAATGAATTACAATGTACAGATTACCAGCCCAGGCTCAAAGCAAGGTACAAATTAGCATCTGCTTGGGTAATGGTACACAATCGGTAGTGCAAATGGCATCACATTCACCATGCCAATGCACATGATGTCAATAACACATTTAGGGACATATTTATCATGCTGTGTAAAAAAAAGTGACAAAATACAACATATATCACTAGGTATCAGTGTGTAAAAATGGTGTATTTTTCAAGCTGAGTGTTGATTTTCAGCGACTTGTTGTATACAAAAGAAGCCATTGTAGCACACCCTTGAGTGCACTTTTGCTGTGTGAAGTTTAGTGTGTGACCAGAACTAGGTCTGCTTGTACTGTGCCACTGACCCATGTGTACCTGAGCAACTCCCTGCAACTCCCGGTACCTTGATCCAGTCAAAGATATGTTTTCTAGCAGCAAAATAACTGGTTTATTAATGGTGAACAGTTGAAATGAAGGAATTTATAGACACTTTGATATGTGGTAGGGTAATAATAACAGAATACCTGCCAAAGATGAATGAGCAAGATATCAGTTACCACACTCCTGGGGCAAGGTACTGTTTTATTAATAAAGAGAGAAAAAGGAAATTCTTTTTCAAAATGTAGATTATTTGGATAAAATAAGAGTCTATGGGAGATGGCCTTTCCATAATTTGGAGCTTTCTGGATAATGGGTTTTTTGGATAATGGGTCCCACATCTGTACAAATATTGGATATCTTATGCAGAAACCTGTTATTCAGACAAATCTGAATTATGGGAAGGCCTTCTCCCATAGATTTCATCATAAGCAAATACTTAAATATTTTTTAATGATTTCCTTTTTCTCTATTTTCTTTTTAATAACACTACTTTGCCAGAAAAACGTATCCAGACTTCAGTATCACCTTTATGCTGATGACACTCTATATGGCAGATTCACTAAGGGTCAAATTTGCGCTAGCGTCCGCTTCGCTCACATCGCAACACTTTGCCAGCCGTAGTTCCATCAGGACAAAGCTAATTCGCTAAAATCCGAAGTTGCGTCCAGGGCGCCGAACGCTGGCGAAGTTGCGCTAGCGTTGCCTAATTTGCATACGGCGGGAAGTTAAAGCTGAATGGACATATATGTTGCAGCAAATATATTACATTAATTATAAAATAGAGTTGTTATATTGCCCTACACACAAGCCCAGTGGATAGTTTATGTGCCATATGTTAGGAAATGTAGGGGGGAAGGCGGGTACCTCAGAAAAAAATTTTGCGATCTTTTGCAGCCTATCACTTTGAAAAAGGAAAAGTCCCCTATTTTTTGAGGAAGTCCTATCTACTGTATTGCACTTCGCCTGGTCTGAGGTGGAGAAGGCAAATCTGGCGCAAGAGGTAACGTTCAGTAAAATCCACATATCAGTGAATTTGCGTAGTTACGTCCATTCGCCAGAGCGCACATTCGCCAGGCGTAAGGGAGCGAATTACTGCTAGAGTCTATCTCCTTAGCTAGCAAAGTTACGCCAGCAACCATTAGTTGCTGCCCTTTAGTAAATCTGCCCCTACTTGTCTACTCCTGACCTTTCTCCTTCTGTCTTCACCTCAGTTAGTAAATGCACCCTTATGTATTTTGTGGTGAGTTATCTCATAAAGGTATGGTGATTTAGTCATTGCACCCATTTTGTCTTTTAAATATTCAGTCTTTAATGGTGGTGGCAGGGTTATACATATATACCCTTTGACACCTCATAACTTCTCCTTTACTCCATTCTGACAATGATAATTCTCTTAGAATTCTGGTATTCAGTTCTCTACAATATACTGCAAAAAAGGAAATATGTGCATGTTTATAATCGCATGGCCCAATATCATAAGCCTTTATAATAATGTTTAATATGTGTCCATCTCACCGGCCTTTCCAAACACTAAGGGGCCTATTTACTTAGCTCGAGTGAAGGAATGAATAAAAAAAACATTGAACTTCGAATGTTTTTTTTGGCTACTTCGACCATCGAATGGGCTACTTCGACCTTCAACTACGACTTCGAACCAAACGATTCAAACTAAAAATCATTCGATAGTCGAAGTACTGTCTCTTTAAGAAAAAACTTCGACCCCCTAGTTCGCCACCTAAAAGGTACGGGAAGGTCCCCATAGGCTTTGCTAGCTTTTTTAGGTCTAAATAAAAACGTTCGATCAATGGATTAAAATCAAATCAAAAACAATTCGAAGGATTTAATCGTTCGATCGAACTAATAGCGCTAAACCCTTCGACTTCGATATTCGAAGTCGAAGGATTTAACTTCGACAGTCGAATATCGAGGGTTAATTGACCCTCGATATTCGACCTTAAGTATATTTGCCCCTATTTGCCCCTAATCTTATGGTTCTGTTGTACCAGTATAAATAATCTGTGGCATTTGCTGAATGTCCTTAAATATAAAACTACATTATAGTAGCTTTTTCTTTAATTGACTTTAAACATCCATTTCCATTTTCACAACATGTACATTGCTAAAATATTCTATAAATACAACAGCACTGGAGATAGAAGTTAATCCCCCTTTTTATTTCATTTTTGGAAATCACAGCACTTTAAAATGTCACTTTTTTATGTTGATTTATACATCATCGAAAGATCATGGTCTTTAGCAACTATTATTATAATCCTGGCAACACTTAAAAATATTTTTTGTTTTGCATTACAACATGAAAAATGTATCATGGGGATATTTTGTTCAATTTATTACAGGCAACATTTTGTTTAAAACATGCTGGAAAACATGGTACTTTATAAGCCTCTTGCATCTGCACTCACAGTGTTACAGACAAAATACAGCAGAAATATATCATCTTCTCATGTATATGGCTTGGTTCCTAGCTCTCCATCTCTTCTAGCTGACCTGTCCTATGGGAGTCTATATCTTATTCATACTCCCAGACCTGGAAACAAAGCTTGCAGTGGGGCAGGATTCCTTTTCTTTCCCCACTGTACTTTTTTTTCTCTTTCGTTTTCCTCATTTGAGGCTCACTGCATTATGCTCTATTCTTGTGTATCTCTTCACTGCTGTCATATATTGACCTCCTGGTTGAATATGCTCACTATGCTCACTAACTCCCTCCTCACCCCCTGCTTTTCCCCAAACACATACAGTACATATGTGACTTGCAAGCACTAGACATGACACATCTCTATATTTCTTTTGACTCTCTTCACCGTAATATCCCAGCCACCTCATGTTCTAATCTGGCACCTCACCACTGCCCTTAATTAGCTTGTTCCTGCCAAAACTAAATGCATTAGACCCAAATGGCTTTAACCTTGGCATACTGCTCATAAAATTGCACTCAGAAGACATTCATGTGCACTTAAGCATTGCTGTGCAAATTCCGCTTAGAATGGGACTTCTGCAGCTACATATTTGCCCTGCTCTCCAATAACACTAGCCTCTAGCTAGCCAAAAAACATACTTTACTACTCTCATGAACTCCCTTTCTAAAAAAAAAACCTGCAGAAATTTTCTCTACTTTAAACACTCTTCTTTCCCTTTCTGCAGAACTTTTCTCTACCTTAAACACTCTTCTTTCCCTTTCCCTAACCATCAGTGGACATCTGTCTCTGCTCAGGATATTGCTGAGCACTTCAACAAGATTGACACCATCAGAACTGACATTACACTACTAAAATCCCTTAGACATTCACCACACTTCCTCCATGTTTGTCAGTCCCATCTGTGCTCTTTCTCTCCCGTGACTGATGAAGAAGAAGGCAGCCTGCCTGGGCAAAGCTCCCAATACGCTAGTGCACATTAGGGATGTAGCGAACGTCGGAAAAAAAGTTCGCGAACATATTCGCGAACTTGCGCAAAATTGCGAGCGGTTCGCGAACGGTTCGCGAACCCCATAGACTTCAATGGGAAGGCGAACTTTAACATCTACAAAAGACATTTCTGGCCAGAAAAATGATTTTAAAGTTGTTTAAAGGGTGCAACGACCTGGACAGTGGCATGCCAGAGGGGGATCAAGGGCAAAAATGTATCTGAAAAATCTGCCTGTGTGTGCTTGGAAGAGATAGTGTAGGGCGAGAGCTGTTAGTGATTTCAGGGACAGATGATAGTAAGTTTGCTGGCTAGTAATCTGCGTGATACTGCTCTGTATTGGAGGGACAGAAGTCTGCAGGGATTTGAGGGACATTTTAGCTTAGGTAGCTTTGCTGGCTAGTAATCTACTGTTCTCTTTAAACAACTGCCATACGTTGACCTTGTAGGCATTGTTTGCCCAGTTTTTTTGGACGCAGCCACTGAAGCACAGTTGCCAGAAAAAATATGCCATATAAATGCTGAAAATAGTCATTTTTCGCCATACGTTGACCTTGTAGACATTGTTTGCCCAGTTTTTTTGGACGCAGCCACTGAAGCACAGTTGCCAGAAAAAATATGCCATATAAATGCTGAAAATATAAATTTTTTTGGTTGCAGCCACTGAAGCACAGAGGCCAGAAAAATTATGCCATATAAATGCTGAAAATATAAATTTTTTTGGTTGCAGCCACTGAAGCACAGAGGCCAGAAAAAATATGCCATATAAATGCTGAAAATAGTCATTTTTTGCCATACGTTGACCTTGTAGGCATTGTTTGCCCAGTTTTCTTGGTCGCAGCCACTGAAGCACAGTTGCCAGAAAAAATATGCCATATAAATGCTGAAAATATAAATTTTTTGCCATATACGTTGAGTCAAGGTATGGCAAAAAATGACTATTTTCAGCATTTCTATGGCATATTTTTTCTGGCCTCTGTGCTTGAGTGGCTGCGGCCAAAAAAACTGGGCAAACAATGCCTACAAGGTCAACGACGTTGACCTTGTAGGCATTGTTTGCCCAGTTTTTTTGGCCGCAGCCACTCAAGCACAGAGGCCAGAAAAAATATGCCATAGAAATGCTGAAAATAGTCATTTTTTTGGTCGCAGCCACTGAAGCACAGTTGCCAGAAAAATTATGCCATATAAATGCTGAAAATATAAATTTTTTTGGTTGCAGCCACTGAAGCACAGAGGCCAGAAAAATTATGCCATATAAATGCAGAAAATATGCATTTTTTTGGTTGCAGCCACTGAAGCACAGAGGCCAGAAAAATTATGCCATATAAATGCAGAAAATATGCATTTTTTTGGTTGCAGCCACTGAAGCACAGAGGCCAGAAAAATTATGCCATATAAATGCAGAAAATATGCATTTTTTTGGACGCAGCCACTGAAGCACAGTTGCCAGAAAAAATATGCCATATAAATGCTGAAAATAGTCATTTTTCGCCATACGTTGACCTTGTAGACATTGTTTGCCCAGTTTTTTTGGTTGCAGCCACTGAAGCACAGAGGCCAGAAAAAATTAAACCAGTAGGGTTTGCACCCTAGTTTGTAACGGTGGCGGAGGGAGGAGGACGCTAAAGGACAGCTGTGTGTGGAGTCATGAGGCTTGAAGAGAAGGACAGCTGCATAGAAGTCAGAACAAGTCTTCCGGCGTGCAGTAACCCTCCGAGATCCACCCCTCATTCATTTTAATAAAGGTCAGGTAATCGACACTTTTGTGACCTAGGCGAGTTCTCTTCTCAGTTACAATCCCTCCTGCTGCACTGAAGGTCCTTTCTGAGAGCACACTTGAGGCTGGGCAAGACAAGAGGTTCATGGCAAATTGTGACAGCTCTGGCCACAGATCAAGCCTGCGCACCCAGTAGTCCAGGGGTTCATCGCTCCTCAGAGTGTCGATATCTGCAGTTAATGCCAGGTAGTCCGCTACCTGCCGGTCGAGGCGTTCTTTGAGGGTGGATCCCGAAGGGTTGTGGCGCTGCCTTGGACAGAAAAACATTTGCATGTCTGACGTTACAGACCGGCCAAAGGGCTTTGTCCTTGCAGGTGTGCTCGTGGCAGGATTACTGGCACCTCTGCCCCTGGAATGTTGATGAGTTCCTGAAGTGACATCACCCTTAAAAGCATTGTACAACATGTTTTGCAGGCTGGTTTGTAAATGCCGCATCTTTTCGGACTTGTGGTATGTTGGTAACATTTCTGACACTTTATGCTTGTACCGAGGGTCTAGTAGCGTTGTGACCCAGTACAGGTCCTTCTCCTTAAGCCTCTTGATACGGGGGTCCTTCAACAGGCATGCCAGCATGAAAGACCCCATTCTCACAAGGTTGGATGCAGAGCTATCCATCTCCGCTTCCTCATTATCAAGGACTGCATCATCCACGGTCTCCTCCCCCCAGCCACGTACAAGACCAGGGGTCCCCAAAAGGTCACCACTAGCCCCCTGGGAAGCCTGCTCCTGTTGGTCCTCCTCCTCCTCCTCCACAAAGCCACCTTCCTCCTCTGACTCCACTTCTGGCACCTCTCCCTGCGTTGCAGCAGGTGCCTGGGTTCGTTCTGGTGATTGCGACCATAAATCGTGCGCTTCCAGCTCCTCGTCACGCTGGTCTACAGCCTCATCTGTCACTCGTCGCACGGCACGCTCCAGGAAGAAAGCGAAGGGTATTAGGTCGCTGATGGTGCCTTCGGTGCGACTGACCATATTTGTCACCTCTTCAAAAGGTCGCATGAGCCTGCAGGCATCGCGCATAAGCACCCAGTAACGGGGGAAAAAAATCCCCAGCTCTGCAGATCCAGTCCTACCACCCAGTTCAAAAAGGTACTCGTTGACGGCCCTTTGTTGTTGCAGCAGACGTTCCAACATAAGGAGCGTTGAATTCCAGCGAGTCTGGCTGTCAGAAATCAAACGCCTGACTGGCATGTTGTAGCGCTGCTGAATGTCAGCAAGGCGTGCCATGGCTGTGTAGGAACGTCTGAAATGGGCCGACACCTTTCTGGACTGGGTGAGAACGTCCTGGAATCCTGGGTACTTGGAGACAAAACGTTGGACTATTAAATTTAACACATGTGCCATGCAGGGCACATGTGTTAAATTTCCCAGTCTCAACGCTGCCAACAGATTGCTTCCATTGTCACACACCACTTTTCCGATCTGCAGTTGGTGTGGGGTCAGCCACCGATCGGCCTGTGACTGCAGAGATGACAGGAGTACAGATCCGGTATGGTTTTTGCTTTCCAGGCACGTCATCCCCAAGACAGCGTGACAACGGCGTACCTGGCACGTCGAATAGCCTAGGGGGAGCTGGGGGTGCACAGGTGTGGAGGAGGAGAAGGAGGACCCAGCAGCAGAGTAAGAAGAAGAAGAGGAAGAAGACGAGGTAGAGAGCGATGGAGGAGTAGAGGTGGTGGCAGAACCGCGTGCAATCCGTGGCGGTGACACCAACTCCACTGTTGTTGTTGTTGTTGAGCTACCCATTCCCTGCTTCCCATTCCCAGCCATTACCAAGTTCACCCAGTGGGCAGTGTAGGTGACATACCTGCCCTGACCATGCTTGGAGGACCATGCGTCAGTAGTCATATGGACCTTTGGCCCAACACTAAGTGACAGAGATGCGGTAACTTGGCTCTGCACATGTTGGTACAGGTGTGGTATTCCCTTTTTAGAAAAAAAATTGCGGCTGGGTACCTTCCACTGCGGTGTCCCAATTGCTACAAATTTGCGGAAGGCCTCAGAGTCCACCAGCTGGTATGGTAAAAGCTGGCGGGCTAAGAGTGCAGACAAGCCAGCTGTCAGACGCCGGGCAAGGGGGTGACAGTCAGACATTGGCTTCTTACGCTCAAACATGGCCTTCACAGAAACTTGGCTGGTGGCAGATGACTGGGAATGGGAACAGGTGGTCAAGGTGGAAGGCGGAGTGGAGGGTGGTTCAGATGGGTCAAGGAGAGCAGAGGTAGAGCAGTAAGATGCTGGACCAGAAGGAGTGTGACTTTTAGTTTGCCTGTTGCCTTTGAGGTGTTGCTCCCAAAGTGCTTTGTGCTTGCCGCTCATGTGCCTTCGCATAGAAGTTGTACCTATGTGGCTGTTGGGCTTACCAAGGCTCAGTTTCTGACTGCACTCATTGCAAATTACAATGCTTTTGTCAGAGGCACACACATTAAAAAAATGCCACACTGCTGACTTTTTGGAAGTCTGCGATCTGGCGGTAACAGTAGAAGTTGGCGGCATTGGCGGCAATGGCGGGTGCGTTGGCCGGCTGAACACAGGTGCCGATACATGTTGTTGCCCTACTGATCCCTGCGGGCTGGCCTCCCTGCTTCTTCTAAGTCTTATTCTCCTACTGCCTCTCTGACTCTCCGTCTCTCCATCTGAACTACCCTCCTCTTGCTCTCTTCTACTAGGCACCCACAAAACATCAATCTCCTCATCATCATTCTCCTCAGATGCATCAATTTCTTCTGACACATCACAGAAGGAAGCAGCAGCGGGGACCTCCTCCTCCTCCTCATCACTCATCATTATGTCCATCTCTGTCGTGTTCTCTGCCAGAATTAAATCTGGTGTAACGTCCTCATCTCCTTCATCTTCTTCTGCCAATAATGGTTGCGCATTACTCAGTTCAAGAAACTCATGGGAAAATAACTCCTCTGACTCCAGTGAAGATGGGGCACCGGTGGTGGAGGAAGTGTTACGTGGGGTGGCCATAGCAGTGGAGGATGAGGAGGATGTTGTGGTAAAGTTAGAAACGGTAGAGGATGGGGTGTGCTGTGTAAGCCAGTCAACTACCTCTTCAGCATTTTGGGAGTTCAGGGTCATTGGCTTTTTAAAACTGGGCAATTTGCTAGGGCCACAGGATTGCATAGCAGCACGGCCCCTAGCACGGCCTCTGCGTGGCGGCCTGCCTTTGCCTGGCATTATTTTTAAAAAAACAACAACAACAAAAACTCAGTTGGTTTTTCTGGAAACGATAATACACACAGCTAGATGGCAGTTTGAAGAAAACAGTGTGCAAATAATGCCTACAAGATCAACGTATACACTACTACAGCGGTGGATACGGATTACGTAAAATATATGAATGCTGCTTGAAAAAAAGTAACTCAAGTGGTTTTTCTAGAGACGATAATATTATCAATATTTAGACAAAATGTGAACAAGCTCACACAGCTAGATGGCGGTTTGAAGAAAACACTGTGCAAATAATGCCTACAAGGTCAACGTATACACAGCGGTGGATACGGATTACGTAAAATATAAGAATGCTGCTTGAAAAAAAGTCACTCCGGTGTTTTTTCTGGAGACGGTAATATTATGGATATTTAGACAGAATGTGAACACGGTCACACAGCTAGATAGCAGTTGGTTGAATAACACACTGGGCAAAAAATGCCTACAGGGCAAATAATGCCTACAAGGTCAACGTATACACAGCGGTGGATACGGATTACGTAAAATATAAGAATGCTGCTTGAAAAAAAGTCACTCCGGTGTTTTTTCTGGAGACGGTAATATTATGGATATTTAGACAGAATGTGAACACGGGCACACAGCTAGATAGCAGTTGGTTGAATAACACACTGGGCAAAAAATGCCTACAGGGCAAATAATGCCTACAAGGTCAACGTATACACAGCGGTGGATACGGATTACGTAAAATATAAGAATGCTGCTTGAAAAAAAGTCACTCCGGTGTTTTTTCTGGAGACGGTAATATTATGGATATTTAGACAGAATGTGAACACGGGCACACAGCTAGATAGCAGTTGGTTGAATAACACACTGGGCAAAAAATGCCTACAGGGCAAATAATGCCTACAAGGTCAACGTATACACAGCGGTGGATACGGATTACGTAAAATATAAGAATGCTGCTTGAAAAAAAGTCACTCCGGTGTTTTTTCTGGAGACGGTAATATTATGGATATTTAGACAGAATGTGAACACGGGCACACAGCTAGATAGCAGTTGGTTGAATAACACACTGGGCAAAAAATGCCTACAGGGCAAATAATGCCTACAAGGTCAACTTATACACTACTACAGCGAGGGATACGGATTACGTAAAATTTATTATGGCTGCTTGAAAAAAGTCACTCCGGTGTTTTTTCTGGAGACGGTAATATTATGGATATTTAGACAGAATGTGAACACGGGCACACAGCTAGATAGCAGTTGGTTGAATAACACACTGGGCAAAAAATGCCTACAGGGCAAATAATGCCTAAAAGGTCAACTTATACACTACTACAGCGATGGATACGGATTACGTAAAATTTATTATGGCTGCTTGAAAAAAGTCACTCCGGTGTTTTTTCTGGAGACGGTAATATTATGGATATTTAGACAGAATGTGAACACGGGCACACAGCTAGATAGCAGTTGGTTGAATAACACACTGGGCAAAAAATGCCTACAGGGCAAATAATGCCTAAAAGGTCAACTTATACACTACTACAGCGATGGATACGGATTACGTAAAATTTATTATGGCTGCTTGAAAAAAGTCACTCCGGTGTTTTTTCTGGAGACGGTAATATTATGGATATTTAGACAGAATGTGAACACGGGCACACAGCTAGATAGCAGTTGGTTGAATAACACACTGGGCAAAAAATGCCTACAGGGCAAATAATGCCTAAAAGGTCAACTTATACACTACTACAGCGATGGATACGGATTACGTAAAATTTATTATGGCTGCTTGAAAAAAGTCACTCCGGTGTTTTTTCTGGAGACGGTAATATTATGGATATTTAGACAGAATGTGAACACGGGCACACAGCTAGATAGCAGTTGGTTGAATAACACACTGGGCAAAAAATGCCTACAGGGCAAATAATGCCTAAAAGGTCAACTTATACACTACTACAGCGGTAGTAAAATAAAAAAAAAGTTAAATAAAAAAAGAATGAATATTAAAAAAAAAAAATTAAAGTTGGTGCTGCTGAACTACTAGGAGCAGCAGATTAGCACACCAGTCCCACTCCCCAACACTGCTAGACTAATAGCACTGGGCTCTTATAGTAGTAGTAGTAGTAGTAGTAGTAGTAGTAGTAGTAGTAGTAGTAAAACAACAAAAAAATAAATAAAAGCAGTCCTTACAAGGACTATTGCTATTGCAGCAGTCAGCAGATGAGATCAGAAGCAGGACAGCTGCCCACTGCAGCTACATACAGAGCACTGCAGTAGAAGGTAGATTACTAGCCAGCAAAGCTACCTAAGCTTAAATGTCCCTCAAACCCCTGCAGACTTCTGTCCCTCCAATAACAGAGCAGTATCAAAACGATTACTAGCCAGCAAACTTTCAACTGTCCCTGAAATCACTAACAGGCAGCAGCTCTCTCCCTACACTATCTCTTCAGCACACACAGGCAGAGTGAAAAAAAGCTGCAGGGCTTCGGTTTTTATAGGGAAGGGGAGTGGTCCAAGGGAGAGCTTCCTGATTGGCTGCCATGTACCTGCTGGTCTGGGGTGAGAGGGCAAAAAAAAGCGCCAACAATGGCGAACCCAAAATGGCGAACGTCGCGCGACGTTCGCGAACTTCCGGCGAGCGCGAACACCCGATGTTCGCGCGAACAAGTTCGCCGGCGAACAGTTCGCGACATCTCTAGTGCACATGCACTAAAAAGACAAGTGCGCATGCGCAAAACAAAGATACACCCTAGAGCTAGATCGCACACTTCGGCCATAGAGTTAATCGGACTAGGGGGTAGGAGAGGGAGAGAAGGTGCGTGTATGGCGCCCCTTCAGCTTTGCGCCCTAGGCATGTGCCTACTCTGCCTACCCCTAGTTCCGGCCCTGCTTCTTCTCACCTTACTTCCTGCCCACTTGATCCCATTCCTTCCAAACTTCTCCACAATACGAATCCCTGTCTAATAAAAGCTTTAACTCATCTATTTAATCTCTGTCTCTCAAGTGGAATCTTTCCTTCTCAACTAAAACATGCTCTTGCCCCCCTCATTCTGAAAAAAAACCTATCTTTAGCCTTCAATCTTGATAGCCTCTGACCTTTCTCTCTGCTACCTTTCATTTCTCAACTACTTAAGTGCCTAGTTTATAAGTGAATAATGCTATTCCTCTCTGACAATAATCTGATGGACCCCCCACAATCTGGCTTTAGGCAACAACACTCCACTGAAACTGCCCTAATCCGACTAGCTAATGACCTTTTAATGGCTAAAGCCAACAACCAGTTCTCCTTACTGATACTACTTGATCTCTCAGCTGCTTTTCACACTGTGGATCATTCTCTCCTCCTCTGATCCCTCCATTCGCTAGGCCTTTGTGACATGGTCCTGTCCTGGTTCTCCTCTTACCTCACAAATTGATCCTTCAGGGTCTCTTACAATGAAGTATCATCTTCTCCCCTACCTCTTTCTATTGGGGTTCCTCAAGGCTCTGTCCTAGGCCCCTTATTATTTTCCCTCTATACTTCCTGCCTTGGCAAACTAATCAACTCGTATGGTTTCCAATACTATCTCTATGCTAAAGATACTCAGATCTATCCCTCCTCTCCTGATCTCAACCCAGAGCTCTTAACTTGGGTTGCTTCCTGCCTGACAGCGCTACCTTAAAGTAAACCTCTCTAAAACTGAAATGGTTCTCTTTCCCCCAAATAACACATGTCACAATGTGACATTCCAGAAGTATCTATCATAGTTAATAATTACACTGCTTACCTTCCACCTCCATCACCCATCCACAAAAACAGAAAGGGTGCAGGGCCACACACCATTGCCACTGGAAGGCTAGGATGCCATTGAGACAGCCAGGAAGGCACACGGGATTAAGCATACTATAACAGCTTTGTTCATGAATCAAAAAAAGAACAGTCCCTTTGTGCCATTGCCAGTCACCTAATGCTTCCCAATGTTTAAAAAGCAAAAATATTGCTTCCAATAGAGCAAGGAAAGCAGAAGGAAAAAAATATGACATGGAGAGGGTTGGTGGCTTTTAAAGCTTTGGGGAGGTCCTTCTGATGGGACATGGGGTGGGAATATCCTGGTGAGTGCTGATATGGAGTACGTCCAAGGAAACTCTATATTTGAAGAGTATAACTGTATTTTTAATGTATGTCCTTTTTTGATAATTTGCACAGTTATACCTTTTATAATTTTAAATATAAAATTAAATAAATTTGTTGATTGGTCTTTGGGGTCCTGCTGTGTTAGTCTAACCTGTGTGCAAGGTGGGTGAGTTAGCGATCCCTGATAGCCACACCTGTGGGCCCATTTATTAAACCTTGAATTTATCTGGTTGAGGTTTTAATCGAAAACTTTTATATTTTGGGGATTTATTATACCCCAAAGCTGCTGAAAATCCAAATTCAAAAATACTCCATCTCAAGTTTGTCGAAGTCATGTAGAAGTAAATGGCAGATGTCCCTGAAGTTATTTCTTGACATTGTGATCTGTGCTGGATAATATGGTAAAGTCTGGTTTTCGTCCATTATTCTGAATTAGTAAAAAACGAATCAACACCCAAATATTGTTGTGACGTTTTTGCACTCTGACTTTTTATTGATAAATTAGTTCAATTAGTGAAAGAGTTTGGTTGACTTTGTTTTAATAAAAAAATAAGATTAATTCGAGTTTAAGTAAATAATCCCCCTAAAGTCACTTGCAGCTGGAAGTGCCGTGACAATAATACTAATCAGATTTATAAAGCACCCATATATTCTGCAGTGCTGTACAATAGAAGGATGTATATACTGTATAAGATATACACACCTACATATAAATACTGAAAAAAGGGGCGCTGGTCATGAGAACTTGCAATTTAAAAGGAGTAAGGCTTCTAAGACTCAAGGCATGGGATTCACAGCTGCTGTTGTTCTTTAGACCAATATACTATAAAAATATTTTCATTGCTCTACTTTTGCAGCTCTATAAAATGCAGTGGAAACTTTATTTATGATACAGATAATAATAAAAAAATATATAGATAAAGAATAAATCAGGAGTACATGCAACAGGGAAATCTAAAATTAAGTCATACTGCACACAATTACACCTGCATATGAAGAGCACCATAAACCATCTCTAAGTGGTGAAATTTAAAACTTAATCCACTTCCACAAATATAACAATAAAAACTTGTGAAAAACTCTGCAAAGTTTTCCCGATGGGAAATATTAATTCTTCTGGTTAATTGCATTCTTTTAGGTTGCTAATGATTCAGCCCTTGACAGTGCCTCGAAGGCACTTCAGATAGCGACACTATATCTTTTTTCCTTGCCATTGTTAATTGTCACTATCCACCAGCTATATTATTATAAAATGTCAAATTAACCACTATAATATTGCCAAAAATATTGTACTGTTGTCACTATGAGTTATAAGAGTCTCATTGTCATTTGCAATAAACCAAGTAAATACCCGCAATGTGAATTGTTCCCTAGATATTAGGCTCTATATATTAAAAATACATTAAAAAGGAGATTTCTCACTTGTCACATAAAAGGGGTGCAATGCATGGAAGACTTATTGGCTTTGAGCTCATGCATATAGACACAAAAAAAGGGAGAATATACCCTGGTTATTGCTTTTCCTTAAATAGACTGCAACATATCAATAGATTCTCTTTTCACCAGTACATTAAAAACTGTAGTATTCAGAATATTTGCATTGTACATAGACATGACTGAAATCTGATATTTTGCTTCCCCCTGTAGATGCTCCATAACCACCAGTAGAAAAGCTCCTTTACTACTTATAAATAAAGATAAAGGTTGATGAAGTCTATGGCGAACACACCAATGGGCATACATTATGTTAGTATAATACAACAAAAAAGTCAGAAAATTGGCAGTTCCTCATAAAAAAAAGTCAAAATCCATTGACTATATAAATGGTAAAGATTGAATATAGTCATTCCTTTTGAATGAAGAACATCATGTATTTTTAATATAATGAATAATTAATTGCATGCAATTAGAATTCCAGATGGTAATTGTGTTTTATGACATTTCTAATAAAATTTGAATTGTTAGAGAGAACCAATTTGTATTATTCCGTGAGTAAAGCCATACTATTTCAATATGTGAAAAAGCCATACTATTTGCCCACCCCTTCATCCCACTGGTATTCCAAGGTCCCAAATAGTCCCAAACTAAGCACAGAATTTATTATTATGCACTTTTACAATCAGAATTGTCTGTTAGCAGAGCCGGGCCACACCGAGCAGGCGTCCTAGGCAACCTGGCTGTCCGCGGCACCCGCTGACCGTGCACATGCTCAGAAGCGCCAATTGTCATGCGGCTCAGCAAGACGGGGAGTGAGGGTATCGGACATGGGGTAGGCGACAGAGCAGGTCCGTGCCTGGCTCCCCCCCCAGCTTTGCGCCCTAGGCACGTGCCACGTGTGAGATTATTTAAGATAAACATATATCTGAGATGCTTAGTAGATGGTAATTGGATGGTATAAGGATTAGTGTTGGGCGATTCTGTCCCGTTTCGACAAAAAATTTGCTAAACTATGGAAAATTTGCCAAACGGCGAAAAGTTTGAAAAACACATTGAAATCTATGGGCGTCAAAATTATTTTGATGCGTGACAATTTTTACATGGGCGACAATTTTTACATGCACAACTTTTTTTATCCAAATACATTAAAGTCAATGGGCGTCAAATTTATTTTTACACTTGCAGCTTTTTTGTTCAAATGCATTACAGTCAATGGGCGTTAAAATAATTCTGTCGCACAATTTTTACATGACTTTTTTTGTCACAGCAAATTTTTTCTGTGAATCCATGCCTGCTGAATAAATTCACCCATCACTAAGGATGTGTTTAATATCCATCTTTAATTACATTGTTCAACATCTCTAAATGAGTTTTTCCCTGCCACATATGTACTTTGTGTATATATGTATATATATATATATATATATATATATACAGTATATATATATATATATATATATATATATATATATATATATATACTGTATATACTGTAGTTCATAAATATTTTGCACGCTTTTCTTTCCGTTCATTTGCATGCTTGGAATCCTATAGCAATATCTGCTGTTGATTATCGCTCTTTGTCAGCTTGCAGAAAACATGAAGTGGCATTCTGGCACTGAGATTGGCAAAGCATACACACTGCAGCACTTCTGTCAAATATGTCTTCTGGGACTCTTTAAGGCACAAGCATTTTACATGATTTCGCTAAGTTCACATACTAAAGCAGTACTTAAATAAAACATTTCACCTTCAGGGGATTTAAAATGCAAGTTGCCATCAAAATCTGTTTTAGTGGCCATTTCCAGGAGAATTATGGTATTGTGCTCAGGATTTAAAGCAACAAACTGAAACAGATTTTTTTTTAATTCACCAATGAATACGCATCACAGTGAACAAGTCTTTCAGATTCAGTTCAATGCCATTTTTGACAAGAACTGATTCAGTTCCAGTTGGTATGATGTAAACGAGATGCATAAACACAAACAGATAATAAAATCAATGTATAAACTCTATCAGAAATTTTTTTATTTTTTATTTTTTTTACACAGGCATACCACAAATTGAAAAGAAACCATGATAGTCTGTGTGTGCTGCAGTGACCAATTTCCGAATCCCCACTTTCTCTGGCCACAGACGCAAACGTACAATCAGTCTTCCCCATCTCCCAACCTGCCACTAACCATTCTGATCAAATAAAGTAGTAAAAGAACAGATCAGCCAATGTTCTGCCCCTGACAGCAATCATACGATAGTTATGTCTGACCAGGGCCGCCATTAGAAATCACGGGGCCCGGTACAACAAAATTTTTGGGGCCCCCTGGGCCCCGCCCACACTGACGACCAAGCTCCACCCCATTTCCCGCCCACTCCACATCGCAGTTAAAAGACCACACAGACATCAGCGCTAAAAAAGTAACCCCCCCCACACAAGTTGTAAAAAGCTATTGATGGTCAGGGCCCCCTTATAAAAAATTGGGGCCCCAAAAAAAAAAAATTTTAATTTTTTTTTTTTTAAAAAAACATTGGTGGCAGGGGCCCCCTTATAAGTTAAAAAAAACTTGGGGCCCCAACAAAAAAAATGTAAAAAAAACTAAAAAATAAACAAACATTGGTGGCAGGGGCCCCCTTATAAGTTAAAAACAAATTGGGGCCCCAAAAAAAAATTTGAAAAAAAAAAAAAAACTGGTGGCAGGGGCCCCCTTACAAGTTAAAAACAAATTGGGGCCCCAAAATAAAATTTAAAAAAAAAAAAATTTTTTTGAAAAAAAAAAAAAACATTGGCGTCAGGGGCCCCCTTATATGTTAAAAACAAATTGGGGCCCCAAAAAAAAATTAAAAAAAAAAAAAAAATTTTTTTGAAAAAAAAAAAAACATTGGCGGCAGGGGCCCCCTTATAAGTTAAAAACAAATTGGGGCCCCAAAAAAAATTTTGAAAAAAAAAAAAAATTTTTGAAAAAAAAAAAAAAACATTGGCGGCAGGGGCCCCCTTATAAGTTAAAAACAAATTGGGGCCCCAAAAAAATTTTTATAAAAAAAATTATTTTTTTTTGAAAAAAAAAAAAAAACTGGTGGCAGGGGCCCCCTTACAAGTTAAAAAAATTTAGGGCCACCAAAAAGAAAATTATTATTTTTTTTTTTTTAAAAAAAAACAATGGTGGCAAGGGGCCCCTTACGAGTTAAAAAAAAAATTGGGGCCCCAAAAAAACATGTTTTTAAAAAAAAAATTGGTTGCAGGGGCCTATAGAATATTAAAATAATACATTGGTGGCCAGGAGATTAAAAAAAAAAAAAAATACACAAACTGGTGTTCAGTAGAATTGAACTCACGGCTTCAGTACTTCAACTTCACCTCCTTTCGTGACTTCGGGTCTTTTCACTGCTTCAGGACTTCGGCTGTTTTCGTGACTTCGGGTCTTTGCGCTGATTCAGGACTTCGGCTTCGGCTGTTTTCGTGACTTCGGGTCTTTTCGGCGCTTCGTGACTTCGGCTTTTTCCGTGACTTCGGGTCTTTTCGGCGCATCGGCTTCGGCTTTTCGGCACTTCTGCATTCGGCAGCACAGAGGCAAGACGTACGGCTCGGGCGCTCGTAAGGGGGGCCCGGATCTTCAAAAAATGCAGCGCTGCCGGGCCCCCCTTCATGCCCGGGCCCGGTACGCTTGTCCCCCCGGTCCCCCCCTGATGGCGGCCCTGTGTCTGACCAAAGCTAGTGACAGTCTCCCACTGAAAATCGTACGATCGGCAATACATGCAGAGATATTACCCGCAGGCGACAGAGATCTTTTAACCTATGGACCAAACAACCGATCTCCGCCGGACGAAATATGTCAGGACTCTCCACATACGGTCCGAAAATCGTACGAATCCTCGATTCGTACGATCAGATCTTTGCGTCTATGGGCAGCTTTAGACTCACAGAGTAATCCAAGCCCACTTGTTTTATTATGAGGTCCCTCTGCTTTCAAGAGAATCTCTGGAAATCGAATCAAGAGTAGCGAATTCAAGAGTAGAATCCACCACTTCACAAAGGGACAAGGTGAGGCAGGAGCTTCATTACACTTTAAACATATGGGGAGGGAGGTTGGGAAATGGTTGTTACAAGTAACCTGGTGTCCTTTCATTCTGTGGAATCAGGTATGTCTGTTTAAAGAAACATTTATATTAATGTCTGGAAGTTCTGATAGTGTTTATGCATTTTTTCTACTTACACTCTGAAAGCATAATATGCTGTGAGAATTTACTCAAATGGTAGCCATGGCAATAACGTTTCAAAGTAAAAAGTAGCAACAGAAATCTGTTTGTTTTATTCACAAAGGTGTTTTTGTAACAGAGTACACTATGAGAGACACTGTGTCACAATACTTTAAAGGGATTCTGTCAGGAAAAACATGTGTTTTTTTCAAAATGCTTCAGTTAATAGTACTCCTACAGCAGAATTCTGCACTGAAATCTGTTTTTCAAAAGAGCAAACAGATTTTTTTTATAATTAATTTTGAAATCTGACATGGGGCTGGACATGTTTTCAGTTTCCCGGGTGCTCTCAGTCATGAAACTTGTGCTCTGATAAATATCAGGACCAAACTGTAAATTATATCCTTCAAACGACATGCTCACTTGCTCCTACTTCTCCAGTCTCACTGCATTGTTACTTCTCAGTTCTTGCTGTTTCTTCTACCCTCTCTCCCTCTCTGATCTTCCTCCCTCTTGCCACTTGCACTCTCTATCACTCTCTGGTCTTGGTCCATTTGCCACTCACACCCTACATCCATTAATCTCCAGTCTTGCTCCCTCTGGGTATTGCTCCATCTGCCCATCTGTAAAACAAAACAGAGCAGAGGCAGAGAGCTCCTTGAAGACACTGCACACAGAAAGACTATAGATTATAAAGAATATTGCACCCCTTACTGACATTTATCAAGATATTGGAAGTCAGTCACCTTTTAGTTTGTGACCTATATAAAAGCACCAGGATTGCATGTAAACCAACTTATAGCCCTTACAATTATAATTTAACTCTTTAATAACAGACTTTGGCTCTTTATGCTCAGAAAGGGTGTAGTTTTAAATTGATTTAAGTTGTATTTTTCCTCTTACACATAAAATTGTATCGAAATTAGTAAAATATCTATGTAATTTTTCCGGTAACAAAAAACTAGATTTTATGCTTATGCTTGGTTTGGCAAAGATTTCATTTTTCTTATGTTAGCAA
Organism: Xenopus petersii; assembly: GCA_038501925.1. Lineage (NCBI taxonomy): Eukaryota > Metazoa > Chordata > Amphibia > Anura > Pipidae > Xenopus > Xenopus petersii. Next base: position 88,354,126 of record CM076674.1, on the reverse strand, counting down.
CTCATAAGGGCTATGTGGTGTTAGCAACACATATACTGTATATACACACCTATTCCCTTGAACTTTCCAAACTGTAGGTTAATGTCTACAACACTTCTAAATCTAAATGTACACTTTGCTTGGTTAACTCATAGATATATAACTTTAATTATGTTATGTATTATTTATTATATTGCTTGTTCTCCCTGTATGTACTTTTCCATATTCTATAGTGCTGTGTATCCTAGTAGCACTTTATGAATAAAGTTACATGCATATATTTTACTGCCCCTTTCAACATTATGAAGGCAGCATTATGTAAACTCTATAAAAATTATTGTACAGCCAGTTACTTGGCTAGAAATTTGTTCAGTTAGAGACTCTTTAATATAGTATGTGGTTATTTACAAATTTCCCAGTTACATATGGAATTATAGAGAAACCAAGAAATGAACTGAATTTACAAAAAAGGCTAAACCAAGAACATTGTAGCAGGTGCTGTATTGTAACCAAGAGAAGTTAAAAGGTTTCTAAAGTAGTAGCTGGAAGTGGAATGATTCAGTGAAAAATAATATACATGTAGACCATTTAAATGTCTACATTTTCCCTTGTAAAACTGTTCCTGCTGTTCAACCATTTAGCTGGATGTGTGAACTAGTGAAAACACATTATTTTAAACCTAAAAACATGCCTCTCTGAGAATGATTATATGCTTTTATATCTAATGCAAAGGCTACAGAGGAACATCTGAAAGAAAGAGACTTAAAATGAATCCTGTTACAAGCATTTATCTTACCAAAAACAGGATACATTTTTTTATTTTTATATATTTGAATTTTGTACTGTGGGCCAGATTCACTAAATCTTACTGTTCCATTGTGACTTTGGCCCATAAATTATTTAACAAATCTGGTAGAATAAGATTTAGATAAGTCAAGTAGGAAATTGCCAAGGCAGTTTATGTCAATATTGAAAGCATGAACACATTATCCATAGCCCACCATGAAATATAAGACTGTCTTTCTTTTAGAGGTCTGAGAAATTAGGGGTGGACACAAGTGGTAGAACACCAAGGGGTGGAAAAGTGCACCCCTTAGTGCTTATTTAAAGGGATTCTGTTATGATTTTTATGGTGTAGTTTTATTTCTAAGTTACAGTGTTTACACTGCAAATAATTTACTCAGCTGTTATCTGGTTACCTTCCCATTGTTCTGTTGATGGGATGCTGGGGGGGGGTGAGAAAGGGAGTAGGTGACATCACTCCAACTTGCAATACAGCCGTAAATAGTGACTGAAGTTTATGAGAGCACATGGCTGAGGGCACCTGAGAAAGTGACAACATGTATAGCCCCATGTCAGATTTTAAAATGAAGTATTGAAAAATTTTGTTCGCTCTTTTCAAAAACTGATTTCAGTGCAGAAGTCTGCTGGAACAGTACTATCAACTGATGCCTTTTGAAAAAAACATGTTTCCCCATGACAGTATCCTTTTAAAAAGCATTTGTGTCTGGGTCTGGCAGTGCTCTGCACCTAGCACTGGATTGGAAATCTGGCACTAGGTGCATAATGCACAACTGGAAGGGAGCAATGCAATGCTGTTCTTTCCACCTGCCATGGGTCTGGCACAGGTAGGAGACATGTATGGGACTGGAGGTTAGACACCCACATTTCCCCTTAAATCTACAGTATTTTCCTAGGTGTAATGAGGGTCTCTATGTTCCATGTTTGAGTACAGAGACCTCTAGGTCAGAGCACAAAGTGGTAAAAACATGGAACATTGCTGCCATTTCTTTGCACTTTGCATCTTGTGCTGTGGTTATGGCCCCCACTGAATTCTTGAATACAATGACAAGGATAAAATATTTTTTTGATTTAACTGGCCAATTGATTTAATGAAATCACTAGGCTAGTTTGAGTGAATCAATCAAAATTTCAGGAAACATTATTTGGCTGATTTATCAACATTCAACTTTTTTGCACTAAAACTTCTGCGTTTGAATTATAATTTCAAATGTTTGGTACTTTATTAAACACAAAACTTGAATGTAAAAGTTCAGCATCTTAAAGCTGACAAGTTTATATAGAATTCAATGAGAACTGTCTTTGGCTAATGTAAAACATTTTTTCAATGTGAGTTTTTCAAAAATGTTTGACCTCTTGAAAGTACAGAATTTGAGGTGTTCCATATTTTTTAAAGATTTTATTCAATTGCATTTTTATAGTCTTGTGTAGATAAAAATTTGAATAGAAAAAACCTCTAACAATACACAATTTAACATTTTGATAAATTGGCCTAGAAATGCTTAGAATCTTCGATAAATCTTTTTTGAAAACTTGTTAATAAATTTGCCCTTGCTGTTCTTAGATCTACCAATGCGTTGTTATCTTGCGTCAGGGAGCTGTTATCTGGTTAACTTCCCATTGTTCTGTTGTTAGGCTGCTGGGGAGGAGGGGTGATATCACTCAAACTTGCAGTGCAGCAGTAAAGAGTGACTAAGGGGACCTGAGAAACTGACAATATGGCTAGCCCCATGTCAGATTTCAATATGAAATATAAAAAAAATCAATTTGCTCTTTTGAAAAACAGATTTCAGTGCAGAAGTCTGCTGGAGCAGCACATATTAACTGACGTGTTTTGAAAAAAACATGTTTTCCCATGACAATATCAAGGAAGTAAGGAATTTTTTTTCATTTTTTAGAAGCCTATAGCATATTATAGAAATGGAATTAGGTATAAATGCTAGCATATTTTGAAAGATTAGCTTGCCTTGAAAAAAACAATAGTTTTACTAGGAAAGCTAAAAGATCCACTAGGAAAGACCCCTAAAATGAAGAAGCAAAAAATGTTAAAAAACTGTCTGGAAATTTATGTGAAATGGTAATTGGGCATTTTTAAAGTAGTTTATATTACTGAAGCATGTGCATTTCTTAACGGATGCAAGGCATTTAACTTTTTAAATATTCTAAATCTAGAATGATGGCATATTATTATAACTATATTTTATTTAGAAGTAAGATTGGTACAAATACAGTGTGCAGTAGAATTTGTAAATTAATATTGGTATTTTAGGCTTTTAGCGAGTTATGTGTCAGTTAACTTATAAAGAACCATTTCTCTCTCTCAAACACATGAGGAATAAATGCTAGAATTAACTTGGTGTAAAGTGAATCTGACATGGATTTACCCGGTGGTCAGGCAGGTTCAGGCCAAGACACTTTAGCAATACAAGTCAGTTAGACTTATTTAGTTTGTAATCATTATACCAATTAGTTACTTCAGCATATGTGTAATGGGGCCACCTGTGACTGGTGGACTCCTGTCACTAGATAGATGCCTGGACAGACCTTTACTGTGAAAAGCAGACATAATATACATTAGTGCAATGAATAATTGCCCTTGCTACCTTCTGCCAGCCCACCCACGCTCCCTCCCTCTCGCTCTCCTCCCTCCAGCACTCCCCTGCTTTACGAAGTGGTTGGGGATAGGTGATTTTTGTAAAGCTATAGAGGAAGCAGACCTCACAGTCTGGACCCCCCACAAACCATATGGTCTTCATCCTCTATAGTTACGCCACTGATTTTTATTGTAGAAGCTCTTACGGGGCAAGGTACAGACTTGAACACAGTGCACAAGCTACATTAATAAATGCTTTTTTTTCTCTTGCACATACAGAATACAGTGCACAAGCTTCTCCTATACTGCCTCACTGCAGTACTCATAGGTTCTCCCTAACCTAGACCCTGGACATTTCACTTGCCAACTGGCACACAATCACCACGGGTCCTACCCCAAACATTAACTTCCTGTTGGGGCCAAAGACTGCCCTTGTTGACTCTAACCTCTGAGGGGAACTTGCACCAATTGTTCAAACTTCTACCTAGTTTACCTAGTCCTAACAAGGTACAGCCTATCTATCTGATCTGGATCTGAAGTCTGTCCTGCCTTTAAATGATGTTTGCCAAAGTCTTTGGCTCCTGCATCTTGGTTGGTGCTACCTGCTGGCTGAACTATTTAAATTAAATAAATCTGTATTTCACATAATTTCTTCCCTGTAATTGCTGCAAATGACACATTTTGGAAAGAAATCCAAAGGCACACAATTGATGCAAGCAAGATTGCCTTGTGTGTTTAATACGCATTATATACCATCAATCCTGTGTGCCTTTGGATTTCAATATATGGAGCATCCACGTGAGGTGGCCGAACCTCTACCTTTGTGCAACAGGTATCTTTACCTTATTGAAGTCAGGGTGTGCGAGGGCCAAAGTTGTTGCAGACTATGAAGAATGAAGACGTTACTCTTATTTTTTCAGGTTCATATCAGGTTGACGTGTTTTAACTTATTATTAAAAGTAACCCTTATGTTTCGACCATCTATCCATATCAATAACACATTTTACATCAAGTAAAAACACAAGTTTGTCTTCTTTGCATGTACACAGTAATGAATATTTCTTAAAGTTTCTCTTTTCCAGCTGGTATATGTTACTAAAATATAGAATCAAAACATTGGACAATGTACGATCAAAGGAGAAAACATAATCAGTCTGAAATATAGAAAGACAGCTTGATCCTCAATTTTTTTTTATTGTTTAATGTTTATTATATTGACCTGCAAGATAGAGTCACAGATATTCTCTCTGGGATCATTATAGTTTTATTATTTGGCTGTAAGGTTGCCTGACATCTTTATTGCTGTGTTCACATGATAGTGTGTGTGTGCCCTTCAAACACCCTGAAACATCAAATTGCATTTCTGCAGCCTCAGAATATCAGAGGGTAGAGCTCCTGACTGAATCACACATTATAACGAGCTATCATTGTCCAAGAATGACAATTCAGCAGCTATCACTTTCATTTCAAATGAAAATAGTTAGAGCAACAAAAAAGGAGTGTTGCTTGTGTAAGAGGGTTTTGCTCACCTTTTATATTAATTCGTCCCCATAAGGTTAATCCAGCTAAAGGCTGTGCTGTTTAAGAGTTTGGAGTGGGATCTGTTTCATTTCCCATGTTAAAGTGTTCCTTGGCAATACTGTAGTTGGCCAAGGGTGTCAGAGGTCACCATGAGCTCTGTCTGCTAGGTTCCAACTTGCTGGTGGGGGGAAGGTTTGTTCTGGAGAGTTTTAGATGGAGGTAGGCCTCATTAGAGTAGTCAGTGGCAAGAAAGCTCTCTAATAACTTATTCTAGGAGTGAGAGTTAGGATCAGGGCAATTAGTAGAGCAGCCAGTGTCTCCAACGAGGAGACAAAAAAGGGTTAGTACACTGTGGTGTCACCCAACAAGAGACTTAAATGATTAGGCTTAGGGGGAATCCTGGAGTACAGCACCACTGTGTCAATCCTTTTTGTGCTGGAGAATAAGTACTGTAAGTACTACCTCTAGCACAGCAGGTTATGAACTTGTAGTCGCTGGTTATACACTTGTAGTTACCTTGGCACAATACTATTAACCCTTGCTTTTTAATCAAAAATCCTGGGGCAGCAGGGATATGATCTTGGAATAGCAGAGAATACTGTAGAAAATAACCCTGTGTTAACAGGTAATACTCCCAGTACAATAAGAAATAATTCTAGAGAAGCAGGTAATAACCCTAACACTGCAGGTAGTAACCATCAGTAATAAGGCTGTAGGAGCAGAAGATAACTTTGGAACATTAACCATAGATCACAGAGAAGCTATTATTCATTCATTTGCTTAGCAAAGTTATTGGTTTGTGTTTAATGGTTTTTGTTATATTCAGTTTGCTAGCTTTTTTTTTTACTATTAAAAGCCTAATATTATTGTTATTCAGTTCAGGGGAAGAACACTTACTGTATAATTCAAATCTCAGTTGAATTTGTTATTTAAAATGGAGGCAGCTGAGATTGTTTATGTTAAAATAAAGAATTAGGGATTTACATAAAAGTACAAAATATTAAAATGTGCATTGCAGCAGTTAAATAAAAACCAATTAGTGAAACAAATTATACAGTTTATAACAAATACAACACAATTTTTATTGTCGCTAATGCTGGAAAACAGTGTACTGAGAAACTAATTATCGTTTTTCGTTTATAAATATTCATATCTAGTTCCCAGATTTTGTTCTGGTTTGTGCCTGGTTTGCCATGTTCTTCAACACTGTTGCAATAATTAGCTAGAAAAGGGATGCCAAGGAAGGAAAGTGTCTGTTACATCTCAGCTGTGCAAGTCTGTGTCTTACACACACTTAGGTTTAATTACTCATCAGTTATTATTGTGATTTTGAAGGTGTACAGATTAAAGGTTTCAGAAGATATGCTTTTTAAATTGCTTTTGATAGTTAACAGGAGGATGTATGGGAGAATTTAGGTGTTTGACTTATACGACTGCTTAGGATGGTCATCCAAAGCAGAAAAAAATACTTTTAGCGTAATCATAGTTTATTTTAATTGTATTACATTATAACACACAGAAAAATACAGTGAATAATACTAATACATACCACCAGTATTCCATTTTTATTATAGGCAAGTATTCAATATCATTTTGAAAAGACATTGATATATTTAAGTTCTTATGCTGTAAATTTGTAACATATCTTGGTTTCTATCTTGGTGTCCTTTAATGGGATTCTTTGCCTTTAAAATGAAATTATTTTATCTAACACTGTTCTACCATAATTTGAGTAGAAGATTATGTTTTAAGTACAGCATTCCTAGACAATTGTAGGATATATTTAAATTCTTGCACCAATGTAACGCAGAGGTCCTCAACCCTTTTTCCTGTGGGTCATATTCAAATGATAAAATAGTTGGGGAGCAACCCAAACATGAAAAAAGTCCCTGGGGATGCGAAATAAGGGATGTGATTTATCTACTATTGGTAAATCTAAAAACAACTGGACTTGCTGAGTAATCAATGAAGACGTTTCACTACTCATCCGAGCAGCTTCTTCAGTTCAACTGACTGGTGTGGGAAGTTCTCGGCATATAAACTCTTCCACTAATCCAATCACAATGGCACATTGTAACTCTTCAAAGAGGTGACATCTGAAGAATTTGTTAGTTGCACTGGTTTCTGTGCTGCCATGTAGTCATTATATGTATTATTAGATGTCCCTAAGATCAGTAAGTGACAGCAGCACAGATCATGTGCAGTGAATCAGCAGAAAGGAAGATGGGGAGCTACTTGGGCATCTTTGGAGACACAGATTTTTTATTGCTAAAGGGCTGCGGTTGCCTTGGGCTGGTGTAGAAGCCTAAAACATTTCTAGCCTACTTCTTTAGTTAAGCTTTATTTTCCTTTAATGAAAAAAATACAATCTAACCAGGTAGGAAACAAATCTATATTATGTCCAAATGATATATGGGACAGAATCACAAAACCATAAATAGATAATAAAGTCATGATGGCTTTCTAGACTGTTTTTTCTTGTTTCTCTCTTTTCTAGTCATATAGCTTTTTTCTTCAGTATTTTTTCCCTTTTTTGATTGTTTGTGCTGTGTGAAGTGCTTAAATGTGACACTTCACACCGGGTGGTATGATCCATGCTGTTTGCGATTCCGTGATATTTTGGTCCATTCTTGTTGACTAATGCAAACTGACATGAATTAATCAATAGTTTGCCTCAGGAGGAACTAACGATGAGGGACTTTTCTAAATAAAAGTTGCAACTTTTAGCAACAGCAACTTTGAAATTTTCAGACTACAACATTATGTTGACGCCTGTTAGAATTCGCTGAAGTTTTATTTTTATAAAAATAAATAGGTGATATCTGCATATAACATTGGTTGAAAAAACTGAATCTTCAAGATGTAAAAATATGAAAAAAGATATATGAAAAAAAACTACTGTTTTATTATTACAGAGAAAAAAAGAAAGAAAAAAAGAAAAAAAGAAATAATTTTCAGACTCTATGGGATATGGCCTTCCTGTAATTCTAGCTAAAAGGATCCCATACCTTGTACAGATAAATAGACTGAAAGTAGAGATATTACATTTTCTAATTAGTGTAACTGGCACCACTCAGAGCTTATATTGTACTTAATATGGTTCAGTTAAATGGTTCAGTACCAAAGCTCTACTATATAGCTTTGCCTATGCAGATGATTACATATTAGCATTTGAAGAGAATAGTTATCATTAGCTTCAATGCACTGCTATAAGTAGTACCATGAAGCAAGTGCAACTTAACCTCTGATACAGAAAAGAAAAAACTGCTCAATCTCATCTAGGTTGGTTTTGTTATAGTGGATTTGGTTAAGCAATGGGGGTTGTTTACAGTGACCAGCCAAAGAAGTTCAAGAGCATGCCCATTAGTGCTCATTCAGCCAGCAGTCTTCCCCCTGTTTAGAACTTCAGACCAGATTAAAAAACAAACGTGAGGTTCAGAATGAGCTTTTCAAGGGAAACATCCCATCACTTTTGTGGCCTGAGTTCTCTGCTGCTCCTGAATTTGTACTTCTAAATGACATACAAGTTAGAGGGGGAACGTCTACATGCCTTCCCTAGCCCATCATGAATACAGCACTGGGAGTAGCCGCAGGTTTCTGCACTCCAAATGGTCTCTGCCTTTCTTATAATACATGAACCCCTAATATGTCACTTTATATGCAATAATAAAGTATAAATGTATATAAATTGCATACTGAGAACCTACAAACAGATAGCAAGCCATAAAGTCCTCATTTCATGCTTTCAATTATATATATATACTGTATATGATTTGTATTTTAGTTGATAATAAAATGTATAAATGATAAAGGACGCACATGTGTGTACATGTCAGATTATACAGTGTATATACAGGTATTGCACCTATTATCCAGAATGCTCGGGACCTGGGGCTTTCCGGATAACGGATCTTTCTGTAATTTGGATCTTCATACCTTTCAATCTACTAGAAAACCTTAAATAAACCCAATAGGCGTGTTCTGCTTCCAATAAGGATAAATTATATCTTAGTTTAGATCAAGTACAAGCTACTGATTTGCTATTACAGAGAAAAAGGAAATCATTTTTAAAATTTTTGATTATTTGGATAAAATGGAGTCTATGGGAGATGGCCATTCAGTAATTCGGAACTTTCTGGATAACGGGTTTCTGGATAACGTATCCCATACCTGTACTAGCATTGTGGGCCTAAACAATACAGCTAGTAAATTGTTATATTATTTTTTCCCATGTGATCTCCCAATGTAGAGCAGGTTTTGTGGCAGTGATGAAGCCCTACAAAGTGCTGACTAGCAGCCTAGTGATTAGAAGGGTAACGTTGCCTAGACGTCTCACTCTTGCCGTTTCTTTCTTCCTTATTTACGTAGGGCTAGGAGGCATGCAAAATAAAAGAACAAAGCACTTGGCTGGCAGGTGGCTCTTACCACTCTCTAATTACCTTCCTTTCTTGTTTCAGCAGTTCCTGCAAACAATCAATCTGATGCTCCGCTTTTAAATAAGTTTTGCCGTCACAATGAAACCTGAGTGAAATGTTTTCCAGCTTCAGTTACTTTTTTTAATTCGTCTTCTTCACATGAGCTGTGTGTGTATTGTTTTTAATCAATAATTGGAACCAATTAACACATGAGGATGGAAGAGATTCAGCTGTTTTTCACACTCTACATGTAACAGGCTCTGGCAGCAACATACGCTCTTTGCTAATTAACTTTTTCTAAAAGTAAAATTAAATGAAACGCCACAGTACGCTGAGGGAAAATTGTGTTAACCTTATTCTGCTAAATGTTCAACTGAGACTTAAAAGCTCAACAAACACTATTTATTGTCCTTTGGTTTGTTAGTCTCTAGGAAGCAAATTTGAGCAAAATGCAAATGCAAAAATTTGTTTAGCAAAAAGTGCCTACAAACATGGTGCATTGGAGATGATGCTGCACACTGCATAGGACCCAAACTAACCTTAAGCTGGCCATAGACGCAAAGATCTGATCGTACGAATCGAGGATTCGTGCCATTTTCGAACCGTATGTGGAGAGTCCCGACATTTTTCGTCCGGCGGAGATCGGTCGTTTGGTCAATCGGACAGGTTAGAAAATTTCTGTCGGCTGCCGATAATATCTCTGCGTGTATTGCCGATCGTACGATTTTCAGTGGGAGACTGTCACTAGCTTTGGTTGGACATAGATATCGTACGATTGCTGTCAGGGGCAGAACATTGCTGATCTGTTCTTTAACTAATCTGACTGGTAAGACTTTGATCTGAATGGTTAGTGGCGGCTCAGGAGATGGGAAAGTCCGGTCGTACGATGATTCGTATGATCGGATCTTTGCATCTATGGCTTAAGTCTAATAAACATTGATATAGGCACAATAGCAACATTATTCCTCAATCAATATCCAGATAAGTGGTTTCACTAAGGGGCCCATGTACTTAGCTCGAGTGAAGGAATAGAAGAAAAAATACTTCAAATTTCGAATGGTCGAATATGGCTACTTCGACCTTCGACTATGACTTCGACTCTGAATCGAACGATTCGAACTAAAAATCGTTCGACTATTTGACCTTTCGATAGTCGAAGTACTGTCTCTATAAAAAATACTTCGACCCCCTAGTTCGCCACCTAAAACCTACCGAGGCCAATGTTAGCCTATGGTGAAGGTCCCCATAGGCTTCCTAAAAATTTTCTGATCGAAGAAATATACTTCGATCGATGGATTAAAATCCTTTGAATCGTTCGATTCAAAGGATTTAATCGTTCGATCGTTCGATTATTCCTTTGATCGTTCGATCGTAGGAATAGCGCTAAATCCTTCGACTTCAATATTTGAAGTCGAAGGATTTACATTCGGCAGTCGAATATCAAGGGTTAATTAACCCCCGATATTCGACCCTATGTAAATCTGCCCCTTAGTATTATATTTGATTTCACCGGTAAATCATACCCTTAAATGCTCTATAAAACTTGAATGTAATGTTATAATTAGGGTTGCCACTATTAATACCAGCACACAAGTGAAATCTATATGCAACATGGTACATTAGTAAGGAGCACAAAAAGTATAGGGTAGAGCACATTTGTTTTTTTGTACCATGGATTATGCTTTTGACTTTGGAGATATGACTTATATAGTGGTTGCAATTTCATTTGACCATAGCCATAGATTAGCAAAATATTTAGGTTGTTAATATCTCCAATATTTATGCACATTTAGCCCCCGTGAATTTTTACATAGCAAATTACATCCAGCAAATGGCATCAGCACCCAAATATAACCTCACTTGACTATGGATGTGTATTTCCACTTGCAATGTTTCATCACAGAAACTTGAAAGTTTGATGCAAATTACATTAATTGCATTATTGTTTTGTAATGTAATGGTTTTTAAGGATCTCTCTAGCCACACCCTCTGCCTCACAATATGAAGCAACTCCATTGCAACACATGAAAATCTATCACTAGTCTAGAGCAACCCCAGTGTGAAAGTTGAAATGCTAATGAGGGCAGTGATCAGGAGAGTAGGCATGTCTTTATATAATAAGTATCATCTATTGATACTTATTGTGAACTTATTGATTCAATTTATACCATTATATAATGTATATTAACTCTCCACAGGAAAAAAAAAGTAATTGAACATATTTGTCTTAATTAAATAGTTTGCCTTCTTCTTTAGAGTGATATTATTTTGGCACAGTACATACATTCTCCCAAGGAATGTCTAGGAATATTAGACCCATCCTCATCATCTCAACCCACTTTAGATCCCTGAGGAGGGACATGAGACTAAAGTGAGGACAAGTAGAAAAATAAAGAGAAGAAGAGGATTAGTGAGAAGGAATATCAGAAAAGGACAGTTGTAACAAAACTAATACCAGAGGTCAATGTACAGATTGATGCTATGGGTTACATTTAATCTTGTGGGTCACTGTACCATTTAATGCAGTGGATCATTGTGCCATTTCATGATGATGCTGGAAGCCAGTTTACCATTTAATGCTGGGAAATACTGTGCCTTTCAATTCAGGAAACACTGGGGTAATATAATATTGTCCGGATGCACATGGGTCTAAGTCAGTAGCTGTGCTCTGCACCTGATAGAAAAGCACAGCATGCTGCCCAGCATACAGTATGTGCATTTTTAATGTAAATGTGTAATTTTAATCTAACACTGAGCAAGAAGATGGGGGATATGAACCCATAAATGAATCTAGCAAAAAAATGTGTATGTTGTATACAACTTTGACTTGTGGCATTCCGGTGAAATCTTATACGTATGCCCCCCACCATCCACCTTCTTTGAATGCAGCAACACTAAATGCAGGTAGCTCTGTATTCAAAATAAGGCACAATTATTTGCAGTTTATTGTAAGTGAGCAGAGAGCTGCATGGTTTAATGCGACCCACTTTATAACTTTTTTGCACTTTGCTTCCTGTTTAGTAAATGAAGCCTCCTGTATTTGCTCTTCCTTGGTTCATTTTGCTGGCACATCAATATGGGTTCTGGTAATATAGGCAATAGCATTCAAAATGTATGCATGAATAAAACATTTTCTGCCTTTGTAGAAATTTAATTTTTATCTGTATTTGCTCTTCCTTGGTTCATTTTGCTGGCACATCAGTATGGGTTCTGGTAATATAGGCAATAGCATTCAAAATGTATGCATGAATAAAACATTGTCTGCCTTTGTAGAAATTTAATTTTTAAGGATATAAGCAGAATTTTACAGCAATATTTATATATAAATAATAATATTTATAATGTATGAGTTGGTTTACACATATACAAAATACTGCAATTAACTCTAAATAGCATGAAGAAAAGTGATAATCAAAATCAACAGGGTTCCTTTAATGTTCTAATACACATCTGCTCCTGAGACTGCCATACTTGTATGGAGTCAAAACAATGCCTTCTTTGAATGATATGTGTTTGGAGATCATGGAGATACGAGTGCATTGTGGGAAATACCAATGATACTGACATTGGGCCAGATTTAATTCAGTGAGAAAAAGGATTATCACATGAAAACTGATGAACGAAATTTAATTTGAGATGCAATTCAATTCAGAAAAACGTATCTCACTGTTTACTGATCACATAAAAACTCTATTGAAGTCTATTGAAAGTCTATTTCAAGTGATAAACCTTGAGATTTTTTTCTCACTGAATTGAATCTGGCCCATTGGATGCAATCAAAATTTTTGTGTAAAATTGATTAAAAGTCTATAAGTGTTAAAACAATAATGAGCTAGATTCAATTCAGTGAGAAAAAGTTCTCATGGTTTATCACGTGAAAACTCACGGGCAAAATTCAGAGACGAAAAAACTTTTCTCCTAATTCAGTTCCAGTTTTTGCCAATAGAATTCAGTAGAGTGTTCATGTGATAAACAGTAAGATAAGTTTTTCTGAATTTAATTGCATTTCAAATTGAATCTCGTCTATAAGTTTTCACATGATAAACCTTCTTCTCACTAAATTGAATCTGGCCCATTGTCTGCAGCTTTATAAACCTAATAAACCAAACTGCTTTGTAACATCATATGTGCTGAAAGTGCTTCCAATTACCCCTATAAAATTTATAAGTGCAAGAAATTACAATTAAAAAGAAACACAATAAAACAATCGTGATAAAGGTATAAGATCTATTATCCAGAATAATTATCAATTGGGTTTTTTTTTTTTTTTTATAAGGGACCCTTCCATAATTGGATCACCATTCTTTAAGTCAGCAAAAGACATTTAAATTGTAACTAATCCAAACAGGATTGTTTACCACCAACATGGATTCATGCAGTTTAATTAGGATTAAGAAAAAGGAACTATTTTATTGTTACAGAGAACAAGAAAATAATTTTGGTGATGTTGCTATAGTTTTATAGACCTGTGGCATCTTTTATCACATAACAATTTATGTAAATTTGTAAATTTGAAGGTATCAAAGATCTAACAAAACCTAACAAAGATCAATCAGCTCCTGTATGTTTATACTTGTAATAGTACCTGGTCGTCTAGTGAGACAAAGGGGTCGCCCGCCACCTGCTTCTTCCTCGTGTCGCTGCTGAATGGCGCTTCTGGGTTTCACGTGGCTTGGGTATTTTAGGTGCGAAATTCAAAGACGCAAATGTCCTATTTCAACTTGCCCAATGTAAAGTTATATTCATGTCGTTTCTGGGTGCGCTTTCTAGTCTGTTCTTGTTTCTGACCGTTGCTACCCTGCCACCTGTACCAATGTCTGCCTGTATATTAACAGGCAGACATTCATGGAGAGTGGCAAAATGTAATATACATTGAATTCAAACACCAAGTACCAGGTAATTTTCCCCACAAAAACAAATGACTGTGTTGTAACTTGATTTTGATGATGAAAACCTATCATCTTATATAACCTCTATATACTACAATAAATATACAGTTCTCACGAGTGCCGCTTTTTATCATATCGGGTAGCAAAGCCTATTGTTAGCTATTCCCACTCAAGAAGATATTACTAAAAATATGGATGCTGCAAAGAAAGAGAATTGAATCTGACAAAATCAGAGTTTTATTTACAGTCTTTATATTTTCTGCACAATAAAATGTATTCGGAGGAGAAATGTATTTTGATAATTCAGTCACAGTAGCTACTATATGTATTCAGTTAGGCTCACTTATAAAAGAGAACTCTCTCTACTATAAAAAATATACACACTTGTACAGTATATGACTTTATCTAAATGAAGAAACTGACATACGTGACACAAGTTCAAAATATCTTTCCAATATTGCACAATTCATAATGATAATTTGGCCATTGGGGCACTTGCACATGTGTAACAGAGAAAGCAATAGGGCATGTTAAAGTTATATTAAATACATATCAAACAATGTTCAATGCAATGCAAGTGTACAGCGTATATGTTTTTCAAAAAAATTATAGAAAGGTAAAGATAAGAATTAGTGATGAGCAATTTTTTTTCGCCAGCCATGGATTTGTGGCAAAATTCCACATTTCCCCATCTGCAATTTTTTCATGAAACTACGACAAATCGCTGCTGAAAAATTTGCTTTGACAAAAAAGTCGCCATAAGAAAAAACGCCCATTGACTTTAATGCATTTGGACAAAAGTGTTGCTATAAGAAAAATGCCCATTAACATAAATAATGCATTTAGACAAAAAAGTCGCAGAGACGACAAAAGTTGCCACAAGAAAAAACAGTTTGCTCATCACTAATAAGCATATATTTCTAATAAATCGAAATTGGAATTGGAAAAATGTAAGTCTGAACAAGGCATATCATTTGAAAACTCTTTATTTATTTATTTAACTCTTTTATTATTGCAGTAAGAATCTACATGATAAAACCAAAGAAAAAACTATGCATTCACCTATTTTTCCATAACCTCTGAAGAAGAGCCTTGACCATCAAAAATACTTGGTTTGAAACATTATGGGGCAAATTTACTAAAGGACGCCAGCGTGACGTAATTTCGCCAGCGTGACGTCATTTCGGTACTTCGCCGATTTACGCTATTTCTAACCTTGCACTTATCAACATTGAACCTCATTTTCCAGTTTGCTGCCCAGTTTTCCACTATACACGGTGGCAGCTTCCTTTTTGCAACTTATAGTTCTGCTCAATTTAGTATCCTTATTGAAAACAGAGACCGTTCTTTCAATGCCCATCTCAAGGAAATAAGGGCCAAGAAACAGACCCCCCTGTGGTACACCACTAACAATACTGATCCAGTTAGAAAATCTTCCATTTACCACCATTCT
Source organism: Xenopus petersii (assembly GCA_038501925.1). Classification (NCBI taxonomy): domain Eukaryota; kingdom Metazoa; phylum Chordata; class Amphibia; order Anura; family Pipidae; genus Xenopus; species Xenopus petersii. Next base: position 88,338,475 of record CM076674.1, on the reverse strand, counting down.
TTGTTATCTATCCTTCAGCCACTTCTCTATCCAAGTACAAATATGTTCCAGGCCAATATTTATTAGTGTAACCTTCTATTTGATACTAAATCAAATGCTTTAGCAAAGTCAGATTTATCACAGAGTCTAGGTTCCTGCTTACCTCCTCATAGAAGACACATTAGTCTGGCAAGATCTATTACAAATAAAACTGTGCTGGCACAAACTCATAGTATTGTGATTTTCAATGAATTCATGTATCTTATGCCTTATTACCTGTTCTGAAAGCTAACCTACCACTGATGTCAGACTAACAGGCCTGCAGTTTTCAGGATGAAAATAGAATCTCTTTTTGAAAGGCGGCACCACATTAGCAATTGGGCAATCTCTCTGCACCATGCCAGTCCACAAGGAATCCTAAAAAAATAAGTAAAGTGGTTTGGTAATCACAGAACTAAGCTAAATAACAATGGAGCTGGACCTTTGTTTTCTTTTACAGGTTCTTGTGTCTTTTAAATTCCCCCCTGAGTGCCCCATTCATCAGAAGTTTATTAGTAGTATTATTAGAATTGGGTCTATTAAAAGGAATCATATATAACTGTGTGTGTAATTGTGTAGTTTTATAGCTATTTTGCCAATATTTGTAATACTTTAGCACCATCTGTGCTCAGGGTCTCTCCCGCCATCTTGCCTCAGGTGTCAGTGAGTGGCCAGTTACCAGGGGAGGCAAAAACCCACCTCTGGTAACTTGACGAGACAAATTTCTGTTTCATAAACTTTTATTAGCACACATAGCATCGGAGTGTTAAAATGCTTGTGTCAAAGTATACATAGCAGGAAGTGTAAAGAAATGTAAGCACAGATGTGCTGAAGCATTAAGGGTGATGGCACAACACAAATATGCCTGGATATGGATAAGCATATCCAATAATAGAATTCTTCAAAATAAATTATGATCAATATTAAATGCAGAATAATTTTTTAAAACTTTTTGTGCGCTTACTGTACAAGGACAAATTATGCAGTAGCTTCAATTTCTCCCTGTTCTGTTCAAGAAATAAAAACCATAGATTCTTTTTAATTTAAACAATGGGTAAAAAGTATGCTCAGCACAAGCTATTCATTGAACTCATGCTGAACAAGCTTTGTCCCCATAATAATGGCATCTTTTCTGCTTCCTCTTCTTCATTTGCCACAAAGGCTTTTATTAACTTCCGGCATCATTGTGCTATCTCATCAGTTCAGTTACCTCTCCACAGCCTAGTGAACAACTCTTTAAAAAATATTACCCACATGACAATCCCAAAGAAACTGGTATCCTATGATAAATAGTCTTGTAAAGTAAGGCATTGAGAACTTACACACTGCATTGTAACCCTGTGCCTTCCCAGTAAGAATCTCCACTGCACAGATTGCTGCTCTAAATGCAGTTTATCATATTATCATATGACTGCAGTTGACTGTGTGTTGTAGGCAGAGCACAACCTAACAGGGCTGAGACTTTAAGGTCCCCTCTCCCAATCTCCAGGGCCCCTCTATCAATGTATGCACCATACCTCCCAACTGTCCCATTTCTTCGCTGGACACTCCCGAATTTGACAGCTTAGCCCACAGTCCTGGATTGTTAATGAAATGTCCAGACTTTCTGTTTGATATCCTGCACTGAACAACCAGAAAAAGATACAAAGGGCCAGATTCAATTCAGTGAGAAAGGGGGTTATCACTTGAAAATTCATGGACGAGATTCAATTTGAGATGCAATTCAATTCAGAAAAAACGTATCTCATGAATTATCATGTGGGAAAAAACTGGAACTGAATTTGGTTTCTAAAACTTTACTCAAAAATAAGCCCCACCCACAATTATGAGCCACACACACTATTATAATTATTATTATAATACTCCTCACCCATAAACACTTTTTGGTTTATTCCACTGTAAAGCAAAGCCATATTACTATTTTTACTGTTTCTATCCACTGAACAGTTTAATGCCCAATATGCAAACTTCTGCAGACAAAGCACCCTGCTTGCATATTGTGTGTCATAAAACCCATAAGTGCCAAAAAAACACCCACATAATTTTAGAAAGTACACACGTTTGAACCCAACATGCCTAAATATTTAATTCTATTCCAAATTGCAAAGATTTGAAATTTGTATGACTTTCTTATAATCACCAAAAAATGTTAAAATGTGCCTCATTTATCTTATACAGTTTCTTATATACAAAAACACCCTTAATAACAACTCCAGGAGTCTTGTCACGTTCGGCACCCTATATCTAGAACCCAAGCTAAGCTCCCTGGTCTCGGCTCTCACTTCTGCCTTTAAACGCTACCTTTCACCTCGGGAGGAGTCCATGGCTAATTAGATGCCGCTAGGTCTTAACAGAGAGAGGAGCAAAGCTAACGGTTCTGGACTAGCAAAGGGGCACGATCGTCTCACCAGGATACTGGAAGGAAGAACACCACCAGGAACAGGCAGGCCGGGCCAGCACAAGCAGTTAGAATAGTCAGACAGGCCAGAATCAGGATTAGAGATTGTAGAATAGTCGGAGGACAGGCAAAGGTTCAGGATTGGAGAGATCAAGGTAGTCACAGACAGACAAGGTCAGGATTGGAGAGGTCAGAGTAGTAAGCAGGCAGGCAAGGGTCAAACACAGTAGAATAATCAGGAATCACTCAGGATAACACCCAGGAACTTGCTAATAGAACCTAACAACGGGCCAAGACCTGAAGCCCTAATGAGCCTTTTATACTATTTGAATTTCCGCCAATGCGTGCTGGCGTCAACACGCCAGCGCGCCTGCGCCTTTAAGAAATTAACGCGCGCGGCACGCCCTAAGGTGAGCCGGAACCAGAAAAGGGGAACAGCGCAGCAGCGGGGTCCATGCCAGGGACGTGGCGTTGGACCCCGCTGCTGCCCACTAAACCACCAGGTAACTTAGATACAGGTCTACTGAATTGTCTGATTCCAAATATGTGGCCTGTACATGATTTTTCATGACTGGCAAGTCACCTTCTGCAAACAAAACCCACTGCCTGCATATTATGTGTCATAACACAGCACAACCCCAGAATATGTACAATATATTCTCCCTACTTTCACCTCTGTCTGATACCACAAAATGCCAGAGAATTTTTGCGGCATTTCGAGAATTTATTCGCTGGTGGCGAATCGTGCAAATTTGCGGTGAATTTGCGCCTACCGAATAAATTCGCCCATCACTAATATTTACCATATATTTTCATTTTAATTCCCTCCCTTATCTTCTTTCACTGAATTCAGTCTCTAATTCAGGCAAAACCAACAGCACTGGTTTTGAGATATATATATATATATATATATATATATATATATATATATATATATATATATATATATATATTAGCACAATGGAAGCTCACACTCACAGGTCTTAAGGTGAAAAAGCAGTTTTATTTAAGTAGAGTCTTATTTCTACTTAAATAAAACTGCTATTTCACCTTAAGACCTGTGACTGCGAGCTTCCATTGTGCTATTGTAGATACCAGTTTTTAGCTCTGCACCCAGGCACCTTATACCTTTAGACTTGCAGTGCCGGCATCTCTCTCTCTCTCTCTCTCTCTCTCTCTCGCTCTCCCTCTCCCTCTCTCTCTCTCAAAATACAAATAAAAAATGGTTAAGGGTTAACTAAATCAGCTACAAAGTATGGCCGGGTTCTTGTCAATGTAAGGGCTTCCTAACAATGTATTTTATTCTGAGGCAATCAATTATCAGGTCATATGGCAAAGAAGGAAAATTTTATAATGTATTTGTCTTTGATTCTCAGTCAGCTGTCAAAGTCAGAACAAGATGTCAGGGTCAGACAGAAATTCTACAAAATGTGTTTTGATTACTGCTTTGTCTCTGCTACCTGACAGATATGAGAGCCAGAAGTGTGGATGAGAAAGAAGGAATTGTCTGAGATACTTTTTAGGTTAGATTTAGAATTTAATTCAAAAAATGGTTTGACACTCTTATTGGAAAAAAAGGGCACAGGAGTGGAAATCTGGAAGGAAAACATTGGCTGAAGTTTAGAGGAAAGTTTTTTTGTGAAGAATATACATAAAATAAGTTACACAATAATAAGTTACACATAAAATATAAGAGCAGGTATGAAACAGGGTTATACCTTGTGTGTGCAGTGGCAGTTCTTTTGCTAAAGTCGCTCCAGTCCTCCTGCCCTAACTATTGGCTTATTTAACCCCACAATAGATTCTTCTTTCTACTTTTATCCTGGATATGTCATTGATTTACATTATTTCAGCTTCCAGTGCCATTTCTCTCTATTTCAAAATAAGGCAGACACATTTAGAAATGGCATCGTTTTTGAATTGCAGCAAACCCAAATATAACAGGTATGGGATATTTTATCTGGAAAGCCGTTATCCAGATCGCTTGGAATTATGGAATGGCTGTCTCCCATAGAGTCCATTTTATCTAAATAATCGAAATTTTTAAAGATGATTTCCCTTTTCTCTGTAATAATAAAACAGTAGCTTGTACTTGATCCAAACTAAGATGTAATTAATCCTTATTGAAAGCAAAACCAGCCTATTTGGTTCATTTTGTTTACATGATTTTCTAGCAGACTTAACGAAGGAAGATACAAATTGTGGAAAGATCCGTTATCCGGAAAACCCCAGATCCAAAGCATTCTGGATAACAGGTCCCAAAATCTGTATTTGCTTAAAACAGATTCAGCTTTGCTGGTATTCAGAAGTTTGTGGCTAGTGGTTTTCCAAATAAGAGATCCCATACTTGTTTTTGGATTTTACTAAAATATTAATATATTGCTGTCCCTAAATCTTGTAGTTTCACTTCCAGCACATCCATCTTTTGGATGTTAGAAATAAAATGATATATACTTTTACAAGCTTAAACTTTAGAAAGCCTCTTCTAATAACTCACCATTGCTTCTGCAATTTATTGGGTATTATTAACTGATGCACATATATTTGTATACCTCTTGGCACAAAAGTGGAACAGAATTACACATGCAGCATAAAAAAAACTATATGGTAAACCAGAGCTTCACTGTTTAAGATTGATCATGGTATTGGCAATCATGTTCACCTACAGAGAATGTTGGGTCTATTTCTTGTAAAACATATAAATGGTGACCATATGATCTCCTTTAGAATAGTGGCACCAGGCCAATAATTAAAGGTTTTAGACGTTTATGGCTGAATTTAAATGTATTTAAACAATCATCTGTAGAGCACTGGGAAAGGGTTAGGTGGAACCTAGTTTATATAGTGAATAAAGTACCCCCTATTGTAAAATATAAGGAAATTAGAAGTTCCCAAGGGGTCCCATGACCATATAAAAGCACAAGGCCGAAAGCCGAGCACTTTTATGCAGGTCATGGAACTCAACGGTGACTTCTAAAATCCTTATATTTTGCAACAGGGGTACTTTTTTTATTTTAATACACAAGTTTCAGTGAGTCATGTGACATCACTAATCTCCAAATATAACTGATGACATCACTAAACACCATTTATAAAGATATAATTTACAGGATATTCATGGCTCTTGTGCATTATATGTTCATTAGGGATGCACTGCTTTGGGGAGGCTATACAGTAGCTTGGGTAGAAGTCTGATGGGCAGTTGAGGTCAATTTTGACACTGTCATGGATATGGAGTGGTACATATTTATATATATCTTTATTTGTTATGAGTTCAAGGAGGAACTGAACAAATGTTAAGGCAAAAAGGGCAGTTTAATGTTAAAAATAGACCTAACTCTTAAAAATTAGAGACTTAAAGGTTTGTACTTCCATTAAAGGGGTGGTTCACATTTAAGTAAACTTTTAGTATGTTAATGAATGGCCAAATCTTAAAAAATTTAAATTGGTCTTCATTTTTTTATTTTATATAGTTTCTAAAATATTTCTGACCATGGGGCAAAAAATCGTTTGCTCTGCGTGGCTTAAATTTTATTGTTATTTCTACTTTTTATTACATATTATTTCTATTCATATTCCAGCCTTTACTTTAAGCCTCTGCCTGTTTGCTAGGGTAATTGGAACCTAGCAACCAGCTGCTGAAATTCTGCCGAATAAAAAGCTAAATAAGTAAAAAAAACAGGAATAATAAAAAATGAAGATCAATTGCAAATAGTCTCAAAATACCAATCTCTACATACTAAAAGTTCAATTTAAGGCCAACACTACTGTGTTTCTCACTTTCATCCGAGAATTCTGCATATCTTGCATTGGTAGCATGTAACTTGCAATGTCTCCAATGTCTCTTCTTTTTCAGCCAATGTTTTTTCTGTAGGCATGCAATTATTTGGTCAACACATAATACAATGCTTTCATGTGAATGCTTTTCAGTTTAGCATCTATTTATTCCGCTGGAAGACCCCTTCAGCATCTGTACATACATCATGCAACCTGCAGGAGTTTTATTCTTTCTCTTTCATCTGAAAAAAATAAACAAATACATAAGAATAAACAATTAAACACAGCATGACACATCATGAGTATGTTTTAATGTGCTAATTTGTGCTAATTCACCGACTTTCAGAGTTAATTTTAATCAGATTGCAGTTCATGAAGTGAGAAGAGAAAAGATTTTACTTACAAGCAGAGATAAACAGTTAACCACAATTTATTACACCCTTTAGTCCATCATAAGTGGTATAAAGTATCTAACTCTCTAAGATAATAATCTGTAATGATTCTTGATTAGCACCGTTGCTTAGTTAGCTTAGTACTAAATAACACAGGGGTATTTTTTTTTTAATTATGTTCACTTATGGCTGTTTAATTGTAAGCTTGACTGATGAGTATTGCTAAAACATGCAAAAACATACAGTGAATTTTTATGAGTGTGTTCCAGTTTTAGAGTTGTTGTAGCAGAGTATTAAAATTACATCTCTACACAACAAGTAATCATTTTTTCATGTACCCTTCAAGTACAGCAAATTACAACTTTATATTTAAACAACAAAAAATGTCATCTTTGATTATCTGTAAACTGAAAATCCCTACTTATCTGTTCTTGAGATGGTTCTCAAGAACCAAACATGGAGTAGCTTTGATTTGCCTAGTCGCCTTGTTTAGCTCAAGAAATAACAAAAAACATTCATTTTTCCTTCTTAAAACAACATACAAAAAGTATGTTTAGTCCTATTCATTGAACTTATGTTTAACAAGGGGTTATACTGTGCAAAGAATGTAAATAGTTAGGCATATTTTGCTTTTAATAGCAATTACATTTTCAAATAACTTTGGAATCAATTGAACATTGTAATCAATGTATACTTGAAAGAATGCATAAAATTACATTATCTTTCCCTACTCAAAAAACATTATTCTGGTGGAGGACCCCGTTAATTAGAGAAAAACTACATACATTAATAGTCTACTTAGAATTCACTTTGTTTGTTAGTAAGTGCCAACAAACGAAATTCCTTTGTGAAATATCCAACATATTCATGATAATTTTATCATACAGATGATATTTTACATTATTCTAAAAATTTTCTGATAAAAGTTGTTAGGCAATAAAGCTAGTAGACAAGGTTATAATGACTTGAATTAAAAGTGTCTATTAATACGGAGATGTACCACCTTCTACCCTGATAATGTCTGCATTCACTAAGAAAGAAACTTAAGTAAGGACAGGGCTATCCTGCACCCCCTAACCCCATTCTCTGCATTAAGTGCTGGATTGTTACCCATGAACCAAGAGGAAAATTAGCGAAACAGCGAAAAATTTTGTCGCAGAAAGACTTTTTTGAAGCAGTGACTTTTTGTAGCCAAATTCATGTCTATGTCTATGTTTATGGACATTTTTTTTTTCATTTTTTCGACACACGTCTTTTTTTTTAACACGTAAGACTCAACGCATGGCAAACTTCTTCGCTCATCAATACACAAAACCCATAATGCTGAAGAATTGCAATTCAACATGTTTAATTCAGTGAAAAAAACCTGATTTTTGAAGTTACAAAATCTTTCTAGCTGTAACACTGAATCTGGCAGAAAAGCGCGCCCTAAACATCAAGCGGTGTCTAGAGGCCAATCTGTGCAGCTTGAGATAATAACCATTCACACCAGGCCTCAGCATTTATCTCCGCACCCCAGTGAGATTTTCCAATCCTCGGTCCTGCAAGTTCATGCAGATCTTTTATTATCTGCTAATTAACTCTTCACAGGTGCCTGCTTTTTTTAAAAAATCTATTACTTTGTTTTTTTTATTTCTAACCTCACCCAAAAGAATAAATTGGTTTTATATTTATTAGAATAGTTTTCCAATAGAGTTTAATGGGGTTTTAAATGTTTCAAAATAAAACATTTGGAATGCTGTTTTACATATAACAATATCAATATATCCAGCATAAGTTTCATTGAAGTTGTAAAACCACGCTACAGACAGCTATGCCCAGAGGCCCCTGTTTAAAAGATATATTCAATTATCCAACTCAAATTGTTGCTTGCATTCACATTGCTGGCATTTTAATACTGAGAGAGAATTCATTAACAAGTCTCTATATTGGAATTAAAGTTTAAGTGTTGAAAAACCTCTTAGAAGAGTTAATGAAAAACTGCATAGTCTAGTGAAAAATTTGTAAAATAGGTAAAACCAACTTTAGCATTTCAATCATGCTACTCGAGAGTTTAGGGCTTTGATAATCTCACTTCTTCAAATCACGTTGTTAGAGAAACAATGCTTTATGCCATTACATTTTGTACTGAGGTTTAAATTTACCTGTGGGATTAATGCCCCATTCTGGCACCATTTCATTTTCTTCAATGGTGATGGTAGAAAAATGTCCCATTATTGCAACTAATGCATTCTACCATTAAAAATGTAATTCTTGAACTATAAATGTATTTTTGTTACTTGTAAAATTGGTGTGTAGGCAGCCATCTCAGGTCATTTTGCCTGGCCAGGTGCTTTCAGAAAGAGCCAGCACAATGGAACCACTTTCAGATAAGCTATTGTTTCCCCTTCTCAATGAGTTGCGACATGGTTTAGCCAGACTTGGATTTTACTATTCTAATGTCTACCACTGAGGCATGAGAGCATTTTTAGCAATGCAGCAGTTATTTGGTTACCTTCCCATTGTTCTATTGGTACGCTATGGGGTTGTGATATCACTCAACTTGCTGTAGAGCAGTAAAGAGTGAATGAAGTTTCTCAGAGCACAAGCCAGCCACATGAATGAGGGCACCTGGAAAACCAACAACATTTTTAGCCCCAAGTCAAATTTCAAAATTGAAAAGCCGATTGCACTGCAGAATTCTGCAGGAGGAGCACTAATATCTGAAATATTTTGTAAAAAACATGTTTACCCATGGCAGAATCCCTGTAAAGGCACCAGAAATTAGCCTTTGAAATTGGGTCCTCCACCAAAAAAACTTTTTTTTTTATATAATGAACGAAAATTTTAAAAAATGTGATTATCTGTAAACTGAAAATCACTTCTTATCTGTTCTTGAGATGATTCTCAAGAACAAAACATGGAGTAGCTTCAGTTTTCCTGGTCGCCTTGTTTAGCTCAAGAAATAACAAAAAACATGCATTTTTCCTACTTAAAACAAAATACAAAAAGTATGTTTAGTCCTATTCATTGAACTTATGTTTAACAAGGGGTTATACCATTATGTTATGTTATTGCTCCTAAAAGTTAGAGAAGGTTCAGATACAATCAACTTACTTTCAACATCTTATCAATGGTCTGAGCCAGGAGTGCAAAGAATGTAAATATTCAGGCATATTTTGTTTTTAATAGCAATTACATTTTCAAATAACTTTGGAACCAATTAAACATTGTAATCAATGTATACTTGAAAGAATGCATATAATTACATTATCTTTCCCTACTCAAAAAACTGTATTCTGGTGGAGGACCCCGTTAAGTAGAGAAAAACTACATAACAGTCTACTTAGAATTCACTTTGTTTGTTAGTAAGTGCCAACAAATGAAATGCCTTTGTGAAATATCCAACATATGCATTTTGTAATGATAATTTTATCATGATGATATTTTGCATTATCCAAAAAAACTTCTGATAAAAGTAGTTAGGCAATAAAGCTAATATATAAAGTTGTAATGACTTGAATTAAAAGTGTCTATTAATTTGGAGGTGTGCCACCTTCTACCCTGATAATGTCTGCATTCACTAAGAAACAAATTTGTATGCTTGTTTTTTTCAAGAAACACTTTTTTTTTCAAGCTGAGCTACTAGCAGTACACATGGATATAGTATTGGACATTAAATGCATAAGTAAGAGAAGCAGTTGCCTCTATCACTGCAGAAAGGTTTGGCTCACCAGTTAAGGGGGTCTGGAGAGGACTGGAGCGGATAGCAGGAGGACAGGCAAGATCAGGGTTGGAGTGAGGAGCAGAACAAGATTCAGAATAGCAAGGAAAGCTGAGCAGGGCAAGGTCAAGGAAAGGTTAAAGCAAGGAAAGATCAAGGTTTAAACAGGACCCAAGCAGAACTGGAAGGGGAAGAAAAGGCAGATCAAGAAAGGACAAGGTTCAGAGCCAGGCAGGACAAGACAGGGAAGGGTTCAGAAAAGACAAGATAAGATAAGAAAAAGCAAGGCAGAATAGGAAGGAGGCTAAAACAGGAACCCATAGCTAGGGACAATGCCGCTCTGCTTGGATGGGAACCAATGCTCAGGCAAGGAGTGTTTGGAGAACTGGCCTTAAATGGGGCAGAGTCAGCCCTGATTGGCTGACTGCAACCAATCAGGCTGCTGCTAGGCTGGGGCTGCAAAAGCCCGGTAATATTTAGTGAGCTTTCTTGCAGGCTGTTCACCTGGCCCAGTGGTTAAGGCATTGAGCCAGAAAACCAAAGGTCCCTGGCTTGAATCCCAGCAGAGCCTGACACTCACTCACATACATAAACTGTGTATAAACATTCATGGTCTTGAAAAGGGTCCTAGAAGTGGACTGAAATGTTGGCCTGTTTTTAATTAACTTAAATAAAATTATGGTTTTAAAATAGGGATGCACCGAATCCAGGATTCGGTTCGGGATTCGGCCTTTTTCAGCAGGATTCGGATTCGGCCGAATCCTTCTGCCCGGCCGAACCGAATCCGAATCCTAATTTGCATATACAAATTAGGGACGGGGAGGGAAATCGCGTGACTTTTTGTCACAAAACAAGGAAGTAAAAAATATTTTCCCCTTTCAACCCCTAATTTGCGTATGCAAATTAGGGTTCGGATTCGGTTCGGTATTCGGCCGAATCTTTCACAAAGGATTCGGGGGTTCGGCCGAATCCAAAATAGTGGATTCGGTGCATCCCTATTTTAAAATAACCTATTTAAAGGTTCCCAGTGTGCACTCATTCTCCCTCCATTGATTACAAAGAGTAAAGGAATATGATGTAGGCATGCAATGATCTGGTTTTCCATCTCTAGTTACATTCAAATACATAAAACACATTAGAGATGCACCTAAACCTGTATCATATGCATTTTATATGTGTAAAACTTTCTTGTAACACCACATTTAAAGGATACTAGTAAGTAAAATGTTAAATCTTCAACGCTCATGTAGACGTTGTATTAGAAAAGGTGTAATCAGGAAAAACAGTTGCATGCAGTACCTTAAAAACCTTTCTTGCTTGCAGGGAAGCTAAAGCACCTTCTGTTGTTCTAAACTAAAAGAGTTCTCTGAAGGTAATATACAAATGGCTCTGTTTAGAAAACACTTCTCACATGGATACCTAGCCATCTGGCCACATGAGATTTCTGCAGTCATCTAAAACAAGTTAAACAATATATAACGTACCTTTTAATACTGAATGTGAACTTTAGATGGCAGAAAATGACAAAGCAGAAGCCTCTGCTGATAATCCTACAGACACTACCTATCTGCAACCATAACATTACATACATGGGGGCTATCTATTATCTATGTATGTCTATCTATCATCTTGTGTTTATTTATTATATTCATATTATGAATGATTGCAAAATATCCTTGCTTTGAGAAAACCAAAATACTTACTGTTGTCCTTTATCCAAGGATACACATTTTATCTGGCATGTTACAATACTTTATACAATACTTTTACAAATAACTTTAAAACTAATGAAAATATTGAACTAAATTTAATTTGAAATGTTGTTTAGAATGACATGTTCTGTCATTATACAAAATGTATAATGTTTTTATTTTGGAAGAGTTTCCTTTTAATTTTATTTTGAGTTCATTGTTATTCAATCCCACTATGGCGTTATGCTTGCCCCACAAAATTAGAATACAAAGCTGGACAGTGGGGGTGCAATAGATGTGATTTAGATTTGATACAGTGCCTCCACAATATACTGTTTTCTAAACTAATATCTGTTGGTCTTAAAAAAACATTTTGTACATGGATAGGAAACTCGCTACAGGATCGGGTACTGAGGGAAGGTTCTTAGTGGAGTCCCACAGGCTTCTGTATTGGATCCAATGACATAGGGGAAGGTATTGTAAGTAATGTATCAGTGTTTGCAGATGACACACAACTATGCAGCCCAATTAATTCCATCCAGGATTTTTACAGTAGGATCTTTACAAACTGGCAATCTAGGCAGCTAAGTGGTATATGAGATTCAGTGTTGATAAATGTAAGGTCTTGCAGCTGCAAGGGCAAACAAGGTCTTGAGCTGTATTAAAAGTGGCATAGATTTGCGGAAGGAGGGGGTTATTCTTCCACTGTACGGGGCGCTGCTAAGGCCCCATCAAGAACATGTACAGTTTTGGCCTCCAGTGCTCAAAAGGAATATTATTGAATTGCAGAGGTTCCAGAGAAGGGCAACTAAGCGGGTAAAGGTTATGGAAGATCTCAGTTATAAAGAAAGACTGGCCGATGGGGTTATTTATGCTAGAGAAGAGGTGCTTAAGGGGTGATATGAAAACTATGAATAAATATATAAGGGGATCATATTATAATCTCTCTAATGCTTTATTTACCGGTAGGTCCTTCCAGCAGACACTTATTAGAGGAAAAAAGGTTCCATCTAAGTTTTAGATGAGAGCAGTGAGCGGAGTTGTGGAAGTGTAGGGGGTAATTTATCAAAGGTCGAGTTTTTAGAGCTTTGTGAGGTTTTTTAATACCTTGAATACCTCAAATATTGTCTAATTTATGAAAACAAATTCGAGTTAATTAAAAAAACTAGTTAACTGAAAAATACCCTCAAAAACTCGAATTTTTCGGGCAAAAATCAACTCGAGCTTTAATAAATTTGCGTGGAATTCTCTGCCTGAATCAGTTGTACTGGCTGTTTACATTAGATAGGGTTGGATTTTTTTTATTAAGTGAGGGAATACAGGGCTATGGAAGATAGCTCATAGTACAAGTTGATCCAGTTGATCCACTGGTTCAAGTGCCATCTTGAAGTCAGAAAGGCCTTTTTCCCCCTCTGAGGCAAATTGGAGAGGCTTCCAATTGTTTTTTTTTCTTCCTCTGTATAAACTAGTAGTAAGGCAGGTTATATATATAGACTTGACTAGGTTGAACTTAATGGATGTGTGTCTTTTTCAACGTAACTTACAATGTTACTATGTAAAAGACCACTAACCCTTAAAACATATACCCATACCTGTAGTAATCACTTAGTTTACACATCTGAAAATGTTATAACAGCAGTTACAAAATAGCTGAATATAGTATTCTCTGCAGCCAATACAGATCAATACAAAACAGCAAAATCATTTATTCTGGGCCTTTTGGGTTTGAGCCAGCTCCTTTTGTCAGTGAGTCCATACATTCTAAATGTACATTTACTAAATGTTCTTTTTATTATTAATATATTTTATAAACTAACTGCACTAATCTTTAGTTTTGAATTGCTTGCTCTTTTAAAACAGTAATTGTTCCCTTTCTTTTAAATGCCAAAGCAACAAAAACATCAATTACTTACTGGCATTATTTATCATCGCATGGAAACATATCAATACCACACTGTTCCCAACTAGTTCTTTTGTGCTGCCCACGCTTTATTTATCATAGCTTTGTAAAATCAGATGCCCAACTTGTATTCAGTTAAACAATGAAAGAAGCAGTTTAATCATTCAGGCCACTCCATATTTCATTTTTGTAAGCTTTTTCACAGCTGATTTTTATGAAATGAAAGGAAATCCATTGATAAATCATCCTAAAGCATACATACAGAAGGCATGGGCTAGAGGAATAAAAAAACATACAAAGAGTGCTTATCACTTTTTAACAGATTTTATATTTTTAAGCAAAAAACACGAATCTTGTAAAATATTTTGGTGAGTGAAGAAGAGATGTGCTAAATGGGTGCCATTTTTAGCACTGGAGGGTATTCATTGAGATAGGGGGATCTTGTTTTGCTGTGGTGTTCTGTTCTATAGTGGTGTTAAGTGTTGACAAAAGTTTCAGTGAGGATCAAAAACTTGAATTAATGAAGCCATTTTATTGCTAAATTTACAACATATGACTTACCAGTACATTATATGTATATTTTATTTATGTTTAGTAAAGATTACCTGTATCTGCATCTGCACTAGGGATGTAGCGAACTGCCGTTTATGTGTTCGCGAACGCCGTTCGCGAACACCGGCAAAAATGCGAACAGTTCGCGAACAGTTCGCGAACTTCGAACATCCGAAAAACGTTCGATTCGAACGATCGAAGGATTTTAATCGTTCGATCGAACGATTTTCGTTCGAATCGAACGATCGAAGCCATTGGATCGAATGATTTCATTCAATCCAATGGCTTCGATCGTTCGATTCGAACGAAAATCGTTCGATTTTAGCGATCGAATGGTCGAATGGTCGAACGATTTTGACGCGAACGCCTATTGGCGAACGTCGCACGACATTCGCGAACTTGCGGCGGACGCGAACAGTCGAAGTTCGCGCGAACTAGTTCGAACGATCGAAGGATTTTAATCGTTCGATCGAAGGATTTTCGTTCGAATCGAACGATCGAAGCCATTCGATCGATTCGATCGAATGGCTTCGATCGTTCGATTCGAACGAAAATCCTTCGATTTTAGCGGTCGAAGGAATCGAATGGTCGAATGGTCGAACGATTTTTGTTCGAATCGAACGCGAACTCGTATTGGCGAACGTCGCGCGACGTTCGCGAACATTCGGCGGACGCGAACAGTCGAAGTTCGCGCGAACTAGTTCGCCGGCGAACAGTTCGCTACATCCCTAATCTGCACCCCCGTCACACTAAGGATGGCATGCACGTAGGGGGATGGGACGCGCAGCCAGGTATCCTCCACAATCCACTTGTCTCCCCAGGATCGCAAGCCCGATCAGTTGCAGAAGGGACCTGTATTTCAAGACTCCAGATTATCTGTGCTTTATCTGGGCTGCCATATGCCCAAGCCTGGAGATTTAGCTTTCTCTTCCATTGTGAAATTTGGTGGTTTCTTGGGGTAATGGCAGGCAGTATTTTGTTGCCTGTGCTTAATCTCATCCAAGACAGGGATTGCTGGTGGTAAAATATATGCATATACAGGCAACAGAGTATTAGCCCTTACTGCTGCACCACACACATTTGCATCCTTCTGTGTTTGCACCCAGTGCAACTGGATGTAGACAAAGGGAGTAGATGTCAGTGCCAAAACATACCAGCATGCATTTTGGTGCTGAGGTCCACTCCTCCCGACCCAATACAGTGGATACTCATGGTTCGGCTGATTCTCGGCTTACACTTATACGTTGACCAAGAATATGCCTTGTGTGGCATTTGCCTTAGTGTCTTTTTTCATTTTCCTCTTATCGGTGAGAATTTCAACTTGAATTGATTAGTGGTTTGTATATGCTGTTTTTGAACAAATTACCAAAATACCTTCTTTTTTAGCTGCTCTTGCTCTGCAGTATCAAGGAAGTGATATTTTGTGCCAAATTAAATCATTCCAGTGTTGTGTTATTCTGCTATATTTACAAAGTAGTAAAACAAAACATAAAAATATATTTGAATTAGAAGAGCAAATAGAACAAATTCCCTATACTAATATTTTTATACTGTTTCATACGCCACAGAATCCAGGGCAAAGTTAAGTCTGGACACTTGGGGGGTATATATAAATGTATTAATAACAAGGTCTGGAAATAAATAAAATATCTATTTTAATTATTTAATGATATTGCACAAATGTATTCCGGCCCTCTTAATTCTTGATAACAATTATAACACCAGCTATAATCATAATTTTAATCTGAACTGTGGGCAGTTAAAGATCAGGCCAAACAACAGATGAGGTTTATGTAAATTGCTCATAGCTGAATAAATCATCAGTGCCATCTAGTGGAAGTGAATTGGAATCTGATTTCATTATGTGGGTGATTGCTAAGAATGTAATCAAACCTTTTTTTCCCCAACACATAGCTGTAGATAATGCAGGTGTTAAAATGTACATTTTCTTGCACAATTATTCATACAGGGGAATTCCTGTGCTGGCATTCATTTTTGCAGGGGGTACATTTCAAAAGGGTCTCCTCTAAAGGTTCATAAGGCTAATTGCAAAGTTTAGTAAATATCTTAAAACCCATGATGGTAGAGGTTTACTATTTTGGGTCTAATTATCATGGTAAATGGTTTAACCAGTGGAAGAATTAAATCACCCTCACCGCAAATAGCACTAAACTAGCTGTGATTTGCACATTTAGCTTTTGCATTTGTGCTATACTTTTATACAATGCTTTCTTCAAAACATTTGAGTTGATGTACTTCAGGCACCAGGGCTAGACAATTGTCCAGATTCAATTATCCAATCTAGTAGTAGAGATCTATCTATATATCTATCTATATATATATATATATATATATATATATAATACACAAAAGCCATGAATATCTTGTGAATTATATCCTTATAAACTGTGAGTTCTGATGTCATCAGTTATAAACGGTTAGTTCTGATGTCATTTCTGTCATATGACTCACTGAAACTTGTGTATTATAATAAATAAAGTACCCCCAGTTGCAAAATATGAGGATATTAGAAGTTACCTTGGAGTTCCATGACCTGTGTACTTTATTCACTATATCACCTCTACTGAAGTAAAACTTCTCAGCCCTCAGGCCACTAGTTGGTTCGGTGACAACTGTACTTTGATCCGGGTTATGAAAATTGGGTTCTGTGAAATTTCCCATTCGGGATTTGTGCCCACTTTATAAATATAAACATAATCTGTACAAACAAAGTTGTCTTTTATAGTATTTAAATGTCCCCCAAATTCTTGCCAGCAGCAGCGAGCATATTCCACTTACTGCTGGCTCTTTGCACAAGCTATGCAGAAGAGCTGGCAACTCTCAGCATGTAGAAGAACATCCAATCAGCAGCTAGGCAGGCCTGACAGTGATCCACAGTTCATGTTTCCCATCGTAAAGGCAGAGCTTGGACCGGCTACCCGCATCCTACTATTGTTCTGGGGGGACCAATAAGACATGCCTACCTCTTATTTGTAAGGAATAGGAAGGATCTATTGGGATCTCCATAAATGGTGTCATTTTTAAATGAGATTCATATTGGTACTATTTGAAAGCAGGTATTATTTACTATTTATCATTGCCTACATGCTATGGGGGTTAGCTATTTGTGTCACTTGGCTTTCCGAAAGTTTTAGCCAATAAATATCAGGCAGCAGAAGACCACATTTCAAACATTGACATTTTTTAGGTTTTCTGGGCTGCTCTGGGTGCCTAAAGTAACAGTACAATGAATAGTACGGTAATATTAACGTGATACTGACACCTTCCTATAAAAATCCATAGAAACATGTCAGTATTATATGGTAGTTTAGGCATCTACATTTTTCTTGTTACAAATGCCCCCTCAGTCGCCCTCAACCCAGCGGTACCTGTAGTTTAGGAACAGGAAAAGAGAGGGGCAGACACTGTGCTGTTTTCTTTAGTCATGCTGAGATGGAGGCAGCTCAATCCTTCCATAGGTCATTTACATATAATAACCCCACTGGAACCTATGGAAGGAACACTCCACCTTCAGCACAACGTGACTGACAGAATCTAACAGGACCCTAAGTTGTGTCCCATCAGGTAAGTAATCAGTGGCGTAACTAGATGTTTTAGGGACCCCAACATATCCAGAGAGGTTGACCTGTTTTACCAACATATATTGAAATTGCTCTTTATTTGGGCCTCATGGGGCCCCTATCCTTCCTTGCCATCCCTGCAGCAACAGGGTCTGCTTCCACTGTAGTTACACCACTGTAAGTAATGCTGGGTAGGTGGGGGAGGGCTTGTGTACATTTTTAAACAGAAAAAGGTGATGCCTAAACTCCTAGTGATACTGACACATTCATATGGATTTTATAGGAATGTGTCAGTATCGCTTCTATAAATATGAATTTTATTCATTGCAATATGCCCAGTAATACAGGTTGGTGAGACCATAATCAGATGAACCTCTGCACACTGGGTACCTTTACAAACCAGTTGCAGATAAAACAATAAAAACAAAATGTACTGGTTACCAAGGGTTTCTGCCAAGGTAACAATTTACCCAGTATTGATAAATGATCCCTATTGTGTTTAAATTTCTCCTGCTGGCTCCTTTGAATGAGTGAAGTCATGAGGATGTACTTTGTGGAAATACTGTTCCGGTGCCTTGCGGATACATGTGCACCAGACTTGCCAAGATGCAGAGGGTTTCATCTTGGTTGCAACAGATGACCTTCCATCGATTTTCAAAAATAGACTCCGTTTCCATCTGTGTAGGTTAAAAGGTAACTTTTATTCCAACTTTGTTAAAAACACTGAATCCCTGACGCGTTTCATATCAGCAGATAAGTGGTCATAGGGGTAGATGACCTTCCATGCGAAATCATCTTGGAATTCTGGAACAAAAAAAAACTAAAGCAAGTAAAGAAAAAGTAGAAATAATAAAATATAATTCTAACGGGTACCTGTTTCCTTCCTTGTGTTCACCCCTGTCCTACTTGCATACAGTATTGGTTATGATGACACAAAAGCTCTGTTCTAATACAGGTATGGGATCTGGAAACCTGTTATCCAGAAAGCTCTATATTGCTGGAAGACCTTTTCCGATAAGAGTCTATTGTAATGAAATAATTAAAATTGATTTCCTTTTTTAATAAAACAGTACCTTGTACCTGATGGTAACTAAGGTGGGCCATACACGGGCCGATAAAAGCTGCCGACAGACCGTGTCGGCAGCTTATTGGCCCGTGTATGGGGCCCCCCGACGGGCTTCACCGATCGAGATCTGGCCGAAAGTCGGCCAGATCTCGATCGGATGGGATAGAAAATCCCGTCGGATCGCGGCCGCATCTATTCGTTGATGCGGTCCCGCGATCCGACCGCCCGTTAAGGCCTCGTTAGGATCCGATCGTTGGGCCCTAGGGCCCAAGATCGGATCGGCCCGATATTGCCCACCTCAAGGTGGGCATATCGGAGGGAGATCCGCTCGTTTGGCGACATTGCCAAACGAGCGGATCTCTCAGTGTATGGCTAATTTAAGTTGCATGGATCCATATCAGGGTTAATTAATTTTTAAAGGATTTTTTAGTAGACTAAACAAAGTATGGAGATCCAAATTACAGAAAGACAGATCCCAGCAATTCTGGATAACAGGTCCCAAAATTATAAGAAGACTTACTGCTTAGCTGTGTCTTCTAATTTGTTAATTTGGTCTTGTCACCTAGCCTTCTTCTGATTACTTATAATGGCCTTATGCCTGTATGAAGCAGATAAGGGAACATTCATTGTGAAGGAATATTATTCCATACCAATGTGAAATATAAATCATTACATCTGATCTTATCCCAGAGAAGGTTGAAGCTTGACTTGTAACAGCATGAAAGAACAAACTGGTAGTTGCTTGAAGAAAGATTATTATTTCGTTAACCGCAGGAAATATCTGCTAAATGTCCTGCCCTGTCATTTCTAAAGTGCTGCAGGTAGCATGCTGTCATTGACTGTCATTGTAACTTGTACCTAATCAGTACCTCTCAAGGAATAAGACTGTAGGTATCCATTATTTACACTTACAGAATAGTACTGATATACACAACAGGTGGTACTGTCCATCCAGAGCTGCCAGCATAAGAATTTGCACCAGTTTAAATGACATGAGCAACTTACTTAAACATATACTGTGTGCATTTATTCACTAGGTAACAAATGTTAATAATACATTTATTGCAAAAAAAACTATGTTAACTGTATTGTGATTGTATTGTATTTTCATCGCCAGTTTTATGAAAATGGAATTGCAAAGGCATCCTGCTTATATAACATAAAGGTCACATAAAGGGTAGTGATGGGCGAATTTGCGCCGATAAATACGCGAACTTCGCGTGAAATTCGCGAAACGGCGAAAAATTCATGAAACGGCGCCGGCGTCTAATTTTTGATGCCGGCATCTCGTTTTTGACGCTGGCGTCTCGTTTTTGATGCCGGTGCCCGTTTTTTACGCCGGCGCCCGTTTTTGATGCCGGCGTCCATTTTTTTCGAAAAAAATTTTTGACGCCAGCGTATTTTTGACGCGAATTTTCGCGGGAGTTTCGCAAATTTATTCGCTGGCGGTGAATCGCGCAAATTCGCCGCGAATTCGCGCCTGGCGAATAAATTCACCCATCACTAATAAAGGGCCCTTTGCAAGCTGTGTTTGTCAGAATGCTCTTTCATGTGTGTCTGAATAATTCATCAATAATGCATCCACAGGTGCTCAAAAGAGGTGCTCAAAACAGGTAAGGGTGCTCCCTTTTTTTTGGCACTTTTCACCCTTTCCTGACATTGGTAAATGAGCCCTATGTCTTGGTAAGCAATGCTTCAGTGTTACATTTAACACAATAATTATATTTATTTTGTTTTTTCACTACAGAAGTTTGTTATTGAAACTGCTATCCATATCTATGTCAGACTGGGCCGGCAGAGATACTGGGAAACAACCCAATTGGCCCCATCAGGCCACTCCTGACCAAAAACTGCTGGTGCTCGCTCCGAACCCTATTGCTGCAATAAGTAAAATGTACACTTGGGTGGCGGGGCCTTTTTGTAATTTAGATTTTCATACCTTAAAGGATACCTGTTGGGGAAAAATATTATCCCCAACCAAAGGTGTGGGCTAATAGAGCCCTCACCCTGGTTTGGGGTAATAGTCATTTTTTTAAAAAAGATTGCCCCCACTAGCGCTAGGCCACTCGCACCGGGAACAAGCGGCCATGTTGGGGACATGCATGCGTATAATGAGCGAATTATGCACATGTGCATGACATCAGAAGCATATTATGTGCATGTGCTATGTACAACATCTGCGCACACCAGGAGCTCCCTCTCAGTGCAAGGGTCCTAGCGCTAACTGTCAATTTTACCTGCTTGGACCTGCTACCAAACCTACAACTGTCTTATCTTCAACTCGATCCACACCCCACTGACCACTATTAAACAAGAAGTCTTGTTGCTGCAAATTGCAAGAGACATCATCAGAAGTGGGGCTGGGGCAGAAAAAAACATTTTTAAAAATTGTGTAAGTGAGTAAAAGTTGCTACAGATAAAACCCACAACTTAACAACCTGATTTTTTGCAGGTAACCCGAGAGTACCCGACCTGCTCCAGGACTCTAGTCCATGGTTGTCCCTTGGAAATTACTTTAAGAGCCTCTAGACTTACCTACTTATACCTACTATGGTTCAGAACAGTGCTGTCGAACTTCTGTGGTACAGAGGGCCAGCATTTTTCTGGCATACATAGTGGAGGTCCGATAATGGTAGAAAGCTATGGCAACATCCTGGTTTTAAACCACACCCACTTTAAACCACATCCATTTTACCACAAGAACTTTTAAGACAATGTTTACCTTAATGATGGTAGTAGCACACCAATAAACCTAATGGTTGGTGCTCAATGCATGAATATCACACATATGTGAAACAAGTTGACCCTTAAATCCATACTCCTCCTCCTCCCCTGTGGATAACACAGAAACCCCAAGCACATGTTTAAACACTTTGGGGAACCTTAGCAAGTATTTCCAAATGCTAACAAACCCTCACCAGGTTCACCTCTCACAGGCAGAGTATGGAAGGCACAGTATGGCACACACAATGAGTATAGGGCAGGCAAAGTATGGTACACACAACGAGTATAGAGCAGGCAGAGTATGGCACACACATAGTGCATAGGGCAAGCAGAGTATGGCACATACAGGAAGCATATGGCAAGCAGAGTATGTCATACACAGGCAGCATAGGGCAGGCAGAGTATGGCACACACAGGAAGCATATGGCAAGCAGAGTATGTCACACAAAGGCAGCATAGGGCAGGCAGAGAACGGCACACACAGGGAGCATAGGGCAGGCAGAGTATGGCACACACATGGAGCATAGGGCAGGCAGAAAACAGCAGGAGACAGGTTAACCTATCTACGCAGGTTCATACTGTGCTACATACAGTAACACATTGTTAGTGCCCCTTCAGCAGTTTGTATGATGTGTGAACAGATGAGTCACCTAAATACAAAAATGAGGCATATAAACATACAAGAATACCTTGTAAAACTTTGTTATATATGGTGCTCTATATGGTAGCATCAGATGTGTAGCAGAAACATCACTTGGGGCTGAACCCCCTACTTTTCTGGCCTTAACGTCTGCCATGTGGCTCTCTGTGCAAGCAGCTGGCCAGTTACCTGATCATCAAACATTTAATAATGCTAATTCAAGTGAAAAATACTTAAAAATATATTCTAAAAACACAGCCTCCAATGAAAAAAAACAATTAGAAACAGATTATTTTTAATAATCTGTAATAAGGAGCTACATGATTAGAGACACCATTTTATAAAATGTAGCCTAGCGCTGTAGAAATGTACAATTAAAGCATGACTCTCTCCTAAAACATCCAAATAACAACTTGTGCTTTTCTGCTGCAGGTTCATAAAAGTTATTTTTCCTCTGAAAATGCCTACCTGCGTACTGTATATTTTTATTTTGGCAATGTATCAGTGGCCTTTGGAAAATGATGTCACATTTCTATAATTCTCGTGCTTACTTTGGCATTCTACTGCTGCCTATGCAGGTTTTCATTACAGTTTAATTACTCTGGCAAAAGCTTTTAGCACTTAAAACAATAGGGAAAGGATAAAGTTTAACAGCATGAATGCTGAATTTTTTTTTTGCTTTATTGCAATATGTGCATACTTTCTGTCTTATTATGGCAGAAATGCATGGGGGACATTAGTTGGATAGACTTACCTGCCCCAGAAAAGTCAGATGGTTTCTTGTTTTTATGTAACTATATCCCATAGTCAATGTCTATGAGACTTTTTTTTGTCGCATGAAAACTTGGAATGCTGTGTGCCCTTTGGATAGTCATGTTGGTAGTTTATAGATCAGATTTTAATAGCAGTTATATTTTAGATGTGTGATATTACATCCAACTTGTAGGATGAGATCTGTCGACACAAAGACATCCAGTTCTGCCCTTATATTCCATAGAATAGATTTATTTTTGTCACTGCAGATTGCTAAATATGTGATACTGCAAGCAACCAACCAAACTGACCCTCTAGTGGCATCACAGGGCCAAGTTTCTTGCTGTTTACCAAACATTATAATGTTTGTTAGTAACTGCAGTGCACTTTCAGGCACAAATGGGCCTGTATATTACCCACAATGCAGCATTACACCCACAATTTCGTAATAATTATACATGCACGGTGGTGTCGCACCTGAGGCACCCCTGTATACATAACATTATTAAAATATTTTTATTTTTATATTCACAGTACAGTATTTAAGTTAACAAATAACTGGTACTTTTGTTGTGTTGAATTCATAATACTTGAGGAAAAACAACACGAGTAGAAGATGGAATACAGTTATCCATTACGTATATATATCCTGCTTTTGGAGAGACCTTCACAGCTCAGTTACACCTCTTAAGTTATGGCCTACGAGTCTCTCTTGCTCATGAAAGAAACATAATACTCATCCTTCATGGGTGAAATATTCTGTATGTATCCTAAAGCCAAAGTAATTTGGATATATTCATCTGCACCTTTTCGGCTTGGAAATCACACCGCAGCCACTGATTTTAAAATGTGCTTAGGGATTACATTTCTGTCTATAAAAAGATTGAGAGAGCCATTAATCTCCAAATAAACAAGAAATGAGGGGCCTGTTTGTGTAGCTGCTCTCTGTACTGGATTATTTAGGATTTATGATTTTGAGCTGGCAAAATGATCTGCTTTTTTTTTTATCAGGCTTTATGATTCTTAAAATTAGAGCGGTTTGAATAGCACTGATAAGAAAAGATGGTTTTCCTAAATAGGTGAAGGACACTTTCACTGTAGAACTAGAATTGATAGCAGATAATGGACAGGTATTTTACCCAAAAGGCTTAGAAAGCTGCATGGCCTTTTAGTCCATCAGAAATGATATATTCTAATACTAAAGGTCTGCTCTGTATGTATTATAATTTGCCTAGCAAGTGGAAAAAGAGCTCAAACCAGTACTATACTTTATTTTAAAAAATATTGTTGCTACTAGTCAGTAAAATTAAATAAAAAATATTATTTTCCAATAGATACTGTATGTACTTTTTTATATTTATTCAAGAAAATGATGGTCTTCTCTGGTTACCTCCTTACGCTTATATATTGTAGCCACATCCTGCATACTTAAGTTGCAATTAATTTACATACTTGCTGCATGGCTGCATCAAAACTAATGCATTCTGCAATGTGTATATGAATTTATTTCTTATTAGCCTTGCTGGATGTGGACTAAATATGTGTCCTATTTTAAAGGGTTAAGGTAACAACTGCATGTTTTGCTCGTTGTAGTATAAGTGTAGATCCAGGGCCGCCATCAAAAGCTGGGCGGGGACCAAAAAAAAATTTTCTGGTCCCCGCCCAGCTCCCAAACCCCACCCCAACCCCATACCACAATAAAAATGCCACACAGACAGCACTAAAAACGGTAAACCCTCCTCGCCCACAAGTTATAAAAAGCCAAAGGTGGTCAGGACACCATTATAAGTTTAAAAAATATTGTCGGCCAGAGTCCCACATAAAAGTTTTGAAAAAACATTGGTGGTCAGGGCCCCACTACAAGTTAAAAAAATCATTTTTCGTCAGGGATCCCCTAAAAGTTAAAAAAAAAACATTGACGCCTGGGCCCCATAAATGTTTTTAGAAAAACATTGGTGGCCAGGCCCCCCCCCTTACTAGAAAAACATTGGTGGCCAGGCCCCCCCCCTTACAAGTTAAAAGGAAACATTAGAGGTCGGGCGACATAGAATATTTAAAAACCGCTGGGACGTTCCCCTTATAGGCCATGGAAGGCCTACCTTAACCCCTATACTTGTGTTGCTGAACAAGCTGCAATTATTGGGGGTTTTACAGTTACATTTAATTTACAGGTTAATGGTTACTTCACCTCTGTTATAGTGTATGACTATTGTTGTTTTTTTTTACATGTTCATATTGGATTTGCTCGAGATACGTATATGGCACATATATCTATATTTTCAGATTTTTCAACTGCTTAATATTCTAAGTACCTCTCTAACTGTATACCCTGTGATTTGTTATATGCAGGTAAGTAGACTATATGACAGTGCCTATATCATTAGCTGGCCAATACTATGCAGTACCAATGGTTAAGTTGTTGACACTAAGGGGCCGATTCACCAATGGTCGAATATCGAGGTTTAATTAACCCTCGATATTCGACTAGGAATTGAAATCCTTCGAATTCGAATATCGAATTTGAAGGATTTAGCGCAGGAAATTCGATCGATCGATCGAAGGATTATTCATTCGATCGAACGATTAAATCCTTCGAATCGAACGATTCAAAGGATTTTAATTCAACGATCGAAGGAATATCCTTCGATGAAAAAAACTTAGGCAAGCCTATGGGGACCTTCCCCACAGGCTAACATTGAGTTCGGTAGCTTTTAGCTGCCGAACTAGGGGGTCGAATTTTTTTTTAAAGAGACAGTACTTTGACTATCGAATGGTCGAATAGTCAAACGATTTTTAGTTCGAAACGTTCGATAGTCGTAGTCGAAGGTCGAAGTAGCCCATTCGATGGTCGAAGTAGCCCAAAAAACACTTCGAAATTCGAAGTTTTTTTAATTCGAATCCTTCACTCGAATTCACTCAAATTTAGTGAATCGGCCCCTAAATGTTAATGGGTTGAATAGTGTGCTAAAGAGGTATCTAGCAATCAGAGAACTGCACAGACTCAGGCCGGATATTGCTCTAATACAAGAGACAAGAGACTACTGTACACTGAAATCTAATATTTATCCCAAAGTAATTCAGGCAGATGCTGAAACTAAGAGGGCTGGAGTATTGATTATGGTTCACAGAGACTGTCCCTATCAAGTGGCTAAGGTTATAGCTGATCCAGGAGGTCATTACTTGATTTTAGAGGGATCCTTAGGGGGTAAGCAATTAACAATAATGAACATATATGCTCCCAATAAGCAGCAACTTAGATTGTGGACCGACCACTCAGCAGCATCGCTAGAGATAGATACCTTAAATCAACACAAAAGACAGGCACAGTGACGCTTAAATGAGATGCTCTAAAATGACCTGGTGATTAACAAACAGATTTTGGATACTATAACAGCCTATTTTATTGAGAATAAAGGTACTGTAGATAATACAGCCATAGTATGGGAGGCACATAATGCAGTGTTAAGGGGACACCTTATTGCCATAGCTTCCAAAAAGAAAAAATTAAGGACCAAAGGTGTATAACAATTGGAGAAAAAAACTCCAAACTCTGGAAAAATTATATCATCATACACCCACTAGGGCAATACAGTTGCAAATATCCCAAACACGCAGAGAGCTCAAAACTATTTTACTTAATGACACAGAGAAAGCTTTACGGTGGCTGAAACAAAAATATTATGAATGGGGAGATAAACCGCATAGATTGTTGGCCAGAAGGTTAAGGGAACAGATAGCTCAAACCACTATAACATCTATTGATGTGGGAAATGTTTATTCACAGGAGGAAATAGCTGAGGCTTTTAGAGCTTATTATTGTGGACTTTATAATTTAAAGACCCAACAAATTTGTAATAATGGAGGAAAGAATTCCTTAAGGATAATATCCATACAATGCTCACTCAAAGAGAAATAGAGTTTGAATGCTTCTATAACAGCAGAGGAAATAGAAATGACAATATGATCTTTTCCCTCCATGAAATCACCAGGACCAGATGGTTTTCCATACGCCTATTATAAAGCATACTCCAAAGCCTTGACCCCACATTTGACATCGCTCTTTAATGCTTTCCTTACTGGATCTGAGATCCCATCTACCATGCTGACATCGTATATTACATTAATACATAAAGATCCTAAACAATGTGGAAGCTACCGACCCATATCGCTCTTGAATTCGGATCTAAAACTCTTTACAAAAATCCTAGCAAACAGACTAGCTCCAATAATGCCCCGACTCATTGACCCAGATCAGGTTGGATTCATCCAAGGCAGGCAGGTGGGGGAAAATACTCGCAAAGCGATAGATTTGATGGACATTATAAATAAAACCCAAACCCCAGCCATTATTCTTAGTTTGGATGCAGAAAAGGCCTTTGATTGCCTAGACTGGAAATATATGCTAGACCTATTAGAACAGATGGGCTTTCGAGGGTCTTTTCTGACTGCTATAAAGGTTATGTATTCCACTCCATCAGAGACTCTTAAATTGCCTGGGGCCTCTAACCTTCCTATTAAAATTGCAAATAGCTCTAGGCAAGGGTGTCTGCTCTCTCCCCTGTTGTATGCCTTAAGCATAGAACGCTTGGCCAAAGCAATTAGGACACATAGGGATATAACAGGCCCAAAATTAGGAACACACAAATTCTTAGTTTCCCTCTTTGCTGATGATGTGCTCCTGGCTATTACCAACCCAATGATTTCTCTGCCAAATTTACATAGACTCCTCAACCAGTATAGTGAAATATCTGGGTATAAACTGAACATTCAAAAAACAGAGGCTCTTGTGTCCCATATGCGACACGGGAAGCACTAAAATCGAGTTTTAAATATAAATGGAAGGACTACTCACTTAAATATTTAGGAATACATCTTACTAAATCATATTTTGATCTTTACAAACATAAATTTCCTCCGCTCATCCAAACCGTCAAGAAATTGTTAGATAAATGGAGCACCAACTCCTTATCTTGGTTGGGTAAAATTGCTACCTTAAAAATGGCAATCTTGCCAAAATTTACTTATTTGAAACTATTCCGGTTCAGGTTCCAAATACCATTTTACAGGACTTGCAAAATACTTTCTTCAAATCCATCTGGGCTAAATCGAGGCTTGGGTCCCAAAGTCTGTGATGACTGCTAGCAAATCACAAGGAGGATTAGCAACCCCAAATATTAGGGGATATTATGAGGCGGCGCATTTGCGTCAGGAGTTAGGGTGGACCACCTTAAATCCTACGTCTAAGTGGGCACAAATAGAAATGCTTAATCTACTACCAATTCACCCAAACTCATTACTATAGCAGTCTAAGAAACCTATTAAACTCCCAGCTAATTTACTCCATGTAATTAAGTTTACCCTACAGATCTGGAATCACTGCTGTAAGAAAACACCTTTAGTAGGCACAACTCCAATGCAGTCAGTGTTGGCGAATCTCTGTTTCCCACCCGGAATAACTTCCACCTTTAAAGGGCATTGGGGTTCGAAAAACGTATTTTGCATAAAGGACTTTTTCAACCCACTTACTAATAAACAATATACCTTTTTGGAACTACAAACAAAGCACCAAATTCCACAAGCCTGGAACTATGAATATGTACAACTTTCACATTTTATCCAGGGCACAGTATCTAAGATGACTTCACTCTATGACCTTTTTTGAAAAGCTATGTGTAAAGGCACTGCCATAGAAGGCACTGATATCAAACTTATATTCCCTCCTAAATAGCCCTTTGGATGATCCACCACCTAAACACAGGTATATTACACAGTGGGAAATAGAACTGGAAACCACCCTCACCCAACAACAATGGGAAGATATCTGAGAAAATGCTAGAAAGAATGTTACTTGTGTAAGGCAGAAGGAAAATATTTATAAAATTCTATTTCACTGGTACATACCCCAGTGAAACTCAATAAGATCTTCCCGGATTCATCAGCAAATTGTTGGAGGGGTTGTGGTCAGCCAGGCACACTTATGCACATTTGATGGTCCTGCAGTAAACGCATAGGTTTTTGGAATGATATTACAGTTATCATAGCAAAAATAATGTTTATGGACGTACCAATAGAGCCTTTATATGCGCTTCTAGGTGCACACTATCCGCATATCTCTCCACAGGAACAAAAACCGATACATTTTATTTATACGGCTGATAGATTAACCTCTAAATGGAAGGCCCCGGAAACCCCGACATTAGGGGAGGTAATTGTCCGATTAAGTGACATGAAAATGATGGAGGAAATGACCTCCAAAAAAAACGGAAGATGCCCCTACATGATAAAATTTGGTCTAAGTGGGATTATTTTATTTCTCAGGGATAGTAATCTCATTTTCCTTTTTGGGTAGCTGCAAGTATACAAGTGCAAATGGATGTTGCTCTTCTGGTTGGTGAATAGAATTGGCTATGTGTCGTTTGATTCACAATGATGAGAAATAGTGTAGGATATGAGGTTGATAGAGTTAAGTTAATTGTATAACATGTATCTAAGTGCACAAATGTATTGAATACACAGTGACCGTAACATGAAGACAAATTATGTCAATGTAACTGCTATTGATGTATGATTTTACTGTTTTCTTTATATACCTTCAGCTTGTCTATTATTATGTAACTTGATGCTTTAATATCATAAGTTTCTGTAAATGCAAACAGTTATAATTTGTGATAAAAAAAATGTCAAAATCCAATAAAATATAAGTTACAAAATAAAAAAGAAACACATGTAGTCAACAAGACAGGAGGATGTGACTGTATTGCAGAAAGAGTTACTGGGAGGCTTGTTTAGGAAAGTGGCCAGCATGAGTGGCGCAACCACCAGTGGCTCACCACAGTAATGCAAGAGAATTTATTTACACAGTCCAGGGTGTGATTCCTGACAATATGTTCATTAACACCAAGGTGGGAAAGAACCATATAATCTTATATACTTTTAATTGGTCTTTGTATGGATACATTTGTATGGTTTATACATGATAAGCTTTTCAGAGATATGAATAACTAATTTGTGAGAAACAAGTCTATTATAGTCACTATAGTTATTACTAAATATTAAGCAGCTCAAATAGAGGGACAGTAGCTACATTTTAGGCCATATGTAACGGTCGGCACCCAACACCAGAACAAACACCAGGCACCCTGGTCTCGGCTCGTGCTTCACCAGTAGTGTGACCGCCTTTGGGCCTCGGCTTACTTGGATGCCACCTGGACTTAAATGAGAGGTGCAAGATGAGGATTCTGGATAGGCAAAGGGGCACGACAATAGAGCAAAGTCTTTGGACAGAAGGTCGTAGTACAAGGCGTGAGGCAATAGAGTAGTCAGATCAGGCCCGGGTCGAGGTAGGCAGAAAGTCAGCGTAAACAATTCAGGCCGGGTCTGGTCAGGCAGCGTTCAAAGCGAGGTTAGGCAGGCAAGGGTCAAAACCGGGAGATCAATCAGAGGAATACAACAGAAATTCAGGCAATGGATCAGGATACAGAGGTCAGAATTGTCAGAAACAGGCAGGGGTCACAACAGGTAGTCAGAATCAAACACAGAATCAGAATAGCAACAGCTAAAGGCACCAGGAACAACCTATAATGGGCCATGAAAACTAGCAAGATGTCCCTTTAAATATTTGAATTTTCACGTCGTTGCACGCTGACGCCATTGCGTCAGCAAGCATGCGCCAACCAAAACAGCAGGAGTGCGCCGCGTGCGCCCCTAGTTACCAGTGCCGAGTATGGAAGAAGAATGCGGCGGGCGTCCCCGCCGAGGGAGCGGCAGGTGTCCCTGCCGTCCCCCCACTAGACTACCAGGGTAAGTTCTTACACCATATTTGTCATTTTTTATGAATAAGGTGCCTGCTTTCCCTACCAATGATTTAAGTAATTATCTAACTGTACAGCTCATTTAGATCCCTCTTAAGGACTGGAGCCCAAAACTGCACTGCATACTCATATTTCTGTAGAACATCAGGTAAAATGTCATCACTGCAAGATGAAGAAAATGGCGAAGGAAAGACAGAAAATCATTATATCTTACTTAAGTCCAACTTACGCAATAAGGGTAATTTACCAAGCACAACCACCAATGCAGCAGAATAGCATTCATCACTTGTATCTGTTCCAGAAGTTACACTTGTTGGATACAAAACAAAGATTTATACTAACTGTCAAGGATGTGGGACATGCTGACTTCCAAGGCCAAGATTGGTCACTTTGATTGCTATGCCCTCTTCAGGGCCCCTTCATTTGACCATTGGCTCTATATTGATTATCACCAGGGTATTGGCCTCAATAGTGTTTGGTGGAGTTTTGGGCTGCTTCACTGCTTAGCCATCTCTGTCTCATGCTTCTATAATATAGCACCTCATCTGAGGCCCTGCTCTGGCTCTAACAGGGTGCTCTAGCTATAACATGCACTTATCCTGCCTTTTTCAAATAAGACTTTAATGTTTTATTAGAGAATACAATACAATGAGAAGACCCACTGTTTTTATATCAGAAAAACATCACTCTACTTCACTATGGATACATTATACAGGGTACTCGATTACAGAGTGTCATATGACAAAATTGAACACATTAGAGACACATCACAACTTTAGGAACTAAGATGGTTTTTGATACATAGCTTTGGCTATAACAGCACCTTGGCTAGTCATGAAAATACTTTTGCAGTTTGACCTATCTAGACCAAAATCACCATCATTTATTTATATAGCACCAGCAAGTTACACAGCACTTTACATTGAATAGCTGCCCCAATGGCTACACCGCAGATTGTTTATATAAACTACAGCTGTGTTTCTGAAGAAAACACACCCGTTTTACCAGAGCAGGGCAACCGTGTATTATATTGTCATTCCTTTAAAACACTTCAATTGTTTGGTGTTACTGTTCCTTTAATTTAACAAACAAAGGTCTTACAATAATTTAACAAACAAGGGTGAAAATGGGATCAGAGGACCCTGCCGTTAAATAAATATATTATTTACATTTATATTTAAAATGGCAGTTCTGCTGGATTACTGTGCAAAGGGAGATGCTAAATACTTAGTGCCTCACAGCTTTTGAATGGCTTGGCATGTTAATACTGTGCTAAGATGTCTAAACTCTCTTATTTGGCTTCTGTCTGGAGCATTCAGAACTGAATGTATAGCCCTGCACTGACAAGCATTGGCACATTCCAGCAGCAGCTAATGAAGCATATCCTTTTCTGATGTGTGAGCACTTTAAGTTTATTTTTTAATAAGCAAGAGATTGACCTATATTTATTTCCTTTCCTTCACTGACAGATTGATAGACAGATACATGCAGAGCTGGGTTCAGTTGTATAAAATGCACCACAGCTAAAGCTACAGTAAGCTCCCAAGATCATACTGATGTTCAACACAGGAATCACAGGCCTGAGAGAAAAAGAAGAGACCATAGTACACTGTACAAGAGCACTAAGTTCATCGTAAAAAGACAGGTAGTAAGTACAGCACTCCATTGAAGCCAGCGCTCCCTAACATATCGGAAGAATAACACACAAGTTAGGGGACAGGAAGGCTTAACTGGCTCCTGCCCTTATGTACTGTAAGTAGGTTTTCTGACATTGATAATAAAAGTCATCATCATTATTACTGATATGATAGTAATAGGAGACTTGGCTCTAGTCAGCACCTGCCTCTAGTTCCGCATTTCGTCACAACAAAAAAGTCACTGAAAAAAACACCCATAAGAAAAAATGCCATTGACTTTGCATTTGGACAAAAAAGTCGCCATAAGAAAAACGCCGTTGACTTTAATGCATTAGGAGAAAAAAAGTCACCATAAGAAAAAATGCCCATTGACGTTAATGCATTTGGACAAAAAAGATGCCATAAGAAAAAATGCGCATTGACTTTAAATGGGATTAAAAAAATCCCATTTTTACTTTCTTTAATAAAAAAAGAAATCTATGTTCAATATACTTTAATTAAAAAATGTGTACCGTTTTTATAAGAAACCTGACTGTATGCAGTGAAATTGCCCCTTTGTTTTACTTTCTCTGACTGCTCTTGACTTCTAATCCCCTACTAATTTATAGTATAGATGCATGCCATGCAGCTTTGCAAATGTATATTGTTACAGAACTCCTCAGTGATTTTAATTGTTCTAATAATTTACAGTAGGGGGTTCATTATCTGTTAATATATGGTCACTGAGCTCCTTTGTGACTTTTAATCACCCTATAAATTACAGTAAGTAAGTATTATTAAATCTATGGCCCTATATCAATTTCTGGTAGAGGCCTAAAATAATTTATTAAAAGGAAAACTGATTTGCTAGCAAAATATTCTAGAAAAGAATTAGACATCAATATAAGTTTGCTTTAAGAACTCCATAGCACTGGAGACAGAAGCTGCATTTCTTGTATAACAGCAGAGATCCAAAAATGAAAATTTATATAGATGCAGTATATTAAGATGCACTTATAAGCAGTAATTTACTATACCCTTGGGAATGATTATTCTGTGCACCTTGCATGAAATAGAAACTCCAGTGTTAGGTGAACAGTACAGTATCATAGGGCAGGCTGTAAATAAGTGCCCCACTACAGCCTGTGACCTCTGTCATTCATTAACTTGTATCTGTGTGTCTCTATAAGTGCTTTTCCTAGCAGATAAAAGTGTCAAGTGTTTTATGCATTTATAAGTGTTTGCCCAGGATAGCTACAACCATTTGTCTGCATAATTCAACAGAACAGAATAGGATGCACAGTGAAGCTGCACTATGGACCTCTATAGCTGAAGTATCTTGCATGTGTTTGCGTATCTATAAATACGTGATTTGCCCTACAAACTGTTAAGCACTGTGAAGCTGTGACTGTAAACATATTGCTCTTTAGCCTGGTAGGATGGAATATGAAGTGTTGTTTTTCTTATCTGATCAGAATGTAGAGTAGAGGATAGCGAAGACAGCAGAGAAGATAATAGGTGTCTCTCTTCCTTTCATCACGGACATTTACACAACTCGCTGCATCCGTAAAGCAACCACCATTGTGGCTGATCCAACACACCCCTCACACTCACTGTTCACGCTCCTGCCATCTGGAAAAAGGTACCGAAGCATTAGGGCCGTCACTACCAGACTGTGTAACAATTTCTTCCCCCAACCCATAAGGCTACAGAATACTCAGGGACCGGACAGATCTCTCTCACACACACACTCCATCTGACCTTACTATATACCACAACGTTACACAGCCACTGTATGCCATTGTATAAATAAATAGCCATTGAATACAATTGTTCTCTATGAGCACATCTGCACTTTATCATGTTCTTTATCATGTTTTTACTACTATCATATCACAATGATACACCCATCATGTCTGACATTTAGCATTATTTACTTAACATATTACAGCTGCTGAGTGTGCACTGTCTTGTCCTGTCCCTGCACTGTGCTGTCCTGTCTTGCAGGAGTTGCATATTTTTGCACTTGTACTTTTTGTCTGTTGTCCGGTACATCTATGTTGTGTGTTCCTAGAGGAACGTTGTTTCATCCCACCGTGTACTGTACAAACGTATATTGAAGAAATAACAATAAACTCACTCTTGACTCTCGACTAGAGTACAGTGGCTGCTCTGTCCAGCCAAATTGAATATATGGTGCAATTTCAGCTATGTTCCTCTATAACTGCTTGTAACAGCTGAAAAGAATGTACAATGCAGATGAGTCTAGAAATCTGTTAGAAGACATTCTGTGTGCATTTGTTGTATGTTATTCACAGAAACTAAGCAACAGAAAGGGTCAGACGAGTGTTAGGTCAATCTAATGTTCCCTTCCTTGTAGATAGTTCACACTAAGGGGGTTATTTATCAAAGGTCCAGTTTCAGAGTTTTGGGAGGTTTTTTATACCTCAAATTAACTCAGAAATAGAATGCTTTCTGAATTAAGAATTTATCAGGTAAAAATCAACTTGACCTTTGATAAATAACCCCTTAAAAGCAGGGGCGCTCCACCAATGAGGAGAGCTGAGGCACTTGCCTCAGGCGGTAGGCCAGCTAGGTTTCCAGGGGCAGCAAAAAGCCGCTCCTGGTGCCTTTAA
The DNA here is from genome assembly GCA_038501925.1 of Xenopus petersii. Taxonomy (NCBI): domain Eukaryota; kingdom Metazoa; phylum Chordata; class Amphibia; order Anura; family Pipidae; genus Xenopus; species Xenopus petersii. The sequence continues at coordinate 88,303,217 of CM076674.1, read as the reverse complement.
GAGCCGAATTTCCAGTTTTAAAACCGGAAATTCAGCTTTACTAGGGTGCGAGAGTGCAATTGCGCTCTCCGCACTATAGTTGGTGCCTCCCCCCGGAAATGTAATCGGGCTGGGGGGGAGGCATTACTGGAGCTGCCTCAAGCGGCAATGTCCACAGGAATGGCGCTGCCTAAAAGTCATTTAATTTCTGTCTTTAAATAGAGGGCAGTATGCATTTTGTGTGCATGAAGAGCACTTAAAGGGCACCTATAACCCTAAATGTTGCAGTTCTCCATAATAACACACCAAATAAAACAGTCTATATTTAAAACATTGTTTGAAATAAAGCCTTTCAAGGAAATACATCCCATTTAGAAAATCTGCAATTTTAAGCTCCACCCTCTGGCTTATATACGGCTATGAGCTCATAGACAAACTGAACGCACACATATCTGCTAAGTTACATCAGCCAATGAATGGACATAGCTACAGTATGTATTTTGCTTTTACACACTTCCTGTTACAGTTAGAGCTGCATTATTTCCTGCCATGTGATCTCTGATGGAGTACAGAGAATATCATAAAATGGTGGCTCAAGGAAATGTAAAATGTCAACATTTAGTTACTGTATATGTATATGTAATTTGGTAAGATTCTTTCATAGGTCACTTAAACATTATCCGTTGGTTAAGTATTAATTCTGAAGGTACTGTATAGTTTTCCTTTAAGCGGTTGTTGTTAAACTACAATTCTTAGAAACCCAAATGGCTATAGAGGGATTATGCCAACAGCAGTTTGACAACAGGAGGCGGCCATCTCTAGCTTTAATGGCACAACAGTACATCATTTTTCATCAGCATATTGTATGTAGCACTGCTGACTACTGCTGCAGTTCTGATAGCAAGACAAAGTGACATTGCAGCATTGTGATATCACAGTTACACTTGCTTATTTTGATGTTACAGATACAATCAATGCCATTAAAATACAATGATACACAGCCACCTACATTACTCGAAACACATCGCCAACAAGCAGGCTAACTTAAGGGAGCCCTTTCCCTCTTATACAGGCGAATGATGTCACTAAGCCAGGACGACCCCTTGAAATACAAGACAGATTGGGAAACATAATAGATTCCACAGAATGTATGGAATTCAATTTGGGGCACTATCACCAAAATCTCCCCAAATACAGCTATTAAGGAGTCAGCATACAAAGTAATGATGCGCTGGTATATTACTCATGACAAGAAACACAGGTTTGATCGCTCTGCTCCTCTAACATGTTTTCGAGGGTCCAATGACATTGGAGACTTTAAACATATTTAGTGAACATGCCCTGTGGCTAAGTATTTGGAATAATATTTTCCAGATGATAAGGGACATATTTAGAAAACCAATGAAACTTGATGCTTGCCTAGCTTTATTAGGTCTCCCCACCAAAGTGCTAACTTAAGCTGGCCATAGACGCAAAGACAGATTTTCGGACTGTGTGTGGAGAGTCCCGACATTTTTCGTCTGGCGGAGATCAGTTGTTTGGTCAATCGGATAGGTTAGAAAATTTCTGTCGGCTGCCGATAATATCTCTGCATGGATTGTATTGTATTTTCAGTGGGAGACTGTCACTAGCTTTGACGGACATAGATATCGTACGATTGCTGTCAGGGGCAGAACATTGGCTAATCTGTTCTTTTACTACTTTATTGGATCTGACTGGTAAGACTTTGATCTGAATGGTTAGTGGCAGGTCGGGAGATGGGGGAAGTTCCGATCATACAATGATTCGTACGATCGGGTCTTTGCATCTATGGCCATCTTAAGACTCAAAATAAACTTTTGGTTCAAATCCTAGCTGTTGCAAAAATGAATTTGGCCAGGCAATGGTTACAAACTTCTATCACCGTCCATGGACTTGCTGACTGTAGCATGACTGTCAGGACTCTTGGTAATGCCAATCTAACGTGTTTTTCTGGGACAATGCACCTTCCAGTTGAGCCACTGGAGGCTCTAATAGTTGCGTCTGACCAGTCCTCCTACCTATACATACACTGTATTTGTTGTAGGGATGCACCGAATCCAGGATTCAGTTCGGGATTCAGCCAGGATTCTGCCTTCGGCCGAATCCTTCTGCCTGGCCGAACTGAATCCGAATCCTAATTTGCATATGCAAATTAAGGGCGGGGAGGGAAATCGAATGCCTTTTGTCTCAAAACAAGGAAGTAAAAAAGGTTTTCCCCTTCCCACCCCTAATTTGCATATGCAAATTAGGATCCTGATTCAGTGTGGGATTCAGCCAAATCTTTCACAAAGGATTCGGGGGTTCGGGGGTTCGGCCGAATCCAAAATAGTGGATTTAGTGCATCCCTAATTTGTTGTATTTTCTGTCTGGTCCCTGGTCTCCTCCCATCTTGTTACCCTCATGTGTTTCCCATTTCCAATTATGTACCCTTTATAAACCTGTCCCTGACCAGTGCTCCTGGCTTGATCATCTGAGCTCCTGAGCCCCATCTAGCCTCTGATTTCCATGCCTTCTGTGATTCCTGGTTCCTGATTTCTGTGTTTACTGCCTGTTTCCCTTGCTCCTGTTCCCACCTGGTTCCCGTTAACCATCTTCGGTGGATTCCCTGGTTTGACCTTCGGCCTGTTACTCGACCCCGCCTGACTGCTGCCTGCCACTGACCTTGCCTGCCATTGGGACATTGCTAAGTCTTTCGCCAGCCCTGACCTTCTCAGCTGTTACTGGATTCACTCAGGCTTCTGTCTCTACCCAGTCCTGTATCTGGTTTTTCAGTCTACTCTCCTGTTTATTGTTGTTTTCATTCTAATCATTAAATCTCTTTACCATGCCTTCTGCTATTAATCCTGCAGTAAATAGCTGTTATCTGGGTTACCCAGGATATAGGCGTCAAACTGCTGGACATTCATTTGACAATGACACAAAATCTTTTGTACTTAGCTTTATTGGGAGACAAGAAACACACAGACATTTGGACACACTGGAACATTTATTGCAAATCTGACTGCTAAATGCTTAAATGCATTAATTGAACTGCAACAATACTGGCAAGAAATGTGTTGTTTACCCTGATCCCCCATACTAACATACCCCACACCTTATAAAAGCTTAGCATTGTATTACAATGTTACTACTAAACATCTAAATATTATATTTCTTTGCTTGAAAAAGATTTAAAAAAAAAAAAAAAAAAAAAAGATACAATGATAGGACAGACAAAAAGATAGATTTTATATACAACAATCATCTTCTCCGTATTATATGAGATTTATCATAGTCCATATACTATATTATAAAAAAAATTTGTAGAACATGATACATAATACATCTGATCACTGTGGATTCCTAAGGTCATTTATATGAACAGTAAAACTTTGGACTTATTTAGAATTCATGAAGTGTTAAATTCATTGAATAAAATGATGAAATGTGAATTATTATTTGACTGCTGGGCCATTAACCTGCATACTCTACAACATAACTTCCAAAATCTACTTGATATGGGAAAGAAATAATTTCTAGACATTTTCCATGCTTTAACATTGTTAAAGGAGATAGCAAATAACTCACCCATTTTGAATTTTGTACAACATTTCATATGTATGTATGCATTTATATAGCAGCACAATTGTGCTTTACAAGGCGTAATTGTTTCTCTAGACGTGGATTTATAATTTGTCACTAGGCATAATGGGAACTATAAGATTATGTAGTATTACAGATAACTACAAAGGTATCACAGTGATGATGCCATTACATGAAAGTCACTATTATATCTACATACAATTGACAAAAGCTATTTTATCTGTCACTGCTTGTTGTCCTGTGCAAGGTGTATTGACTGCTGCTGTATCCAATTATGAGCTGAATAAGTGTAAGCCCTCGAATATGAGACATACATGAATTAAGTACATTTAACCATGTTGTCATGTGATCAGCACCAGAGGAGTTCAAATCAAAACCAAACAAATGTGACTGCCTTGTCTAACTATAATCTTGCCATTATCCCATTCCATAACTAAACACAGGCTTCCACAGAAACCCAGCAAGTGAAATTAATGAGTGGATAGCAATTGAATTTATTAACTCACAGCTCTTTACCTCTGCCAATAATGGCAATACAAACGATGACTTTTAAAGCTAATTCACCAGATAGAAAAGTAAATGAGAACTCATCCTTGCAGACTAGAATATGACCCTACTATTATTTCTTACCATAAGAAACGCATGCTAAACAAAAAGCATAGCAGCAATCTCAAGTTTCCTTCTTGATACACTAAGGGGCCTATTTACTAACAATAAAATTTTGATTTCTCACAAATCTCTAAAAATCTGCGGTTTTCCTATTTTTTTTTTTTTTGAAAAAAAAGGTCTAAAAATGTATTTTATTAAGTGTAAAAACCATGAAAACTACTAATACAAAACATCAGCAGGTAAAAGATGTCAAGGTCCTTTAGAAGTCAATGGGAGTTGCGCTGATCCTATTGGAGGGTTTTAAACCAATTCGGACTTTTGGTTTTTTTTTTCGCTAGGATTTTTTAGAGGTTTTAGAGACATTCAGATTTAATTTTAGGGTTGCACCGAAACCAGGGTTCGGTTTGGGAATCGGCCAAGATTTGGCCTTTTTCAGCAGGATTTGTATTTGGCTGGCCGACCAAAGCTGAATCCAAACAATCATGTGACTTTTCATCACACAAGTAAGGAAATTTAAAAATTGTTATTTGCACCCTGTCCCCCCTAATTAAAATAGGCTTCATATTTAGTTCGGGATTTGACTAAATCTTTCACAAAGGATTCAGGATTTGGACGAATCCTAAAATAGTGGATTCGGTGCATCCCTATTTTCTTTCGGATCGTTGAGCATCATTTTCTGATCATACTTTTTTATTCAGATCTTTTAATAAATTCCATGGCATTCGTGGTTTTAGAGAAAGGGAGTTTAATCCTGGTTTCAAAAAACACTAAAATCTGACCTTTGATGAATAGACCTCCACAACTTGCATAAAAAATGTGCCATGTTTCCCTTTCTGGATTTTGTTTTTTCCCATAGACTCATTTTTGAACTTTGAGCCAAGTAGCTTCCTTCTTGCAAGGCATTCTATAAAATGTATGCCGACCTTTCTATTATATACTATACATATTTGAGGTACATGTTTCATGTGTATATTTTGACATATTTTCCAGAAACTTTTCTAGACATTATATTGCCAACAAGTACAAGTTTTGTATCATACACTTGTTTTTTGTATAAAAATAACAAAATGACTATAAAATTCAATATATCTTATTTGATACCCTTCTTTTAACCCTTGTTGTGTTGTAGATAAATCTATAACAGAAGCATAAATTAACAGGGTGCCAGAATCATAGATTTTGCTTTTCCAGGTGACGGCATAATCTACAGTCTGAAATTTCAGCAATTTGTCCCTCATTGGAAGGGTTAACACAGTTAACATTATTCAAACAATGACTTTATTTTTTTTTTTTTACTTTACTTTGCAGCCTTGTATCTACTAGGTGTTGTGCTCTTGGATTAAAAAGGCAGTTTTTCTTTTTGATCAGACGCTCACTTGGTAGAGTAGTTCTTTAAATCTGTTGAAACAATTAATTGCTTAATCTTGGCAAGAGCAAGTTTGCAAAATGATCCACAGAGGTATTATTAGAAATCGATCCTGCTGACTTTATAAGTAATTAAAGTAGACCTAAGGACTAAATAAGAATGAAAACTCTAAGCTGCAGAAAAACATATTCCCTGTTGATATATCCGATGGCTCAGAGCATGACTGCTATAAAACATTTCATAACAAGAAAAAAACGCCAAGAACCTTGCTGTTTGCTGATAGCAAGGAGAGCATCATTCTGCAAAGAGCACTGACAATTAGGGATGTAGCGAACTGTTCGCCGGCGAACTAGTTCGCGCGAACTTCGACTGTTCGCGTCCGCCGCAAGTTCGCGAACGTCGCGCGACGTTCGCCAATAGGCGTTCGCGTCAAAATCGTTCGACCATTCGACCATTCGATCGCTAAAATCGAACGATTTTCGTTCGAATCGAACGATCGAAGCCATTGGATTGAATGAAATCATTCGATCCAATGGCTTCGATCGTTCGATTCGAACGAAAATCGTTCGATCGAACTATTAAAATCCTTCGATCGTTCGAATCGAACGATTTTCGGATGTTCGAAGTTCGCGAACTGTTCGCATTTTTTGCCGGTGTTCGCGAACGGCGTTCGCGAACACATTGTCGGCGGTTCGCTACATCCCTACTGACAATGTGTCGTTTAACAGGTGAGTAGGTGTGTCCTGTAGTTAATTATAATATAACAATAACAGTCTGGTTGACAGTTAATTTCTTTATAACCTGGTTGGTAATTAAAGGAGCAGTACCCTTTTCACCTGTTGTTAGAGTAATGTCTTCCAAAGACTGCAAAAAAATGCCCCCACCCCCTGCAGTGCATTAATACAGTGCAGTATGTATATTATGGTGGGGTAGTTATACTTTATTAACATGCTTTTGCTATTTCAGGTATGGCACCTGTTATCCAGAATGCTATTAGGAATGTAAATGATTTGATTAAAATGGAGGCTATGGGAGATGACCTTCCTGGAATTCTGGCCTTTCTGGATAAACAATTTGCAGATAACAAATCCCATATCTGTACAGGTATGTTATGCAAAATGCTTGGGACCTCGGGTTTTCTGGATAACGGATCTTTCCGTAATTTGGGTCTTCATGCCTTAAATCAACTAGAAATTCATTTAAACATTAAATAAACCCAATAGGCTGGTTTTGCTTCCAATAAGGATTAATTATATCTACGTTTGGATCAAGTACAAGCTACTGTTTTATTATTACAGATTATTAATATTATCTGTATTATTACAGATAAAATGGAGTCTATGGGAGCCATTCCGTAATTCGGAGCTTTCTGTATATCGGGTTTCCGGATAAGGGGTCCTATACCTGTACTAACAAATTAGTCATTTATTCTGTATGGATTTTTGAAGCCTCTCAGATACTTTATTGAGTAATATCTAACCGAAGGTATCCTGGTTAACCTCTTCAATTATAGTCATACGAGGGCTGAATATCCCTACCCATATTTCCATAATTCTGAATTACTGACTGCTTTAAACAGTATAGTCAACGAAGCATAATTTTTTCATTTTGCCATATGTTGAAAGACGTTTATATACATTTGGATATACTGTATTACTTTCCAAGTGGTTTACCTAAACATATAAAACAGAACTGGAAATAATAACAAACAGTTAATTGTTTTCCTGCCCAGGGCAACCTACTGATGGATTGTTTTGGTTACAACGTCAGTGTATAATTCGTTTTGTGAATTCCCTTATGTGTCTTATGCCCACCTAATAATAATACAAGTAATGCCATGTTTGCTTATAGAAATTTTACTATATACTGTACATACATATTTTACCATACTGTGTTTCTCTTATATACATACATATATATATATATATATATATATATATATATATATATATATATATATACATACATACATATACATATATACATATTGTAATAGAATATATTTGTGTATTTATATATATTTCCAGATATTAAGAGGATGGCTCGTTATACCTAGGCAGCCCAGCCAGCCAGCTCGCCCCCTCCTTTCCCCTATCGCACGTGCATGCGCAGTAAAGCCGTTCCCGGCGCACATGTGCAGTAAAGCCGCTCCCGGTGCGTATGTGCGGGGCGCATATTGCAAGCAGATTTCCAGGTGGGTTTGGTATAGGGGTAAGCAGAATAGGTAGCTGCCCAGCACCCCCCAATTGTTGCACCCTAGGCAGCTGCCTCTTCTGCTTACCCCTAGTTCTGATTTGGAGTCAGAAAAACTACCCATTGACCTGTATGCATTAGGAGGGAGAAAAAAAAGCCCGTTGGCAATGCATTTGAAGTGAGGAAAAAAACTTGAGAAACAGCTCAACACAATTGGATTGAGAAAAAAAAAAGAAAAAAAGTTCATGCGAGAAAAAAAACACGTCCTGGGACTTTAATGTGTTTTGCAAATTATTCGCTGTTTCGCTCATCGCTCATCGCTAGATATGACTCAAATTTTTTTATTTGAAAAATCAATAATCATATTTTATATGCGGACTTTGTTTTGTCAGTCACAATATCACAATATAAAAATGCACTGGGGTCAGGGTCGGACTAGGCCGGCGGGACACCGGGAAAAAAACCTGATGGGTCGCGGCCCTCATGGGCCCCCGCTGGGCCATACCCCCTCTCCTGATCTGCTGGCCCCACAAAATAAAACAATTTGCAGCATGCTGCTGGTGGGCCCCCAATGTCCAGTCTCACCCTGATTGGGGTCATTAAAATTGGGTTCTCTCTCTCTCTCTCTCTCTCCCCCTCTCAAACTCTCTCTGAGAATTTTCGGAATTTTATTGGGGGTTACTTATTAAAGTCCAAATGCCAAAAACTCAAAAAGTTTACGTTTTTTATAAAAACTTCAAATTTTTGATATTTATTATATCCCGAACATGGAAAAAGTTAGAATACGAAAATCCGGCATCTCAGATGTACCAAGGTTGTATATGTCAATGGGAGAGGCCCCTATCCTATTTGGAAGTTTCTGTGTTAGCGTTGGAATTACCAAAATCAGACTTTTTCTGACTTTTCAGGCAAAAAGTAAGAACTTTTTTAAATAATAAATTAGGTTACATCATGGATTCTTGTTTGGTCAGCCTTTTTTAGTAAAAATCTGAAAAATATCAGATTTTAATAAATAACCCCTTAGTGACAAACATTTTTTAGAAATAAATGTTATTTCGTATAAACAGATGGCTGTTGCAGAAAAACAATGATGCAGGATGTAATAGCAAGTAAAACACACCAGTACAACAGCTGTTGAAAGAGTTGTTTTCCAACTCACTTGACTCTTATTTTTCATCATTAGCAAAGCATAGTTCAGTTTCAGTTCACAAATTAAGGTTACCCTTAACAGTTGTGCGTTCATGTGATAATGAGATACCCATTCATTAATATTTTTCCTTGTTAACCTTTTGACTGGTAATGAGAAAGAAGGATAGAAATGGAGTGTGCTGTGGAAACTCAAGGAATTGTTATTAGAAAAACACAAATTTTCAATATTTATTACACCAAAAAAAATTGCGAAAGAAGCTTATGTAAAAACTAATAACAATTCCTTGAGTTTTATCAAGATTTATCAAGGGTCGAAGTGAATTTCGAGGGAATTTTCAAAAAAAGTAAAAAAATTCGAAACTCGAAGTAATTTTTTGGATACTTCGACCATCGCATAGGATACTACGGCTTCGAATTTACTTCGACTTCGATTCGAAGTAAAAATTGTTTGAATATTCGACCATTCGATAATCAAAGTACTGTTTCTTTTAAAAAAATTCGACTTCAATACTTCACCAAATTAAACCTGCCGAAGTGCTATGTTAGCCTATGGGGACCTTCTACAACCATTCTCTAAGTCTTTACACATCGAAGTAAAATCATTCGATCGTATGCTAAAATCGAACGATTTCATCATTCGATTGGAACGATTTAATAGTTCGATTGGAACGATTTAATCGTTCGATCAAACAATTTTACTTAGATCGCAGGAAGGTCAATTTTGCTGAAAAATACTTTGACTTCGATATTCGAAGTCGAAGTAATTCAATTCGATGGTCGCATTTCGAAGTATTTTCTACTTTGAAATTCTACCCTTGATAAATCTGCCCCTTAGTACAAAGATTGTTTCAGGTCAAATAACCCATAGCAATGAATCAAGAGTTTGCAAAAGGCTAGTTAATACTTTATAAAATGTATTAAAGTACAAGTTACATCAGCATATATAAAAACTAAAATACTGATTATTATGAGGTCTTAAAGGTACAGTAACAGCAAAAAATTAAAGTGTTTTAAAGTAATGAAAATATAATGCCCTGCGCTTGTACAACTGGTATGTTTGCTTCAAATACTCTACTATAGTTTATAGAATAAAACTGCTGTGTAGTCATGGGGGCAGCCATTCAAAACTAAAAAAGGAGAAAATGCACAGCTAAATAGTATACAGTGGGAATCTTTTATCCACTTTGTATTCTTTGTGTTAATGGCTGCCCCCAGCAGCTTGTTTATTTGAACTATATTTGTGTGTCTATAACAAACACAGTGCAGGGCAACAGAACATTATATTATCATTCCTTTAAACTACTTTTTGGTGTTATTGTTCCTTTAATTCATAAGAATAAATGAGTGCATAGCATGAAGAACTCCTTAAGCTCATAAATTAATAGTAAAGTAAACTGACACTTCGGGCCGATTCACTAAATTCGAGTGAATTCGAGTGAAGGATTCGAATTTAAAAAACTTCGAATTTCAAAGTGTTTTTTGGGCTACTTCGACCATTGAATGGGCTACTTCGACCTTCGACTACGACTATAGAACGATTCGAACTAAAAATCGTTCGACTATTCGACCATTCGATAGTCGAAGTACTGTCTCTTTAAAAAAAAATTCGACCCCCTAGTTCGGCAGCTAAAAGCTACCGAACTCAATGTTAGCCTATGGGGAAGGTCCCCATAGGCTTGCCTAAGTTTTTTTCATCGAAGGATATTCCTTCGATCGTTGAATTAAAATCCTTCGAATCGTTCGATTCGAAGGATTTAATCGTTCGATCGAAGGAATAATCCTTCGATCGATCGATCAAATTTCCTGCGCTAAATCCTTCGAATTCGATATTCGAATTCGAAGGATTTCAATTCCTAGTGGAATATTGAGGGTTAATTAACCCTCGATATTCGACCATTGGTGAATCGGCCCCTTCTTTTTAGAATAAAGTTGGGGTGGTTATTCAAATGGAGCTAATTCCATAGGCGATTTCAGTATGGATACAGTAATATCAACTTATCAATATATCCATTTTTCTGATGTGCCGGTACTGAATGATGGTGTACACTTAAGCCAATATTGTATATACATCAGTAAATGAATGATGTCAAACATGAAATAAATAATGATCTTATGAATGTGAATGGTAATGATTATTCAATTAGATAAATTACAAAGCAAGTATCAGCAAGTATAGCAAGGGTAGCATAGTCAGGCATGAGTAATGTGTTGAGCCATAGCTCTGGTTGGATTTCCTATAGTGGTTAGGGCTGCTAAATAAAATAAAGCGTTACTGTATGTGAGAAGATAAAAGTCCCAGCCAGCTGTCACATATCCAGAATACTGTCAAGTACCTTGTTTTTCTTTTTCTACTTAATCTATCTGTTGTTTGGGAATGGAGCAACACCACTAGCAGTGCTATGTGTAAGTGATTTTGCCTCCTCAGTGGTATATAATAATTCTGTAGGTTCTACATGCAGCAACCACTTGGCATGGTAGCATTTATATTCCCTATGAGATAGTAAGCTTCTGACACACAAGTGATTATATGGGAGTTATTTATCAACATTCATATTTTTTTTCATGATTTGAATTTTTCTAAAAATAATGGTAATGATGGTTTAAAAAACACAAATTTTCTATATTTATTACACACAAAAAATTTGCGAAAGAAGCTTATGTAAAAACTCAAGCCGCTGGGAGCTGTCCTAGGAAATATGTAAACTATTTATTCAACACAGATTCAGATTTTCATATATTTATATTTTTTGTATTCAAATTTTTTCATGGGTTGTTGTTGTTAGTGTTTTCTTATATTTACATTTTTTAATAAATAGCTACATTTATGTTATAAGCTGTGAATTTATTCAAAGTAGAAAAAACCTCCAAAATTATACATGGATTATACCGGATTTTGATAAAGCCTCCCCACGTGTTTTTTTTTTCAGTAAGTCTGTTTACAATTAGTACCCTTAAGACTGTTATGCATATCTCCCATCAATACCACACAGGTCTTCTGTCACTACTCTTTAAAATCATGAAGAGGCACCTATATACATTTGATGTAACCCTTGATTCACCTTGTGAAGAGCTAGACCATGCTGTTAAAGGGGTGCTACGTGAGTTGCACCACATCATGCAAATCTAAAATAAATTAGGCTTTGCCCACCTACACTTGTGCATGCCTATCTGTTTGTATCCATGTGGCAGTGCCTTCCTCTAAGGTACATTTCTTACCATTTCAGTCATGATTTACTTTATCTGCCAAAACCTAGGTGTGCAATATGTCCTTTTACGACATTATTCATATGTTTGTATGTGGCAATTTTTTCCTACTTAATTTTGACAGGTGCACATACAGTAAAAGTTATGGTATCATGCTGTAAGTTATGACAGTTATTGTTCTAATTCCTAAAGGGTTTTTTCATGAAGCTGTCATTCTGTTCATTCCAGAAACATTAAAACTGACTTGAATCAGAACACAGAGCAATGTACAAGCCTGTTTGGGAAAAGATGCCTGCTATTATTTATTTATTTTGCAATTATATTCCTTTCTGTCTCTGTTAATAGACCTTTTTTATATCACACATACAGATGCTGATTGCCTAACTAAAGGTGTCATCATTAGCTGTCTAGCTGTCTCGAAAGAGAACCTTGACTCTGGAACATAGGACCATAGGTTGTGACCCATGCCACAACCACTAGTGTATGTTGGAGAGTTGATTAGAATTACATTTTCTTTTATTATGAAAAAAATACATTTTTAGGTGGGGGACGCTTTTAAAGGTATTTTGTTGTTGAGGCAATTTCAGAAAATAATTGTAATAAGATAGAGAGAAATAAAAATAATATTAAATGATTATTTTAGATATTTTAGATATTGGGCAAAAATGTAAAGTGCATTAAGTGTGGGAGTATATCTTATATATCTTATTAAGATACTTGGACCTGCAAACAGTTCTAAAACATAAGAGAATCTCCAGGAACAACAGATCAGATGAAATGTAAAAGCAGTATATATATATATATATATATATATATATATATATATATATATATATATATATATATATATATATATATATACCTCGCTGTCAGACTTGAAGCTTATGTTTATTTATATGCAAAACATGAAATAAAGTATAATTAAAAAATAATATATATATATATATATATATATATATATATATATATATATAATATATATTATATATAAAGTATGGATACATATAATATACATTATATTATAGATAAAGTTATAAATAAAGTCTGAGCAGGCAGTATTTAAAATTAAAGAATTATATGATAATACTCATGGGGAAATAAAATGCAAGACAATTACTTGCCCTATGCAATGCATGGTTAGATGAATGATGCATTAAACGCACTGCACAATTTGAGAGGTTGATTTGTCTAGTGTGCTTATCACAGTGGTTATAGCTCCCTGTCAAACTGGAAGTCTCATGAATCAAGACCCACAAGCACCTTACACAATTTGGAGGATTATCTGAAATTCAGAAAAGGAAGCACAGCAATGGAGGAGAGAAGCCAGAGACCCAGGTAATGAACAGGGATTAGCCAGAAGATTGGTCAAACAGATCTGGGCCAGGAAAGGCAGCACTGGGCCAGGAAAGGCAGCAATGTTTTAAGTCAAATATCAAGCAAAGGTCAAAAACAGGAAGAGCAGGATTGCCAGGTACAAGTATGGTATCTGTTACCCATTATCCAGAAATCTTAGAATTACAGTAAGGTTGTCTCTCATGGGGGTATATTTATCAAAGAGTGAAGTTAATAGTGAAGTTCCGCCACTAGAGTGAAATTCTGCCAATCTCCATTCATTTCTATGGGATTTTTATAGGCGTATTTATCAAACGGTGAACTTTCACTTTCACCTATCACCTACGCCTTTCAAAATCCCATAGAAATGAATTGAGAGCTGCGGAATTTCACTCTAGTGGCGGAACTTCACTCTTTGATAAATTTACCCCATAGACTCAATTTTACAGAAATAATCCAAATATTTAAAATGTATTTCCTTGTTCTCTGTAATAAAAAGACAGTACCTTGTACATGATCCAAACTAAGATATAACAAATTCTTATTGGAAGCAAAACCAAAGCCTATTGGGTTTATTTAATGTTTACATGATTTTCTAGTAGACTCTAGGCATGATCTTTTCCAAATTACAGAAAGATCCATTATCCAGAAAACCCCAGGTACCCAGCATTCTAGATAACAGGTATCACACCTGTACAAGATTGAAACTTGATAACCAAGAACTTCCTGGAGTTTGCTTGGCACGTTTTAAGCTGTGAGAGAAAATGCCCTGCAAATGGGGTATAAATGAATGTGTGTCAAAATTGTTGCGCACAAAACGACATTTGCATTCCAACAGATTTCAAACCTGGAAGTGTCAATGTCTGTATATGTAAAATGGCACACAAGCACCGTGGATTTGGTAGACAACCTTACACCCCTCAAAGAGTTATTTATGATGAGTGTAACATCAAGAGAATTCCTCAGGCTGCACCCTATACTGGTGGTTTAGGCAAATCAATACAATTCTAATGTAAGGGCAATGGTACACAGGATGCTTTGGCAACAGCAGAATATATAACGCTATTACAGGCTACAAGGTATCCCTAGTTTCCTTCCCATTGTCATTAATGTGAATCCCTGGTGGCAAGAGACCTAGGGAAGTTTTGTTGCCCGTAGTAGCACAGCAAAATGTCTTGTTTGCCACTATACACCAGTCTCTCCACAATTTGATTGGTGATGAGGCTCCCCTTGAAACAAGCAGTCCAAGTATTGTAATATACATGTACCAAAAAACATAAAAACAGGGGGGCTATTCCTGGCTGGAGCTTGCAGATGTCTGGAGAAAACATTGCAAGAGAGTTGGTAGAATTGAAAATGTCTTTGCAAACTTTGAGATGACATAAATGTGATAGTGATAAGAACAAGATAAATGGTCTTGGAGCTTTCTTGTGGAAGCTTCACCAGACAATTAGATAAGCAGAGTTCAGCTTGGTATAATAACTTAACTCTTCAACATACCCTTTATTTTCTTTTATCAGTGTTCAGCATGAGCCTTCTTTATTGAAAAAGGAGGAGCTGATTTAATGATAAGTGCTAAATTGATCCAGCTCAGTTGAAAGCAAAGGTTAATGCAGTTTTTATACATGAAGCCATGTTAATGAGGGATGAATTAATTTGAAGTTATTTACTGTCACTCCCAGTTACTCCTACACACACAAATATTTTTTCCCCACCACAGGGATATAGCCATATATTGTACATACAGTATGTGTGTATGTATTCCCCTACTACCTTCAGCCAACTTGCTGCTAAAAGTTCCTAGGAAGCCAAAAGAAGATTTTTCTCCAGACTAACTGGAACCATGCTGGTGATGATGGCATATGGTACAGAGACTTGGCACTAATGCAACACATAAGGGGTTATTTACTAAACCTCAAATTTATCTGGTCTGGCTTTTTGAAGCAAAATCTCAAGTTTTTCTTGGGAAAAAAACTTGAATTTTTCAAGATTTATTATACCCCGATGCTGCAAAAAGCCCAAATCCGAAAATCCGCCATCTCATGTATAAGTCAATGGGAGAGGCTCCAATCTCAATTTGAAATTATCGCTGTCTGCTCTGGGTTTAGGCCTAAAATCAAAAAAAAAAATCGGGGGTTTCAGACAAAAAAACTTAAATAATCGAGTGATTCGGGAAAAAAGTCTGAAAAAATTTAGACGATTCGTGTTTTCCCTCGATTTTATTGGGATTTTTTCTAGATCAGATTAATTTGATTTTTTTAATCAATAAATAAGGTCAAATAAGGCATGGGAGTGTGGTCTCGTTTTTTTTAATAGAATAATGAGATAAAGTTGGAGTTTAGTAAATAACTCCTCATCAAGGGTACAGAAATATTAACCTTGAAGTATTTTTTCACATGCTTACATACCTTCATAATCTATGACCTAAATAAATGGGATTTCTTGTATATAATCTGCACGAATAATATCCATATTCCCCTATGCATCAGGGTTAATCCAAAATATAACCAGGATTATATTAGAAAACTGTCAGCTGTATAAATCCTTCAGTTAGTCACATCTAGTCTATCTAGTCTAGTTGGGCAGCACTTAGAGAAAACAAACGTTGAAAAGATCGGCATTTTTTTAACCTTTGCTGTAGTGATTTAATATTATTGTACCTTTTCTAGAAGTTCTGCGATTTGGTTCTTTACCACAAGTACTCTTAGTAACAACTGTCAGCTGATATTTATTCATAGTTATTTGTCATGGTGTTTACAAGTACTGTACTCGCGACAGCCATTGCACAAATCTTGATAAAGATTACATACAATGGCACAGTTAATAGGGTAATCACCTTCTCACTTCATAGGAAACAACTTCATGTCAACAAGCAAAGCAAATGTTTGAAAATGATAGTATTAGATTATTAAAAGTCAAGTGAATGTAATTGTGTATGGATAATGCATCTGGCTGTACAACTTCTTCCTTTCTAAAGAACATGGGATAAACAAGCATTATGTATTCTCAGTCATGCCGGATAGAGAAGGGCAAATTCGACTGCACTGTCAATTAAAGGACAAATAGTACTTATTTTACAACATTCATTACATATACCAAAATAACTAATGGTTTTATGGTCACTGAATGTCATTGAGATTTCTTTTCAATTTGCCTGAAGAAATGATTTTGCTTGTGAGACAGCTTAATTAACTGAAATGGTGTGTGTACTACTGTCTTGTCCATACCTCAGATTTCATTTGGGTAACCGATGTTAAAAGGAAAGTTCCAAATGGGAGGAGGGGGGGTAGTATAAATTGAGACGGGTGACTGATATTTCAAGCTTTGCTTCACTTGCATGTTGCAGATTTGTGGTAATTAGGAGTTAGGTGTTATTTCCGCACAAAGAAAAAATCTCATAAATTGGTTTACTTGGCATATCAAATAGAGATAAAATGCTTGCTTCCTCAGACATCCATTTATTATTAAAAAGTTTTTTTCTGACATATTTTTCTCTTTCAAGACGTTTCAAGGCAGACGGCTAAAAATAACCCACACAAATATTTCACACAAAAATAATGAAGAGTGTCACGAAGCTCTAGTACAAACCCAGTGGATACAGAAATGAAGATATTGCTCAAAGAGGCATATTCTGCACTTGCATAATGTGGAAATGGAAACGTATCTCAGAGGAGCCCATAACCTTGCTGAAGAGAAACAAATGTCTTGCCATTTTATACAATCCTGAGCTTCCTCTCTGAGAAGCTGATCATCAATCCTGCACTGAGTGAAACATCTAACTGCCATGGTACTGTTGTATGTATTATCTAGGTGAAATACCCATAAGCGTATTTAAAAAAAAAATAAACCTTAACCAAATCCAGTTTGTGTAAAATGTGACTATAAAGATAAAGTATGATAATTCAGTGATTGCCATTATTCAACTGCTAAATTATCAGACAGAAAATTGTGTAGAAAAAACCCATATGTATTTTCATGACTTTCTTTTCAAACTTCTACATTGGCAATTATATGTGATTTACCTCTTGCTTTTATAATTTGTATAACTGAATAAATGGAACAAACCTTTTTTTTATATAGATAAATACTGTTCTGCCTGAACAAGATACGTGTATGGGAACTATAATATGGTCAACAGTATGTGGACACTCTTATTGGAATTGGTTATTGCAGCCACCCTCTGTTACAAACCCAGAGCAAATCCCAAAGACCCAGTCACGGCTCACTCTTCCACCTTTAGCAACCACCATTTGCTTCAGGAGGAGCTTACTTGGTTGCCGCCAGGTCTTAATATGAAAGGAACAGGGAGAGAGCTCTAGGCAGGCAAGGGAAACGAACGTGGTACTGGAGTGGAGAACTAGAAGCATGGTCAAGGTACAGGCTAGGTCGTTACTAATTGGGCAGTGCAGTACAGATTCAATAGACAAAGCAGAGTCGAGGTCACAGGTTGGGTCAATACCAAAATGCAGTACAAAATCGGAATCTGGAAAAATATGCAAAGGTTAAGCAAAATCTGATCAGACAGCAGACTCAGTGTCGGACTGGCCCACTAGGATACCAGGAAAACTCCCGGTGGGCACAGGTGTCAGCTGCTAAATATTTGGCCTATTTCATGACCATTTCTTATTTCTATGAGAACAAAGAGGCTAAATAGATGGAATAATAGATTATAGTATGTAAAAAAAATATTTAAATATTCGAATTTCGCCAACCGATGACGTCAGGAACTAGCCAAACACGTGAAGATATGCACATTTACACAACAGATGCCAAAGGAGACAGACACGGCAGGCGTCCCCGCCAAGTGTGCGACGGGCGTCCCCGTAGCATCCCCACTTGACCAAAAGGGTGTGTTATTACACCCTCATATTTAACATTACATACTCGTTAAACAATACATTTTTTGACAGTTCCATGCGTCCTGCTTTGTGGCAACAGTTGGGGGAAAGCAATTTTTTGTATTGGAAGGATACTAACCCTGTGCACAATGTATGGTTTGCAGAGATGGGTACGGAAAAACTAAACCATGTGAGATGAATTTGAATGTTGATGCAAGCCAGGCCTGATCACCCAGCACCAGTGTCCAACCTCATACAGAAGAATGGAAGCAAAACCCCCCCTGACAATGTTTAGACATCCAGTAGAAAAGCCTTCCCAGAAGAGTAGAAGCTAAAAGCTGTTGTAGCGGCAATTAGGGATGTAGCGAACCGCCGCCGATGTGTTCGCGAACGCCGTTCGCGAACACCGGCAAAATTTGCGAACAGTTCGCGAACTGTTCGCGAACTTCGAACATCCGAAAATCGTTCGATTCGAACGATCGAAGGATTGAAATCGTTCGATCGAAGGATTTTCGTTCGAATCGAACGATCGAAGCCATTCGATCGAATGATTTCATTCGATCGAATGCTTCGATCGTTCGATTCAAACGAAAATCCTTCGATTTTAGCGGTCGAATGGTCGAACGATCGAACGATTTTGACGCGAACGCCTATTGGTGAACGTCGCGCGACGTTCGCGAACTTGCGGCGGGCGCGAACAGTCGAAGTTCGCGCGAACTAGTTCGCCGGCGAACAGTTCGCTACATCCCTAGCGGCAATGAGAGAACCAACTTCATATAAATACCTTTGCTTTTAGAATAAATGATTGGACGGGCAGATGGCTACATAATGTATTATCAAGAAAGCCCTGAAATATGGGAATGATAAATTCTATTGTGTCCTAGTTATTTTTTTAATTTTTTATCTATAGTATTAAACCAGTATCTTGTACTTGACAGTAACTATGGTAGCATAAATTTTAGATAGCACTGTGGGGGAGACTGGTACCCTTCCTCTCATATTCTGGTCTTACCCAGTCATACTCCTGATATCTGATGTCATATATATTAAAGGGGACCCGTCACCCAAAAAAATTATTCAAAATCCTATTTTATCACATTAGTCAAGCAAAATGAACTTTAATTACACTATATAAATTATTTGAATCTTGTTTCCTTCAGTCTGGGAATTAATAATTATAGCAAGCAGGCAGGAGCCATTTTGTGGACAATGTTATTAAGACAAGCCTTGCATCATCTAAGAATCTTGTTTGTGCACCAGAATGGGGGACCAGAAGTCCATCCCCATGCCCTGGCTACACAATTAAACGGTGAAGAGATGGGGGAATGTGGGAAGAGCAGTGACATCTAGGAAGTACTGAATGGAAAGTGAAAGCAATTGTCTGCCCCGCCTCTATGCCTATGCCTATTTGATTGACTTTAATAAAAAATAGAAATTGGATTTCATGTTTAGTTTGAAAAGGACTTTTATTATACAGATTTTTGTGTCTGGGTGGCGGGTCCACTTTAAAACTATTACATAGTTACATAGTTAAATTGGGTTGAAAAAAGACAAAGTCCATCAAGTTCAACCCCTCCAAATGAAAACCCAGCATCCATACACACAGCCCTCCCTACTTTTACATAAATTCTATATACCCATATCTATACTAACTATAGAGCTTAGTATCAGAATAGCCTTTGATATTATGTCTGTCCAAAAAATCATCCAAGCCATTCTTAAAGGCATTAACTGAATCAGCCATCACAACATCACCCGGCAGTGCATTCCACAACCTCACTGTCCTGACTGTGAAGAACTCCCTACGTTGCTTTGAAAGAAAGTTCTACGGTGATCCACTTTATGGGTAAAAAGGTCCCCTGCTATTTGTCTATAATGTTCTCTAATGTACTTGTAAATTGTAATCATGTCCCCTCGCAAGCGCCTTTTTTCCAGAAAAAACAACCCCAACCTTGACAGTCTACCCTCATAATTTAAGTCTTCCATCCAGTGTCGGACTGGCCCACTGGGATACCAGGAAAACTCACGGTGGGCCAGGTGTCAGCGGGCCCTCTTGCTTCTAACCATTTAGTCTATTTCATGGTCATTCCCTATTTCTTCATGGGAACAAATAGGCTTAATGTTGAAAGACTAGAGTATAGTAAGGAGATATAAAAAACTAGGAGAATAAAGAGGTTCAATGACGAGAGGAATAATAGTTTGGAAAATGGGCCCATGGTCTAAAGTTTTCTGGTGGGCCCTGGTCTAGGGTTTTTTGGTGGGCATCCCAGTCCGACACTGCTTCCATCCCTCTAACCAATTTAGTTGCATGTCTGCACTCTCTCCAGCTCATTGATATCCCTCTTAAGGACTGGAGTCCAAAACTGCACTGCATACTCCAGATGAGGCCTTACCAGGGACCTATAAAGAGGCATAATTATGTTTTGATCCCTTGAGTTAATGCCCTTTTTTATGCAAGACAGAACTTTATTTGCTTTAGTAGCCACAGAATGACACTGCCCAGAATTAGACAATTTGTTATCTACAAAAACCCCTAGATCCTTCTCATTTAAGGGAACTCCCAACACACTGCCATTTAGTGTATAACTTGCATTTATATTATTCTTGCCAAAGTGCATAACCTTGCATTTATCAACATTGAACCTCATTTTCCAGTTTGCTGCCCAGTTTTCCAAATTGGACAAATCACTCTGCAAAGTGGCAGCATCCTGCATGGAACCTATAGTTCTGCACAATTTAGTATCATCTGCAAAAATAGAAACAGTAGTTTCAATGCCCACCTCCAGGTCATTAATAAACAAGTTGAAAAGCAAGGGACCTCTCTTTGTAGTCTATCTATTAGCCAGGATACTACACAATCCCACACCAGCAAACCTTTCCCAAAGATTCTTAGGCCTACTCAGGCACTTATTAACCAAATTCCCACAGCCTCTTGCCTCTCAATCGTAGTCAAGTGGAAAATATCTACTCCTCCCACATATTTTAGACGTATGGACACCCTGGGAATTTCTGGCCTCTTAATACTCAGGGCCTGTATTAACTATATTGGGAATTTAATTCTCCAGTGGCAACTCTTTTTCAAATGTCAATACTTTTTCTATTTTTAAGTTTGTTAATAGGGTGTTAGGATTATTAAGACATGACTGAGGAATTGTATACTTTTCACTCCTATTCCATCAGCCTTGCAGGCATGGATTGACTAACAAGCCACTGTTCATTGCTAATCATTTGCAATAGCTACAACTGTCTTTGTTTTTTTTATTTTGCATTAGTTCTGTAAAACAACATCTATATTGTTAATAAAGTTTACGTTACAAAAGAAATTTAGATTGCATGCTTTGGGCATTTATCTGTTGCATTGTTTGTGGGAGGTTACATATAATGTGTACATTCAATGTATACACCCATTTACTAAACAGCACTGTTGAATATGTAATAATAACAATAACTCCATGTTGTTGGCCAAAACAATCCTATTGTTTATTTTTAATGTTTAAATAAAATACATGTTAAGTAGCCTTACATAGAGACAACATTCTTATTCAGATCCCATGCATTCCAGATAATAAATCCAACACCTGTACCTGTATTGAACCCCATCCTGCGTACATAAATTATACTAATCTGGGAGTTATGGGAGAGATTTTTCTATTTTTAGTATTATATTGATAATTTTTGCTCTACATGTATGAAGTATATGTTGCTATAGATGTTGCTTCTCTCTGTTTTGTATTATCAATAAGTTTCAATGGGAGTGGAGATATGAACCTGTATTTTAAGATACATAAAGGAATGTTTATATGTCCCTTGGTAAAATGGTGCAGTTATTTTTTGCAGCAAGGACATACATTATTTATGAGGTGGGTCTTGAAAATTTACACAATTTTGTGTTCCTTGCCTAAATTGAGGCCAGAGTTACATGTTAATATAGTTTAGAACATAGCATCAATAGTAACCCACATAAAGCACCTCAGTTCTTCTTTTTTTTTTAAATTTGACTTATAATAGCTGTTTGTGTTGGTTTAATAATGCAGTAGCTGTGAGTAGAAGTAATGATAATAAGCCTCAGGAACATTAAATATTCCCCATGCTAATATTGTATTCATCTAATACAAATATTTTGCATTGGCTGCACTGTTCAGCACAGTACCCTAGCTTTAAGACTAACCATATTTAGACAGGCCTATGTTGATGCAAACAGATTATTCTGATTGGCTGCCAAGGAAGTAAGCACATAGCCACCCAAGAGGTTAAGTGATTTTTTGCTTTATTTTTCAGCCAGCTATGTGCTGCATGGAACCATCTCTGTAATCACAAGAATCCATTTCATACAATTCTTTAAGCAAAGCAGTAGAATTAGCCTGCCATTTATAACAATGCAGAGACTGAAATAGCAGAAATATCATTAAACTCATGAAGAGATGTATTGTATACCTTCACCCCCTTCTACCTTGAGCTAATTCAAGATCTTACAGAAACTTTTTCCTACAAAAACATTTTCCATGTATCATTGAAAATTACGTCTCAGGTAATTTATCTTAATTTGCACGTTTTGAAGAAATAAATGTGCCTACTAGTCACAAACTAGAATGTCTCATTGGTGAATGCAGAATATAATGCACACTGACAGCAACACTAGCAACTGAATCTGCTGTACAACTACAACTCATGTCATCATTTCCTACAGTTTAGATGTTATCTTCTGGGAATCAAGATTGGCGAAGCCTTTGCCCGAACTATTCCTTTATAGGCCACTTTTACTAAGTGCAAAGCGCAAAAAATAATATGCAAGACATTGCACCAGCTATGTACAGGGCGGTATGTGGGTCAGACACGGGGGCTAGTGATGGGTGAATTTGGGGCGTTAAAACGGCGTCTCGTTGGATGCCGCGTCCGTTTTTGGCGAAAATTGCGCCGACGTCCCAATTTTTTTTTTGACGCTGATGAATTTTCGCGGCAGTTTTGTGAATTTATAGAGCATTATTCCACAGGTGTAAGCTGATGTGCTTAAAGGGGTGGTTCGCTTGTAGGTTAACTTGTAGTGTGTTATAGAATGGCTAGTTCTAAGTAAATTTTCAATTGACCTTCATTTTTTTTTTTTTTTATAGTTCTTTAATGATTTACCTTCTTCTTCTGACTCACATCTAAGAAAACAAATGCTTTGTTTGGCTACAACTTTATTGTTATTGCTACTTTGTATTACCCATCTTTCTATTCAGGCCCTCTCCTATTCATATTCCAGTCTTTTATTCAAATCAATGCCTGGTTGCTAGGGTAATTTGGACCCTGACCATCAGATTGCTAAAATTACACATTGCAGAGATGCTGTATAAAAAGCTAAATTACTCAAAAACTACAAATAATAAAAAAATAAAACCAATTGCAAATTGTCTCAGAATACCGTATTCAAAGTTAATTTAAAGGGGAACAACCCCTTTAAGAAGTGTATTATCTACCATGTGCCCTTTATGACCATGCTGATTTTTCTTTGAAAACTTTACAAAGAAACAAGCTTATGCTTAGCATGTGTGTCTAATAATTTGTTCCTGTAGACAAATTTCTTATTTCTTCAACAAATTAATATGACCCAACACTAATTCATACAACCCTAATAAATCAAGCCTTTCCCTAGATCCTAGATACTTTTTTCTAACTTCTAAAAATCTTTTCCATTACCTCAACAGCAGTGTCAAAATTATTTCCATGTCCATGCACTTTTGTCAATACGCATCTTCATATAGCTCTAGGGCAGTGATCCCCAGCTAGTAGCTCTTAAGCAACATGTTGCTCACCAACCCCTTGGATGTTGCTCTCAGTGGCCTCAAAGAAGGTGCTTGTTTTTGAATTCCGGAGTTGGAAGCAAGTTTTAATAAACTAAGTATACTGCCAAGTAGAGTCTCATGTAGGCTGCCAGACCACATAGGGGATACCAAATAGCCAATCACAGACCTTATTTGGCACCGCAAGGGACTTTTTCATGCTTGTGTTTCTCCCCAACTCTTTTTACGTTTGAATGTGGCTCACGGGTAAAAAAAGGTTGAGGACCCCTGCTCTAGGGAGTCCCAGTTCTATGTTTCTATGATCTAGGTAAGGGACTTTCTGTTTTGTTTAGGGTCACCTGCTTAAGGGGCAAATTATTTGTAACCAGCCTGAACAGTAAATCATACTTTACTAAGTCCACTTTTGTTAACTAGACATTGCCATTTCCCTTTAAGCTTTCTGATAAACTAGTCAAGACTGCCACTTTGCAGTATAATAACCAACAACCTGTCCTCTATTCATTTACCATAGTTGTCTCTAGTTAGAACTCTTTGAATTTATTCCTCAAGTATGATTATGAATGTCAGATTCAATTTTATAGGTACCTCAAGGTACCTCCCGTTGCTAAATGTATCCTTCGTATATAGTATTGTCCGCTTTTCTGGGAAATAATCTGATAATACCTAAGGTTGATTGTAACTCATTCAACATTTGTCATGCCCGCTATTCGAAGATGCCAGACAGGTTAATAACTGGTTAACTGGACATTCGTGAAACGGCGTCGGCGTTTCCTTTTTGACACCGGCACCAGTTTTTGATGCCGGCGTCCATTTTTTTATGCCGTTTTCTGGACGCCGTCGACATTTTTTTTTGACGCCGGCGAATTTTTGTGGGCAGTTCGTGAATTTATTTGCTGGCGGCGAATCGCGCAAATGCTCCTGGCAAATAAATTTGTCAATCACTATAACTGGTCTCTTTCTTTTTTACCTCATTATTAGCATGTGTTTTATCTACCAACTTCAAAGGTGTTTTGATGCTTGAAAATCCAGTTACTGCTCTATGTCATGGGCAAGCCAGACATCTTCTTTAGTGAGTAGTTATAGACAGAAAACAAGTGTATTGTCGATTGGCAGCCTCTGTGCTTCAAACATGTCATTTGATGAATCACCTAGCACTTTACAACTCCTACTTACTGCAGTGGCAGTTATTACACAGAAAATGTACACTGATTCTACAATGAATCTACTACTATATGTCTTTATATTAGCAGATACAGGATATAAATTATAAGTGTACACAACTGGCAAGTGCCAAGCACATTTGAGGGTGATACTCGCACGCCTCTGATTGCTGGACTATTATAAACCTCTGCTACTGACAAGAAAACTGCAAAAATATAAAGAGCAAAAAACAGCCATGATTTCAACCCATAAAAAAATCTACACACAACTTTCCAACAAAATTGCTGTGCGACTGCAGAAATGCAAAAAAAAAAAAAAAAAGTCCTTTTAGAATTACTGTAACTTTCCCTTTACAAAAAATCTGTCAGTATGTATTTATCCTTCTGCACATTTCTTCCTAGCAGCAAAAGGGTAATAAGCAGTACAGGTTGTTGGCTATTAAGTATTTCATCTAACTACCATAAACACTACACTATACTGTGCAAATGTAATGATATATATAGAAACACTTTCAATGTAATGAGCTGGTTGAATGTGCATGCTGAGCTGCTGGAACTATTTGGGGTAGTTAATGGCTTTTGGTTCTTAACATTTCACATAACCTTGCTATTTACTAGAATGATAATGAGCTGCGGTTGTACAATACAGCAGTTCTGTATGTGGTACCAGAATGTTTACTTTCCTGTGTTCCTTCGTATTGTTTTCTTTTAAAAACCCTTGCAAAGGCATAACAGGTGGTAATCTAAGCGTATATTCTAAAATATATTTCCAGTATCTAGTACACAAATGCTTGTTGTCATATTATAAGTCAACATTTTCAAGTGATGAGGCTTTAGTATTTGCTCATATATATTGTGCTCTCTTTTTTTTTATATGGGAAATATACTTACAATCCGTTCAAAGTAGCACATTGCCATCTAGTGGAAACTACAAAATAAAATGTATTGTGCGCATATGCAGAAAACTACATTTATATATAATAATGTAGAAATGTGGAACTGCTGGAAATCCCACGGTTTATAAAAGAAGGAAAACATCAGTCCATCACCATCTGCAATTAATTTCCATTTTCTTTTTGAAGGCCTATATTGTGCTTGTTGTCCATTTGAATTATATAGAGAGCAGACCTCAGGGGAGTTAATTTTCATTGCCATGTTTGATACTCTTAATAAATAACAGATTTATTTAACCAAGGTATTCATTTTTAATTTGAGCATAACTACGCATGGCCATTGTCTATCTATGGTAGATAGATGATAGATAGATAGATAGATAAATAGATGATAGACAGACAGACAGACAGACAGACAGACAGACAGACAGATAGATAGATAGATGGATCGATCGATCGATCGATCGATAGAGCCTAGGCAATAGTCTGTAAACATAGCAGCTTGGTCTCCACATTCTCCTGCCATATCTGATACCAGATATTGCATTTTATCTAGTGGGAACTGACAAGAAAGCTGAGAGAGCTGGTTCCTGTGATGTCTGAAATCTTTGCAGTAATGTAATTTTCTAAGACTCTAATCAGAAAAGATTTCTCAGCTAACAACTTTCACTGCGCGTTCCACCGCATGGTGGTGGATGCAGAGTTTATTAATAAATATTTATACATTTTGTGCTGAGATACAGTACAATAAGTAAATGAAATGAAAAGTGCCAGTTAGTAGTGCAAGAATGCTGGAAAACACAAGAGATACCAGGAGCTAATATATAAGCATAAGGAATGGTGCTTGAGAACAAGGGTTTCTTGATTAATCATGTATTTAATGGAAAATATGCCTGTATGCAGAGAGGGTATATAGTTGGCCCAAGCCAAAAGGTCTTTATTTTTTTATGTATTTTTTTTTGTACAATTTAAATAAATACTGCCCTGTGTACACAGATACAATATTCTGTAACACCAAATGGCCAGCAGGCATGACTTTACGCTCAGGCATTCTTTCTAAATGGACGATTAAATATAATAGATAATTATTACTCTTATTAAGCTGAGCATGCACATATATATCTGCCCTGGACCAATGATCAGATCATAGTACAGGCCTCTGCAACTGGTGATCCTCATCCAATGGAAATTTTAAATCTGCTCAATACATATCTACCCTAACCCTGAACCTTTTTCTAAATGGTCATACAGATATAAGTACATAATTTAATGTTGATGTTTTTGTGATTTTGCATCCTAAAGGAACAATTTAACGTGTATTTCATTTTATTTTCTTGGGATTGCAGGTCTGGACTTTAACTCCCAGCAATTTCAGGATACCACTCATGTATGAAACTAACAAAGTAGTTTAAAGGGATACTGTCATGGGGAAAAAAAAAATCAAAATGAATCAGTTAATAGTGCTGCTCCAGCAGAATTCTGCACTGAAATCCATTTCTCAAAAGAGCAAACAGATTTTTTTATATTCAATTTTGAAATCTGACATGGGGCTAGACATTTTGTCAATTCCCCAGCTGCCCCAAGTCATGTGACTTGTGCCTGCACTTTAGGAGAGAAATGCTTTCTGGCAGGCTGCTGTTTTCCCTTCTCAATGTAACTGAAAGTGTCTCAGTGGGACATGGGTTTTTACTATTGAGTGTTGTTCTTAGATCTACCAGGCAGCTGTTATCTTGTGTTAGGGAGCTGTTATCTGGTTACCTTCCCATTGTTCTATTGTTTGGCTACTGGGGGGGGAAGGGAGGGGGTGATATCACTCCAACTAGCAGTACAGCAGTAAAGTGTGATTGAAGTTTATCAGAGCACAAGTCACATGACTTGGGGCAGCTGGGAAATTGACAATATGTCTAGCCCCATGTCAGATTTCAAAATTGAATATAAAAAAATCAGTTTCTTCTTTTGAGAAATGGATTTCAGTGCAGAATTCTACTGGAGCAGCACTATTAACTGATTCATTTTGGGAAAAAAAAATGATTCCCATGACAGTATCCCTTTAAGATAACAAGCACAATATAGACCTTCAAAAAGAAAATGAGAAATCATTGCTGATGGTGATGTTTAATGGACTGAGTTTCCCTTCTTTTATAAACGGTGGGATTTCCAGCAGTTTCATATTTTTCCCATTTATCAGAACGTTCCTGACTGCCATGACTGTTTTTAATCAAACTGACACAGTTATCAATGTCTGTGTCAATTTGTCAGAATGTGTTTAATGCTGTAAGCAAACTGTCATTCTGTCCCTTGGAATGATTGTGGTTAGCGCTGCTCAACATAGAGATATTAAAACAAAATATAGTGATATGCAAATCATAAAGTCTAACTAGTAGGATCTACTGGTGAATAAAGCACCGGAGGGTTTATAGTATGATCCTCTTAAATATTGATACACAATTATCTCATCAGCTCTTCTCTAGTGTTGAAAATCCAAATTTAGCAAGCCTTTCTTTAAAACTAAAAGCTACTTATAAATAGTGTTTAAATTCTAAATGCATAACCTTAATCTATAAACATCGATGCTCACCTGGTAGCCAGATTACCAGTTTTTTGAGATCCCAGAAAACACAGATATTTTGCTATGCCCTCCTCCAAGTTAATAATAAATAGATTCACTATATAGTGGACCCAATACAGAACTAGTCCAATTAGAGAAGGTGCCACTGCCAACTAATATACAATAAAATGATGAACTTTTATAATGCCATTTACCAAGACATAATACTGAATGTGATTTCTTAATGAGCCTTCAATTAACTTCCCCACTAGTAACACCAAAAAATGTAAATGTTTTAAAGTCATGAAAATATCATGTAGTGTTGCCCTGCACTGGTAAAACTGATGTGTTTGCTTCAAAAACACTACTATTGTTTATATAAATAAGCTTCTGAGTAGCAATGGGGGCAGCCATTCAAAGGAGAAAGGCTCAGGTTACACAGCAGATAGCAAATAAGCTCTGTCTGTCTAATGGTGTTATCTGTTATCCATTAGTTAACCTGTACCATATAGCCATTTTTCAATTTCCGCTAGTGCTCCACAGCAGCTTGTTTATATGAACTATAATAGTGTTTCTGAAGCAAACACATCAGTTTTACCAGTGCAGGGCAACACTACATGATATTTTCATGACTTTAAAACATTTACATTTGTTGGTGTTACTGTTCCTTTAACTGCCCAATTCATACACATTTTACGTCCCCATCTTCCCAACCCACCAATTTTCCTGCCCCAAATGACATAGCTCCATCCCCAAGCAACATCATTGCCCATTCCCTTATAAAAAGGTATTAAGAAGGAAAAAAATGTGGCAACCCTAATGTCCTGTACCAAGAATATTTTTAATGAGGCTGCACCAATTAACCACTGGCATACAACCTGATTTATTGCCGTGGCTTACCAGGACTGAATGGCACCTGCCATCAGAAACAAAACTTGCCCCATACAACAAAAATTGTCAGGCCCCTTCATGATCAATAATGCAGTCTTTTTGTAAGGTTTGTTGGAGCCTGAACATAGCCTTGCTTTCCCTGGAATGGGCAAGCCCAAAGCACCTCCATTCAGGGGTGCGGCCAGGGTAGTGTAAAAGGCAAAAGGTCAAATAATTCTTCATCGCAACCCTGCTTGGGCCATCCTCACACCTTAAAAATACACTTTATACCTACTCATTTTAAAGGGGTACTGTCACCCTGACATAAAAAGCTGTACATATAATAAAAGTCCTTTTCAAATTAAACCCGAAATTCACATTCTTATTTTTATGAACAGATCCATACCTGTTATAAAGGTATTTATAAATCTCTGCTGTCAATCATATATTGCCTACCCCTTAGGCATAGAGGCGGGGTAGTCAATCACTTTCACTTTCCATTCTTCACCTTCGCCGTCTATAATTGTGTAGCCTGTGCATGGCCATCAGGTCCCCTATTCTGGTTCATTTACAAGATTGTAGGCTAATGTAAGGTTTGCCTTAATAACAGTTTCCACAAAATGGTACTTGCCTATGTGCTGTAATTGCCTATGCCAAAAGAATGAAGGAAACTAAATTTAAATAATTTTTATAGTGTAAGTAAAGTGCTTGACAAACAAAATAGAAAGTAATTGGGAATTATTTATTCAGGCAATTGGTCCCTTTTAACACCTCTATTAAGGTTCAAAACAATGTTGATATAGTTTAGGAGAGCAGAAAAATGAAATGTTCTATATAAAAATTAATAACTGAGCCCAGTAAGACGCTCTTGATAGCATAATTTAATCAAGATCAACAATACTACTTCTCATCTTAGTTCAATTATACCAGAAATATGAGTCACACTGTGTTCAGTTATAATTTATATACAGGGTCTTGTTCTTCATTTTTCCTTTTTATCAGAGACGGGAAAGGTTTATAGCTCAGTTGGTCTAAACTTCTTTTAATCCTGCCTTCAATAAAGGCTATTTATATTCAAATATTTCTACATTATTGTACTGCCGCAATCTATAATGTACAAGTTCAATAGAAAAAGTTGTTTTCATGATAATTTCTCTGTAAAATGCAGTATTACATTAATTTAGACAGGAGGCGTGGGACAGTAAGCAAGCACAGTGGCCCTACATGTTGTTTTGGGCTGTATGTTTTGATTAGATGTTCCGTCGGCTAAGCATGAGCGCACACTGAAATAAAGCTAACTGCCTACAATCCCATTGCAATTAACATTCAGCCTTGAATCAAGTTCATTTTAGGTTTAGAGAACATTCAGTGAAGATGGCAGGTTGTACCTCAAAGGTTCAGTACAAAGAAAAAAAAGATTGTTATTCATCCCCTTAAGTCAACCAAATGTTCCCTGAGTTGCTTGCAATTGCCAGGCCTATTCATCAACTCGCTTGGCTTTTACTGTGCTTTGTATACCTCCTCAATGTGCAGCCGGAGATCTAATTACTCATTTCTTTCAATACTCTATAAGTACTCTGATAATCACAAGAGATATTAACAAAGCAGTTATGCATTGCTTGTATATTTTAATTTGTCTAATAGAAGTTCTGCTAGTGTATTACTTAAAAAGCTTTGTAACCTGTCTGAATGAGAGTGGTACAGAAAAGAATCTATGACTTCAGCATGCTTCAGAGGGAAAATGTATCCTGCTCTATATTCACTGCCTGCAATAACTGACTAGGATAGAACTAAAAAGGGTGCTCTCTCTTCTTATAAGTTGTAGTTGTAGAGCTATAATCTTCACTGCTTTTCTGCATGTAGAGAATAGATAACTGCTTGGTAATACTGTGATTTTATGCAATGGCCCGCTGCAGTTTTCTGACGATTTAGCATAATGTTTCTAGGGAATCTTTCTGAAAAGGAATTAAATTGTTCTTGAAAATAACTGAAATTAGTGACAGTTTGAAGTACCTGCTGAGATGTTTGCTGGTAAGCTCGGGCACAGCATTCTCTAATCCAATTTACTGGGAAAATCATATTCTGCAAAGTTAGTAATGTGCCACTAGGGAGAATGATAAGAAATCCACCTGGCAAGTCATGCATTTTTCTGACGTATTGGTATTCAGCCTTGAAGTTTTGGCAATGAAGATTCTCTCCCTTTTCGGTAGTTTAAAATGCCTGTTTTAAATAAGGATGCACCAAATCCAGGATATGGTTCGGGATTCGGCAAGAATCCTTAAAAGCACATGATTTTTCATCACACAAACAAGGAAGTAAAAAAAAAAAGTTTCTCTTTGGCTCTTCCTTGCCCTCATTTGCATATTCAAATTAGCGCTCAGATTTGGTTCAGTATTCAACCGAATCTTTCACAAAGCATTTGGTCAGATTTCAAAAGAGTGGATTCAGAGCATCCTTAGTTTTAAATCTTTTTTTAATTCTGTTTTTCAAAAAAATTTTTTGCTACATGTTTATATCACTCATAAATATCTATTGGTAAAGCATTGAAAATGAAAGTTTCCAGCCAACATGTCAGTAAGATGAAGAATGCCAGGTTTAGTTTTGAGAGTAAAATTGATAAACGGTCTGGAACAGTCTGAATAAACAAACCACTGACCTTTTATACATAATAAACATAAATAAATCAAAATGGAACCTCTGCTGTGACAGAAAATATCATAGCATGATTAAGCTTGCATTATAATGAAATAAAAAGCGGATAATGACAAAAATGGCGGCAAGAAATATTTTTTACAGGATACGTTACAAAACGGTTCCCAAGGGGAACTCAAAGCTGTGAATTAGGCATTCAACCTGAAAGCCAGCAAGGGTACAATCTGTTATAAAGTCTTAATTGCGGTCTCAAATACTCTAGCAAACTAAGCAAAAGTTGGACACCAACGCAGGGTCGAGATCCCAAATTCTGTTTTAAAGTATGTTCCAAAAATCCACAAGCAAATCCAAAGCAGGCATTCTGCTAATATTGAGACTAAAGGTTTAAGGAGTTTTTTTTATTAGTCTGTTTCATACTTCAGCTGCTGAAGCTGGTTAATTAATTAATGTTTTACCATGTCAGTTGCTGTTAATTTCTTACAAAGTCTGAATCAGATTTTTTCCAAGATCTCCTACACACAAGTGTTTCACCCTGCGGCTTGGCCAGACTCACTAAGGCTGCTGCTGATGTGTGATCTACTGGATGGATGATTAAAATCCAATAAGAATAAGTTTTTCGCTTCAACTTACAAAGGATGTCAGCCAGGCTAAGAGGACACCCTACATCCAAAGCACATTAGATAACATGTTTCCATTAGATATTAAACCACCTTAGCCAAATATTACAGCAGGTAAGGATAAAACTCAACCTGAGGTTTAAACAGATTCTGCAGAGTTCAAATGAAATCCAAACCAGGCAAAATTCATCCTTGTGCATATGCTAATTAAGTTAGTTGGAAAAATACCATAACCAAGACCCATGAGTTTGAAGTAACTTGAGCAAAACTTAGTAACTTAGTCCTAATGTATATACTTATTGCTATATGCATTACTGGAGAGAATGGTAGTGGCTACACTAGAAATCTCTAGGGACCTCTCCAATCGAGAACAGCTGAGCATGCTTACAAAAGGAGGAATTCTGTCTTATTTACCATGAATCTCCTTTCCTGGCTATCCTCCTGGTAAGCATTAATTAATACATTCCCCCTACAGATGCAACCCCCAGCAGTGTTTTAAACCCTGCCCCTCACTTCCCGCCTTGTTGATGTAAAAAGTTCCCAAAACTATGGTGGAAATGCTGACCAGGGGGTGACAGAAAAAGAGAATCACAATAAGTATGACAGAATTTCTCCTTTCCCTGACCATCCCTGGTCATCATTAACTAACTGGGTGAGTAAGTAAAGTGATGGTACAAGGAAGGGTAGAAAAACACCTCAATTTAATTGATTTCAACTGATGTCAAAAATACATGTGTTTAAGTATGTGTGAAGTAGGCAGATTTTAACTGCAGTCTCAGACTATCTGGTCAAAAAATGGCTAGATCTCATTTGATTTTTCCTCCTGATCGAGGACCACATTGATTAGTTGATGTGGTCCTCATCCCATCAGCTGGCTGTCCATTATTGTATTCCGATAGTTTTACCCTAGGGACAAATGAATTAGCCCGATATCATCCATGTTTTGGTGAGTATCTCAGGGGAAGATCCGCTTTTTCACCTTGCCAAACTTGCCAGCTTAAGACTTGTTTACTTGAGGCCTCCTCATTAAAACCCTCAGCAGTAACATCAGTTCATAAGGAAATGGCCTTAACTACTGAGATTAAAGCCACAAAGGGTCTCAACATAGCCATAGAAGTTTTCAATCTTAGGTTCTACAGTAATTTTTCTTGGTCCCTTTTGCCAATCCGCTGAAAGCAGATCCTGCACCTCTTTGTGCAGAGGAAAAATACAGAGGTAGACCGTTTTTCCTCTTCCTGTAATACTAAAGAATGCCAAATGACTTTAAATAACGCTGGAAAAAGCTTAGTATCAAAAGAGGACTTCAGACTCATCAACCTCAGAGTCTTGCTCCTCCAGTGACACTTGCTTCTCTCTAGATCTAGAAGGACTGAATTATGAATACCCTGTAACACAGCTTGTAAAATCCAGGACAGGATGTCTGCAGACAAAGGATCAGAGGTGGTAGATTCAACTCTAGAAGGGGGTCGCCTGTGAAACACGGTTTTCTCTTTTCTTTTGGCTGGGACAGGCTGATCTAGATCCTCAAGAAGTGGCTCTATAATGCACTGCTTACATAACCTTTTCCCTTTAGTAGCAGAATTTTTGCAGACTCTACAGACACTACTGAGCTGTGGGAGCAGACAGCTGGAGTTAGAAGGATTTTAAAATGGCACCACTCACAATGCAGCATGACATCAAACCTTTGTATGCAGGTGTAAAATTCCGTTCATCACAAGCTCAAGTCCACTGCTGACCAGCACTGCTGACACCTACCCCCAGCCACTAAGAGGGACCTCCTTCACAAGAGGTGGTAAGGCATCAAACAGACCAGAGCTTCAGGTGGAGAGAGGCATGAACTGTGCCCTAAAGAGGACCAGATGTGCATCAAAATAAAAATCTCCTACAAGGAGACAAGGTAGTAAGTGAGGCATGGGCTTAAAACACTGCTGGGAGATGAATCCATAGGGGGAGGATTACCCAATTAGTTCATGCTTACCAGGGATGGCCAAGGAATATAACTTCCCTTGTATACTAGATACAGGGGAATATGCTGCAAAGGTTGTAACTGAAGATGTCTGGCCCTGGATGATTGCTTTGTCCCGGGACACAAAGATAAACAGTTATAATATTGAATAGGCAATAAAACTATAACATTATACAAGGATGGATCTACTGAATTACTTAGACAGGGGCTCAGGGAATGTGCACTGACCCATTTAGTTATGCCAGTAGCACTTCCCTTACACTTCTATATATTTTTACTTAGCAATGCGGGTGCTCCCACAACCCCCCTTTTGTATTTACATTATACAAGGATGTCCAATGTAGAAGCCTTTAGAAGTGTGATAATATATAAAACACCTGTACAATCTTTCCTATTCTCTGATCATGACAAAATGTTTCAGCAAACTGCACTTAAATGCAGCGGAAAGTTATATATAAAAAA
Source organism: Xenopus petersii (assembly GCA_038501925.1). Classification (NCBI taxonomy): domain Eukaryota; kingdom Metazoa; phylum Chordata; class Amphibia; order Anura; family Pipidae; genus Xenopus; species Xenopus petersii. Next base: position 88,267,996 of record CM076674.1, on the reverse strand, counting down.
AAAAGTGAAACTATGAAAGCTCGCTTTAATAAAGAAATGTAAAATTTTAACACTCCCTTTAACTAAAAAAAATATAGTCATAAAAGCTCTATTTTATTATTTTATAAGAAGTGTTATGTTGTAAAAACTTTATTTTTTCTAGCAAAGAAAATTATAATTCAGGACTGGTCTTTTTAAAAAAAGAAATGTAAAATTGAAAAGTTCTTTTTGATAAAGAAATGTAAAATGTTAAAAGGTACCTGTAACTACAAAAGATGTAGTAAAAGCTCTCTCTAATAAAGAAATGTAAGTCATATATACCCTATGTAATGTAATAAAGGATACCATTTGCAGATCTCCCTTTAATAAAGAAGATCTATTCAATAAAGAACAATAGGAACAGTAAAGGCTTGTAGTATTAAAGAAGAGTAAGATCATATAAAGTCATTTATAGTACCTTAATGTGCTTTAAAGAATAATTTAATTGCCAAAAGCAGACTGCTAGAGTAACTGCAGAACATTTAATACAGCAAGTTGCAAAATAAATCAGCTCCTTATTTTTCCCATAAAAGTACAGCTTAAGTGTGTATTCATTATTGACAAGAAATGACTGTATACTGCAATAAGACTGCCAGCGGATGGGTTGGGAGGGATTCGCAAATCATTAAAGGAAATGATGGAAGACAAAAATGGTACTTTATGATTGCAAGTGCAATTTATGTCCGTCTAATATGGATGCTAATATTTTGTGTAATAAGTAAATTCTGTCTTTGCACACTGTACCCCATATGTAATTAAGGGCACTAAGTTTGCCCAGGAGCAGTAACCTATAGCAACCAATAAGGGATTTGCTTTTAAACAGATGGCCAGTAAATGCTTCCTGCTGATTGGTTGCTATGAGTTACTGCACCTGGGCAAATTTAAGGCCTTTTATTACATAACCCCCTGTATCTGGTATGTAAATTTGCCCCAATAAGTTGTATTAATTCGATTTTACACTTCAATAGCAGCTGTGATGATCAGAAACTGACCACTGTATATTCAAGAACAGTCTCACACCATCACGGAGCCAGGGGCAAGTTATAACCGGTTTGGTAAAATAACATCACATGTTTTTTTTCGATCTCATGCTTAAGAAAGAAAACAAGATTTGTGTCAGCCTCTCTATATAATGACATTAATAATTAACTATAGCCACATCATTTTAGTAAAGAAGCATAGCTATGAATAGCATGGCCTCAGATTTTAATATATAATATGTTATATATATATATATATATAAAACAAAAGCATACAGAACGCACACCATTACTCAAAAAACAAAGCCAGGGTGCAAGCCTGAAGGAAAGTAGACATCTGGAAAAATAGGGAAGGACAAAAGTTCCTGTGAGGAACTGAAACTGAGTGCATTTAAGCTGCATGATATGTGTTGCAGAGGGATACCCAGCAAAGGTAGGGTTAATATTCGCTCTCAACCAAGTAATTAAGTGGCAGCTGAGAGAGGAGCTACCTAGGAAAGGGGCTGTGTTACCACACCCCAGGTCTCTCGGACACCTCCTAGAATGGAGGAAAGTGTGGTGCTGCTGGGAGAGACAATGTCTGGCAGAAGAGGTCTTGCAGATGCTGGTGAGCCTAAATCCCTGGAGGAGCACTTTTCCCCAATAAAAGCACTTTGCAGTCATAGTTACTGCCTTGGATTTGTCCTGCTTTCTATTATAATACTGACTGTATCAATTTGGGTGTGGACACAGGACACCTTGCAGGAGAATCCACCTACTTATACTAAAGGTGAGCTAAAGCCTATTTATAATACAATCAGTCAAGACTACAATAATTGCCATGCAATATTAAAAACAAGACAACCCTTGCTCTGACTGACACATGCAACAAATCATGCACAAACCTCCACTAGGAACCCATGTAAGGCAGAGGAACTGGACTTTACATTAAACATGAACCAGTACCTGCAGAAGCCTTATGAACAAACCAGATACAGGTCCTATTGTACTTCCACCAAAAAGCAGCTGTCATGCATGCAAAGGCCAGCATTAGTGATGGGCGAATTTATTCGCCATGCGCTAAATCACAGTGAATTTGCCTGTTTCGCCGTCTAATAAATCCGCAAATTTGCTGCGTCGATAAACCAGCACCCATTAACTTAACTCGCCGGCACCCATTTTGACGCAGACGAATCATCCTCGGCATCAAAATCACTGTTTTCGCAAATTTTTCTCCAGGTACGCAAATTTTGAGGGAAATTCGTGGCGAAGCGAAACAGGGACAAATTCGTCCATCACTAGCCAGCATATAAGACAAATAAAACCATTACGCCACTCCTGCCAGTGCATCCTACAGGACAAGGGTTCTGGAAGCTTCAGATGGAAGAAAATTGCGTGGAAGAAGATGTCGTCTGTGAACTCCCTGGACTGGACCTGTGCAGAAGGGTAAGTAACAAGTTAGGGGCATTTGCCCAGTGGGATGGGTAGGCCAGGGGGGAGGAGGGAGGGTGGGAAACACACGGGAGGGGGTGAGGGTTTTCCTACTAGGTTTCCTTCCCCTTTAAAAATTATACCAAAAATGACTTTTTACCTTTAAGAAATCTTAAAGGTTCAAACTTCTACATTGAATTTGCATGTAGGAAAAATTATTTGCAAACAGCAAAAGTTATTGGCATTGCACATTGTTTTTTTTAATGGCAATGCCTTTTATTAGAATCCCCCATTAGGATGACAGTACACTAAATAATTAATAAGGTTTAATAAGAAGGAGGGAGAAGAGTGCAATAAAAAATACAGAAAGTAAAGAGGAAAGTGGAGGAAAATTAAATGCTGCTAATATCTCAATAACAAATTCGACTGAGATCATATGATGATATTTTTTTTTCGAAAGTCTCTTTCTGCCAACTTCTCTCAGCCCCTATCTAAATAAGTTAGGCAACGTGTCAAAGGCCGGCAATTCTGCCCCTGGCGTCCAAAGATAGTCGCTGAATTGCAACTCCGTAGTGAAAATTTTTTTTTTTTTAATCCAGTATAATGAGGAAAAGTTGTATAGTTGTAAGCATTTATGTTCATAAGCAAAATTCTTTCCTAATTACTCTTAAAACTATTATGAATTAATTTCAGCAGGTGTGAAAATGAACGTATTACCCTGTCATCAAAATCAAAATGTGTCAAATCAGCATCCCCTGCTTTCGATGATGTCTGCAAAGTTTATTTAAATGTAGCCTAACACAGTTTTGACTGCCTGCTGAGGCTCCAAGTGCTTCTCCCTCCGCATGTTTATTTTCAGGCCTCATTAAAAAAGATTGATATATTTCACCCTTGTGTCTCTTCACTGTTGGAAAAAATAATCAGGTTAAGTCTAATGTTTTCTAATTAAAGTTACAGTTTCCTAGTCACAGGCTTTATTTACCACAAGCTAGTAATGAGCTAAAAACATTCTTTATCTGGGATTCATTTATGTGAGACCATTCATTTTCAGCACAGCCAATGTGAAGCTGCTGTTAAACACAACTAACAAAGCCGTTTGCATTATTAGAGCCAATGGGACTTGTGCATGAAAGTCTTTCAACTGTAAAACTAGGGCAAAGCAATCTGTTTGCATTTGGAACAAACAAAGTGCATGTATTGGCTTCTCTGTTCATTTGGCAACTTTTTGCACAGTTCCTGCCAGGGGTCCATGGCATTTCTCTTTGAGACGTGATTATTGCAAAGAATATAAACACCACTGGCCTGTGCATATGCATGGGCAGGATATTCATGCAAGCACTCCAAAGCAGAATATGGACACGGATACAGGTAATGGAACTGGAACGAGTACTACTGTAAACACAGCCGTAAAAGTTCCAGCTGGTAGCGCCTCATATGTAGAAAAGTGTTTTTGAGCTGATAAATGCAGGATATTTTATTTTATTTTTACATTGTTCTGACTGTATTAATGAGAATGAACTGGATCCCATGCCATGGTAACTTGATGGTGACAATGTACTCAAGGGGAGTCTCACACCTAGTAGGTTATATTTGGGCATAACATTGCATGATCACAATTTAATAGCAAGTTCTGCAGTAGAGTACCAAAGTTCTTCATATTATTATTAAAAGAAGTATTGTGCCCCCGGTGAATAAAGGTTTTGTAAGCTGTCACCCAGTGAGCAGATTGGTATGGTTTATGGTAGCACCATTGTCTCTTACTATCAGAATACTACAGGGTAAAGGCAAAATAAGAAGAGCCCTTCTTTCTTCTTATATAAAAAGAAGAGGGACTGGTGACAGAATGTATCAAATGCTAGGGTAAGTGGGATACCAGAAGATTCCAAACTAAAGCAGGGCCCACGTGTACAAGTGGTTTAACAAGGTCTAGGCTAAGGGTAGGGCCACACTACACAGATCTCAGGCTCTGTCAACGGAAAAAGGCAGACTGAGAATCTGCTGCCCCACTGCTACTCTTCTGCTGCCCCACTGCTACTCTTCTGCTGCACTGCCTGCACCAGAATCATTATCTCCGCTAATACACACATCACCCATATATTCCATATATAGAGAGAGAATGCCTCAACTATGTTTAACCATCTATGAGGTTTGTAGTGTTAAATTATGAACACAGCGCGGTGCAAACGTGTGACTAGCACTTCAGATTGCCAAAAAAGACAGTAGAGACATCAAAAAGTGCAAGTCTGAGCGTAGACTGATACAATGCAAGGTAGCATATATTGAGTTTACCGGATCACTTGAAAATTCAGGGACACACCTAATAAATGCATGTTGCAGGGTGGCATTTAAATGAAATCAGTGCGGCCCTCCCAAGCTGGATTTTCTAGACGCGTCAAAGTTGAAGATCTGATCTACCCTTTAGTGACTTTTGTTCTAGGGGTAATTTCCAGTATATTAAAGGTTTTTTTTCAGCATTTTTCTTCCATTCTTTAAAGCTAGAATTGAGTCACTTTCTGGAGTCTCCTGACTGCACTGTTCATTCCTTTCTGGTATTTAGTTTTGTCTTAGTTGCCTGATATTCCCTGCTTTATAGCTGGGAGAGACTACTTTCATGGTGTATATTATAGTCCATATTTTAAGTGATAATGCATTGTCAAACAACAACAAATATTATAATTAATTTGTTTCCCTAGGTTTTACATTGCAAAAAAGTGCATATTAACTACATGAAGAATCTTACAAAGTAGCCAATAGTTAGTCCTATGTTATCTATCTGATGCAATTTATGTGAGCCTTCCCATTCCAAACAAATCAGAGTCATACTCTATTAATAAAGCTACGTTGCACCCATATCATAAAACTTATTTCCTCTAGGGTAAAGGAAAAATAATGACTTCATGCAGAAGGTTAAAGGCCACCAGAAGTTGCCTAGATGAGTTTCCAATTTCTGCTCATAGCAGTACACATTTTTATTTTAGAGACACAAGTCTTTTTTTATGCAACTTGTAAAAAAGCCTTTTTTTCCCTGCGTAATTGGCTACACATAGCCTAGTTGTCAGGTAATGACAAATCTGTTTATGGAAAAATCTCACAAAACTTTACGTTGAACTCCCGAATGACAACTGAATTTATGCAAATAACGAGCATTGTGAAGCCCGCACATAATGAGCAGTTCAGAAGTTGCCGCCAACTGACAAGATGTTTCAATTAAAAGCCAAAGCGCTACTCGATTCAAGTGAAATATGCCCTTTTTTCAAAATGAGGAGTAAAATAAGATTAGAAACGTCAATGCCGACATCTAAAAAGCTTTTGCACTAAGATCTGAAATATTTTGTTCTGTGTAAAGAGTAATTTTACCTGTTTGTTAACCTAATGGTGTTTTAGAAAAAAAAAGTTGTAAATGTGATATTAAAGGGACAGAAACAAGCCTTCAGACTTAAAACCGTTTCTGTTGTACAATACGTGCAGCCACTTTGCTGGAACTCATGCATTTGTCAATCTCCAGTAACAATTCATGACTGGCTCCTGTGCCTACACTGGAAGAATATCAGTGGAATCCTGCAATTTAGCTGTGGATATACAGTTGCCAATTTCCCAAATGGCTTCTCAGCAATTCTGGAGCTCGTTGCACTGGAAACCAAGTGACCCATTGCTGCCTAAAACAGAACACCTGTTGTTACTAATGCATGCAAGAACTGGCCTGCTTACCTGAAAAGAAACAAACACAGGCGTGCTGCTTACCTTGTGCAATATTCAAATTTCCTGTTTTGGGCCAACATTATAACTGATTGGACTTAAATGAATGTATATACAGTACATGATATACCTACATGACAATGTGTGTGAATAAAAGAGTGTACTGGGGTATATTTCAGAGACAGTGGGAATGTTAAAGGAAAACTATACCCCCCAAACAATGTAGGTCTCTATTAAAAGATACTGAGTAAAACAGCTCATGCGTAAAACCCTGCTTCATGTAAATGAACCATTATCATAATAATATACTTTTTTAGTAGTATGTGCCATTGGGTAATCATAAATAGAAAATTGCCCTTTTAAAAAATAAGGGGCGCCCCCTGAGATCGTAAGATTCACTGTGCACACATACAAACCACAATTAAGGTCACATGAGCCAATTAACAGACAGAGTTCTGCCTTTTACGTCCGCACTTCTTCCTGTTACAGTTGGGGGCCGATTCACTAAATTCGAGTGAAGCATTCGAAGTAAAAAAACTTCGAATTTCGAAGTATTTTTTGGGCTACTTCGACCATCGAATGGGCTACTTCGACCTTCGACTACGACTTCGAATCGAAGAAATCGTTCGACTATTCGACCATTCGATAGTCGAAGTACTGTCTCTTTAAAAAAAACTTCGACCCCCTAGTTCGGCAGCTAAAAGCTGCCGAAGTCAATGTTAGCCTATGGGGACCTTCCCCATAGGCTTTCCTAAGTTTTTTTGATCGAAGGATATTCCTTCGATCGTTGGATTAAAATCCTTCGAATCTTTCGATTCAAAGGATTTTATCGTTCGATCGAAGGAATAATCCTTTGATCGTACGATCGCAGAATTTGCGCTAAATCCTTCAACTTCGATATTCGAAGTCGAAGGATTTCAATTCCTTGTCGAATATCAAGGGTTAATTAACCCTCGATATTCGACCGTTAATGAATCAGCCCCTAAGTGTTGTAGTATTTCTGGTCAGGTGATCTCTGAGGCAGCACAGATAGAGTCACGAAATGGTGGTTCAAGGCAAGAGATGTAAAAGGGCAATATTTATGTAAATATATATTCCAGTTTGGTAAGATTCTTTAATATGTCATTCAATTTGATATAAACTATCTGTTGCTTAAGTATTCATTTTGGGGGTATAGTTTTCCTTTAATTAAAGGGTGGTTCACCTTCAAGTGAACGTTTAGTATGTTATAGAATGGCTAATGCAAAACAACTTATTGTTTATTTTTTTTTAGTTTTTCAATTATTTTCCTTCTTCTGGCTAAAAACACATGCTCTGCAAGGCTACAAATGTAGTGTTATTGCTGCTTTTTATTACTCATCTTTCTCCTATTTATATTCCAGTCTCACATTTAAATCAATGCAACTGGATTGCTGAAATTGCAACCTGGAGCGCTGCTAATTAACTCAAAAACCACAAATAACAAAAAATGAAAACCAACTGCAAATTGTCTCAGAATATCACTCACTACACCATACTAAAAGTTAACTCAAAGGTGAAAGCTCACACATAGCTGCACTAAAGTATTTTTTAAATACAGTGGAACCTCAATTTTACATGCCCTGATTTACATTGTTGTTTTATAGTCCCACCTATATATTGTGCATAATACATTTCCCTGATTTTACATTTTCCTGGATTTTACACCATTTTTTTCTGGTCCCCTGAAAAACGTAAAATGGGGGTTTTACTGTGGTAGTATACACTGTTTTCAACACAAATGAATCAATAGGGCATACATTTTGTTTAAATAAGACTTAACTATGTTTTCTTTTTTCATTTCTTGCACTAAACAATGCAATGACTGAAACTATAATTCTTCCAAGAAAACGTGACAAAAGTTGAAAATAATTAATCAAACTGACCTAAGGGAAAAACCCCTCTGTATTGTTAGCTTCACCTTATCTGAAAGCCTGTGACAGATGGTGGCTAGGAATGGGTTTGTTTATACAGTGCTTATTATTTCTAAACAAACTATTACATTACAGGGATTACAGGTAAGGATAAAGAAACAATGACTTACTGTTTTATAACAAGGAAAGGAGAAAATTTAACAAAAAAGAAATGGTACAAAAACTGCACTCACATGACTTTATGCAAAAAACAGCAAACTGGTTTATTTCAATACTTTGGCTACAATATTAGAGCCGTCTTCAGGAAGTGTGTGCACTCCCTTCAAACTGATGTTGCTGCAATTTTTAAAAAGACAAGCAAAGCAACAAATTGCCCAGAAAAAAACACCAAGCATTTTCAAGGACAAAGTAATTACCTAAGATATGTGATAATAATATCAGTGTCTGTTAGCAGCAGATGTATTTGTTTCACTTGATGTGTTGTGTTGACAGTTTAAGTTGTGCAGGACTCACTGGTTATGCTTAAAGGAGAACGAAAGCCCGAGGGCGCAAAACCCCTCCCCCCCTCCCCTCCGTTGCCCCCCCTCCCTCCTCCCCCCTGGCCTACCCCTCCCCCTGGGCAAATGCCCCTAACTTGTTACTCACCCCTCTGCGCAGGTCCTGTCCATGGAGTTCGCAGTCGCCATCTTCTTCCACTCGCGTCTTCTTCCTGCTCTGATCGGCGTTTTCTGGCGCATGCGCAGTAGGAACAGTTACCGGTACGGCTCTACTGCGCATGCGCCGAATGTCACGAAGTTTTCCGATTTCACTTCGTGACATTCGGCGCATGCGCAGTAGAGCCGTACCGGTAACTGTTCCTACTGCGCATGCGCCAGAAAACGCCGATCAGAGCAGGAAGAAGACGCGAGTGGAAGAAGATGGCGACTGCGAACTCCATGGACAGGACCTGCGCAGAGGGGTGAGTAACAAGTTAGGGGCATTTGCCCAGTGGGAGGGGTAGGCCAGGGGGGAGGAGGGAGGGGGGGCAACGGAGGGGAGGGGGGGAGGGGTTTTGCGCCCTGGGGCTTTCTTTCTCCTTTAAACAACTGGTTTATTTGAGCTCTAACATGGCTAACTATGTAAATGCATTTCAAGAAGGAAGCATGAGGATGAGCAACTCAGAGGATTGAGATGTCACGTTCTGCCACTGAGGACAGATATGAATAAGGGAGTCTGTATACTGGATAGCCCAGGGTATTATCATAAATAGGAGAATGGAGTTTGGAAGCCATGAAAAAGTTAAGATTTAATGAAACAAGGTGCAAAACAGTAATTAGTCAATAAACAGAATAACCTGGGATACCGGCAGGCAAAACAAAGTCCAGTCCAGACAGACAACTAACAACGAAGGTCTGATAAACAAACTGAGGTTGAGACAGGCAGAAATCCAGAGGGGAAGTCTAGAGAGCAATCAAAGGTCAGTACCGGGAGATCCACATGAAGCAGGCAGGGAACCAGGACACGGGTACAGGAACAGGGAGAGGACTCAGAGACTAGGAACTTGGAACAAGGCAAGGAACAAGGAATCACAGGGTAGATCTGGCTGGATGCTAAATGATCAAGCAACTGGGAGTTGCTTGTAACAGGCTTATAGAAGGGGCAAGATTGTTATTTGGCAACAGTTGAAGTTAATAAGGAAGGAGGGGCAAGACAGCAGCAGAAAAATAGCACATAGTTGTTGCAAAAAGAAGGTTTTTGGATTCACAAATTAAATTCAAACACCTAAGGGTCTAAATGGGCAGGTGGCTTTGACTTAAGAAAATGTAGCAAAATGGATACGATTTAGAGGTAATTTAGTTTTAATTGTCATCCTCTATGAGAAAATATGTAGCAAATATAATGAATAAGGAGAGTCTTTTTAACAATGTAACAGTTTTTTAATATATTTTTTAATATATTATTATATTATATGTTTTGCAGGATGAAGCAGAATTTTAAGAATACATTTTAAATTGGCAGTGAGGATACCCTTAGTGGTTACATGGGACAGTGCACTTTAGATCACTATTTTTACACGCTGTGCACCTTTTTAAATAATTTAATTGTATTTAAACTAGATGAATTTTAATTGACTGTGATGTCATTTTGGAGCCTTTTGCCGCTGTTAAACTATTTAAAACTCAGTTGCAAAATGCACAATATCCTTGATAAAGGTCCCAAAGTAGACCGAAATGTCGGAATATTTTTGGACATGTGTGTATGAAATAAAGAAACATCACGAAGGGACGTGCTGGTCCAGGAATCATTTATTCCAAACTATATATCCAGAATTGACTGTGCACCCTGCAAGTTTGAGTGCAAGTATTGAAGGATTCAGATATATAATATATATATATATATATATATATATATATATATATATATATATATATATATATATATATATATATATATATATATATATATATATATATATATATATATATATAATTATGATATAGTTGAGCTGTTCTATTGTATTTATAAAATAACAAAGGTGGGCATTTATTTTCCCAACTGTATACAGCAAAACATGTCTTCGAAAATGTGAAATTCTGCAAATGAATGAGTCTTTACAAATGGGGAAAACACAAATAATGGTTCTTTTATTCATAATTATGGTAAGATAAATCTTTATGAAGCAGGGTCTTTCTATTTAAAAGAATCCTCCAACATGCAGCACTGCCATTAGTAAATGAGCATGAAGTACATCAAGAGAGTTCTCAATCTGTATTTCAGGGTACAATGGAAAGATGCAATAAATGTCCGTGAAAGCTTCACGGCTCCTGGCCTCCCTTCTCTGAAAGCATCAAGCAAATTGCTGCCATAGAAGAAAGAGGTACTTTTGATAAATATTGCAAATCTATTCATGCAAATGATTTCCTTACAAAGATTTTTCAAAGAAGACTATACATGAAATGGTTTCTGTGAATGATGCTGTTACTTATTTCCATTTGTACAGAATGTATGCCATTTTGGTTCTTTTGTGTTGTTTCCTGAAAAAAATGATAACTCGCCAGATACACCATTCTCAGTAGAAATGCATCACTTTGTAGAGTGTAAAGTTTTACTTTAGGAACAAAAATGGGAAAATAGCAATATCTGCAATATGCCTGGACACATTGCTCTCTTTCTTTCTCACATTACAAAGGGAGCTGGTCCTGGAATTACTATTTTGAAAAATAACCGTTTTATTCATGTACCCCGCTATCAGCTTGTGAAACTATAAGCACTTATATAGAGGATAATTATGTCTCTCACAGAATCCTCTACCCAGCTGTCTGGGGAGGAAGTGAGAAAGGCCGACAGATGGGCAGATGATGATATTACATGTGTGTGAGGCATTTGTCAAAGGTTAGTTTGGCCTGTTTATTTGCTTAGGTTTCCAGTCACAAAAAATGGCACTTCAGACCTACGTGACTTAGGGGGTGTGACTATACACGCTCCATCTCTCACCCACATTGCAAACAGGTTAGACTAAGATGCCCCAAAACAGACCAACACTTACAAAACATGCTCAACAACAAACTTAGGTGGTAGAAACTTAATATTAACATTTCCCAGCTCCCTATAAAAGATAATACTTCACTTTACACAAATGTATCACACACATTTACTCACCGCAGTCAGGGTTAGTAGCTACTAATTCAAGGAGCAGTCAGGCACACAAGTGTTAAAATCAGTCAACTAATTTTTCAACTTTTCATTTTCAGCACACAGAGGGTGTGCTGCTAAGGATCCATGTGGGTCGCACGTTAATTTATTGATACAAATCTAAAAAAGTGTAATCTTGTGGGTAGGAAATTGTGCTGCATGAATTGTTGTTGTCTGTTTTGGGCAAATAGGATACTGCATGATTGAAATCCTCACAGTACAACCCCTCCCTGGCCTTTATTAAGGGTTTAAAGGGCAACTTAATCCAAACTTTTTAAGACACACATTTGATTGGTCACAAAGGCTGATTTGATTATTTTATAACATAATACACTATATGCACTTCATATTTTGTTGTTTAATCCCCTGCAAGCTGCGCGGCGCTAGCCATTTTATTGGACATTTTGTATTGATACTTGAAGAGATTGTATCTGAACTGGCAGGAGGAGAAAGACTGAAGCTTTAGCAATGTAATCATTTTCTGTTTGTTACTGGTATTTATTTTGCAACCTGTTGCTGCTGGCTGAAATAAAGCCCTATTTCTTTGGGAGATTTTTGTTGTCCTGTCATTTACTGTATCATGATACATACAGTAAAACCAGGTGTTTAGTGGACTGCTACTCACTATCAGCTCATAAACATGTTCTGCTACTAAAAGATTCGTGATACTTTCAGTCTTGAAACATGAAGCTTAATTATGAAATTGCAAATATATATCCGGAAAACCTTTGCATAAAAAGTATTTTACTTTATGGTTGTATTCAAATTCCGAAGTGCCATGCCGCATTTTAGTTGGTACTTTCATAAGTTTCCTTGCAGTCTCTTTATGTGCAAGATTTATAAAGGTCATTTGGCTTGGATAGACTTGTATCCTCACCAATGAAGTTAGAAATTGGCGGAACATACAGATTGGCATAGGAGCAGAAATAGCAGCTTGGCATGATACTGCTGGGCAAGATTTCTTACTTTATCCCTGAAAGCTTGTTTATCAAACTTGTTATATTTGATGTGCATCATTAGTTTAGAAGCTTTACGCCAAAGGACTTGGCACTATTTTGTGCTGAACAGAAAAAAAAATTGGAAAAAACATAATAGCAGAGTTAAAGAATGAGATATGCGTCATGGAGCAAATCTCTTTGTAAGCACAAGTCTTTGCAAAATAATATTATGTCTTGAATTTTATAGCAATTCAGTATGTTTTCAAGAAACCACATGCATTGGAACTGAATTTGAGGACCACTTTTGATGCATATGATAAGGAATGGATACAATGCAGCGTTAAAGGAGAATAAGCATGAAAGCTATGAATTTTCTTGCTGAGTAAAAAAAGCAAATTCCATATCAGAAAGATGCATTGTTACAATATTTTATGAAATGTGGGCACTAGTAAGTACTGTTTCATAAAGTATATCAATAAAATTGTGCTATTCTTCAGTGATGCCAATTTACCAGCTTACGCAAAGAAAAAGGGAGAAATATTCACTTTGTAGAATAAAGGTTTTCATCTTGTCTAGTGGCTCACAGCAACCAAACATCTGATTATTATAGCAGTTATTGTATGTGTATTTGAAAGCATACATTTAATTGGCTTAATTGGTGCCAAATTTGAAACATTTTATATTACTCCTGGTTTACTCAATTTTACTGTTTTACTGAGTCAACAGATATTAAACCACACACAATGTAAATTCCTCTCTATTTTGCATTTTAGTAGTGTATTCAATGGGGCTCATTTACACAGCATGTAGCATGGCCCTTTTTTTAAAATGATCCCTTGGTACCATTTATAATGCAGTGTCCTGTAACTTCTTGTAATATTTGGCTGAAAGGTTTCTACTCCCCTGTTACCATGCAGGGGACTTGCATTTCACACGTGGAAGTAAATAAACTGGAGATTCAAGCGACTTTGCAGATGAATTCAGGTTTATTAACAGTCACAGGTATAGTTTCTTGAGTGGTACTTGTCAAACAATTTTGCCAACAATAAATATAAAATAAAGTAAGGTCACCCAGGCTGCTGGGGCCCATTGGGCTGCCTACCTTCCTGCTTCTCTCTTTAGTCAGGTACTTTTGCAGCCTTTTATCAAAAGGGTCAGCCTTGCATTTGAGACACAAGGCCTTACCTAATCTAGTACCTCTTCCACTGGGTCCCTATCTGGGTGAGGTAGATGAATTCTCAACTGCTTGACTCACTAACCTACCACTAACTCTCATTGTCTGCAGGGATCTCTAGGAATATAACTTCTCACTGTCTAAATTAATAAACTACTGCGTTTTGTACCTCACTGAGGTGAAAGGCCTCAGGCTCCCTGGCATCATATAGGGGCAGATTTACTAAGGTATGAATAGTAAATTTGAATTTTTACTTTTTTTTTGGTCAAATTCAAAATTTAAACCATTTGAATGGGAGATTTAACACTTCTCTACCCTGGAAACAGTTCTAATTTGACTATTCTCTATCTAGAACCTGTCTGAGGTTTGATGTTAATAGTACAGATAAGCCAAATTTTTGGCAAGTTTCACTTCGAAAATGACGCCCTTAGACTCCAATGGGAGGAAAAAAATGTTGTGCATCAAAAAAATGTTGTCCATCAAATTTTAGACGTTCACATTTTTTAAAAAAACATACAATTTGAATTATGAATACAGTTTAATTTACTAGAATCTAATTGCTCTAAAATTCGACCATTGATAAATAACCCCCTTAGTGTTCCTTCACAGCAGTCAAAGAGGGTGTAGTTACTTGTTCTCAACCTAATATAACTTTTCCTGGAGACTTTCCCTACCCAAAAGCTCCACTAGGTGACTAAACTAGAAAAAACAGAATTTGCATACAAAAAACTTTAGCCTAATCTGATGCACAGGCACAATAGTCTTCTGCACTTTTACCCCTTTGTCCCTCCTTTCAATGTATATCTGCTTCCGCCATGGCCACTGTCATTGTCACATTCACAGATTGTAATACCAGTTTAATCAAAAGCAAATTGACTTGCCTGTATGTTTTTGGAGTGTGGGAGGAAACAGGAGTATCCAAAGGAAACCTACACAGACAGGGAAAATATACAAAGACCTTGCACTGGTTGTAATTGAACTTCAGCTAATCTGTTTATAAAAATACAAAACCAAGCAACTCGGTGTTGGTACGGGTGCCCATGGCAAACCCACCCCCCAATTTGTATTTAACCTCTGACTTGCACATATTAAAAAAGTGGTATCTCAGTGCTTATTGAAAAATATCATCTGTATTAACAATTTTACATTCCCTTTAGCCATCTGTTGACATTCAGTGCTCTCATTTCCCCATTTTTTGCTTCCTTTCCCATTATTATAGTCATCTTTAAACTCTCCTCCCCTCTGCTTACCCCCATATTTTATTTCATTTTATTTCCTGCTCAGCTTGTTTGACATTTGACTCTCTTTCTGCCATCCTGCCCCCCACCCTTCTCCTTGTGTTATTTTCTGGCATTTCAGTCTGTCTCATGCAACACAGAAAGTCAGATCATGCAAAAATCATATAAAAAAGTTAGTGTGAAGGTGAATTTCTCCTTTAAGTGAATCTCCTTTTAATTCCCCTTATTTATTAAGTGGTATGACTAATTGCTTGGCAAAGGCAATCTGAGAACAAAGAAGGATCTGATATTCACAAACGTAAATGTATTTGAAATTTGATTTGGCATTTAATTTCCCTTGTAATTCTGAAACAGTATTTTAAAATATCTAACAACCTATGGTGATGAAATAGCAGGGTTACCAGCCTAATTACAGAAATACTTGTCTGTTCCTTAATTCAAAAATAAAGCTATTGTATTTTCATTTTGAACGTCCTAATTATAAGTTACTGATTGTGCTGATTTGAAATCAGCCAGAACACACTTATTTTTCCTGTTCATTGAAAACTATTTTGAATGAATGAATAAATCACTAAAACTTAAATACAGGATGAGACGCACTGAAGGGATAATTTCATATAAATATATGTTCACTGTGTTCATCTCCTACAATTATTAGTAGGAGAAAAAAAATTATATAGCAAATGTGCCTAATTAATTGTTCTCCTCAAATGTTTGCAGCCCAATATGTATCTGTAGAATAATTATCCTTTAATGACAGTAATAGAATAACAATTCTACTACTTTTATTTTTGAGGACTGATGAATCTTTATTTGGGTCATTTATGAATCTGATTACACAGCAAAAAGAAAACTCCTTATTAAAATCAGGTGTAACGGTCGGCACCCAACACCAGAACAAATGGCAAGCACATTGGTCTCGGCTCGTGCTTCACCTGTAGTGTGACCGCCTTTGGCTTTGGAAGGAGCCCTCAGCTACTTGGATGCCAGCAGGACTTAAACGAGAGGTGCAAGGCCAGATGTTGTGGATAAGCAGAGGGGCACGACTGTTTAGCGAGGGTCTTTGGGAAGAAGATCGTAGTACAAGGCGTTAATGTAATGGAAACTGAAGTTTTTCACCTTCATGATGGCTATGGCGTCCAAGATGGCGACGGCGTCTAAGATGGCGATGGCATCCAAGATGGCGACTCCTTCCTTCCCCATTTGGATCCTGCTGGTCCCAGTGTGATGACGTCGGCTTCCTCTCGCTCTCCGATTGGTCGCCGGCGACGGAATGGTCGCCAGCGTCAGAATGTGCGTCGGCGTCTCGACGTTAGCGTCTTGACGCCAGCATCAGCGTCATGACGTCATCGCGTCCAAAATCTTGGCGCCAAAACCTGCCTATTTAAACCCCCTGGACATTGCAAACCTTGCCCAAGTATAGGTTTATCTTCATGATTCCTGGGTGTGTTATTATTGACTGATTTCTTGTGTACCTACCTTGCCTGTTATTCGGATTGACCCTTTGCTGCCTGGACTGAACCTTTTGCCTGAACCTCGACTACTCTTCTGCCTGATCCCTTGTACCACGAACTTTGTGACTATCTGCCTCCTCCTTGGTCCGCACTCTTACTGCGCCTTCGGGCCCTTACAGTTAAGCAATAGAGTAGTCAGATCAGGCCGGGTCGGGGCAGGCAGAGAATAAACATAGTCAGGCAGGCATGGGTCACACCAGGAAGTCAATCAGAGGGTTTAAGCAGAATCAAAGTCGGTAATCAGGCAAGGGTCAGGATTCAGAAGTCAGGATCGTCAAATAGCCAGGCAGGGGTCAAAACAGGAATCAGAATCAGATTAACAAGTTAGCACAAAGCTCAGAAAGCACCAGGAACAATTCCTATAACGGGCAATGTGTGGAAAGTGATTTGGCTTTCAATATTTTCAAAATTCGCCCCACTGTGCGCAGATAAATCAGGAAGTGCCGAGCCACGAGTGGCCTGCAGACCTCCTCCCACCAGACCACCAGGGTAGGTCATCACATCAGGTCAAACTAAACCCATATGTGTTGTTTTCAATGTTGCATGTATTACTACAGAAACAAAAAAAATAAATGTTGTGCTAATGTATGCATGTATATATCATTATATATAGTACAACTTGTGTATGCAGCATGCAGTGCTGTACATTACAATAATACATTAATAAAATAGACAGGGATCAATATATATTAAGTTAAATGACAACATTTTCATCCCTCAGTTTACTGCCAGTTTTATGCAAGGCATTTATTTATTTGTTTTAGTAGCCATTAAGTGACTCTGCCTAAAGTTGCACAACTTGTTATTCACAAAAATCCCAAAATCCTTTTTCAATCAAGGAGGCCCCCAAAATACTACCATGTCAGGGAAATTCAGTTACTGGAGACCACTTGAGGTAAAAGTAAACATTTATTTGACACAAGATCCATGGATTTTGAGAAGTCATCCCAATAAAAAACTAGTTCCTCTTACAGAATAAGATTTTATCTAACAAATATTCTTGCGTCTTCTCATGAAAAATTATGTGAGAGATGATAAATGTAGGAAAGTAACACAAAAAATGCAAGAAAAGAATCAAAGTTCTCTTGAATCTTTGCTGGGATCAGGTAACATATCTGCCCCCAACCATAGACCCATGAGCATTGCTCACCAACCCCTTGGGTGTTGCTTCCAGTGGCCTCAAAGTGGGTGCTTATTTTAGATTTCCAGGCTTGGAGGAAGATTTGGTTGCATAAAAAACAGATGAACTGCCAAACAGAGTCTCCTGTAGGCTGCCAGTCCACATAGGGCTACCAAAAAGTTTACCCAGAAAACTTAAATCTACACCATATGTTGATGTAAGTCACATTTATCTGACAAATTTGTAATAACTGGTTATAGTAGGTTATACGTGCCCACCATGGTTACAAAAAAAAGAAAAAATGGTGCCGCTAGCCCCACTAGAAAAGACTTAGAACTTGGCAATAATGATCTTAATAATACGCCTGTTCACAGTTAACAAATCAATTCAACATTTAAGGGAAGCTGAAATATAAGGACTGTTTAATACCAACTACTTTTGCTGCTTACCAGGCAAATGATTTCATGGAGATCCTAAATGGGCTCTTCTTGGTTGACTGATAAAGAGCTGAAAAAGTTGATAAAAATAAAAGTTGATAAAGAGTTGGAGTTACTTAATACCATTAAAGGCCCCTTATCCAAGGCAAGTTGTTGCTAAAGGTGTATGTCTAGTCTTGCAAAAAGATGTTTTTGAAAAAAATAATTTATAGGCTCACCATATAGATTTAGTGCAATAATAATACAAAGGCCAAAGGGCTATCCCTCTGCCAAGTGAGAAAATGAGATTTTAATTAACCTATAAAATGCTTTTAACAATAAAGTCAATAAAAATCTGAAACAATGTATCCACAGCACTGGGACAAGAATGGAACCTATTATCCAGAATGCTTGGGAACTGGGGTTTTCCAGATAACAGATCTTTATGTGATTTGGTTCTTCATACCTTAAATCAGTGTTCCCCAACCAGTGACTTGTGAGCAACATGTTGCTCACCAGCACCTTGAATGTTGCTCAGTGGCCTCAAAGAAGGTGCTTATTTTTGAATTCCTGGATTAGAGGTTGCATAAAAATATTTAAGTTGCATAAAAACCAGATGTACTGCAACCAGAGCCACATTTAGGCTACCAAATGGTCAATCACATCCCATAATTGGCATCCCAGGAACTTTTTCCATGCTTGTGTTGCTCCCAAACCTGTTTTTCATTTGAATGTAGCTCACAGGGGAAAAAAGGTTGGGGATCCCTGCCTTAAATCTACTAGAGATTCATGCAAACATTAAATAATCCCAATAGGCTGGTTTTGCTTCCAATAAAGATTTATTATATCTTTGGGATCAAGTACAAGCTACTGTTTTATTATTACAGAGGAAAATGAAATAATGTTTTAAAATTTGTATTATTTGGATAAAATCGAGTATGTCTATAACAGATCCCATACCTGTATTCTGTAGCTGAATTTCAATATTATATATAAAGTGAAGAAGGGGCCATGCTTATCAATTCAAGGACAATAATTATTCAAAGTAGAATTGTTGGTGGGGGGAATGTGGCCAATTGTGAATAAACTGGTTAAGATTGTTTTCTATTGAGCCAATATGAATCGATTATGTAAATAGTGCAGCTTTATCAAGGTTTTTGTCCACTAGGCAAAGAAATAAAATGGTTTTGATAGCACAAATAGTTGGGAACATAGTTATTAACCTGGATGAGTGATAGTAATGATATAATAGTCCCAAACACTTGCTACAGAAAAACAACAGGAAATATCCAGGGTATTTTTATATCAATTTCCGATTATTAAATTATTATTACATTAAATACATCTCTCCATTAGGTGGGCAAACCTGTAATGCTGCAGACTAATCTGAAATCTAAATGCAGGAAGAACAATCGCAGAGGCCACAAACATTGGCTTATATTTAACCACATCAGCCCAACAGTAATAACTTCTAAATCACATAAGAATATGCAGATACAAACACACACTCACAAATTGAAAACCTGGATAGCTTGGAAAAAAAGACTTTAATTGGGGTCACACAGTGGAAGACGCAAGGAGTCATCTGCATTTATATTAAGGTTTATATAATCATTGAAAAATGTGGCCAGGCTCATGAAAGCACCATGTAGGTTGCAGGTAAAACTAAGCCCCTGTGTGAAATTTATAATGAATTAATAGAAAAACTTAATGAATCAGATGAAAGTTCAGTGTAGGACTGCCCAGGGATGACTTTGATGTAGTTGGCCTGCTTAAATATTTTGCAATATATGGACAAACAATCCCTGTTTTGTTTAAAGGGTGAGGCATTTTTTAGTAGGTGTATGCATAAAATGTCTCTGTCTTAAATATATTGATAATGGGTGCAGAGGATTTAAATTATATTAGCTGAGTTGAGTTGATAACTTGACTTTTATCTCTTAACCAGGAACTACCAGAAACCCCTGGCAATACCAATACCAATTGCCAGGTAAGTAGTAAAGAAACATAACATTGTGTGATTTAGTGACGTTGAGTGAATTTTACCAAAATCATTTTACAGATTGAACTAAAGCATTATAGGAAGTTGGTCATTTAACAGACTTTAACTGTTAACTAACTTTAACTAACAACTGCCAGGTAAGCCTAATAAACGTAGTAGGGGCAAATTAATTCACCCTATTTTTTATGCAATGTATTTAAGCTTCTAAAAGAAATATACAATCTTTTTCTTCTCCTCTCTTAACCAAGGGACTCCAGAATCACCTGATGCTAATATCTGTCAGGTAAGAAGAAATGATATGGTCACAATACAAAAAATATGGACATTATACAGTATTTTTCATTTAAGCACCTACATTCCAGGGTTCAGTTCATATAACATTAAGGGGCCGATTCACTAAATTCGAGTGAAGGATTCGAAGTAAAAAAACTTGTTTTTGGGCTACTTCGACCATCGAATGGGCTACTTCGACCTTCGACTACGACTTCGAATCGAAGGATTCGAACTAAAAATCGTTCGACTATTCGACCATTCGATAGTCGAAGTACTGTCTCTTTAAAAAAAACTTCGACCCCCTAGTTCGGCAGATAAAAGCTACCGAAGTCATTGTTAGTCTATGGGAAAGGTCCACATAGGCTTGCCTAAGTTTTTTTGATCGAAGGATATTCCTTCGATCGTTGGATTAAAATCCTTCGAATCGTTCGATTCGAAGGATTTAATCGTTTGATCGAATGAATAATCCTTTGATCGTTCGATCGAATTTTCTGCGCTAAATCCTTCGACTTCGATATTCGAAGTTGAAGGATTTCAATTCCTAGTCGAATATCGAGGGTTAATTAACCCTCGATATTCGACCCTTGGTAAATCTGCCCCCAAATGTTCCCTCTTTTAACCAAGATCTAAAATATGCATTATATGTGTGAACTATGTTAACTAAAGTATAAACACACAACCCAAGTAAAAAACACCTTTCCTTGTCCTTCAAATTATAATTTTAGCAGGTTTCAAAAAATAGTTGATCTTAAAAAAAATGTTTTTTTGTCTTCCCCAGGTGAATCAAAATCAAATTGCAGATAAATACCCGGTAAGCTGCTGTAAAACTGTATTTTGGAACACTAAACAATGCAAAAGCTCAACTTTAATGGTTTGAATTAAATATTCCAACTCTCAGCCTTCTCCCGAACACATCAATTCCCAGTTCCCCCTACACTTCCTGTGCTTCTCTCATATGTCCGATAGCATTGTATTTGTCATGTTTTAATACAATTTTTTTTAGAAGCCCAGACGGTATCTGGAGCTCTTAGAGCCAGTCGGAGAAGACATATATGGAATGAATTATACTGTATGATATGTTAAAATAGCACATTTTATGTCATGGTTTTGGTTGATTTTGTTTGTTCTGCTGAATTTGAAGAAAGGGATATTTTTTCTGTCTCCATGGAGTATATTGGTGGGTCCTATTTCTAAAACTCTCATTTTTGTCAGACAATTTCAGGTGATTTCAGCCACCATGGGGGCAAGCAGTGATAGTACTTCTGGGACTTTACCATATATGGCCCCAGAAGTACTCAGCAACTTTAACACCAAGACCATTCGTTACAACTCTAAGGTATTGTGATGTCTTCTCCCTCGCTTTATATATATAATGTATGTAGCTTACACAAGGTAAACTGCATGGACTAACTCACTTCACATACCCCTCTCATAACAGCAAATCCAAATCTGTAAGGTAGTTTCTGTGATATGAGAGGGGGAATCTGAAGTGCAGGAGAGAATTGCATTCTAAGTGCAGGGCACAGGAATAATAGAAAACAACTACATGTGGCCCTTTATGGGGTTTTCCAACTCCGTGAGACACACTCAGTCTGGGGTCTTTGGAGATGACAGTCACATCAGTTCACTCCTTGAAATGTTTTATATCAGTACAAAGGTCATACTTTGTATTATATTGGGAAACCTCAATTTTATACCCCTTTATTTTATGTTTTCCCCACAGTTTACATATTTTTGTTGTGACCCCACCAGTATAAAATATATCATACGTTTTCTTGAGTTTTTATGTTTACACCATTTTTTTATGGTCCCCTGAAAATATGGGTTCTGGTATATTTTGGTACTATGCATTCCAACAAGAATCACTGTCAGTGTGTGGATGGATACATAGCAGAAGTTTCTGAATGATTTGCAATTGAAATTCTTCATGTGGTCTGTGTATATTCTTTTCTTATTGCCTTTTCCCAAAATTTTTATAGGCTGATATATGGTCATTGGGAATATCAGCGCTGGAAACGGCGGAAGGATATTATAGTAAGTATAAGTAAACCCCAGTGTGCCTGTACTGTAGTGCATAAATAACTGTTTGTCAAAAGGTTAGAGGACATTATTTATGTGTCATGCTGTATTATTAAATATGAAAAACTATGGGGCTGGTTTATGAAAATTTTAGTTTAATTTAATGTTATGTTTCTGATCCCGGTACACAACTGGGTTAATCTGAGTTTTTTTTAAATTTTTAAATAGCTTGAAAGTTCAGATATGTGTAAATTGCCCCCCAAATGTTGTGATTGTCAGTCATC
This sequence comes from Xenopus petersii, assembly GCA_038501925.1. Taxonomy (NCBI): domain Eukaryota; kingdom Metazoa; phylum Chordata; class Amphibia; order Anura; family Pipidae; genus Xenopus; species Xenopus petersii. The sequence goes on along the minus strand of CM076674.1, from coordinate 88,245,350 downwards.
TCATGAGTATTCTCATTTTATATTTTCTTACAACCTAGCATTCAGCAAACTTCCCAAAAAAATTGATAAAGAGGATTATGCACAGTCCTGCACCAACATTACTATGGGACAAATGGTGAGTCATTTCCACTGAAACTGGAATAGAGAGTGAGATAGAAAGGGTGGGGAAATGAAAAAGAAATTGGGGAGCGGGTGGGGATTGACAGAAGGTAAAGGGGTGTATAAATGAGAAAGAAGTAAGGGTGAATGTGAATTGTACTATGTATAGCTCTTGAATGCTCAGATGCAGAATCTCATGCTTAACTTGAGATTGTGGAGATATTACATGGCAGCCAATACAAGCCAGGCCGAGCTTTCTGGTTGAAGGTAAATGTACAATAATTCAGGGTTAGTAAGTAAGCTCTTGCTCACATTAATGCACTGTTACTAGGGTAATTTGGACCCTAGCCACCAGATTGCTGAAATTGCAAACAAGAGAGCTGCTGAATAAAACCCACACATAATATTATTATTAAAGGGTTCGTGAACACCCCCTTGTTCAACATGAGTGCAATGAATAGAGCTGAATCTTACTGAAATACTTTGGTGCCTATTTTTAAATCACATAAAAATCTGTGTTTTTTTATTATTTCCTGAGCTAAACAGGGCAAATGGTAAAACTAAAGCTATTCCATGTTTGATGCTTGTGAGGTAGATAATTCAGTTATTAAACACCCCTATCCTTTCACCCTTTGTCATTGCTGTTTTGCTAGCATACTGGAGTCCAGTATGCAGGAGATTATCTGTGCACTGCTAACCTAATTCCCAAACTCAAGGACTAAACATGAAGGAGCTTCAGTTTCCCAGTTTGCCCTGTTTAGCTCAAGAAATTAGAAAAGCCATAGATTTATAATGTGCTGTTTAAGATATTGGGGCTCATTTAAAAATGTTAACCTCTGCAGTAACCAATGGCATCCAAGCAAATGGCTGAAAAAAGGCAGTCACTGATTGGTTGCTATGGATTATTGCCAATGTGCCAATTTGTCTAGTGTTTATAAATGAGGCCCAGTGTGCTGGGATCTGATAGCCCAGGACAGGTAAGCCAATAGAAAATTATTTCTGGGAATAGTAGGATTCTACGCAGGTTCTGTATGGGATCTTAACTTCAACAAGACAAAATATGAGGGATCATTTACTAATCCCACTGGAGCAAGGGAGTCACTGTGGTCTGTATCCTGCTTAAAATTAAATTCTATCACAAAGTACAGAGTGCAGTCCTTGCATTCATTTATTGAGGTGTTTTCCTTTTGGTGTTGTTAACCCAATGGAGACCGCTATAGTTATATACAGTAGTTATTGATAAGGTGGTAATAGAGCTAGTTATGACTTTAGAACAGTAGTGAATACCTAGTGTGTGTGCTGAACTGTGGATCACACATCAGCCTTCATGGCAACTACTCCTTGGGATTCCAGAAAACCTTAAATTTGCCACAGGATGGAAAAATAATTGTGGATATATCTCCTGATTTTGCTCTGCCTCAGAACGCACTGCACATGCTCTGGACTGCTGCACTTACTGAGCTTAGGGACCGATGCACAATATATATATATATTTCACTGCAAAGACCCCTGGTGCTGGTTTTTTGTTCTCTCTGTATTTGCATTTTACTCCGGGCACAGGGGCAGCTACAAGGTAGCTTTAATTGAAGGTGGGAGCTGTCCTGTTCTATAGATAGATAGATAGATAGATAGATAGATAGATAGATAGATAGATAGATAGATAGATAGATAGATAGATAGATAGATAGATAGATAGATAGATAGATAGATAGATAGATAGATAGATAGATAGATATAGAATATAAATGTCATGATAAAAGGCTGATTAGTAAATAATTCATATTATTGGTACATGGCAGTACAGAAACCAACACAATTAGCAGCAGAATTGTATTACCAGTCCTGTAGCATCAGATTATATTACAAACAAACCTCATTTTCTGCTGGATGATTTGCAATGGCCCCTAAGCTTAGCTTCTCAACAGCTGTTCAGAGCCCACTGCTCATGTTCGTGTCACAGACACTTCTAACAAAATCCAAGATGGAAAAATCCTGTGACAACTTTAAAGTCCTGGATCATTACTACTACATTGTTGAACCTTTAGGCTGGTTCAATAAGTTCAGTATATAACAAATGGCATTTCTAGCCATATTCATTTTTAGGGTTTAGTTCTCCTTTAAGAAAGACTACTATGATATGCCTTTGTGAATAGTACTGTAGCAACTCACTGAATCACACGGAGCTTGTTTCTCATTGTTTCTCATTTCCCCATACGACTAGACTGATTTTCAGAATCCTGACATGTCCACATTGGACATGTCAGGATTCTATATTTCCTATAAAAATAAAACCATAACACCTGAGGGGGGATTCTTATAGACACTTTCAGAATAGGAACCCTGCCTTACGGGTGGTAACAGTACACTGAAGATTCCCCATAACGCATGGTTTTGGCAATTATCCACACATCTAACACTCAGCCAGCAGGATGAATCCAGCAGCCACTGCCAAACTTTCTTCTCTTCTGTTTTTGCATTGTAGCTCGAGGGCTGAACTGAAAAAGAAATAAAAAATCAACTGTTTACAAAATTAAACTTTTACGGTGATGGCTCTGAATTAGTTGTGATTAACTAAAAATGAAAATGTTCCATCTGTATGCACAATGCTATACAGGATTTGAGTAATGGTCTCAAAGCAAATAAACAGTACCACCTAGTGGCCATGAATAGATGATATATTTGATTGACCGCCAATAGATAAGCAGTGACCAAAAAGTAGACTGACCTATGGGAAGTTTACAGACCATAATAGTTGTAACACTTCCTTCACTATTTAAAATTTTTAAAAAAGTGAACGGTGAGTGCTTTTCCTATACCTTTAGATTTATAGTATGTTCTGTCCATTTAAAACATAAAATGTATGTAGTGATGGGCGAATTTCTCCCATTTCAATTCGCCGAAAAATTTGCGAATTTCCCACAAAATTCGGAAAAAGCCAAAAAAATTGCTGGAAAATCGTGAAATTGGAAAGTTTCACGGAAAAATCATGAAATTCTGACATTTTCATGAAATTCTGACATTTTCGTGAAAATCGGAAATTGAGGCCCGCGTCCAAGCTGACACTGGCATTAAAGTCAATGGGCGTCCAAATAGTGTTGACGCATTCCAACTCTAGCGGCGTTTTGGATGCGCATCCAAAAAAATGTTGAGATTTGCAAATTTATTCACCGGCCGCGAAACATGGAAATACATGCCAGGCATATTTATTAGTGCCAGGCGTATTTATTAAATCTCCCGATATTTGTCCTTTAGACAGATTCAACAGGTTATCTGCCAGTGTATGGGGGCTTCAGACGGGTCTCCCTGATGAATATCTGGCCAAGATATTGATCGAGGAGGTTTGAATTACTTTGGAGATCAAAGACCGCATTGGCTAGTTGATGTGGTCCATCACACATTCTCTTCATTGTAATCCAATCGCTCAGATTAACCTGATATCACCCTGCCATTGGTGGGCATATCGGGGAAAGATCCGTATCGTCTATATTCACCTTAAGGCCCTTAACTAAGGCACACCATAACCTACAGTTCACTAAATAAAAGAAACGTAAACCTTTGGCCTTATGCCTTCATATGGTAATGGAACTCTTCAGTGGCTTAAATCAGGGCAGCCATCAGGGGGGGACAGGGGGAAGAGTTGTAGGGGGCCCTGAGGGTAAGGGGGGGCCCTGCCATGCTGCACTTTCCTGATTATCCGGGCCCCCCTGCTTTCTGAGAGCTGCTGACTTCGGGAAGGCAGGGTGGGAGCACAAGGGGAGGTATCTTCTGTCCATTACTTCCCCTTATTGGTCACTGAGTTTAAGTCCCGGTTGAGCTGCTCAGGGATTGGATAGCTGAGGTTTGAACTTCTCTTCCCGCTCAATCAATCACCATGCAGCTTTACCAGGACTTGACATTCTGTGTCCAATAAGGGAAGAAAATGCTGTCACTGGAAGAAGATGCAGCCACCTGTGCTCCCCTCCTCCCTTCTGTAGTTGGCAGCTCACTGACAGAAGGTGGGCCACACTTATGAAGTAAGTGTAACATGGCAGGGCCCCCCTAGAGGTAAACTTTTGTTGTCTCTGTTGTGTGGTGGGGCCCTGGGCACCAAATTTTTTTTTAACTTCTGGGAGGGCAAGTTTTTTTCATGGACATTTAAGGGGGTCACCAATGTTATCTTCTGTGTATCCTGCGCTTGAATGGCTGCCCCCATGGCTACACAGCAGCTTGTTTACATAAACTATAGTTGTGTTTCTGAATCACCAGTTTTACCAGTGCAGGGCAACATTGCATTATATTGTCATTCCTATAAAACACTTTAATTTTTTGGTGTTACTGTTCCTTTAAATTACTATTTTTAAATGTGTGGCATTAGTACGAACACTTTTTTGCTGTAAATTCCTATGAAGGGCTGTCAGTAAATTATTCAAAAATGTATTCAAGTTAGCAACATTTCTGTTAAGAACGTATTTTTCTTGCAAGTTCAACTACCTATGCCACTGCCTATGTGTGGTTAATAAATGTAACCCTAATCTATTGCCTGCTTAAATATATATTATATATAGTGGCGATTACAAAAATAACCAAAAATAATTTAATATATAGCCTCATTGAAAATGCAACTGCAAATTGCAGTTGAACTATTAAGCTTTATAGACAATGATAATTTCTTCCAGACATGTCCCTAGCAATTTGCATGGGTGAAGCTCCAATGCACCCATTAAGCTTGCAAAGATGAGCTATGCCCTTGGAGTCTAGGGAACCCTGAAATTACAGCAGCCTGGACCCTGTAATAGCTTGCATCCATAGATAGAAATTATACCATCCCATGCCCCTCAGATTGTACGCAATTCATGAAAACAAGATTTGGTGCGTTCCATGCAAGTTGCATTGAAACTATTTAGCAAAGGTCAACTATCACACTGGAATTATGGAAATGCTGCAACTGGCTTTAAAACGGTTATCCATTTAGTGCAGTAGGCTGGTAAATAAGCCCTATGGCATCTTTGTGGTTTTGAATCGGTACACTGAAACATGTAAATGTACCTTATTATTTGGGACCTCAGATGCACATTTAAATGCCAGATTTTCATCCACTTTGTCCATCTTCACAGTTCCTAAGGATGTACTGCATGGTGTAAAATTCTCTCCAGTATTCTTAATATTCTCCAACACCTTGAGGAACTTGTATGATTTAAACTCACTTATGTTTCTTCCAGGAACAGAAGGAACAGGCTGTGGTCATCGTAGGCTTTGGCTGGAGCCTGCTGAACACTGAACATAGGAAGCGCCTCATAAACCTTGAGGGCATTGGTGATTTTCCTAAAGGGAACTCATTTCTGAATAATTTTTTTGACAAACGTTGTGACAAAATCAAGAGTCAATTTGTATCATATGATGGACGATACAAAAACTCAATTTCACAATTTTTAACATTATCCAGCGCAGATCATGATGTCAAGAAACAACTAAAGCACATCTACCATGACTACTACTACATGACCTCAACAGGATGAGATGGCGTATTGATTCAGATTTTCAGCAGCTTTGGGGTATGATAAATCTCAAAAAATTTGAGTTATTTTTCCCCATGAAAAATTTGAGTTTCCCCCTAAAAACTTTGACCAGAAAAAAAATCAGAGTTTAATAAATGGGCTCAACAAAAAAATAATTTAAATATTAAATAAACCCAATGGGCTGGTTTTGCTTCCAATAAGGATTAATTATATCTTAATCTGGAATGCGTAAAAGGTACTAACTTACTATTACAGAAAGCAAAACATTTTTAAAAATGAATCATTTGATTAAACCAGAGAAATGGCCTTCCCGTAATTTGGAGATTTCTGGATAATGTATTTTACATATAACAGATCCTATACCTGTATTATTACAAAGAAATGCTCTTTTTATTGTACAGTTCTTCTTACATACAATGTCTGCAATATATTCACAGTTTATTAAGTCAACAAAGACCATAATTCTCACTAGGGGCTTTACTAAATAAGCAAAATACTTTTTTGGCTGTTTTTTGCAAACACTTGACATTTGTTTCATCTTGACTAGTGATTTTTCAGTGTCAGAATGCCAGCTTTCAAGATGATAAAATACCTCTTTTTCATCAGAATATTACTTTTATTTTTCTAAATGTTGTTCTTGTAAATTAAGTATAAACAATCTACGATCAATATGACTGATCTACAGGGAAACAGTAGGAACAGCCCTTAATCCAAGTGGTTTTAGCAATAATTTGGAAGATGAGATGTTTTTCTAGGTTTAAAGCTTTAAATGTTGTTTAGCTAAAGCATAACATCCAAGTGTACTTAAAATAAAGTCCTTTCAAAGCTTTGAGGTCAAACATTACATTTGCAATTCATACCATCTAAAGTTGATTTTTTTCCAGTCTATAGTAGATGTTATGGTTTGAGTACAATTGATGAGTGCACCGGAATCTATGTACAAACTTTAGAATCTAATTTGTGTCCATACAGGTGAATCACAAACTGCAGTGCATGCTACTTAGTGGGATCCCACAATTTTACTGGAATTTGGGGGGAAAAGCTGCATTGCAGGTAAGAAATGCACTGAAAATGTTCCTTTATAAAGGAACCATATAGCCTTATGTTTACAAAGTATTTAAGTTATTACATAACTAAGTATAGAGTGTAATAGGGCTGCCACCTTTTGATGCAATGAAGTTTGGGGAGGGCAGTGAGGTCACCAGTGTAGTCGGGTGGCCGGAATGCAACATGTCGGACTATGATTGGCCAGCCACCACATCAATCAGGGAGAGTCCTGTCTAGATTTTCTAATTTAGTAAAACAGCAGGAAGTTTGACCTGCACAGCCCTTCCAAAGCCAAGCTGTCTGGGTCAAAACCAGACATGGTGGCAACCCAAGAGTGTCATCATGTAAAACATTATTTCATTGCAACTTGTTTACGTACTAATCTAATGGCCTGAATGAGTATCATTACCAACCTGATGTGTGATTTTAGCATAGATTGAGCTACTGTTTAATTCCTTTGTCTTCCTTTGTTATAGAACATTTTATGATACTTCAAATGTTCTAATTTAAGGTTTATTTTCTGGATTTTCCTTTGTACTGTAGATCTTTAGATCACAATAGCCTTGGATATGAAGACATTTACAGATTTTCTTTCTGAGACAATTTTAAAGGACTTTATATAAGTTTATATTATACAGTAGAACCCCCATTTTACATCCCCTGATTTTAAGTTTTGACTCATTTTACATTGTGTTCTGTGGTCCCTCCTATATATTATGCATAATACATTTCCCTGATTTTACATTTCCTCGATTTTACACCATTTTTTTTCTGGTCCCCTGAGAAACGTAAAATGGGGGTTCTACTGTATTTTCATACTGCTAAGAAATTGAGGCATTGTACTGGTTTAGGGCTGTTTATAAATAAACTATTTGCTTTTGTGCCAAGCTTTAGTAGACCTAAACCAATTATTGCATTGCTTCCTTTTTTTTTGTATTTCTCCACATTATACTTGTTTTTTACTCTTGTCCTTTCTGCTTTTTTGCTAGTTGATCATTCCCATACACATACTGGCAATAATGAAAAGGAATTGTCTGTAATATTTTAATTACTTAGGGGGTTATTTACGAAAATCCAAATTTATCTCATTGTTTAAAAAAAACACAATCAAACTCCCATACCTGATTTTACCTTATTTATTATTAAAAAAAATCGATGTAATCAGTTCAGGTAAAAACGTGGCAGAAACTCAAATCATACAATATTTTGTCTGGGTTTTTCCTGAATCACTCTATTTTTTCAGAGCCAGAAATTTTTCACGTTTGCCCTAAAAGCCTGAAATAATTGGATTTTTGGGCTATTTCCAAATGCAGACCACAGAAACTGCCAAATAGTATAGGACAGGGCCGTTCCTGCCATGAGGCAAGGTGAGCACCTTGCCTCAGGCGGCAGGGAATGGCCATTTACAAGGGGCGGCAAAAAGCCGCCTCATGTAACTTTAAGAGCCGAATTTCCGTTTTTAAACCGGAAATTTGCCTCTGCTAGTGCAGAAAGCACTGATTCTCCCATAAGGCATCATGGGCAGAGACATGCAAATCACTCCTTTATGTCCCTTTGGCCAACTATGCATCCAGAACTGCTGGTTTATAGCACATATACAGCCTAATGGTTCAGAGCCATATATCCAAGCTTGTAGACAGCTTGTTTTGATCTTGTTAGATCTCATCAGTGAAAGGTATTGAAACATGGCTTCTGAGGGATAGGACTTGGAGAGTAGCAAAATGGAAAACCAAATCTGGTTAAAGTAAGAAGGGCTAAAAGGAGTCAAAAAGCCCTTCACTCGCATTTTACATGCAAAGTGAAGCCCTCAAAGTAAGTCTGCACCTTTATAGTAAATAGAAAAATAATGGTCCTTTAGTAAACCAGATCAACAGAATATTTCTGTAGAGAGAAGTCAAGGGTAGTATAATTATCCTAATGTGTTGAGATAATGGATATACAGAAGTGGGACCTGTCCAGAATGCTCAGAACCTGGAGTTTTCCAGATAAGGAATCTTTCCATAATTTGGATCTCCATAGATTAAGGAGTAGATTAATCAAGCTTTATCAAAATCACTTATTAGAAATATAATTTTAAAAAATCCCATAGAATTAAATTGTAAGTGTGTTCTTTTTTTTATAGTGAGCTCTAATCTCACATTTTGATAAATCTGCCCTTAAGTCTTCTAATAAATGATTTGAACACTAATTAGCCCTGATATGATTGTTCTGCCTACAATAAGGATTAATTCTATTTTAGTTAGGATACAGTACAGGCTACTGCTTTATTATTACAAAGCTAAAGAAAATCATTTCTAAAAATTGTTATTAGTTTAAAATGGAGTCTATGGGAGATGGCCGTTCTGTAATTCTGAAGTTTCTGTATAACAGGTTTCCAAATAACAGATCCCAAACCGGTCGTAGTAAATCATGAAGCATTGTAATTTAGCTTTCAACCTAAAACTAGCAATCTGTCCTTCTGCTTTTACTGCCTTTACAATGATGTTTTTTAAGTACTCTTGTTACCAACAGCAGTCATTTTTAACAAAAAGAAAAAATTTTACATGCCACACATTATGTCTTTGAAAGAAATATGCCTTTTTTCTGTGCTTTTACTCAAAGCAAAACCATTCAGCTTTTTTGCTAATATACAAATTGGGTTAACCACATAAGGGAACTAAAATAACTTTTATTGCAGGTCCACTAATTATGGTTAAAAGGGCAGTTATATTATCCCGTATGCTCAAACTCTGGATTGTTTCCTGGTCATTATACTAAAGCCAAGCGTAATAATGTTTTTGTCATTTAGACACCTGTCTCTTGGCAACTCAACAAGCCACAAAATGTAATGAATATCTTATCATCATTACCTTGCTACTGTAAGTGCTGAGACTAATGTATTGGAATAATAATAACATTTTTGATTGCTTGGTATATATTAGGTGTCATTTACTTAATGGAAGGCACTCTGCAAAATACAAAAAACTGTTGTTTTTTGCAGGGGTCAAGACAGACAGCAAGTCAGTAACATGCCAGGTCACAACAAAAGACATTGGGAAACAGGAGTGAGACACCAGACAATGTCAAAACACGCACATACAGCACGTAGCATCAAAAGATGCGTAATCATTTACGGAGACACCTGCGCACACCCACATCAGTGAACATGGTGAGTAAAATTACACCCTAACAGGGCTGTCCAACTGGTTGCCCTCCATATCACAGGATGCCTGCTGTGTCTGTTTACGATATGTAAAATTTAAAAGGTATCACTCTCTGTGATTAACTGGCCCCTGCATTGTTTAAACCTCAAATTCAGACTTATTCCCTCTATTGTTCATACCTGTGATCCTGCATTGTTCACACTTGTGACACCTCTATTGTTTATATCCTAAAGCCTTGTACTGTTCACACCTGAGACCCAGACTGAAACTGCCCACATTGTTCACCTGTTCACACTTTATACAAAATGCTAATGGAGCACCAGCACTGTATCACTGTATGTAGTACATATTAGAGTGGTCCTGATTTTCCTGTCTCCTGCTCTGTTCTGCTTTCCCTATGCTCCCTGTGTGTGTCATACTTTGCCTGCTCGTTGCACCCTGTGTTTGCTATACTTTGCCTGACCTATGATCCCTATGGAACGTAAGTCTGGTATTTGTTCTGGGGGTTTGAAAATTATTGTTAGGGGCCCCTAAGGTGTTTAATCATATGCTGGGGTACTGTATTATACACAGGGGAGGAGGAGGCATATGGATTCATGGATATGTCTTAATATGACATAACTTTTTTCACATATGAGTGACATCCCTGCAGGTGCCAGGCCAAGGTAGTTTGGCACCCTAGGCAAGAGCTTCAATCATCCCCCCCTGCATTACCATTTTCCTCCTTACCATGACGGTTTATAAATAAAGAAAGCAAGAAAATGTAAAACACTTTCATTTATATTACTGCCCAGTAGACATCCATAATACAGGCCCCCCTGTACCTGTGCCAGCAGCCATCCATCATACTGCCCCCCATACCTGTGCCAGTAGCCATCCATTATACTGCCCCCATACCTGTACCAGCAAGCCCAGCAGCCATCCATCATACAGCCCTCCAACAGCCATCATATTGCCCCCAATCTTTACCTGTGTCAGCAGCAGCCAAAAATCTGATCACATCATATTGCCCCCAAGTATTTATGTACCTGTGCCAGTGCCCAGCCCAATCTGTACCTGGCTGTACCAGCAGGAAGCCTCACACCATCTGGTTTTTTTTGGTGTGCTATTAATGTGGACATGGTCTTGCAGTAACATGGGTGTGGTTTAAAGTGGGTGTGGTCTAAAAACAGGGAGTGGCTAACACTGGCTTCCGTTATCGGCCCTCCACCATGTAGATTCGAAAAATGACGGCCCTCTGTACCATATAGATTGGACAGCACTGCCCTATGTTATTTACCTATTTTAGGCTGATGTTCCCATCAGTGTCCCAGGCTATCAAAACATTGCCCCATCTCCAAGCTTCATATCACTGCTGCAGCAGCCATGGCTAGCCTTATTTTTCATTAAAAACTATGTGAGGAGGGTACAAACTACACGAAAATTCAAATTCAAGTTTGAAGCACTGTCTAGACATTGACCCCCAAAGTTAGGGGTTTATGGCAGGTACAGTGGAAATATTATGGGCTTATTTATCAAAATTCAAGTAAGTGTAATTTTTTTAATGATTTTTTTTCACTTGCAAAATAGAAATAGAAATTATATTAACTTCTGACACTTTCCAGCTTTTTAAATCCGGGTCACTGACCCCATCTAAAAAGCAATGCTCTGTATAGCTACAAATGTATCGTATAGCAATTTTTTTATTACTCATCTTTCTATTCAGGTCTCTCCTATTCATATGCCAGTCTGTTATTCAAATCAGTGCAAAAACAAAACACTCACTGACCCACTGATGTATATCTGCTGTCCTGCTACGTAGTCCGATCCCGATGCGTAAAAGTTCCAACAATGTCCTTTAAACATGGAGCACCAGCGGCTTTAAAACATCCATTTATTAGAAATTCATTAAAACATCATACAGAGCGTTTTGTAATCGGTATGCTTGACACGTTTCGTGGACAAAACCACTTATTCAAATCAGTGCATAGTTGCTAGGGTAAGTTGGACTCTAACAAAAAGTCTGCTGAAATTGCAAACTGAAGAGCTGCTGAATAAAAAGCAAAGTAACTCATAAAAAACAAATGATACAAAATTAAAACCTGTTGCAAATTGTCTCAGGATATCACTCTCTTTGTCATACTAAAAGTTAACTCAAAGTTGAAAAACCCCTTTAGTAAGGTAACAGCTCTTTAGCAATCCTCTTCAGAAGTCTGTATTTGTCATCTCACCCTAACCTTCACAATGGGTTAAACACAGAAAAAGGAGAGAGAAGAACATTGGTAGCAGTAACCCCCTTGTTTAATTAATTAGACCCTTTTCCTCCCTTATATTACATTTTTATTTACTAGGCACTGACATTTAAATAAAAGATACATATATTTAACAGTCACAACTTGCCAAGCATATATTTTTATAGTAATACACTTTTGAAATTTATTACATTTATTTTCCTGTTTCTCTACATTCAAATTTAGACAAGAATGAAAACATATTCACTCCAATCAAGGAATGACTAAGAATAAAAGCCTCTACTACTGCATTATAAAAGGTTCAATTACCTCTACACAATTCTGTATCAAAAATGAGAAGACACTAGAAATGCAAAAAAAACCTGAGATGTAATAAAAGGGACTGATTTGTTTTCATGTGTTTAATGAATACATTAGAGCTCAGAATAATTCCTATGTACATTCTCTGATATGCTTGAGATATTCGCACTGCAATAGTATGTATGGCTCTGTTTTTTTTCTTTTATGAGTAAACTATCCGTCAAATCCTCAGCTGAACTTCTCCAATTTTAGTAGACTATTTCATGTGATGGATTGCCATACCATAATCAAAAAATAAGCTCGTATATCAAGCTAATGGTTTGAAATCTTAAGTGCACTAAATTAGAATAAATACGTAGACATATTTATTGAATGCATTCACACCATAACCTGCAAACTCTTAAGCGCTTTATGGTGTTAATGAATAATGATATTTGAACTGCATTTTACCCAAGAGGAAGCATTATTGTGAATTAGGAAAGCAGCAACATTTTTATTGCGTTAAGTAACAAACTAGTATTTTTAGAATAAACATAGAATAAAGAACCCAATATTTTATTTCTAATAAACAATAATAAAATGAATATTGGTATCTTAAAATGAAAAACTATCAAATAAAAATGTGTTTTCACTATGAATCAATAAAATGACTTCTTTTATATATCTGTGTGTAACTATATAAAATATAAGTGAAATCTGTGAGCTACATCTAATCTCAGTTGAGTTATTAATGCCAAATGATTGGCCCCGTTGCTATGAACCAGGTTGTTAGAAAACTAGCATGAGCCGGGTAAGAAGTTCAGCACAGTGGACAAAAGGAAGCAGTATATAAGAAATGTATAGACCCCATACTGAAATCATTCATTTAGAAAAGGTACTTAGTGGTGGAGTATGTATGACCCTTTGTAGCTCCAATACAAGCCAGAACCCTAAAAATGGTTGAGCTCTCCCCCAATAGCAAACACAATAATATGATTTCAATAGCATAGACATAGTTTTATAGAGATTATTATGGTAAAATATTGTTATGGAGATTTTTGACAAGAATAAATCAAAGACCCACAGTACATGTCACCCTAAGAAATAATTCCAAATCCTATTTTATGATGTAAGTCCAAAAAATTAAACTTAATTTACAATATATATATGTATATATATATATGTATATATTAATTAAATAGTGTTTCTGTTGGAATTCACGATCACATGAAGCAGACAGCTGCCATTTTGTGGACACTTTTATTAAGGAAAGTTTTCCATCATGCCAAAATCTTGTTTATTGCCCAGAATAGGACACCTGATGCTGAAGTCCATGCACTGGCGTCACAATTAGAAGGGGAGGAGGGAGGGGGGATGTGGGATGAGCAGGATAAAAAGTGAAAGTAATTGCCTGCCCTGCAAAGCAAGATGTGATTGACAGCTGAGATTTTTAAACAAGGTATGGATGAATTGTGTTGTGTTTAATAGAAAAGAATTTGTGTTTCATGTTTAGTATGAAAAGGACTTTTAATATACAACTTTTTACGTCTGAGTGACAGGACCCCTTTAATACAAATAATTATCTTTGGGGTGGCTTGATACATAAGCCCTTTCAAAACAAACATACTGTCTGCATTTTATGTGTCTAAATACCCCTAACAGTGTTTGACTGCTGTCAATTTCTGCAGGCAGAGAGAAGCGGATCCGCTCCATATCCCAGCTCCAGTGATCTGTACTGAAAGGTGCCACTTCTGCTTGTGTGCAGCCACATGGAGTGGAGATCGGCTTGAAAACAAGCAGGGCTGGATTTACATTTCTTGCCCCCCTAGGCCCAGCTGTGGTGCCGCCGCCCCCCCAAAATCTCCTGGAAGTGAATCCCTGAGCCCTCCTTAAATACTGGGGTTGTACAGAACCACCCAGCATGAATGCTGCCTTCCCAATCAGCACCAATACTAACATCTCTTTAGAACATTATATCCACTGTCCACAGTGGATATATCTCATCAGCAGCATTTGAATCTATTTAGTTCGCAATACATTAGTCAGCAGACAGCACAGCATATGTATTTAATTAACCATTTAACCTGCCAACTGTAAGATTTCCAATAATGAAAAAAAATACAGTACTGTAGCTGTGTCCCCGCTTGCTGCAGCTGCACAGCCTGCACTTTTAGGGTCAGTCCACACAAGCAGATTCAGATTTAGTCGCCTGGTGACTAATGGCTTCTGGGCTACAATCTGCCCGAATTGCCTTTGCGTGTCTTCCTGTCCGCTATAATGAAAAGTCGTCTGCGCTAAAGCACACGCACCGCTTCGTTTTCCAAAGTCGCCCGTAGTTTCCTCATGAGGCAACTTCGGGCGACTTCGGAAAACGTGTGAGGGACACAAGTCTATCTTAAGAGGAGGATGAATGTGTTTTACTGCAAGTTGTCATTGACTGAAGTTGCTGAATATAAAATTGGTTAAAAATTTGGTTAAGCAATTGGAATTATATTTGAGTATTAAAAGTTACTATTATGAATGAATGCTCACTGTACAATCATCATAACCACATCTGCCAACAAATAATCAGCATGAGTTTTTAGTACTGAGAAAAAAAATATCCTGGCCTTCCTATATTTTCATCTCCCCTATAATAACATAGGCATCAAAGAGCCAAATGCTTTATCTCTTTTGTGACAAAGAGGTTTGTCCTAGTGGGAATTGTGTCTATGATGGCAGGTATATAGCACCCAGGCTGAGGTATTGGCTCCTTTAAATCTCCAGGGAAAGACAGGCTAAGACCCTGGAGCATGGTTGGAAAGTACCCTGGCCAATTAGTTTGCAGGTGGGACAGTTTAAAGGAGAACTAAACCCCTCTTTAGGCAAAAGTCCTCACTGGCCCCGCAACGCTGGCCCTCTCCCTGCCTCCCCCCTGCACAGTGTTACAGCAGTGTCCCCTCTAGGAATACTGAGCCGCACTTGCAGAAGAGCACAGTGGAGCTCACGGGCGCTATGTTCATTGATTCAGTATTCTTCGTAGCATCTTCCCTTTGGCAATTTCCATTACTTTTGGGACATGGGCAGTTATAACAAACCTGAAGATTGCTCCAACTGTGCAAGCGCAGAAAGGCTGCTCACTTCACGAAGGATATCTAAGCAACGAAGATGGCGCCCATGAGCTCCGCTGCGCTCTTCTGCAGGTGCGGGTCAGTATTCCTAGAGGGGACACATAATCTGTTGTAGCACTGTGCAGGGGGGAGGCAGTCCAGCTGCAGCTCAGTTAGTGAATATGGCTTTATATTCTGGTATACAGGAACAGTGAATCCATAGTGGAGAAAATCTATTAGGACTTCAAAGGTTTTTCCTAAAAAAAAGATGGCAAGGCTTCAATTTGTTATATTACTATTATTTATTCTAGCATATCATTTTGCACAACTAATAATTAAAGTGTTTATCAAATTATTATTTAGATGCTACCTTGCTTTATGCGTGTAATAAATTTTAAATAACTGTTCGACATGATAAACTATACAACTACAGAAATTAACGGTCAACTAGGCAGCCTCAGCTCCTTGTATAATTACTGGACTGATCTGGTCTTTTCTTAAATTTCTTTATTTGTCTTAGGATAATTATGTGACTGACTGTGCTAATTGGCTCTTTTGAAATGTCATAATAAGCTTTACTTGCTGCTATTCAGAACTCAGAACTTATTAATCAATTCAATAAAGCAAATACCATATTTTCATTTTCAGTTGCAAATGAAGGTAAAAGGATTCAATCCAAGGTCAAACATATGACAGTATAATTGTCTGACAATCCTTTCTAAAAACGATATTAAATTCTGTAGGTAAGATAAGCTATGGTTGCATAGCATTCCCTTAAATCAACAATCACCCAAAACCTGGGACTAAAGCCTGCTATGATAGTGTAAGTGTTGCAACAATCCCTAAAATCCCAAGAATCTGTGTTTTATTTTAATTCTGGGCTCTAACCCATAGACATTAATGTGTGTGTAAAAGATATCATAAACAGACTTTGCAGTACGGTTTTACAATAAAGACCCAGAGAGCATAAAAAGTAACCAACCAGCTATATAAAAACATGGTAAAACTGAGATACATGTTTTAATAAGCTTCTGCAATTCTATGTGTTATACTTCATTTTCAGGCTATTTTCCAAGCAGAGTGCTTTAATGCCTTTCCTGAAGGCTTATAGTGACATCTAGTGGCACAAAGTATTATTTAGAGAAAAATGTGTAATACTGATACCTTCTAGTAATCTACAGGTGTTACATTTAGAAGCTAGTATGGCACTCATTTTCCTATACTTTATATTGTTTACATAGGTTTTGTATTTTGGGTTTGCTGAACTTCCTGATGACATTATAAAAATTGGAATAAAATGATTTTTTAAAGTCTGTTACTGTTGAGCTCAGGATACATAAAGCTAGCAAGAAGAACAACTGACCATTACCCCAACCGGGTTCCCTAGACTCCCTGTTGCCATGCTGATATATTTTTTCTCCTGCAGAAGGAGATAAATAAAAATTCAAGATGGTTGTGCGTTCCACTGTTTTAGCTATGCAAGACAGAGCAAGGAAGCAGCATGAGAGCACTGGAAAAATAACTATTAATTAAATCATTTTGTGATATTTCATTCTGCGTGTGTGGGTGAATTAATATTTTCTGTCTATCCATTTCTAAAGTAATCTTACTGGCATGTCTAGAGTAAAAAAATTATCTTACTGGTATATCTTTGGGACAATATGTTAATTTTTATTTTCTGCAGTGATATTACTGGCATGTCAGCAGTTAATATGTGAATTGTCCCTTTTCTGAGGTGACCTTACAGGCATGTCTTAGGATAATATGTTCATTGTCCATTTCCTGAAGTGATGTTATTGGCATGTCTTGGGTTAATATGTTTATTTTGTAGGGTAAGATTCTGTGGGACCAGGTACCACAGTCCTACACTGAGAAAGATAGAAGGAGTTCCTTTATGGGTCAGGGAAAATATAGAAGCCAAATTAATTGCCACGGATAAACAGGGGGATCCTGGCAGTCTGTTTATTTTACAGGGTTGGCATTTACACTGTGTAAATAGGAGAGAAAGAGCTAACAGATGCCTTCAAACAACTATATAGTTTGTGGAGAAGGAAACAGTGCGCTATTAGAATGATTCACTTAAGTACCTAAATGTAGAAAGAGAAGAAATCCCGATAGTGTATTAACCTTATACTAAGGATAACTTTCGCTACACGTTCTACTCACATATAGTGGTCAGGTTTTGCGCAGTGAAGGTTCTAGCTGCTTTATCCTTGGCTTCGTCAGTCGGATTTCGGTAGCGGTGCCTAACGGGAAAAATCAAAGATAATGCAGAATCGCCGGCACGTGAGTGGAGGAGGGTGAGAGTTCTGCTTACCAGGATGGTTTTCAAACCGAGCGTATAAGAGCCGAAAGGTAGTAATTTGGTGCGGCTTCACTCTTCTATCGCTATACCGGTCGGGTAGAGAAAGATCCACCGGTTCTTGATGTGAAAATAGAAGGCTCCTGTTGCAGACAGTCGTTGAAATTTCTGCTGTACACCGGAAGTGCGGTATTCTTATGATAGAATGAGAAAAAAATACACAATTTCTTTTTTAGATTGCAGATTCAGTTAGTACTGCCATATCTATGTAGAGATGGCAAATAAATCAGCATAATTAATATTCAATTCAGAACATTTTGGTTCCTTTTTCAAACTGATTTCTGAAAGTTTGTTGTGGCTATCATCTTAGTTAGACCATAAAGGTATCATGTTTGCATTACTTTTGTTATGTTTCATATAAAAAAAAGTTGTACCCAAACATTGTCTGGCTGACAAAGTACAAACGTTCAAAGTATAATATCTTTACCCGGAAACTTGAATAAGAAAGAATGGCATAATCGCTGAGGAGTATAACTAAGTCAATTGAGAAGTCACAAGTTCTTTTTTTACTTTCTAGAATGGTGAAGCCACATGCCCATTGATTCTCTGGCATCTGAAAAAGTTTTCTTTTAAATTTTTCTTGATTCCTTTAAATTAAATTGCACAAAATTGCTGCAAAAAAATCATGATTGCAAAAAAAATAATCACAATAAATATTTTTTGTCTGTGATTTCATGACATATGCTGCAAACTCATCCCCTAACTAAAAGATGCATCATTGATTAGAAACAAAAATGGATACACAAACCATCAAATCAAGTTGTTCAATGTAGAGCCAAAACTAGGTATTGGCTCTACAGCATAGGCATGTTCCTAGGGTGCCAGGGGGCAAGAGTGTCTCAATTGCGGTGGCGGTACAGCACTGTGCTTTGCAGATAAGTAGGTGATGGAGGGGCTTGGTAAATGTTAGTGCATTCAAGTACATTTTAGAAGCTTTCTATTTTGTTCAGTGAGCATGATGTTGTGGGATGGTGTAAGGGTTCAGGACAGGAGGTGTGGCTTTGGACACCAAAACTACATGGCTAGTCCTGGATCATAGACCAGAGCAGTATGCAGACAAGCACATAAAATAATACTTTAAAAAAGCAATGCCAAAATGTAAATACAAATATCAAGAAATTATAAGAATTGATGCATTTCATATATGGCACTATGTGGCTTTTACTTATATTTAACACTGAGTCATCTGGCTAATGTTTTTAGAACCTGCAAAAACATTTTACAATAGTCCCTTCCAACGTAGTTGTCCTTAGGCCTGAGCTGGAGATCTGTCCTTGGGTGCTGGTATTTTAGGTGATGATGTTCCAAAAGAAGCTTGACATATTATTATTATTGTCAGCAAATTACTGCAGTTTATCAAGGCCAAAATAAAGCTTTTTCGATTGTGCTGCTAAAACGGAAAGTTTACATGAATAAGAAAATAATCAGAAACATACTGAGGTCAAAACATCCTGATAGATGAATATATCTTTGCCATTTACAAATACAATTCCAAGTTGAAAATAGAAATAGTTACAGCGTAACAGACATTTGGGATTGCCCAAAAGGTTAAAACACTATTGGACAGATTTATTAAGGGTCGAATAGTAAATTCAAATTTTCGAGTTTCAAAATTCACACATCCAAAGCTTAATCCCCTTATTCGAATGTAAATTCGAATGTGCGATTGATCACACCTCGACCATGGAAACAGTACTAATTTGAATGTTCGCCATCGAAAACATGCTGAGTTCATGTACAAGTCAATGGCAGAGGTCGGTTGAGCCATTTGGACATGATAATAGCCTTCCTGACATTCAATTTTTTTTCAGAGCTGACTCATACAGCCTGCCTAGCTTTAGAACTGTTCTGGGGCTTAGTGGCATATTTAATGTGCTTCCACATGCAGGAATAAAATACGTAGAGTAAAAATATTGAGAATAGTAGTAACTTTCTAACACCCCCCTTTACAAGTTGATGAAAAATTAAAAACATTTAAAAAGCATGAGAAGAATGAGCCCAATAGAAATCAAAATTCATCCAATGTTTCTCATTCACACTCTATTTCCTGATCTCATTGATCTTAATAAATACAATTACCCTCAAGATTTTTCTTATTGTTAGGTCTGCTGATTCATTGTCTTTCCCCAGAGTTTTCATGCATCTCATAGACCAGAGGTGATACTGAATCATTGACAAAATGATAAATACTGTCTCCTGGTTAAAGCGGTGACTTCTATGAACAATCCCATGGGCTCTCTCTGTATAGTCATTGGCACATTTATTATAAATACCCAAGACCTTAAGCACACCCTCAGATAAACTGTTTGACACCACAACCCACCAAGAAGTGCTCTTGACTCTCCTTCACCCCACACCCCCAGGGACACTCTTGTAATTAAAAAATATATCTGGAACGGTCTAATTCCTATGACGGACGAATGGCTAGTGTCAGAGGGTTGATATTTGTCACCCCCGCCCTCTATGACGCCATAACGCTACAGGGCCCAAGGCAGGATGGACTATAAGGGCTAATGGTCTACTGTGGACAATGGTCACTCATATAGCTTATACTAGGCCATAAAAACAAAAGATCATCACTCTGTTACTTAAATTCTAGAGTGTCAGCATAATGCCAGCCTGTCTGGTGAGGCCCCTTTTTGCAGAAGTGTTGCTCAAATTACTGGAAATACCACAATGGCCTTGGTTAGCCGATAGCTGATTGCGAGGCTGTGGACTGTTGGAGCTAGGCACAGTATGTTACAACATTCTTTTGATCTTAATCTTAGGCTACATGTTATATTCAGACAGCTCTTGCTTCATTGTGCGGTTCCAGTGGTTCCTAGTCAAGTTAGTTCCTCAAAAACAGGAAATACCTCTAGCCCTCTAGCTTCCTGTTTTCTTTGTTTTCATTCAT
Organism: Xenopus petersii; assembly: GCA_038501925.1. NCBI lineage: Eukaryota > Metazoa > Chordata > Amphibia > Anura > Pipidae > Xenopus > Xenopus petersii. Next base: position 88,224,709 of record CM076674.1, on the reverse strand, counting down.
TTCAGCTTTTCAGCTGCACTTCTGTATTGGTGCTGCCACAACAGTTGGACTGTAACTCACAACAGCATACACCACTGTCCCATTTATAATAGACCTCCCTTGTTCCTGGGGGTCCTCTCAGCACTCTCCCTGTGCCTGCAATTACTAATATGAAACGTCTTTCAACGTTTCAAGAGAGGTAATGTAATTAAAAAATATATCTGGAACGGTCTAATTCCTATGACGGACGAATGGCTAGTGTCAGAGGGTTGATATTTGTCACCCCCGCCCTCTATGATGCCATAACGCTATAGGGCCCAAGGCAGGATGGACTATAAGGGCTAATGGTCTACTGTGGACAATGGTCACTCATATAGCTTATACTAGGCCATACAAACAAAAGATCATCACTCTGTTACTTAAATTCCAGAGTGTCAGCATAATGCCAGCCTGTCTGGTGGGGCCCCTTTTTGCAGAAGTGTTGCTCAAATTACTGGAAATACCACAATGGCCTTGGTTAGCCGATAGCTGATTGCGAGGCTGTGGACCGTTGGAGATAGGCACAGTATGTTACAACATTCTTTTGATAACAAGTAAGACTAAGTAAATCATTTAGACATTAATTGTACAAGGAGGAGACAGACTATGTATGGTATTTCTGTGAACCCCTTGTCACAATTACTGTAAATGCCCTCTAAAAGCTATATAATGCCTGGACCAAGAGGTGGGTCTTTGGTAAGTCCTTGGCTGACATTCTGTGTGTTACTCCAACAGCTTACCCAGACAAAACGGTTATGTTGTATTATATATGAATAAATTGCCTGACTATTACTAAAGGTTTTCCTTTACTGAGTTTTGTCTTACACGAGGTCAAAATGGTACTACTAAAAATACCATCATATGGTGACCCGCCGACTGTGATCCAGTTTTTTTTCCAGTCATTTCTTCAGGCAATGGAGGGCTCCAGTCTGTGTGCCACTGGAGTGTACCCGTGGAGATTTCTTCTCTCGGAAGGTTTTCCCTGGAAATTTGCTCCCGGATATCTGTAGTGTACCCGTGGATATTTCTTCTCCCGGAGGGTTTTCCCTGGAGCTTTACTCCCGGATGGTTGATACACGCGCGTAAGTGCCCCCTGGGTTGGGCATATATGTTTTTTATAATTTCTTCTTTTTGACTATTGTTTTGTTAATTGTTGTGTTAATCAGCTGAAATTATCTGCCATTCATGATAGGAATCCGCAGTTTCCTTCCTGTTTTTTGTATTTTGTACGTCTCTTATTCCTTATCATGAAGTGTAGTCTAAAACATCTTGAAATAGAAATTACATGTGTATGTTGTTTGATGTAAGCAAAAGGATCCATAAATGTTGAATGCTTGCCTAGCTGAGTGCATGAATAACTTTAGTGTAACTGTCATCTGTATGATGGTGTACAAGAGAATGTGTGTCTCTATCTCAGAGTCTGCCTGCTGTTTAGGAGTTTTTCTGCGGTTCCTGTTTATGGGGTGACCTAGCAGGCCAGAAATATGGAAAACTAGGTTTTCTGAAGGAAATTCTTTAGAGTGTGAAGTGTGAATCACTTTCCTGTCCGTTTGAATTGTCAGATGAAAAACGAGAGCCCTACAAACATTTAGGTGTTGTCCATCTGCAACTTCAAACCTATTTTCTCCCTTTCCACTCAATTGTAACCCTCTTCTAAATTACAGAGAAAAGTATAACATCATTTTTCCTGCAGGTGACTCCAGTTTATATGTCTGTTTGTTTGCCCTGTTTGTTTTATAAACCTATGTTAATGGCTTGCTGCTAAGCTTTTTTGCATCCTACAGGTCTGTTAGAGCATATTTTGAATGTAATACTTGTGTGCATGTTAGAAAGAAAAGGACTTGACTTGACTTGACCGTTATATGACTTTGATGTGTCTGTAATGAATATGTTTGCCTTACTGTTTTTGGTTCTCTTTAATGTTTATATGTTTTCATAGGTACCTCTTGTAATATAATATTTGTTCTATGTGTCTGTTACTAAAATATTGTCATTTTGTCTTAGACTATCATGTCACTATTCTTATTTTATCCTAGCATTGTCTTCTTTGTTCTTATTCTCATAGTAACATTAGTTCTCTTGTGTATTTCTGTTTGTGAATGGGTTACTCATGAATAAGGTTAATTCACTCCACTTGTCTTTCTATTTTAACAGAAATATTAGTGTTGTCTCTTTAAATGTTCTCTGTTGAAGTTTTTTGTCTCAAACAAACCTTACTTCTCTTTTTTATCTTTATGTGTCAGATTAATAACTATTTTCTAAGTGTATTATGTTTTACTTGTGATCTGAAAAAATAACATGCTCCATCAGTTTAGAATATCTAACAATCCTCCTAGATATGCTAGTTGAGTGCCCAAAAAATTTTAAGTTTCAAAGCCTTTGTTAAGTGTCACAGTGGAGGGGACAAGACTGCGTTTTCCTGGCCAGAAGGCGATAGTATTCTTCCCTCATAACTCGAAATTCTACTGTGACAGATGAAGGATATGTGTAAGAGTAAATATTTTCCTATACACATTGCATGCCATTAGATCTAGCAGGCTTTTGCCAACAATAGAAAGTGATATTTCTCACATATACTTCAGCTGAGACATTACACCTATGCTGTGCTCCTTGCTCAGCAAACTTGAATCCAGTCCTTTATATGGATACCCAGGAGCAATTAAATGCTATTTTGAATGTGCCTATTGGCAATTTTAGAGTGACACAGGGTTACACAGTCTCACAACTTTTGGTTTCACAGACGGTGCAGCCCCCAGTAATAAAGATTCTTATTGAGCTAATGGTTCAGAATGTTTTAAGCTTATTAACAGTAGTACTTCCCCTGAATATTCTGAAGACAAACCTGACGACCAAATAAATCATGGTCAGTTGTTTCACACTGAAGTACTTAATGGTGCATTAGACTTCCAGCACCCTTTAAGAGGAAATCTAGTTCATAGTCCAATTAATAACAAGAAGGATTCTATTTGCTGGTACTGTCATAAAAACTACACTTCCCAGAATCCTCCATTGCACAATATTTCAGATGCTTAACTTCTCTCACAGTTTTGTAACTTCCTCTTTTGTCAGCTTCTGGCTCAGGAACTTTTAACCACAGCAAATATTCTTAACTTTACTGTTTCATACTCATCTGTATTTTTTTCTGTATCTCCTGCATCTGGATCTTTTTCACCAACATGAAGGTAAACTTGATGCAGTTTGGATCCATACCCGATTCATTCATTGGTACAGGTTAAATTCCTTTCATTATTCTCTAGACAGATGTGAATCTATTATTTCATATTATTGTACTGCATTTGCAGTACAACAAGAGAGGAGTATTATATTGTGGGTTATGTTGTTGTTACTATTTTTTCTAATTAAATAAGCTTCAGTTCATAAAAATGCAGCTTATGTGCTTGTGCCGCTACTAAAAAAAATTCTTCCGTAATCTTTGCACTTGTGTATCTTGCATCACAAGTCTGCAAGTGTAAGAAAATGCAGAAGTGACTTAAATTTATTGTTGATTTTATCTGATAACCAGTAATTTCACTACCAAATTTGTAGAAATAAATGATGCTACTAAAATGGGTCTATGTCATTCTCATTTAGGCTAAAAATATAAATATATATATAAATATATATAAAGGTACAAGAGAGAACTTGTTAAATGTTTTTCCTGATTATGATTAATCAATATTATTTTGTTATAAGGAAACAGTACAGGTTATATTTGATAGTTTAAACAATTCAATTTTCGATTCTGTTACAAATTTGCAAATTACACTGATCTTAAGTGGAGTTGTGTCTTTGTACCATCCCACTTCCAACAACACAATTACTTGCAGCATTTGGTTGGATTTACTCCCAGCTGTCCTGTCAATTCTCTGCAACAATCCTATCAGGTGTTGTGGACTTTCTTCATATGAATTAACCACAAGAAAACAAAAGTCCTTCACTCATATCATACATGTACAACCACTTCTCATTACTGACAGTTCATACAGTAGTTTCAGTAGAGTTCTTTAGCTAGTACACTAGATAAGTCAGTATTACCAGAACACCAGATATTGTCACATTGTCTCTTTGTTTCCAGGTTGGTGATCTGAGCAAAATTCCATCAGTAGCTGTTGAGATGATTCCAATCCATTCCAAATAGAACAGCTATCATTGATCACACCACACATTGAAAGAAACTCTGCATGCATACAAAGAGTCATTTCAAAGTTTGCCATTCGTATCTGTGATGCCTTTACATTTTTGCCTATCCTAATATCGAATCCATGGACTGATTATGAACTCTTAAGAACTGTACAGAGACTGCTGCATTGACTGAATACAAGTGACTGTTGAATATTTCTTCATATGTCTATCCACCGCCATGATGTCTCTCTGATTGGACTTTCCCCTATAATGAACTGATGGACTGATATTGAAACGGGTTAATTTTAAGTTTTAGATTCATACAGTATTGAATGTGATATAGTTAAATTGTGTGCAATTTATGAGAACAATGGGAATGTGATAATGTAACATTTTCTCTATATGTTTAGGTTTAGATTAGTTATGAAAACAACAAAGCTAAAATTGTATCTGGTTAAAAAGTTTTTAGAAGGGAAGGTTCCTGTAATTACTTATTATTGTATTATTACCCCAGGTCCTCAGCTCTATATGTAGCTGGTTGTGTGTAAACGGCACTGACATAAACAAAATGATAAACCCCATAATAATAGAACTCTGTCATGTGCTAATGTTAGAACTGAATAGAGTCTAGATTCCAAGACCAGTCCTGCCCATAATGTAAAATCTATAAAAAAAAATAGAGTAGCTGACCAAAATAGTATGATTTTAGATTAGCATGTGTTTTGATAGGAAAAAGAAGGTTGTACTCATATTGTTTCTGAAATGTTTGCTGAATGTCATATAGTCAACATTTTAGAGCTGCAACAATAAGTGTAATCTTTTTATAGAACAGTTCAGTTATTCCAAATGATTAGGTAAAATTTTATAGCTGGTTAAACAACTCCATTGGAAGTTTCATTAAGTCTATCCATGTCATCCTAGCAATAATACTTGGTCTATATTTCTCTGTTAGAATTTGTGCTATAAGTTCCATCCAACTTCTGCTCACATTTGATTTACATTTATAAGATATAACTTTTCTCAGCCTTATAGGGGAGGTTTGACCAAAAAAAAAAAATGGGATCTTAGCATTTTTAGCCTCATTTCAGTATTTTTCATTTTTAGCTTCATTTTAGTATTTTTCATTTTTACTAATTTTCATTTTTAAATTTTTTACATTTTTATCTTTTATCTTACTCAGGATGATTATTACTATGTCTCATTATCTCTATGCAATGATTTCCTTTTATTATCCCTATGTAATGCTTTATTTTGCTTTATTTTGAAACCTAAGTTCACTATAATCATATATTTGCTTAAATCTTAGGCTACATGTTATATTCAGACAGCTCTTGCTTCATTGTGCGGTTCCAGCGGTTCCTAGTCAAGTTAGTTCCTTAAAAACAGGAAATACCTCTAGCCCTCTAGCTTCCTGTTTTCTTTGTTTTCATTCATTTCAGCTTTTCAGCTGCACTTCTGTATTGGTGCTGCCACAACAGTTGAACTGTAACTCACAACAGCATACACCACTGTCCCATTTATAATAGACCTCCCTTGTTCCTGGGGGTCCTCTCAGCACTCTCCCTGTGCCTGCAATTACTAATATGAAACGTCTTTCAACATTTCAAGAGAGGTAATGTAATTAAAAAATATATCTGGAACGGTCTAATTCCTATGACGGATGAATGGCTTGTGTCAGAGGGTTGATATTTGTCACCCCCGCCCTCTATGATGCCATAACGCTATAGGGCCCAAGGCAGGATGGACTATAAGGGCTAATGGTCTACTGTGGACAATGGTCACTCATATAGCTTATACTAGGCCATACAAACAAAAGATCATCACTCTGTTACTTAAATTCCAGAGTGTCAGCATAATGCCAGCCTGTCTGGTGGGGCCCCTTTTTGCAGAAGTGTTGCTCAAATTACTGGAAATACCACAATGGCCTTGGTTAGCCGATAGCTGATTGCGAGGCTGTGGACCGTTGGAGCTAGGCACAGTATGTTACAACATTCTTTTGATAACAAGTAAGACTAAGTAAATCATTTAGACATTAATTGTACAAGGAGGAGACAGACTATGTATGGTATTTCTGTGAACCCCTTGTCACAATTACTGTAAATGCCCTCTGAAAGCTATATAATGCCTGGACCAAGAGGTGGATCTTTGGTAAGTCCTTGGCTGACATTCTGTGTGTTACTCCAACAGCTTACCCAGACAAAACGGTTATGTTGTATTATGTATGAATAAATTGCCTGACTATTACTAAAGGTTTTCCTTTACTGAGTTTTGTCTTACACAAGGTCAAAATGGTACTACTAAAAATACCATCACTCTCTATTTACATGACTTTACAGGTAATTCATATTGCCTATACATACAGTTTGCCCTGCAGTGACAGCTAGGAGTTAAACAGCTTTGCAGGGAGTCTTACACTGTTTAAATATTTTAGTATCTCCTCCAGGCTCTTGCTGGTACAGTCCCTTACAGCCAATGGGACAATAAAGAAAGATGTCAATACCCTGGCATAGATGTATTTCTGTGGTGTTGATGTGATATCTGCCACCCCAATGCCCCATTTCCTTCTTAGCTTATGGGTAATGGACATTAGGTGGTGGGAAACAGCTCTGTCTTACATGAACCTTTTTCAGGTATGATAAAAGATGATGCCCAAGATCTGACACTACATACCCACAGGGAGCTTGTTCTTTGAGTCCTTGAGTGCTTTGAGATAACCACTGTCACCTCATCCACATAGACTGCCAACCCCAGGCGCTGACCACTGGGTGCATAGATACCCTCCAAGTTACATTCCTGCAGCGACCTAAGAAAGGGATGTAATGCAAACGCATACAATAAAGGACTCAGAGGCCATCCCATCTTACTCTTGCCCAAACCTGGAAGTCTTTACCCTGCGATCCGTTAATCAGTGGGAAGCTTCTCGCCCCTTTGTACAAAACTTTTAGCCAAATAATGAACTGACACAGGATACCATATTTAGACAAAACAACTCATAGGTATTGGTGATTTACCCTTTCAAAGACTATTCACTGATCTAGACACAGAAAGTATTTCCCCCACCTATGAGCTCTGCATAATTCCAGAGCTTCTCCAATCATAAAGACAGCACCAAAAATGCTCCACCCCTTCACCGTGTATGACTGACAATAAACTCTCTTATTTTGCGGACTCTCTATCGCTAACTTACATCCTCCTCTGTGAAAAATCCAAATTATTTGTGTCAGGCCCTGGGGTTGTCTCTAAGAAAGCTGACTCCATTTCCCTCTATCAGGAGCTCCTGACGGAGCGTCCTTTCAGTGAAGAATCCAAGATGGTGGCACCTATAGCTATCTCGTGGGTAGCGGTAGCGCCAGTGATAAAATAAAGGCATGCCCAAGATGCAGGTTCAATGCCCGATCATAGGAATTGTTTTGTGAGTTCCTGGGTGCTTGTTAATTCGTGCTATACTGTTTATTGGACTTTGGGCCCTGCCTGATCCTTGACTTTGCTCCTAATCTGCCTTCCTATAGGACTGGATTTGATCATGATTTTGCCTGACCCCTATTAGAACCACAAACTTAGACTTTGACCCTTGGGCTTCCTCCTTGGTCCGGACTACTCTCGCTGGGAGCCGATAGGCCCCCTGACACCCGCTCCAACATTCTCTCCCCAAACAAAGTAGCGTAGTAGGAACTCACAACTTCCAATATTTCCTCCCATGTCTTTTGTTCCTTACCCTGGAAGTCAATGAGACCCTCACCCTTCATTTTCATTCCAGAATCCCTCTCAAGAACCCGAGCCCTCTAACTACTATACTGATGCTGCTTCATTTGTGTACCAAGTTGATATGGGCTCAAAGTTTGAAAAATAGCATATTAATTGACAGCATGGGTCTCTACTATCAAATAGCAATCACTCCAAATGACTACTTTAAGTGCTAAAATATAAGGGAGATTTTGATCAGATTTTGTGGGTCAGACATTAGTGAATTATTAAAGACAGGTAAGTAATGTATCAATGTTTGCAGATGACACAAAACTATCCAGGGTGTGGCATACTTGCAGCAGGATCTGGGCAAACTGGCAATCAGGGCAGCTAAGTGGCAGATGACATTCAATGGTTAATAAATGTAAGGTTATACATTGGGATTTAAGAATATGCAGTGGGACTAAAGTTGGTCATACATACATATTAAAATCTACTTGTTTTTTGGCGAGGTCACAAAATGAGCAGATCTTTGCACTATTTGGCCACATACATTCTGGGGAAAATTGGGCTGATGTGATCGTTTGGCCCCCGAGCTAACAATCAAATCCTAATAGGTGCCTATGCAAGCCTGTCAGTAAAATCTGTCATCAGCACGTCAATGTAGTCCAAACCCAAAAATCATTGATGAAAAAGAGTACTTCTGGATATGAAACATAGATGCAGCAAACAATACCAGTCAGCAGAAGGAAGGGCCAGCAAGGTATTGTCCTGTATTTAAGGGAAACTATACCCCTGAAAAATGCAGGTCACATATATCACATAAAACAGCCCATATGTACAACCCTGCGTCATTTAAATAACCCATGTCCTTGAAAACGTACTTTTCTAGTAGTATGTGCCCTTACATAATCCTAAATAGAAAATTGCCATTTTAAGTACTAAGTGCCATTCACTGTGCTTACATGATCTCTGGTGATCTCTGGGGAGCATACAGACCATCACAAATTGGTGGCTTAACATAAAAGATATTAAAGAGCATTATTTACTGATATATAATGGAAATATGGTTGAGTCTTTATCACCCCCCCCACACACACACACACACACACACCTTTTTCTATGTGTATAAAGCTCAGTAGACTCAGTAGTCCGAGGTAGTGCTTGTTTTTAATTAAAGGTTGACTCCACGGGGCAAGCACATTTACCAAAGAGTGAGTTAAATTCCTCTGCTCTCTATGTCTTTGTATGGGATTTTTGAAGGCTTGTGAGAGTTCACCCACTGATAAATACACTCTTAAAATCCCATAAAATGGAACAGAAAGCAGAGGAATTTCACTCTGGCAAGTTCTATTGTAGCTCTAAATTCACTCTTTGGTAAATCTGCCCAATGTCTCTGTATGGCATAGTTTTAAAGATAGACAATTACAAGAGTCCTCAGCACTCAACCCATTATCAATATATTTAAGACAGAGACATTTTGTGCATACTGCTACTGAAAAATGCCTTACCCTTTAAACAAAACAGGGATGGGTTGAGTGCTGAGGACTCTTGTAATTGTCTATATGTATTTTGTGGTCTCAGCCTCGCTGCACCCCCGCCTAATGGTTTTAAAAACTAGTGGTGAGCACAACTTTCCCTTGTTTGTTATAGTTCTACAGGAGCATTGACCAGCTCCATGTTGTAGCTCCCACACTCTCCAACTATAGTCAGGTGATCCCTCTGGTGTCTAATAAAAGGGCAGCCAAGTTTGGGAGTTTTACTTTGAAAGCAGTTAGTAAGTTGAAGGTAAAACGTATTCATCACTTTTATAAAATGTATAATGAAATTATAGAATTCTTAATGAATCAGATGAAAATTGAGCATAGGACTGGCCAGATATGGGATGACTTTGATGTAGTTGGCCAGCTTAAATATATTGCAATATATGGACAAACAATCCCTGTTTTGTTTAAAGGGTAAGGCATTTTTCAGTAGCAGTATGCACAAAATGTCTCTGTCTTAAATATATTGATAATGGGTTGAGTGCTGAGGACTCTTGTAATTGTCTATATGTATTTTGTGGTCACAGCCTTGCTGCACTCCCGCCTAATGGTTTTAAAAACTAGTGGTGAGCACACCTTTCCCTTGTTTGTTATCTATATTAACTCTTCCAATGGGTCAGTTACCTAATATATTATAATAGACTTGGTTTTCAGTGTTTATTGGAATGCTGTAATTATTGTTGCCCATTCATGATTAATTCATTTTGAGCCCTTACCATTGTCAAGTATTCTATTACAGGTATACAGAAAGCTCTGAATTACAGAAAGTCCGCCTCCAATAGACTCTATTTTATCCAAATAATCCACATTTTTAAAAATGATTACCTTTTTCTCTGTAATAATAAAACAGTACCTTGTACTTGATATAAACTAAGATATAATTAATCCTTATTGGAAGCAAACCCAGCCTATTGGATTTATTTAATGTTTACAGTATATAATTCCTAATAGACTTAAGGTATGAAGATCCAAATCTCAGAACGATCCATTAACCTGGAACAATCCAGGTCCCAAGCATTGTGGCGAACAGGCCCAATACCTGTATTAGCAATGCCACTGTTGTTTCTCTGTCTGAACTGAACTTCTAAGAGGCATCTTGTATGTTGCTGAATGAACTTCTGTATAAAGGTTTATAACTAATGTGCTACTGTGATTAGTACTGAGGTGCTGCTAGGTTCAATTCCAGGCAGAGTATTATCTATAAAGAATCAAAGAAACATTTTTATAGTCTCAGGTGCGTAACAATTAGTCAATGAAGAATTGATTTTCTGAAAGATGCAACTCCCTTGATTCATTGATCCACATTCTGAGTAAATAAATCTGAAAGAAAACACAAACAATATCAAACTCCATAAGGCAGACAACTGTAACAAATACAGTATTACCGTAATATTTAATAGCGCGTACAGTTGAAAGGCTTACCTCAAAACTACATGATCTGAATATAATCATTGATAAGTTGCAGACTAGATTCACAGAAGAGTGGGCGATCCAGATAACCAAGAAACTAATCGGTGAACACAAGGAGGTTGTAGGAAAGTTTTGAGTCTCCATCTCTGAAAGGAAGCATGATCAAAATTTGATAGGGATGCTAGAGACTATTAGGAAGGAAGAAAAAGTGAAAGAGGCATCATTCTCTTCAGCAAGAGTAGACCATACTGCCAACCCTTCAGCAGAGACAGTGCAGAGAGACTCTTAGTACTTCTATAGACACTGCATGAAGGAGTTGCAGAGGATCACACATGAGGATCAAGTACCTATAAGCCAGACCTGACCGACTGGGAGATTCATTTTAAAAAAATGTTACGGATATTAAGCTTAAAGGGGTTGTTCACCTTTCAGATAACTTTGTGTAAGATGAAGAGAGTAATATTCTGATACAATTTGCAATTGGTTTTCATTTTTTATTATTTAAGGTTTTTGAGTTATTTAGCTTTTTATTCAGCAGCTCTTCAATTTGCATTTTAACCAATCTGATAACTAGGGTCCAAATTACCCTAGCAAGCATTAATTTGAATAGGAGATTGGAATATGAATAGGAGAGGCCTGAAATGAAAGATGAGTAATAAAAATTAGCAATAACAATACATTTGTAGCCTTACAGAGCATTCGCTTTTTAGAAGTGGGTCAGCAATGCTCGTTTGAAAGTTGCATAGAGTCATAAGAAAAAGGCAAATAATTATAAAACTACAAAAAATAAATAATGAAAACCAATTGAAAAATTGCTTAGAATTGGTCATTCTATAACATACTAAAAGTTACCTTAAAGGTGAACCACCCCTTTAAGCCACATTTTTCCCTAACAGAAGGGAAAAACAGACAGGAACAAAATGAGGAGTCTACCTGCAGAGTATGGGTCACTTTAAAAAGTGCAGCCCAGGACAAAAATTGTCATTGGCATTAGTAGCAGTAATCAGTATGGTTTTATGAAGGATAGGTCATGTCAGACAAATTTGATTGCATTTTATGATGAGGTTAGTAAGAAGCTGGGCAGCAGGGAGCAGTGGATGTGATGTATTTGGATTTTGTCAAAGCATTTCATACAGTACTCCATAAATGGCTGCTTTCTAAACTAAGATCTGTTGGGCATAATGACTTTGCAAATGGATAAGAAACTGGCTACAGAATTGGGTACAGAAGGTGGATTGTTAATGGTACATTCTCTTTTTTGAATGTTCTTAGTGGGGTTCCTCAGGACTCTGTATTAGGTCCACTCTTATTTAACTTGTTCATTAATGACTTTGGGGATGATATTCTTAAGTAATGTTTCCGTTTTTGCAGATGACACAAAACTGTGCAGCCCAATTAATTCCATCCAGGATGTGGCATCCTTGCAGCAGGATCTTGACTGGCAATCTGGGCAGCTAAGTGGCAGATGAGATTCAATATTGATAGGATGCACCTACAGATGAAGCCACTTGGATTTGTGAGTTAAATGCGTCATGACTCAGGGGTAATTGAAGAAACTGTGTTATCCTAAGTCATCTTAACTCATTTAATGCATTTAACCTTTTCATTAGCATACCAAAGCTCCATTGTTCACAATGGTGAATGCTTTAATTAGATGGGATGTTGTGACGCAGTTTTCTGTGTTAAATGAGATAAATGGGATATCTGTGTTTAGTTATTCTGTGTCAAACAGACAAACCAAAGTGGCTGCATCTGTAGGATGTAAAAATATGCAAGTCAATTATACCCTTAATGGGACTGCACTAGGCAAATCCATAATGGAAAAGGGCCTTGTAGATAATAAACTTGGATGTAGCAAGCAATGCCAGTCAGCAGCGGCAAAAGCAAACAAGATCTTGAGATGTATTAAAAGGGACATTGATTTGCAAGCACTGGTAAGGCCCCATCTAGAATATGTTCTCAGTGCTCAAAATGGATATTATTGAATTTAAGATTGTCCAGAGAAGGGCAACTAGGCTGGTAAAAAGTATGTAAAGTCTCAGCTATGAAGAAAGACTAGCCAAGTTTGGGTTCTTTACGCAGGAGAAGAGCTCTTAAAGTAATATAATAACTATGTATAAATATATAAGGGAATCATATAATAAACTCTCTTATGCTTTGTAGGTCCTTCCAGCTGACATGTGGGCACCCATTCTGATTAGAAGAAAGGAGGTTCTGTCTAAAAATGGTTCTTTACAGTTACGGCAGTGAACCTGTGGAATTCTCTCCCTCAATCTGTCATACTGACATTAGATAGCTTTAAGAATGGAGCTATCTAATGTCATACTGACATTAGATAGCTTTAGGAAGGGATTTGAGTGGAAATACATGTAATGGAAGATAGTACAAGTTGATCCAGGGAATAGTCAGATTGCCATCTTGGAGTCAGGAAGGAATTTTCCCCCTCTGAGGAAAATTGGAGAGGCTTCAGATGGGTTTTTTGCCTTCCTCTGGATCAACTAGCAGTTAGGCAGGCTATATATAGACATAAAAGGTTTATCTTGATGGACGTGTGTATTTATCAACCTGACTTACTATGTTTCTATGTTACAATTGAAGCATTAAAATTTTCCTTTGATTGGTCAAATTTGAATGTGTCTAACAACCTCCCAGATTTTGTATCCTGCCTTTGTCCATCTTTGAATTGGTTAGAATATGGCTAATGGTAATGTATGGCAGATTTTCTTTCTTTCATTTTGTAGGTAGAAAACATATGTGCATCAATAATTGCCATACTTCCATTTGGTGTTGTTTGTACCCTGCTAATAGGTAGACCTCCAGTGAAGTATTACCTATAGGCTATTTTGTTTTTATAGGTGACCTGGAATGGACTACATAAATGCATTTAACGTTATTAATAATTGGAAACTGGGTGTTAATGGACTTTATGAATGCAGACAATACTCTATTCATGGGAGCAGACACGGGTCTCTGTGATCTGAAACAACCTGCAGCATTTCAAGCAGGTTTTTGGCACTTTGCACATTACCCTTATACAACCATATGTAGTAAAAGTTTGCCCAGGAGCAGTAACCCATAGCAACCAATAAGATAGGTGACCATTAAATATGACTTGCTGATTGGTTGTTATGGGTTACTGCTCCAGGGCAAACATAGTGCCTTTTATTACATAACCCCCATAGTTTTTCTGGTAAAGCATGATGAAGAGCCAAAAGAGACAAAATTCACTTTTTAGAGATTTTCTGTGAAAGAAAAATGAGTCCATTTCGTTGTGGCTTTTTAGAAATGCAACAATAGCTGTGAAAACATTTCTTACCAACATTATAATGAATCAGTATTGTGTGGATTTTTACATAGCTACCCTAAGCTACTAAAAGTGTTAACATTCATTTTAAAATGTGGTTTAATGGTTACATTGTACTGAAACATTTTGATTTCTACCACTAGAGGGACCCTCTGCTTTAGATGGAGCCTCCAAGACTAATCCCTTTGTAACAGGCTTTTAGAATGTACAAACAATGCTACTATCAGAACACTGCACTGACAGTATCAGCCACATTTAAACAGATGTTGCTAATATTTAAAATTCCTGGGAATTTGAAACCACAGACTTATATGAATCTGAATTGAAGAAAATGTTAATTTATCAAAAAGGTAGTGCAGTTCTCTTCCATTACTATAATCAAATGAAGTTGGGCTAATTTTTGCAGCTGTACATAGACTTCTTCATATTCTCTCGATTTCTGGACTAGAAAACTTGGCATCCGTTTCATGATATAAATGTGAATTCCACAAAAATACACAGGAATGAAATGAGACTGGAGCTCTCCAGGGTTTAGGCTTTCTACATGAGTGTCTAGCGTTTTGGGAAGCTAAGAGTAAAAGAGTATTTTTTAAATATGTAAATGGTAAAAAAATAAAGCAAGAAGTGATGGGACCTTTATTGTCCGTTTGTTGATGAGGAGCAGAGATTATGAACTGTTATTTTTTGCTGTCTACATAACAGTGGAGCCAGCTAATGAAGGCTTCTTTTTTAAAATGGCCAATTCTAGTAATAGGACTATTGATAGATGGTTCACTTAGGAAGAAATTCAAAAGAGACTAGAACATGTAATGGTAAACAAAGGTCCAGAATTGGATGGTATTCATCCCAAAGCACTAATAGGCTTATAAACTGTGATTGCCAAACCTATTTACTTAATATTTCATTATTCCTTGAGGGTGCAGAGAAATTGGAAAATTGGGCATGTTCGTTTGACTTCAGAGGTTGGAAGGGGTAGGGAAGGGGTAACTTAAATACATTGACAAACACAATACTTTGAGTTCATGCTCCAGTATTTTTTTGTGTGAGAGGAACTGGAAGCCTTAAAGGAATAATTCAGTGTAAAAATAAAAACTGGAAAAATAAGCTGTGCAAAATAAAAAATGTTTCTAATTTAATTTAATAGAATTTAAATAGCCAAAAATGTAATGTATAAAGGCTGGAGTTGATGACTGGATGTCTAACATAACAGAACAGAGCCCAACATCCAGTCACTCCAGCCTACTGTATATACATTACATTTTTGACTAACTAACTATATTGAAAACATTTATTATTTTGCATAGTCATTCTATGTTCACAGTTTTAAATCTTATACTGGAAAATTCCTTTAAAGCCTCACACTGAAGGATTTTTTTGGCCTTTCACATTTACCTAAAGGTGAAGACTATTGTTCTAACACTTTCCACATAAGCTGGGCTACTAGATGTTTGTATAAGTAAAAAAGGGCTCATTTATGAAGCACACCCATTGTTGTGGTAATGGGAAAAATGGCTGAATTCATTGTGCAAATCAGCATGATTCCTTATAGGTCATTTCTTGCACTTTTTTTCAGTGCTAATCTCCAGGGTTCTCACAGCAGCCTGTATCAATATGTGCATCTTATTTGCCCTTAAAGAATTTTCAGTGCTAATTTAACCAATCCACATTTTACATGCTGGATGCAATTGCACCAAGTGCAATTCCCCCAATGAAACTGGAATAATAGGTACAAAATGTGGGTAAAAAACATAGAGACTTGCATGTGGAATTGCACTTTGCATACTGCATTTATAAATTAGCACTTGGGTTCCGTGATGATTAAATGAATACAACAATTTGCTTGAAATTTAAGGAGTCTAAATAAACATGAAAAACTGAATCTCCATGTTTAGTTACTTATTACTTTCATTTTTTTTAGCCCCGTTTCAGCAACTAAAACCATTTGTCTATCCCAAGCAGCATAATCTTTAAAGGATTAGTAAACCTTAAAAATACGTGAATGTAAAATTGATGAGGGTTATATATGTTTATTCATTTTTCTTATGTTTATTATATGATTCCCATATGATTAGGGATGTAGCGAACTGCCGATTTGGTGTTCGCGAACGCCGTTCGCAAACACCGGCAAAAAATGGGAACGTTCGCGGACAGTTCGCGAACTTCGAACCCTCGCTAAAATCGTTCGATTCGAACGATCGAAGGATTTTAATCGTTCGATCGAAGGATTTTCATTCGAATCGAACGATCGAACGTTTTAAAATCGTTCGATTGAATGAAAATCATTCGATCGAATGCTTACAATTGTTCGAACAAATGGAAATCGTTCGATCTTTAGCGGTCGAAGGAATTCGAATGGTCGAACGATTTTTATTCGAATCGAACTCAAAATGCGAACGTTCCCAAACGTTCGCGAACATTCGGCGGACGCGAACGGTCGAAGTTCGCGCGAACTAGTTCGCTACATCCCTACATATGATTCCCATGTATTCATGTACTGAATGAATTTTGTTACAACATCACCACCTGCTGGTCATTTTCTGACCAGTATGACCACCAACTAGTCAAGAAAGTTGTCAGGAGTAAGAAAGAGGCTGCTCTGATATTCTTTTGGTTAGGAAAGGTATGAGAAAGATTTCTAATTTTTGTCATAACCAGAAGAACATCAGAGCAGCCTTTTTCTTTCTCCTGACTTCTTCCTTGACTACTTGGTGGTCAGACTGGTCAGAAAATGACCAGCAGGTGGCACTGCTGTAACAAAATGCATTGATGTTAACAGTACATGAATCCTTTAAAATCTTGGAATTAAAAAAAATTAAAATAAAATAATGAATGCACATTGCGTTCTTAGAATAGCACTCTCATCAATTTTACATTCACTTATTTTTAAGGTTTACTTATCCTTTAACTGTACTTAACTATGGGCTTATACAATTATTTGATGAGCTACCTACAAAAAATATTAAAATGTATGTATTCAATGCAAAATTCAG
Organism: Xenopus petersii; assembly: GCA_038501925.1. Classification (NCBI taxonomy): domain Eukaryota; kingdom Metazoa; phylum Chordata; class Amphibia; order Anura; family Pipidae; genus Xenopus; species Xenopus petersii. Next base: position 88,207,637 of record CM076674.1, on the reverse strand, counting down.
CCTTGGCTAGAATATAGGCACTTATTGTAGTTGTAACTTATACTAAAGTAACTCCAGTATTCTCAAATCTTGGAAAATGCTGCTTTTAAACTTTTACACCTACTGACAACGCCAATAGGCTTTATAATAAATCAACATTTTTGTATTGTTTTTTTTCTCATGTTATTTTACAGGGAGTCCCCAGAGCATAGTAAAAAGAATTTTAACATTTCCTGTTATATCCAGTGGAGTCTGATGACTGTATTGGACTAAAATGAGATTCATTTAAAAATAAAGTCTTTGGAGAGTAACCATGAAACACTCACAGCCTGTGATGCTCTGTAACTTTTGCTTTAATAGTGTAACATTGGAATGAATTCATTTCTACTGACTGATAAGTGCCATAAAAGTCACAGTAACTCAATTCATATCAGTCAGACTAAAATAAAGTGGAAGTGTTTCATATATAATGGCCCAGTGGGTAATAATATGGTTGATGGATTTCTAAAGAATCCTTACAATATGCATTACAATATGACCAGAAGTGTACATAATATTAGGTGTACATATGTATGGAGTGATAACAAAATATCCCTTCACAAGCATCTTAACTATTTCAGATCCTCTTCTATCTGTTATTACCCCATGCATACTATTTTTCCATTGGATAAAAAGGTACTTCAGGTCACTGACTACACTCACTAACTTTCATCTGATTCATTCAGAATTCTACTGCTTCATTATACATTTTTCACAAGAACAGAGTTTTACCTGTAGCACGCTTTCCTACAGCTCCATGTTGTAGCTGAAATCATTTATAGCTACAGTCACATGATCCCAGTGGTGGCCAATAAAAAGGACAACCATTTGGGAGTTTTAAACTTGGAAAGCAAGGTTACATTTTTAGTAGCTTAATGGACAACCTTATTGCACTCCACCAAATGGTTTACAATGTAGTAGTGAGCACAATGTTCCCTTTTTGCTATAGTTTATGTAGTAGCAGCGGTCAGCTCAGTGTTGTAGAACTGAATTCCTATGAAAACTCGAATAGCAAAATCTGCTGGTTTGAAGATGGCCAAATCGATTTTTTTCCCCAATTTTAAAAAATTCTTAGAGTGCACAATAAAAATAAATTTGGCCTGTTCCTGATTTAATTGGTAGTATTGTATTGAAAGTTAATATTCAAAGCAAATGCACCTTGGCTAGTTAACTTTATGTAATTTGGCTCTGTTGAATACCTATATCTTGACACAGTGAGATGTGTAATAGGATTGAGTTTGCCTTTCTAGCAGTACAGTACCCCTGTATAATGCTGTGATTCTTCTTGAATGCTTCAAATACTCTTCCCATCGACTTATTTAGAAACGTGGCAGCTTTTATTTGCCAAAGTTTATTTTTCTCAAATGTTAATAAATCTGTCCCTAAATGTTTTTGAAACATGGAACCAAGTTCCTGCTGCAGTAAAATGGGCCCTCGATGAAGTAGGAAGAAGTATGGCAGTATGCAGTAGTCAACACAAAACAAAGAAGAGGAATATGTATCAACCACAGGACACTTCACGTTAGTCTATCTTAAAGGGGTGGTTAATCTTTAAGTTAACTTTTAGTATGTGATAGAATGACTAATTCTAAGAAACTTTTTCTTCTTCTGACCCTCTCTAGCTGACCCCATTTAAATAACAAATACTCTGTAAGGCTACACATTTATTGCTATTGATATTTCTATTACTCAGCTTTCTATTCAGGCACTCTCCTATTTATATTCCAGTTTCTTATCTAATTCAATGCATTAATTTTGACACTAGCAACCAGACTGATGAAATTGCAAATTGGTCAGCTGTGAATAAAAATCTAAATAACCAAAAAAGCACAAAAAATAAAAATCAATTGCAAATTGTCTCAGAATATCACTCTACATCATACTAAAAGTTAATTTAAAGGTGAACAACCCCTTTAAATGAGCTTGGACTCATTTAAAAGCAGTGAGAGAAGGCAGTGGTGTTTCCATATGATGTTTATACATAGTTTATTCATGGCAGAGTTTTAACTTCCACTAGTGGAATCTGTGGCTTTTAAAAGTATCCCTGAGCCAAGCAGTGATTTCTAAAACAGAATTGTGTCAGTTTTTAATTCAGTGCTTCGTGAGGGCCCAAACGTCATGCCTTGACCCTTGTGTCCAGAGATTTCCTCAGATTTTCTAAAGCTTCCCCAAATTTTTTGCAATTTTTTTAATGGAGTAATGTTATTGGAGTAACATTTTTGCCATGTAGTGTTTCACAAAGTGGTGTACCTCTCCATGTCTCACTTCCAGCCTCTCTGGGATAAAATTTTTAACATTACACAACTTTTCCAGTCTTTTGTTGCCCCTGTCCCAGCTTTTTTTTAAATGTGTTACAGCCATCAAAATTAAAAAGGGCCTAAACATTTTCAGAAAACAATACAATTTCTCAATTTAAACATTTGATGTAGTCTTTGTTCTATTAGCAATTATTAAAGGAGAAGAAAATGGAAACATCACTGGGGGTGCCAAAAGTTACCAGTGATTGTATTTACATATTTGATTCTTCTCTCCTCTTCCTGCTTCTTCTTCCTTCCTGCAGATGTGCATCCGAACTTTAACAAAAAAAGCCGGCATTTTCACTCTACTGCACATGCACCAACCCTATGATTTTCAATAAGGAAGTAGTGGAAAAAGAGGATCACTCTGTGGTACTTGCTAAGAAGAAGCTTGGGTAACTGCCTAACACGAGCACAGGCCCAGGGTATCAGGTAATTGATTACAATCAGTTGGGTGCCTTATTTTTGTCAGCCCAAGTGATTTTGACTTTCCTTTTCCTTTAAACATAGGATTTGACTGATTTGCAAATCATCTGATTCTTTTTTTATTTATATTTTAAAAAGTGTCTCAACTTTTCTGAAAACAGGATTGCAGTAGATGGGCAATTTTAATTCTTAAGTAAAACATGGGTTAAAAAAATAATCCATCAATTTTAACCCCTCCAAATGACCCCCAGTACACACACACACATTTAAGTTAAACTAACTGTAGCCTTGGATATTTCTGTTTAAGAAATATAACATCCTGCTTGGATTTAAACCAAGATATTGCGATTGCACAGTCATTTGTAAAAAATCTATTTTATGATGTCAAAAACACTTACATAATGGTAATTTGATCCTACGCGTTTCGACCACTGTAGTGGTCTTCATCAGGGTCAAATTTCACACATTACAAAAAATTGTAAAAAAGGCCTTTTTTACCATTTTTTGTAAAATACAGTAATATAGCTGTGTCCACCCTTCCTGTGGCTGCACAATTGTAGATGATTGCAGCCAGGCTGAGGCAGCTAGCCAAATTCACATGAACGCCACTGTTGTGCACAGCTTAGTGGCCTCTGATGAGAACTAGCACCTAATCTGACCCAGTGATGTCATGAGGTTGCTTGAATATGTCACTGCGCACAGCAGCCACCTGAAGAAGATAAAAGGCACTGCTATCTACTCCCCTTTTTTTGGGAGCGAATAAAGTACCGTATATACTCGAGTATAAGCCGACACGAGTATAAGCCGAGGTACCTAATTTTACCTAAGAAAACTGGGAAAATTTATTGACTCGAGTATAAGCCTAGGGGAAGAACTGGCACTTAAGCAAATTAAGTTTAGTGAAGATCAGGTGTCTTTGGTGTTGCCCAGCATCTTCATTAAAATAATACGGTATTCCCCCAGATTCAGCTCAGCACTCTTGTAAAGAAATCCTCACAGCCTGTTTGATCTGCCAACCTGCCCACCCACCAATTAAGAAACAGTAGGCTTGTTTAAAGATCAACTTTGTAGAAGCGCAATGCTTCCTGCTTTTTCTCACTGTGTCTTTAGTGAGGAATAAATGCAGTTCAATCAGCAGTCATGGCTGGCAGGGGGAGTGGTATTGTGACACACAGTTCATAGCAATACACATAGAGAGCAGACACATCTTTTCCATAACTCTAGCTCTATCTATCCCTTCCTGTCCCCATAAGATCCCTGTTTTGGAGATCCCTGTTTTGGAGAGCCCTGGTGCGAACAGCTAGTGACTAGGCCCCAAAACCCCGAGGCTGGAGTTACAGCTTAGAGCAGTGCCACCCGCTTTCCTTTGCCTGACAGACCCTGCTGGGGGCAGGCTTAGACGGAGACCAGAATAACCCTGCACGCTCAAAACAGATATGAGCATGTGAAGCTTATTCACCATGTTGATGCTCGGCCTCTCGGTGAGTGTGAGTGGCGCTTTCCACTCTCGCGGGCTCTCTGCAATCTCGCTCGTGTGCAATGAGGCCACGGCCTGCGGGAGAAGGAGAGAGGGGATGCCGGGCACGGGTAGGCATCGCGGGCCACACACACAGGCAACACTGTCCGCACAGAGAAAGGGACGGGGAGAGCGAAAGTGCAGTGATCTTTAAACACGCCTACTGTTTCTTCATTGGTGGGTGGGCGGGTTTGGCAGAACAGACTAGGATTTCTTTACAAGAGTGCTGAGCTGAATCTGGGGGAATCCACGGACAGGCAACCTAACGGATATTAAAGCAGCAAAACTGTAAAAAAATAATAATAATGCTTTCCTAAAATGTTGACTCGAGTATAAGCCAAGGTAGACTTTTTCAGCACATTTTGGGAGCTGAAAAACTCGGCTTATACTCGAGTATTTACAGTACTGGATCCTGAGTCAGGGCCGTATTAAATGGGCAGGGCATCCCAGGGGGCGCACGGTCCTATCTCCCACTGAATACTCTACGTTCTGGTGCGAGTGCACATGCGCGCCTGCACCGATGCACTGGGGAGTGGTGCTCCCCAGTAAGCGGCTGGGCGGCATGCCGCCCCTATTATTCTGCCACCCTAGGCCTGGGCCTTTGTTGCCTCGCCACAAATACGGGCCTGGTCAGGGTGGCTATATGGGGGGTGCCAGTGCTTTATAAAAATGGCACAATTTTTAAAGAGTCACAGAGCTAAGGTCAAGTGGTCTGTTTTGGCTTATCCTGTAAGAGATATAGATCTTAGGGGCGCCAGCATGCCACCCCTAAACATCTTGCTGCCTTATGCCTGGGCCTAAGTGGCCTCTCCCCAAATCCAGGCCTAAGAGTATTCATGTCCTCATGCACACACCCTTTTTCCAGAGAAAAAAAACCCCAACCTTGCTAGCCTTTTCTCATAGTTCCATTAGAGGTCACTTACTTAACCCAGGGGTGAAAGTGCAAGAGTGCTAAGGGGCACAAAAGTGTGCCCGCAGATACTCACATAATGGCCTTTTTTACACGTTGCATGGTGCATTGTAAATCACCCTTATTGTTACATTATTATTTGCACATTATTCTGCACTTTTTCCATTTCATTAAAATCCTTCTCAAAGGACATGGTAAGCCTGAAAAACAAGTGTGTTTCATTGTAAATGTGTCTGTTCTTAAAAAACTGTTTCTCCGTTGCTCAGTTTCATTCTGTTGCTTTTTTTTCCATAGATCACACTCATGTCAAATGGATCAAAAGAGTGTATTTGCTGACCCAATGAGTCCCACAGCCAGTAGGAATCTAAGCATCATTTTACCATGAAGATGCTCAGTTTCTTATCTGCATACACAGGAAGTACTAGCAGAAGCAAACATGAGAGCACAAGCATTGAGCACTGGGAAGGTGATGTAAATCTGGATCAACACACTAAGATATTGTGCATTCACAATCCAAACATTAGAAAACAAGATGGTGGCCACAAGAGAACTGCAGTGAACAGAAATATGAGGCTGCCTTATTGCTTTTAGAATGTTTATAAATCCAAACAAACATAGTGATTCAATACAAAAAGAACGTGTAGCAAGATTTCATTCTGACTGGGGTGTAAAGCTGCACTGATATTCTATATCTATATATATATCTATCTATATTAGGAATCTATAAAGATGTAAAATTATGTTTTCATCCCACAAGCTAATGCCCCCTTTTTTGCCGCTATAGTGGCCGGCACTACCTAAAGTTACACAGTTTGTTATCCACAAACATCACTGTCACGGATACGGTACTTTCAGTCACACGTGACTTTTGTTGTGGCTATCAGGGGTCACTAACTCTCACACACCACTCTCACACACCTTGCACACAGGTTAGACTAGTATAACAGCACCCCAAATACCAACCAAAACCCAGAAAATTAATTCGCTGCCACTATCTATCATTAACAGGCGATAGAAACCTAATGTGACTATTCCCCTGCTCTCTCTAACAGGTATTAACTCACACTACACCAATGTATTTGTATCTCTTACTATAGTCAGGGTAAGTTCCTACTGATTCAACCAGTACTCCAACACACCAAGGGTTAATCAGCATATGCACAGACTAGCACTTCCATTCAGCATGCAAATGGTTAAGGCTCACAGTTACACTCATTCAGGCTAGGTGTGTTTAGAGCACCAAAGACAAACTTATTTAAAGTTGTCTCTTTAATATCATAAAAGGCATAACAGTGCAATTAACAAAAAGATATTTCAAAAAGCGACTTATATCCAATTAATATTATAAAAGGCATAACAGTGTAATTAACAAAAAGATGTTACAAAAAGAGACATATATCCAATAATACAAACAGTTTATAAATAAAAGGGAAAACATGGAAAACTTATACTTAGCTTCAAAGGTATAGAATTCCTGGTCCTGGAGGCAAGGGGAAACAAATGGGATCCAATTCTTAGTCAGAAGAGCTAACTATTTATCAGTGATTTCAGGGGCATCAGGTAACTGCACACTCCCCCCTCCCTCAGAAATGAAGGAGCGTGGCCTAGCAGGACACAGGTTGAGTTTTTTATGACCTCCTGTGAGTAGGAACTGGACCAAGAATATAATGACCATAACTCCTTATTGGAACATAGGAGAGAGATGATATATTCATTGGTTATTAATTCTCTCATGAATGCCATAGATCTTAAACATCAATATTGTGTGAATTGCCCCTGCCCAGATATTCACAGAGTACCAAACCTAGTCATGTTTGGACTCATCTGAGACCTGAAATTTCCTTGGACCCATCACCAGTTTTTATACTGTTGGTACAGCAGGTATGCGTTCTGTGAGGATAAATATATTTGAGGAGGTGTTATGTGTGACCTTCACTTCACCTGTGAGGGGCCCTTGCTGGGAACTAAGTTCTCCCTCTTGGCTTTCCTTTGGAGAAGGGAATAATAGGTTGTGACCCTGTTACAAATGGCTGAATTCAGACCGTAGTGAAGCAAGGCCTGTTATGTACCTGATTTAGGTATTGGCAGAAATATTTTTTCATGATACCTTGGCCTGTTTTATTAACTATTACAGGACTGTAACATGACAATCACCAAATTATTCTAAGGAAACACCAATAAAATAAAGTGTTTTCAAGTAATTGAAATATAATGCACTGGTACAACTGGTGCATTTGCTTCAGAAACTCTACTATAGTTTATATGAAAAAGTTGCTTTGTAGCCATGCTGTGTAGCCACGGGGGCAGCCATTCAAAGCTGAAAAGGAGAATAGGCACAGTATACACAGCAGATAGTAAATAAGCTCTATAGTATACAATTGTATTCTTCAGAACTTATCTGTTATCTACTTGTAAGGGGTAGGGATGTAGCGAACGTCGGAAAAAATGTCGCGAACCCCATAGACTTCAATGGGAAGGCGAATTTTAAAAGCTAGAAAAGACATTTCTGGCCAGAAAAATTATTTTAAAGTTGTTTAAAGGGTGCAACGACCTGGACAGTGGCATGCCAGAGGGGGATCAAGGGCAAAAATGTATCTGAAAAATACATTGTTGACACAGCGCTGCGTTTTGTGCTGTAAAGGGCAGAAATCACACTACGTCACTCAGGTGATGTTTCTGGACACGGAATGTGAAAAAGCTCACACAGCTAGGTGGCACTTGGTTAAAGACTGGGCAAACAATGCCTGCAAGGGCAACGTATACAGTAGTGGATACGGAATATATTATTGCTGCTGTAAAAACATCACTCAGGTGATGTTTACGGACACGGAATTATTATTGTTATTTAGACAGAATGTGAAAAAGCTCACATAGCTAGGTGGCACTTGCATACCTCCCAACTGTCCCTCTTTTGACCACTCAACCCCCTGTCCCTCTTTTGTACTGGAAAGTCCCTCTTTTCTCTGCACTGAACAGCCAGAAAAAAAACAGTTTCTAACTTAATTGGCTTTTGGCAGAGAGCTCAGAACAGCTAACAGGTGCAAATAAGATACTTTGTAACAATTTTGACTCTGGTTGGTGCTGGTAGTGGTGAACTACTAGGAGGAGCAGCACACCAGTCCCACTCCCCAACACAGCTAGACTAATAGCACTGGGCTCTTACAGTAGCAAAGTTAAAAAAAAAACAAAAAAGAAAATAAAAGCAGTCCTTACAAGGACTATTGGGTTATTACAGCAGTCAGCACTCAGCAGATGAGATCAGAAGCAGTGCCCACAGCAGCTACATACAGAGCACTGCAGTAGAAGGTAGATTACTACTAGTCAGCAAAGCTAACGAACCTAAACTCACTGTCCCTCAAATCCCTGCAGAGTTCTGTCCCTACAATACAGAGCAGTATCAAGTAGATTACTAGCCAGAAAAGTTACTATCAACTGTCCCTCAAATAACTAAACAGCTCTCTCCCTACACTAGCTCTTCCAAGCACACACAGGCAGAATGAAAAAACGCTGCAGGGCTTCAGTTTATATATGGAAGGGGAGTAGTCCAGGGGGTGTGGGGGCGGTCCAGGAGGGAGAGCTTCCTGATTGGCTGTCATGTATCTGCTGGTCTGGGGTGAGAGGTAAAAAATAAGCGCCAGCTAAGGCGAACCCAAATTGGCGAACGTTGCGCGACGTTCGCGAACATTCGGCGGACGCGAACAGTCGATGTTCGCGCAAACTAGTTCGCGGGCGAACAGTCTGCGACATCCCTAGTAAGGGGCCCTCCGGTGGATTACAGGCCAAGTACACCCAATAGTTGAACTGAAGAAAATAAGTTTTATGTAACAGTTGCAGGGTACTCACACAATAAAATGGTTGGAACACTTTGCTGTTGCACATATGATCTCTGCCAGGATGCTTCCAATAACCAAGGATTCACGAACCCAACCAAGGTCCTCTGTTGCACCACCTAATCAGTCAAGTAGTCTGTCACACGACCTGTGAACCTCCACTTCGCCCCGGTCCTCTGCTTGGGTTGTCCGCTGAATCCTGACTACACACTTGTTCCCTCACTGTGGTTGAACCACGGCTACTAAGCCTCTAATGCTCCTGGTTGGGGTGACAGCTACCCATTCTCACTTAGCTACCATCTAGCTAACTCAAGTACATAGTACTTTTACACCAATGCCTTGCAACTGTCTACCTCTAAAATATGTGTCATTTCTTTGGGTGTATCTCCCCTTTAAATACTTTCCCAATTAAACATTAACCAATCATTTCCTGTACATGCTTCCCCAAATTCTGTACATGTGCCTATCAACCCTTTAAACACATGAAACCGTTTCCAATCCCAACTGTAATACAATACTGCCACTTAGTAGTGACACTTAAAATTTACATTCAAACTTTTCAAACAATTTTCAATCACATATCCATTCAACATTCCATCATTCACACATCTTACATAACTTTTTATCACTTAATCACCCTCTTACATACTGTGCATCCTGTGCTTACATTACTGCCCCCATGGCTACACAGCAGCTTGTTTATATAAGCTATAGCAGTGTTTCTGAAGCAAACACACCAGTTTTAACAGAGCAGGACAACATTACATTAGAATGCCATTTGTTTAAAACAGTTTTATTTTTTGGTGTTACTGTTCCTTTAAGGAGGCCTTCATCACACTACCATTACCATAACTTACCAGTGCTATAACTGGAGGGTGATGGGCCCTGGTGCGTGACATGCAGCCGCCCCCCCATACACGATGGATTTCACTGGCTCCCCCGGTAGCTCCGCCACTGTAACTTACATTTATGTTATTGATACCAAAGGACATAACCTTGCACTTATCAATACTGAACCTCATTTGCCACTGCCCAGTTTTCCAATTTAGTCAAATCTTCCTGCACAGCAGCAAAATCCTACAGGTTTTCACCATTTAGTTTCTCAAGCAACGATAACAGCATCACTCACAATGCCAACCTCAGAGTCATTATTAAACAAATTAAAAAGCAGAGGACCAAGGACAGACCACTAATAACACTGTTTTGATTAGAAAACGATCTATGTATCACCGCTCTTTCTAATTTATCCTTCAGCCATTTCTTTATCCAAGTACAAATATGTTTCAGGCCAATATTCTTTAATTGACAGTAACTTTCTGTCTGGTACTGTATCAAATATGTTAGCAAAACCTAAGTAGTTGACATCCACTGCCACCTCAAGATCTATGCTTCTGCTTACCTTCTCATAAAAGGCAAGTACATTTGCCTGAGAAAATCTATCAAATGGGGTGCCGTTTGTCCCAAATACATTCTGTATACAAAACTATCCCTAATATACAGAATTCATGTCTCTCATTGTATATAAGCATTTGTGACCATACACAGATAAAAAAATATACAAAACCCTTATTTCTATTAAAGAATGAGAACAAAATCTGGTTAGTGCACAAAAGGATGTCATTATATTACGAACTCCATTCTGTACATTTTAACAAGCAATCTGTCTCACAAATGTATAACCTCCATGTAACAGACGGACTTATATGCAAAGTTACTTACAGAATGTATTATGTAAAAAAAACTTGGACATAATATATAATAGTGTAACTAACTAGTGCATGTCAAACTAGATTTGAATGACAAAATAGATATTTGTAACAAACAAGGGAAAGTTGTGCTCACCACTATTTTTTAAAACCATTAGGCGGGGGTGCAATGAGGGTGTGACCACAAAATGTATATAGTCAACTACAAAAGGTCCTCTGCACTCAACCCATTATCAATATATTTAAGACAGCGACATTTTGTGCATACTGCTACTAAAAAATGCCTTACCCTTTAAACAACACAGGGATTGTTTGTCGTTATATTGCAATATATTTAAGCTGGCCAACTACGTCAAAGTCATCCCATATCTGGCCAGTCCTACGCTTAATTTTCATCTGATTCATTAAGAATTCAATTGCTTAATTATACATTTTACAAAGGGACTAAGTTTTACCTGCAACTTACTAGCTGCTTTCAAAGTAAACCTCCATACTTGGCTGCCCTTTTATTAGACACCAGTGGGATCACCTGACTATAGCTGGGAAGGGTGGGAGCTACAACATGGAGCTGGTCACTGCTCCTGTATAACTATAACAAACAAGGGAAAGTTGTGCTCACCACTATTTTTTAAAACCATTAGGCGGGGGTGCAATGAGGGTGTGACCACAAAATGTATATAGTCAACTACAAAAGGTCCTCTGCACTCAACCCATTATCAATATATTTAAGACAGCGACATTTTGTGCATGGGAATGGTATGCTATATTGCAGAAAAAACATATTTAAACAAATTTTAATAATACACGTAACAACTTTTAGGTTGGAGAAAGGCCGCAGCAGATTTTATTGACAAACTTCGAAACATATCAAGTAATATCAATATCATTTTCAATTCTTTAGCCAGCCCAATTACATCATTGAGCAGCCTATCCACAATAGTTCCGCCTTTAATGTTTTTGGCCAGGAACTATTTAATACAGAAATAAAATTTTCCTCCACGCCAATTCACTTTTAGCCAGAAAATGTGTAATTGGCACATTCCCATTTAAACATTGCTTTCTCAACAGCATTTTGCAAACCGACATTAAAAATATCGTTGCCAATATCTGTAAGATGAATACCATCCCATCTGCGCAAGCCATCTCCACCTAATTCCAGCTCCTCGTGCCTGTATGTCAACAAATTCAGGGATTTCATAAATTTACAAATCCCAAAATTCAACTTCTTTTTGCAACGTTCCAGAGCCTTCAAGTTAGGCTGCTGAATCCACTGCAGCCAAGAGATTATCTCTGACCAGACAATAATAGCATGAGGCAAATTAAAATGCAACATCACTAAATCTTTCTTTATCTGTCTGGTAAGGTCTAAAATCTTTGTATTGCCCACATCGTTACCTCCCAAATGAACAATTAAAATGTCAGGTCTTCCCCATTTGTGTAACATTAAAGAGAATAATTGCCAAATATCGTTCCAAACCGCACCTCTAACACCCAGCCAATGAATTCTAACTTTGCTATCAGAAAAACCTAAATTAAGTCCATAACGCCTCTGCAACGCGCGCCTTTTGGCCCAATAAATGAAAGAGTGACCAATGATCCAAACGAGGAACTGTTTTGCACCTGAAATAAAAAATAAATTAACACTCGTCAATAAGATTTGGCCTAAGATAGGATTGATATCTCTTTGAATCCCAGCGCCCGAGCCTTTTGATAAAATCTTCGCCTAAACCCAATAAAGACGCCTGTGTAGCTGCCCCAATACGAAAAGAATGAGACTTATAATCATTATGTTCAATGTGCAATTTTTGTAAACAGCGTTTTTTTAGAACTTGCTCCAGTTGAAATTTGGTAACTGGTGAGCCATCAATATGTATGAAAAAAGGGGCATCCACATTAGGTCTAATGGCAAGAAAACTCACAAAAGCTCTGACTGGGCATAAGTTTAAACAATCAAAAGAACCTATCCATAGTAGAGACCCTTTCCCCAACTGGTCAGTTTTAGATTTCCTAATCAAAACCCTCAACTTGTCCCCGATCAGAACAACATCGCTACAATGTAAACCTCCCGGTTTTGTTTTTGAAAAACTAACAGCTTCACCCACCCTCAATGCCGCAAAAAACATTAAGAGGAAGATTAATTTGAACAAAATAGCCTCATAAATCGATAAACATACTAAGTCTAAAGCCATCAACAATTTGCTCAACAAATTCAAAGTTATTGGCTTCCTCTTATCCGCTACACTTTTACGCATATGCCAACCTTTAACAAATTGTTTGACAACTGCCGCTTTAGTAAAATCATATTGGCCAAAAAGTCTCAAAAAGAAGGAAATGCCGGCCAGCTGCTTTTTGACGTATGCTACCGAATGTCGAGCTTCATTGTGCTCCAACATTAACAAAAGTAGAAGATCCAAATCTCCACAGGCATTCCCCCTTTTCGCCTTTTAATGTAACCAATTTTGCCATGTATGTAAATAATCCTGCCAAGTTTTCTTAGCAAGCGACTGAGAAATAAATTCTTCTAACTTGTTGTTACAAAATTCCACAGATAATTCGGGCAATTGCAACTTTCCGGATCGATCTCTCCCGCCAGCTGACTGAATAGAGCGAGCTGAAAACGAGACAAAGCATCTGCCATTGAATTCTGACAACCAGGAACATGTTTCGCCTTTAACCATATATTATGTTTGAAAGCTCTAAAAACTATTTGGCGTAATATATTAACAACTGGTGGAGATTTTGCAGATAAAGTATTTATTACTTGAACTACACCCATGTTGTCACAATGTAAAATAATCCTTTTATTTGTTAACAAATGCCCCCAAATTTCCAATGCCACCAATATTGGGAATAATTCAAGTAACACCAAATTTCTAATCAATTCTGTTTGACTCCAAAAATCGGGCCAAGCTGCATAACACCAATGTTGTTTAAACACTACACCAAAACCTGTTGATGCTGCAGCATCCGAATAAAGATGCAATGCAGAATTGTCAACAAAATTATCTTGCCAGCAGGTTCTACCATTAAAATGCTGTAAAAGCTGCTGCCAAATGAGCAAATCCTCTTTGACAGCATTCGGAATACGAATATGCCAACTAGGGTTACTCACACCTATCGTCAATTGTATGAGCCTCTTGTTGAAAACCCTACCAATTGGGATTATCCTAGTTGCAAAATTTAAATGCCCTACCAGCGACTGAATATGCTTTAATGTAAGTTTCTTAGCCGTTAAAGCAGCTGAAAGCAAACTTTTCAATTTGACCAATTTAACTTCCGGTAATCTGAATTCCATGTTGTTAGAATCAATCTCGATCCCTAAAAACTGTAAAACCTGAACTGGTTTAACCGTCTTATCTAAAGCTATAGGTATCCCAAATTTTTCAGACAATAGCAAAAAGGTATTCAAAAGAATGTTGCAGGTGTCAGTACCAGTTGGTCCAACAAATAAAAAATCATCCAAGTAATGCAAAATAAATTCAGAACCAGTTTCAAACTTAACTGACCACTCCAAAAAGTTAGCAAACAGTTCAAAATAATTGCAAGAAACAGCACAGCCCATGGGTAAACACTTGTCATAGTAATAATACCCTTCAAAATGGAAACCTAAAAGAAAGTAACAATCTGGATGAATGGGCAGTAATCTGAAAGCAGACTGAATGTCACTTTTTGCCAATTGCGCTCCTTTTCCACAAAGCCGAAGTAAATCTACTGCTTTGTCAAAAGAAGTGTATTCCACTGAACATAACTCACGGGATATACCATCATTAACCGACAAACCAATAGGAAATGATAAATGATGAATTAACCTAAAAGAACCCGCTTCTTTTTTAGGGATTACTCCTAAAGGAGAAATTCTCATGTCAAGCAATGGAATGTCAACAAAAGGACCAGCAATTCTATTACAAGCCAATTCCTTAAGCAATTTCTCCCGTACCACTTACGGATATTTTTTGGCTGATTTCAAATTATCTACTACAACTGGGAACCATTTTGAACTATCCGAAGGAATTGTAAATCCATGCTTAAATCCCGATTCAATTATTGCTGCTTTCTGCTGACTTGGATAAACCCTTAAGTAGGGCAACATTGCGCACAACTTCACTGGCGTTGTCGCTCCTTTGGTGCTGTTCCTTTGGATATTAGAGTTAACTAAAGTCTGAAATATATTACCTAAGTCCTGCAGCAGTCTAGCACCCTGCTCCACGCTGGCTTGCTGAAGATCCTGATGGCCACCGACCTGTGATGGGAGGGAAGGAGGAACAGAGACTGCCTTAGCCCCAACAGGGAGGCTAGAAGTGTTTGGCGTCGCCAAGGTAGCGAGCCCAGCTCTGTGAACCCCAGAGCTACTTGCATCAGCGCTCTGGAGTCCTGAGGCAGCCTCCGTTACCATCCCAAACTCGACCTCCTCCAGCAGCGACCTCTGCGGCGGCGAAGAAGCTGGCCATCCTAAGATGTTGCTTGAAGACCCGGCCGAAGAACTGCGCATGGCTTGACTCGAAGTCCCAGGGTCCTGGCGGAGATCGGACGGAGGAGCGTGGGTTCCGGCGATGCTGTTCGAAGTGCCGCGGGGTTGACGCCGAGGTTCCCTATCAGGACCGCTGGGCAGTTTGCTTGAAGGCGCTGGAGAGCGGTGAGTCTTGCTTGCAGAGGCGGAGGCGACCCTCTTCTCCTGAGCGGGATGCTTCCTGAATGTAGCTTTCTTGACCGGAGCCTTTCCTTTCCCTCTCTTCGTAGGCGGCGATCCGATTGGCTGGTTCCTGGACCCGGAAGTATCCTCAGACTGACAGGCGGAGTTCTCATCTGAATCACCCTGCAGTTCCTGCCGACATCCAGCGAAGATCCTCTTGACATCTTCCGGACCCGCCTTCTCCTGAAGCCATCGGCGACAAGCGGAGTTTCCGACACGACTGGTGCAAGCCTGGACAGCATACCGACGATGCTCCTTCCTCACCGGTCTTTCGCCGACTGATGGTAAGTTAGCGGCGACTCGGCTTTTTATATCCTTCCGTCTAGGTCACCTGACTGACACCGACCAATCAAATCTTTTTCTTTTACAGAAGCACCGTTGGACCTTCAAACAAGCCGGAACTAACCCGGTAAGTATACAATTAACCCCTTCTTTTCCAGCAACCTTCCCATGCCGGCTGTTAATTTTTTAAACAAACTTAAGCCACACATACTGCTACTAAAAAATGCCTTACCCTTTAAACAACACAGGGATTGTTTGTCCTTATATTGCAATATATTTAAGCTGGCCAACTACGTCAAAGTCATCCCATATCTGGCCAGTCCTACGCTTAATTTAATAGCGCCCACCCTTCCCAGCTATAGTCAGGTGATCCCATTGGTGTCTAATAAAAGGGCAGCCAAGTATGGAGGTTTACTTTGAAAGCAGCTAGTAAGTTGCAGGTAAAACTTAGTCCCTTTGTAAAATGTATAATTAAGCAATTGAATTCTTAATGAATCAGATGAAAATTAAGCGTAGGACTGGCCAGATATGGGATGACTTTGACGTAGTTGGCCAGCTTAAATATATTGCAATATAAGGACAAACAATCCCTGTGTTGTTTAAAGGGTAAGGCATTTTTAGTAGCAGTATGCACAAAATGTCGCTGTCTTAAATATATTGATAATGGATTGAGTGCAGAGGACCTTTTGTAGTTGACTATATACATTTTGTGGTCACACCCTCATTGCACCCCCGCCTAATGGTTTTAAAAAATAGTGGTGAGCACAACTTTCCCTTGTTTGTTATAGTTATACAGGAGCAGTGACCAGCTCCATGTTGTAGCTCCCACCCTTCCCAGCTATAGTCAGGTGATCCCACTGGTGTCTAATAAAAGGGCAGCCAAGTATGGAGGTTTACTTTGAAAGCAGCTAGTAAGTTGCAGGTAAAACTTGGTCCCTTTGTAAAATGTATAATTAAGCAATTGAATTATTAATGAATCAGATGAAAATTAAGCGTAGGACTGGCCAGATATGGGATGACTTTGACGTAGTTGGCCAGCTTAAATATATTGCAATATAAGGACAAACAATCCCTGTGTTGTTTAAAGGGTAAGGCATTTTTTAGTAGCAGTATGCACAAAATGTCGCTGTCTTGAATATATTGATAATGGGTTGAGTGCAGAGGACCTTTTGTAGTTGAAAATAGATATTTGTGACAGAAAGCAAGATTTTATAGTACAGATTCATTCTTTACACAAAATGAAAGCTCAGTTTCACAAAACAGATAAAATAATCATTCTGTGAAGCAACACTGTCAGTCACATTCCTGAACCAATAAGAACAAAGCTTATTGCCATATATCAAACAAGAGGAGAAGTTGTCAGCTCTGCTCCACAGGGCTAAGGCATATAGTATCTGCTGCATAGTAATAAACATGAACAAACATTTCAACTACTACATAATAGTTTTAGCCAGACATGTGGGACTGATCATGTGCACACATATTCTGTATAGTATGATGTGTAGGTCTTATGAGCAGCCACTCCTGAGTACTATGTGCAAACAAAAGGGGTCATTTAGGCAGGGGCAATTTTAGGGGATCATAATTTATTTATATAAAAACAACAAGCTGCACTGTGCTTTACATTCATTTATAACAGTGCTTACCCCTGTCCAGTGCCTACCCCTTTCACATCAGAGCTGGTCGAGGGGGGCACAACACTAGTGCAGAGAGGACAACTGCACACATGTCACAAGCATGTCACATCAGTAATGACAACACCCAGAATTAGAAAAGAGCAATTGGGTCTGTTTATTGTCAGAGCACAAATATAATTGTGCAAATTGTAATGAATTGGTTGCAATTGTGTCAGACATCTCACCTACATTCTGCATTGTGGTTAAGAAAACATGGCAACTGTAGCCATAAATGACCCCTAAAGTCTATGTAGTACAATGTGTAACCTTGGTGATTAGGGATAATTCGCCCAGACACAAATTTGCTACAAATTACCACATTTTGCCGCAAGCAAATTCATTCGCCGGCAAAAAATCTGCTGCATCGAAAAAAATTGGTGCGTGTCAAAATTGTCACATGCATAAAAATTGTTGCATGTCAAAATTATTCAGACGCCCATTGACTTTAATGAATTTGAACCAAATAGTTGCACGTATAAAAATTGTAACTCGCCTCAAAATTGACATGCGTCGAATTTACCTTGACCCCCATTGCGTTTCGTGAATTTTTCACCGTTTCATGAATTTTGAGGCACAGGTAAGCCCATCACTAATTAGGGACATTGTATAATTAATACTGTGTAATCTGAACTGTGCAGTTCCTTGCCCAGCAGCAATCCAGATGCATGTCATACAATAATATAGTTGGAAAAATAATATTTTCCTTAGAGTGAGTTCAGAATTTTTCAACAAGACTGTGCTGCTGAACTCCATCTGCCAGTGGGTTATTCAGCGTCTTACTGAGCCACATATACCAGATTAATCCGATAGGAAAAATTCACCATCCTGGATCACCATCCACAGGCCAAAGAGGAAGTGGCCACTCCCTACACACACTATATAGCAGTGTAGCAGGGGAGTGTCATTCTCTCCTGGCAGATCACTCTAACAAAAAGGTGGGGGCCTTAAAGCTGCAGGGCAGATTAACCCATAGGGGCCCCTACATATGTAAACCAAGAAACTGCTTAAACTGAACTACAGCTAACTATGAGACATCTCATAAGACTCATTATACTATACAGAATATGTGGCATATGATCAGTCTAGGGTTGCCACCTTTTTTTTCAGCAAAAATGGACAGGGCGTGGGCCGGTGATGTTGGGGGGGGCAGTGCAGGTGACATCAGGGGTGGGACTGATTATGTGGTAATCAGCAATTATCAGGGCTGGAACTAGGGGTAGGCAGAGTAGGCATGTGCCTAGGGCGCAAAGCTGGGACGGCGCCAGGCACGTACCTCCTCTGTCGCCTACCCCAAGTCCAGTTCCCTTCTCTTGCCGACTCTATGTATTTTTCACGCTTTGTGTGCTTCTGCGCATGCGCAAATTCGCGCATGCACCTGCGAGCGCAAATTTGCGCATGCACACGAGCGCAAATTTGTGCAAGCGCACACTGAACAGGCGACGCGACTGCTGGGCCTGCCTAGGGCGCCTGCCCAGCATGGCCTGGCTCTGGCAATTATCATTTACTTCAGTGTCCTGTTTGAATTTACTAATTTGGAAATCCGGACTTTTCACCCGAGCAGCCCTTCCAAAAACCGGGATCTCTGGGTGAAAAATGGACAGGTGGCAACCCTAGATAAGTCCCACATCTCTGGCTAAACCTGTTATGTAGTAGTTGAACTATAGCTAAGCACATTATTAAGAGACCACTATAAGCTAACTGGTGCAAGAGTACAGCTAGGAGGAGACATTGGAGCCTAGCAATCATATACAAAACTTATAACTGACTGAGTTTGTCAGACAGGGATATTAGACCAATTATAATGATGGGTTAGGCTGCAAGATGATGTGTGATAAACTTGTTAGTTCAGGTAAAACAGCCAGACAAGCACAGTAACTTCTGGACTCAGTGGTGTAACTAGATATTACTGGGCCCCACAGCAAATTATTTTTCAGGCCCCCAAAATGTTTAGAGGTTAACTTGTTTTACCTATATTTATTGAAACTGTATATGAATTAGGGCCTCATGGGACCCCTATACTTCTTGGGTCCCCCTGCAGCAACAAGGTCTGTTTCCTCTATAGTTACACCCCTGCTTCTGGTACATTTATTACAACATGGCAGGTAGGTGTGGCCTGCCCCATTATTGCTCTCAGCTTAGACAGGAAGAGGGAAACAGGAAAAGGAGTGAATCATAAGACAATGGCAAAACAGCAGGAATGCCCTTAACCAAAATGTCCACACAAGCAGGTTACTACAATAAGAATAGCCATATCACATAAAATGATCATATTTATGTTTTGTATATTTTTCTTTCTCTACAATCGTTATAAGTGCAGCATTATATTTCTCAGCCATTTGTAAAAACTTCTAATTATGAACCTGTAGTATTTAACAGCAGCTCTTTTAGGAAATGTTTGTTAATGTTTATTACTATGCAGCAGAGGGGACATTAGAGGGCGCCCTCTATAGCAGGTCAGATACTTGCCTTAGCCATGTGGAGCAGAGCTGGCAACTCCTCATCTTGTTTTATATTTGGCAATAAGCTTTGTTCTCATTGGTTCAGGAATGTGACTGACAGTATTGCTTTACAGAATGGATATTTTACCTGTTTTTTGAAACTGAGCTTCCATTTTGTGGAAAAAATGAATCCTGTACTATAAAATCTTGCTTTCTGTCACAAATATCTATTTTGTCATTCAAATCTAGCTCGGCATGTACTAGTTAGTTACACTATTATATATTATGTCCAAGTTTTTTTTACATAATACATTCTGTAAGTAACTTTGCACATAAGTGCGTCCGTTACATAGAGGTTATACATTTGTGACAGATTGTTTGTTAAAATGTACAGAATGGAGTTCGTAATATAATGACATCCTTTTGTGCACTAACCAGATTTTGTTCTAATTCTTTAATAGAAATAAGTCTTTTGTATATTTTTTTATCTGTGTATGGTCACAAATACTTATATACCATGAGAGACATTAATTCCGTGTATTAGGGATAGTTTTGTATACAGAATGTATTTGGGACAAACGGCACCCCATATTATCATGCATAAAACCATGCTAGCACAATATAGCTATAGTATTGTCATTTACATGTATTTAAGTATCCTATCCCTTATTAGCACTCCAAAATCATTTCTAACAATAATGTCAAACTAACAGGCCTATAGTTTTCAGGCAGAGGACAGGAGCCCTATTTGTATTGTGGCACCATATTAGTATTTTGCAAATTTGCAAGTACCATGCCAGACCTCAAACAATCATTGAACAATCATTGAAAATGAAGTAAAGCATTTTGGCAATCACAGAGCTGAGCTCTTGTAGTACCATGGGATGAATATAATCCAGTCCTGGATATAAATAGTAAATAAACAGCAAACAGAAAAACACAGGCTCCAATATACTGAATAAAATACACTATTATGAACCCAAGTGCAATGTGCTAATTTGATATGTTTCTACATAATGCAGCATTTCCCCCCATAGATTCAATTTCTACATCTTTGGCCGTACTACAGAGAGTGAACGGTTGAAAGTCCCCAGCATGGGAAGGATATTATAGACAGAGAAGGGAAAGAATAAAAGCAAACTGTGCATTCATCTGTGTGTAAAATGCATTCTAAGTATTTTTGAGGGTGTCTGCAAAAATGCAAATGGTTTTTATTATGATGTATAGGCAAAGTTGAGCATGGTCTATTTTTCAGTGCAGCATTCTTTGCACACCAATAGAAAAATACGAGAAACACCATGGTGATGCTAAATCTTTAGGTTGACTCACTAAGTTCAATATATAAAATATGGCATTTCTAAACATATCGAGATGCTAAATCTTTAGGTTGGTTCAACAAATTCAATATATAAAATATGGCATTTCTAACCATATTCATTTTTAAGGTTTAGTTCTCCTCTAAAAATGAACCTCTACGCAACAGGCCATGCTGGTCAATAAAATGTACATCTTGCAAATAAATTGTTTATAAGCAATGATTTTCTTGGTGTCTGGTGTCAGATGGAAGACATGGGAACCATGATATAAACTAAATCTAACTAATCTCAAAATAAGTACACAAGTACTTTTGATACTTATTTGAAACTTTTATTAGAATAATTGACCGTAAAACTACTGCAGACAGTAACTGAACATATATAAAACACACTAGATATTGATTTAGAAATAGTCTCCTATATGCAATAAAAGTCACTAAACCCATAGGGGTAAATTTATCAAAGAGTGAAGTTCCGCCACTAGAGTGAAATTGTCAGACTTACCGAACCAGGAGGGACCACAGACGGGAGGAAGACAGCCCTTACAGCCCTTACAGCTCCTCTCCAATGGGAACAGAGGGAGATCAGTGAAGGTGTAGTAGGGGAGCCTGGAATTTCCGGCAGGGTGTGCTGGTCTGTGAAGGAGCAGGTCTGGTATCTTAGTGTTCACTGCAGGTATTGATAGAAGAGTAGTTAGCAGAATAACAATCAGCACCGACGACACTATGGCTGCTGCACTGTACTTGCTGGTTTGAGCAGGTAGCGCACATTGATGGTAGACACAGAAGAAAGGCTCCCAAGATGAAACTGAAGTGTAGACGAGATGGGTACTGGATCGGCAGTAGTGATAATATTCAGGCGATAGACAAGAGTCAAGGCAAAAGGCATAACCAATAACAGGCAAAGTTCGGCAACAGGTAAACGGATACAGGCAAGGTTCCAAGGGTTAACTCATCAGCGAAGTCAGAAGGCAGGTAGGAGTTGGCAACAGGAGATCAATATATCAAGCAGAGTTCAAAGGGTTAACACAGAAGCGTAGTCAAGACAAGCAGGTTCGGCAACAGGAGTTCAAATAAATCAAGCAGGGTTCCAAGGGGTTAAGCAGCAGCTTATTCAATAGGCAGAATCAGGGTCAAAACCAAGGTACAATAATAATTAGAGAATTTACTCACAACAGCTAGTAAGGCGATGTCCGAGCACTGGGAGAAACTCTGCGCCGAAAGAAATACCGTTGCCTGCGTCAATACGCTGCGCCTAGCCATTCCCCTGTGCCGGCGTCACGGAGCCTGCGCTGTGACGTCACTGGAACACAGCGCTGGAACGCATCGCGCCGAAGAGCCGTATCTCCCAGAATCCCGGTAAGTACCTGACAGAAATTCTGCAGCTTTCCATTCATTTCTATGGGATTTTGAAAGGCGTTGTTATCAATGATTGAAAGTGAAATTTCACCCTTTGACAAATAAGCCTTTAAAAACCCCATAGAAATGAATGGGAAGTGGCGGAACTTCACTATTAACTTCACTCTTTGATAAATATACCCCATAGTATCCAATAGGATATGCAACTTAAGGTGGCCAGAAAATGTTATTGGTAGCAAATGTATCATCTTTTATTACATAACCCCCAAAGGTACTAAAATTGGGGCCTATTTATTATACTGCGTGAAATGATAAGCGCCAGAAAAATTGTGTAGAAAGCTATGTAAAAAAACATAGAAGCTAACAAGGCATATGCTTTATTTTATGTGTGCATTTGGTTTCTGTTTTTTTCACAGTATAATAATTAGTTAAAGGAACAGTAACATCAAAAAATGAAAGTGTTTTAAAGTAATACAAATATAATGCAGTGCTGCCCTGCACTGGTAAAACTGATGTGTTTGCTCCAGAGACACTACTTTTGTTCATATAAATAAGCTGCTGTGTAGCAATGGGGGCAGCCATTCAAAGGAGAAAAGGCTCAGGTTACACAGCAGATAAGCTTTGTAGAACACAATGGTGTTATCTGTTATCCACTATTTAACCTGTGCCATATAGCCTTTTTCAATTTCCACCATTGCTACAGAGCAGTTTGTTTATATGAACTAAAGTACTGTTACTGAAGCAAACAGATCAGTTATACCAGTGCAGTGCAACAGTACATGTTATTTCCATTACTTGAAAACACTTTCATTCTTTGGAGTTACTGTTCCTTTAATGGCAAAATGGTAATTGTATTCAGCCTCAATAGTGTAGTATTTATGTAATCTGGTTTCCTACTACCAACAACCTTATCAATATATAGGAACCTACCTGCTGGGTGGGTTAGCTGGAGGTAATATGTATGGAAGAGGAGGGATCTAGATGGTACCCCAGGGTCCAGGATGGATGTGGGTTAAGACATGAAGTAGAACAGGGGTACCTTGTAAATGAGAGTTAGTCAGTTCAGCTCTAGTCTATGGCACATGCACGCTCATGTGCACACGCGGGGGGCGGGGTTAGCCGACTGGGTTGCCTAGGGCGTAGAGTAGTGCCCTCACATCAGAATAAGCAGCACTTGCCTGAAACCATTATGTCATATTGTTTTATGTCAAGTTCAGGAAAAAATTTTTTAACATTGCTGAAAATATTTTTATCACGTTTATCACTTTTGGGGCATTCCACTTCCTGTAATCAAATGAGTACCTGTGACAATTAACACAACATGCTTGTTTGTACCTAAAGAATCTGTGGCAGATATCATTTTGACACAAAGCCTGTTAATGGCAACATTACAGTAAGTACTAAACATTTTAATCTGATTCGTCTAGAGCAGTGCTGTCCAATTTATATGGTACAGAGGGCCGGAATTTTTCTAATCTACATGGTGGAGGGCCGATAACGGAAACCAGTGTTAGCCACTCCCTGTTTTTAGACCACACCCACTTTAAACCACACCCATTTTACCGCAAGACCAAGTCCACATTAATAGCACACCAAAAACCAGATGGTTGGTGCTCACTGCAGGGATCAGGGCTGGAACTAGGGGTAGACAGAGTAGGCGGCTGTCTAGGACGTCATCATTGAGGGGTGCACTTTTAATGTTTTTTTTTTTTCTTCTTTTTTTTCAAGCATTTATTTAATAATTTGTTTCAGTAATCATGGTCACTCAGTCGGGTGGAATCCCCCTCCTTCACCTTCTCCCTCTTGCCAGCAAGTAATAGCTCCTTCTGTGCGGTGCGGCAGTGCAGCGCGACGTGCGTATACGCGTCAATGACATCACTGATGCAGTTGGGTGGCAGAGAAAGGCAGAGAGCTGGCGGCCTACTTGGTGTCGCTCGCGTTTGCTGCTCTCAGCCTTGCACAGTTGCACTGAACTGAAGATATTCTTTATATTACTGTGAAAGTGTGAAGCTTCCTGCTGGCACAGCCAGGTACAGATTGGGCTGGGCACTGGCACAGGTACATAAATACTTTGGGGCAATATGATGTGATCAAATTTTTGGCTGCTGCTGGCACAGGTAAAGATTGGGGGCAATATGATGGCTGCTGGAGGGCTGTATGATGGATGGCTGCTGGGCTTGCTGGTACAGGTATGGGGGCAGTATAATGGATGGCTACTAGAACAGGTATGGGGGGACAGTATGATGGATGGCTGCTGGCACAGGTACAGGGGGGGCTGTATTATGGATGTCTGCTGGACTTGCTGGTACAGGTACAGGGGGCAGTAATATAAATGAAAAAGTGTTGTACATTTTCTTTCTTTCTTTATTTATTTAAAAACCATCATGGTAAGGAGGGAAATGGTAATGCACGTGCTGATTGAAGCTCTTGCCAAGGGTGCCAAACTACCTTGGCCTGGCACCGGCAGGGATGTAACTCATATGTGAAAAAAGTTATAAAGTCATATTAAGACATATGCTTAAATCCATATGCCTCCTCCTCCCTAAATCCGTATGCCACCTCCTCCCCTTTGTATAATACAGTACCCCAGTATATGATTAAACACTTTAGGGGCCCCTAACATTAATTTTCAAATGCTAACAAACCCCCAGAACAAATACCAGACTTAAGTTCCATAGGGATCATAGGTCAGGCAGAGTATGGCAAACACAGGGTGCAAAGAGCAGGTAAAATATGGCAAACACAGGGAGCATAGGGAAGGCAGAACAGAGCAGGAGATGGGAAAATCAGGACCAGTCTAATATGTACTACATACAGTGATACAGTGCTGGTGCACCATTAGCATTTTGAATAAGGTGTGATCAGGTGAACAATGTGGGCAGTTTCAGTCTGGGTCTCAGGTGTGAAACGTACAGGTTTTAGGATATAAACAATAGAGGTGTCACAAGTGTGAACAATGCAGGGGGATCACAGGTGTGAACAATAGAGGGTATTTGTCTGAATTTGAGGTTTAAACAATGCAGGGGCCAGTTAATCTCTGTACTGATACCTTTTAAAGATTACATATGGTAACAGTGTCGGACTGGCCCGGCGGGACACCGGGAAAATACCCGGTGGGCCCCGACCCTTAATGGGCCCCCGCCGGGCCAGACACCTCTCCAGAGATCTGTAAAAAAAAGTTTTCCTCCCGCAGCGCCATCGGCGCAGCGACGATCAGCGCAGCGCCTTCTGCGCATGTGCCAGGCACCTAGGCGCCTTTGTGTGCGTGCACTCGGTGCATCACAATGGGGGGCAGGGGGGGTCGGAAGGGGCCCTGGCCAGTAGTCCCGGTGGGCCCCGGGCCCCCCAGTCCGACCCTGTATGGTAAACAGACACAGCAGGCAGACTTTGATATGGAGGGCCAAATAAAGGGGGTCGCAGGCCGCCAGTTGGACAGCCCTGGTCTAGAGGAACTGAGTTGCTATGATTGCGTCATAGATCTGGGAGCTTGCTAAAGAGGAGGTAATATGCTGGAATGACATCATATGATTTAATATTGACATTGCGATACCCTAAGCGAGTAAGCACATTGACCTCAGCCAAGAGCCCCATATCATTTGAAAGACAGTTAGTTTATAAAAAAAACATTCTAAACACATTGTTTAGCTCAGAAAGCAAAACAAAGTATTTCTTGACTTCAAAATGGAAATTAGACAATCCCTGGAGCAGTACAGTAATTAGGATTAATGGGCCAGTAGATCTAGGAATTGAAAATACTTTATCTACAGCATCGGCAAATAAAATATTTCTCTCCTATACAACATGGGTTACACTTCAGTCCAGTTCCCTTCAAATGGGGTCTCAAAAAAATTAGAAGTTTACGACTAATTTATGAACACATGAAAATTGCATACACAAAACACAGAATTTGTGTCTGGCACTAGCTCAGAGTAGCTGCACTCTGCAACCCAATGCTGGTTGGGCAATTAAAGACGCATCTTGCACAAAACATGGAGTGCAGTAGCCACTGGCACAAGGGATCTTTGCTGTAAGTAGTAAGTACAGGGACAAATGTACCTTGCATCTGCCCTTATTGTGCATTATGAATTTTCATGCAAATTCAGGATGTGCATAGTTTATGGACATGGATGTCCATGGACTATCCAAACGTATTCCTCTTAAAGGGAATATCTACCAAAAAAATGTTTATTTAATAAAAGAAAACATAATTCTAAGCAACTTTGCTATGTACATTCACTACAATTTTACTACTTTTAAAACATTGTTTAAAATATAACAACCAGGATTTAAGCAAATGCTGCTTTCAATAGCAATTGTTTTTAGAAGTAACTTTAAAAGCACTAAAGTACACTGGAAAGTTGCTTAGAATTATGTTTTCTTTAATTAGGAAAACTTTTATTTTGGGGTTGACTTGCCTTTAAATGGCCAGTGCAGCAGGTTATAAAGGTTACACAGACAGAAACATAGGTTATAGTATTGCCACATAAAGCAATTACATGTGACATCATTGAGAAGATGGCCAGGTTTTAATCACAAAATTCAGGTTCCTAACTCTACTTACACTTCGCAGTAGAGCTGATGTTGCTTACCTGTTTAACTATAGATAACATACTTTTTGGACTTGTTACTAGCTCATTCTTATCACTAAGTTACATAGCAGAATAGGAACTAAAACCAATGGCGTAACTAAAAGGTGGCTGTTATAGGTGGAATCGTGAGCTGTGACTGGATCCTTGCCTGTTTGTCTGCTAGGTTGGACTTTATTCATCAACAACCTCTCCAAGCCCGGTCCCGGAAAGCAGACCATTACCTACACCCCCAAATAATGCAGCGGTAGAACCCAAGGTCACATTACCCAAAAAAGAGGCATGTAAATTACATTTACATTTACTTCAGGGGGATCCCCAACTGTGGGCTTTTAGTATATCCCCTTCTGACCCAGCCCATCTCTCATTTGATGCCTTCTTCAAGGCCATGGCTATTATTTCTGATGGCCCTGATTGTTTTGTCTCTGCAGATTCAGCTGTCCATAACCTCTGTGTAAAACTGTGGATCAAAGATTATTGTACTGAATTTCACATATAGGTGGTAACATGGGCTGTAATGATACTGCCTTATCCAGTCAGTTTAGAGTAGGGCTTTTAGATTCTATCACAGACATACATAGTAACATAGTAAGTAAGGTTGAAAAAAGACACGTCCATCGAGTTCAACCTTTTTTTTTTTTTATTAACTACCTATCTGTAGTTGATCCAGTGGAAGGCAAAAAAACCCATCTGAAGCCTCTCCAATTTGCCTTAGAGGGGGAAAAATTCCTTTCTGACTCCAAAATGGCAATCGGACTAATCCCTGGATCAACTTGGACTATGAGCTATTTCCCATAACCCTGTATTCCCTCACTTGCTAAAAAGCTATCCAACCGCTTCTTAAAGCTATCTTATGTATCAGCCTGTACAGCTAATTCAGGGAGAGAATTCCACATCTTCACAGCTCTCACTGTAAAAATCCCCTTCCGAATATTTAGGCAGAACCTCTTTTCTTCTAATCGGAATGGGTGACCCTGTGTCAGCTGGAAAGACCTACTGGTAAATAAAGCATTAGATAGATTATTATATGATCCCCTTATATATTTATACATAGTCATCATATCACCCTGTAAGCGCCTCTTCTCCAGCGTGAACATCCCCAATTTGGCTAGTCTTTCCTCATAGCTAAGATTTTCAATACCTTTTACCAGCTTAGTTGCCCTTCTCTGTACCCTCTCTAATACAATAATGTTGTAACGTTTAGTATCCCACAACCCAGAGTAAACCCCAATGTCCCGGGCTCGGCTCACACTTCGGCCTATAACCGCCGCCTTTCACGTCGGGTGGGGCCCTCCACTACTCGGATGCCGCCAGGACTTAATAGTGAGGAGACTGAGGGAAGATCTCTGGGCGAGCAAGGGAACTTAACGTAAAGGTTATCAAAGTCCATGAACGGGCCGGGTCGAAACCAATCGGTAATGCAGTACAAAATCGGAAAGCAGAAGAGTAATCGAGGTCACAGGCCAGGTCAGCAACTAACAGGGTCGAAGTACAGAACGGAATCAAAAGAGTAGTCAGGGACGAGCTAAAGGGTCAGGGCAGGCGGAAGACAAACAGGAATCAGGGATAGCCAAAGGTCACAACAAGAATCACAGAATAATCGTACCCAGGAACAATATACTGAACCTACGTTGGGCAAGGCACAAAAGGACTGATGGCCCTTTAAACATTTGAATTTGGCGCCATTGGACGCTGGCGAATCAGCGCCAGCGCCTGCGCAAACATGTCAGCGCACCTGTCCCTTTAATTCTGGCGCATGCGAGCCGCACGCTCCATAGGAGCCGGCGCCTGGGGCCTAGCCGCATCGGCGGCGGCGATGAGAGATGGGCGTCCCCGTCGAGGGGGCGGCAGGCGTCCCTGCCGTCCCCTGAGTAAGTTTCTTACATTACCCCCCTCCAGAGGGGGCCACTGGACCCTTAGGTTTGTTGGGAAATTTAGAATGAAACTGTCTCACCAACCTATCCACCTTAACATCAGAGGCGAAAACCCAGGATCTCTCCTCAGGACCATAACCCTTCCAATGAACCAGATATTGGAGTTTACCCCTAGAGATACGAGAGTCAATCAACCTGTGAACCAAGATTTCAGATTGGCCCTCAACAGAAATAGGAGGAGGAGGAGGATTCTGACGTACCACTCTAGCAGGTCTCAACAGAGATACATGGAAAGAATTAAAAATCTTGATTTCGGGAGGAAGATTTAACCTGAAAGTACATGGGTTGATAACATCAGATATAGAGAAAGGACCAATAAATTTGGGACCCAGTTTGGCTGAAGGGACTTTCAGAGAAATGTTTTTGGAGGACAGCCAAACCTTGTCACCAACCTGATACACAGGAGAATCTCTCCGATGTTTGTCTGAAGCCCTCTTCTGAGCAGCTACTGCAGAAGATAAGGACTTCTGAACCTCCTGCCAAGTCTTAGAAAAATCTTCCACAAAGGAAATAACAGCAGGAAGATCACATGAACCTGAGAATGAAAAAACTCTGGGATGAAGACCAAACACTGTGAAAAAAAGGAGATTTGCCAGTGGAGGAATGAATGGCATTGTTATAAGCAAATTCAGTCCACGGAAGAAAATTAACCCAAAGTGCCTGATTGCAGGAGACATAACATCTAAGATATTGTTCCAGAGTCTGATTTGTCCTCTCAGTCTGACCATTGGTCTGGGGATGATATGCGGAAAACAGTATGCCCATTCGATGGAGGTAATTCTACAATGAAATCCATGGATATATGAGTCCAAGGTTTCTCAGGAATAGGAAGTGACTGCAGCAACCCTTGAGGTAAAGATCTAGATGGCTTAGATCGTTGGCAGACTGGGCATGACTCAATATATTTGGCAACGTCTTGTCTTAAAGTCGGCCACCAGAGAGTACGAGACAACAAATCGCAAGTCTTCGCACAACCCGGATGACCCGCCACTTTAGAATCATGAGTCTCATGAAAGACTGCTTCACGTAAATCACTAGGAACAAATAACTTGCCCACTGGAATATCAGGAGGGGAATCTACCTGGGCATTCGACAAGGAGGTAGAGAGATCCGGACTCAAGGCTGCCACAATCACCTCCTTAGGAACAATAGGTACTGGTTCCAAATCCTCCCTAGGCTTGGAGACAAAACTTCTAGAAAGGGCATCTGCTTTCAGATTCCTTTCTGCAGGCCTGTGGGTGATGAGAAAATTAAAACGTGAGAAAAACAATGACCACCTGGCATGACGAGGATTTAAGCGTTTAGCAGATTTTATGTATAACAAATTTTTATGATCTGTGAACACAGAAACCGTATGCTTGGCACCCTCAAGGAGATGTCTCCATTTCTCAATTGCCAATTTAATGGCCAATAATTCCCTATTGCCAATATCATAGCTGACCTCAGCAGAGGAAAATCTTTTTGAGAAAAAGGCACATCGGTGAATTTTACCGGAGACAGGATGTCGTTGAGATAATACTGCTCCGGCACCAATCTCAGACGCATCAACCTCAACAATAAAAGGCAAAGATGAGTCTGGATGCCGGAGAACTGGAGCAGAAATGAAGGCCTCTTTTAAGAGACCAAAGGCCTCAACAGCCTCAGCAGACCAAATACTAGGGTCAACCCCTTTCTTAGTTAAGGCAGTAATTGGGGCCACCAATTTGGAAAAATTCAGAATGAATTGCCTATAATAATTAGCGAACCCTAGAAATCTCTGGATCGCTTTCAAAGAAAGAGGTTGTGCCCACTGCTGAATTGCTTGGACTTTAGTGGGCTCCATCTCAAGACCAGTTTGGGAAATAATATATCCAAGGAAAGGTACAGCAGAGACTTCAAAGAGACATTTCTCAAGCTTAGCATACAAATGATTCTGCCTTAACCTGGATAGAACCTACCGAACATGAGCACGATGGGAAAACAAATTCGAAGAAAAAATTAGAATGTCGTCTAAATACACAACGACAAACCGACCCAAAAGATCACGGAAGATATCATTAACCAGTTCTTGAAAAACAGCGGGGGCATTACACAGACCAAATGGCATTACCAAGTATTCATAATGCCCATCTCGGGTATTAAAAGCGGTCTTCCACTCGTCCCCCTCCCTTATCCTGATTAGATTATAGGCACCCCTTAAATCCAATTTGGAAAAAATAACAGCCCCCTTCACTCTATCAAAGAGTTCAGAGATTAAAGGAAGAGGGTAACGATTCTTGACCGTGATCTTATTTAACCCTCTATAATCGATACAGGGTCTAAGAGTCCCATACTTCTTCTTGATAAAAAAAAACCCAGCCCCCGCAGGGGAAGAAGAAGGTCTAATGAACCCCCACTCCAAATTCTCTTTAATATATTCCTCCATGGCTAAAGACTCGGGAGAGAAAGAGGATATGTCCTACCCTTGGGAGGAGAATACCCAGACAATAATTCAATAGCACAGTCATAGGGTCTATGGGGGGGTAAGGATTCAGCTGCTTTTTTACAGAAAACATCGGAAAAAGCGGCATAACAATGGGGAAGACTCTTTAAAGAAGTAGCGGCCAGGGTCTGGACAGACTTAACACAAGAATACATACATGCAGGACTCCATTTCAAAATTTTACCAGAGGGCCAATCAACCTGGGGATTATGACCTTGTAACCAGGGAAGACCTAAAATGACTGGAGTCTGTGGGCACTCAGTAATGAAAAATGAAAGGGATTCAAAATGATCGGAAATGGACATGTGAATAACCTTAGATCTAGTAGATACTAGTTCGGAACCCAAAGATCTACCATCAATGGTGGATAATCTGAAAGATGGAACCTGTGGTTCCCAAGGAATACCATGTTTTTGAATAAACCCAAAATCCAAAAAATTACCCGCTGCCCCAGAATCCAAAAAAGCAGAGCTCTGCACACAACCACTGTCCCAACTCAAAAGAACCGGAATTAAAATTTGAGAAGATTGGGGAGTAGAAACGACATCACCCAAGCAAGACTCCCCAGACCTGCTTAGGTTCTGTCGTTTCCCGGCCTTTTAGGACAGGTGTTGCGAAAGTGCCCCTTATCCCCACAATACAGACATAACCCATTATTCCTCCTACGAACCCTCTCCTCGGAAGAGAGACAAGTAGAACCAATCTGCATAGGTTCTTCTAAAGATCTAGGAAAGACTTGTGGGGTGTTAAAGACATTTACAGAAGGAGGTGTAACATAAGTAACCTGCTCCTCCTGGAGTCTCTCTCTATGCCTTCGATCAATTTGGATAGCCAGATGCATGAGAGAATCCAGAGAAGACTGTGTGGGAAAATTTACAAGGCTATCTTTAATAGCCGGAGCCAGACCAACCCTGAATTGACTCATAAGAGCCGTATCATTCCAGCCCGTCTCTACCGCCCAACGGCGAAATTCAGTACAGTAATCCTCTGCCCGCCGTTTGCCTTGTTTAAGAGCACATATGGCTGCGTCGGCAGAAGCGGCACGATCAGGATCATCGTAAATTATAGCCATAGCATTAAAGAAAGCCTCTAAAGAGTGCCGGGCTGGATCCCTTCGAGACAAACTAAATGCCCAAAGCTGGGCATCAACCTGTAAGAGCGTAACTACAAAATTCACCCTAGATTCTTCAGTAGGGAAAGAATAGGGTAAAAAACTGAAATGTAGCTTGCATGCCTCTTGAAAAGTAAAAAACTTACTTCGATCCCCAGCAAACTTTTCGGGGAAAGGAACCTTGGGCTCATGGAAGGTACTAACCGTAGGTGGAGGTAGAGAAGTGCTTGCCTGAGGAGTAGTATTACTCGGACCAGGAACAGGCTGTTGCTGCATCATGTCAAGTCTGGAAGAAAGACCGTGAAGACATTGCACAATATTGTCTTGCTTGTCCTCTTGTTCACCAAGCCTCTGTAGAAGATTCGCCAGAATCGCTTCCGAAGGAGTGGTGGAAGCATGAGCTTCAGCTGGCTCCATCTTCGTTAGTTTTTTGGGCCCAACGTAATGTAACGTTTAGTATCCCACAACCCAGGGTAAACCCCAATGTCCCGGGCTCGGCTCACGCTTCGGCCTATAACCGCCGCCTTTCACGTCAGGTGGGGCCCTCCACTACTCAGATGCCGCCAGGACTTAATAGTGAGGAGACTGAGGGAAGAACTCTGGGCGAGCAAGGGAACTTAACGTAAAGGTTATCAAAGTCCAGGAACGGGCCGGGTCGAAACCAATCGGGAATGCAGTACAAAATCGGAAAGCAGAAGAGTAATCGAGGTCACAGGCCAGGTCAGCAACTAACAGGGTCGAAGTACAGAACGGAATCCAAAGAATAGTCAGGGACGAGCCAAAGGGTCAGGGCAGGCAGAAGTCAAACAGGAATCAGGGATAGCCAAAGGTCACAACAAGAATCACAGAATAATCGCACCCAGGAGCAATATACTGAACCTACGTTGGGCAAGGCACAAAAGGACTGATGGCCCTTTAAACATTTGAATTTGGCGCCATTGGACGCTGACGAATCAGCGCCAGTGCCTGCGCAAACACGTCAGCGCACCTGTCCCTTTAATTCTGGCGCATTCGCGCCGCACGCTCCATAGGAGCCGGCGCCTGGGGCCTAGCCGCATCGGCGGCGGCGATGAGAGACGGGCGTCCCCGTCGAGGGGGCGGCAGGCGTCCCTGCCGTCCCCTGGGTAACTTTCTTACAAATGTCCTGTTTGAGTGATGGAGACCAAAACTGTACGGCATATTCTAGATGGGTCCTTACAAGTGCTCTATACAGTGGAAGAATGACCCCCTCCTCCCTTGACTCTATGCCCCTTTTAATACAGCTCAAGATCTTATTTGCCCTTGATGCTGCCAACTGGCATTGCTTGCTACAGCCAAGTTTATCATCTACAAGGACTCCAAGGTCCTTTTCCATAATGGATTTGCCTAGTGCAGTCCCATTAAGGGTATAAGTGGCTTGGATATTTTTACATCCCAGGTGCATGACCTTACATTTATCAACATTGAATCTAAGGCCATGGAGGAGTATATTAAGGAAAATATGGAAAAGGGTTCATAAGACCTTCCTCCTCTTTTATGGGTGCTGGCTTCTTTTTTGTAGAGAAGAAAGATGGTGGCTTAAGGTCATGTATTGATTATAGAGGTTTTAATAGGATCATGGTTAAGAATCGTTACCACCTTCCCTTGATTTCTGAACTCTTCGTTAGTGTTAAGGGCGCCACAATCTTTTCTAAGGTCGATATCAGAGGCACATACAATTTGATTTGAATCACGGAAGGGGACAAATGGCGGTCGGACTTTAACACCCATGATGGGTATTATGAATATATAGTAATGCTCTTTGGTTTATGTAACGCCCCAGCCATTTTCCAAGAATTCGTAAACAATATCTGCCATGATCTTCAGGGTCGCTATGTAGTGGTGTACCTAGATTATATTAAGATTTATTCTTCTAATTTAACTGATCATGGTGCCCATGTTCAGGAGGTGTTACATAGGTTAAAGCAAAATCAGTTATATGCCAAGATTGAGAAATGCATTTTTGAAGTACCCTCGATTCACTTTCTGAGGTTTATAATTTCACAAAAGGGCTTAGAAATGGAGCCAGCCAAGGTTCAGGACATTTTAGATTGGGTGCAACCCCTTTCTTTGCACGTCATTCAAAGATTCTCACGGTTCTTCAATTATTGCAAGCAATTTATAAAAAAAACAACAACTTTTCAACCCTGGTGGCGCCGATCAATGCCCTTACCAAGAAAGGGGCAGATCCTAAAATTTGACTGTTGAGGCGGTAAAGGCATTTGAACAGTTGAAAAAATCTTTGATTTCTGATTTAATACTCCAGCATGCAGATTCTACCCTTCCTTTCCTGGTAGAAGTGGATGCCTCTGAGATTGGTGCAGGAGCAGTTTTGTCCTAGCGACACCCTGTTACCTCTAAAATTCATCCATAGCTTTCTTTTCAAGGAAGTTTTCTCCTCCATGTAACATGGAATTGCTGGTTATTAAATGGGCATTTGAAGAGTGGATACATCTATTGGAGGGTGCTAAACATGTGGTTTTAATGTTCTGTATGCGGTTTAATCCTACAGGCCAGCTGGGCATTATTCTTTACCCATTTCAATATTACCAAAACAAACAGGCCAGGGGGAAGAAATGCTAAGGCAAATGCCCTTTCCAGAAATTCTGTCAAAGGAAGTGATTGTAGCAGAGTTTGGATCTGTATTCCTCTTTGTTTGAATCCCAAGTTAATTTACCTTCTAATGTACCTCCGGGCAAACTCTTTGCTCCAGAAAACCTTTGTGAAGTGGTTCTGATTGAGATTCGTGATTCTAAGGTAGCCGTGCATCCAGGCCCGGATATGGGGAGAGGCCACCTAGGCCTGGGCCAAAGGCAGCAAGATGTTTAGGGGAGGCATGCACCCCTAATGTTCTGTTTCAACGCACTATCCTTAGAGATAGTTCTCTTAGATCTGGGCCAGGACCTTTACAGGACACAACTCACTGTTATTAGCAGATCTCCACAGACAGCTGAACTCAACTGGACTGACACGAGTATGCAGATATTACTGTAGTTTATTACAAAACTAAAGAAAATCACCCATTCATTGATCAGACCAGTAGGTCAGAGAATATTTATTTCACTAGGGTTGCTTAGGCAGTTAATATGGCTGCATACTGTAAACTGGGAACAGTTGAAGAGGGGAGGGGGGTTAAGGGTCACAGCATCTTTATGGACTACAGGGGGAGGAGAAGACAGAGAAAGATGCAGCACACAAGAATAACAATACAATAAAGACAAGTTGTGTGTAACATAGCACTCCCCATCTGAAATCTTTAGATTTCACAATAACTTACCAATAAAAATAACAAATCAGTCCATAAAATTGTGATTCTTGTACTGCAGAACCTGTAACAAGAAACATGCATAACAATACTGGAGTCCTTTGTAGACATCTTCTGCCATTATATCACTCTTAATGTTCAAAACATCACAGTGCAAGGTATCAGGAGAAGTGGTGTCTTCTATTGGTATGAGCAGTACCAGCTCTGTAAAAGGTCTGAAGAAAGCTAGGTAGTGTCACATTTGGCTACCTTTTCTACTATCTATCATAACACCTAACATCTATATGTATTACAGGATAAGCCAAAACAGACCACTTGCTCAGCTCTTTGACTCTTTAACATTTGTGGCATTGTGGCAGTACTTTATTCGCTCCCAAAAAAAGGAGTAGAGAGCAGTGCCTTGTATATTCTTCCAGTGGCGGCTATGCACAGTGACTATTCACGCAACCACATGACATCACTGGGTCAGATTAGGCGCTAGTTTTCATCAGAGGCTGCCACTAAGCTGTGCACAACAGAGGCATTTATGTGAATTTGGCTAGCTGCCTCAGCCTGGCTGCAATCACCTGCAATTGTGCAGCCACAGCAAGTGGGGACATAGATATAGTATTCTATTTTTTTTTCTTTATTAAAAAGCTTACAGTTGGCAGGTTAAATGGTTAATTATATATATATATATATATATATATATATATATATATATATATATATATATATATATATATATATGCAGTAGTAATGGATCAGCACACTCATTTTAGAAGTGATTAAAGTGTTTTTATTGGTAACACAGCATTGTTATCCGACGTTTCAGTGCCACCTGGGGACCTTTCTCAAGCATTTCTATATATACATATATATATATATATATATATATATATATATATATATATATATATATATATATATAACAAACTTGTAGTAGTTGGAGATGGGGGGGGCGGCAATGCAGCTGGGCCTAGGGGGGCAAGAAAGATAAATCCGTCCCTGCGTGCATCCGGCCTGCAGTAAAACCTGTTCTCTTCTGTCCCGCCTGCTCTGGTAGTCAACATTAAGACATTAAGACAGGATGTTGGGAATTATTTTGATTCTTTCCCAGTTTGTCAATATTCAATACCGTCCAGGTTCTTACCTCAGGGTCTGCTATAGTCGCCTATTTCTGAAAGGCCATGGACCCATACCTCAATGGATTTCATTGTGGAATGACCTCCCTCTATAGGGTGGTAGTATTGGGTGGTAGTGGATCGATTTAGTAAAATGTCTCATTTTATTCACCTTCCCACCCTCCCCTCTGCTAAGTTTTTTGCTGAACTTTTTATATCTAATATATTTTAGCTTCAAAGAGCTCAGTTGAATATTGATGGGGGGGTTCAATTGTTTCAAGTTCTGGCAGGCCTTTTTATGGGCACTTGTCTTTTTCCTTTGTGTATCATAGGCTAAATAATGGCCAGACAGAAAGGACAAATCAATCTTTGGAGCAATATCTCAGATGTTATGTCTCCAGTAATCAATCACCTTGGGCCCATTTCTTCCATGGGCCAGGTTCGCATACTATAATGCTACTCACTTGTCCACTGGGGAATCTCTTTTTTTTACTGTTTTTGGCTATTATCCTAGAGCCTTTTAAATTTCTGGTCATTCCTCAGATGTTCCTGCATTGCACTAAATTCAACTATTTAAAGTTCCACGCACAATTCTCCCTGCCCAATGTATGTCTATTGTAAGATAGTTCATGGGTGAGCTCATTGTCTTGTTCCTTGTTCTTGACCCTTGCCTTGACTTCTGCTGATAAGCTGCCTGTACTGACCTTAGCCTGTTATTGACTATTCTTCTGGATTCTGAATTTGTACTGCATTTACTGTTTGGTGTGACCCCGGGATGTGGCCTTGACTATGCTCCTGGTTCCTGATTCTGTACTGCACTGTTTGTTTTTGACCCCAGCCTGATCTACAACTAGGCTTTGCTGTATGGTGGTGGCACACGAGGAGATTTAGTCGCCTGCTACTTCAGGCAACAAATCTCCCCAAAATGCCTTTCCACAGGCAAGAATGTGAATCACCAGCGGGATGGCATAAGATTCACTTCAGTTTTCCAAAGTCACCTGAAGTTTCCTTGTGCAATTGGGCAATTCACATTCTTGCCAATGGGAAGGCATTTCGGGACAGTAGTGAAGATTTACCGCAGGCGACTAAATCTCCTCGTGCCACCACCCCAACCCCGTTCCTCCTGTTGCACGTTACAGTTCCCTTGTCTGCTCGGGAACTCTTGCCTTTTTTCTCTCACATTAAGACCTGGTGGCATCCAATAAGTGGAGGACTCCTACGGAAGCAAAAGGCAGCTGTTATAGGTGGAAGCATGAGCCGTAGCCGGAACCTTGGTGTCTGTTCTGGGGTTTGGAAACCAAGCTAAGAACAAGGCAGGATCTCGCACACCCAATCAATAACAACGATATGCCTGGTGCACAATGGTAGAGGTTCGGCAAGCCCCACAACACTTGCAGGGTATTATTCTAAATTTGATCTTACCCTATACATTACAAATTTTTAAATTTTTTACATTTTATCTTTGTTTCTTTTACAGATAATTACTACAAATGGCAGCGTAAATTGCAAACAGGGTCAGCTACTCTTTGTTATTCCTGTATGGGGTAAGATCAAATTTAGAATAATACCCTGCAAGTGTTAATTTAACCATTTATGGCTGCATTGTGATACACTAAATTTAATATAGTCTTTTTTGGAGTAGTCACTGTATTGTTGTTCCTTCTATTGGATACACTTCTGTCGTTATCAATTTTTCTACTGTATGCACTTTTATGATATATTATGCATTGTATACTATTTATTGGATTATTTAAATTATCTACGATATAGTGTTTTAGATGTGTTTTTAACTTACACTGATTGGACAATCAATTATGACACGCTAATTGAACGAAGCACTGTTCTATTTATTTGAACTTTGTATGTGGATCACGTATACTTGACAAAGGGGTTTTACTCCCCGAAACGTTGCATCGCATTCCGCTTTGAAATAAATTTTGAAGATTTCCTACAGTCCTGTGTGCCATTGGAATTCCTTTGCTGTACACTGGGGTTTGGGAAACCATACAATATGGTATTTTTCCCCTACCTCTGTAACAACTAGCAGTTATGAAGGTTTCTCATACACAAAAAAGTTGGACTTGATGAAGGCATCTATATTCGTATAATATAAGTTATTATGTGATTGCTACACCTCTTAGCTTCATTTTTTTTATATCTCTCCTTTTGCTTCTTGCAAAAGCATAAAGAACCTCCAGCCCCACTGGGATTTTCTTTCACAAACAGATACTCCCTTTGCTCTGTGTCTTGCTAAGAGTGAAATTCTAATTACATTTAAATACCATTCCAAATAATTGCTTCCTATAAAAAATATATTTCAATGTACCAACTGGATTAGTGGAACAAACTTTTTGGCCTACCCATTCCTTCTCAAAATCTTCGGGCTCCAGGATACAACAGCAATATTCTCAAATCAGCAAAAATATATTTCCAGTTGGTAGCTGAAGCTTCCCCCACAAGGGATAATTGAAGGCAAAACACACCTTCTCACATATTACTTTGGTCACCCTGAAAATCCTCAATAATGCAATTAAAGTCTAAAAAAAAGACCTATCAAGAGACAAACTGAATACTATTACTATTTTTAAAAATGTGAAAAGAAATATTTTGATCCCTAGAAATATTTGTACAGCAATATATATATATATATATATATATATATATATATATATATACACACTTAGTACTGAGCAAGCAATTAAGAAAATAAACTGATTTACTTGTTAATGACTGAGAATGCAGCATTATTTAAAGAGAACCCCCCCCCTTCCTCTTTGACATAAGCTTATTTCATGAGGATTTTTTTTAACACATACACAATTCCTCAGAGTACGAGGAAGCCATGATATCTCTGCTTATCAGAGGCAGACTATTTTTCCACAGCCCCTTAGGCCATGATCAGGCGGAGCGGAGATCAACGGGAAAATAGGCTTTTGTGGGCTGATCTCAGCTCCACTCCATGTAGCTGCACTCAGGTGTAAGATATGCACTCAGTGCAGCTATACATAGCTGCAGAGGAGAGCGGGTCCTCTTTGTTCAGCCTGATAATAAAACACAAGCCCAGAGCAATAGAGCCAAGGCTCATATGACCATGGACTTAGTCCCTCCCTTACTTTGTTCCATGTTGAAATTATAGACTTTTGAACTTAGATCCCTTTGCTTTCCATGGTGGGTGGTACACAGGCTGTCTGGTGAGCAGAGGGATCCATCACTTTCACATAGAACAAGGTGAGGGAGGACTGAATGTAAACATACACAAATATCCTTACTTTTTGACTTGAGATTTGATTCTAGACAGGGTACTGTTTGTAAAGACTTTGGGGCAGATTCACTAAAGGGCAAAGTGGCTAACGCTAGCGACACTTCGTCAGAAATCCCATCCGTAGGGACATCGCCAATTCACTAACAGGCATAGAGGACAATGCACCAGTGAACAAGACTACTGCTAGCATATGTTTGCACCCTATCGTCAGATGACATTTTGCTCTGGTGAAATGAACGTTACCTCTTTCACCAGAGTTTATTCACCACCTCAAACCAGGCGAACTGATAAAACCAAGCTACATCTTCCTCAATCTTATGTCATTGAAATTATCAGTGGTGTAACTAGTAACTCATTTTTCAGGCCCCCAAAATGTCTAGAGGTTGACCTGTTTTATCAATATTTATTGAAATTGTATATAAATTAGGGCCTTGTGGGGCCCCTATAACTCTTTGGCCCCCCTGCAGCCACAGGGTCTGCTTTCTCTGTAGTTACGACCCTGGACATTATATCCTGTATGCTGGAAATGTATTAAAGTGTTTAAAAACATTGGTGATTTTTCATTTTTAAAGCGGGATTGTCTTCAAAAGAAGTAACTATTAAAGAATTATGTGTGAACACTTTTTATTCACTAATATGAGGGGCATGCCACATTTCTTTAAGGGTGGGCTCATGTCTAGGGCATTAGAGGATCTCTTTAATCTTTATATTGCTTTGTTTAACATTTGGAATAAAAAGTGGCCACTTCAAGCTTTTGCACCAACATCACTAATAAAGACGTCCATACGACTTTTATGTACTCACCCTAATCAAATTGACCTAAGTGTAAGAGTACTAGGAAACTTTCTCTAGGCAGAAATGAACGCTAGCGAAAATTCGCTATGAAATGATTGCACACACGAAGTAACGCTTGCGAAAATTCCCCAGCGTTTGGTTGCTGAGACGCAACTTCGCATTTTAGTGAATTAGCATAGTGGTAACTAATTTGCTCCTGCGAAACGGTGCCAAGTGTGGCGAATCGGTCGCTGGCTAAAATTTGCCCTTAAGTGAATTTGCCCCTTTTTATGCTCTCCCCAAGTTATAGTGAGTTTTCTCATTGTACTGGATTTTCCTTCTACACTCAGAGGCAGGTTCATTGGATTCTGTTAAAACTGACTATATATTGTATGAATGCGATAGGAATCTTAAAGAGCTGCAGAATATGTCAGGGCGATATAAATAAGGATAATTATAAAAATACTGAGAATAAAATTTTATTTTGCACTCATCACTCAAGTCAAGTCAAGCCTGCTTGGGTAAAAAATTGTCTGGGGCTTAAAGCATCTCTGACCATATCACATATGAATGTAATAGGAACCATAAAGCACTACAGACTATTTAAGTGCTATTTTAATATTTAATATTATAAATTATATTATCATAATAATTATAAATACAGGTATGGGATTCATTTATAGGAAACTTGTTTTCCAAAAATTTCTAAATTATGGGAAGGCCATCTGTCATAGAGTTTATTTTTAAAATGATTTCCTTTTTCTCTGTATAATAAAACAGTACATTGTACCAGGCCCTAACTAATGAATCCATATTGGTAGCAAAACAATCCTATTGGGTTTATGTAATTTTTAGCAGACCTAAGGTATAGAGAGCCAAATTACATAAAGATCCCTGTGCAAAATAGGATTTTATTCTCATTATATGTATGGGACCTGTTTTCCATAATGTTCGGCATTACGGAAATCAGGTCCTATACATATAATGAGAATAAAATCCTATTTTGCACTCGTCACTCATGTCAAGTCTGCTTGGTTGAAAAGTTGTATAGGGGCTTTATGGAATGCCCTTTAGGACAATCTATGTTAACTTACCTTTTTTCTAAGAACACTGTCTGATGGTGTGCTCTTTGATCAGACCTTGGCATCGTTAGGTTAATCTGAAATAAGTGAATCCTAATGGAGAAAATTATAGTGAGTACCATGTGACAACAGGGCCGTCACCCTTCCTTTTAAAGGAATTGTTCAGTATAAAAATAAAAACTAGGTAAATTTTTTTTGAAAATTTATGATGATCCCTAAGCGTAACCTCCCCTCCGAAGCCCAGACCACACTGAGCATGTGCGTGGTCTGGGCTTCAGCAATGTTTAACAAAGTTACACGTTGACAGCCCCCTGCGGCCAACTTTGAAAACATAAATCATTTGTTTAATTAAGCTTCTGGTGCAGTAAGTTCATGTTTATGTTTAGAATACAAAATACAGTACAGCATTATTCTATTTTAGACTTTAGTTCAAAGTAGAAATTGGGTTCTGTTCTATTAAACATCCAGTCACTCCAGCCTTTATAGAATATATTTTTGGCTAACTAACTATATTAGACATATTTTTATTTTGCACAATCTATCTATTTACCCAGTTTTTATTTGTACACTGAACTGTTCCTTTAAATCCAGCAATGTTTTCTTTGGCACAGACTACCTGTTCTTTTCTTTCTTTTCTCCTTTTTTCTAACACTGCTTGAATGTTTTACAGTATCTACAACCATCTCTGCTTTTGGCTTGGGTTCACATGCTCTTTGCCTTAACCAGTGAGATTCAACTTGTGAATTTCAAGCTGATGATACACTATTATCAACAGGATTTTTTGTTACAAACCCCTGTAGAAGGGGCTCTGCATTACACCATTGTCTGCACTGTACTACACTGTCATCATTGTCTCCCAGTGGGAGAGCACACTAGGATCCCAGGATTACAAATTCTAAATACAGCAAAACCTCAGTTTTAGATACCATAATTTTAAGTGAATGGTAATATTAGTGAAATTATTGTAATTCAAAGTAAGCCTGACACCTATGCCTATATCCTTTGAATAATTGAATAATAAATTGCTTTAACACATTTCCCTGATTCTAGATTTTCTCATATTTTACATTATGTGGTCCTAGTCCCCTGACACTCTTCGTTTGTCATATAGCCAAAGATGGTTTAATAAGTACTGCTGGAGTTAAAATTATGTTTGGAAGATAATTTACCATCAATTTACTATCACAGAAAACTATTGTCATATCAGTATGTCCTTTTTTTCTGTGTGCCACAATAGGTGTTCCATGTCCTGTAAAAGAAACAGAAATGAAAAAGAGCTTATTATGATAAATATATTGGTTCCTCTATGGTACTATTAATTATACACATGAATCTAGAGGTATGTTTAGTCTTGAGCTTGCACATACCCCCGGCTGCAAGCAAACAATATTATAGTTCCAAAGTATTACAATGCATGCCTCCTAGAGTCAGAATCCAGTGTTTTACCCACTGTATCCACTCTACTTATCTACCTGCTAGTAGATCAGTTAGTCTGATGCATGGTTCTAAAAGCCAATGGGAACACATATTGTAAAAATTAAAAGTGAAATATATGTGGTCTGTTAAAAGCATATGGAAGGGGACTTATTGACCAGATATACATAGTTGTCCTGTTGGCCCCACTTTTTAGACCAGAGCAGTAGCTGGCTAGCCCAGTCTAAAGGCCAGTAAGGTTAAGATTTGCTCTTCTAGTTACATGTGAAAACCCAGCTGGACTTATTTGCTGCCCTAAATATACTGTAACTATAGCTGAATTATTGATAGCACAGTGTCTTAATTTCCATAACCTTTCTATAAATAAAGGAGGCTGTAACCAAATGTTACTTAGATTGTAAGCTCTACAGGGCAGGGACCTCCTTCTTTTTACCACAAGGCAATTAAACTCTGTGTACTTATATTTATATATAATACACAAAAGCCATGAAT
The DNA here is from genome assembly GCA_038501925.1 of Xenopus petersii. Lineage (NCBI taxonomy): Eukaryota > Metazoa > Chordata > Amphibia > Anura > Pipidae > Xenopus > Xenopus petersii. The sequence goes on along the minus strand of CM076674.1, from coordinate 88,163,652 downwards.
ATTTTGTAAATTATATCCTTATAAACGGTGAGTTCTAATGTCATCAGTTATAAACGGTGAATTCTGATGTCATTTCTGTCTCACTGAAACTTGTGTATCATAATAAATAAAGTACCCCCAGTTGCAAAATATGAGGACATTAGAAGTTACCTCGGAGTTCCATGACCTTTATAAAAATATGGTCATGAAAACTACTCGGTAACTTATAATATCCTTATATTTTACAAGAGGGGGTACTTTATTCACTATATATATTTACTGTATTTATTATGTTACATGTTCCCCCTGTGTGTACTTATATTTTGTACAGCGTATATATTATTCACAGCCATAGGTCCTTACAGTGCTTTATAAATAAAGTTATACATACACACAAAGGTTGGACCTCGAAGGGATGCTACTACCTAAAAAATCCAAAAATGTCTGCCCTACTGCATGCAATATTCAATATGACACATTCTGTCAAAAATGTTAACATTCATATTAGTAAGTATATATTTAAAGATGTAATTTAAAATGTAAACAACTTATATAACAGCTGCTGTCCTTTAAAGTTTATTTTGCATCAACAGGGCTATTTTAGGTTTTTATGTCCTAATAAGAATTTCTTAATTTTTTAACTAATTGTTTCTTTACTATTGGAGGTCCTCACATCTTTTTTGAAATGCTGTTCTATTTTAGATAGCCTCTCATTTTAATATGCCTTTATGATGGAAGCCCTCGGAAACAAATGAACACTGCTAGAACTTCCCATCCTTGGACTATTAGATATGAAAAACACAACAGAACAATTGCTATAGTAGTTAGAAACTTTTTTGCCTCTATTTTATCGTCATACCACACAATCATCTGTGCCTTTCTGGCCATTCCTCTAATTTAGATCTCTGAACCTGTGTCTGTTATAATATTATTGAATAGCATAATATTTGAACTTAATCTTAATCAAACTAAATTAAGGAACATGGAAGGCTGCAAAATGTCCAATGTTTTTTGCAATTTGTGCCTTTTCCCCACATAGAAGAATTCCAGTGTTACCCTGATGAATGCAGCACGGCCTGCATTTGACAGCTCTGTATTCATGAGGGGTAAGTGGGGGTGGCACATAGGCATACCCCTTCCCCTGAGGTCCTGTACTTAGCGTTTGGGACAGGACTGCCTTGCATCCAATCACACTGCATATTGCACCTTGAGCCAGATTCTGAAGGCAGATCTTATTTACCTCTTTTTGACAACTGTGGGGGGCCAGAGGGAGAGCTGGGTCTGCCCCCCCCCTCGGGTATGACCCCTCTCCCCCCCTGCACACACAATCTCCTATCTGCACCCAGCTGCACCTGAAGTAACCATTGGAAAAAGCACAGGGAGTTCTGAGGGCTCTTGCAAAATAATTTTTTGCAGTGGGCAAAGGTATGATATGCCACTGTTTAGTCCCACATATTAGGCTCTTAATGGTAAATAATGTAGAAGAATTCAGACTGGAGTTCTTCAACGTCGATTTATGGTTTAAAAACAAATACTTTTATTCATTAAAACAGCATGCAGAGTGTGTCATCTGACGCGTTTCCGGCATTTCCACCTTTAACCTATGATTAAGGCCCGAAACGCGTCAGCTGACACACTCTGCATGCTGTTTTAATGTGGATAAATAAAAATAATTGTTTTTAAACCATAAATCTATGTTGCGGAACTCCATTCTGAATTCTTCTACTTGATGCGCCATGAGATGACAAGGGATTTCAGCACTCAATATCTGTGACCACGTACCGTGCCATTTGTACTTCACAATTGAGCAGTGAGTCGAAGGGGTGATTATTTACGTTTGCTTCTTAATGGTAAACCACCCACTTTGTATTAGTTAGAATATATTTTAATATTATACAGTTTACCAGTCACATTTAACTTGAAATTATGTGCGTTAGCTCTGCATTTGTATGTTCCCTTCTGAAACAACCAACAGTAATTCAATCTGGATGATGATACCACACTTGGAGCTAAGGTGTTAAATAATGTGGAAGCTTTTTTAGATACGTACTTGAAAATTTTCACTCAGCATAGAATCATTATATACGGGAAGGTATCTCTTTGTCTTACAAATTTGCTTGTACTCACTGCTATACTGTGTAAAAGAATAGATGTCCTTGTTACCATGTTGTTTTTTTTATAGTTTTGAACATAATTTTCTACTGCAAAGCTACTATTTGATATCAGCACGTTGGTCTGTTTTTAAGGCTATGTTTCATCCAGCTTCTTTCGCTAAGACCTCATAATAAAACTTTAATTTTGCCTTTCCAGAAAGATTGGTTCCCTGTTCATCAAATATCTCAGAAGCTGAGCAAATTCAACTTTATTTAAATGTATCATCATATAAATTGTCCAAAGCATATGATATAAAGGGAGATATCTACTAAAGCTTAATTTTTTTTGGTCAAGGTTTTTTGGGCAAACACTAAAATTTTTCATGGAAAAAAAACCTAGAATTTTTCGATATTTATTATACCCTGAAACTGCTAAAAGTCCGAAAATCCCCCATCTCAAACCTGCTATGTAGAAGTCAATGGTAGATGTTCCTTTTACGATTTGAAGATATTGTGATCTATGCTGGGTTTCGTACGATAATAATAAAACATTTTTTCAGATGAAAAATCTATTATGCACTCCACAATGAATTGTTGCCATCTTACCTGACTGGGAAAGATAGTGCTGTGGTTATGTAGTACTTTCTTTCCTGGACTATTGGATTTTTTGGAAAAAGGAAAATAAAATTAAATGTAGCGATTGATTTCAGTGGGGAAGCCCCATCCCACTGAATTTGGCTTTCTTGTACTTTATAACACAATCACCTATGAATATGGCATCCAAAAAAAGCTTATTTCACGTCACAGTGAAAGAAAAGTTATGATCATTGTAATTTACAATAAACAACTAACGTACTTCAACTAATAAACAATAATCTAAACGGTTCTTGTGCATTCATATGTGGCACACCATACTGACTGACCAGAAATGCCATATGATGGCATTGCTTTTAGCTACAAATGCATAAATGGTGAGACTGTTTAAATGATAGATTTGATTGCCTAGTGGATAGGCAGGATATATAAATGCAACTGGTATTTACGGTAGCTCCTGGTATAATGTATCACAATGTTAATTCCCCCTGCACTGTACAGCACTTATGTCAATGTTGTAAGGGGCCGCTTTGGAATTCCATCACTTGCAGTCAAGCTATGTGTGGACTAGTTAAGAGCGCTAAGACTGCACTAATGAGATATGCCAAGTGGACTATAGACTATCTAATCTAAATTGTGGCCACATTCAACGTCTAGGTTAAAACTATACTATTCCTGTCGTAGAGAATCGAAGCCCATCTTGAAGGCCCAAGTGTTGAACCCTTAATCGATGTCTAACAGGCTGATAAAAACGTTTTCATGTATTTCTAAAGTTGTTATGAACTGGGCACTAGTACAATATTGGGCCTTAAGGCTAGAACTCCACGACGTGTCTGGAGCCGACATGTCACTGTGCGCTGCGTTTTCATCCGACAGTCGAATAAATGTAGTTCTTACCTGCGATTTCTCCTTCACTTCCTGTTTCTTGAGAACATCCGACATGTCGCATGCGTTTTGTCGCAAAGAGACATGTATGCTCCAGACGCGTCTTGGAGTTCTAGCCTAAAGGGGATTAAGCCCTAAAACTACTGTCATGTTGTTCAGTGTCCCTAGAAATTGTTTCCAAGTTTTGGCAACTATACAATATTAATACTTAAAGTGGCATATATACAGGCCAGCCCCATACTTTCGCTAAATGGTGAGATACCATATGGATATGAGGAGCTACATACAGTATGTTTGCCATCCTACAGATGATTGGAAACCTCAGGAAGTGAACAGGAGCACTCCATTTTACTTCCTTATCTGCCGATGTACCATGCACTGACTGAGGATGTATTCCAATCAACGAACCAGCTCATATATGTATAGACACATTTGTCTTGAGAAAAAGTGAAGAAAAAAAACTAGTCCTAAAGACAGCTCAAGTGAAGAGCTGAAACGTTGAATAAAAAAAAAATTCACTTTTTTTCAATACCTGATTGGTGTGGTCTTTTCATTGTGGTTTAACGAGTGCACTATACTGGATCTCTGTATGTATATATATATATATATATATATATATATATATATATATATATGTATATATATATATATATATATATACTTTCCAATGAGTATCCGCACTCCAAGGCTGCTGCAAATGGAGGGGTGCACGGTAATTTTTGTATGTATCAATTATCTTCAGACCAGCACTCCCTTTAAAAAACGTAGTAATTTATTGTTGCATAGTATCAAATACCCGATGTTTCGGTCCACATTTGGACCTTTTTCAAGGATATATATATATATAGGATATATATATATATATATATATATATATATATATATATATATATATATATATATATATATATATAGGATATATATATATATATATATATATATATATATATATATATATATATATTACACAGACATTGGTCAGGGTCAACAGGCCACCATACACATACATAACATAGTACAAAATTATTATTGGTACAGGTCTAGCAAGCTTTAGGCTTATGGCAAATATGTTTTCTCTGCCAGTGTATTTCTACAGGTAGAGAAACCGTCCATTCACTTAAATCCCCTTATATTTGTTAGGTGGCAGCAGCTCTGGACTGGGATTCCATTCAAAATAGGCCGACATTTTAAGGTCACAGAGGTCCAAACAAGCACCAACTAGCCTTATAAATAGTGACTATGGAATTTTACAGCAGTCGCTCTGGCATTTGCCAGAAGCCACATATTGCCAGTCTGGCCTGGGTGGCAGGGGCCTATCTGGCCTCTTCCCTGCCAGCTGAAATATGTCAAAAGAGAAAATGTGCCAAGGACCTAAACAAACACTGCCAGCCCCTAAAATAAACATTATTAAAGCTTAATGGTCAGAAAGTTAAAAAAAATCACATTATAAATATTTTATCTGGAGTTCATGCAATATAAATTTTAAGCCCAGTCTTCTATTTTGAATAGAGCAATTGAAAACAAGGATTAAGGCGCCCTTGTCACTCATTGCGAGACCTAATTGAAATTCTTCTCATAAGGAATATTTGATTTGATTTAGTCGTACATTTATTATACCCCCTTGCTCTAAACCTCATCCCATACTCATTCTGCTGCCCAATCATTATCCACTTAATCTCGGGCTTCTTCTCTTCATCCGGGGAACTATACTTTTACATGTGATATGTCATCCAATGGTGCCTCCGCCGAACTCATTGCAGCTCGTCGCAGTAAAGGCTGTTTAGGTGTCACTTCTAAGTCGCTGAAGCAAAGTTTCATATTTTTCGTCTATTTCCGTGCCCAGCAAGCCTCACGCACTTTGAGGACGGACTTAGTGGAAATAACAGCTTGACATTATATGAGGGCAGCACACTAACATCAGTGGGGCTGCTCGAGTGCCCATGAATACACATGAATCATATCACGACACAATGCACTGCTCTTGCGGAAAGCGGCAGCTTGCAATGTATCCCTTCGACTTCCAGTGTGTTATGTGCTATTCACTTCCCACATCAACCAGTTGACACCATCTCGTTTAATCCCCAGTTATTTGCACTGCGCACATCACCTTTTCACTTAGGACTGTTTATTCTAGTGGCTGTTGAAAAACATAATGCAAAAAGTGACTGATTTCTATGTTGCACATCTAACGATAGAGATACGTACGGGAGCGAAGGAGAGGCGGCCGGGTGTAACGGGCTATCTGTATGGCTGGCTAAGCTGTCCGTCAGTACTGCAGCCAATCCGGCGTCGCCTTAGAAATGAATGTTTGCAGTTTGTCAGTGCATGTACACTATGTGGAGCACTGTACTGAGCGGCTCCGAGGCACAGTGCTGAGTCCCCTCTCTATACCCCATACACCGCAGGGGGAGGGAGCTCGCACTCACACTGTACTCTGACAGACGGGGAGAGAAATAGGGTCGGTGGCTGAGGTAGTAGCCAGTGCGCAAGGAGGAGTGGGACGAGCGAGGTAAGTGCGGAGCGTGAATGCCATGAGCCCTGTGTACTGAGCTGCCTTCCTTCAAACACTTTTTCTTCACTTGCAAACACGCCAGGTGCCGGGGGAGCTGCAGGCAGCACTTGCAGCACACGCAGGGGGACACGGGAGAACAGCTGCTGTCTGTCCCGGCGACAATTTTCAGTCACTTTTTCGGGCCGGCATAAAGTTGAGCAAGGGATGTGTGCGTTGGTGAGCGGCTGCCCAGCACTGCTTACATGTCTGAGCTCTTCCCCCTCCCTCTGTATGTAGGCCGGGAGGTGAATGTACAGATGAGTGGGCCAGGCTGCTCCAGCAGAGCATTCACAGGGGGGCACAGAAGCAAAGGTGACCCAGCAAGGAAACCATGACAGTGTTCAGCCATGCCAGGCACAATGATGCGCGTCTTGTCGCTCCCTAAACTTGCCGTGTGCAAGGGGAAAGTGCGATCATATGAGGCAAGGCATGGGGGTGCTTATGGAAATCCTCGCCACTCGCTCCATCTGTTGTCTCCAGTTCTGTGTGTGTCGCCACCTTTTCCCCAGATGGATGAGTGGCGGTGGGATACAGGCTTGGATGTGGTGTCATTTCATGGGAGGGGGGGTTTGGGATTATATGCTGCTGCCATGTTTGACCTGCGGCCCTCCTGCTCCTATTAAACTACACGTTGTCTTGCAGGGGGAGATGTGGGAGTTATAGTTCATGTAGAGGGCCACAGGTTGAAGTTCGCTGCGTGCCCCCATGTTGAGGTGTGTGTGTGTGTGTGTGGGGGGGGGGGTTATAGAGGGATCGTGGCTGGGGAGGCCTTCCTTGTTAAAGTTCAGTTTATCAGATACGTGTTTATGACATCAGCACCATGACAGAAAACTTGTAGTTGCTGCCCCCGGGCACCCACTGGGCCCCCTAAACTCTCCCAGTGACACGGGGGCTGTAAAGAGATCGCATGCACAATGACACCAACCATCCTGTCGGCGTTCTCCTCCTCCCTCCTGCAATGCACGGCTAATAGGTGAGGGAGGCTAAAACTTGTGATGACAGAGAGGAAGCCCCAACACACACACACTCGAATGAAGGAGCCACGGGGAATGGGCAGCTCGGGTGTGTGTGTGTGTCTGATCCATGTCGCGCAAGAGGGAACAGCGAGACGCTGAGCGGACATGTACGACAGGCAATGTGACTTGTCCTAGCACTGTGCTACACGGCCGCACGAAACTTTGCTTAAATATGTCATTGCTGGGGACGGTAGAGGATGTGTTCGGTGCTGTGGTGCACATATATATGTGGATGTTTATCAGTGATGCCGGTCACTGGCCTGGGGCTGCGAAACCATTGCCATCCGCGCTCATGACACGTTCTTTTCTGGCAGCGGGGCGAATAGTCAGTACGCACGTCCCATTATACGGGGGGAGTCCGAGCACATGGGGGTCCAGATCTGCCGTGAACAGACGGAGGAAGCTCGTTTCCACTTATTGAGTTGAGCGAGTCGCCACTCCTGGCAGCCAAACACTGCGCGCTTTATTGTTCTCGGGAAGGGGCACGGCTCGGGGAGACCCCCTTTCCCCTGATGCTTATTTAACATGAGGTGCCTTGTAGAGTTAGCTGCTGCCTGAGCTCTGCACTTCACCCCCACCCCTGCCGAGGCAAGATGGACTCTGTGCGTCTCACTGCGAGTCTATTTATTCCTCTCTCCCTTTCTGGGCTGTCTCGTCAGCCTTTTAGATCGACATTTTGCGCTGAGATGCAAGAACATGTATGTAACCTACATCTGATTGTTGTCTCCAGGCCTCCTCTGTTTCTTTCTGTCGGCATCTTGCTTTTATTTGACGGGTGCTAACATCTGATCACACTGACTTTGTTGACTTTATTCAGTGGCGTTCTCTTAATCTGTGGCAGATCATGTTAGTGTGTGTTGTTATGAGGCAGACAATGTTGGGCTGTGTGCACCTTCTGCTTGCTTTGCAGTCATTAATAAAGTGTGTGTGTAGGATGGGGAGATTGTAATGTTTACATGACAAGATGTCAAGTTGTACATATGGGGTTTTCACCTGACACCACTAAAGCTGTTTTATGTGTCACTTTATTTCAGCACCACAGGTTCCTTTACTAAGGTGTGAAATAAAAATATGGCCCATCCCACAAACAGTGAAGGAAGGCAGGGAAAAGCATGAAACATAACCAGCACAATGCTGTCATTGTTAAATAATAACCCTCATAAATGGTGCTGGAAAAGCAGCAGAAGCCTACATGTATCAGTGGCACAATGCACACTAGACTAACCATGATTATCGGATTGTCATCCCCAGGACTGGACTGGGATTCTTAATAGGCCCTGACATTCCTAGTACACAGTGGCCCAAACAGCCCCCACCAGCCCACTTAATAGTCACTTTCTATGGAATTTTACAGCAGCCCCTCTGGCATTTGCCAGAGCCCACAGATTGCCAATCCAGGCCTGGTCATCCCATCCCATCAACTGATTTCATTGTCTCACAACAAAATTTTTTAAACCTGTCTGATCGACTGTTGGAACAATTTTGTCAGAACAATACAATCTTTCGTGCCCCCTTACATGTACTGACAAGTAGTAAATTTTATCGGTAAATTGGTTGAAAATCTGCCTTTGTATGGCCGCCTTTAGTCTAATTGCAAGTTAGTCAGTGGGCCATATACAGTATGTTATTTATTTCAGAGCATCCACCCATAGCAAAGTGGGGCATCAGAAGCCTCAGGTAATATTTCTTTTTTAGGTTATTGACCTCAGTGATTATTATTTTGAATTTTGGAAAAGGTAGAATTACTCTTTAGTTACTTGACCTCCATTAAACCAAATGATAGATGAAGGAAAGACGGTCCTCCTTGGTATAGTTGGAACAAGGATTACTTATTTTTAACTTTTCTGAACTTCAGTTTGCAGCAAGTACAAGGGTTGTCTAATTTGAATATCCTTTGCTTTTAAATGCATTGGATTGATATCCCTTTCAATTCTCTTCCAAGGAATGTGGAACTGAACTATGAAGAGACTGTTGGTTTTGCCGGCCTTTGCATGCTTTGGAATTTACCCCCTTTGCATTTGTAAGGACAAGGCTGAAACAGTTTGGAAAGTTGCGCATTGCAATAATTATATGCATGATAATTATGTTTTTGCCTTAGATTGTAAGATTTACAGGAGCAGGTGCATTGAGAAATTACCAGGGACAGCAAAAAGCTGCTCTTGGTAACTTCAAGAGCCAAAATTCTGCACTCGCTGAATTAACGATGCGGCCCCCTAAGAGAGGTAGGTCGGCATCCACTAAGCAACGCACATATGTCCATGGCAGGGACGTAAATGATCTACAGCAGGGGTGTTCAAAAGGTAGATTGGGATCTACCAGTAAACTTTTAGCTGGTGATCAGTAGATCTCGACACTGTCAACATATAGTTTGCAAAGATCATCCTCCTGTTTCATGTTTTTCATTCATATTTTGTTATGTTAAGGTTACATAAGCTAGTTATTTAAATAAAACAATATACATTTTCTCATAAATCAATACTGAAGTAATATTGTAGAATGCTAATATATTATACAAATATATTGTAATAAATAATTTCTTATGAATGGGTGTAAATATGTTGACACTTCTATAATTTTATCTTTTATTGATGTAGTGCCAACATTATACATCATTCATGTCAGCCCTTGTACCGGTGTAGTTAAGTTTATAATCTAAGTCTAATGTCAGACAGGGGTTGATCTCAGTTTGCTGAAATACACAGGCCCGAGAATCAGCCCTTATACTGACTTCCTTCTGTGCCTGCACCCAAAACCTTTGCGTAGGCTTGGTGCAGACACATAGTGGATTTTGGTGCCGAAATGCAAACATTTTTCAGCACCAAAATCCTGTGCATGTGCCTGTACCTAGGCTAACACAATGGGGCAAATTTAGTCACTAACGCTGGCGAAGATTCACTAGCGAAGGAGATAGACTCTAGCGGTACTTCGGCTCCCTAATGCCAAGTCAATTTGGGCTCTTTCGAATGGACTTTATTACGCAAATTCAGTAAGATGCGGATTTTGCTGAACGTTACCTCTTGCGCCAGACTTGAATTTTTGGAGATTAGGAAATTTGCCCCAATGGATCAAGGAAGGAAGGAAATGCAGCCTAAAGGCTGATTATTGGGCATGTTTTTCTCAGCTGGCCAAGATCAGCCTCCATCTAACACATACCTCCCAACATTCTGGAGACGGAAAGAGGGACAAAAAATTTGCTGTGCTGAGTGCGACAATTTTATTTGACCAAGCCCCTTAGAAACATATCTTATTTGTATCTTATTTGGCTGTTCAGTGCAAAGAAATCGGGACTTTTCAGTACAAAAGCAGGACTGCAGGTTGAGCTGTCAAAAGAGGGACCGTCCCGCTCAAAACGCAGTCCCTCTTTTGACAGCTCAACGGGACAGTTGAGAGGTATGATCTAACATTAGCCCAAGATATGAATATGTTATCAGCTAGTAGACCATCACCTAGGACCCACTTAATGTTTTTAGACCAGACACCAGTTAGGGTCATTGCTGAAAGCACCCTTTTTCCTTGAGACAAAGACCTACACATAATTTATGTCCAAAGAATAGAAACATTTACATATACTGTATATTCAACATTATACTAAATCGTGTTTGAACACTTTACAAATGTAATAGCGTTGTCTTTTAAGAACCATGTAAAACCGGTTGTTATTAACCTATTAATATTGATAGTGGTTCAAAATAGGGTTTTTGAGGTCTAAAAATGCTGCTCAGTTTTGAACCAGACTTTATAAATGTCAAATAAAAACTGTAACTACTCCATTGTTTATAACACAAATGAATACTGAAGCGAAGAGATATACCAATCTACTATCTATTATGATAATAGACAGGGAGGTACCCAGGCATTTACATCTCTTACAGCAAAATAATTATAAGTTCCCCATAACTTTGTCATAAACTTATATTGGAACTGCTTTTCAATAAGCTCCTTATTCCTTCTGACCCATTTACTAGTTGCAGGGTCTTCTTCTATATTTATGACCCTGGTAAGTCATTAATGTAATTCATTAATGATACCATCACATGAATGATCCAGTTCCTTACAACAAATTGGGGATGCATTGAATCCAGGATTCGGTTCGGGATTCGGCCAGAATTCGGCCTTTTTCAGCAGGATTTGGATTCGACCGAATCCTTCTGCCTGGCTGAACCGAATCCTAATTTGCTTATGCAAATTAGGGGTGAGGAGGGAAATCGTGTGATTTTTTTTGTCACAAAACAAGGAAGTACAATTTTTTCCCCTTCCCACCCCTAATTTGCATTTGCATATGCAAATTAGGGTTCGGTTCGGTAATCGGCCGAATCTTTCGCAAAGGATTCAGGGGTTCAGCCGAATCCAAAATAATGGATTTGGTGCATTTCTACTACAAATGCATGTTCTATGTGACAATGACATTCTAAGTCACCTGCAATTCATTTCCAGCTTATTGCAAATGTTTGTTGGATGACTGCTGGGATATCAAGGAGAACTCCAAAGTAATTGGTATTTGCAGTGAATATCAAATTAAAAGACTGTGTACAAATTGCAAGGCAGGCACTATTAAAATCGGTATCCCTGACAATTGCAGCCTTTACAACCAATTTGCACAGCTCTTGTTGTGCTGGGTGAATAATGGCCACTTATTGTGAGTGATAGGATTCCCTCAACTTTTTATAATTCGACTGGGAACCAATAAAATCCTTCATGATAGGGGAGAAATAGTTCTGGAATAGATGAGCATTCCAGAGTTTCTAAAAGAACACTGTCATGTAATATGTTAGACTGATATATTTTAGAGAAATTAGCATTAAATGTAGATAAAATATATGTATAATGCTGGAACAGACACATACACTAGATGAATTCAGCTGATGTGTATGCATTTTATTTATATAGCTCCACATATGTATGCAGGCATAAACACAAGCATGAGTATATTATAGTATGTTAGACAGTGAAAATAAATAAATCTATGCTTAATTGGTAGGTGTTTCAATACACAAAAAGGTGCTTGCGAGGGGACATGATTACACTTTACAAGTACATTAGAGGACATTATAGACAAATAGCAGGGGACCTTTTTACCCATAAAGTGGATCACCGTACCAGAGGCCACCCCTTTAGACTAGAAGAAAAGAACTTTCATTTGAAGCAACGTAGGGGGTTCTTCACAGTCAGGACAGTGAGGTTGTGGAATGCACTGCCGGGTGATGTTGTGATGGCTGATTCAGTTAATGACTTTAAGAATGGCTTGGATGATTTTTTGGACAGACATAATATCAAAGGCTATTGTGATACTAAGCTCTATAGTTAGTATAGGTATGGGTATATAGAATTTAATTAAAAGTAGGGAGGGGTGTGTGTGTATGGATGTTGGGTTTTCATTTGGAGGGGTTGAACTTGATGGACTTTGTCTTTTTTCAACCCAATTTAACTATGTAACTATGTAACAGTTAAGATGATGTCCCTGCTCCTAAGAACTTACAATCTATTAGAAGAGACAGACAGAAACAAAAAGGAGTATGGAAGAAGTGCATAGGTCAAGGTGTGTTGTTGGAGAGGAAAACTATGGAAGTGCTTCCTCTAGAAGTCCTCCTGTAGAAGGTCAGAGTTTTTACTGATCAGCAGAATTCAATCTGAAGATTCCGATTGAATGTGTTCCTAATTTATGATCATTGTTTTGAATGAATGCATGGCTCTTCCTCCAGATCTGGGATTTGGGGTGTGCCTGAATGTCCCACGTTCACAAGTATGGCCAATGCACTGGCTTACATCTGCCATTTGTATAGCCAGGTGTACACACTTATTAGCTAAACATAAATAGATAAATGGCTCTTCTGCTTAATCATGTCATTTAGGCAATTGCCAGATGTGAGGATATTGGCCTCTACTTGCCAGTTTGGCTCACTGTATTGAATTAACCTTTTTTGTGGCCTGGCATATAAAAAAAGTATGATTACTAACTTAGATCAATTTGTGACGTGTTTCTAATATGCAACAACTATCGTTGACTTTAATATATAATTACAGTTTTATATAGTTTTCCTGTAATCTTCTTATTCTTACCACTAGGTGACGTATTTTGAAGCTTGCCATATAACATTTAATTGTATTGTTATCTTTCTGCTGACTGAAGAAATTTTTTTTTTTCTAGGTCACTGTCACATGACAAAGATATCAAAATACCGTTACCATTCTGTTCTTCCATTTGCCTTTCTTGGGTAAGTAATTGCTCCTCTATCTGCTAAAAGGAAAAAAACGGAAAATGTCTTAATGTGATCGAGACAAAAATGGGCTAGTCTTGTCAACAGACCATAAAATATGCTCTGTTCGTTTTAAGGTTCTTACTTAATTTATATAGATGCTAAACGCTTTGGTTTATTAAGTGTAATAGCAAATGTACAGCACAAGTGGCTTAACAATTGGCCTAAAGTGGGCTGAAGGCTTTTGTTTTAATGGTAATCTAAACCCCAAAATAAACTCCCTTAAATGTAACCAGAGTGCTTCTCAGAGCAATTTTTCAATTTAGTATTAATTTTCTATTTTAGCAGTTTCTGAGTTATCAGTTTTAGACTCCTAATACTAGGCTTTTGGCTTAATAGCACTTTCTTAAAGTCAGCAACCCTATAGCTGGCCATAGACGCAAAGATCGAATCGTACTAATCGAGGATTGATACGATTTTTGGACCGTGTATGGACATTTTCCGTCCCGAGGAGATTGGTCGTTTGGTCATCGGACAGGTTAAAAGATTTCTGTCGGCTGCCGATAATATTTCTGCATGTATTGCTGATCCTACGATTTTCAGTGGGAGACTGTCACTAGCTTTTTTCGGACATAACTTTCGTACGATTGCTGTCAGGGCTGATCATAGGCTGATCTTTTATTTTCTACTTTATTTGATCGGAATCGTTAGTGGCAGGTCGGGAGATGGGGAAATCCGATCATACGATGATTCGTATGATCGGATCTTTGCATCTATGGCCAGCTTAAGGTTAACTGGCTATACAGAAAATACATAGATATTTAAGGCACCTATTTATCATGCTGTGTAAAAGTGGAGTAAAATATTACCGGTGATGTTGCCCAGAGTAACAAATCAGCAATTAGAGTTCAACCGTTAGCAAACAAAAATCTGATTAGTTGGTATGAGCAACATGTTTTACTTCACTTTTTACACAGCATAATAAATAGACCCCTTAGGTTTGTTGACTGTCTGACCTTCAAAGAGAACTGCTGTCTAAAACCTCTCAGAAACCACTAGCAAAATAAACATAAAAGGATGAGGAAAACCTATTTCACTGGGGGTGCCAAAACACTAGCCACCTTTAGTGAAATATATAGCTATGTTTTCCCACCAGGCTGGTGCTCCTCTTCTGAGAAAACTGCAATTTAGTGATAACATGGGTCCCTATTTGTTTCTCTCCCATGCCCTCCAAACATTTGCAATTTGGGATACAACATAACCTCTGTAGCTGCCATAACTCCAGTGAGGTGTTTTACCGTATGTAATTCAGCATTATTTGTTAGAGCCTGGATGGAAGTCTTACAACCATAAAGCTGGCCATAGACGCACAGATCCTATCGTAGGAATCCAGGATTCGTACGATTTTCAGATTGTGTGTGGAGAGTGCTGACATCTTAAGTCCTGCGGAGAACGGTCGTTTGGTCGATCGGACAGGTTTGATTTTGACCCAACCGATCCCGCCGGAGCCCATTGCGCATCGTAATTACCCCCCAAGATAGCCATGCTCATTAATGGCATATCGGGGAAAGATGTACGCAAAGATCCGCTCGTTTGGTAACATCGTCAAACGAGCGGATCTTTGCGTCTATGGCCACCTTTACTGATAATTTATCCCCCCTTACAGCAGTGTTTTTTGGCATACCATTAGGCTTCACATGTTACTCCATGCATCTCCCTGCATTTGCTTAAGACAAAGGATGTCATATTTGGGAAAATGGGCACTCTGTTCCTTGGTTAGTTCTGCTGCAAATGGGCACTCTGTTCCTTGGTTAGTTCTGCTGCAAGACCCCTTTGAATTTCTGCATTTGTTGTGAACCCTCTTGCACGGGACAAGTAAGCTGGAAAGAGGCTGGGTTTAACTTCAGATTATGCTAAATCACCTTTCTGTCTAGTCTCCTAGAAGGCCATATCCTTTTCCCAATTAGTAACTTAATGTTTTAAAAGCATGCCAAGCAGAGCCTTGTTGTGTAACTGGCATGGTAGTACACAAAGCACTTTTTTTCAAGCATGTAAAGTATGACAGCTAGGAAATCTTTTAGCCATCCTTTTGGAAAGTATCTCAGGCTTATCCACCTGTGAGCCTTTCATTGTGAAGGTTACTGCAGTACTCTTTGTTCTCAAGATCTCTGAGGTGCTCAAAAGATTCTTAGGAATCCTGCGATTTCTCCAGTTATAGAAGCAACTGACTGTTTCCTATAGCAAAAGTCCTATCTCAGTTGATTTGCGTGTCTTGTATAAAGAGGCAAAGGCAAGTCCTTACCTGAAATCTGGCAGAAATAGTAGAACTAAGATTTTCAGAACTTTAGCTCTTGTAAATAAAGATCCCAACAATAAATTTAAAAAAAAAAAACTGTTTTTACGCACTGAAACCTGGAAAAAATTAGCAGTTAAAAGTTAACACGTATGGTAAAAATATCTAATTGTGGAACAGAAATACTGGTCGTTTACCTTTCCCTGGTGCAAAAGTGCCAGAAAAATGAGTGGTGACAACGGAAGTATCACATGTTGACTTTTTATTTTTTATGTTATTCTAAAAGGCACTCCACTTTCTTTTTTACTTCTTTAGCCTTCATCAACTTTCAAGTATACTGACACTTTTTAAAGAACAAAATAACAGTAAATTAGTACTGCAGGACTGAATTTCTCGATTTTAACTTTTTAACTTTGCACCTAGAGAGTCAGTCATTAAAACTGCTATGTATTAACTTCATAGATAGTGTAGCAATGTAGAAGATGTTACATTTGTTTATGACCTATACATTAAAAAAAAAAAAATTTTATCTTTGTATTTTTTGAAACGTTTGTTAGTATAATATAGACATTGAACTGAGCACAAACAAGAGACAAACCTTGTTTATGCAGAACCATATTAGTTGTAGGAAGTCAAAGTAACTGTATGAAAATAGATTGTCACAGTCATTATAAAATGTTTATGAACATGGCTGATTAACCCCAAGGTGGTGAAATGCAAACAGTATATGAGAGAATATTACCTCCCAGTGTCTCTTACATTTTGATTGCCATACTCCTTTACCACAACAACATTTCTGAACATATATTGTGTTATACAATCTTTTGTAATAGCATCATGGACCTAGCACCATTATCCATATTATACTTGTTATAACCTGTACAAGCTGCTGATGTAATAATAAAAATTCCCTGTAATCATCTGTTTTTCCAGAGTCCTGAGTATCCCCTTCTCAGTGTGGGTTTCCTTAAGGTACTCCAGCTTACTCCCACAATCCATAAATACAGGCAGGTTAATTGTTTTCTGATGAAATTGACCTTAGTTTGTGTGAATGTGATTGGGACCAAGTTTTACTGAGGCTGTGACTGATGTTTATAATAAAATCTCTGTGTATAGAAATAACATAAGTAATTAAAAAATGATTTAAAATGTTGCTTTTTATACTGGGATATATTTTTTACAGTGGCAGATTTATTGTGAGATTAGAGCTCACCACAAAAAACTCACCCACTTTCTATTCATTCCTTTGGGATTTTTAGAATCATATTTATCAAATGGTGAACTTTTACCCATTGAGAAATATATTCGGTATAATATTTAAGCAGTCTTTATACTTTGGTCTTAAAATAACACAATGGATTATTCCTGGCAATGAATCACCTCTGTCTTGTATAAATTGTGTGTGCTTGCTTATGTGTGAGATATGTTATTAACAGCCTTTAAAAATATTTTAAACATTACAATACAACTGATTGACCCAGGTTATTTAAAAAAATTGCCACACACAAATTATGTGTGCCAAGAATTCACCATATCAAAAACTGTGGGCCATACTTTAAACGCTGTACATAATTTTGTGACTGCTGAAAAATACAAATCACTCCGAAAATTGGTTTTCAAATAGTAGATACGCTTTAACTTTATATAAGTTACAGGTTTGCATCATCAGATGAGATAAAGATGCCTGAGCCAGAAAAGTAACTAACCACAATTATTTTAACTCGAAGCATGAGATAGTGTGATAAACAGCGGCGTGTTATGTTTATATTAAAATTACATTATATTTTTTAAATATAGCTTTACCAAAAGCAAAATCATGAAGACAGAAAGATTTGGTCCAGTTGTCATGCATTCCCTCTGCCATGCAATTTGATGTGTGTATGTTTATTTACATATGTATACATTCTTTCCTATGTATAAAAGTAATTAACTGCAATCTAAAAACTCATCACACTTGCATAAAAACGTAGTTGGTCACGGGTATTCAGTCTACTCACGCTTCTGGAGATAGATTCATGCTACTGAATAAGCCATAGACAATTGATAATAGACAATAACTATCAATAATTGTTATTGACTATTAGTATTATGTAATAAAGGCACTAAGTTTTCCCTGGAGCAGTAACCTGTAGCAACCAATCAGCAGGTAGAATTTACTAGTCACCGGTTTAAATGCAAGCATCTTATTGATTGCCATGGGTTACTGCTCCCAGGCAAACTTAGTGCCTTTATATTACATATGGGGGTATGAATATTATGTGCACACAAGGAAAAATATTGAAGTGTATAATTTGTGAAGTAATACCAGTCTACATTTGTTATGAGACAGCAGTTTCATACGTTTTTTTGTGATATGAAAACTTCTCTGAGACTTTATTACCAAAGATATAGTTTAGTTCACATACATTTGGTTTATAGCCAGGTTAATGATGATGTACATAGGCGTTTGGTCAAGTATATATATTGGAACAATGCGATACATTTGGATTTTAGTAAATAACCCCATAAATCTCACATTGGTTTATGAACTGCTTCTAATGTTATTTGCTATCTGATGTCTGATTACCGTTAATCATGAATGTTTATGAGTCTTCAAAAAGTGCTCCGCCTTGTTAGTTTCAAACTACACTTCTGTGTAAATAATACATTGATTCCTGAAGTATGGTGTTCACTTTAAACTTGTGCTTAATTGCGAGAGGCATATTTGACATTTTTTTAAAAGCTGGCTTACTGACTCGCACATCCGATAATTTAGTATATGAATAATGTGAATGATGTATATAGAAAGCCATGCTTTTTTTTTTTGAGAAGTGGAAATGCTTATCTTTAATTAGCATCTAATGACACCTTATGTTCATCTGTTTTGGTTCCTGCATTCAGTTATTGAAGTCTTGAAATATTTGTCATTGGAATGTTTTATATTTACAATTTAATTGCAGTCATTCTGTAACAGTTGTTCATTGGTGACTAGTGTAGTACAGGTATGGGACCTTTTATCCAGAAAGCTTGGGACCTGGGGCTTTCCGGATAAGGAATCTTTCTGTAATTTGGATCTTCATACCTTAAGTCTACTAAAAAATCATGTAAACATTTTATTAAACCCAATATGCTGGTATTGCTTCTAATAAGCATTAATTATATCTTAGTTTAGATCAAATATAAGGTACTGTTTTATTATTACATAGAAAAAGGAAATTTTTTTTTTTTTTAAACAGTAGATTATTTGCTTATAATGGAGTCTATGGGTATTCTGGGTAACGGGTTTCAGGATAATGGATCCCATACCTGTACTGTTAAATTATAGAGAAAAATAAAATATTTTTTTCAAAATGTGGATTATTTGGATAAAATGGAGTCTAACATAGATGGCCTTTCCGTAATTCAGAGCTTTCTGAATAACGGGTTTCCGGATAATGTATCTCATACATGTACTGCTCTTTTGCATCTAATTTCTGTAATAGTGGCCCTCTTTAACATAATAATATATCATATATAATATATTTTATATTTCTCTGATTTTACATTTTCCAGGATTTTACACAATTTATTTTTGGTCCCCTGAAAAACATAGAATGGGGGGGATTCTACTGTATAATGACTGTAAAATAGCACTAGTTGACACAAAAGTATTTTCAACTCGCATGAGTTGTTGTTCTTCATAATAATAACATTTTATAATTAACAGTAATTTTAATAATTAGCAGTAATATAAATTGTGTGTGTTTGTGTGCATAAGACATATCTGTTTTCAGAACTTTCTGGATAACAGGTGTACACATAATAGATCGAATTCCTGTATCCGTAAATTATCAGGGGTTCTGTATTTTTGTTTAAAAATGTAAAAGCATAATCCCTATCTTTTCTTTCATTACTGAATATGCAGATCAATATTCAGACTTACTTAAAGAGTGGTTCACCTTCTAGGTAAATTTTAGTATTTTATAGAATGGCCAATTCGAAGCAACTTTTCAGTTGGTTTTCATTATTTATTTATTTTTAGTTTAGTTTTTGGTTTTATAGTTATTTGCCTTTTTCGTCTGACTCTGTAAGGCTACAAATGTATTATTATTTTATCATATTTCTATTCAGGCCCACTCCTGTTCATATTCCAGTCTCTTATTCAAATCAGTGCATGGTTGCTAGGGTAAAAAGGAAAGGTTGTGGGAGCATTCCATGGCTTAATAAACATGTACTAAAATACAATGGAAGTGCTACTGATCTGGCCAAATTAACTACAGACATAGAGAAAAAGAAGATAAATTGATCAATGCACATTCCCTGGTCCCCTGTCATATAAGTAATCTATGCAGATGCATGTGTTTATAAAGACGGGTTTTTTAGTTACAAAATTATGATCATAAGATTGATAAGCCACCATACCACGTCGAGGTAAAACCCATATGGCGGACCCTAACTATTTAACTCTGGTCATAATATCAAATGCTAAAGCCTCCCGGCATAAGAGCATTACCTGAAATAAAGGTCTCCCGACCTGGGCATTGGTTTCAATCATAGGGCTTAGTCCTCCCCCGCCATTAACTTTCAAAGGGGAGAGAGAACCTAGACCCCAGCATTGGTTCCATGAGATTAATCCTCCCCTACTTGCTTCTTTTAAGAGAGAGAAACTGCCCAGACCAACACCCATTTCCAAAGGCATTGTTCCACCATTTAAAGGGATGGGTGTGGGGGTGTTACAACCACATGGAAGCCTGGCCTGCAGCATAGCTGCTACAATACAAAATGCAAAAAGGAAAGGTTGTGGGAGCACTCCATGGCTTAATGAAAATTTACTAAAATACAATGGAAGTGCTACTGATCTGGCCAAATTAACTACAGACATAGGGAAAAAGAAGATAAATTGATCAATGCACATTCCCTTGTCCCCTGTCATATAAGTAATCTATGCAGATGCATGTATTTACAATGAGAGGGTTTGTTTAGTGGTTGCTAGGGTAAATTGGACCCTAGCTACCAAATTGTTGAAAATGCTAATTGAAGAGCTGCTGAATAAAAAGCTAACTCAAAAACCTTAAATAATAAATAATGAAAACAAATTGCAAATCGTCTCAGAATATCACTCTTTAAATCTCCTCTTTTGCAAAATTTCCCTTTGGCAAAATTTCCCTTTGGGAAATTAATCCATTTATTCTATTTATTTAATTTGTTTTTTCTTTCTTTGTAGTAATAAGACAGTATCTTGTATGTGATATTGATTAATCTAGCTTAATGCCAAAGTGATGACAAAACAATCCTATTGGTTATCTGTAACATATAGATGTTTTAGTAGCCTTAAAGGGGTTGTTCACCTTCCAAACACTTTTTTCAATTCAGTTATTTTTAGATCGTTCCCCAGAAATAAAGACTTTTTTCAATTACTTTCCATTATTTATTTTTTTACTGTTTTTCCAAAATCTAAGTTTAAAGTTGAATGTTCATGTCTCTGGTGTTTCAATGTGACAGCTCAGTAATTCTGGTGCAGATTCTGAACTGTTACAGTTTTGCAACATTTAGTTGATACAATTCTCAGCAGCATCTCTGGTGTATTAGTAACTATTGTATCAATTCTAACAGCTGCCTTTAACAAAACCCAGAGATTCTGCTCAGCAGGGACAAAGATAAGAAATGTATCAGCTAAATGTATCCATTTAGAACAGTTTACAGGGTCAATGACCCCCCCTCCCAGAACTGCTTCAGAAGGTGAAAAATGACACTTTACACTTCAATATTAGAAAAACAGTCACAGAGAATGGAAAGTCATTGGAAATAGTCGTTATTTCTGGTGATCTATCTGAAAACAAGTAGTGGTTTGAAGGTGAACCACCCCTTTAAGGAATAGTTATACTTCATAAAAATGTTCCAAATGGCTACTGTACGATTAACAGGGCAGCATGAACACTGGGAACTCATTTACTTAATATTTAATATTAAAATTAATAGATTTGTCTGGATTTTTTAACCACAACATGTCAAATCAGGGTGACAGAACATGTGGTACGATCTTTAATCCAATTCCTCTGTTGACAGCTGGAATCTGAACAGGTTGTCAGCTAAAACCTGTCTGGCTGCATTTTCATGCAGCCATCATGCTGGTATGCCATTTGATTCTATTTGTGGAAATTTTAACTGTTCACCATGTGGAACATTTGGGGACAAGCCCCCTTTTTCAGAAGCTTAATCAAGCCTGCCAAACACTGACATATGTCCTAGTGTAACATAGCCTAGTCACAGACCTCTTTCAGGCAAAACCAAGACTTATTTCTGTGCAAAAAAACACAAAGTGGGCAGTGTGCCATAATACTAAACCTTTCTGCTGTTCTTTCTTGATCCACTTCTTATCTAAATCATTCTTCTACTTAAATGATAGTGTCACAAAATGTGTATTAGTGCCTAAAAACATTGTAAAAGTAAAGTTAAAGTTGTGATGTGCTTAGGGAAAACACTTAGATTTTAAAAAGCTTTTTCTTGTTGCAGTATGCTTTAGAAGAGACCTGTCATCCTTTGAAAAAAATCCAAATCCTATTCTATCATGTTAATTGAACAAAAATAAATGTTTCTTATAGTATTCAATATATTTAAATGTTGAATCCTTCAGTCTTATAATTCACAATCACAGCAAACAGGTAGGCACCATGTTGTGGACACTGTTATTATAGCAAGTTTTGTATCACCCCAATATCCTGTGTATGCACCGAAATGGGGGACCTTGCTCATGCACTAGCTACACAACTATAGAAAATGAGGAGGGAGGATGAATTTGAAGAAGTGCAGAAAGGAAAGTGAAAGTAACTGACTTCCCTGTCTCTATGCCTGAGGGAGGGAGAGAGGAGGGCCAGTCAATATACGATAGACAATTTTGAACAAATAGAGTCTCAAATTGTGCTCAGTAGATGTATATCAATTCATTAAATTGTATTCAGAAAATAATATATGATAGACAACAGATTTTTTTTACCTATTTATATGGATTTATTAAAAAACAAATTGGGTTTCATGTTTACTTGACTATACGGCTTTTTATTTGTGGGTGACAGGTCCTCTTTAAGATTTAGATTCCAGCAATATGTAGGCTGATGGAATCCGAGCGCATTGTCATTTGCAGTAATTATTCTCCAATCGAGCGACAAAGTTCTAGAAAGTAGTTTGCCATAGGGAACTTGTTGCGGGTAAAACATAAATCGTACAAAATTGCAGAAGTCCATTTTGCATGTTTTCATGATTCATGTGTTTTACCTGCTGCGATTTCCACTGTTCCTTATGGCAAGGTATTTTAGGTGTTTTGTGGCCCATGGGAGACATGATTTCCCACTGGAGACAAAGTGCCACATGTGCATACCTCCCATAATTTTGGAAATAAAAATAGGGTCAAAAAGATTTGCCTCGAAAAGCACAGCGACATTTTCTGACCACGCCCATTTTTGTGGGCACACCCCTTATTACCAATTTAATTTTACAAAATGTGGTAGTTTATGAAAGTTTGAACAC
This sequence comes from Xenopus petersii, assembly GCA_038501925.1. Lineage (NCBI taxonomy): Eukaryota > Metazoa > Chordata > Amphibia > Anura > Pipidae > Xenopus > Xenopus petersii. The sequence goes on along the minus strand of CM076674.1, from coordinate 88,140,565 downwards.
ATTTCTGGGTTTTTTTCAGTTATTACAGTTTTGCTAATGAAGGGGAATAGCCCTTTTAGCTGCAAGTCAGTTTCTCAAAGAGACCTGCTTATCCTAAATTGTTACAATTGTTTATTTTGCTTCTGTTAAATTGTCACAAAAGTATCTTTTTCTGGGTTTTCAGTGCAGTAGATCAAAGAGAAAGTTCAGTAACAGACCCTTGCAGTTTGCAAATATGCAATTTTTAGTCAGAGAAAAATTGTGAAATCATGAGATGTTGGTGTTGCTTCTACTGCAGTAGAGTAGAACAAGCTTACATGTGGATTTTTGCATAATACACCGTACCTCTCAGTTCATACACAGGAGGGAGCAGAGGCCAGTGGATCGACTCATTGTCGGCCTGCATATAAATGCATATCATCCCCACCTGGCAGTAGCCTAACAGTGCCCTCTCCCTCGACTTCTGTAAATTTCTTTGAAAGATCTTAAGCTGCACTCATAGGCACATAAACCATAGGGGTGGGCATGAAGTTCAGTGGACCTTATTGAGAAGCTTTGAGACACAGGAATCCGGAGATCCACATATGGTCTGTGGGAGGTTGAAATGGGAGATTTGAGAGAGTTTTCAGAAATCTGTTGGTACCACACAGTTTCGACAGCGGCCAGCATAAACCCTTATTGTCACTGAAAAAGGCCATATACTGTATATACACAAGAATATATCATCTACAGAGTGTGTGTGGATTAGTTGAGCGCTGTCAATACTTTCGTTTATTGTATATGCAAATCAGAGATTTGTTTGTAACCTTTAACAGCTTTTTTGGTAAGTGAGAAAAAGTACAGTTGTCTGAAAGGTGTCAGAATCAACATCTCCTATTAGAAGTTGACAAAAGTGAATGCAAAAGGAAAAAATAGATGTTTTAGCTAATCAAACTCTACTTTTACTTTATAGTTAAAGGGAAGCTGTCACCCTAAAAAAATAATTCCAACCCCTATTTTATAATGTCAAGCAAAATAAACTTCACTTTCACAACCTAAATTATTTAAATATTGTTTCTTTTAGTCTTGGAATTCACAATCACAGCAAGCAGACAGGTGCCATTTTGTGGCCACTGTTTTTAAGGCAAGCTTTGCATCACACCATAATCTTGTTTATGCTTCAGAATGCTGCAGCTGATGCCCATGCACTGGCTGCACAATTAGATGGTGAGGGGGGAATGTGAGGAGGGCACTAACATATAGAAAGTGCAGAATTGAAAGTGAAAGTATTTAGCTGCTCCACCCCTATGCCTGAGGCATAGAGGAGGGGCAAGAATTATATGATTGGCAGCTAAGACTTTTAATTGTGTCTGTGTTGTATGGATGTTTTAACAGAAGAAATAATTTTGGTTTCATGTTTATTTTTATAACACAACTTTTTATGTATGGGTGACAGGTTCCCATTTTGAAAACATAGCTTAGGTCACATAGTTATTTTAAAAAAAAAACTTCTTTAATTAACTTCAGTAATTTAGTTTGCATTGTTTGAGATTAAGATTAAAAAAACATATTTCCAGTGTTAACTAGAGAGTTCAGAGAGCTAGGTTGTCCATTTTGTTACATGTAGCAGTTAGAACAGCTAATGATATGCCACAAAATCGTGGACCTCAAACTCTATAATTGAGCATGTCAAAAGCTTTCCTACCGTCCTAATGAGCACATGTATTGGTGGTCATTTTCTCAGTAGCTACAATCTACTGGATGTGACTGTAGCTATTACACCTGCAATTTGTTTTGGAACTTTAGTGAGTGGGAAACTCATGACTATATTGTGCAGTCCATGATCTAAACTTGTCAACATGGCTATCCACACCTCTCACTTCTTTTCAAAAGAACTTAAAGATCCAATGGGCAGCACAGTGGTTTAGTTGATAAACTCTGCTGTCTTGTAGCTCTGAGGTCCTGAGTTTGATTCAAGCCAGGGCAAGGATGTTCTTCACAGGTCTGCTCATGTTTCCGCCTGTTACTCTGGTTTCCTCAAACACAAAACACACAGACAGGTTAACTGGCTCCCTATAAAATTGACCATTGTGTTTGAATTTAATAGGGTCCTTTGCTCCACAGGGACAGGGACTGATGTGAAGGATATACAGGATTATCTCTGTAACGTGCTGAGGAAATATGTTGGTGCTGTATAAATTATCAGGAAAAACATTCTAAAATAATTTTCTTACAAGTGCTTGCTCATATGTGTGTAACTTGTCAGAATTCAGTTCAGGCAGCTGTTTGACAGACTTTGATAACTGAGGGCTTATTAGATTGTCAGCTGCCCAGAGACATTATATCCAAGCATGCTCTGTTAGACATGCAGGCTCATGTTTTGCAGCCCACAGATCTGTACTCTTGTCAGCCATCCCAAACTTAAAACTTCTTCTGATATGTGTTTAAGGACCCCACATTTTCATGCCCCTTGCACTGAGCATGAACCGATAGAGTATCTTCTAATAAACACTTAGTTATCCACTCCGACAAGGTGCCTGCTCTGAGCCTGAACATTTTATTATTGTTTCTTCTACTATACGCAAATCATTGCAGCTTTCCATAGCATTGTTGTTTATCAGTCAGCTTTCTGGTAAAAAAAAATCTTCTGCAATGAAGAGTGCTTTTCATTTAGTGTTATTTTAAAGATGTAATATCAGTTTTCCCAGGCAACACCTATTACCTTGGCTAGTTCCATCAGGATACACAGTCACATCCTTTATAACACTGCCCTGTATGGGATTATGGCACAAACTAAGTCAATACGTAAAGGAACAGTAGCACCAACAGTCCCCTAGTTCAGGGACTGGGGCCCTTGTTAAAGTGATACTGACACCAAAAATTTTATTTTCAAAAAATGAATCATGAATTCGCTGATAGTTCTGCATTTGTAAGTAATTATAACTTGCAGTTCTTGAACCTGACTGTTTTGTCAACCTGACTGTCCCTTCTCAACTTGTCAGTTAGAGTTTCTAATGCTAACACACTACTGCTGCACAAATATGGCAGCCCCCTCATAGGGAAAAAAGGGGTAAGAAAGGTAATGCAAAAGCATCAGATAGATACTTTTTATGGCAAAATAAATATAAATGGCATTCAAAGATAATGTTATGATAGATATTAAAAAAGTTTATTTTCTGGGTCGGATGAATTCAACCAAATATCAACAAATTCTTCAGTATAATGTTCAAGCATCAGTCACAAAGTTGAAGTTACGCAGGGGTTTGGATATTCCAACAAGACAATGACCCTAAACAAACTTCGGAATCTACAAAGGCATTTATGCAGAAGGAGAAGTACAATATTCTGGAATGGCCGTCGCAGTCCCCCAACTTGAATATCATCGAAAATCTATAGAATGATTTGAAGCAGGCTGTCCATGCTCGGCAGCCATCAAATTTAAATGAACTGGAGAGATTGTGTATGGACGAATGGTCAAAAATACCTCCCATCCAGAATCCAGACACCCATCAAAGGCTATAGGAGACATCTAGAGGCTGTTGCATTTGCAAAAGGAGGTTCAATTAAGTATTGATGTAATATCTATGTTGGAGTGCCCAAAATTGTGCACCTGTCTAATTTTGTTATGACGCATATTGCATATTTTCTGTTAATCCAATAAACTTTGTCACTGCTGAAATACTAAGGCATGTTATATATTAAAAGGAAGTTTCTACTTTGAAAGCTCAGCCAATGATAAACAAAACTCCAAAGAATTAAGAGTGACTGTATATACATAAGTGGACCAAGCTAAAAATATATGAAGTAGTTAAAAATATATTGATTAATAAAAACTAGCAAATAACTGACATTGGCAACCAAATATTTGTTTCAGATTGTAAAAATTTTATTTTAGAAAGGTCACACTTGAAAATTGTACATGCCCTTGTTATAGTTGCATAGTTAAAGGTGCTGTATTGTTTTTAAAGGGGTTGTAGACCTTTAAATTAACTGTTAGTATGATGTAGAGAGTGATATTCTGAGACAATTTGCAATTAGTTTTAATATTTGTGGTTCTTGAATTATTTAGCTTTTTTTATTCAGCAGCTCTCTAATTGTCAATTTCAGCAATTTGTTGATTTAAATATGGAATTGAAATAAGGGACTGGGATATGAATAGTAGATGGCCTGCATAGAAAGATGAGTAATAAAAATTAGCAATAACAATACATTTGTAGTCTTACAGAGCATTTGTTTTTTTTTAGATGGGGTCAGTGACCCCATTGGAAAGCTGAAAAGAAGTAAAATGCAAATAATTCAAAAACTATAAAAAATGAAGGCCGGTTGAAAAATTACTTAGAATTAGTCATTCTATAACATACAGAAAGTTAACTTAAAGGGGAACCACCCATTTAAATAGTATGCACCAATAATGACATACTCAGTAAATTGCTGTTTATTATTTTTGACTATTTTTCTAAAATTGTAACAATAATAATAATAATAATAATGAATTTGTTAACCAGTAGCAGCAGTAGTAAGCCATGTTGCCAACCTCAACTGTTACAGTTTGATACACTCTCAGCAGCTACAACAAAGAGGTGCGTGAGTCTTTTAGCAATGTTGTGTTGGTTAGCAGATGTTAAGAAATGTATATAACATTGATTTCACATTTGCACTAGAAGAAATATAGTATTTTAAGTAAACTATTGCAGTTTTACATTATTAAACAGAAAGACCTATGCTGTGGACTCCTCCAACTCAAGGCTTTGTGTAAAAACTATGTCCTAAGGCTGTAGATTGTATCCTTGCCTTTTAGTGCTAAAAATCTACTTACTATGTAAAAATAGGTATGTGTGATTATTAAGGTACCATAATGATATAATATTCTTTTAATAATTTACTTAACTACTTTCACTCATTTCTGAGGGGGCTCCAAACATAGTAAAGCCTGTACAATAGTCTTTTAAGATGCTGTAACATAGAAATCAAACACTAGGGGGCAGGATGTGATTGTGTTTTGTATCTGTAAGGCTGCGCTGGGCTGAAATCAATTTTCAGTTGTGTTCGTACTCAAAGAAGCTCTTTTTGTCAGTGTAAAACAATATAAGAGATTATGTATCAGTGTTCATGCTGGTTGCTTTGAGGAGCATCTGGCCTTCAGAATTATTCAATATATATATATATATATATATATATATATATACATGTATGCTATTGTGTCTGTACATATAGACGTAAAAATTATTTGTTTTCAAGAACAAGTGTAATATTTGTGTTAGAATATATCTGTCACATTCATTTGGTCATATTGAGTTTAGGATTTCGTAGCGTTCTTGCTAATTTGTGATTCCATCATTACACCACGTAACTGATTACAAAGCAGTGCGTTCATGCAGAGAATGTGCTTATTGTTGCAATCTCTTGGCAAGCAACGCTGACTCATGGGATAGTGATGTAGTTGCAGTTTCAGCTCGGCACAGCAGCATGAAATACCTGCTCACCTGATTTACACCACAGTCGCTTAGAATTCCTCTGCGTTTATTATTACTTTTACATACAAATATTTGTGTTTAAACACGCCACCCTGTTATTGTGATGTTGCTTTTATGTTTTCAAATATTGCTGTTTTAGTTGCTGCTAATATACTTCCCAGAGTAGCTCCCATGCCTCAGTCTATGAGTTTGGTACTTTAACATTGAATACAGCAAAATGTATAAGAAATGTTTGATTTCCCTTGACTCCTGTGACTATTCAATAACAAAAAATTAGAATTGTGTCCAGCCAGCAGACACAGGACAGATAGATTGGCATGCAATTTCACGCCCAAATCTGGATACACATAGGCTAGCCATTTGGAGCAGTGTGTAACCAAACCTGCACCTGCATTTAGCTCCAAATTCTTTCAGTCTCAGTCTGACTACCAATATGTGTAATCCGTAAATCAGCAGATGCATGCAGAGGCGTGTGTAGCAAACATTAAAGGGGTGGTTCACCTTTGTTAACTTTTAGTATGACCAATTCTAAGCAACTTTTCAATTGGTCTTCATTATTTATCTGTTATAGTTTTTTAATTATTTGCCTTCTTCTTCTGAATCTTTCCAGCTTTCAAATGGGGGTCACTGAACCCATCTAAAAAAACAAATGCTCTGTAAGGCTACAAATGTATTGCTATTGCTACTCTTAATTACTAATTTCTCTATTCAGACCCTCTGCTATTCATATTCTAGTCTCTTATTCAAATCAAAGCATGGTTGCTAGGTTAATTTGGACCCTACCAACCAGACTGCTGAAAATGCAAACTGGAGGGCTTCTGAATAAAAAGTTAAAGGGGAACGCCGGCTTCCAAACCAAAATTTGATAAAGAGGCTTGCATAACACAGAAACCCCTAATATATCCATCACAGTTACCTGTTTCTTCAAAAAGTATGAATAAATTCCATTTTCTATGCTGAAATCCAGCTGTTTAACAGTTCTTCTCTTTCTGCATCATTTGAAATCCTGGCAGGGAAGGAGAGACTAAAACACTGATGTTACAAATTGTAACAACTTCTCCACAGCTTACAGACAGCATGCAGGAACTACATAACCCACAATGCATTGCACTATGATGTTCCTTTCCTTATTGAAATTACATGTGCAGGGAATTGTGGGGTTTGGAGGATGCAGGCTGAGGTCAGCTGGCTGTTCATACAAAGCATAGTCAGCCAGCTCAGCAAAGTAGTCAGAGATAGTGATGTGCGGGCCGGCCCGATACCTGCAGGACCCACGGGTGATTCAAGGCCAACCTCGCACCCCCATTTGTGGGTTCCGGTTTTACAGCCAAGCTCCTGCTTGCCCCGGGTCTATAAAAGGAAGTCGGGCACGGGTGGAGGGGGGGTGGGTTTTACCAGACCCACACATCACTATTCAGAGAGATCAGCAGGAGGGCAGGGGTCTAGGCTTAGTGAACTGTCAGAAACCATTAAAAATCATGAAAAGTCTGCATATTTTTTAAATTATGTATCTTGCAAAGCTGCTTGAAATTGTTTACTTTTCAAAAAGCTCAAGTCATGTTTTTGTGGAGTTCCCCTTTAAATAACCACTCAAAAACCACAAATAAAAAATGAAAAGCAATTGCATATTTTCTTAGAATATCACTGTCTACATTATAATAAAAGTTAAAGGGATACTGTCATGGGAAAAAAAAAAATTCAAAATGAATCTGTTACTAGTGCTGCTCCAGCAGAATTCTGCACTGAAATCCATTTCTTGAAAGAGCAAACAGATTTTTTTATATTCAATTTTGAAATCTGACATGGGGCTAGACATATTGTCAATTTCCCAGCTGCCCAAAGTCATGTGACTTGTGCTCTGATAAACTGCAATCACTCTTTACTGCTGTACTACAAGTTGGAGTGATATCCCTCCCCTCCCTTTTTCTCCCCAGCAGCCAAACAAAAGAACAATGGGAAGGTAACCAGATAACAGCTCCCTAACATAAGATAACAGCTGTCTGGTAGATCTAAGAACAACACTCAATAGTAAAAACCCATGTCTCACTGAGACACATTCATTTACATTGAGAAGGAAAAACAGCAGCCTGCCAGAAAGCATTTCTCTCCTAAAGTGCAGGCACAAGTCACATGACCAGGGGCAGCTGGGAAATTGACAAAATGTCTAGCCCCATGTCAGATTTCAAAATTGAATATAAAAAATCTATTTGCTCTTTTGAGAAATGAATTTCAGTGCAGAATTCTGCTGGAGCAGCACTATTAACTGATGCATTTTGAAAAATTTTTTTTCCCATGACAGTATCCCTTTAACTCAAAGGTGACCAACCCCATTAACAGTTCACCTTCATAAAACCAAAAATTACTTTTCAATTGCTTTCTATTTCTATGATGTCCGGTCCCTGACTGTTTAATCAGTTACAGTTTTATATGTTAGTTGAAACAGCTGGTTGTCGTATACCGCAATAAAACCTCAATGTTACATTTAACTTTAAATGCTTTTTTTTTTAAATTTGTGGTCCCACCCATATAGTATGTATAATACATTTCCCTGATTTTACACTATTTTTTGTAGCCCCATTTAATGGAAATTCTACTGTTATTAATCGTGGAGATAGATAGTTGGCAACCTGGCTTACTGTGCTGCAGCTAGGGTAAAGTGAAAAAAAAGTATTTATAAAGTATTATAGTATTGACAGGTGGTCAGTCATAACCAATGACTGTACCCTGAGTGCCATCAACCTATTAAAACTATTGTATTATACACAGCTCAGTGGATGTGTGCCTTATAGCCTACAGTATTTTTTTTTAAACCTGACTGTCCCTTCTCAACTTGTTCACTTCTGGTGTCAGTATCTCTTTAAGAACATCCTACCTAAATCAGACATGTCAAACATTTGAATTCAGCAGGCACATCAAAGTGTTCCTGATTCCATTGCACCCCTTTCCTTATTCTTTGAATAGGACCCCTATTAGTTGTTTCAAATTAAATGTGTCCATTCTTGCTCTGCACCTTTAACAAAAAAAGCATTGTCTTTACAAGGCCATGGTTGTGTTTGGAATCTGACTAGTGATTCATGATTTTCCTTAGCTTTTCTGTTGCATTTCAACCCATTACATATTCATGTGTCTTGCAACCTGTCCTTACACACTTCTCCAGAGTTTTGCTTTCCATGATGCCAAGGAACCAAATGTTTCACAACATGGAATTTCATTGTTTTAAAGGGTCAGTATACCCACTTTATTTTAATCACAAAAAAAACCAATGTATTGTGTAATTTCTTAAGTTAACCGGGCAAAAAGGGAACTTAAAGCTACTCCATGCTCGGTTCTTGCAAGGTAGATAATTAGAATACCATTATAACCGCCTCTACCCCTTTGTCGTGTGTTTTATTAGCAGGAGTTCATTATGCGGGGGGGTAGGGGGTCAATCATGCATTGGTAATCTGTCTAATTTAAAAGGGCTAAACATGGAATAGCATCAGTTTGTTTGGCCTGATTAGCTCAATAGACAAAAAGTATGCTCAGCCAATGCATTGACCTCATTTAAAAAAATGAGTAGTACACCTTTAAATGAAAAAATAACCCATTTTTAAACATTATCTTATAATTGTCTGCCTCTGATTCCCAGAGTTATATATATAACTAGAAAAGGGAAACATTGCAAGGTAGTAAGAGAGTTTTTTTTGTTTCTTAAACCAAAATACCCCAACAACAATTTATATAATAATAATAATAATAATAATAATTTATTTTAGTAATGACAAGTAGCACAAGATATAAAGGGGCAGATTTACTAAAGGGCGAAGTGTCCGTCTCTAGCGAAAATGTCAGAAATCCCATCCGCAGAGACACCCCCAATTTACTAATAGGCCCAGAGGACAATTAACTAGCGAAAGAGACAGTCGCTAGCATAGTTTCGTGCCCTATCACAGGCAAATTTTCTCTCAGGTGACCGATCATTATTCTACAAATTCACTAAAGTGTGAATTTTACAGAATGTTACCTCTTTCGCCAGAGTTTCCTTCACCAGCTCAGATCTGGTGAACTGATAAATGATGCTACATCCTCCTCAATCTTATGTCAGTGACATCATATCCTGTATGCCGGAAAGTCCTAAAAGTTTTGAAAAAAAATTAGTTTTTTCATATTTGAAAGCGGGATTGCCTTCAAAAGTCCTAACTATTAAATTTTTTTGTGTTAACATTTTTTTCCCAACCATTTGTTTTAGGGTGGGCTCATGTCTAGGGCATTAGAGGATAACTTCTGTCTTTGTTTTGCTTCCTTGGACATTTTTTATAAGTGGCCACTGCAAGCATTTGCACCATCTCTAATAAAGACATTCACCCTTTAGTGAATTTGCCCCAAAAGCTTTTATATGGCAAGGGTCTAGTAGCTTATGTCTTTGTGGCTCATCTTGTATTGTAGGGTTTTATAGATGCATCTCCTCTTTGTCTCTTAAAAATATCTAGAAATATCTTGCAAAGACAATTCCAACATTGAAAGTATTTTCACAAAAGAATAATAATTTATTTTGTGTGGTTTGCCAGATTTTCTTTGGTTAAGGTTAGTGACACACTGCATTTGTCACAGCTTTAATATGCCAGAAAATATTTTGCCATTGGGGACACTGTGTATGCCCTTTATACACATGTTAAGCGATTATGCGATTTGAGTGTTTTAACAGCATTACTTATTGCTTTCTGTGTGTTGTTTTTTTATGGGTTTATATCTCCACTCCATTTTATACATAGAACTGTGTCCTTTGTAAGTGAACATTAATGTTTCTAAAGGTTTTAACCAAACCACATGGCACCAGGAAAACAGTGGCACTCTTTTGGCAGATATATCATAGCACGACTAAGGTTCGGGGGGTGAGGTTTATTATTTTTTTTATCAAATTTATTATCTAGTTTGTGGCGCATCATGTAAGTTAGGGTATTATTTTGCATATCTAGGCAGTACAAGTACAAAAATAGGAGCATACTGAAAATTGAAAAGCCATTGTAACTCTGAGTTGGAAATTATGCACGTGTTATTGCTCACTAGTATCATGCAATAAAGACGCATAGTTGGAACAATATCTAAACAATATCCCACTTGTTCCCAGTGTGCAACTATTAAAACATCAATTCAGTGAAACTTAGAAACGATCATTAATGGTTCAGTTCTGAGAAACAATGGAGAATACATCACACAGCTAGCCTGTAATTACCATCCTATACACTTCTCCAGCGACAGCATATTAGGCTGACACTTTAATTACACTTGTTTCACTGAGAATTTATGCATTGATCTTTCTTATTGCGTTTGAGGGCATTTCATTCTTACACACTGATCTGCAAGGCAAGGACTGAGTCTGGTGTCACTGAGCTGTATTATTCATGATGTCATTCACCCCCCTGCCCTGTCTTATATTGCTTTATTGAATTATCTATGTTTTAAAAGAGAATGATTCTTAACATCAATTCACATACCCCTGCAAAGCCTTGTACTACATCATGTGACATCAGCTAGGATTTCAAGTTGGGTTTTCTTATCGTTACGTTATATTATTTTGGTAAATTATTTTTTTTTGAATATGTCTGTGTATGTGACATGATGGATTACTATGCATGCCCAGCATTTCAGATGGAATATGCAGCTTGGCTGTCCCCCCCCCACCTCCCTTTAGTCTGTAAGTTCATAGAGTTCTGTCATTATGAATGAGCAATGCCGTGGTCTTAAATGAGAACTAAACCTCCCCCAATAAGAAAAGTCCCTACCTACTATCCTAGATAGTCCCCCACCCTGCTTCCCCCCCCGCATAGTTCAATACCCTTGAAAGTGTCCCCAAAAAATGGCTCACGTATCAGTGCAGAGTAAGCGCAACAGAGCTCATGGGCGCCATCTTCCAGATATTAGGTCTTCATCTGTAAGGGAGCACCATATTGGCGCATGCACAGTTGGAGAAGTCTTCCAGTTCATAGCAAGTGCCCATTTGCCAAAAGTGCCGTGAATTGCCAAAGGGAAGGAAGAGGACCCGAAGATCCAGAAGATGGCACCAATGAACTCTGCTGTGCTTGCTCTGCATTGATACGTGAGCAATGTATTTGGGACACTTTCAAGGGTTATAAACTATGCGGGGGAAGCGGGGAGGCTGACTATCTAGGTTAGTCAACAGGGGCTTTTCTTATTGGGGGGTTTAGTTCTCCTTTAAAAAGCTATAGCAGAGGGACCACTTTATTGGGCAGTGAGCTTGTGTCCCTTGTGTGTGTCTTCAAGTGTCTACTGACTTCCGAATATCCTGATGGTGCCCATAAGCTCCGATGAGCTTGCTCTGCAACGATACGTGAGCAATGTATTCGGGGCACTATTCAGGGTGATGAACGATGCCGGGGGGGGACTATATAGGGTAGTAGGTAGGGGCTTTTCTTATTGGTGGAGGTTATTGCTCTGCACCAATATGTGAGCAATGTATTCAGGACACTTTCAGGGGTAATGAACTATGCGAGGAGGGGGGAGCAGGGAGGTGGACTATCTAGGGTAGTAGGTAGGGGCTTTTCTTATTGGGGGGAGTTTAGCTCTCTTTTAAAGAGCGATAGCAGAGGAAGATTGTGTCCCGTTAGTCTTTGAGTGTCTGTTGGTTTATGTTGCATACAGTATATATGTGTATGTATAGAAAAAAAATCAGCATATATATATATATATAATATTAAGCTCAAGCTTTTTGCATTCAGTGTATAGTCATGAAAGGCAGTGCAAGAAATAAGGACAATTCTACTGAAGGAGAAGGAGCTGGAAAACGACCAAAGAGAAAGTGCCTTCAATGGCACCCACTGCTTGCAAACAAAATTCTTGACTTTTCTGAAGAAGATGAGGAAGAAGAGGATGAAGAAGATATTGATAAGGTATATGTTTCATTTTATAGTATTCAGGTAACATGGTGTATTTTACTCTGATAAACAAACTTGTCTAATGAAAATTTAAATTTAACTTATTTAAATTAAGTTGGTATTCATTGTTGCCTACAGTAGATAACCTGATATTCCAAGTACCAACCTTCTCTCAGCAGTTGCCTACAAATCTTTCAGCAAGAAATATGTTGTATGATATTTGCTTACTCCCAGTACTTTGTATTAAAAGACACTAAGGGGGTTATTTATCAAAGGTCACATTTTAGAGTTATGTGTGAATTTTAGACCTTGAATGAACTCAGAACTTGAATTGTTTCTAATTCATGAAAAAACTTGAATGGAAAAAATTTGAATCAGTGAGTTACTCTCTAATTGATCAAGCTTTCGTGGTGGAACCTACTGAAAAAAACATATGAAGGCTAATAACATCTTCAAATGGTTCAAGGGACGTCTGCCATTAGCATCTACATAACTTCGACAAGTTTAGATATTTTTGGTTGCAAGCTATTTCTAGGGTGGGAGTATAATAAATCTTGAAAAAATTCACGTTTTTTTAACCTGACAAATCCATTTTTGACTCGAAAACTCGATTTTTTTGTGGAAAACACAACTCAAACTTTTCGTGGCGCATTTGACACCATTATTTTACTTCATTACAGACCTTGCATAATCTATGTACGTTAATGTGAAAAATGTAAGCATCAAGTTCCAGCGGGAAAAAAACACGATGGATAAACACTGTATTGTCCCATAGCTTTTTTAAGTCTATGACTCCCCTTCTGTAATCCAGATATTTCTCATAACTGAACACCCTGCTTCTGTTTGTTCACCAGCCTATTCCTTTGATCATCAGTTCAAAAGGAACAAACTGCTAAAGCTTCCTTGGCCAAATGTTGTGTCTCTGCATTGTCTTTAAGACAGCTACGTGTATTACATTTACACAGCCCCCTGCTTGAGTATCTCTTTGTGAGCCTCAGAGCAAACATGCCCAGTTTAAAGGTGGGCATACACAGGTTGATAAAAGCTGTTGGCTCAGGAAGGTTTTGGGATGAAGCCTGCATTTACACAATGATGTGTTCCTCTCACGGATGTCCTACATTGGCGGGAAATATGATCCAGTCCATAGCCCAATATTGCCCACCTCAAGGTGGGCATATTGGTGAAAGATCTACTTGTTTGGTAACCCTGCCAAAGGAGCAGATATATTTTTAACAATTCTTTATTAAACATACAAATACATGTAGCAGCAGGATGAAAATACAGATGCACGGGATGCTGATTTTATAGTAAATATGAACAAGAAAAATAAAACAAATCAACTAAGGTGTCCATTTACTTCATGTTCATGTAGGCTTGCATTTTCCCTTTCATGTTGTTATAGTGTTGTATAGGTGGCATGGTAGTCAAAGCCTGGAATAGGTGGGTCTGGCCAGGTAAGTAATTGAACTAGAGGTGGAGGGGGGAAGGAACCTGTCTGGGAATATCCGAGCAGATATTTACATGTATGTCCACCTATACTTTTCAATACTAGAGCACTCCTGCCCTGGCATGAGTGATTTAAGAATAGTGGCTTAGTGAAAGCCCAGATGTCAATTCAGTGGAGAATCGGTGTCAAAACTGCTGCAATCCATAGATAATTTATAAACCTTAACAGACCAGAAACACCAAAAAGCACAATCATTGTCAAGAAATAGGAGAGATGCCCACTGTGGATGATGGATCACAATCGATGTTCACGACCACAAATAACATCACAGAAGGGTAATGCTAAGTTCCAAACTTGTACTATGTAAAGGAGCACAGAGTAGGTGGAAATTCTTGTGTGAGGCTTCCTTCCAGCTGAAGTGTGTTGTGTTGTGTGCTGTTAGCATGTATTAAAAAAGAACCCTTTTACTGAACCGCTTAAGGTACAGATGTGCCTATAAGAAGATTGTAGTACCATACTCCGAAGGGAGATCTCACTACAGCAGGACTGCTCCAAGATAATTGGACTTCTTGCTCCTCTGGGCCTAAGTGATGCTGAAAAATCGGCAGACCAACTAATTTTATTTCCAGTCTAATTGTGAGCAAGAAAGGAAAAATGCTTGTTTAATTCTAGTAAGCAGCTTAGCATACATCCCCACAAATAACTTATGGCTAACTACTCTTCTACTACTGTCTGCCTTCTCCCTCCTAGTCTAGCCAATAGAAAAAAAACTCAGTAGGTGAAGTACAACATTATGTAGTGGGAGGAGTGTCCTTTTATTTTTATGTGCTACCTTTGGAGCTAAAGGAATACTTGAGCCCCCACTGGCAGAAAGGACAACTTGAGGGAAATAGTTTATTTGTAGGTACTAGTAAAACGGATCCAAACTATGTTAAAGAATGCCCTATTCCTACCAGCTTTGCAATTGGTTTTCATTATTTTTTATTTTTCTTTTTTTATTATTATTTGCCATTCTCTTCTGCCTTTATACAGCTTTCAAATGGGTGTCACTGACCCCGGCACCCATAAACCATTGTTTTGTGAGGCTGCGATTTTATTTTTATTATATTTATTGTTCTATGCGGGCCTTTTCCTACTCATATTACTATTTTTCATTGAAAACCACTGCTTGGTTGCTAGAGTAAATAAGACCCTTGCAACCAGATAGCTGCTGAAAAATCAGACTATAGAGTGCTCATCAATAACATAAACAACTGAAAAATGAAGACCAATTGCAAATTGTCTCAGAATACCAATGTCTTCATCATATTAAAAGGTAATTTAAAGATGAGCTACCCTTTTACTTACATTTGGCATTTTGTGAATAGTAATCAGAAAAGCAACTGTACAAGTTGAGTCTATTGCTTGTATTGCTCTTTTCTGAACATCGGTGCTAACGCACACAAGTGCAGTTACCTATAGATACTATCCGCAACTAGTTTTAACTAGTCTACTTCCAGTTCAAAAATTAACACAAATATCTTGTTAGTTGCTATGGTCATATGCACTGGTGTAGTTTAGCACCTGTTGTAGTAAATCAGCCCCTGTAATGTATCCATGGTAGTAATCATTACTGATTCCTACATGGTCAGATATTTTCCTACAGTAGGGTCACACTAGACCATGTTTTTATTTAGGTAAGGAAACAACTAGTTGAGTTAGCCAAACAATAAAGTTGTATAGCCGTGTAGAGTTCTAGCAGCACAGAATCAGTGTATTAACATACTCACACTCTTATTCTTGAAATTGCAATGATTTAAACAGCAAATGATATCCATGAAAAACCAGTGTTTCAATTCATGCATGGATCTTTGTCCGGATAAAGTCATGTCTCTTAGTACCTGGGAAACAAATACTGTAGGCTAAAGAACTGGCATGCCTGATTAGGTTAGAGCCCAAAACTGTAGCGGAGAATTGTTTGAGAATAAGCAAAGAAGAACCTCTTAACAGAAGCAAGTGGAACTATGCCAAAATAAATCATTTTGTGTTAATACTTGTAAATAGTTTGAACTAATGGTGGGTTAGCAATTTTGTAACCATTACAGCCTAATTCTGACTCACTTTCTTCCATCCCTCAATTTCAAGAAAACTCCTAATGCTTATTTTGCCTTTAAAGGTCCAGCTTCTTGATGGCGATGGTCTTGAAAATGATGAAACAGAAGACAATGATTCTAGTGAGCAAAGAGCCCGCAGGCCAATGAACGCTTTCCTCTTATTTTGCAAACGTCACCGTTCTCTAGTGCGTCAGGAACATCCTCGCCTGGATAATCGTGGTGCTACAAAAATACTGGCAGATTGGTGGGCCTATCTTGACCCTAATGAGAAGCAGAAGTACACAGATATGGCTAAAGAGGTCTGTAAAACACAACTTAAAGGTCATTCAAGCGCACTGATTACAGATGCATTTGTTGATGATTTGTACAGGTATGGGATCTGTTATCTGGAAACCCATTATTCAGAAAGCTCTGAATTATGGAAAGGTCCTCTCCCATAGACTCCATTTTATATAAATACTTGAATTTTTTAAAAATTATTTCCTTTTTCTGTGTAATAATAAAACAGTACATTGTACTTGATCCAAACCAAGATATAATTAATCCTTATGGAAAGCAAAACCAGCCTATTGTTTTTTTTCATGTTTACTGGATTATCTAGTAGATTTAAGGTATGAAAGTCCAAATTACGGAAAAATCCATTATTCAGAGAACCCCAGGTCCCAAGGATTCGGGATAACAGGTCCCATACCTGTACTATCTATCATTTGTAATATTTTTTACACATTACTCTACCTTTATTAAAGGAAAACTATACCCCCAAAATGAACACTTAATCAAAAGTTTATATCAAATTAAGTGGCATATTAAAGAATCTTACCAAACCTGTATATATATATATATATATATATATATATATATATATATTTAAGTAAATATTGCCCTTTTACATCTCTTGCCTTAAGCCATTATTTTGTGATGGTCTGTGTGCTGCCTCAGAGATCACCTGACCAGAAATACTACAACTCTAACAGGAAGAAGTGTTGAAGCAAAATACAGAACTCTGTCTGTTAATTGGCTCATGTGACCTAACAAGTATGGTTTGTTGGTATGTTTGTGTGCACAGTGAATAGTACAATCCCAGGGGATGGCCCTTTTTTTTTTTAAAAAAAAGGAAATTTTCTATTTCTGATTACCCAATGGCACATACTACTAGAAAAGTATATTATTATGAAAATGGTTTGTTTACACAAAGCAGGGTTTTACATATGAACTGTTTTATGCAATATCTTTTTATAGAGACCTACATTGTTGGGGGTATAGTTTTCCTTTAATTGACATATGTAGTTAAAGTGCTAAAAAGTAAATTAAAAAAAACTCCCTGATTTACAGATATTATGTATAGGCTCCTGGTTCTGTTTTAAATAATAATGCATAGTTTATGCTTATAATATCCGATAAGTTATTTAATTGTTCATGAATTGTGAAGCGTCTGTGTTAAAACGTTACCTTTTCTGTGGGACCTGAGAGCATATCTAGAAAAATATTTCTGAGAGCAGTTTGCACTGATTAATTCCATAACTAGACAGGAAGCAATTTTTTTGTCTTTGTCAGTCTCATTCCATGAAGCAAAAGTCAAGCTGGCCATACACGTGCAAATTTTGATGCCATGAACTGTGAACTGATTATTTTAACTAATGATATGTGATCTGGGTTGTCAATTTAAATGGTTACATCTTTTTTTAGTAGAAACCAAGGAATGAAAATGGGTGGAGGTGTCTGTCTTTATGTAAAGCCAGAATTAAAGCCATGCACTAAAGACATTACCAGGGGTAGAACTGGGGAGAGTGTGGAATCCTTTTGGATAGAGATTTCGGCTGGGCTAAAGGTTACAAAGAAAATAATCATTGTTGTATGTTTTAAACCACCTTGTATTAGCGAAGAGAATCAAGCCCAGCTACTATTACAATTGAAGAAGACTTTACAATCAATTTAAGTTGTTATCATGGGTGACTTCACTTATCTTAACATTGACTGGAGTAATGGGGCAGCCAAGTCATTAACAGCTAGAATATACCAGGAATAACTTTTTTGCATCTGGTATTTACTAATAATATGATCACAAAATGGTTTTCATTGAGATTATGTTGCAGAGACGGTTTGATAGAAGTCTTGAGGTTGGTAAGAAAAACATGCTTTTCAGGCATTTACGTTAGCTGGGATAGCTAAAACTTTTATCAGGTATAAGGAGCCCAATAAAGCGTGTAAAAAAAACTACCAGACAAACTAAAACAGCCAATTAAAGTTTCCTTTTTAACACACCCAATTCTAATAATATAACTACTGATGAAAGGGAGACTCAAGGAAATTCAAAAAAGACTAGCACTTGTAAAGATAAATAAAGTTACAGAATCAGATGGGATTCATCCCACATCCTTTGCTCTGTGATAGTGAAATCTCTTTACTTAATTTTTTTAGGATTGAGAGATTGTCAAATTGCTGGTGGTGGTTCTGCAATTGCAAAAGGGATCCCATTCTCAGCCACAATACTATAGACCATTAGTTTGACTGGTAGGAAAGTAATTTTGGGGTTGTTTTCGCTGGAGAAAAGGCAATTGAGAGGGGACATGATTACCCATTACGAGCACATTAGAGAACATTATAGACACATAGTAGGGCATGTATGAACAGTCCTGTTATTGAATGCCCTGCTGTGTGGTTTTGTGATGGCAGATTTAAGAGTGACTGGGTGATTTTTCTGAACAAGCATAATATCCAACGCTTAAAGGGATACTGTCATGGCAAAAAAATTCCCAGCTGCCCCAAGTCACATGACTTGGGGCAGCTGGGAAATTGACAATATGTCTAGCCCCATGTCAGATTTCAAAATTGAATATAAAAAAATCTGTTTGCTCTTTTGAGAAATGGATTTCAGTGCAGAATTCTGCTGGAGCAGCACTATTAACTGATTCATTTTGAAATTTTTTTTTTTTTCCCATGACAGTATCCCTTTAAGATCTACAGTTAGTTTAGTATAAGTATTGGAATATATATATGTGCATATACAGTATGTGCTTTGGGGATCATTTGGAGGGGTTGAACTTGATGGACTTTGGTCTTTTTTCAACCTAACTCAACTATGTTTCTATGAAAGGTTTGGCATTAATTTATTTTTTGTTTCTCCTTTTAAGTACAAAGATGCATTTATGAAAGCAAATCCAGGCTACAAGTGGTGTCCTACTACTAATAAACCCGTGAAAGTCCTTTCACCTACTGTAACTACCAGAAAGAAACTATGGGCCTTTAGCCCAGAAACTGTCAAAGATGCTCCAAGCCCCAAGAAAGTCCCACAAGAGGATGAAATGCCTCAACTTAATTTTAGTATTGCAGGTGAGTTATAAAAGTTGTGCTCCTGTAATTTGAAACCAAATTTCTCATTCAGTGCTGGAAGTTATTAGCTTTGTTTGTGGCCATACATGGCCAATAAAATTTGCTATCACCGCATATTTGACCCAGGCGTGGGGCCTTCGGGAGGCATGTCTGGCCAATATTTGGCTGAAAATCAAGCAGATATCTATCAGGCAAGTTTAAGAATGCCCATCCTCGGAACATCATGCTGTAAATGCTATATTTTTATAAACAGTAATTTGTGTTGCATTTTGACAACACTTATGAAATTGTCAGTGTCTTGGCTATTACTGTTAGGAACACAACACTGTTTTCCATCTAATACATTCAAAGAAATGCTGCAATTTTAAGGGATTCTGTCATGATTTTTATGATGTCATTTTTATTTCTAAATTACACTGTTTACACTGCAAATAATTCACTCTACAATATAACATTTAATTCCTGAACCAGCAAGTGTATATTTTTGTTGTTGTAATATTGGTGTGTAGGCAGCCATCTCAGGTCATTTTGCCTGGTCTTGTGCTTTCAAAAAGAGCCAGCATTTTAGGATGGAACTGCTTTCTGGCAGGCTGTTGTTTCTCCTACTCGGTGTAACTGAATGTGTCGCAGTGGGACCTGGTGCTGTTCATAGATTTATCAGGCAGCTGTTATATTGTGTTAGGGAGATGCTATCTCGTTACCTTCCCATTTTTGTGTTGTTAGGCTGCTGGGGTAGAAAGGGAGGGGGTGATATCACTCCAACTTGCAGTACAGCAGTAAAGAGTGACTGACGTTTATCAGAGCACAAGTCACATGACTGGGGGCAGCTGGGAAATTGACAACATTTCTAGCCCGTGTCAGATTTCAAAATTAAATATCAAAGAATCTGTTTGCTCTTTTGAAAAATGGATTTCAATGCAGAATTCTGCTGGAGCAGCAGTATTAACTGATGCGTTTTGAAAAAAAACGTTTTTTCCCATGACAGTATCCCTTTAACATTTGCTGTGTATTATTTCTCTAATCAATCGATCATTTCTTCCTCAAAAATGTCAGCTGCCTTTGCATTGTAGACCTGCTGGCAGATTACTTTAAATTTTACGAAAGGAATGGTATAAGGTGAAAAATATCACTTTTCCATTACTAACTGCTAGTTGATCCAGAGGAAGAAATAAACCCACCTCAAGCCTCTTCGAAGTGTCTCAGAGGGGAGAAAATGTATTTCTAACTGCAAGAGGTTAGTCCCTGGATCAACTTTCTACGAATAGTTAATAGAAAGGGTGCCCAGGTCTAGTAACCCCCAGGGGCAGATTTATTAATATGCAAGGTTTTAATTTTGTTGTGATTCATGCAAATTGTGCAAAAAAATTTTTTGTGAAAATCATGTTTTTTTTCCACAATTTATCACACCAAATTTGTAAAAATCTCACCACTAAAGTCCATATGGGAAAAAATGCAGAAATATCTGCAATTGTGGGGAAAAAATGTGATTGTGGTCTTGGTTATTAAAATTTTTTTCTCAGTCACACAAAAAATTATAAATGTGCAGCATTGTAAATGTTTGCTTTTAAACAGCTGAGCAGTAGCAAACATTGCACATTGTATTATCACTATTAAGCAATTAACATGACCTGTTAGTGGCAGAACATCTCTCCGCCTGCGACGTTTCGGCCTGCAGCGTGCCCTTTCTCAAGCATTATGCCCGAAACGTCGCAGGCGGAGAGATGTTCTGCCACTAACAGGTCATGTAATGAACTTTGATCTTAAATACACTTTTTTCACTTTTTGATACGAGTGCTGCCTTTTTTCTTGTCTACTTTGTGTGTATATATATATATATATATCTATATATAGATAGCCTGTCTTTTACGCACTCTGATGCTCCAAGACACTGTTAATTTTAGCCACATGCTGCAGTTTATAGAAATGCTGCTGAATTTTCAAAATGTTAAATGTGAAAAATGTACTGACACTATGAACCCAATCAGAGAAGTGCCAGAAGTTTGCCATCTAACCAACTAAAAATGTAATACTCTTAACCAGATCCCACACAGATGGGTGGACTGAGTATGCTGCTTCTTGCTGGTGAACATGCCTTGACTGCACATGGGGATCATGCTGTGACTGAAAGTGTGGAACATTTAAGTGACCATGAGGTGGGTAATTACATTTGTTTTGATCTCTTTTTTATTCTCTTTAGCAAATTAAAGGAGATCACTTGGGGGTGCCTAACTTTTGGCACCCCAAGTAAAAAGGACCTTCTTTATCTTTTAAGTAAATATATTAAGAAGCTGCAGTATATTATCTTATCATACTAAAATTTCTTAAATTACATTCAGTGCTTATCATATCATTATTATGGGGGGGGGATATTTGGGGGGGGGATATTGCCTAAATCAAATGTGCAAGAGAACCACAATGTTCATATTTTTGTGTGCACCCTCATGTGCCATAAGTATAAAACAAGGGTTACGAAGCCATCCATGCAAGTTTTGTGCTTTTATAGTGTTCATATATGCTCATCCCCTTTGATCAGTTAAGATGTGTGCTGTTGGTTCCATTTCGCTCTATTGGAAGTACATAAGACAATGGACCTTCTGTCACAGGGTTTAAAAATAATACTATCTTTAGAGTTTCTCATACTGAGACCTATGATGGTTAAAGGAGAAGTAAACCCACATTTTACATTTTTTTATAAAGAAAACATGGGGCTGGTTACCTAACATTGAAGTTAAATATTGCCTATAGCAACTAATCAGCAATTACATTTCACCAGTCACAATTTAGAAAACACCAATGGTGTTGTTTATTTCCAATGTTTGTAAACCAGCCCTGTAATGGTCAGCAATGTTACAGAATCCATTAATTACCACAGGTATGTAAATAAATGGGTGTATGTGCTGCATATTTCAGAATGCAAAATATAACTCTTGTATTTTTTCTCATTAAATTATAGGTTTCTTCAGATATTTGTCCTTTAACTGAATCACGGTTTCCCCAGGAAAACAACTCCTCATTATTTCACTTTGATGAGGTACAAACTTTTTTGCATCAATATTTATAAATATAAGTGATTACTGTTTATGTTAAGCTTCTATTATGTAATGTTCATTATATTCCACTATATGTTTTTACACAATATAACATTTTCCAATAAACTCCAGCATGAAATTTGCCACATTTGTTAACCTTGTTGTTCCACAATATGGAAAAATTAACTGAATTGACCAGCAGCCTTGTGCCTGTATACTGTATTACACTGTACACTTTTTTTTGCAGCTGTTTATTGCATGTTTTATTTCTGCATTCCTTGTTTTGCTCATTTGTGTGCTCACTGTTTTCATTTTGGCAATATATATATAAAAAAATATTGTGACATTCAGGTTAGCTAGGACCAAAGCCACTGCACAGTTTAAGCACAGAAATGGATTCTGACACCAACTTCAAAAGTTCAATGCAGCTTGGCTGGCTTTTATTATAAACATTACCAACAGATTCAGCACACTTGCTTCACATATGCTTAGCAGTCCCACTTTCACACACACCTTGGTGTTCACAAAAACACAATATTTCCAGCACTTACAGCTTTGGACGTCACAAGTCCCAGAATCCTCTGTTAGACACTCAATGTAACACACAATCTCTTGGGAGGGGTTCTCTGTTCCTCTCACTAGTCACTTGGCACTCTCTCTCCGACACTTCAGCTCAGCAAGGAAACACAGTCCACGGCCCACTCACCCTCACCCAGCTGAAGGTTTCCAGGGGAAGCTCTGACATGTAGTCCCACACCTCTTTTTATCTGCAGATCATCTGCAGCCTAATTCAAAAGCTGCCTATTGCTGGGCAGCTGAAAACACTCAATATGGAATGGAAGGCCCACCCTGCGCTCCTCCATTCACTCCAGGGACCCAAAAAAATAGATACTACTTTTCGTATTTAGTTATTATTATCAGGTTACAGAAGTGAAATTACACAAAAGCAAGCACAGAAATCTTATGTTTCTGAAAAAACAATGTATTGTTTTCTTAGGCAGACTAAATATATCTGCCAGAAATTGCCCATGAAGTGAAAATTGATGCAGACCAAAATACAGACAAATTTATCGCTGAATATGTTTTCGACAGTTTAACCTGCGGTAAATATAAATCAGCGAATTTTCTTGGGCAAGAATATGTTTTCGCCAGTTATCACATTTGCTGAAAATAACGCTACATACACATTAATGCCTGGTTTACTAAACAGCGAAAAATGTATGAAAGACAAAATTAAAGCCAGAAACTTTACCGCCATCTTTATAGTGGTGGTAATTTATTTTTTTGCCAGAAAATTCTCAAGGGGACAGGAAATATTCCATAACACCTTGTTTTACCCATCATTCTGTTTCTGTTGCCGTTCCTGACAGTAGAAGAGAGAAGTGACAGGATAATCAAAGATGTTTTGTATTATTCTTTTGTCTGCTGCTAAAGCAGCTTTTTCAGCTGAAATAAGATTTATTATGGCTAGGAGGGACCCAAGGCTTCGACAGCCTAGATTAAACTACATTTATATGATGCACACAGATTTATTGGTAAAACTTGTTAATGAATTTTATTTATATGATTTTATTGGCAGGGGGTAAGTCTTGTGACTGGATGTATTGAAATGTGGATTAATATGATGCACACGTTTGATTGGGTGAAATCTGTTTACTGTGTTGTTGATAATATCTATAAAGTTTAGCAGTTTTGAAGATACATATCTGGCCATGAATCATGCCATAACAAACGCCATAAAACAAGACTATTTTATAGCATAAATATTCGCAAACTTAATTTGTCGCCAGAAAATTCGCAACTCGCTAAAATTACTGCCAACTTAAGCTGGTTCGTTAACGTAGTTACCGCAAGTGATTGCAATGACTTCTGAGCGTATCGCTGTTTAGTAAACTTAGTCGCTGTGAATATTTTGGTGGCAAAATATTCACAGCGATAACATGCGGAAACCTTAAGTCAAATTTACCGCACTTAAGTAAATGGACCCCCAAAGCAGAAAAGTGTTTTCTCCACAACCATTTTACTCAAGCGGAGAAAATGCCCTGTGTGCCATTTCAAGAATGATATACATAAAGAGTAGTATAATGCACATCTAAATTAGGAAAAGGGCACACAACAATATCAAAATTTTTAAGATATCCTACTGGGCATTGTTATTTCACTTACCAGTGAACCTGGGATTAGCTGGGAGTGTGGATTTCTACTTTGGTGTGGGCTCCACATAGCATTTATGTATTTAACTATGAACTAATACAGTGACGCCCAGCGTGTCCACCAATAGCACACAGCAGGGAGTTGAAGCTCGGGAGGGGGCCCCCGGGGACTGCCAGGAGAGCCTTTTGTTTGCAGCCCAGGTGGGCCCCCAAGGCTCCAGTCCAACCATGTGGAGATACAAATTACAGAATGATCCCCTTATCCAGAAAACCCCAGGTCCCAAGCATTCTAAAAAAAAAGGTCCCATATTTTTATGGGGCAGATTTAGCAAAGGTCGAATAGTAAATTAGAATTTTCAAGTTTCAAAATTCACAAATTCTAATTTTAAACCCTCAATTGGAATATAAATTCTAATGTGAGATTTATCGCACCTCGGCCATGGAAACAGTTCTTATTCGACTATTCGTCACCTAAAATATGCCGAGTTCATGTACAAGTCAATGTCAGGTCTCCGTCTAGCCATTTGGAGATGTTAATAGCCTTCCTGACATTTTTTTTATTCGGGAGAAAAAATTTCGGGTCGGAACCATTAGATCGATATTAGACATTCCAATGTTTTCTTAAATAACCTCCCAGTCAAATTGTGAGTATATTAGAATTTAAAAAAATCCACATGAATTAGAAATTCGAACTTTGATAAATGGGCCTCCCCATATGCACATATACAAATCACACACACACGTTTAAAGGTTTTTAGCTAATGAAAAAATGTAATCCTCTGTAAACTATACAATATTAATTCTTTAAAAAGTTTCATTGGTCATGAAATTATTTGTACAGGTATAGGATCTGTTATATGGAAACCCGTTATTCAGAAAGCACAGAATGTACAGAAAAGGCCATCTCCCATAGACTCCAGTTTATACAAATAATCCAGATTTTTTAAAATAATTTCCTTTTTCTCTGTAATAATATAACAGTACCTTGTACTTAAGCCAAACCAAGATGTAATTAACCCTTATTGGAAGCAAAACCAGCCTATTGGGTTTATTTAATGTTTACATGATTTTCTAGTAGATCCATTACCTGGAAAGTCCCAAGCATTCTGCATAACAGGTCCCATACCTGTAATAACCTGCAACTTAAAACAGTATTTGTTTATCCTTTCTTGATGTCTGGTTCTGACTAGTGAAACAATGTTACAGAAATTGATTTTCTTTCTGGTCTGTTATTTAGTTGCTTGGGTCAAATAGACAGTAGTTTGAATGAAAGATGAATAGGAGAGCCTCTGAATGGTTCTCATTTTCTGCAAGGCATAGCTGACCCCAGCAACCAGACAAAAAGAGAGGAAAATAAGAATGCAAATATTAAAAAATGTGATCTTCCATTTATTGCCAGAGTTTTAGGAGACTGTACTTTCACTGTCCATTTTACTGAAAAGTACATTCTACATTATTTACTTTGCTTATTCACCTGCATTTATAAAATAATCACTGCCAACTTGGCCATTCTTGCATAATATCACTTCCAAAAAACAAATCACTCTGCATACCAAGAAGCAAAACAGACACAGAGCATATAAAGCATGTTCTTGTGGGTTCTACAGGACATGGCAAGGATCACCTTGGATTTTTCTCTGTTTGCATCGAAGATTGTGCCTCCATAGACTTCATTAGTAAAACTTTTTATAGCATAATAAATACAACTTATTAAACTTTTTGCTAATGGTGTATTATTATTATTTTATTTTTTTTACAAATTCAGAGTATTTACAGTTATGTATTATTTTAAGATGTCTTCCAGCACATCACATTCAGATGAACCAGCATCTGCTAACCAAAGTGAGAAGTCGGCACTTTTTCAGTTTGCTGAGGTATGACACCAAAAGTTAAAGGGCTTTACAACAAGCTTTACTTTTAAGGGTTTACCTATTTTTATGTGCCTTTGTTAGAGATTAAAATATAATTAATTATTCATAAAACATTAGAGTGTGATAGAGAACACACTACAAGTATAGGATCCGTTATCTAGAAACCTGTTACCCAGAAAGCTCCGAATTACGGAAATGCCGTCTCCCATAGACTCCATTTTATTCAAATAATCCAAATTTTTAAAAATTATTTCTTTTTCTTTTTTTGTAATTATAACCGTACATTGTACTTGATCCAAACTAAGATAATATCAATCCTTATTGGAAGCAAAACCAGTCTGTTGGGTTTAGTTATTGTTTACATGATTTTCTGGTAGACTTATGGTATTAAGATTCAAATTACGGAAAGATCTGTTATCCGTAAAATCCCAGGTCCAAAGCATTCTGGATAACAGGTCCCAAACCTGTATTACAATAGATATGGGGAGTCTATGCTTATTAGGATTCCCTCTCTAAAAATACAAAGGAAAATAGATGTTGAAAAGGGAATGTTGGTCAATTCTGATAGCAATTAAAGGGTTTACTATGAACATAGGAGGTTGTAACTCCACTGAAAACAAATACCTTTGGAAAGTTGAATTTCCAGCAAATACTTAACTGCATAGCTGCTGAATCTGCCAAGCTGCTTGTGTCTTTTAAATGTTGGTCACAGGTTGAGAAATTCTTAGTTTGTTTATAATCAGGATTGAAAGGTGTTTAAAATATACAGTAACATATTAGGACATAGTTTATTACCTGCAAACAGTATTATTTCTCTGCACATTTGCATAATAAAGAGTGTAAATGAGCGATAGTATTTAGCCATTGTTAGATTGCCAATTTAACTAGGGGGTTGATTTATCAAAAGTCGAATGTTAGAGTAATTTTTACCTCGAATGTAGTCGAATGTCTAAAACTCAATAAAATTTTAGCAACTAGAAAACTCAAATCGAATTCAACTAAATGCGGATCTAGATTTTTCTCCGAAAAAAACTTGAATGTCAGGAAGACTATTAACATCTTCAAGTGGTTCGCTGGAGCTCTGGCATTGACTTCTACATGAACTCGGCAGGTTTTAGGTGGCGATTAGTCAAATTCAAATTGTGCCCAGGGTCAAGGTATGATGAAGCTTGAATTCGAGTTTGCATTATTCCCAACTCGAATTTGGGAGTTTTGACCAAAAATCCAATTAGAACCTTAATAAATCTGCCCCTATGTGTCGAGGGGTTTCCTGCCTAAAACCCAAAGCAAAAAAATACCAAAGAACCGATAGATAAAGAAATAGGCAAAGGGGAATTTTGATAAAAATATAAAAAAAAACTGTGAATGCAAATTGCAAAAATATTGTGAATGCATTCTCCCAACTTGCAAAAAGCAGAACTGGGAACTATCAACACTACAGATCAGTAGCATTGAGGACTTCAAGTTGTCTTTTCATATTATGGGCTGTACTATTTATGAGGCTTAAAGCTATAACATGAGATACGTTTTTATTTACTTAACTGAATTCAGTTGCATCCTCATCTATAGGGAATGGGCGAATTTGAACCATTTAGTTTCGCCTAAAATTTTTGTTGCGTGGCGAAATTCTTTTGAGCGCGTGAGGGCGAAACAAGGCGAAAAATTCGCACATCCCTACTCATCTATATTGTATTAATATTGTATTTCAGCAGAAAAACACAAAGATGCAATGTTTGTAACACTGTTCGAAGACATTAATGTGTTTTTGTTTGCAGATATCTTCAGATACTTCACAAACAAAGATTAATTGCGTCAATGCTGTTCCTGTGAAGTCTTCCATTTTCCAGTTAGCAGAGGTAACATATTTATGTTAATATTCAGAGGTAATCATTCTACAACATTTGGCAGTTCTTACATTTGGCAAAATAATGGTCATAATGCTCTTAAAATGGCAATATTACAGCTATATTCAGCATGAATCCAGTAAACTGATTTTGTGTCGAAAATCCATTGTTTTAATACCTGTTTATGTGTCATACTAAACAGTACAGAGACTCATTTCACTTTTGTTCCCACCTTTTCTGGCTTCTTAGAATTTAATCAGATTCTGTTTTATTACCTCTATATGTACAAATCTGTAGTGGTGGATAAATCAGTTTCATTTGGTTGATTGGCCTCTGGGCTAGTGATTGGATTGTATTGGGGACAGAAAGACTTATTGACTTCCCAATGTGATCCTTTTCCTTTAACCTTTACCATCAGTTTCTGAACAAATTGCACTCAAATTTCTGTCAAGGAGGCCATGGTTTTCACACGATACTTATGCCAGTAGGCTACTGACTACATACTACAGCCTTTCTGTTGTCTGAAGTTATGCAGTTATAGCTACAGAAATAAGACTTTTTGTGAATTGTATCATTGTGGAGGAATATTTACAGTTTAATTTGTAGTTATTTTGTGCATGTGATGTTTCCCAGACTGAAACTGCTATTCAGCATTGACTATGGACACTATGGGCTCAAAGTAAATTACTCTTAGCTATTCAAGGCTTGCTGAACCTCCCTAACATGGCTTAGAACTGTATATAGGATTTCAGTACAGCTATGATAAACATCAAGTATTTAATCAGCATTATTTGAATTAACCCTGTTAAACATTAGGGCTGTACAACACACTAGCTTTTCTTGAATGCCCTCATCGCATGTAGTTGCAGTGTAGTTACATCCTGATATCATGTAGTTCATAATAACATCTTGTCTGTCAGCTATATTAAAGATTTGTCATAAGAAGTGATGTTGGGAACAAAAAACAGCATTTTTATCCAAAAATATAACGTCAATAGACTTTTCTTGTTGAAAACAGAGAACAGCTGAACAAATATTTTATTACATATGTCATTGGTTTGGATACATGCCTAGTCTATTAAACCATACATGATTCTCATGTATAAGCAATACTTGTCATTACTTGTCATACATTTCATATATTGTGTTGTATTACTATTTTATTTTCATTTACATAACTGATATGTTTGTTGGTTTTGAGTGTAGATATCTTCAAGTTCATCCCATTCTGATTCATCTACATCAGAAAAGCAGTGTGGAACATCAGCATTGTTTCAGCTTGCAGAGGTAACACTTGGAAATGTAACTATGCATATTGTCCTAAGTAGCCATTGAATAGCATTATAAATAAGGTCTTTTTAGAGGTTCTCTTTGTGAGTACCTTAAATCTTCAGATTGATGCACGTATGTTTAAACACATGCTAGCAGAGCATGTGGAACATCATGCTTGATGAAGGGGCCTAAAAAATTGCAGGGGTTTTTTCTGCTTTATTTGCTATTTTGTCAGAACTTTGCATCTATCAAAATCACATCATGTGAGTACATTGGGAATAGATGAATTGCAAAGGTGTGCCAAAAGGAAATGTTTCCTGATTTAGGGAAGTGTGATGCAGCTCTGTACTGTTATTTTGGATGAATATGCAGAAGGCTAACGTCCTTTTCAGTTGTGGTGTTCCAGATGATGATCATATATATATTTTTTAATACTCCTAGAGACATACTAAATTTGTACTCACACAAAACTCCATCATTGCCATTTATTCTCATTGTTGAACTTACAAACCTAGGACCACTGCAGCAAAGGCACACAATATACCTTTAGGATGAACAAACGTACACGAAATGTTTTCAAAATGTACATAAGCTTGAGCTCTTTCCTTCAATTTTCTGCTTGTTACAAGCATATCAGTTATAAATAATCTGTTTTCTTGATAGAAAGTTACAGTCGATTGTGCCCTGTTAAAATACATGTCCAAAAGCACAGTAAACAAAAAAATCACCATGTCTAAACTGTTGTTGTTTGTTGTGGAGAGAAGCTGATCCGATTTAGTCAGTAGCTTCCTGTAACTGCAATGACAGGCACAGGTTTGGCCTTAGTGCAGCTACACAAAGCAGGCAGAGATAGGCCTGAAAATGCCTGGTTTCAAGTTTTTCAGGCCAATCTCCGCTCTGTGTAGCTGCACTCAGTCCAATCAGTGCAGCTACAGCCGACTAAATCGAATCTGCTTCTTCTTTCCTCCTGATTAAAAAGCAAAGATGGAGAGAAACATTTGATACACAATGTATCAATGACACAGGATCAGCCGATCATTACAAAAACGCTATAGTATGCATTTTTGTACTCCGTGTTCCATGACAGGCTGAACCCATATCTGTCAGTGCACACTCAGTGGTAGTTGAAAGCAGTGGACCAAACCAACCCATGTGCCAATAGCTTTATTCCTTTTTAAGCGACACTGAAGCTTGTTTATTTAAACCATAGAAGTGTTTTTAAAGGACATACACAATGTTTACCAATTAAGGGTAACACTACCTGATATTTAAAGGGGAACTCGTGAAAATGAAAAATTTATATTGGCTTCGGCATCCTGAAACTTTCTAAATATAACCAATTAAAAATTATGTACTGTTTCTGAAATAATCAAGTTTATCTTCACTATTCCTCTCTCAGCATCTGTTTCTCCTCATTCTGTCTTCATTCAGGAGTTGGGTGTCAGAGGAATGATCCAATATATCTTATAGGGGGGCTCCTTTTACCTAGAAAATGTATTAGATCTATTAAAATTACCAGAATTTGTGCAAAAGGCAGTTTTTTTTGTTAGATTTTGTTTGTACTGTACTGGAATCAGTTATTTGAGTGAGCTTTGCTAGGAAAGGGAGCCCTCTATAACATATATTGGATCATTTATTTAGGGATGCACCGAATCCAGGATTCGGTTCGGGATTCGGCCTTTTTCAGCAGGATTCGGATTCGGCCGAATACTTCTGCCTGGCCGATCCGAATCCTAATTTGTATATGCAAATTAGGGGCGGGAGGGAAATTGCATGACTTTTTGTCAGAAAACAAGGAAGTAAAAAATGTTTTCCCCTTCCCACCCCTAATTTGCATATGCAAATTAGGGTTCGGTATTCGGCCGAATCTTTCGTGAAGGATTCGGGGGTTTGGCCAAATCCAAAAAAGTGGATTCGGTGCATCCCTACATTTATTTGACAACCAACTGCTGCATGAAGACAGAATGAAGAGAAACCGATACTGAGAGAGGAATGGTGAATATCAACTTGATTATTTCAGGAACAATGCAGATTTTGTAATTGATTGTATATTTAGAAATTTTCTCACTTCAGTATGAGGAAGCTTATATTAAATTTTCATTTTCACAATAGTTCTCCTTTAAATGCATATTTTTTTTTAAAAAAAAACTCACTGTGAGTGGTAGTAAGAAGAAGATTTTTTCTATACCTGATCTAAAGTTGTCATTTTTTACAGATGTGTGTGGCTTCTGAAGCTGTCAAAATAGAAATATCCAGCAACGTAGATGCAGACGATTTGGTAAGAAAGCCTATTCCCACGAAGGAAGAAACTGAAGGCTCATCAGAGGACCTGATTTTTAGAAATCTCAACGATAGTTCACATGTCTGTGAGAAAATGGAACCCAACAATGTTAAAACTAAAAAGCACAAAACACACTCCCTAGAACCTATAGATGCTGAACTTTTAGGACTTGTGAAACGAGAAAAAGTAAAAAAGAAGAAGAAAAAGAATAAATCAGACCCTGATGCTGCAGAGAATGCATCCCCAAAGAAGACTTGTAAAAAAAGGCAATCATCGGAGTCTGATATTGAAAGTGTCATGTACACTATAGAAGCTGTTGCAAAAGGTGACTGGGGTATTGAGCAATCTTCCAGTTCTCCAAGCAAGAAGGCACTCTTTGCTACTAGCCCAAAACACAGCATTTTTGATTTAAAGTCAACAAAGAAAAAAGTGAAATCAAAAGAAGGAAAATTGCAGAAGGATAAACTCTCAGACAGCACCAAAGAGCTGTATGTGCCAGAACCTATAATTACTGCATCAATCATAGATTTACCTTCCCAGACTCCTGAAAGTTTAAAATCAGAGCCACTTTCTCCTACTGAGGAGCTGCCTCCCATGTGCTTGCCAGAAATGCAAGAAATGCTTAAAACTGAGGACTGTAACAGCAATAAAAAAACAGAAGCTTGTGGGTCAAGGAAATCAGAACGATCTTGTAAAGGTGCTCTTTATAAGACACTAGTGTCTGAAGGCATGCTGACATCACTGCGGGCCAATGTTGACAGAGGTAAGTCTTCAAGGACTATAGCTTCAGAATGAATACTTAACTAATACATAATGTGTACTAGAGTAAGTGACATATTAAAAATTTAGCATATTGACATATCAATAAAATATTGGCCTTTTACATGTTTTATCTTGAGCGTCCATTTTGTGATGGTCTGTGTGCTGACAGGAAATAATGCAGCTCTAACTGCAATAGGAAAAAGTGTGGGAGTAAATGACAGAGCTCTGTCAACTCATTGGTTAATGTAACCTAGCATGTACTGTATGTATTCACTTGGTTTGTATGGTTGTAAGCACAGTAAATCATATGAACCAGAGGATGGCAGTTTTCTGTTAGGATAATCCAATGGCACATACAAGAAAAGTATAGTTTTCTGAAAACTGTTTATTTAGATAAAGCAGTGTTTTTAATATGGGCTGTTTTATGTCATATCTTTTTATAGATACCTGCAGTGTTCAGTGTATAGTTTCCCTTTAATGATGAAAACAATGTATTTGAAAATAGGAGAACACTCATATGGTCTCATAGACCACCAAAACAGATACATTCTGTTCTGAAAATCTTTAAAATTGTATTTGTACCAGGAGCATCTAGTTTTCTGTAATAAGATTGTAAACTAAATCATGACAAAGAAATGTGTTGTATATGAAGTACTAGGCTAGTAAATAGCATGACAACCTCCTGCAGCCATTCCCTGGTCAGATTACGTGACCATCAGACCTTTCTTTTGTTATATGTAACGTGAAAGACCGAAGTGCATTGGCTACAGAGAGCCTTCATTTGTCAGTATGGTTTTTAACTTCAGTAGGTACAGTGGACAAAAAAGGCCAATTGGAGCAGTTTTACTTTTTTTTAATGTCATTTTTTTTAATTGCAGCATTTTTTGCACATCTCTTTAGGCATTATAAATGACCACTATTATCATTCAAAAATCACCCCATTATTTTAAGCAACTGTAATTTTTTTTATATTAATTGATAAAGCATCTTTTAAATTGTCCAGGCAAAAGAAACTCAGGAAAGGGCTGCTTATCAGACCATGAAGGATGTTGGAATGAAGACATTTGGGCGTTCAATCAAACTGGAACCACTGGGAGTAAAAAGCTGAAAAAAATTAAACCAAAGGAAGAGTCGACTCTTGGGTATATTTTATAAATACAGAATTTAGCAACAATAGCATTGAGTGATTGTCTTTAAAACGCATTTAAAATAATAGCCATGTATTATCTGCATTATTGTAATGAAAAAATGTCAGCATCTACATATTTATCTGAAAATATTTTGAAATATATTAAACAGATATAAAAGTGAGCCTGAACTATATGGCCGATGACATAAAGCTGTGCAGCCATTCTAGGTTCAAAATAGACTGGATTATCAAGCCACTCCTCATCTGGGAAACTTCCACAGAGCACAGAAAATTTAGCAAATGAGCCATAGACATATATTAAGTGCACGGTATGGTGCACAATCCCCTATTGTTTTTGTACATTGTACCCTGTCCTGTATCTTGATAAATTGCTGCAGGTCACTGCATTTAGAAACAGGCTGCATAGACCTGCATCTTCCCATGAACATAGTGCTGCCTGCATTCCGTAGCACTGTTTTCATGAGCTTGGAAGCTTAGGTAGGGAGGCACATAAGCATTCAGTCGTCCAAGTTAGGTAGCACCAATGCATGCAGGGTGCAACACAACTCTATACTTACCACCTGCCCTATGGTGCTATTGGTAAGGTGCACCCAAGTTTCCACTCCGAAACTAGAGACAAGTAGGACCCAAAGACAGGTGCTTTTAGAATAATCAAAGAGGCAGGCAGTAAGAACAAGGCTGCCTTGCATCCATCAGCACTGTGTTCTGGATCTAGGTTCAGAGGGCATCCAGACACGCTTCAAAGCACAACCTGAACCCCCCCGCACAAAAAATATATACCATATTGCTTTGCCTCCAGACAGGATTACTTATTTGAGGTCAGGTACATAGTACTGTTTTATTATTACAGAGAAAAGGAAACATTTTTTTAAAAAAAAAATGTGAATTATTTGATTAGAATGAAGTCTATGGTATATGTTCTTCCTGTAATTTGAAACTTTCTGGATA
The DNA here is from genome assembly GCA_038501925.1 of Xenopus petersii. Lineage (NCBI taxonomy): Eukaryota > Metazoa > Chordata > Amphibia > Anura > Pipidae > Xenopus > Xenopus petersii. The sequence continues at coordinate 88,106,081 of CM076674.1, read as the reverse complement.
ACGGTTTCCAGATAACAGATTATATACCTGTATACACAAAGCTGTTATTACTGTTAGTTTGTGCTAATTATTGGGTTACATGTTTACAAAATCAGTGGTTACAGCATCTGAGACTTTTTTTTAAGAGGATAATGGGGTTAATTTTTCACTGGGCACCCATACTGAGGCAGACTGTTTAATCTCTGGTGAGCCCTGAGTATGGAGGACACAGTGGAATCCTGATGACAGGAATCAGGAACATTGTTTATATGGCAGGTAATCTTCACAAGGTTCTTTGCGTGCGTAAGATGACTTTTCTCATTAACTAGTTAATACCACTTTTATTTAATTTGTGTTTGGGTACTTACAAAAGTAATATGGCACTGACATTGTTTTATTTGCACTCTTGACTTAAAGATTAGCAAAGCTGGAAGAAGAGTTTGAAAAGAAATTTAATAGCCTTCCTCAATACAGCCCTGTTACATTTGATCGCAAAAATACAGTACTTCCAAGGAAGAAGAAAAAGGCCAGCGATGGTGTAGATGAGCCACAGAAAGCCAATAAAGGTAAGCGTATAGGAAAACCATACACTGTATCATTTTCTCATCAAAACAGATATCAATATGGAAAGACACAATGTCCAATGTGATCACACACATGACAAAGATCACGCAATTCAGCTAACTGCCCAACAATACTCCACCACGTTGTCAAGATTAATAGGGTTTTTGAATCACTTACAGCAGTTAGACTTGACAGATTATTGTAGACTTGGTGCTTCATTATTCCATTATTAAGTGGTGGGATTGGCTGACTGAAAGTATGCTTTATAAACAAGACTGAATTTTATCACTTGTTTTCTTTTTACTATTTTTATCAAGTTTTTGATATTATAAAGATCTTAGGATTATTGGCATCTTTGAAACATGAATTAGCTATTTGTTGTGTCATAATGGGTTCTCATGAAATAAGAAGAAAAGGAAACAGAAATATACTGTATAAAAAATTCCCTACTTGAAAGTGTACTATATTTGCTGCAGGTGTATTCCAGCCTCAGAAAAAGAACCTCTTTCACAAAATCGTAAACAAATACAAGCACAAAAAGGACAAACAAATGATTTCGGATAAAGGTATCTTTGTCACTATATGTTTCTTCCATGTGTTGATTTTGAGTGAAGTATATTTGATGCAACAACACTTTTTATAGACTTTTGCTGTATTTGTAAATTATGTTTTGGCATATTTCTTGTGGATTGCAAAAAAGATTGTTTTATTGTTGAATCAGCGGGGGTGGTATATATTGCAGCCAATATTTGTCCTCATCTCACATTTTGATGTCCCTGTGTTATAAATTTCTTGAAAAAAGTAATTTAAGCAAAATACTTATTATTCTTGTTTACAGATATACTGATGACATGGAACCTCTGCGCATGCAGCGCGTGGCTTAAATATTTTTACTTCCTTGTATTGCGACACAAAGTTACATAATTTTAAGGATTCGGTGCATCCTGGATTGAAAACTGTTAAGAACAAACGAAAATATTTTGTATTTTCAGCAATAAAATATTTAAAACAAAAATACTGTATATACAACTAAATACAACAGAAAGCTTGGTTGATCTGTGATAAAAGAAAAACATATTCATTTTTGTCCAAATGTATACATGAATCCTCATGTATACATGGGGAAATGCTTGCCTTTGATTTAGGCGAACCATTTCGCCACCCCTCACATGCAGGAAGTTTTGTCAGTGCCACCCCAATATTTATTCAGTAAGTTACGAATTATTGGACTATAGCAAAAAAAGGGGAAGTAATTAATTTCTCATTTTTAAACCAATGCAATGAGACTATGACCAAAAAATTCATAGATAGACAAGAGGTCGTCTGCACTCAACCCATTATCAATATATTAAGGAAATTGACACATTTTGTGCCTTAAGCTACTTAAAAAATGCAAAACAGGGATTGTTTGCCCATATTTTGCAATATATTTAACCAATGTGGTTAGGTTTAGCATATTCCAGACGCTGGGGGGTTTACCAAGTACATGCGTAGGAATTCTGCTTTTCCCCAAAATGGGGGTTTGTGACAGTTATTTATTAAACTGCTGCCTTAAATAAAACTTCAGTTATACATATAAGAAATATATTTATATAAGATACTAATGTGTCAAAGTAGAACAGTTTACCAAATCGGTGGTACCTCCAAGAGCTGTGCTACGGAGACAGGGAGCTGAAAAATTAGAAAAACATGAGAAGCAGAAATTTCAATATCAAAAAAACACTCAAAATATAAGGAGTAATTGAAAAAATGTCTATATTTCTGGTGTACTATTGGAAATGAACTGAAAAGAGGTTTGGAAGGTGAACAACACCTCTTTAATAAAAGCTTTTTTATCATCACAAAGAAGTTTATACACCTGTTTCTCATTAGCCCACATTTACCTTTTAAAAGGGTGGTTCATTCTTCATGCTGAACAAAAGGCTTAATTATTCAAAAAATGTTAAACTGTCTATCATACTAATACACTTTGTGTCTATTACTAGCACCTAGAGTGCAACAGCTCTCTTTTTTTCTACTTTATATATACTTATTCTGTTGGCACAGGGCATTATTTCTCACAATCTGTATATATATATATATATATATATATATATATATGTATAGCAAAAATAGTGCCCATTGGGCAATCTGTATTCACACAATTGCATTTATATATTCATACTAACAAACATACAAAATTCTTAATTGCCCAACAGGCACTACCATTGCTAGTACATATAGCACTTAAGCCTATGAAACACAGGCACAGGCACATTCGACTGCTCAAGTGTCCTCTCAGATTGTATTCAGCTAATACGCACACCGATGAACGCAGTACAAATTCCACTCCCTTACCTTGAGATGTAAACGTTTCCGTTTACATGCTGACTTGCAACGACTGTACCTTTGACATAATTTATGCAAGTTCTGATGATGATGTACGTGTGCCAACTTTTCTTTTTTTATGCTGTAGCTGACAATGTGTTGTGTTTCAGCCATATCAGAAGATAAAAACAACAGGGAGAACTCACCCAGGGCCAGTAATTTTGCATCAGCTTCCAGCATTCCAGAATCTACAGCCATTCAGGAGCCCCTGGTAGGAAGCCAAAAAAGAAAAGCAAGAAAATCGAAGATAACCCACCTTGTTAGATCTGTAGATGGACAGGCGTCAATAAAAGGACAGATTTCAGGTACTAACCATATGATGTTGTTCAGAAATTGTACCACAGTGTTTTTTCGATACCAGACTGACTTTTGCATATTTGCACTATTAGAAGTTATATAATGTGTTTTGCATGAACAGCACAGCAGGGTTAAGGAAGTAAGCAATCGGGTCAGCAAGGCAGTTTATTGATACATAAAACCATGAGAAAGCTTACCATGGTGCTAAAGTCTGGGTAATCCAAAACAATTAGGCTCACCTTTTGTTGCATTATGGTTTAGAATCATAGCTACCCGTGCATGTTTGCAGGATGTACTGTATTGAAATTGTCATAAATATGAGTATCAGAATTTGGTATTTTAAAAAACTAGTGAAGAACAGAGTGCAGCATTTCCAGACCTACAGTTGGACAGCTTTGTTCTAGAACAAGTTTAATATAAAAGGAGAAGGAAAGGCAAAGGTTATACACCGTCTCCTTCAGCAGTCTTCATACTACAGGTATACTCCGGGATCGCTATGTTTTTTCCCCTGAAAAGCGTTTTTAAAGAAAGATATTAATGGTGTAATCTCACAAGCATTTTAGAACACAGCACCCATCTTACTGAAGGACCTGCTCATGCCTTCTGCCAAGAATCTTTAATGCGCATGTGCCAAAAATTCCCCCCCCCCCAGGCGATCCCTCTCCTGCTTGCAGCTCAGTGTAAGGGCAGAGACACACGTTCAGATTCGTGGAGATTAGTCGCCTGGTGACAAATCTCTTCTTCAGGGTGGCAAATCTCCCCAGAACTACCTTCCCACCGGCTAGAATGTAAATCGCCAGCGGGATGGCACTCATAGCACTTTGTTTTCGAACTCACCCGAAGTTTCCTCGTGGGGCAACTTCAGGCGACTTCAGAAAACGAAGCGCTCCAAGTGCTATCCTGCCGGCTATTTTCATTCTAGCTGAGGGAAAGGCAGTTTGGGGAGATTAGTCGCCTCGAAGAAGAGGAGATTTGTCACTGGGAGAATATTCTCCCCGAATCTGACAATGTGTCTCTGTCCTAACAAGTAACGGGCACAAAGAAGTAGAGCATTGTCATAGCAATAAGATGCTTCAAATCCTATTAGCTGGGGGCGGGCTCACTGGGGTCATGCAAATGAAGATAGGATTGTTTCAGGCAAGAAGGGAAGGGAGATTCAAATTACAAGCATGAGCAGAATATGCTGTAACCAGTGGCGGAACTACTGGGGGAGCAGGGGGTGCGAGCGGGCCAGGGCCGAACCCCCTCAGGGCCCCCCGGCAGTTTGCGCGCCGCTTTGCGCCGGTCAGTTCCAGGTGTACGGAGGGGGCGGGGGGCCCGGCTGCGCGTCCTGCGCCAGGGCCCGCCCCCCTCTAGTTACGTTTCTGGCTGTAACACAATGCCTCAGTGCCCAAGGCAGGGATGGGAACAACAAAGGATTTTGACTGTCACCCAATACTGTGACTCAGATTATGCAGGCAGTGAGTTTACGTCTGATTGAATCCAGAGACATGAAATTCACTCTGCACAGTAGGTGCTTAATGCCTTTGTTTTCAGCCAGAATCATTATTAAACTTTTGTTGTACTTTAACAACACTCCAGCCGACGCTGACAGTATTTTTTGTTTTTGAATGATATTTGATTTTTATTCCATTGCCAGTAAAATATAAACTTTGTTGCTTTCTGATTCTGTTTTTTTTATAGATGGAAAACCACTGCCTAGCATTTGTGAAAAGATCTGCAACAAAGATGCAACATGTAGAGATGAAGTCTTAATCTCTAGAGAAACTGAAGCAGAACAGAATAGTAGTATTGCCCAAGACATGCCTGCTGTATCTGCATTTTTTAGTCTTGCTGCTCTGGCTGAGGTAGCAGCAATGGAAAATGCTCATAGGTTAGTTGCTCTTTTATGCTGCATTTTTGCAAAAATAGATAATCTTTTAGAGATCATTAAATGTAATCAGCAAATTTTGCATATTTTAGCATATTTATACCAAATATGCCCAACCTAAATGTAGCGCAGAGACCTGAGGCTCCCATCCCTAATACAACATTGACTGTGTTTATCAGTAATGTTCATCATTCAGAAGTGCAAGGTACGAAGCAGCAGCAGGCACTGCCCGCACCAGTGCACTGTCCTTACCACCTGCCCAAAGGTGCAAATGATTTTTTAATCATATTGAAAATGTAATTAGTAGACTTAAGATATGGAGATCTAAATTATGGAAAGACCCAGGTTCCATGCATTGTGTATGGTTAATTATTGGTTCATAATTTTAACTGGGTGTCTGTACTTGGAGCATATTTCATCCTACTTTACTTTTAATTTGATGTTTTATCTTGACCTTATATGTATATTTTTACTGTTCTTTCAACAGAAGTCCAAGAGGAGGCCTTTCCCGAGATGGACAGAAGAAAGAAATGTCCCAAGCAGCTGTGCTGATTTCATGTGCTGACCAGTAAAGCTTTATTTTACTGTAAAATGTTGCTCTATAGTCGGTTCTAAACCCTAAGCCTTTGAAAAGCAAATGTTATCCATGTGATGGAAGACATGACCCCAGGCAAGAGTTTAGAATACTAAGGACCTTGATTTCACTTGAAGCCATTGAGCTTTGCTTGACACGTGATTGGCCCGAAAATGGAATCATCAAGTTTGCATTCTGCGGCTACAATTTAGAATGTGTCAGTGAAGTTAAAGATACTGTTTTGTAATGTGTCTCACTCCAGAATCAGAACGTGATACTAGTTTCATATATTATAAACTTATTTAAAAAAATGGAAAAAAAAATATATAGAAAATCACAATGCACTGCACTAGTTAAGAGATTTTCAGTCATTTTGTACATGAGGATTTAAGTTCCAGATGGTTTATATGATAGTTTATGCTTACATTTATATTGTAGAATCAGTTTTAAAACATGTTCCAGGAAGTCCTTACTAGCTGGCTAAGATGTACCATTGTTAACGGTTGTTGTGTGTCTAGTCTCGTCTTTTTTTTTCTTATTTACTACACTTGCTTCATACCTGTGCACTCTCAATAATTAGCCACTGCACCTCAAAATAACATTGGTTGAGCATTTGCATAAGCTCCTTTAACTGAGCAAATTTGTTTGGTTTTTACTTCATATTTATATCTGCTCTTGTTTTAAAATATTGTTTTAAGCCTTAATAGGCTGAATCTTGAGATGCCAAGATGTGGTCCTACCCTTGCAATGGTCAATACATGGAAGAGATTGGTTAATTGTTTGTACTGACTTGTTAAAAACCCAACAGATGTGGTACATACATGGAAAACAACATGCCAAATTTGGCTATTGTAGGGCTATTGATGCAACAGTTGCCTGAACATAGAACATTCAGTGAAAATATTCAGTGTTATAATACCCACTCTTTACAGTACAGTGTAGAACACTGTACTGAGATGAATCAGGATTACTCTTCTACAGGGATAATTTACTCCAGTACACAAACCATTATTAACTATGCACTAATGCTCAGTTGAAATTCTAATGCAAATAAGAAAGGACATGGAGAATAATATTCCTTTCTGTTATGACACAATTTTGTCAACTCTACATTTCCATTCTCAACTGATGGTTACATGGTAGAAAATGTAACAATGATGTAAGTGAATACATGCAATAACACTACTCTGTACTGATGTGTCTGGACCTCAAAATATGCAGTGAAACAAAGACAGGTGGTGCCGTTGTTTTGTTTGTATGTGTTTGTGAAAATCTATGACAAAAATCTATTTATCCCCCAAAAGGGTAACTGAGTGTGTTGCTGTTACTGTTATGAATAATCCATAGTCTTTAAAGTTGTCTTAAAGAAGTGGTGTCCAGCACAGATGTTTCGCTTTTAGGCACTACAACATGCAGTATTCTGCAATAGTCTTCATATGCTGGAAAATGTTAGCAGTAGTACAACATAAATCACAGCAACTGCCTTAAAGTAAGGTATGAAACTCACCATTTAAAAAAATAGCATCTGAAGCTAGTCAGAAACATCTGTAGGGTGATAAGAGCTATGCTTTCTAATACCTGAAGGGATGTTATTTCTCTGATCTAAGATGTAACAGCTTAAGACTAATAATAATTCATACACTGGACTTTAGCTACTCGACCTTTGATAAATAACCCCCTAAGATTAATATAGTTATGGGATCTGTTATATAGAATACTTGGGATCCAGGGTTTTTCCATAATTTGGAGCTCAATGCCTTAAAGCTACTAAAACACATTTCAACAAAAGGAAAAAAAAAACATGACTGTTTTGCCATCATTTGGGATTTACTGTAGCTTAGTTATCATCAAGTACAAAGTATCATTATTACAGATTAAAAGCATATCTGTAAATAATTAAGAACTGCCTGTTCAGTCATAAAGTTTTCTAGATAATAGATCCCCTACCCGAACCCCTTTTATCTTTAAATGTGAGTGAGACTGTAATTTCAGTTTGGGGAAGAAGCACTTACAGAATATTAGCATAAATGTCATAATCAGCTGAAATCCAAATATATATTAGTTTACAGCCCTAACGTAGCCATGCACCTTAACAATGGTACAAATGCATTCCTATGGAGAATCCCCTTTAAAATATCTATTTTTGTCTGATTGCCCCATTAGATTTCAATATTGTTCCTAGCTATTTCTGTATGACTATGGTACCTTTTTAAAAGAAAAGAGAATAATTCCTTATTTTATATGTGAATTAATTATTTACTTGATCTGTTTCCTAAAACTCTATTGTCTTCACTAGAGTAGAAAGGGTGGAGGGATCAATTTACTGGATATGACTGTTTTATTCTGAAACCGTTTTTTGTAGATAATGCTTAATTTTTAAGCTGCTAGGCAACGAGTGTAGCCGGATTCCTGCAAAGCTTTAGATAGTGTCTGAGATACTTGCCCAGGCTGACTTTCAATGAGTGATCTTTACTAGTTACATTTGCTAATGCACTGAATCTCCTAGGCAAGGCATTGGTTTAATCAGGTAAAAGAAACAAATAATTAGCACAAGTTCCTAACATTTCACTATAACAGTTCCTGCTTTATATGTGTGCGTATAATTAGATTCCCTTTACCCATTTTTTGTAACCGCATACGACCAGAGTGCGTGTCCCAAAATTGCTGTACTGTTGACTGTATGACTTTCCTGGCGTTCTTATCAAGAAATGCTTATAACAAAATAGGAAGTTTTTGCACCTTACGTATCTTGAAAAAACCAAAATACAACACACATCTACATTGTTCCATTATTTTGTCAAACTTTACTAAACTAGTTTTAAAAAACATATACAGGATAGTTTTATTTCAGCATCTGTCTTTTTCTGGATTCGAACCTGTGAATGAACTTCAGTGTGAAAAAAAAGTGTTTTTTAGTAAGTTATTGGAAACTATAGGTGGCAGTGAAGACAATATAAATTATACAGTATTCTGTCACCTGTTATGCCTATAACTGATTATGGTTTTCCTTTTGTATTGTATAATTAAGTTTTATGTTTGTTTACTGTGCCATATGAAATGTTACTGTATCAAAAGATTAACTATGATACTGTGGATTGATTGCAGCAGATATGAAGGAATGGTAATTCAAAATCAGGTTCCTATCCAAAAAACATTAATTATATTCCAGTTATGAGACCAAACTTGTTTAGTTTATTTGCTACCTTTACGCCTTTTGTGTTTGACCGTATATTCATCCCAATGCTGTGCTTCATAAGTGAGTTTATATTTATTAAATAACAGTAAACTAATGTTTTATACCGCTGTAATGAGCTTGTTTTTTTTCTCAACAAACCAATATAAAATCTATATATATATCTATATATATATCTATATATATATATATACATCTATATATCTATATATCTATCTATATATATCTATATATATATATATATATGTTTATATACTGTACATACTCACAAATACACATTTGCAGTACCTTGCAAAAATGATTAGACTCTTGGCCAATTCTCAAATTTTCTAAAATAACAAATCCTGTACCGAAATCAAAGTACTTAAACTCAAAATTAGTTTATTATTGTGAAACTATTTTTTCTTCTTTTAAAAATTTAAAAATGTAAATATGCTATTTGTATAAATATTAAAGCATGTAAATATTTTGTAAAAGTACCTTTTGCAGGAATAACTGGGGTAAGTGTGTTCCTAATGGCACACTGCTGTGGAGTAATATTGAATAATTTTTCCAAATTTATAAGTTTAGATGAGGCTTGCGTGCTTCACTTACAATAAAATATAGAGGTGGTATTATTTATAAGCTGTTTATATAGCACTGGCATCTACTCAGCACTCACAGAGGTTACACATCATTCACATGAGGTGGAGCTTACAATCTAAGGTCCCTATCACATTCACACACTTTAATCAGTTAATTTCAGGAGCCAATTTACCTTCTCTGTTTGTATGTGGAAGGAAACCAGAGTACCTGGAGAAACCCCTCACAGATAATATAAAAGCATACCAACTTCTTGCAGGTCGTAATAGAAGCGCTTACTATGGAATCACAGTGATGCCCTAACATCATGTAGTGGACTGCTTTTTCATTAGCAGGGCCTGCTAAAAAACTGAAGCTTGGTCATATTTCATCTTTTAGCAGGACAATGATCCCAAATGCAAGGCTAAAGTAATACTGGAGTTGCTCAAGAAGAAACAGCTACATGCCCCACACTTGCCCAATCAAATATCAGATATTTATTCAGTGAGAATCTGTAGCACTGTTTAAAAACTGTTTAACAACTGAGAATGGTTCTAGATTTAAACATACTTTCCCCAAATTATTGTTTCAGAAGGTGGTATTTTTAGTAATAAAGTGCAAGGTTTAAATAATTATGCAAACTTCATCTTTCAAGGGTTTTCTCATAAAAAAAAATGTTCAAGGGTCTGAATACTTTTGCAAGGATCTGTGTATATAATAAGATAACCCAGTTAAAGTATGTGAAATATGTTTTTTTTCCCATTGTTTAGTTGAAATAAATCTAGACCAACTACAAAAGATATCCACATGGTATATTTATCTGAGGGCTGGTCTTTTGTAGAAAAGAATGCCAACGTATGATTTACAGTAATGTCCATATTGAAAATAACGAATCTCTCTATAGGATTTTACACAGTTATGCTGAGCACAATTGTCTTTCCATTTTGTGTACTCCTACAGTGATCAGCAATTGCTCAACATAGCAAAGCAGGCATTCAGACAAGATTCCCAGCATGCTGCAGATAAAGCATGGCTGAACCTAAGTACATGCCAAGTACTATAGATTTACCATTAGGCTTCACAGCTGTTACAGTTTTTCATAAAAACTTTGCTACCAGGAAGAATGTTCCTTTTGCTAAATCATTGTTTTTAGACAAATATGTCAGATTTGCAATAGCTACACTGCAAAACAACACATAATAGGTCAGTTATCTAAACTGGCACAATTTGAGCTATAGTTTACAGATGCAGAATGTCCATGTGTACTGTTTTTTACTTGAGTCGCTGCCTGTCCGGCACACTGCTTTTGCCTTTAAAAAAAATATATTATATATATATATGTGTGTGTATGTATATATATATATATATATATATATATATATATATATATGTACATGTATCGGATAGAATCAGCAGTTTTGTCCTGGTTTATGGATGGGATTCTAGCAATTTTTGCACAGATCCTTAGATGACTGACCTATACGAATAGTATCAGTTTTAACATACAAAAAAAATTTGCAATTTATAGCTATAATGTTCCTTTTATTGAAACACTGAACTATCAGTTATGAAACAAACATAATAAAAGCACCAAATGGAAATGTTTAATTTAAAACAAAAAAAAGTTTCAGATACACTATTATAGTTCATATAAACAAGCTGATGTGTAGCAATGGTGGAAATTGAAAAAAGGCTACCGTATATACTCGAGTATAAGCCGACCCTAGTATAAGCCGAGGTACCTAATTTTACCTATGAAAACTGGGAAAACTTATTGACTCTAGTATAAGCCTAGACACAACTACAGCCCTGTCTCCCAGCAGCGCACATTCTGCGCACTGTTATTCTTTCATATAACCAACAGAGGGTGCTGTGTGATATTGCAGTCACTGTTATTCTTTAATATAACCAACAGAGGGCGCTGTGTGATATTGCAGTCACTGTTAATCTTTCATATAACCAACAGAGGGTGCACTGTTATTCTTTCATACAACCAACAGATGGTGCTGTGTGATTTTGCAGTCACTGTTATTCTTTCATATAACCAACAGAGGGTGCACTGTTATTCTTTCATATAACCAACAGAGGGCATTGTGGGATATTGCAGTCTCTCCCCAAGTGAACTGTTGGTATAGGAATGATTAAAAGTTACTGCAATCTCAGCTTCTCGGGTCCGGTACCGCTGACCCGAGTATAAGCCGAGGTAGACTTTTTCAGCACATTTTGGATGCTGAAAAACTCGGCTTATACTCGGGTATATACGGTATATAGCACAGGTTAAAGAGTGTATAACAGATAACATTATGTTCTACAGAGCTTATTTGCTATCTTCCATGTAACCTGCGCCTTTTCTCCATTTAATGTCTGCCCCATTGCTACACAGAATCTTATTTATATAAACAATTATAGTGTTTCTGAAGTAAACACAGCTGTTTTAGTAGTGCAGGGCAACACTACATTATGGGGCAGATTTATCAAGAGTCGAATTTTGAAGTAAAAATACTTCGAAATTCGACCATTAAATTAAAATACTTTGAATATCGAATTCGAACTTTTTTCATCAAATTTGTGTATTCTGCGGTCGAAGTAAAATCGATCCAACGATTAAATACTTCGAATCGATAGTTTTTAACGTACGCTCAAACGATTTTACTTCGATGGTCGAAGTATCCAAAAAAATACTTCGAATTTTTTTATTTAGAAAATTCCCTCTAATTTACTTTGAACCTTGATAAATCTGCCCCTATATTTATTTTACTTTAAAACACTTTAATTTGTTGATTTTATTGTTCCTTTAACTCTACTAAAAAATCATTTAAACATTGACTAAAAACCAATAGCGTTGTTTTGCATTCAGTTAGTATTTATTGTTTCTTACTTGGGATCAAGAACAAGGTACTGTTTCATTACTACAGAGAAATAGGAACAATTTTTTAAAAAATTAATAATTTGATTTTAATGGAGTCTATGGGAGAAAGTCTTGTAAGTCCTGTAATTCAGAGCTTTCTAGATAACGGGTGTCCAGATGACTAATCCTAGATAGGGCTGCAGGCTTGTGGTTGCAAGCAGGCCAAATAAAATACAATAATTAATCTCTTAGGCATGTCCTCACCAAATACTCTTTTGTAGCCTAATTGTCTCCTAAACTATATTCCCTCGAACTTCTGGGCTATGTGCCCAAAAAAAAATTTTAAACTCGCAAACCTCAAAGCTACTGTGATTGAACTACCAAATGCTTCTGATCAATTTACTTGTGGCCAGTCCTCCAGCTGATAATTTATACACTTTTATCTGTGCTGCTGCTGCTCTGCAAGAGGAAGGTAAGATATTTGTGGCATATCATGCCTACTGTGTTATGCCCTAACATTTTATTATGGAATTACACATGATCTTACTGACATTTCAATTGTGTTCAGGAAGGAATGGAGTTGAAGGCATGTAAGTGAGCAGTTCATTATAAATGCAGTCTATTAAATTTAAGGAGTTTTATAAAAAAAAAAAAAAAAAGATAATCATAACTTGCAGTAGTTCAAAATGTTTCACATTTACTTTACTCACTGTCAGAAAGTTTTTTCCAACACTGTCAAAGCCATTTTATCTTTCGTAAAATGTCCTGACTCATCAGAACTGATTTGACCACTTTGACATCAGCAGTGAACAATTTTGGCTGCAATTTAGGGAATAGTGATCATAACATGGTCTCCTTTGAGATTCTGTTGCAGAAACAACTCTATAAAAAGACAACTAAAACACTAAACTTTAGACATGCAAACTTGGTCATTATAAGGGTATCTCTGCAACATATGACAGGTAAAGGTTTTTCACAGGGTTAAACACAGAAGAAAAATGGGATGTTTTTAAAATGCTGCTTAATAAACACGTCAGTATATTCCGTTTGTAAGCAAGGAGCGTTGTTGCAAAACAAAACCGCTGTGGTTCAATAAAAGTGTTGGTATTGAGGTGCTTTTAAAGTTTTCAAGTTCGCTGGGACAACTGAAATGTTTATCTGGTACAAGGAGGCCAATAAATCATGCAAAAAAAGCTACCAGACAAGCTAAAATCGATATGGAAAAGGTATTGCAGCAAGCAGTTAAAAAAATCCAAAATAATTTTTTAAATATGTAAATAGTAAAAAAAAAATTAAGCAGGATGGGATGGGACCCTTAAAATCAGAGGGGGGTCAGCTGATTGATGAGAAAAGAAAAAAAGCAGAGATTCTGAACTGTTATTTTTCGTGTCTACACAAATGAGGAACCAGTTAATGAAGGTTTCCTTCGTAATAGTCCCAATCCTAGTAACACAACTAATGATGCATAGTTCACACGAGGAAATTCAAAAGATACTAGAACATGTTAAATGTCCGGGACTGGATGGCATTCATCCCAGGGTACTTAGCAAGCTTAGCTCTGTGATTGCCAAACTGCTTTATTTTTTAGGATTTATTGAGGTCTAGCATGGTGCAGAGAGACTGGCGCTATTCAAAAAGGGATCCTGTTCTCAGCCTCAAACTACAGACCAGTTAGTCAGACATCAGTGTTAGGAAAGCTTTTCGAATTAATGACCCTAACATTCAAAGCACTTTATAACTCTGCCCCACCCTACATCTCTGAACTCATCTCTATATACTCACCCAACCGTTTACTACGCTCCTCTACTGACCCGCTACTCAACTCTTCTCTCATTACCTCCTCACATGCGTGTATTCAAGACTTTGCAAGGGCTGCACCCCTCCTCTGGAACTCTCTCCCACGGTCTGTCCAACTTTCTCCCAACCTTTCTGCTTTCAAGAAATCTCTTAAAAATCACTTCTTTCGAGAAGCCTAACTACCAAATGCAACACCACATACAGTACCACATTTCTCACCCACTTCTTGCCCACTCCCTTTAGAGTGTAAGCTCTTTCTGCATAGGGCCTTCCTCACCTTTTGTACCGGTTTTGATTGTAACGTGTGTAACTCCATATGTTCTATGCATATAATTCATGTGATTTAGTTGTATAATCACATTTACTTTACAGTGCTATGCAATATGTTGGCGCTATATAACTATATGTTAATAATAATAATAAACGGGGTATTAAGGAACTTGATTGCAAATTCTATGAGTTTGTGCCAACATGGTTTTATGCGTAATAGATCTTGCCAGACTAATCTAATTTCCTTTTATGAGAAGGTGAGCAGGGACCTAAATTCTGGGATGGCAGTGGATGTTATCGAATTTGCTAAGACTTTGCTAAAGCATTTGATACAGTGCCACACAGAAGGTATCACATATGACACGGCATTACTGACAGAAATGCCATTGGTCATGGAATTGGTCGAACAATGAACCCCCCAAGAGCCACCTAATAAACAGGTTATTATCCTCCTATTTCCATATTGTAACATAGTTAATATTGTTATTATGATACTGCATACTTGATACATTACGCTAACAGAACATCACATTTACTCATGCTTGTTTTGTATTATTGTTGTCAGACATACTGACAAGATGGGGAAATTGTGGAGGAAAAGTTGCCCCCCTTAGTGGACTGGATAGTTTCAAGTGTTCATGAGGTCATTTTGGAAACTGTTTCAAGGTTACCCTAATGCTGTGTAATATCTGAGTGGGTTCTTATCAATTATTATGTATTGTTTATGTATTCTTGTGCCAAGGAGACTCTGAGCACAACAGTTATTCCCTTTTTTTTTTTTTTGCGAAGGTTAGTTTACCAGAGGGTATATAAGGTTTGGTCAATCCTTTGTTCCTGTCTCTCTTGTGTACAGGATCCACGTAGCTCATGTATGGATAGATAGATAGATAGATAGATAGATAGATAGATAGATAGATAGATAGATAGATAGATAGATAGATAGATAGATAGATAGATAGATAGATAAAATAAACTTGGTTAACCCTTTCACCTCAAGTGATCTCTGGTCTTTAGATTTTTCCTCAACAATAGTCTGCATTAAACTCTTAGGAGCAGATATATCAAAGTGTGAAATCAGAGCTTACCCACAGTAATATTTCCCTAGCCTCTATTCAAACTTATGGAATTTTTACAGGTGTATCTATCAGCAAGTGAAAATTAGATTTTACCATTTGTTTAATACACGTCTAAAATTTACTATCCATCTGCCTAAAGAACGGGGATTACTTTCTTGGTAAATGCCATGAAAGGTGACTTGGGAATAGAAATTTCAGTAAGTGTGTTGAATTTCTATATATTGTTACTCCTGTAAATACAGTACTCTATGGCATATTTTAAAATGTTTACTGAAACACACTCTAGGTTACTAAATGTTTCCATTAGGCATTGAAAGGGTTAACAATAAAGCTTATTTTTATTTTCTGTATAATATTTAAGCTCACACCTTTAGTGAATGGTCCCTCTGGCTGGGTAACAAACACCCTAAACTATATTTGTTCAGAAACAATTTCACTTATGATACACTATTAAATACACAAACACACCTGTGTTATTTATTAATCAACAGGCGAACCTTGACACTTGTACCTTTACTCTCTTCACCAGAGCTTTTATTTTTGTAGTAGACTGTCAGCTGAGTATGTGCAACATACTTCCAGGTAAAAAAAATTTTTTAATAACATTTAAATGTAATATACATTTTATTCTGTTAATGGGATATAACAACCAAATGAAAATAATAGATTTGTGTATAATGTAAAGCAAATGTTATTCTAAGCAACTTTCCCAATATACATTTACAAATTTAAAATGTTCAGTGTTTTTGAATACTTTTAAAAAGTTATTTATTTAAAGTGGCAATTGTAAGCATTATTTTTCTGTTCCTTCCTGCACTGCCATGTCTGTTAAAATGTAGCAGAAGTAAGCCTTGTATGCGTCTTCACAGGTCCAAAATCAGATTCCAAGTAGGGAAGAAGCACACCAGCTCAGCCAGGCAATGCCTTTAACACATTTATTTGCATAAGTATTCAAAGCACAAGCTTTTGGGGACCAACCCCTTCCTCAGGTGCAATAGCAGTTACTTAGAATTACAATATCCTTAAAGGGGAACTATCAAGAAAATGACAATATAAAATAAGCTTCCTCATGCTGAAGTAAGATGCTTTCTAAATAAAATCAATTAAAAAATCAGCATTGTTTCTGAAACAAGTTTATCTTCACTAGTCCTCTCTCAACATCTGTTTCTCCTCATTCTGTCTTCATGCAGCAGTTGATTGTCAGATGAATGATCCAATATATGTTACAGGGGGCTTCCTTTCCTAGCAGATGAATTAGAGCTCACTCAAATAACTGATTCCAGTACAAACAATCTAACAAAATAACTGCCTTTTGCACAAATTCTGCATGTAGAGAGACACGATCTAATATATCTTCTAGGAAAAATAAGATGTAAATAGTTTTTAAAAGCACTAAATTGGTTTGTAAAAAAGGAGTTACAGGTCTTTACAAGTACATATTATTACCCACTAGGTGGCATTGCCATACTTAACAAAACTAGGCAGTAAATTTCAAAGGCAGAAAGTCGTTTCAACATTCTTTGTAGAACACTTAATCTGGAAAGAGTTGTATTGGAGTGAATAGATCTGTTTAGTGACATTTTAAAGCTTTTCATAGATGAAATATTCCCTTTGTATTTTATCAGACCCTTGTCTACTACAGATTAGTGTTTGGGTGGGTTCCTTTCAGGAAAGATGTTTACAGACAAGAGCAGTGGTCTGGCATTTTCCTCTGGTAGCCAGCTGCAGTTACAGGAGTATTCTTGGTTAGAACTTTAATAAAATCAGCCACAACCCACAGAATCTTTAATGCTTTGCATGTCACCAGTGATTCTTTCTTCTGTTCTCTGGTTTCTTTTAAATTTAAATATAGGGCACAGGGACTTCTGAAATAGTCTGTTTATAGCAAAGCTTGCACCGATACAAGACAAAAACAAACACAGAGAAATTAAATGCTAGCTTTGTCCCTTTCACAACTAAAGATGAGGTGACATATCCAGTTAAGGACATTGAAACAAAAGTACAAATACATCTGTTTATTTAACTTTTGAAAGTTAGTTTGGGTTTTTGGTGTTTCTTGGGTTGATTCCATTTTCCCTGCTTCTTAAACAGCTTCCCCTCATACCCTGGCAAGGGATTACAGCCTCTATAGTGTTCTAAGTACTCAACAGTATAATTAATGTCAAATACTCCAGTGTGCTCTTCTGAGCATATTTGCAATTCTTATGTACTAATGAAATCTGTTATTCATATCAATATTTGCATTTGGCTGGGTTTTGCAGAGATTTTTTTTTGAAAGCATAATAGAGCACATTCCAGTTGACTGTATCAATGGGCGTGTATGACGATCTAAGAATAACAGCATATCACTTTTGTGCTGTTTATGCCCAAAATAGATAACATTTCTTAAAGATCACAATAGCCTTGGATATTATGCTTGCTCAAGGAGTCACCCAGACCACTCTTGAAGTCATAAATTCCAGATTCCACAATGCACTGCCCTTACCAGGGAGAACCACCTATGCTGCTTCAATAAAAAAAATAGTTATTTTCTATAGGAAAAAAGAACCCCCACTATCTGTCTATAATGGCCTCTAATGTTCTTCTAAAGAGTATTTATGTCCATTTGCAAGCATCTTTAGTAAGACTTCCTTAATTCTTAATTTGCTGGTTCCTCGTTTATGTCAACAGATGAAACAGAGGGAATCCACCTTCCTTTGATTCTCAGGGTCCTACCCCTTCTTGCTTCATTTTTTATTTACATTTACATTGCTCTTTTAACTTTCTATTTTCACTTATCTGATAGCAATTTCACATGCGTTATTGGCCTCTTTGTATCAAATAACCTGTCTCATGTCCAGCTAACATGAATGCCGTAAATGTTAGTTTTTCATAGGGATGTACCGAATACACTATTTTAGGATTCAGCGGAATCCTTTGTGAAAGATTTGGCTGAATACCGAACCAAATCCTAATTTGCATATGTAAATTATGGAAAGGAGGGGCAAGAGAGCCATGTGCTGTGGGCACTATACAAATGTTTTGGTTTCCATGATCGTGTGATGAAAAGTCATATGAATTTTTGCATTCAGTTCAGCCAAGCACTTGGATTCAGCTGAATTTGAATCCTGCTAAAAAAATCCGAATCATGGATTCGGTGCATCCCTACTTACCAACCTCAATGTCATAAAGGTTTTGCTGTGTGATGGCTTTCATTGCTTACAAGGGGAATATAATGATGTGTATTTATTAACCCTTTGCCTGCCAAGCACGTACACTGTACGTTCTGGCAGGCAAGGGCTTTAACTGCCAAGCACGTACCATGTATGTGCTTGCAGTTTAACATGCTGTACTCTGCATCAGTGGCTTTAGCCGCCTCTGCAGAGGTTTAGCAGCATTGACAGCCCCCTGGGCAACAACCTAAAAGAAGCAGACACAGCAAATCGCGTTTCTGCCTTGCTGCACTGCTTCCTCCTCCTTACCACGTGTTCCATCGATGCCCACACACTTCCTGCTTGCTGTGACTCCGCAGATAGCTTCTCTAAGAACTTCTCCAGCTCTCAGATCACCCAGAAACGGTAAGTGGCCTTTATTTAACACACCTACATACACTTACCTACATTATACACCCATACACACACACACATATTTTAGTAAAAAAATAAACAAAGTTTTTTTTGCATTTTTCATTTTACACATATGCACTTACATTTACTTTTATCACCAAATTTAGGAAAGGCTTGTGACTTGGTACTTTGGAGTACAAAGACATGCATACCCAATTTGGATTTGCGGGAATGTGTAATTTCCAAAAATATATGATTTTCTTGGGCGAACTTACTTTTTTCTACCTTTGCCCCCCCCCCCAAAACTATGTAAATGTGTTGATTTTGTAGTACCTGAAATGACAGACCATATGGGGGTCTTCCTTTGGGGCCCCTATATACCACGTGCTTGGGTACACCTGTACATATTGGGCATCAAACTGTTTAGAGGACCCTAAGATGTCATATTTCGGGTGATTTCTCTTGATACCTAAAACTATGTGGGTAATACGATGCTGCAGGTTAGAAATTTTGAGGCAATTTTTGGAAATGTCACCAAAATCACCAAATTTAGGAATGGTTTGTGGCTTAGTACTTTGAAGTACAAAGACATGCATACCCAATTTGGATTCAGGGGAATGTGTACTTTCAGAAAATATATGGTTTTCTGGGGTGAACATATTTTTTTCTACCTTTGCCACCCCCCAAAACTATGTAAATATGTTGATTTTGCAGTATCTGGAATTACAGAACTGATAGCTCAAATGAGGTGTCTACATTTTAGGGCCCCTATATACCACATGCTTAGGTAAACCTATACATATTGGGCATCAAACTGTTGAGTGGACCCCAGGCTTTCATATTTGGGGTGTTTTACATTGATACCTAATGATGTGTGGGAGATATGCTGCTGTAGAATGGAAGCTTTGAGGTCATTTCTAAAAAAAATCACTTATTTCTTTAAAACATTATAACTTTAGGAAACAATTGCAACTTGGTAGTTTGGAGTACAAAGATATATTTACCCATTTTTGATTCACCAGAATCTGTTCTTTCTAATAATGGGTAGTTTTCTAGGGTAAACCTACTGTTAGCGGAATGTTTGGCCTTGAAATCAGAAGTATGCCGTTTAGGGAGCGGTGTATAGGAAATTTGGTAGTGTACTGCTTGTAGATTTTGATCTATACAAGTGAGAAATCTCCATAAAACTATATATATCTGGTATTGCCGCGTTCAGGAGACATAGACCTTTCCAAATCGGCTGTGTTATTGTACATAAAATAAATGATGTTTCTGATATATGTGATTGTTCTTTGTGAAACATGATTTTTTTCATTTTATTAGACACTTAGAAGCCTATATTTTTTTACAGAAGTAGAATTACACCAAAATTCTTGCATATTTTGAAAGTTCAGGTTGTCCTGAAAAAAACAATATTTTGTTTTCCTGGTAAACTAAAAGACCACCCCAGGAAAGGTCCTTAAAGGAACAGTAACACCAAAAAATTTAAGTGTTTTAAAGTAATGAAAATATCATGTAGAGTTGCCCTGCACTGGTAAATCTGATATGTTTGCTTCAGAAACTCTACTATAGTTCATATAAACAAGCTGCTGTGGAGCAATGGCGGAAATTGAAAAACGGCTATATGGCACAGGTTAACAAATGGATAACAGATAACACCATTAGACAGACAGAGCTTATCTGCTATCTGCTGTGTAACTTGAGCTTTTTCTCCTTTGAATGGCTGCCCCCATTGCTACACAGCAGCTTATTTATATAAACAATAGTAGTGTTTCTTAAGCAAACACATCAGTTTTACTAGTGCAGGGCAACAATGCATTATATTTTCATTACTTTCAACCACTTTTATTTTTTGACGTTACTGTTCCTTTAAAGTGGAAGAGTGCAAAATATCTGAAAACTGCTTGGCAGTAGATGTTCTCATCTAGACAAAACGGCTGGCAGGGAAAGGGTTAAGCAGCATTTAAAATACATTCCATTTTCCTTCTGTGTTTAACCCTGAAAGCTCTTCCCAGTTAATATATTGCAGAGATGGCCTTATACCTTCAAAGATTGTCCATCTAACAATAAGAGGCCTATTTATCAAGATTTTAATTTGTGTAATTTTAGAGGGTTTTTTCTGCTTCACATAAACTCACAATTTAAACAATCAAAATATAGCAAACTTGAATGAATACAATTGTGGAAAAAAACTTGAATACCTCGAATTTGTGTTTTACAATGGTCACTGAGAACAGGATAATGCTTTTGTTGTGGTTTGTTGCAATGGGATTCATATCTGAGTAAGGATGTTCTGGGGTTTCCAGTGACATCCAACTGCATATATGCAGTGATATTTCAATGTGAATGTGGTTTAGGGAAATCCCTATTCACTGAAAATCAATCCAGCTTGCAACATACAGTCATATAAAAAGGTTTGGGAACCCCTCTCAGCCTGTATAATAATTTACTCCACTTTCAACAAAAAAGATAACAGTGGTATGTCTTTCATTTCCCATAAACATCTGAGTACTGGGGTGTTTTCTGAACAAAGATTTTTAGTGAAACAGTATTCAGTTGTATGAAATCAAATCAAATGTAAAAAACTAGCTGTGCAAAAATGTGGGTACCCTTGTAATTTTGCTAATTTGAATGGATGTAACTGCTCAATACTGATTACTGGCAACACCAAATTGGTTGTATTAACTCATTAAGCCTTGAACTTCATAGCCAGGTGTGTCCAATCATGAGAGAAGGTATTTAAGGTGGCCAATTGCAATTTGTGCTTCTGTTTGACTCTTCTCTGAAGAGTGACAGCATGGGATATTCAAAGCAACTCTCAAAAGATCTGAAAACAAAGATTGTTTAGTATCATGGTTTAGGGGAAGACTACAAAAATCTATCTCAGAGGTTTAAACTGTCAGTTTCAACTGTAAGTAATGGAATTAGGAAATGGAAGGCCACAGACACAATTGCTGTAAAACCTAGGTCTGGCAGGCCAAGAAAAATACAGGAGCGGCATATGTGGAGAATTGTGAGAATGGTTACAGATAACCCAAAGATCACCTCCAAAGACCTGCAAGAACATCTTGCTGCAGATGGTGTATCTGTACATCGTTCTACAACTCAGCTCAATATGCACAAAGAACATCTGTATGGCAGGGTGATGAGAAAGAAGCCCTTTCTGCACTCACGCCACAAATAGAGTTGCTTGTTGTATGCAAAAGCTCATTTAGACAAGCCACAGTTATTTTGTAACAAAGTGCTTTGAACTGATGAGACAAAAATTTAGTTATTTGGTCATAGCAAAATGCCTTTGCATGGCGGAAGAAGAATTTGGTGGAGGTTCCATCATGCTGTGTGGCTTTGTGGCTAGTTCAGGGACTGGGGCCCTTCTTAAAGTTGCATGTCGGATGAATTCAACCCAGTATCAACAAATTCTTCAGGATAATGTTCAAGCATCAGTCACAAAGTTGAAGTTACGCAGGGGTTGGATGTTCCAACAAGACAATAACCCTAAACACACTTGGAAATCTACAAAGGCATTTATGCAGAGGGAGAAGTACAATATTCTGGAATGGCCGTCGAGTCCCCCGAGTTGAATATCATCGAAAATCTATGGGATGATTTTAAGTAGGCTTTCCATGCTCGGCAGCCATCCAATTTAACTGAACTGGAGAGATTTTGTATGGACGAATGGTCAAAAATACCTCCATCCAGAATCCAGACACTCATCAAAGGCTATAGGAGGCGTCTAGAGACTGTTACATTAGCAAAAGGAGGCCCAACTAAGTATTGATTTGATATTTCTGTTGGGGTGCCCAAATGTATGCACCTGTCTAATTTTATTATGATGCATATTGCATATTTTCTGTTATGTTAATCCAATAAACTTCATGTCACTGCTGAAATACTACTGTTTCCATAAGGCATGTTATATATAAAAAGAAAGTTGCTACTTTGAAAGCTCAGCCAATGATAAACAAAACTCCAAAGAATTAAGAGGGGTTACCAAACTTTTTCATATGACTGTATTGCAACTTGTACTAGCCATTCTCCTGCCCCTTCAGTGGGATATAATTTTATTTGACTACCTCGCAATGGAAAAAGGTATAAAAATAAAGTGTTTCATTGTCTCTGCATTGAATCACTGTCTCTCCATAGAATGTAGCAGCAAAATACGATGTATACAAGAATATGTATTTTTATCATTTGCGTTGCATACATTTAAACAACTGATGTATAATAGAAAGTTGCCTTAAATTAAAATGTCTTCCGTTAGGCATTCATTTTTATATCCCCTTTAATACACAGAGCATTATGGCTGCATACCCTAATTCATACAGGTCTGGGATCCATTATCTGGAAACCTGTTATCCTGAAAGTTCCAAATTACGGAAAGGCCATCTCCCATAGACTCCATTTTATCCAGATTTTTTAAATGGCCATCTCCCATAGACTCCATTTTATCCAGATTTTTTAAATGGTTTCCTTTTTCTCTGTAACAATAAAACAGTACCTTGTACTTAATCCCAGCTAATTTATAATTAATCCTTATTGGAAGCAAAACCAGCCTATTTGGTTTATTTAATGTTTACATGATTTTCTAATAGACTTAATGTATGAAGATCCAAATTACAGAAAGATCCATTATCCAAAAAAAAAACAAACCAGATCTCAAGCATAACAGGTCCCATACCTGTACTCATTGTAACTAGACAGAAGAAAGTTTTTACTTTCTACAATTTTAGTATGATGTAGAAAGTGATATTCTGAGACAATTTGCAATTGGTTTTCATTGTTTATTATTTGTGTTTTTGAGTTATTTAGCTTTTTATTCAGCAGCTCTCCAGTTTGCAATTTCAGCAATCAGGTTGCTAGGCTCCAAATTACCATATAAACCATGCATTGCTATGAATAATAGACTGGAATATGAATAGGGAAGGGCCTGAATAGAAAGATGAGTAATAAAAAGTAGCAATAACAATAAATGTGTAGCCTTACAGAGCATTTGTTTTTAGATGGGGTCAGTGGCCAACCTTTTGAAAGCTGTAAACAGAAGAAGGCAAATAATTCAAAGACTATAAAAAAAGAAACAATATGTTACGGTTAAATCGCCAAATTCCGCTAAAGGAACACTATCGATTTCAACAGATCCTTCACTTTGTGTCTGGACTGATGGGACAGACCTACCCTGATATTTCCTCATTTGAGTATTTGTGCAACAATTCTTTACACAAACACAAAATCAGTATGTTGTACTCTAGTCTAGCGGAAGCCGAATGTCCCCAAAGGAAAACAACACGTATGCTCAAATGGGAGCAAAGATTAGGAGAGCCTCTAGAAATGGAGGACTGGGAGCGTATCCACAGAACTATGGCAAAAGCATCAATAAATACTTATATTAAGGAAAATGCATATAAGGTGTATCATGACCGGTATTATACACCCAAGAAGTTACACAAATGGTTTCATTCTTCTGATATGTGCACTAGGGGATGTGGGGAAATAGCAGACAAAATGCACATGTGGTGGTCCTGCCCCTTGATACACAGATTGTGGGTGGAAGTGTTTAAGACCATAAATATAACGCTAGCAACATCATTACCACCTGACCCATGGTTAGCTTTATTACTACGCAAGCCTGAACAACTGACATCCAACGAACATAAACTATGTGTCCAATTGTGCCTGACCACGAGAGGTTTGATAGCTAAGAGATGGAAGGGCCCCCCTCCAACGATGCAGGAAATCAGAAATAGGCTTTGGTGGACTATTGAAATGGAGAAGCTTACTGCTTTATTGAATAATAGACTAAGTAACTTTGAGGATGTTTGGAATATTTGGCTCTATAGAGAAGGATTATTACAAGGTAGAACGTAATCTTCTCAACCACCGGAAGATCACTCAATCCCTCCCCCCCACCCCTTCCCCCCTCTTTTTTCCCCTTTTAAACAATAAAGAAAGAATGGTTAACACGCAAAAAGGATTATACATGTGATACAATGAGATTGACGAGATTGTATTTCAGAGAAGACTTTTATTGTTATATGTATGAACAATATGCCATATTACAGTCTGTCAAACTTTTGTGTTAACTTTAATAAACAGAAAGTTTAGAATTAACCATTCTATAGCCTACTAAACATTTAAAAGGATTTATTTGAAGGTGAACCACCCCTTAACCATAATAACAATATGTGTCAACCTGTTAAACCGGTTCCACTCTTGTAAAGGAAATAAAAGTAGTACCATATTTTGCAACACCTCAGTCTCTTGAGGCAACAGCCACAAACACTTATCTACTCACGGTAAGTGTATGCATATTGCTTTATTATTTAAGACAGAAGCTAGACATTTGGCAATGGTGTTTATGGATTTATTTTATTATATCTTAATGTATTTCTATTAGTTTCTCTCATTGTAATGCCTTCTCCTATTTACCTTTTCTGTGAATCTTTGGAAGATACTTGTGATTTAGCCTTAAAGGAACAGTAGCACCAAAAAATGTAAAGTGCTTTAAAATAATGAAAATATAATGTACAGTTGCCCTGCACTGGTACAACTGGTGTGTTTGCTTCAGAAACTCTACTATAGTTTATACAATCAATCTGCCACGTATCTATGAGGGCAGCCATTTAAAACTGGAAAAAATGGAGAAAAGGCACAGGGTGCACAGCCGATAACAGATAAACTCTGCAGTATACAATGGGATTCTTCAGAAGTTATCTGTTATCTACTGTGCATCCTGTGCACAGTAGATATCCCATAGCTACACAGAAGCTTGTTTATATAAACTATAGTAGTGTTTCTAAAGCAAACACACACATTTTACCAGTGCAGGTCAACAGTACATTATGTTAAAATTTCTGTAAAACACTTTTTAGTGCTACTGTTCCTTTAAACAAATCTGTGCGTGCCTTTCTGTATATAATCTAGAGAAAAGTATAGTGAAAGAGAGAAGACTGCGGAATGCATTTCAAATAGGTACAATAGCCTGATTTTTATATGCAGTAGATATTCTGTAAAATGCCATACGCTGTAGTTTGAAATCACTGCACCCAGGGCCAGAACTAGGGGTAGGCAGAGTAGGTACGTGCCTAGGGCACAAAGCTGGGGGGGGCACCAGGCACGTACCTCCTCTGTCGCCTATCCCATGTCCGGTCGCATCTCTCCCCTTGTATTTGCGCTTGTGCGCATGCACGCACGGCAATTCACGCTTCCGCGCATGCGCACACAGTGATGCACGCGAGCGTCAATTTGCTCATGCGCACAAAATTACCGGTTTGTGCATGCTCGCGCTCATTCAGCGCCAGCCCGGAAAAGTTGCCTAGGGTGCCTGTTGGGGCTGGCCCGGCCCTGACTGCACCCTTTAGGGTTTATTTTGTATTAGGGTAAGTATGTAGAATTAAGTCATTGATGAATGTACAATATTAAGGTGCTATCTTGAAGACCCAGGTTGCTAAATTCATCCTCCCCAGCTAATTTGAACTACATCTATAATACATATATACATGACTTGTTATCTATAACGGCAATAACACTTTGTGCCCACTATAAAATGATCTATTAGAAATTACAATGACTGATTGATAGTGTCCCACTTCAGAAGTCGGCCTATTTTGCTTCTGCTGTACCTGTCAGTTTGCTTCCCCGAATTCTATCTAATCATGTTGTTTAGCTGAACAATATAGTTGTTTTTCATAATATAATTTGCTACATTATGGCAGTTTTCTTCCTTCAGTCTGTTGTGACCTTTAGCAAGCTCTTAAAGGAGAACTAAACCCTAAAAATGAATGTGGCTAAAAATGCTATATTTTATTTACTGAACTTATTGCACCAGCCTAAAGTTTCAGCTTCTCAATAGCAACAATGATCCAGGACTTCAAACTTGTCACAAGGGGTCACCATCTTGGAAAATGTCTGTGACACTCACATGTTCAGTGTGTTCTGAGCAGCTGTTGAGAAGCTAAGCTTAGGGGTGTCATAAATTATCAAGCAGAAAATGAGGTTGGCCTGTAATATAAGCTCATGCTACAGGGCTGATTATTAAATTATGATGCTAGTTGTACTGGTTTCTGTGCTGCCATGTAGTAATTATCTGTATTTATTACTAATCAGCCTTATAGTGTGACATTTCTATTCTATGTGTACTGTATATTGTGAGTTGGTTCCTAAGCTCAGTAAGTGACTGCAGCACAGAGCATGTGCAGTGAATCAGCAGAAAAGAAGATGGGGAGCTACTGGGGCATTTTGGAGACACAGATCTTTACTGCTAAAGGACTGTGATTGCCTTGGGCTGGTACAGAAGCTCAGAACATAATGTACAACATTTCTATCCTATTTTTTTAGTTAGGCTTTACTCATCCTTTAAGATGCTGACTAGTGCTTCACAAAAATGTTGTCCCTGTAAAGGGCCCGCAGTAGCTGCAGGACTGAAATTTGAGTAAAAAAACTGTTTGCATTGGGGAGATCCAGTCTGAAGTTAAACATTTTCAGTGCTAGATATTTGCAGAACTATGACTGAATGCATGCATGAGCACCATTCATCAGAAAAGTCTTGGTCGACTAATCTGCATTAAGAGCAGCCTGAAGTACAAGGAGGAGGTGTGAACACAAGACCATTAAGGGGCAGATTTATAAAAATGTAACATCCAAGTTTACCACAGGGAAAAAAAATCACTTTCTATTCATTCCTATGGGATTTTAGAAAAGGATATTTATCAAATGGTGAACTCCAACTTTCACCCATTGATTAAAAACACTTCTAAAAATCCCATAGTCCCAATAAACAGAATGGGAGTGCGGTTGTGTGAAACTCTAATCTCACATTTTGATAAATCTGCCCCTAATGTATAGAGTAGATATGTGAACCCCATTTCATCCATTTTTGCACATCCGTACTTGTGACTGCATTCATAAATAGGAAAACCTTATCATACTTACCGTGATTTTATTTTCCTGGACTGTAACATGGCAGTGGGCACTAATAGGTTAACCCCCTCATCACGTGAAGGACAGGAAATGAACCTAATAAAAGATCTTCCCTGCCCATACTCATCCTCCTTTTTATTTACTGACCAAAAAATATATATAAGCTCTCCCTAGGGCCGGGAAAGTTGCCCACTGCCATGTTACAGTCCAGGAAAAGAAAATCACGGTAAGTATGATAAGATTTTCCTATTTCCTGGTCCTTCACATGGCAGTGGTCACTAATGGGACCTTACCAAGCAGTAAGAACAGACAAAGGGTGGGATGCTGAAATACTTTATTACTCGGGACCCATAGCAGAGTTTAGAATGGATCTCCCAAAATTAGCTCTGTTGGCTGAATCAATGTCTAGTTTATAGAATTTTCTGAAGGTATTCAGAGATGACCATACTACTGCTTTGCATAACTCCTCCGAGGACACTTGGGCTCAGAATGCCCATGAAGCTGCCATGGATCGTGTAGAGTGGGCTCTGATATCAAGTGAGACAGGCACATCAGATACTTTATAAGATTCTGTAATATACAAAGTGATCCACCGACCAATAGTAGATTTGGAGGCTTTATGGCCCGCTCTGGCTCCTGACAGAATCAATAGAATGTTTTCATCTCTACTAATATCCTTGACTCTGTTCAGGTATAAGCTCAGACACCTTACTAAATCTACCTGTAGATTATTTCATCATTTTTCCTCCTCTGACACAGGCTGCGGATAGAATGCAGGTAACACAATTTCTTGTGCCCGGTGAAATTCTGTTGACATTTTAGGCCGAAAAGTTTCCGGTGGCCTTATGATTACTAGATCTTTGCAAATTAAATTGTTTCCTGAGATTGTTAAGGCTTGAAGTTCCCCTATCCTTCTGGCTGAGGTGATGGCTACGAGAAAAGCGGTTTTCCAGGTAGCCAGCTTTAAGTTTGAGGACTCCATGGGTTCAAATGGCTCTTTTGTTAATGCCTTAAGTACCAAGACAAGGTCCTAGGATTAATCCTTTGTAGTGCATGAAAAAATCTGGTGATCAGTGCATCTTGAGCCCAAGATATGTTAAATAATGCTGACAAAGCTGAAACTTGGCCTTTAAGTGTAGAAGTGTTCAGCCCCTTCTCCAGCCCCTTTCTGAAGACATTTGCTGCTACTGCTACTGCTTGTTCCATAGGCCTATCCACCTCTACACACCAATTAAGGTATGTTTCCCATATTTTGTAATATATGTATGAAGTGGATACCTTTCGAGCAGCCAGTAATGTGTTGATTGTCTTGTCTGAGAGACCTCTGTTACTCATATTTAACCTTTCAGTAGCCAGGCCGTCAATTTCCAGTCTTCTGACTTGGGATGTACCAGTGACCCCTGACATAGTAGTATGGGCAAAGGTGGGATTCTGATCGGGGGTACCTCTGCAAGTTTGAGTAGTTGTGGAAACCAGAATCTCCTGGGCCACCAAAGTGTAATCATGATTAAGTCCAAATGTAAAAAACGAATCCGGGATTGAAGTTCCCCCAAAATCCAGCAACTTCTTTTAGGGCCCTCCTCTGCCCAAACAAAAGCTTCACAGAAATAAACAATGTTGCTGTATCCCTCAGAGAGGAGGGGGGAGATAACAGAAAATTTATATAGTGTAGTAATTTCAATGTTAAGTAAAATACACGCACAGTGTCCTCCAAACCTTACTAAAACACTTTTTTACTGTGATGCAAAAAGAACATACACTTGTGTATTAAATTAACTTATTCACCATGTGTGTTCAATTATAGCTTTTTCACGCTTATTTTAAACAGGAAGAAAAGAGAACAGACAGGGATGGGTGGGTCCGTAACTAAGGGATAGTGAGTAGAGATTAGTGTAGTAGTTTCAATATTAAGTAAAATACACCCACAGTGTCCTCCAAACCTTGCTAAAACATTTTTTTTTTTTTTAGTAAGGTTTGGAGGACACTGTGGGTGTATTTTACTTAATATTGAAACTACTACACTAATTCCCTAGTTGAAACTCACTCCTTGTGAGTATATAATACCACCATAAAGCAACAATCCGGATTTGTGTTGCTAACCTCACTATCCCTTAGTTACGGACCCACCCACCCCTGTCTGTTCTCTTTTCTTCCTGTTTAAAATAAGGGTGAAAAAGCTATAATTGAACACACATGGTGAATAAGTTAATTTAATACACAAGTGTATGTTCTTTTTGCATCACATTAAAAAAGTGTTTTAGTAAGGTTTGGAGGACACTGTGGGTATATTTTACTTAACATTGAAATTACTACACTATATAAATTTTCTGTTATCTCCCCCCTCCTCTCTGAGGGATACAGCAGCATTGTTTATTTCTGCAATCATGATTACCCTTGCTTTGTCTTCCCTCACCTTCCTCAGGCACCTGGGAATTAGTGGCACTGGTGGGAACATATATGCCAGTTGGAAATTCCAGGGTATTCTGAAAACAGTCCTGGCAGAACGCTCTCTGTTCCCTGAACCGGGAACAGAACACTTGACACTTGCGTTTCATAGCCGTTGCCATCAGTTCTATTGAAGGGTGACCCAGTTCGGCTGTGATCAGATTGAAAGCTTGAGTGCTTAGTTCCCATTCCCCTGGGTGAGGTTTCCTGCTCAGCCAATCTGCCCATACATTTTTCTCTCCGGGGCGATAAACTGCTGTTAAATTTTAGGAGATGACACTCTTCCCATCTGAATATTGACTGAGCAAGCTTGAGCAGAGATCTGCTCCGGGTACCTCCTTGTTTCACCAGGTATCTGACTGTGGTCATATTGTCTGAGTAAATCAGGACTGACTTCCCTCTTAGATCTGTCCTGAATTTTAGGAGGGCCATCTTCACTGCCATCAACTTCCAGTTGGATGAAAACTTCATCTGGAAAAAATTCCATCTGTCCCATGCAGTCTTCAACCCTAGATGGGCACCCCAACCTGTCTTGCAGGAGTCTGTAGTCAGGTGAATCCAGTCTGGCTGTTTCATGGACTTTCCGACAAGTAAATTCTTTGGTCTTGTCCACCACATTAACTTGTTTCTCACTTCTTGATTTATGAAAATAATCTAGTGCTGATCTTCCTGCCGCCTGTTCCACTGGCGCAAAACCTCAGACTGCAGTGGTCTGATGTGGTGCATTGCCCAGTTTACTGCCTCCATAGTTGCCACTAGTTTCCCAATTAACCTCTGGCAACATAGGATTGAAGACGCTGGAAACTTGGAAAAACTCTTCACCAAGTGTCATATTTCCGCAGCCTTTTCTTCCGATATTTGGACAAGGAACTCTTTTGTGTCCAGAATTAGTCCAAGAAATTTTAACCTCTGAAATGGAATTAGAACAGATTTCTGAAAATCCACTATCCAGCCATGCTTTTGTAAAACCTCCAGTACTATTCTGGTGTGTGATTCCAAAAGTTCTGGACTTGAGGCTTTTATCAGTATATCGTGCAGGTATGAGTCAATTTCTACTCCTAGTAGTCTCAGATGACCAATCAGAAGTGCCAGCACTTTTGTGAAAGTCCTGGGAGAAGTCGAAAGGCCAAAAGGAAGGGCCGCATATTGGAAATGTTGTCCCATTAGATAGAATCGAAGAAATCTTTGGTGCAACACTTCTACTGGAATATGGAGATATGCATCCATGAGGTCTATTTTCACCAGCCAGTCCTCTGGACACAGTATTTGAGTAACTGACTGTATTGACTCCATACGAAAGGACCTCACATGGAGAAACTTGTTCAACTCTTTTAAGTTCAGGATGGCTCTGAAGTCTTTTTTTTTCATTCTTGATCTCTTTTCTTCCCTGATAAAACTGTCTTCTTCCTTTCCAATGGTTCTGCTGATAAGAATTTCCTGGTCTATACGCTTTGACTTCTTTGAAGGATTTAAATGACCTGGAGGGAGGTCTTCTGTCCCCTTTGTCCTGAGGCAAAAAAGAAGATTTGACTGCAGAAGCCTTGGATATGATACTGTCCAGTCTTCCTTCAAAAGGTAAGGAACATAAGTTATGCTTGGATGGGGTGTTCGCCATCCAATGTCTCAGCCAGAGAGAACGTCTAGCTGTAACCGCTAGACTCATGCTCTTAGCTGCTAACGTCATGTCCATTGATGCTTCTGCGATAAATTCATTGGCTGCCTTGATTTTTTACATATCCTTAAGAATATCTTCTCTGCTGGTCTTATTTTTTAAGGCTTCTTCTACCTCTTGAATCCATAATTTATTTGCTCTAGCCAATGAAGTAATAGCAATAGCTGGCCACAAGGTAAGATTTCTTTAGGGTTGCATCCTGCCTTCTTTCCATAGGGTCCCTCAATGAAACCCCTTCATCAACAAAGTGGTTTTCCTTGCTACGCGAGTGATTCATGCATCTACTTTTGGGGTTGAATCCCAATCTTTAGTTTCCTTCGACTTGAAAGGATACATTGTCTTCATTCTTTTAGTGGGCAAAACGTCCTATCTGGAAATTCCCATTCCTCTTTGATTGCATCCTTTATCACTTGATGCACAGGAAACAACAAGGCTTTTTTGGCGGTGGATTTGAACATTAAATCCTGCTTTCCTGAGAGGTCTTCTGGTGTATCCAAAGGAAGGGTCTCTCTCATAGCTTTTATCAGAGGATTTACAAGGTCCATATTAACTGTCTCCTCTTATTTTCTCGAGAATTCTTCCTGAGAATTTTCAGAATCACTGGATATTGGTGAATCTGAGAGTGAAATTCCCTGACTAACCGAGGTAGAAGGCTGAGATCCGTTGCTTGAAGATACTAATCTGGCCAACACGTTTTCTGTGACTTTATCTACCATAGATCCCACTGACTTATCAAATGATGCTTTCATCCACTCTATTAATGAAGACATCTGTGATGAAGAAGTAAACCCTGAAGTCAGATTCATGCATTCCTGACACAGTTTCTTGGCTTCTGCTTCTATCTGCTGCAATTTCAGCTCAGAGGTGTATTATTGGCAGCGGGCATCACAGTCCAAGGATTCGTCAGCTTCTACACTTTTTTGGTTTTATTTTGATTGGCTACATTAAACTGTGCATTTCTATGAAGCAAAGAGATTGACTGGTATGATTTATTGTTCATATGATTCTATTGGCAGAAGGGTTTATATGATGCATAAATGTTTGATTGGTGTTACTCTGGTAATGTTGTTGGATGGTATAATCATCAGTCAATAAAGTTTATCAGTTTTGAAGATGCATTTCTGCCCATAAATGTCACAGTAAAAATTGCCATAATAACCGCCATAAAACAAGACTATTTTATAGCATAAATATTCGCAAAAACATAATTTGTCGCCAGAAAATTCGCAACTCGCTAAAATTACCGCTAGTGTAAGCTGGTTCCTTAACGTAGTTACCGCAAGTGATTGCAAGGATTCTGAGAGCATCGCTG
Organism: Xenopus petersii; assembly: GCA_038501925.1. NCBI lineage: Eukaryota > Metazoa > Chordata > Amphibia > Anura > Pipidae > Xenopus > Xenopus petersii. Next base: position 88,072,798 of record CM076674.1, on the reverse strand, counting down.
TTTAGTAAACTTAGTCGCTGCGAATATTCTGGCGGAAAAATATTCTCAGCGGTAACATGCGGAAACTTAAAGTCAAATTTACCGCACTTTAGTAAACGTACCCCTAAGTGTGGGATCAATCACTGTCCACTCACCCCCTGGAACTTGAGTGGGAACATCTCCCAGAGCTCATGCTAAAATGATCCAGAGAAAAACAAGGGGGAGGGGGGAGACAACATTAATCCCTATCATTGCCAATACTCACCCCCTCCCTAAAAAAACTGTACTCACTTTGTGCCAGTTTGTCCCAAATGAGACCCACTTGTGTGCTGTACTGCTGCAGCAGCTACTGCAGGGAGTGCAAAACTGCCACGATGAAAAACAATTTATTTCCTGTGAAAGTGATGTCACGCATCGTCATATCCACCCACCAGTACTCGGCATAGGAGGACCAATGTCTTACTGCGCATGCGCTTCCTTCCGGGAAACATTGCGACTTACCGCATTGTAGGCAAGGAAAGGCCACAGTCCAGGAGCAGGCTTCTGTCAGGACACACAAAGCTTAACGCCGGTCCTGCAGCTTCAGTGGGGAGCCCAATATCCACCAGTCACGGGGGGAGCTTTCCTGACGAGGACAGGAAATGAAAAGGAGGATGAGTATGGGCGGGGAAGGTCTTTTATTAGGTTCATTTCCTGTCCTTCACGTGACGAGGGGGTTAACCCATTAGTGCCCACTGCCATGTGAAGGACCAGGAAATAAGGCTTCTAATATTCGGAGTACATGGGTTTTATGCTTGGCAGCGTATACCCTTACGTTTATCTGCTCATTACACAATGCTTCAGCAATCTGCTCAGAAAGTAATTAACAAATGTTCAAATTTTTCTTGCAAAGTACAGAATTAAAGTAGAAACAGTGCAAAGTCTGTGACTGATCTCAAAATAAAGGCCACATTTTATTAGCATTCCACAGGCCATTATCTTGTTCCACCACATGCTAGTCTAAAGACTCATGAAAGGCTTGCTAGCAAGAGCAAACTATAGCAACAACAACAACAACAAAACCTCATTTTGTTTAGAGATTAAAATGAAAATCTGTACATGGAGACTCAAAGTATCGCACATACATGTAATAGGATTAAAAGAGCAGTAGTTCTGCATTGCCATAGCATAACAACATTATCACCTTTTGGGTGAATGTAACAAAATTACTTAACAGAAAAATAAATTAAAAAATAATTTTTCCATTATGTGAACAGGTTTCTGGTTTGTGTATTTAATAAAGATTTTGCAAACCTGCAGTGTCTCATCTACCAGCAGTCTGGTGCTGCCTTTTCAACAAGAAACTCTAGGCAAAAAAAACTGTTACATAACTGAGCAGTACCTTCACCTAACAACTCTGAAGGGTCAAACGGGAATATGCTGTAATAGCATACTTTATATTGATTTAAATGATCTAAAGTAGTAGCAAACCTCACACATGGGGTCTGTAAATTGTTTGTGGTTGTTGCCTAAAAATACTGTGCAAATTGCTATGTAACTTTACATTAAATGATAGCAGCTGTTTTCATTTAGCAGGCTCTAAATAAGACCTTCCCTGCTAATAATACTCATGGTTGGCTGATAAGCGAATACCCTGAGGCTATTTGTAATTAAAGAAGTTGTTCACCTTTGCGTTAACTTTTAGTTATGAAATAGAGAGTGATAGTCTGAGACAATTTGCAGTTGGTTTTCATTCAAATCAGTGCATGGTTGCTATGGTAATTTGGACCCTAGCAACCAGATTGCTGAAATTGCAAACTGCACTGCACTCCACACACCCCTCACATGGACTGTTCACGCTGCCCTCATCCGGCAGACGCTTTCGCAGTATTAAAGCCCGAACAACCAGGCTGCGTGAAAGCTTTTTTCCACAAGCGATCAGACTCCTCAACTCACTGCCTGCCCTCCCGCTACATTCCAGACACACCTCAACTGTGGACTTAAGTTTGTGAACCGTTAATTTATTTGCACAATTCTAAAGGTTTACACATGTATATATCCAATTTCTGCCAATATATTGCACATTTCATGTTTACATATTTATTGTGTATTTTTAAGTGCCTTTTTGTGATATGTACTAGCTGGAGCCACGTTGTCTCGTCTCAGTGTATATTTGTATACTGCTGAGATGACAATAAAGTTTACTTTGACTTTGACTTTGGAGAGCTGCAACCCTTTTAAGCACTCACGTAAAATTCCCTTGAATGCATTATGGTTTCATAAAGGTTATCAATGTTAGCAGGAATGATAAATATGTTACTTAACAGGTTTTGCTCTGTGACAAAACGAAAAAGAAACATGCAAATCCAGAGGAGTGTTTTTATTTTTCGCCAAGTTATTAAGGAAATATTTGGGGCATTGTGTATGTCAATGTGAATACAACTTTTTAAAATTACATTTTGCCTCTTTTAAAGGGGTTGTTTGCCTTTAAATTAACTTTTAGTATGATGTAAAGAGCGATACTTTGAGACAATTTGCAATTGGTTTTCATTTTTTATTATTTGTAGTTTTTGAGTTATTTAGCTTTTTATTCAGCAGCTAACCAGTTTGCAATTCCAGCAGTCTGGTTGCTATGGTCCAAATTACCCTAGCAACTATGCATTGATTTGATAAAGAGACTGGAATATGAATGGGAGAAGACCTGAATAGAACTATGAGTAATATAATGCAGCAATAACAATAAATTTGTGGTCTTTCAGAGCATTTTTATTTCCGATGGGGTCAGTGACCCCCATTTAGAAGCGGAAAAATCTGAAGAAAAAGGCAAATCATTCAAAAATTATAAAAAAGGAAGGCCGAATGAAATGCTGCTTAGAATTAGTCATTCTATAACATACTAAAAGTGAACCACCTCTTTAACTGTGAATACACAGAGGGAAACTCTGTATGAACATATAAAAGCACTGGTCTAGAAAAATGTATCCGGTTTTAATCTAGCCTGTTAGTACAAATTGTCTGCTTCCTGCTGCATAGTTCCCTTTTGTTATGAGGAAAGTTGTGATTGATTATGAGAAATGTATCAGAAGCCTGACTTCTGTGCTTAGGCTGTCACATACAGTGCTTTCTCCGTTTGCATATTTCTGCCCCAATGCTTCTATCCACCCAGGTTTTACAAGTACTGACAGAGATTGCATCTGCAATTCAGTGCTCTTATGGGACAGATTTTAGGCCTGTTTTTGAAGGGTGCCAAAAATCTGTATAATAAAAGTCCTTTTCAAGTTAAACATGAAATCCAATTTCTATTTTTTATTAAAGCATTCATAGCTGTTGTAAGCTCATTTAAACATCTCAGCTGTCAATCAAATATTGTCTGCCCCTCCTCTATGCCTTAGGCAGACAATTACTTTCACTTTCCATTCAGCACTTCTTAGATGTCACTGTTCTCTACACATTCCCCCGTTCTCATCACCGTTTAATTGTGTAGCCAGTGCATGGGGATGGACATCAGGTCTCTTCACAAACAAGATTCTGAGATGATGCAAGGCTTGCCTTAATAACAGTGTGCACAAAATGGCTCCTGCCTGCTTGTTATAATTATGAATTCCCAGACTGAAGGAAGCAAGATTCAAATAATTCATACAGTGTAATTAAAGTTCATTTTGCTTGACTAATCTGATTAAATAGGATTTTGAATATTTTTTTTGGGTGACGTGAGTGCCAGTCCAGAGGATGCAGTTCTGTCAGTACACTCTAAAGACAGGGCAGAAGCAGCAGATCACAATGTGTGACACTAGACTTGCGCTATTCTATAGAAAAATGGCCATTGACTCCAAAGGGATGGGAGTGATAAAAATGGCAAAAGGCTTCAATGCAAAAGTTCACCACTTTTTCAATGGTTTCACAGATTTGGCTTCACAGATGTTTTGACTAAAGTGACTCGGGGTAATGTTGCTAATCACTTGGGGTAATATTGCCCAAAAAATGCCTCTCCTGGTACATTTTTAAGAGTTGAATTTCCAGTATACACAATTGCGATTCTCTTTGCTAATATTGTAATATTGTGGACTCCTTGGACTCCTCCGTGGTGTGTACCAGTGTGTGTGTGTGGGGGGGGGGGGTAAAGACCAGCAAGAACCCAGTGGTTGGGGGGGGACAAATGCTCTGAGTATGTGTCAGAATTGGTACACTCCCCCACCATTGTGCCCTAGACACGTGCCCTGGCCAGAACTATAGTTTGGTAGAGGAGGCAAATGCGTTAGGCACAAATGGGGAGTGTTGGGCATGTACCTCTTCTGCCTGCATCCCCTTTGATTTGGCTCATCATTAAGTCCTGGGGATTTGAGAGAGTAATAAGCATGTGTGCAGGGGGCTGGAGATTTGGGCCAAGATGACGTAGAAGGGGAGATTTGCCTTGGCTCCCACAACCTTAGGCATGGCACTACTTTGTGCCAGATACAGAATTTCCTGTTTGAGCCAATCATACACCTCGTTTTATCATAATAAACCTGTAGTATTAAAACAAGAAAAATTGTGTCATTGATGCTCTATTCCCAAATTATGGTATTAAAATTTAATTAAATGTCACATCTCCATCTGACCTGCCCCTTAAACAGGTAATATACTTCACTTTGACTGGAAAATGATAACAACACAACACTGAATGTTATGCTAATAGAATCAGGGCCAGAAATGTAATTCTGCTTTAAGGGTCTATCTTACCATCCACATATTAAAGGCTGCAACAGAGAAGGTAACCAATGTTTTGGGGCCCCAAACTGAATTTGAGGTGTTATACCACTGTTTCTTGGTCACTCTCCTTGAGAACTCAATTCATAAAAAACAAATATATGTTATGCCATTCTTTTGAAACCTGTTGAGACTGTAAATTAAAGGGGCAAGCCTTAAGAGCCTTCTCTTTGTTAGATATTTATCCCTATATGCCTATATTTAATTTTCAAATGCAAATGGAATGATTTTTATTTCTTGGCTTGCCCTATTAAAAGATCATTTATCTGTATTACGCAATCTGTTCACCAAGTTATTTTATGCTAACGATGACTACATTTGGTTTTGGGTGGAGGACAAATACAATTATAGGTGATGCACTTATTAAACATTGCTGCATACTCATTGCTTTTATGGGTGTGCCATAAATACTTTGCCTTTTGCTGTTACCGTATATCTATATTTGGTCCTTTGCTATTCTCACTGTATCTATATTTGACCTTTGCCTCATCTATTCATTTGGATTAAAATAAATGATATTTGATATACAGATCCATCTCTTCCTGAATCCCTGAAATCTAAATGCAGAGCTCTACGGTCAAGACCATTTCAAATTGCGCCCAACAAAAACTCACTTTTTCTGATACTCAGGTGACTATAGAAAATATAATATGGTTCTGGCCTAAGTGAAATCATGATTAATTAAAGGTAGATTGCATTAATATTCTGTGGTTATGCTATACACTTCTGTTCTCAATAATTCCCCTTGTTTGCCATCTGACAGTTGTATGTGATGATATTTCATCATGGTAGGAGCTATGATAAGGAAAGAAATTTTTTAAACACCATTTCACTTTTTTTGTAGGTTGTTCCCTGTCAGTCCATGAATCAGCAGAGAGAGAAGCACATGTGCAATACAATATTTAGGATCCTTATAGTCTTCAGTTACTTTGCTGTACATGGTATGTATGCAGTCTGTGTTCTTAACGTGTTTTACAAAGTCTTTTTCTTCCATTTTTGAAAGTTTAATAACCTGCTTTGGGATATCAAAATACTTTAGAATCAGAGGACACAAGGTGAAAATAGAGAGCTAAATGAAACATGAGGGGTTAGAAAAGGTGTGAGCAACTTATAATTGGAGTCTAATTATCCAAGCAACAGTTTTGATAACTCTAGAACATCTCATAGCACCCAGTGTGGTTTATGTGCAGTATACAGTCTGGATAACTCTGCTAATTGCATTGTTGTGTGGCACTTTATATGATCTGATTGCTATAATTTTGTTATACCCCTATATTAAGGCCTGTGTATTCTGGCAAATGTCAGAGGGCTGCTGTAAGAAACAATAGACAGTCACTATTTAAATGGATTCATAGCCATGTGTTTCCCATGTAAATGTAACTCTAAAAAAGGAACATTTGATTTATATTAAATATAAATCAAATATAGGGATGCACTGAATCCAGGATTCGGTTCGGGATTCGGCCAGGATTCGACCTTTTTCAGCAGGATTCGGATTCGGCCGAATCTTTCTGTCCGGCCGAACCAAATCCGAATCCTCATTTGCATATGCAAATTAGGGGTGGGGAGGGAAATTGCGTGACTTTTTGTCAGAAAACAAGGAAGTAAAAAATGTTTTCCCCTTCCCACCCCTAATTGCATATGCAAATTAGGGTTCGGATTCGGTTTGGTATTCGGCCGAATCCTTCGTGAAGGATTCGGGGGTTCGGCCGAATCCAAAAAAGAGGATTCGGTGCATCCCTAAATATAACAGCTGCCCGACTATCCATCACAAAACGTTAAAAGACCCCAATCCCCCAACTTTACCGGAAGTCCTCTCGAGAATGAAAGACATGAGAAATATGGAATACATGACATCTAAACACCGAGGAACAGTCTCGAATTTTGAGAAAACCTGGTCCAAATGGGACCTATAAACCCAAAAGTCAAAGACCCCTTGTAAGAATCACTCAAATGAACACACACAGTGCATATACTCTTAGGGGCCGATTCACGAAGGGTCGAATATCGAGGGTTAATTAACCCTCGATATTCGACTGGGAATTAAAATCTACGACTTCGAATATCGAAGTCGAATGATTTTGCGCAAATCCTGCGATCGATCGATCGAAGGATTTTTCGTTCGATCGAACGATTAAATCCTTCGAATCGAACGATTCGAAGGATTTTAATCCAACGATCGAACGAAAATCCTTCGATCAAAAAATCACAGGCAAGCCTATGGGGACCTTCCCCATAGGCTAACATTGACTTCGGTAGCTTTTAGCTGCCGAAGTAGGGGGTCGAAGTTTTTTTTAAAGGGACAGTACTTCGACTATCGAATGGTCGAATAGTCGAACGATTTTTACTTCTAATCGTTCGAATCGTTCGAATTCGATCGAATTTAACCAATTCGATGGTCGAAGTACCCAAAAAATACTTCGAAATTCGAATTTTTTTTTATTCGAATCCTTCACCCGAAATTCGTGAATCGGCCCCTAGAACTTCCCGATATCCATTTTACTCTCTTCTATGCTAAAATTATGGCGACAGCAGGGAATAATAACATCTTAAAATAATAATTACCATGTTGATCAAACCTTTGCTATACAAATGTACTGAACAGCACAATGTCCGTTTGTGTTCATAAACTTTTTTGTTGAAAACATCAATAAAAGGAAAGTTACGGAAAAAAAAGTTTAACAATGAAAACAAAAGTGATGTTGTTCAGTAAATTTGTATACCATAGACATGATCAACAGGGCAATTATTGCAGAAACTGTCAACATTCACCTGTTTCAGCATCGTCTTAACATATAAGAGCGTATGAGACATAGAAAAGAATTTAGGAATTAAAGAGTAAAGGTGGCCATACCTTGTTTGGCAAAGTCGCTAAATGAGTGGATTTTAACTCGATATGCCCACCACGATTAATCCAATCGTTCGGCCCTAGAACCAACAGATTACAACAAAGGAATTGGGCACCAATGGGACGAGGTCCGCCAAGAAAAATCAAATCCTTGAAATGATGCAGTCCTCAATCGCCAAGAAAAATCAAACTTGCCTGATCAATATCTGGCCAATTTTTGGCCTGATATCAATCGGGGAGACCCATTGGAATGCCCCCTACACTGGCAGATAAACTGCCGAATTGGTCTAAAGGAAGCTTTAATCTGCCCATGTATGGACACTTAAGAAAGGGTACAGATGCACTGTGTGGGTCTATTAGGGTGCTGTCTAAGGGTATGTTTGAATAATAGCCCCTGCAGTGTAAAGGTCCCATCTGGACTATATTTTCTCAAAATACAGATAAGTTCCACGAAGTTTAACTGTCATTACTCCCATGTTTCTCATGTCTTCCATTCTTAAGAGGAATTCTGGCAGTGTTGGGGGATTGGGGTCTTTCCATCACTTTGTAATAGATAGTCAGGCAGGTGCTAATACATAGTTCGTTGGCTGTTGCTCTGAAGATATATTGTGGGGGATTGGTTTACCCACCAATGTATTCAAATATGACTAGTTCACAAGGTTTCAAAATGTTTGTCGAGTATAATTACTGTTAATTTTCTTGTTTGTTTTATTGTTTTCTAGAGCAGGTTGATGTGCTGGGGCAGCTGCACAGAGATATTATACTGCCATGTGCATTCACACTAGGGGAAGATGTAGTTATCCACTGGTATAAACCCAACAATGGAAAGAAGTTTCTGCACTCTTACTACAATAATAAAGACCAATTGGAAAAACAGGATGAAGCTTATAGAGGGAGGACATCATTATTTTCAAGTGAAATAAAAAATGGAAATGCTTCTCTATTGTTACAAAACATTCAAGAAGCTGATGCAAACCAGTATGTCTGTTATGTGGGGACAGACACAAACACAAATGAAGCTACTGTGAAGCTGAATGTTGCAGGTAGGAAACCACTTATATTGTTGATAAACATGACTTGGCTTAAAGGACTTATTCCATACACTGGGTTGCACTTCCTTTAGAAGCAGACTATATTTTAAGAACAAAAATACATTCCTCATAAAAAAGGCAATAAATCAGTGCACTGTTTTATTGTGAGATTAGAAATTGGATGGAAGTATGAGGCCTAAAAGATGACCATTGACTAAGGTTTTCTCTGCTTGCCTAAAGAATACAGATGCAAAGATAGATACAAATATGGCCCACACCAAATGTGTAAAACACCTAATAAAAGAAACAATGGAGTAGCTAAAGAACACTTTAAAAACTGTGGACTGGCTTATGCGCCTCCTATTTAAATTTGACGGTGCATGATATGATAATTCTAAGCATACGTTTCTGTTGATTTGTTTTTATCGATTTTGTATTGTGCTCTGTTTATGCACGTTCTTCTTTTTAAAATAGTTATCAAATAGAAAAATCTTCCAAGTGGTACTGCTGTAAAGTGTGAAATAAAATGTGCTGTATAGGTTTTTATATGTGTGGAGGTGGATGTAGATTTTTTTTTAACAAGAAAAAAAATGTCCAAGCTGCTCAATGTTTGACTAATTAAACCTTAACCTTTTGATTGCCAGGGGTGCTCCAGTAATGAAGCATCAATAGTTCTAGCTAATTGGTACTGGAGGCTGTTGCTGGTACCTAAGCCTCAACAATATAAATATATCCTTATAAACCCCTGTATATCACTCAACCAACTAAAATACACAGGTGTTTGTTAAACTTCTGCTTGGGATACGACAACAGCTTAAACACTGTGACAGCCTGCCAGTAAGTTTTTATGATCCATTTCCCCCCATTAAATAGGCAATACACTGATGATGTACATGCTAGAGTAAATATCATTTAAGCCTTATTCTTCCTAATGTAAAACAGAATTATATATATATATATATATATATATATATATATATATATATATATATATATATATATATATACACATATATATATGTATATATATATATATACATTTCCCTCTGATACCGGCACTCTTGATAACTGCGGTACATGTGCCTGGGTGCAGAGACCGCATAATAAACAAAATAAATCCAGAAGAATCCGCACTCACAGGTCTTACTAATTAAAATTTAAGTTTTATTTTTAAACACGGACTGACATTTCAGCCGACCCATGGCCTTTCTCAAAGTGTCACATAAACAATGAACAATGCCTTAAATCTGTGTATTTGGCAGGAAACAGCAGCATCATCAGTGATGGAGATACCGTATATATAACAAACAAGGGAAAGTTGTGTGACCACAAAATACATCATATAGACAAATACAAGAGTCCTCTGCACTCAACCCATTATCAATATATTTAAGACAGAGACATTTTGTGCATACTGCTACTAAAAAATGCCTTACCCTTTAAACAAATGGGTTTTAAGGGTTTTAAGCTGCAGGTAAAACCTAGTCCCTTTGTAAAGTGTATAATGAAGCAATAGAATTCTTAATGAATCAGATGAAAATTGAGCATAGGACTGGCCAGATATGGGATGACTTTGACGTAGTTGGCCAGCTTAAATATATTGCAATATATGGACAAACAATCCCTGTTTTGTTTAAAGGGTAAGGCATTTTTTAGTAACAGTATGCACAAAATGTCTCTGTCTTAAATATATTGATAATGGGTTGAGTGCAGAGGACTCTTGTATTTGTCTATATGATGTATATATATATATATATATATATATATATATATATATATATATATATATATATATATATATACCCACTTTTCCATTGGCTTATCCACCTTCAATGTGAGGGCATTATTTATAAAAAAAAAAAAAAAAGTACAGTTTTGCATTTTATGCACTTGCCCATATGACTGATCTATAGCACACATTAGCATAAGATTTGCTTAACAATTAACATATTTACAGCCTTTGAAGAAAACTCCATGGAATATGATGCACAGAAAGTTTGGTGCTCTGCAAGAAAGGCTACTCCAGCTGGTTCAGTCACAATAACATGGAATAAAGACAAGAGATTTGTTAAAGAAGACCGGAGCATTGATAGTTCTTTGGAAATAAACTCTTCCAGTAGCCTGAAATGTACAATTCACCATTCTGACCTCAATATTAGCTGGACAGGAAACTGGGAAACGAAGGGTAAGTTTAATAGTCATTTTTCTTTCTGATTATGTAGTCTGTTACTGACTAGATGACAGTACAAAATGGATTTCTAAATGTGCAGGTATGTTTGACCATACCATCAGAATCCAAAATGTAAAAGTTATCCCTGTATTTTATAATAGGAAATATTTTGCGTCAATATTTACTCATTGTGTCTGCCACTGCATTTCTCACACTAGAAATACTCAAACACTTCAAACATTTATTTTGGGTTTTGTTCTTTTGGGTTTTTTTTACAGCTTTTAATGTAACTAAAGAAAGTGTTACACTTACATGTGACCACAGCACAGATTCTCATTTCTCGATTATTTGGTCAAGAAAGAACAACTCTCAACAAACTGAAATAGCATCAACATATGACTTATATGAGCCATTAAAAATAGTGGATCTTTATAAGAACAGAGTTGGTCAGACTGCTGGTAAGCCAGAATTGATATTAAAAGCTCTCCAGGAGGAGGATAATGGAGTGTATCAATGTACCATCCAAACACAAAGCAGTACTCATATTACTGTAATAAATCTCAGTATTTCTACTGTAAGAAATTACATTGCACACCGTAAGTATCTGCTAAAGTTATCTGCCTAGCAACTGATGATTGCATGTTCAGGAAACAAGTAAATAAAATTCCAAAATGATGTAGACAATTGCTGTAGATCCTAGACCAAATGATTTTAGAGCTCTCTTTTTAAACTTAACGTTTGATTGCTCAGAAAGTGAAGGTGTGCAAGCAGAGTTTGCATTCTGTCCAGTCAGGCTCTTGGATTTGGCCAAATCAAAACCCTGCTGAAAAAGGCTTGGATTCTGTTGAATCATGGATATGATCACTTATCAGCCAACAGGATTGACCATTGCAAACAATTAAAAACAACAGCTCTGTAAATTCTGACAGGGTTTAGCCAGTTTTCAAGGTTATTGACTGGGTGCATCAATTCCACTTCAGATTCAATACTGGTGCAATACCCTGTGTCACAGACATTTCTGTTCTTTGGATTCATATTAAAGGTGCTTATTATATGTGTGCCATATTCAGTAAATTATCTTGTTCAACAAACAGTAATTGCTGGCAGGGTTCATGTTTCATACTGCATATTACTATGTGGCTCAAAGACAGAGCAGTCAGACCAGGCCAGACAGCAGATACAAACATCAGCTTCTGTAACACATGGTATTGGATCACTATTCAATATATAACTAAAAAACATATTATATATGAGTGAATCTGTCATTAAAATCAGTTAAAGAGTTAATAATGATCAAATGTATGTATAGAAGGATGTGATGGGTTTTTACTGGACTTTACGATGTCCTAATACAGAATAGTTAGGAAGATCTGTTGTTAGACAAATTTAAGATTAAAGTTTATGTTCTAAGGATACCACTTTTTTATTTTCCTGTGGGATACCCTTGCACTTTATCCATTGGTATATTGACAACACATCTTTGTTTAAAATGGATTCAGAGGTTCAGGGATTTCCGATTCCTGCACTAAATTGCAACTGAAAACTCAGTGCTGCGAGTAACCTTTTCATATGGTGATTGCATTCAGTAATATGTCTATGATATGAGCAGGTGTATGTTTCACATTTACTTTAATGTTTAATAAATATTTCAAATAGAGGCTTATACTGCTCTTAACTGAAGGAGCCACAAACACATCGATATAAACTTGCAGAATTGAGACATGAATTTTATTGTTCTATTGCTAAGAAAAATCTAGCTTTCATACTTTTATGTGATTGTTTTTAATGTGCTTTAGGTTTTGCCAATTTAGTGATTACGTGAGCACACTTTTTGAAGCTAATTATTTTATCTGTAAATTTGTATACCATTTTCTTTCAGATTCAGACGTAAACAACAGGAAACATTATTACATAATTATTGCAGTAGTTCTTGTTGCTGTAATAATAATAATAATAAGAATGTATACATAAAGAAGAATGTGAATCAGAAGGTAACCAGAATTTGCTAATTTATTAAAATATACCCTCATACAATTATACTGTATAATGTATAAAAATATTATGGTTCAGTCTTCTGTCTGTCTGCTCCACCTCAACCTTCGGTTTAGCAATTCTTCATAGGTACCATTAATTCACTAGTCTCTGTTCTCTTCACTTAGGGGACAATGCAGATACCAGAAAATCTGGAACAGAATCATGACCTTGCATTACAACAAGGACCCCAAAAAAAGGAGCCAGTCTAGCAGCAATTTCCTGCACATTTCAGATTTCTTTTTATATCTTAAGTGTATACAACAGCAGTTTCTAGAAGCTGGTTGATATTGGACCCAGGAGTATAGTGGGCTGAAAGTTGTAAGCCTGAAAGAACAAAACTAAATGGTACAAAAAAAGTAAATAATACTGGAGGTAGCCAATTTGTAAGGTACCCCATAAACCAGCATGGGTTATTATACTCTGTGTTTTATGAATTATGGTACTGCATAATATATATACTATTATTGTACTGTGTGACCCAGCACACCTGGTATATACTGTGAGATTTTGGTAGAAGATTTTGCCATGTCTATCCAGTCCAGTTAGTCCATATAGAGATTGGAGCCAGCCACCCATTTTTGTGTACGTGTATTTAAATACAGGGCTCCCTTGAATCTATGCCACCCTCCCATATTTTGTACCTCATTCAGTATTTAGGTGTTAGGTGCATGTATCTTTAATAGTGTTAATGGCTGCAATTTTGTACTTTGCACTTTGCGTTGTTAAATGAGCCCCATGCAAATGGAAATATTTATCTCAAGTACCAATAAACTCAGGGACTCAAACTCCTAATCAAAACCAATATTGGAAGTGATTCTATTCTGATTTCACTTCTAGTGAATAATTGTGTATGTCTATATAATACACAAAAGACATGAATATCTTGTAAATTATATCCTTATAAATGGTGAGTTCTGATGTCATCAGTTATAAAAGGCGGGAGATGTCATTTCTGTCACATGACGCACTGAAACTTGTGTATTATAATAAATAAAGTACCCCCAGTTGCAAATTATGAGGATATTAGAAGTTACCTCAGAAGTTCCATGACCTGTATAAAAACACTCGGCCTTCGGCCTCGTGTTTTTATATGGTCATCAAACTCCTCGGTAACTTATAATATCCTTATAATTTACAAGAGGGGGTACTTTATTCACTATATATACTCTCTAGTATGCTACAAAAGAAGGGGGTCTTTTGATTGATAATGAATGATATCAGTTACACTGAATTAAGATGAAATTATCAACCATAATTACATGTACGCACCCTTTAAAAGTGACACATTATTTTCTGTAAGATTCAATCTGAACAGCAACAAGCTTCCACTGGTGTGACATTACCCTTAGGGCTGAACTCCATGAGCGCTTTTGTAGGATGGTGTCAGATCAACAAAAAGCATCCTACAATGCAGGTGTTATCTTGTTGGTTAAAATATAATGGGACTGTTACAAAAATCAGATGAGTGAACTACGTGTTTTATTTTGGACCGTTTTTTTTTCAAAATTAATGTTCCTGTCTCTGGTGTTTAAGTCTGGCAGCTCAGTAATTCAGGTGCATATTCTGAACTGTTACAATTTTCTACATCAGTTGATACATTTCTCAGCAGTAGCTGTGGAATATTAGCAACTATTGTATCAATTCTAACAGCTGCCTTTAGTGAAACTCAGGAATTCTGCTCAGCAGGGACAAAGATAAGAAATGTATCAACTACATGTATCATTTTAGACAGTTTCCAGAGTAAACTACCTCCTACCTTAAAGGAGAGATAAACCCCCTACCATAAGCCCCCATAAGCTTCCAGGCATTGCTCCCATCCTCTTTCCCTCCTCGCAATGTGCTTTAGTGTTAAAAAAACCCTTTTAAAAATCCTGACCCTAAATGTAGAGAAGCACAGTGGCCATCTTTGTGTAGTCTTTGGGTCTCTTCACTGTCACGAGGCCTGTCGGTGCATGCGCAGTTGGGCCAAGTCAGGAATCTCTTCAACTGCACATGCACAAATCTCTGTTGGGATCTCACGAAGATCCGCACAATGGTGACTGGGAGCTCCACTGTACTTCTCTACATAAGGGTGAGAATGTTTACAAGGGTTTTTCTTTGTTTACACTAAAGCACAAGAGGGGAGGGAGCAGTGCCTGGAAGCTTAGGGAGGCTTATGGTAGGGGGGGTTCAGTTCCCCTTTAACTGCTTTAGAAAAAAATAAAGAGAGCAAAATTGAAAAAAGTCTTTATCTCTAAACAATCTGACACCATCTAAACTTAAAAACTTGTTAGCAGTCCCTTTAACTCATGAAATAAATTTGATAAAACTTCAGTTAATGCTTCTGCAGCTCACCTTTGAGAAATATGTTTTCACTGCTGCCAAGTGGTGCCACAGGATATTATTTAGTGGGTTTAATTGTACTTTAGGGACTTGTTTCTCCATTCTGTACAATAAACACAACTATCTGGGTACATGTAGAGTGAGAATAAACTGACTTTTACCTTATATTTAATAAAGAGTCTATATTTGCATATCTGTGTGTTTATCTTACTTTATTTCAGCAACAGATTATGCATTTTATTGAAGAGTCTAAAATATACAAATAAATATATGCAATAAGCCTCTCTTGGTAACATTTAGCTAAAGTTTCTATCTGGAATGTTGTCTTTGCTAGGGTAGGAGGTGCATTTTACACTGAAATGGAAATCCCCGGAAATGCTGCTTGTGCAAATCCGCTTTGTTCTGACACTGGCAACTGAATCCTACTCACTTTATATTTAAATCTTGACCCTTAAAACCCGTCAGTGGGTAGTATTTTAACATAACTGAGTTTTTCCTCAACAATCCCATTTCTTTTCTTAAGCTTGAGCTTAAAGTGATACTGATACTAAAATACTGCATTTTAAAATATGAATGAACATTAAAAGTTACCTATAGGTCATGCTAATTGTTTTTTTGCTGAGAGGTTTGTTTTGTAAGTAATTGTTAGTTGAAGTTCCTAAACCTGACTCCTGCTGCACAAATATGGCAGCCCCCCTCATACAGGATAGGTAATGATAGGTAATGATAAGTAATGATAGGTAATGTAAAAGCATTGGGCAAATACTTTATGGCAAAATTACAAGTAACATGCAAAGTCGATTTTATGGTGTCAGTATCTCTTTAAACTATTCAAAATGTTAGATTTGAAAAACTGTTTGCATTTTTTATTTTTATGTTTACAAAAGTGAATAAATAATGAGTAAAATTAAGACTTAACTAAATATCCTGTGTACAGGAACACTATATGTGACTAGACATTCCATATTGCTGCACATTTCAATAAACAAAGTCTAATTTTAGTGGAAACGTTTCCTTTACAGTACCTCAATATTCCCGATATTTCATTTTACAGAGCATTACATTAGGATTTAACAACAGGCCCGGATTTGTGGAAAGGCCACCAAGGCCTGGGCCTAGGGTGGCAGGATTTTTGGGGGCGGCATGCTGCCTAACCACACCCACATTGGTTCAGAAACACTGGGGGTGCGCAGGAGAATACTTTTCTAGACTTCCTGTGCGCCAATCCCCAATGCTTTGAAAATTTTCACAAATGAAAGGGCGACTAACAACAGAAGGCCTAGGGGTGCCCGTTGTGTAAATCCATCTCTGTCCATCAAATTTATTTTGCATACTTGAACGTTCCCATTCAGTGAAGTGTAAACTTATCTGGACTTCTGTTTAATTTTATCCTTTGCATTTAACAAATCATTTCACTCTACATTCCCCTGATCTGACAATTTAGTTATAACAGATATTAAGTTTACCTGAAACTCTTATTATAATAAGAAACATTATTTCCCAGAACATTTTACCTCAATATTCCATGTCATTAAACATTCCCAACCGGAAGGAACCAATGGAAGCCATGTTTCTCTACTAAATAGTTCACTTGTATGGAATATCCTATAGGCTGAAATTTTACCCAATAAACAGTAACAAAAATAAAAATGTTTTCAGAAACAGCTTTGGGATAAAATCCCTATCACCATGCTATAACAGGAATGCCTACTTATGAACTCTAGGCTTTAAAACTGCACATCATATCATGGGCGTCCACAAAAAGGGGCAACTGTGCCTGTTACACGTGCTTTTGTTGCAGTGCCTTTATAAACATATTATAATATATATATACACAAATCCACGGGGAGCCGGCACTAACGATAACACGTATAAATTTGGCTGGGTGCACGATCAAAAACCTCTCAAAACACTTGCAAAGAAGATCAGCACTTCACAGGTCTTAAAATTAAACTTAATTTATTTAGCAACAGACTGACGTTTTGGCTGACTTAAATAGTACCAATTACACCAATAATGAGTACTATTTTCGTACAGGTTCTCAATACAAGAGAGGGCCCATAATAGGGGTTATGTATGCTGGTGGCATTTTAGCTTTACTCCTAATTCTAATTCTAACACTTTTTTTGGGGTTATTTGTCAGTGGTGGAAAAGAGAGGTTGTGGGGTAGGAGAATCCATAGCAACAGCTGTCTCCTGCTAAGTCAGTGATTATAACATACAAGACAGCATAACAGTGGGATGTTTGGTAGGTCGTATACAGTTACTAATTATAGAACCAAGAGTTAATATAGCAATATAGGAAAAGTTTTATAGTCCAACTAAAGTAGAGGAGCCCGTTGTGTTTGTCTCAACGTTTCCCTGAGTGCAAGTTTAATGTGAATAGAAAAAATGTAGATTGAACTGGTAACATTTATAAACAGTTTTGTGAAGCACCAGGATAGTTTTAACAACATTATTGCTTTTTGTTATTTGTTTTTAATCTTGTGTAATAAATCTGAAGTGTATGTACGGATATTATGTATACAAATTGACCGCATGTAATCATAGCCGAATATTTAATTGATGTTTTACTCTAAGCATGTGATATCGTTACAGCTGGTGGTTTTACCGCGAGTGTTTAAAAGACATGGTTTAAATTGGCACTTTAGAAACGCTGAGGAGTCAGCCAAAACCTCAGTCTGTTGCTAAATAAATGACGTTTAATTTTTCAAGACCTTTGAAGTGCTGATCTTCTTTGTGCGTGCGTGCGTGCGTGTGTGTGTGTATACACACACGTGTGTGTATGAGTGTGTTTGTGCACCTTCCTGAGTCCCTGACTGAGTATAGCCCATGTACTGCTGGCAAGATACAGAATTCATGGTTTGAATTTATAGTATCAGTGAAACATTTTCAGAAATTTAGCAGGCAAATAATCCCTAGTTACTAAATTTACAGCATGTAAAATTCTGTCATTTTAAAAATAGATGTATTGTATGTTTTGCACATGTGTAGCCCACCCTTGGGTGTGCTATAAAGTATCGTTTGTATTGTGTGAACATGAATATGTTTCTTCACCAGTGCCAAGTAACCCCTGCTGCTCGAGCAATTCCAAGCAACTCTCGGTACCTTACACTTAGTAAAGAATCCAAACCACAGAGCTTTGTTTCAGAAATGAACATGTTTATTAATGGTGGATAACATGCACTTAACAGTCACTTCTTTGAGATTGATCAATTCAATACAGTGGTGTGCAACACTATTTGCCCCCTTCCTGATTTCTTATTCTTTTGCATGTTTGTCACACAAAATGTTTCTGATCATCAAACACATTTAACTATTAGTCAAAGATAACACAAGTAAACACAAAATGCAGTTTTTAAATGAGGGTTTTTGTTATTTAGGGAGAGAAGAAATCCAAATCTACATTTTCATGTGTGAAAAAGTAATTGCCCCCTGAACCTAATAACTGGTTGGGCCACCCTTAGCAGCAATAACTGCAATCAAGCGTTTGCGATAACTTGCAACGAGTCTTTTACAGCGCTCTGGAGGAATTTTGGCCCACTCATCTTTGCAGAATTGTTGTAATTCAGCTTTATTTGAGGGTTTTCTAGCATGAACCGCCTTTTTAAGGTCATGCCACAACATCTCAATAGGATTCAGGTCAGGACTTTGACTAGGCCACTCCAAAGTCTTCATTTTGTTTTTCTTCAGCCATTCAGAGGTGGATTTGCTGGTGTGTTTTGGGTCATTGTCCTGCTGCAGCACCCAAGATCGCTTCAGCTTGAGTTGACGAACAGATGGCCGGACATTCTCCTTCAGGATTTTTTGGTAGACAGTAGAATTCATGGTTCCATCTATCACAGCAAGTCTTCCAGGTCCTGAAGCAGTAAAACAACCCCAGACCATCACACTACCACCACCATATTTTACTGTTGGTATGATGTTCTTTTTCTGAAATGCTGTGTTACTTTTACGCCAGATGTAACGGGACGCGCACCTTCCAAAAAGTTCAACTTTTGTCTCGTCGGTCCACAAGGTATTTTCCCAAAAGTCTTGGCAATCATTGAGATGTTTTTTAGCAAATTTGAGATGAGCCTTAATGTTCTTTTTGCTTAAAAGTGGTTTTCGCCTTGGAAATCTGCCATGCAGGCCGTTTTTGCCCAGTCTCTTTCTTATGGTGGAGTCGTGAACACTGACCTTAATTGAGGCAAGTGAGGCCTGCAGTTCTTTAGATGTTGTCCTGGGGTCTTTTGTGGCCTCTCGGATGAGTTGTCTCTGCGCTCTTGGGGTAATTTTGGTCGGATAATGGCTCTCATTGTGGTTCGCTGGAGTCCCAAAGCTTTAGAAATGGCTTTATAACCTTTGAAATTGAACTCAGGTGTGATAAGCGCAGTTAAGTCATTTTTTAACAAGGGGGGCAATCACTTTTTCACACAGGCCCATGTAGATTTGGAGTTTTTTTTATCCCTTAATAACGTAAACCTTCATTTAAAAACTGCATTTTGTGTTCAATTATGTGATCTTTGACTAATAGTTAACGGTTTTTGATGAGCAGAAACATTTAAGTGTGACAAACATGCAAAAGAATAAGAAATCAGGAAGGGGGCAAATAGTTTTGCACACCACTGTATCTGATATTCTTTACTATAAGGCAAGACGAATAAACATTGTGAAATACCACACTTCTGTTCAAGGACTTCCTCCTGGGAATGATTCTCTAATCTCAGGGATCCCTTATTTGAGGTCTTGTATCTTGGCACCCTATCTGGGTCTCAACTCACCTACTAAAGGTCCCGATACTAGCGGGTCAATACTGAGGAGGCCTAACCACTCTGCTTCTACTTGTTGGAGCAAAAGACTGTTCACTATCTTCCTTAAGCCTCCCTTTCGCTCCTAGAGCGACTATAAACATAAACTGACTATCACTAGCTAACCTTATCTATAATTTAACACAAACTGGAGCCCTGGACCTGTATCCCCCCACCCACACTGACGACCAAGCTCCACCCCATTTCCCGCCCACTCCACATCGCAGTTAAAAGACCACACAGACATCAGCGCTAAAAAAGTAACCCCCCCACACAAGTTGTAAAAAGCTATTGATGGTCAGGGCCCCCTTATAAAAAATTGGGGCCCCAAAAAAAAAAAAATTAAATTTTTTTTTTTTAAAAAAACATTGGTGGCAGGGGCCCCCTTATAATTTAAAAAAAAACTTGGGGCCCCAAAAAAAAAATGTAAAAAAAACTAAAAAATAAACAAACATTGGTGGCAGGGGCCCCCTTATAAGTTAAAAACAAATTGGGGCCCCAAAAAAAAATTTGAAAAAAAAAAACAAATTTTTTTGAAAAAAAAAAAAAAACATTGGCGGCAGGGGCCCCCTTACAAGTTAAAAAAATTTAGGGCCACCAAAAAGAAAATTATTATTTTTTTTTTTTAAAAAAAAAAACAATGGTGGCAAGGGGCCCCAACGAGTTAAAAAAAAAATTGGGGCCCCAAAAAAACATGTTTAAAAAAAAAAAAGATTGGTTGCAGGGGCCTATAGAATATTAAAATAATACATTGGTGGCCAGGAGATTAAAAAAAAAAAATACACAAACTGGTGTTCAGTAGAATTGAACTCACGGCTTCAGTACTTCAACTTCACCTCCTTTCGTGACTTCGGGTCTTTTCACTGCTTCAGGACTTCGGCTTCGGCTGTTTTCGTGACTTCGGGTCTTTGCGCTGCTTCAGGACTTCGGCTTCGGCTGTTTTCGTGACTTCGGGTCTTTTCGGCGCTTCGTGACTTCGGCTTTTTCCGTGACTTCGGGTCTTTTCGGCGCATCGGCTTCGGCTTTTCGGCACTTCCGCATTCGGCAGCACAGAGGCAAGACGTACGGCTCGGGCGCTCGTAAGGGGGGCCCGGATCTTCAAAAAATGCAGCGCTGCCGGGCCCCCCTTCATGCCCGGGCCCGGTACGCTTGTCCCCCCTGTCCCCCCCTGATGGCGGCCCTGCACTTCCCAGTGAGATGAGGTCCCAGGAAAGACACATGGTGCTCTACCCTTTTATATCAGAACTCACTGCCCTCTACTGGGCATTATTTAGGCAACTATTTATTACACTTAACTCCCAGGAAGAGGAAATTAATACCTGGGCGAACAAAGGACCCTCTAGGTGGTTTAAACTGCTAATGCTGCCTGTATAGAAAAACACTGAATTCTCGAGGTCTCTACACATGTATAGGTATGGGATCCATTAAACCCGTTACCAGAAAGCTCTGAATTATGGAGATGCTGTCTCCCGTAGACTCTATTTCATCTAAATAATCCAGATTTTCAAAAATAATTTCCTTTTTCTCTGTAGTAATAAAACATTACCTTGTACTTGATCCAAACTAAGCTATGATTAATCCTCATTGGAAGCAAAACCAGCTTAATGGGTTTATTTAAAGTTAAATTCTATTTTAGTAGACAAGGTATGAAGATCCAGATTACAGAAAGATCCATTATCCAGGAAAACCCCAGTTACTGTGGATTCTGGATAACAGGTTCCATACATGTATTTTTATTTATATTTATTTGCCTCAAATCAAGTCCATTTTCTTTATTTTGAGCTGTCACTAAAGAACAGTTTTGTGGGGCTGCAGCATATTTTCTTCCTTTGTGTTATAGACACAATATAGTAATGTAACATAGTAAGTTAGGTTGAAAAATGACACACGTCCATCGAGTTCAACCGTTGAACTCTATTTTAACCTGCTTAACTGCCAGTTGAGCCAGAGGAAGACAAAAAAAACCCATCTGAAGCCTCTCCAATTTGCCTCAGAGGGGGAAAAATTCCTTCCTGACTCCAAAATAGCAATTGGACCAGTCCCTGGATCAACTACTATGAGTTTTCTTCCAACAGACTTGTAGTTGCCTTTCTCTTCTTTCCTATTATATTTTTTACTTCTATATTAAGCAACATAGGGTGAACTTCTTCAGTTACTCCTTAAGGGAATAAATTGAGAACAGTAATGATTTAATATCATTTTAAATGACAACCATTTCTGTTCTATGTTTTTAACTGAAAATGGAATGCCCCAATCAATGCTTTGAAGGGCAGCCCTCAAAGCAGTAAATTAGCTTTCATTCATGGTTTTTATTGCCCCAGTGTACATTTTTACATTAAATTATATAACATTATGTTTACTATTACCCAGGAGTGCAATGACTTGCACATTTGCTTTAATAATTTGAGATCACTAGATCCAGAATAACATTTTTTCTGGTTGGCTCCTCAACAACCTGTGCCATAAAATTGTCATGCAACACGTTTATAAGCTTGTTCCAACATTAACATTATAACAATAGTAGAATAATAATAAAAATATAACTATGGAGGCTGATAAAGACATGTCTGTGAAGCACAACACTTTGCACATTCCAACTGATCCAGAGGAAGGAAAAAAACATCTGAAGAGAGGCCCAGTTTGCTACAGAAGGGAAAAAAACCTTCCTGATCTGGATCAGTTGTCTGTGCATTAAAACAGGGTATGGGCTTCACAGACAAACAGCAGAGTCTATTGGAATTTGGTTCCTATAAGAGGAGCCATCTCTGCCTGTCCTGTTAAATCCTTAGCCTTTCATATCTCACATTCTCTCACACAATCACGCACCATTCGCTCTAAATAAATAAAAATATACTTACCTCTTCCCGATGTTACTGGGTGAGGTCTAGAAGGTGTTTCCCAGGTAGCACTGGATCAGATGGTATGACCAGGCATTGCAGAGTATGATGGTGGTGTCTCCATGCAGCAGGTAGAGATGCTCTTGTTCCGAAATCCATGGATGATGGTTACTGATGTTTCATATTTCATGCTGATGGAATTGCATGGCTGAGCCTTAGAAACGTAATCCTGCCAAGTATAATCTAGAAAGGAAAGGCCTGGAACGTCCATTATGTCCCCTGAAGCGTTGTTGCTGTTCTTCTGGTACTCCAGGAATGATAGAGCCTTTCCTTCCTCCTGTCCAGTAGCTAAAGTAACACAAAGTTTTATTTAAATATTGCAGATGTGAGTCTGTGTAATGAACCCACCAGTAATAACCTCAAATTTCAAAGAGCCTAATCACTATTAACTGTACTGTATTTGGACTCTGTTAAAGAAGTAATTGTATGGTCACTGTTTATAAATATGTATTTATTAAATTCAATCCTTTCACTTGGTCTTTAATTTGTATTTATTTTGAATTATTAGCAGTCTTATTCTGCCAAACACAGACCAACTGTGACAGTTCAGTGTTACTATTATTATTTTAACTACTTACGTTATTAGGCCATCTCCTTTTGATCTTCTGTTTGGACTCATAGACTAACAGGATAACTAGGCTAGCAACAATTAGTGTAACTATTTCTTTAATTTAAACAAAATTCCAAAATTACAACAAAAAATAAAATTCCCACTTTTCTCAGCAGATCTTTGAGATCCTTACTCAGCCAGGAAGGTGGCCATTTTGCAGATGATGACTGCACATGCTCACCAGTCCACCATCGCATTGTAACCCTTGTTTAAGAAGATCTTTAAACTAAAAAAATTAATAAATTACCATTTTGAGCTTTCTACAATGTTGGAGTAAATCATTGTATGGTTTCTGTTACAATACAGGTATGGGCACTGTTATCCAGAATGCTCGGGACCTGGGGTTTTTTCCACATAATGGATAGGGATGTAGCGAACCGCCGACAATGTGTTCGCGAACGCCGTTCGCGAACACCGGCAAAAAATGCGAACAGTTCGCGAACTTCGAACATTCGAAAATCGTTCGATTCGAACGATCGAAGGATTTTAATCGTTCGATCGAAGGATTTTCGTTCGAATCGAATGATCTAAGCCATTGGATCGAATGATTTCATTCAATCCAATGGCTTCGATCGTTCAATTCGAACGAAAATCGTTCGATTTTAGCGATCGAATGGTCGAACGATTTTGACGCGAACGCCTATTGGCGAACGTCGCGCGACGTTCGCGAACTTGCGGCGGACGCGAACAGTCGAAGTTCGCGCGAACTGGTTCGCTACATCCCTAATAATGGATCTTTCTGTAATTTGGAACATCTACTAGAGAATCATGTAAATATGGAATAAACACAATAGGCTGCATTTGCTTTCAGTAAGGATTAATTATATCTTAGTTTTGATCAAGTACAAGGTACTATTTTATTATAACAAAGAGAAAAAGGAAATCATTTTTAAAAATGTTAATATTTGGATAAAATGGAGTCTATGGCAGATGGCCTTCCCATAATTCAGATCTTTCTGGATAATGGGTTTCCAGATAATGGATCCTATACCTGTACCCATAAGCAGATTATGGAATGTAAAGACTGCTACAAAACACTGAACATGGCAAATACATAAGAAAAGAAATGGCTGGCTCTAATCTCTCTCGATATCTACTTAAAGATTATCAAAACACACCAAAATATGGTTGTGCATAAACAATAAGTGACGGAAAACAACTACTGGGTAATAGCTCACCAAGTAGGGAGATTGACCTGGATGTCCAAACCTTGAAAGGAAACCAATTAGACTTTAGTGTTGTAAATAGTCAGCAGAGCTTGCACTCACCAAATTGGCCAGGAGGCCTGGGTGCCGTGTCCCAAACCCGTAGCTTAGGCAATGTAAATCATTCGAAATAATTGTGCACGCACTTCTGCAGCCAAGGTGGTTGAGGTTAAAATTTGAAGCTTTATTCCATCATGTTAAAAGATATGCATCCTAAAGCGTTTCGTATCAGATGATACGTAATCATAAGCACTCGTTTAACAGAAAACCGTTACAGATATTTAAACTTAATGAAGAAAATGACGTCCAGGTTGACCTTACATAAAGTTTTTTCTCTGGACTCAAAATTAAAACAATTAACCCTTAACAATCAGGAAATGGAAAAGCTACCACTACAAAATGCTTATCTTTATCGTTTCTTAATGTCAAATATGTACATCAAGGAGATGTCAATTAACTGATACATGTCTGTTATAATAAAAATCACACTTTATACATTCTTACAAATTTAGTACAATTAAAATATACAATTGACATATATTTAGTATTTGAATTTGCATAATTAGCCCAGAAAAAGTTACTGTTCATATGATTGTTACAGTGATTTGATGTACTGCAGGCTGGCAACACCCCTATCCATAAATGGTTCCTCAGCTGAAAATGTATTGCTTTGCAATAGGCTTTCAACAGCATATACTGTAAAATGCAATACAAATATATTTGCACCTGTCAAGATAAACAGTGGTTGATACAGGTCAGTTAATAAAATTAGGGACCATATAAAAACACAAGCAGGTCCACAGATATAACAAACTGACACCCCTTATGTTTTGGGCTCTGGGTCACAGACCAAAGTCTGTATCCTGGGATAAACCATTAAAAAAAAATTTTCTTCAAATTTTCCCTCCTTACCTTCTGGGCTGTTTTCCCTGGACCTTTTTTCCTTCTTCTTGGGACACTCTTCTGAATAAAGGTCGCTGTCTCTTCTTCCAGTCTTCTCCTCTGATTTATCTTCATGGTGTTTCTTCTTTCCCTTCTTCTTCCCTGGTCCTTTCTCTTCCTTACTCTCTCTCTTTTAGTGTTCATAGTCACTCCTGGTCCATCGAAATCAACTTGCTCCTTCTCCATATGAACCAAAAAAATGCAGTCTGCCGTCTCTCTTATCTCCTATATCTCTGTCGTCTCTCTCTCTTCTCTCACCAACGACTTTCCAACTGTCAACCAGTGTAGCCCTGTGGTAGGTGCCACTTGAGTGACATCATCAGTGACATCATCATCGCATGCGGCACGTTACAGGTACTATAGTCTTTTTTCAACCTCAGCTAGCATTTTGATCACTTTTTGTGCACTTAGATAACTTTTGATAAAACCTTTGGTTAAAAATACTTTCTTCTGTTCTTACTGTTCTAAATTGATACATTTAGTTGATAAATTTTTTATCTTTGTCTCAGATGAGCAGAATCTCTGAGTTTCATTACAGGCAGCTGTTAGAATTGATACAATAATTGCTAATACAGAAATGCTGCTGAGAAATGTATCGACTAAATGTTGCAAAATTGTTACAGTTCAGAATCTGCCCCTGAATTACTGAGCTGCTAGACTGACATTAAACTTAAAATAAAAAAGTAGAGAATAAAAAATGGAAAGCAATTGAAAAAAATTATTTATTGGCGAACAATCTGAAAATAACTGAACTAAAAAGGTGATAGTGAACAACCAAGTTAAAGATTCCCTGTAATACCTTTACTATTTCTAGGGGCCTGGGGTTGAGTGCTAATAATGAGTGAATCTCTCCAGTTTTGCTTTGCTGAACTTCCTCTTTTGATTATTAGGTGAATTAGTGATGGGCGAATCAGACCGGTTTGTGAAAAAACTGCAAACATTTGTGGAAATACATTGAAGTCTAACATTTTTTTGACATGCAACAAATTGCATAACAATTTTTTGACA
Organism: Xenopus petersii; assembly: GCA_038501925.1. NCBI lineage: Eukaryota > Metazoa > Chordata > Amphibia > Anura > Pipidae > Xenopus > Xenopus petersii. Next base: position 88,046,238 of record CM076674.1, on the reverse strand, counting down.
CATGACAATTTTTTTCACCCTTCAGAGTCTATTGGCATCATCAAACTTTTGCTCATCACTATGTTTAACCTATTTATTTTGGCCACAGAGTGTGAAGGATAAGCTTTTTGGGTAGTCAACACAGCAATAAGTGAAATAGTTGGGGAAAAAAGGAGAACTAAACCAATGAATATGGCATATTTTATATAATGAACTTACTGCACCAGCCTAAAGTTTCAGCTTCTCAATTGCAGCAATGATCCAGGACTTAAAATTTCTCACATGGGGTCACCAACTTGGAAAGTATCGCCGACACTCATATGCTCAGTGGGCTCTGAGCAGCTGTTGAGAAGCTAAGCTTAGGGGTCATCACAACTTATCAAGCAGAAAATGAGTTTGGCCTGTAATATAAGATGATGCTACAGGGCTAATTATTAAATTCTGATGCTAGTTGCACTGGTTTCTGTGCTGCCATGTAGTAATTATCTGCTTAATTACTAATCAGCCTTATATTGTGACATTTATATTCTATGTGTACTGTATATTGTGATTTAAACCCTAAGCTCAGTAAGTGACAGCAGCACAGAGCAGGTGCAGTGAATCAGCAGAAAAGAAGATGGGGAGTTACTGGGGCATCTCTAAAGGGCTGTAGTTGCCTTGGGCTGGTATAGAAATCCAAAACACAATGTACATTATTTCTAGCTACTTCTTTAGTTAAGCTTTAGTTCTCCTTTAAATATAATACACAAGAGTCATGACTATCCTGTAAATTATATCAAAATATATATATAAAAGCTGCTTAGTGATCCGTTATAATTGGTGCTCAGTGTTGTCATTCCTGTTACGTGACTCAGGGGGTTATTTATTAAAGGTTGGTTTGTATTTTCTCTAAAAATTCAAGTTTTTTGAAGTTAGTTTCGCTAAAAAACGTAAATTTTTTTGTGGGAAAAAAAACCTAGAATTTTTCAAAAATACTCCACCTAAAATCTGTCAAATTCATGAAAATGTCAATGGCAAAGGTCCCTTGAACCATTTGAAGATGTGTTGTGCCTTCATGATTTTCAGATGTTTGTCTATGATTTGCTCTCAAAAGCTCCATAAATTTAAGGTATTCAAGGTTTTGTAGCCTATAAACTCAATAAATTCAAGGTATTCAAGGTTTTGTAGCCTATAAACTCAATAAATTCAAGGTATTCAAGGTTTTGTAGCCTATAAACTCAAGAAATTCAAGGTATTTGAGTTTTTTTTTCTCTGTTTGCATTCAATCAAGTTTTCTACATTTAGATTTTTTTTTATAAATAAGCAAACATTCACGTTTGTTTAAATTGGAAGAATATTTGAGGTAGAAAAAATCTTACAGACCTTACACACTCAACCTTTAATAAATAACCCCCTTAAACTTGTATGTTATAAAAAATAAAGTACCCATGTTGTAAAACATGAGGATATTAGAACCTTGCAGTTCCATGACCTGTAATGTGGTTATAGAGCTCCTAGCAGACTTAAAATATCCTTATATTTTACAATAGGGGTACAAGGTTCACTGTATAAAATCCCAGTATTGTGCCGACATGAAAGAATTAAAAGAGAGCTTATCAGTCACTTATCCAGTGCATTGTTCTCTCTGTGCTGTTGGAAAATCATTGCAAACTAGCAGGAATACAAATGCTGCACATTGCATTTCAGTTCAACACAAATGGGAATCCAAATGCTTCCTCCATGTTCTGTCTAGTAACAGATGTGTATCACTTGAAAATGCAGGGCTGCAACTTTTGGAGCAATGTCCTGTCTAGTGACAGCCAAGATGTGATTGCAGCAATTCCATTCACTTTGAATGGGGGAAGGAGTTATAGCGTTTGTTCAGCTCTTCAATATATTGCTGTGACAACTAAACACTACATATCTCACTGTGTGCCGTTACCTGAAGCTTACCCAGTAGAATTTAAAGCATAGCCAGTGTTTCTTCTGATCCCAAACATGCTCTTGTTAGAGCACATCAGGTTAGAGCAGAGGCTTTTGCTCAACAAAGGAAAAGCCAAAGAAGTGGGTTCCACCTATCAGCAATGCTACAAATGGGAACATTTGCTTATTAGGCTTTCAAGCATCAGTGATTGCGTTAATCACAGCAACGCCCTTCCAAGCATATTAGCAAATTTCTCCATCTGTGTTTGCTGAAGGTATGTATTTCTTTAAGAAAGGATGTGAATAAAGCAAAAAAAAAAAAAAACTATATGGTACCAGGGGGGCATTGGATAGATCAGGGTAAGGTAAATATCTCAGATAATTCTTAAACATACTTGGGTAAATCAAAACTCACTAGAATTTTCACACCACAATATGTATGAATGAGACCTGTAACTGTACAGAGACTGTAAGCTCCACTGGGGCAGGTGAATGATGTATAATCTGTAACATGATGCAGAATATGTCTGTGCTGTATAAACACCAGGAAATAAATAAAAATAATAGATGCAACTGTTCAAAGCGAGAAAACGAAGGTAGATACAACTGCTTCATCGCTTTGCCCCCTGCTGGACAGGTATTCGATCTGCATGTGGTTTATTTATGTAGAAACCATTGCAGTCATTAACTACTACACATACAAAAAGAAAACTTCAAAGAATATTAAAATCATTTTATATAGTTAACAAAAATATATCATTATTTCTTTTTTTTTTACAATACATTTATAAAATATACTTTACATGAAGGTTATAAATATCAGTAGGCCCCAATTGAGGATTCAGGAATATTCAGGGCGTGCATTTCTCGTGTCATATTGGATTTTTCCGTGAGGGTTGATTGAAGTAACATGTGCTCCACTACACCGGTTCTTATATCCATCTGAACAATTTCATGTTTCAGCTTTGTTAGTGCCTGCTTGGTCTTTAGCAGTGATGCTGTAAGAAAAATTTAGAAAATAAATTAGTTTTTCATGATTTACCTTTGCAGTTAGTCATTAAAGCAATGAAGAAAAAGAAAGAACTGGCCCATATAATTGCACCTACCAATATAGAAATTCCGAATTAAATTAGAAGTATTGAGATTAAAACTTAACCTTTAATAAGCATTTAAAATTGATGTGCAGATAATAACGTTAAAAGCACAGTTAGAAGCAAGAGGCTGATTGACCAGGTAAGGAAAGGGTTAAAATGAGTGGTGCTAAGCACCAATCTTAACGGGTTATGATTATTAGTCTCAATGGATTATGGTTATCTCTCCTGCGGCCACAGTATGATAAACAATCAAAAAAAAAACCCTTTGCAACCCCAACCCCTTCACCCATTTAGAGATCCCTACCATGATGAGAAAAATTGGCCACGTGAAGGAGATATATAGCAAAAGCTTAGAATAATATGCACAGAAAGAGGGTGTAAGCCACCAGCACAGCAAATTAACAAATGGCTATCAAGCCATACTGGCGAGTACTCGTAGTAGTATCCGTTGGAAAACAATGTACCTCAGGCACTGACCTAGTTCTATCAACAATGGTGGGCCCTCGACCGTTGACTTGTTGCCGATGAGCACGTAATTTAAGAGATAGGTTGGTCAAAAGCCATCTTACTAAACAGCAACAAACATCATTAAGTGGCACCTTGGCATGTGGCAAGTGTAAAGCATGTAAAATGATGCACAATCGTAGCTATGTTGTTGATAGGTTTGGCAAAAAACTTCGAATCATACACAGTTTTACATGCAATACAGACAACATTATTTACATGCTAACTTGCCCTTGCCATAAAATTTACATTGGCAAAAACTAACAGACCGTTTAAGAAGAGACTTATGGAACATGTTCACAGCATTGAAAACCCAGTTTGTAACTTGAGAATATATTTGTATATATTGGTAGGTGCAATTATGTGGGCCAGTTCTTTCTTTTTCTTTATTCATTGCATATATCTGACCCTGCACACCATATACTGTGATTGATGTTGGTGCTCCCCAACACCTTACTCTTGCACGTTAGTCATTAAAGCACAAGGAAATGGGTTTAAACTGAGGATTGGCAATTTGTGACAACCCACGGAGAGTAAAATCACTTGTTTATTCTTCTCTTCTGTAAAACAATATCATTCTTGGCTACTGTTCTACGACTGCCCAGTCATTATCTTCAGTCACTTCCCAGGTTCAAAACATCAAAGGTAGAAGGCGCACACTCCCAAATAGAAAGTCAAAAACTGACAAAAGTAAAATTATGCGAGGTGCTAATCCTTAAGGACACTACCCATCTGTAGTTTCCAAAAAATCATGCATGAAAAACAAAAAAAGGAAAGCACACTCTGTAATTAAATAAAAAGTAAATTTTATTGCATGCTAGTTACCCCACATGGCAACAGCATGTCACCCTACGCGTTTCTACCTATAAAGGTCTTCATCAGGGGCACAAAAATCAAAAGAAAAAGGCAGAAAGAGCAGTACAAGCAAGACAGTTAAATACCTTGTGGCACATACAGTCAATCAGTGGCAAACGATCGCACATCAGCGTGTGTGACGTCACTTCCGGTTTGCAAAATGAACAATTCATCACCAATGCATTATGGGAATACTTCCGGAACGCAAATGCGTTCCAAAAACCGGAAGTGAACGGAACTCGCACATTTAAACATAAAGAGGGAAGCTAAACACAATAATTGCGATGCTATCATATGAAAAATACAGTAATATGATGTTCAGACCCATTTTAATTATGTATAATGCTTCCAACAGTACTTCTATAGATCCAGATGCATTCTGGGATACCCTCTGGAACGCAAATGCGTTCCACCATCTAGAGGTACCTTACTAAATGAAAATGAAGGGCCATAAATAGGACATTCAATAAGTATGAGATCTGCACAAATAACTACAACATGCACAACAAATATAAAAGGCAGTACATCTCAGGCATTACTGCTTTAACACTTCCAGTAACGCGTCCCTTTGGTCCAACATCTCACATGGGTACATAATCAGCATATAATGGGGTAATGAATTTAACCCCTAAAACAGAAAGAAAAGAATGTGTTATTAAATAAAATAAATACAACATTTACCACAGTTATTGTATATATCAGGGCAGTCATACATACCAGGAGGTATATCTCTTATGAGTCTTATGGCATCTCCAAAAGCTGAACATAGGCCATCCAAATTATCTGGTCTGCAAAAAGCAGGACAAATTCAATGTATTGTTCAGACCCATGGGAGTAACAGTGTCGAGGCGGAAAATCCATTCAGCCTCTCTCCTCAAAAGTAAAGTGTTCCTATCAATGCCCCCCCAGAGGAAATTATTTGATCAATTCCCATATGATATGTTGTGATTGTGTTCTCTACAATGTGTTGCTAGCGGAGTGGTATCTTTCCCAATTTTTATAACACTTTTGTGTTTCAAGAATCTGTCCTTAAGTTTTTTGCCTCGGGTCCTCAAGCTTATCTAGTATTCCACAAACATAAAGCAGTTATATGCACAGTACCATCATTTCTACCCAAGGTAGTGTCCTCATTTCACATAAATCAGGAGATTGTGGTACCATCCTTGTGCCCAGAACCCAAAAACACTAAGGAAAAGCGCCTTCACAGTCTAGATGTGGTCAGAACTCTTATTTGGTATTTCGAAAAATCCAAGTCCTTTCGACATTCTCAAAGACTGTTTGTCATTCCTAACAGACCTAGAAGAGGCATGGCAGCATCCAAGATGTCCATTACAAGATGGCTGAAGGAGACCACAGGTATGAGATCAGTTATCCCGAACGCTCAGGCCCTGGAGTTTTCCAGATAACAGATCTTTCTGTAATTTGGATCTTCATACATTAAGGCTAATAGAAAATCATGTAAATATTAAATAAACCCAATAGGCTGATTTTGCTTCCAATAAGGATGCATTATATCATAGTTGGGCTCAAATACAAGGTATTGCTTTATTATTATTACAGAGAAAAGGGAAATAATTTTTAAAAATGTGTATGATTTGAAAAAAAATGGAGCCTGTGAGATGGACTTTCCATAATTTGGAGCTTTCTGGTTAACGGGTTTCAGGATAATGGAATTTACAAATAAAGTTGCTATAGCTTACCAATTTCTAGTTTGTGCTGAGAGAGCTTTTAAATCCATAAAATTTTTCTGATTGTTGTCAGAATCCTCTTTCTAAAATGATGTAGTAAAAAATGGCTGATGTTTTAATGTAAACCAATAAATATGGAATTTTAACTTTTTGTACACAAATCCTAGTGTGCATCTTCTTTCCTCCGCTATTTGGATAATTTTGCCAGTAAAGATAGCACCCAGGTATTGACCTAGTTAGACATATTACGGTGTGCGTTAAGGACTTCTGGACTGTATATATATATATATATATATATATATATATATATATATATATATATATTGTGGGGGAATGGCTCTTTAGGTAGTAGCAGCAGCAACTCCTTTCACACAGACAGTAGACAGTACACAGGTTTCCATCTGATCTCACGTGTGTATTTATTTAACACCGCAGCTTAAACACCAACATAACAGTTCATACCCTTTGGGAAGGCAGTAAACAAAAATAGTCCAGCTGTACTGATAAATGGAAATGTCCTTTTCCCAAAGGTCCCACAGTCTCCCACTTGGGCACTGTAAGTCCAGCAAACAAAACAAACTGTTAACTCACAGTCCTTTGGAGATTCCTTGTGCTTTTTTCCTGGAAGCAGCCGCTCCCCAAACCCTTAAGGCAGAAGCTGGTAGCCAGTCCTTGCTACCAGATAACTTGTCTCTTTCTGGAAACTTGTGCCCAGCAATAAAAGTCCTTATGCTTTAAACACAGGTAACATGCAGTTACTAAGCAAACTTTTAACACAGCCCTCCAGTAGCTCTCCTTTCTCTCTCTCTCCAGGGCAGAGAGCAGCCTTAATTGAGCCCCCACCTTTTTACTCCAGGTGAGGCTAATCACCTCCCTGCTACTCAGAGCCTCATTTTCACATCACTTTGCACTGCTTCAAAGAGAATTCTGGGAGGGATATACTTTCCATCCATGATTTTCCCAACCATGCTACATATCCTCCCCCTCTGCTCAAACGTGTTGGGTTGAGCACACTTGGCCACCAGACAGTGTACTCTAGAGAGAGCATCAGCATTTCCCTGTTGACTCCCTGTTCTGTGTTCTACTGCAAACTTGAAATTTTGTAGTGCCAGAAACCATCTGGTTACCCTGACGTTTTTCTCTTTGTTTTGTGCCATCCACGTTAAAGGAGCATGATCAGTCACTAACCTGAACTGGCACCCTAAGAGATAGTACCTTAGGGCTTCTAGAGCCCACTTAATGGCCAGGCACTCCTTTTCCACAATGGCATAATTTCTTTCCCCAATCGAACAAAAAGTGATCCCTTATTAAATAAAATTATCCTGCGGTAGAAGCTGAGGTCTGACCTTGGTCAGTACCAGTTAATGATTTAAAAATGAAGAAAAAAGTACCCCACTAGCTTCAAAACTCGCTCAGCAGTCTCTAGTAATTTAAACCTACCTAATTTAAATAGTCACTATTGTGTGCAGATTTGCTGATAACTTTAATATAGATCCCGAAAAGTGCTTGTGCTATGATTAAATCGATTGAAATCCAATGATTACGAATTAATTAAATATTGATGATACAATTCATTCTATTCTATATACAAGGTTTAGGAAAAATTGGTACATATATACCCTTAGCTATAGCCAATTCTATTTCACGATAGTGTATCTCCTTTTACAACAGGATATAATATGGTCTAAGTGTTAATAGTCACCCCCTTCCCAATCACTTTAAGTTAAAATACTTTAAAGTGCAAGTGCTTAACAATTAATGGATAATAGTAATTTCATCCAGAATGACCAAAAATTCATAACATTGAAAGTGCTCAATAGTGCTTGAAATTAAATTAAGTTTAAAAAAATTGATTGATTAGAGACCGCAATAAATATATAATATATATAAATATATAATTATTAAAAAACACACAAATGCTCAGGTTCAGAAATAAGTTGGAAAATGGAAAAAGGAGGAGGTGGAGTTGTCCCCAATCTACTACCTAATTTGTTTCTATCCCTGGGACACCACAAAGTCAAAGAAGGCAGAGTACCCGGGAGTGTGGTCTCAAATTTTACTCTAGTCCTAGACTCGAAGAAAACTATATAGGCCTAAAAAACCACAAATCCACGGGCTCTTGTGAGCTTTAGTATCAGATAGATAAGCAAAGAACTGAGCACTGGTTGAGGTTTGGAACCTCCCCACCCCCTCCACTACTTTGAAAACCCAATTGACTTAAGTATAAAAAGTTTAAGTTAAAAAGGACTCAGAACGCCGACGCGCGTTTCGCAATACTGGCTTTGTCAAGGCGTAATGAGAAAGCTCCCCTGCCGTAGGGTTTAAAACACTACCGTATGGTGCGTCACTTTGAGGAGTTATCGCGAGACCTCCCGCCCACACATTCAACGTGCGTCCCAGCTCATGCGTGTCGTCCTGGCAACCAGATAGCTTTACGCTATTATCCGACACGGGGAGTCTATGAAAGTGCAATTACCCTCTGACACTTCTCCATACATCTTATTAATACGATCATGATTCTTTAAACAGTTGGGGGCTTTCTACACGAAGTAGATCAATTAATTCAACCATAAACAATAGCTTGTAATCACTTATAACAAAGTGTGTGACTTGTGAACACTACCAAAAGAAGTTCCCTGTTGGTAAGCAACAAGTGGCTTACCTGCCGGCTTTGGGAAATTCTGTTGACAGACTCACTGCCCTCACGTAGCAATTTCCATCACCATATATATATGATTAGTACAACTTACAAATAGCAGCAACACCAACAGGATGTATTAGTAACAGTTATCAATATACAAACAAACAATTATGTGTCCCTGGATGGCATATACACACACGCACGGCGAAAAAATGATAGATTTTTAAAGTAAGAAGTTACACGTCAAAAAAATTTAATACAATGTGACGTATATACGTATATACCTTAATCTCTATACAGACATGGGGGGTACATACACGTACAAAGACAAAACGAGACAATATTGTAAATGGAGAGGTGAATCAGTCAGTAAGAAAAGGTTTCTGCGTGCAACCTAAATATCCCTATCTTACTGTACTAACAGTATCGACCATTACATGAGGCGAACCTTTGCAAAACAGCCTCAGTCTCGACCATTACAGGAGGCGAACCTTTGCAAAACAGCCTCGCGAGACAATTAACAACTAGCCTCAAAAACCGCCATATACGAGGCAAAACCTATTTTTATTCTTTTCATTTTTATATTTTATTTTTTATATATATAACAACCAGCTTCAAACCGCCATACAAGAGGCAACAGCAATTCTACTTACCTCCGGATATCCAACCGATCCCACTTCTTGACACCAGCTGAAAGGAACAGGAGAAATCCCAGGCTTTCACTGTGCTATCCTTGTGCTATCCCTATGCGAACCGGTTCGTCTTGGCACGGTAGAGACCACCTGATTACATCCTCCAGATACACTGCGCAGGGGTCTTGCAAAGAACGACACGGTAGGCTTGTGTCTTGCAAAGCAAGTTCCGATTTATTAGGGTTACAGCAGTTGCTTATATAGCCAATATGACGTGTTACAAAAGTATGCCTTAGCCTAAGGGAAAATGAAAAGTGTGTGTCTGCAGAAAGAAACATTGTAGAAGTTGTGAGAGTGGGGTGTGCTGGTATGCATGATAAGAAGAGATAAGAAACATATTCGCCCAAGGGCATTGGGGGCTGCTCAGGCCAGCTGGTGAGTACGTGCCATATAAGCATGTTTTGCACAAAAGAAGTTTGAGCAAGGACAGAAGTTTCAAGGATAGAAGTTAACCCTTTCAGTTCCCCCCTTTCAATATCGTCCCCTCAGAAGCCTAACAACAGAACAATGGGAAGGTAACCACATAGCAGCTCCCTAACACCTGCATTGGTGAGAGCTCCAGGCTGTGATTTTTTTCCCCAGGCCCATTTTGGGTCTGGGGGGAGTAAACTGCTTTTCCCCCACAAATGCCTCCAAAAAAATGAGGAAGAAGACGATGGCAAATTGCTGGACAAGGAGTGAGGACTCGCTTGGGGTCTAACAGGAGGACTGCTGTTCCCGGTTTGGCAGCAGCAGTTGAAAATGTTCAGGTGTGCAAGGAGGTGGGGGCCATGGCTACAAGTGACAGTAAGGAAGGAGAAAGTACCTCTACATGCAGTGTTCCATCTGTTATGGAGTCTCCCAAGCAAGCGAATACCCTGGATGTACAAGCCCAAGTTGCTGCACAGAGTTGCAGTTCTGTTGTGGGAAGTGGCAGTTCTGCTGCTGAGAGTTACAGAGGCAAGCCAGGAAGCTGCTGTAAGCCATGCTAGGAGCCAGGAAGGAAATGCTGCAGGCTGTGAGGAAGACATGAAGGGGCAAATTCATTAAGATGCGAAGTTGCGCCAGGCGCAACTTCGCCGCACTTCGCCAGGCGTATTTTCGCCAGCGCTCCGCAAATTCACTAAAATCCGAAGTTGCGCACAGGGGTAGCGTTAGTTTGTGAAGTTGCACTAGCGTTAATTCGCCAAGCGAATCGAAGTTTCGATAGCGATGGTTAATTTGCATACGGCGCGAAATTCAAATTTCAATGGAGGAACACGTATCTGCACTACAAAAGCCTAGAAAACCTTCAAATCAGCAAATATAAATTTTATTTTGCCCTACACATGTGCCCACTGTCTAGGTAAGTTGCCATGATTCAGGAAATGTAGGGGGAAGGAGGGGAGCCCCAAAAAAAATTTCGATCTTTTTCAGCCTATCACCCATCATGTCGAAAATTTACGCCAGCGTTCGTTAGTGAATTTGCGCAGTAACGAAAATGCCAAACGCTAGCGTTCGGCGCTTCGGCGCTTAGTGAATTTGCGCCGAAGAGTGCTGAGACCGCATGCTGTGTGGCTATGGAGGTGGCTGAGGAGGTGCTGAGAGAGAAACTCAATCCTCCTGCTGCTGCTGCAATGGCCCAGGTAGGAGCAATGCACCTGTGTGATCATGGGGGAGAGGAGGCTGCTGGAAATGGTGCTGGGAAGCCAGAGATTGTGGGCTCAGCTGGGCCAAATCAGAGCCAAATAATCAGGGCACATTAAAGTATTGGAAGAGAAAATGAACCTTTTGGAGGGGAGTGTTAGTAACATGGTAGCTGGACTGAGTGCTCTTAAAGGGACTGAAAGATCTAAATCTGTAAGGAAAATTTTTTCATGTCTAATGACTTGGAGGATATTGAGAATAACATTACCAGGGTTCTGGCAGTTATGCAGCCCTGGAAAGAAGTTTGTGATAATCAAAAGAGATTCCATGAAATGGAGGAAAATGAACTGAAAAGGTTGCTTAAAGACTTTTCCTTTTCCTCTTTTCTAAAGAGACTGTGATCCCTGGGAGAGGCAATGTGAAGCCTTTCTGTGCAGATTCCCAGGTCCCAGAGACTGTTTCAGTGCCCAGCACTAGTGGCCATACTAATGGCAATATAAATGCTATGAGTGTCGCTGGTGTGAGCGTACCCAGTGCATTGAGTATGCCTGGTGCCAGTTTTTCTGCAGTGAATGTGCCTGGTGTCAGTGTGTCAGGTGTGAGTGTGCAGTGTGACAAGGCTACAGGGAGAACTAACATGGCTGCACCCCTGACAAATAAAACTGTATGTGATGCTGTAGTAAGAGAGAACATAGCTGGTGAAAGCAGTGTCACAGAGGGTGCAGGAATCCTCCTGTAAATAGTGAGAGTGAAGGGGCACAAGGGAGGATTGGTGTTTAGGATCGTAAGAGACTGTTTAGGCAGAATGTCTCTGAGGTGGATGAGAGTCAGACCAGTAGGAGGAAGAATGAGGTGAAAATTAAGTGGGTGAAGGAGAGGGATAAGTTCCCAGAGCGCAGGTTTGTAGCCAGAAATCTCATCAAAGAGTCATTGGGCTTCACCCCTGCAGATGTGTTTGGGCTGGTAAGTGTCACAGACACTGAGTTTGATATGAGCTTCAAACTGTCTCAGGGTCTGGGTGAGTTCTGGAGCAAATATGAGGGTAAGAGAGAAGCCCCAGAGTGTGAGGGGTTTAGCGTGATTCCAGTCTCCCTGAGACCAAGACTGTGACCATTATGTTTAAGACAGTGTGTGTCCCCCCTAAAGATGTGATGGTCTGGCTAAAGAGGCAATGCACTTTCCTGTCCCCCCTTACCCCACTGTATAATGAGGAGGGTTTCTGGATAGGAGGGTGGAAGGTACAGGTCAAACTGCACAGGAATTTCCATGTTCCCAAGCACCTTCTAGCACAGAGAGCGCTGTTAGGCTCTCTGCGCTAGCGTACTGGCCCTCTCTGTCTCCCTCGTGGACTCCCCTGGACCCAATCAGGCGCAAAAAATGGGGTAGGGGGGAAGCAGAAACTGCTGCTGCCTCAGGCAGTCGAGGGGCCAGGATCACCCCTGGTAAAGACAGGGATGTTTGCTACTATCCTGGCCAACACAGGGTGTGTTTCAGGTGTGGCTCAAACAGGCACTTTGTAGCTAAATGCCCAGTGGTGAAGTGCACCCTCTGTGGCGAAACTGGGAACCCCAATAAAGAATGACAGGAAATCCGCTGCAACATGTGCTTGAAGTTAGTCCATGCCCACCGTTCTTGCCCTGATGCCTGGCACAACATTGTTAGAGATTGCCCTAATTTACAGGAGGGATTTGGCCAGGGAATGGAGATTGTGGAGGAGGGTGCCCCAACATCTGAAGTGGTGCGATCATAGAGGGAGGTTGTGCAGCTGGAGTCCAGTGCACTGTGTAGTAAGGTGGTGGGTAGGGCAGCAGGGAAGTTACCCTAAGAGAAGGGTGAGGGCCAGTCAGACAAGAAGAGAGGAGAAGTGGAGTGTGGTGGGAAAGAAAGCCTCCATTAAAAAGAAAGACACCTCCTCAAAAATAGTGGTAGCAACAGGCAGTAGGTTTGTTCTGCCAGAAGGTAAGAGCTGGGAAGAGCTGGCTGAGGGAGGAAGGAAAGAGAGAGAGAAGAGGAAGGCTAGGGCCTTGGGAAAAAGGAATAGAAAGAGGGAAGAGGGAAAAGAGAGTGGGGAGGATGTTTTGAGTCAAGAGGGAGAATGTGAATCCCTAGAGGAGGATATTGAGATTGACCTGGATGGTGAGGAGAGTACCCCAAAATTCCAAGTGAAAAGGAGGGGTGAGGAAAGTGACGGTGTCAGGCAGAAACAAAACAGGATTTAATGATAAGGGAACTTACTTTCATTAAATGAATGTTGGTTTAATAATGTGATGTCTTCTGTTTCTGAAATGTTTATATAATAAATGTTTTTAAGTAATGTTTTTAATTTCAATAAAATTCCCTAACACAAGATAACCGCTCCCTGGTAGATCTAAGAACAACACTCAATAGTAAAAGCCAAGTCCCACTGAGACTGATTCAGGGATGGGCTGCATGATGATGGTGCAGCTGTTTTGGGAGAGAAGATGGCTGAGGGTTGGAGGAGATTTTAAACTAGGCATGGGGGGGAGATTTCAGTAAAAGATTCAGTGGAAAACAGGTTAGATGAGATAGTGGGCAAAGAAAGGGAAAATGGGGGAGGAGATTTGGCTGGGGGTACTGTTAAGGATAGGGAGGACCACATGTCATATGTTCAATATGGTACCAGTATTAAATGTATGTTTGCAAATGCAAGGAGTCTGACTGGTAAAATGGAAGAGCTGGAGGTGCTGGTGCTGGAGGGAAAATATGATGTGATTGGTGTGGCTGAAACATGGCTGAATGAGTCACATGACTGGGCAGTTAATATCAGTGGCTATACTTTGTTTCAGAGGGACAGAGGCAATAGAAAAGGAGGAGGGGTATGTCTGTTTGTTAGGCAGGATTTAAAAGCTTATATAAAGGAGGAGGTGATGTTAGAAAATGAGGGGGCAGAAGTCTTATGGGTGGAGTTCTTCACCAATTGTAAAGAGTCCAGCAAATTAATTGTAGGTGTATGCTATAGACCCCCTAATGTAAGTGATGAGGAGGAGGCTAAGCTCCTGATGCAAATAGAAAAGGCTGCTAGTTTGGGTAAAGTAATGATAATGGGGGATTTTAATTACCCAGATATTGACTGGAGCAACAGTACTGCCATATCAGTTAATGGGAATAAGTTTAAAAACTTGTTGCATGACAATTTTATGGCACAGGTTGTTGAGGAGCCTACCAGAAAAAATGCTATTTTGGATCTAGTGATCTCAAATGACCCAGAACTTATAGGAAAAGTAGTGATGAAGTCAAACGCAGTGGGTTGCTGCAAAATAAGTGCTTTTATTGAACACTACATGTTTCGAGCATAGCTCTTTATCAAGTGTAATACAAAAGGAACAACATACAACCTTATATGACTTAAACTCCACCCCTCATTAGTGATGATCGGATACAGGTTATTGCTGTCAGGTAATTATACAGCCTGACCCTATCCGAAAAAAAGCTATTTAATGTATAAATGAAGTCCCACAGTGTGTTGATAATTTCCATATAAAGATTACAGGAGAAATTATCCACAGTAAACTTGTAAGTTGCTGCTTTGAAAGAGCATGTGATAACAGTCAAAGGATCTGCACAAGCTGACGTCATCTTTGGAGAGCAGGGAGAACTGCTTAGAGAATACAAAGAGACCGTGTCAGCATGCAGGGCGCGCAAGTATGAGAGAGACGCGCTGGATTATCTACACAACAAAGTTTACACATGGCAGGAAGAAAGAAATACACAACGCGGCATGGGAGAGAGACGCAACGCTACCCACCGCCAACAGCGCTGGAACCGCTATGGATACCATAGAAAGAGCACACGCGACTCCTCTTCTGATTCAACGGGAGGATTTTCTTCCAGCTTCGACAGAAACAGGGACATGGGTGCAGCTTCAGCACAGTTGGAACAGCCCCGTCGGCAGAACTACCCGGGATTACAGCAGGCACCTTCTTTTTTAGAACAACATACGCAAAGGAAAAATCCAAGGCTTGCTACACCAAGAGAAGCATACCCTCAATGGAACAAGCTGAAGAGGTAACTGATTTAGTCACTAACATTTCCTCCCATGTTTTATCCCCAGAGGAAAGATCGGTTTTAAACAGGGGGTTAGGATTTGTCCCAGCATACAACATGGACCTTTTAAACTGGGAAATTGACTTTCATAAACTGTTAAGAAAACTTAAACTCAAAATATGATTTGAAAATAATGTAATCAGTAATTCTGTTGAAGAAACTTTTAAGAAAAAAAGTATGTTCATTCCACCAGTACAAAACAATGCCTTGTCAGCGTTTGAGAAAGTAGTTACTGCTGAGGTCAAAAAAATTTGTGAGAAACCCAGTATTGTTAAGCCTAACTTTAACCTGTCATATGGTGAGAGACAGGCACTACATAAATTACAATCAAATAATTCGGGTGGGGGTATTGTACTTATGGACAAACAAATGTATATAGAAGAAGCAAATCGCCAATTATCGATACCTGGACATTATAAGCTTATTGGAAAAGATCCAGTATTTGATATACAAAAGGAGATAAGGTCTTTGGTAACAAATGCATTTACTAATGGGCTCATAACCTCAGACACCAAGGATTTTCTCTTGGTAGATCAGCCTCGTGAACCAGTTCTTTATCTCCTTCCTAAAGTGCACAAAACTTTGATAAATCTCCCGGGACGTCCGATTGTCTCTGGGATAGGTTCTGTTTTGGAGCCATTATCAAAATATGTGGACTCCTATTTGCAACCGGTAGGGCAGAAAAGTCTGTGTTGTTTAAAAGATACGAATGAATTACTACAAATATTGTCAACATTGGATGTGTTAGACACTGATTGTACTTTATGCAGCAATGACATTGTCAGTTTATATACATTTATACCTCAAGATGAGGGGATCATGCATATTGAAGCTTGTCTTCTTGAAACAAATTTAACAAATACTATGGTATATTTTCTAATTAATTGCTTAACAAACGCAATTATTTTAGATTCGAAGACAAATTTTACTGGCAATGTCAAGGTACATCGATGGGGTCAGCGGTCGCCACCTCATTTGCTATTTTATTTGTGCACAAGTTAAAATTTTTTTTTCCTAAACAAAGTTTTCAAAGAACATATAGTACTTTATCTCAGGTTTGTAGATGACATACTGGTTATATGGAAGGGGGACATTTCTGTTTTTCAGGAAATGGTAAATAAGGCTAATGCTAAACACCCTTCAGTAAAGTTTATCTTACAGACCTTGACCCATACTCTTAACTTCCTTGACGTAAAACTTACTTTAAACAAAGGTATCATTGAGACAGCTTTGTATTGGAAGGCCACAGATCGGAATAGCCTACTTCATGCCTCTAGTTATCATAATTCTCGCTGTATAGCAGCGATTCTGAAAAGTCAGTTTTTGAGAGCAAGACGAATTGCATCAGATGATACTAGATATTGGAAGGCTGCTGACACACTTATCAACAGGTTTAAAGTTAAAGGGTACAATTTACATAGTTTATATAAAACCGCAAATGAAGCAGGGGATATACCTAGAGGTGATTTATTGGACCACAAACCTGAACCTAAAAACAATATGAGAATGACTTTTGTCAGTAAATATTCACAAGCGAGCGCTCAGATTGAAAAAGTGATAAAAAAGTTTTGGCCCATTTTGCAACAGGACAAGTCACTTAAACATCATTGCAATGAGATCCCATTGTTTTGTTATACATAAATTGTGTCCAGCAGAACCCTGTAAGCCCAATAAATTACAGTCTCTATTCCAAGGACCACCAAAAAAGGGAACCTTCCCATGCCTGAGTTGCATATGTTGTTCATCTATCATCAAGGGGGAAGTTGTACTTCATCCCATTAATAGCAAAGGAATACATCTCCATTCCTATGCCACGTGTGAAAGTATAAATGTGGTATATCTATTGAAATGCCCGTGCGAACTTGTGTATATATAGGCCAGACATCTCATCCTGTGAAAGAGAGTATCAAAGAACATAGATTCAATATAAGTAATTTTAAAGCAGGGACTCAAACTGATACCTCCATTTCAAGACACTTTTCTATCTCTGAACACAATTTATCGCAGCTCAGATGTTAGAGGTGATCTGTAAACCACAGAGTTGGGGCAATATGCTAAAATTGTTTTTACAAGAAGAAGCCAAGTGGATCAAAAAACTAAATAGTTTATATCCAGAAGGTCTCAATGAACACTGGAGTATTAGCAGCTTCCTTTGAAACGGAAACAATGTATCGTCTGTATTGATTCAGTAATTTCTTTGACACATTTTTTGACCTTTTTTCCCTTTAGATAAAATGGATACTTTTTGACTATATCATGAATGTGAAATTCTCTACTTAAGGGTAAGAATATTTCTACTTATTTATAGTGATTGAGATATCGTTTGATGTCCTATGGTTAAATTTAGCTGGCTCATGGTAGGCTCTACATGAGCAGTACCTGGTAATTGTTTTTAAGTGATTTTAATATATCTTAAATGTATGTTATTTTACAGATTCACTTCTCACTAAATGGATTGGCATTTGCAAAGCTACTCTTCGTGCTGGTATTTATATGGAAATTATCAACATACTGGTACTTCAATTATACATTAAATAACTTTTTTTCGGATAGGGTCAGGCTGTATTATTACCTGACAGCAATAACCTGTATCCGATCATCACTAATGAGGGGTGGAGTTTAAGTCATATAAGGTTGTATGTTGTTCCTCTTGTATTACACTTGATAAAGAGCTATGCTCGAAACATGTAGGATTCAATAAAAGCTCTTGTTTTGCAGCAACCCACTGCGTTTGACTTCATTGCTACTTTTCCTATGCGCTCTCGGCTTCATTGGACGGAAGCACAGTGATGGAACAGCCTGGTTGAATCCACCCCATTTGTCTATTGTTATATAATTTAATGTCTGGTGCAAAAAACAAATATATACCGGGGCAACAAAAAACATTAATTTTGGAAAAGCTAATTTTAGTTCCTTGAGGTCTGCCCTACAGAGCATTGATTGGGGCATTACGTTTTCAGCTGAAAACACAGAACAGAAATGGTTGTCATTTTAAATGATATTAAATCATTACTGTTCTCAATTTATTCCCTTAAGGAGTAAATGTAGAAGCTCTAAGAATCATCCTATGTGGCTTAATACAGAGGTAAAGAAGTTAATAGGAAAGAAGAGAAAGGCATTTAAAAACTACAAATCTGTAGGGACAGAAGCTGCATTTAATGAATATAAACACTGTAATAAATGTTATAAATCAGCAATCTGTAAGGCAAAGAAAGGAAATGAAGAGTTAATTGCGGTGGAGGTGAAAACTAACCCTAAAAAGTTTTTTAAATATATTAATAGTAAAAAGATGCAGGTTATGAGTGTTGCTCCATTAAATAACGGTACCAGTATGGTTGTAACAGATACAGAAAAAGCAAATGTGCTAAATCAGTTATTTTCATCAGTGTATACAATAGAGGAGTCTTGAGTTCCCCGGCTCACTTTATAGCTGCACTAATGGCTCAGCTCAATCTAGTCAGTGACTGACTCAGGAAATGATCCATAAAGCTTTAAAAAAAAATAATTTAAACAAGGCTCCAGGGCCTGATGTTATACACCCCCGGGTTCTAAGAGAGCTTGGTTCAGTTTTAGACCAGCCCCTATTTCTGATTGTCTCAGATTCACTTTCATCTGGTATGGTGCCTATGGATTGGAAAAAAGCTGATGTTATTCCAATATTTAAAAAGGGATTATGATCTCAGCCTGGCAATTATAGGCCAGTAAGTTTGACATCTGTGGTGGGCAAATTATTTGAAGGCTTGTTAAGGGATCACATTCAAAATTTTGTCCTAGTCAATGGCATTATGAGCATCAATCAGCATGGCTTTATGAAGGATAGGTCATGTCAGACAAATTTGATTGCTTTTTATGATGAGGTAAGTAAGATGCTGGATAGTGGGGGCAGTAGATGTGATCTATTTGGATTTTGCCAAAGCGTTTGATACTGTACCCCACAAATGACTGCTTTCTAAACTAAGGTCTGTTGGGCTTAATGAAGTCATTTGCACATGGATAGGATCAGGACCGCCATGAGAAATCACGGGGCCCCATACAACAACATTTTCAGGGGCCCCCTGGGCCCCACCCACCATGGCCCCCAAGCCCCACCCATCATGGCCCCCAAGCCCCACCCCAGATCCCACCCACTCCACACTACACTTAAAAGACCACATAGACATCAGTGCTATAAAAGGTAACCTCCCCACACACACAAGTTATAAAAAGCCATTGATTGTCATGCCCCCTTATAAGTTAAAAAAACATTGGCGCCAGGGCCCCCATAAATATTTTAAAAAAATAAAGTAAAATTGGTGACAGGACCCCCTTACAAGTAAAAAAACAAATTGATGCCCTCGGCCCCCCCTCCACAAGTTATAAAAAGCCATTGGTGATCTATGCCCCCCCTGCAAGTAAAAAAAATTGATGGCTTGGGCCCCCCCCCACAGGTTATAGAAAAGCCATTGGTGATCAGGGGCCCCCCTGCAAGTAAAAAAAAAAGAAATTAATAGCCTGCCCCCCCTCCACAAGTTATAAAAGCCATTGGTGATCAGTGCCCCCCTGCAAGTAAAAAAAATTAATTGATAGCCTGCCCCCCCACAAGTTATAAAAAGCCATTGGTGATCAGGGGCCCTCCTGCAAGTAAAAAAAAAATTGGCTAGATATCCCCAAATTTTTAAAAAAGATACTTGCCAGGGCTTTGTGTCTAAGGGGGGGCCCGACCATTCTTCACCTACTTGATTAGCCGCCCCCCCTGCTTTCAGTGTGCTGCCAGTAGGACACTGCAGCTCTGTGCACTGAAGCTTTTCTCCAATTAAGATTTCCTGTACCCTCGTGGTCCTTTAAAAATAAGTCCCGGTAAAACTGTACAGGGATTGGACAAGGGGATCCAATCCCAGTGCAGATTTACCAGGACTTATTCTTAATAAACCAATGAGGGTACAGGAAATCTTAATTGGGAAAAGCTTCCGTGCACAGAGCTGCAGTGTCCTACTGGCAGCATGCTGAGCTGAGATCAAGTAAGTGAGCATGGTCTGGCCCCCCCTTAGACAGAAAATCCTGCAGACCCGGGACAACTGTCCCCCCTGTGACCCCCTGATGGCGGCCCTGGATAGGATACTGGCTATAGGATCAGGTACAGAGGGTGGTTGTTAATTGTACATTCTCTACTTGGAGTAAGGTTCTTAGTGGACTCGGTATTGGGCCCACTTTTATTTAACTTGTTCATTAATGAGTTAGGGAAGGGTTTTATAAGTAATGTATCAGTGTTTGCAGATGACACAAAACTATCCAGCCCAATCAATTCCATCCAGGATGTGGCATCCTTGCAACACGATCTTGACAAACTGGCAATCTGGGCAGCTAAGTGGCAAATGAGATTCAATGTTGATAAATCTAAAGTCATGCACCTGGGATGTAAGAATATCCAAGCCACTTATACCCTTAATGGGACTGCACTAGGCAAATCCATTATGGAAAAGGACCTTGTATAGAGCACTTGTAAGGTCCCATCTAGAATATGCCGTACAGTTTTGGTCTCCATCACTCAAACAGGACATTATTGTATTAGAGAGGGTACAGAGAAGGGCAACTAAGCTGGTAAAAGGTATGGAAAATCTTAGCTATGAGGAAAGACTGGCCAAATTGTGGATGTTCAAGCTGGAGAAGAGGCGCTTAAGGGGTGATATGATAACTATGTATAAATATATAAGGGGATCATATAATAATCTCTCTGCTTTATTTACCAGTACGTCTTTCTAGCTGACACAAGGTCACCCATTCCGATTAGAAGAAAAGGAAGGGCTTTTTTTACAGTGAGAGCTGTGAAGATGTGGAATTCTCTCCCTGAATCAGTTGTACAGTCTGATATATTAGATAGCTTTAAGAAGGGGTTGGATTGCTTTTTAGCAAGTAAGGGAATAAAGGGTTATGGGAGATAGCTCATAGTACAAGTTGATCCAGGGACTAGTCCGTTTGCTATTTTGGAGTCAGGAAGGAATTTTTCCCCTCTGAGGCAAATTGGAGAGGCTTCAGATGGATTTTTTGCCTTCCTCTGGATCAACTAGCAGTTAGGCAGATACAAAAAAACCTAAAAGGTTGAACTTGATGGATGTGTGTCTTTTTTCAACCTTACTTACCATGTTACTATGTTACATTAAGTAGGAGAAATAACAGCCTGCCAGAAACACAATTCACATGACTGGGGCAGCTGGGAAACTGACAATGTGTCTAGCCCCATGTCAGATTTCAAAACTGAATATAAAAAATTTTGTTTGCTCTTTTGAGAATCGGATTTTAGTGTGGAAGTCTGTTGGAGTAGCACTATTAACTGATGCGTTTTGAAAAAAACATGTTTTCCCATGACAGTATCCCGTTAACAAATATGTACAACACAATACATTCTGCCAAACTGAGCTCTTAGGGAGTTATTTATTAAAGTCCAAATGCCAAAAACATGAAAAAAATTCGAGTGATCAGTTTGTGGGCAGACCAAGCGGATTTCTAGGGACCAGAGAGCTATGAAATATTCAATCCTAAATAGGATTGTTTCGTTTTACAATCCCTATAAAAACTGTAAATTATTCCTCAGTGATCCACCAATTGATTTGGTTAGTCAGACTCTTCAACAGATGAATGGAGTAGCCATCTCCACAATGGTATCATATAGCATAAAGAAATCTGGAGAGTCTTCAAAAGTATGTAGTTTTTATTACTGTACAACTCTTTTTTTTGCAAGAATGTTGCTTTACAACACAGGCAGATAAGCACCAGCCCCCAATTTGCAATCAATCTAGGAGCAGACAGCCTGCCCTTCCATCACTCCCACTGTCCACCATCTGAGCTTTCGGCACAGGCAGACATTGGGATTTGTCTCCACCTCATGATATGCAGCAGTCCATCCAGTCCTGGCACGATGTTTCCAGCACAGGCTGGAATCGATCTCACAACCTTTGGTATCGTAGGCATGCGCCTTAACCATTTGGCTATTGAGGAGTTCCCCTTTGGTAAGGTACCTGGGGTTCGTATTGACTCTGGTAGGCAGGAGATGGATTGCAGGTACTTCCAGTCAATGAAGAGGCCAAAGAGGACATTGGGTTGTTATGGTCATCTGGAACTGCTTTCCACAAGTACCATCCCTGTAGCTCAGTTGGTAAAGCACTGTTTCTTTGACGGATGAGACCAGGGTTCGAATCCCGGTGTGGATACTTTCACGCAACTGTGAGGGTCATCATTTTCTTCAGGCTGCATTCAAGAGTGACTTCTTCTTTAGGACATTGGGTTGTTATGGTCATCTGGAACTGCCCTACACAGGAACCAAACTGGTGGCTCAGCCGCTAAATCATTTATTTTTTCCTGGAGGAGACCCGAGTTCAAATCCCAGTGTGGATACTTTCCCAGACCTTTGATGTTTGTAATTTTCTTCAGGCTGCATTCAAGAATCACTGCTACTTTACGACATTGGATTGTTATGGTCATTTGGAACTGTTCCACACCAGAACCATCCCAGTGGCTTAAAGCTAAATCACTCGCTGTTTTCCAGAGGAGGCCCAAGTTAAAATACCCATGTCCAAACTTTCCCAGACCCTTGAGGGTTGTCATTTTCTTCAGGCTGCATTCAAGTGTGACTGCTACTGTTTTACATTAGTTTGTTAAGGTCATCTGGAACAGCTCCCCACAGGAGCCATCCCTGTGGCTCAGTAGTTAAAACGCTTGCGTTTTCCCCGAGGAGGCCATAGTTCAATTCCCAGTTTGGATACTTTCACAAAACTTTAAGGGTTTTCATTTTCTTCTGGCTGCATTCAAGAGTGACTGCTAATTTAGGGTCAGCAAAAACCGGTCTCCTTACACGTCTATTCTATAGTGCATGCAGCAAACTGCCTTGTTTCTTCCCCAAATTGACTAGTTTCGAGGCTGTGTGGCAGTTGCCTTTTTTTGAGGGGACTGCATTAATGAGTAACTGATATTTAGGATATGGTAAACCGCCGAAAGCTACTTTTGCTAATCATCTTCTCAAATTGTTTTTTTCAAGCTATCTACAGAAGCCTGTCTTTGTTAAACAATTGACTAAGGTCCACTGCGAGCTGATGCAAGGCATGTCCAATAAAGGGCAAGGGGGGGCATCTTACAGGCAACCCCTGTAAGGAAAAGTGGTAATACCCTGTAAGGAAAAGGGGTAGTACCCTTTTAAAAAACAATGGGTACTGCCAACAGCTCCTTTTTTTGCAAGAACATTGCTTTACAACACAGGCAGGTTAGCGCCAGCCCCCAATTTGCAATCAATCTAGGAGCAGACAGCTTGCCCTTCCATCACTCCCACTGTCCACCATCTGAGTTTTCAGCACAGGCAAACATTGTGATTGGTCTCCACCTCATGATATCCAGCTTTCCATCCAGTCCATCCTGTCCTGGCACGAAGTTTCCGGGACAGGCTGGAATCGATCTCACAACCTTTGGTATCGTAGGCATGCGCCTTAACCATTTGGCTATTGAGGAGTTCCCCTTTGGTAAGGTACCCGGGGTTCGTATTGACTCTGTTAGGCAGAAGATGGATTGCAGGTACTTCCAGTCAATGAAGAGGCCAAAGAGGACATTGGGTTGTTATGGTCATCTGGAACTGCTTTCCACAAGTACCATCCCTGTAGCTCAGTTGGCAAAGCGGTGGTTCTTTCCCCGATGAGACCAGGGTTCAAATCCCGGTGTGGATAGTTTCACGCAACTGTGAGGGTAGTCATTTTCTTCAGGCTGCATACAAGAGTGACTGCTACTTTAGGACATTGAGTTTTTATGGTCTTCTAGAACTGTTTCTCATAGGAACCATCCCATGGCTCAGCGGCTAAATCGGTCGTTGTTTCCCAGAGGAGACCTGAGTTCAAATCCCAGTGTGAATACTTTCCCGCAACTCTGAGTGTTGTCATTATGTTCAGGCTGCATTCAAGAATGACTTCTTCTTTAGGACATTGGGTTGTTATGGTCATCTGGAACTGTCCTGCACAGGAACCAAACTGGTGGCTCAGCCGCTAAATCGCTTGTTTTTAACTCGAGGAGACCCGAGTTCAAATCCCGGTGTGGATACTTTCCCAGACCTTTGATGTTTGTCATTTTCTTCAGGCTGCATTCAAGAATCACTGCTACTTTACGACATTGGATTGTTATGGTCATTTGGAACTGTTCCACACCAGAACCATCACAGTGGCTTAAAGGCTAAATCACTCGTTGTTTCCCAGAGGAGGCCCAAGTTTAAATCCCCATGTGCAAACTTTCCCAGACCCTTGAGGGTTGTCATTTACTTCAGGCTGCATTCAAGTATGACTGCTACTGTATTACATTAGTTTGTTAAGGTCATCTGGAACAGCTCCCCACAGGAACCATACCTGTGGCTCAGTAGCTAAAATGCTTGCTGTTTCCCAGAGGAGGCCATAGTTCAATTCCCGGTTTGGATACTTTCCCAAAACTTTGAGGGTTTTCATTTTCTTCAGGCTGTATTCAAGAGTGAATGCTAATTTAGAGTCAGCAAAAACCGGTCTCCTTACACGTCTATTCTATAGTGCATGCAGCTAACTGCCTTGTTTCTTCCCCAAATTGACTAGTTTTGAGGCTGTGTGGCAGTTGCCTTTTTTGAGGTAACTGCATTAATGAGTAACTGATATTTCGGATACGGTAAACCGCCGAAAGCTACTTTTGCTAATCATCTTCTCAAATTGTTTTTTTCAAGCTATCTACAAAAGCCTGTCTTTGTTAAACAATTGACTAAGGTCCACTGTGAGCTGATGCAAGGCATGTCCAATAAAGGGCATGGGGGGGCATCTTACAGGCAACCCCTGTAAGGAAAAGGGGTAGTACCCTTTTAAAAAGCAATGGGTACTACCAACAGCTCTTTTTTTTGCAAGAACGTTGCTTTACAACACAGGAAGGTTAGCGCCAGCCCCCAATTTGCAATCAATCTAGGAGCAGACAGATTGCCCTTCCATCACTCCCACTGTCCACCATCTGAGCTTTCGGCACAGGCAGACATTGTGATTTGTCTCCACCTCATGATATGCAGCTGTCCATCCAGTCCATCCAGTCCATCCAGTCCATCCAGTCCATCCAGTCCAGAGGCCAAAGAGGACATTGGGTTGTTATCGTCATCTGGAACTGCTTTCCACAAGTACCATCCCTGTAGCTCAGTTGGTAAAGCGCTGGTTCTTTCCCCGATGAGACCCGGGTTCAAATCCCGGTGTTTATACATTCACGCAACTGTGAGGGTAGTCATTTTCTTCAGGCTGCATACAAGAGTGACTGCTACTTTAGGACATTGAGTTTTTATGGTCTTCTAGAACTGTTCCTCATAGGAACCATCCCGTGGCTCAGCGGCCAAATCGATTGTTGTTTCCCAGAGGAGACCCGAGTTCAAATCCAAGTGTGAATACTTTCCCACAACTCTGAGTGTTGTTATTATGTTCAGGCTGCATTCAAGAGTGACTTCTTCTTTAGGACATTGGGTTGTTATGGTCATCTGGAACTGTCCTGCACAGGAACCAAACTGGTGGCTCAGCCGCTAAATCGCTTGTTTTTAACTCGAGGAGACCCGAGTTCAAATCCCGGTGTGGATACTTTCCCAGACCTTTGATGTTTGTCATTTTCATCAGGCTGCATTCAAGAATCACTGCTACTTTACGACATTGGATTATTATGGTCATTTGGAACTGTTCCACACCAGAACCATCCCAGTGGCTTAAAACGCGAAATCACTTGTTGTTTCCCAGAGGAGGCCCAAGTTTAAATCCCCATGTGCAAACTTTCCCAGACTCTTGAGGGTTGTCATTTTCTTCAGGCTGCATTCAAGTGTGACTGCTACTGTATTACATTAGTTTGTTAAGGTCATCTGGAACACCTCCCGACAGGAACCATACCTGTGGCTCAGTGGCTAAAACGCTTGCTGTTTCCTCAAGGAGGCCATAGTTCAATTCCCGGTTTGGATACTTTCCCAAAACTTTGAGGGTTTTCATTTTCTTCAGGCTGCATTCAAGAGTGACTGCTAATTTAGAGTCAGCAAAAACCGGTTTCCTTACACGTCTATTCTATAGTGCATGCAGCAAACTGCCTTGTTTCTTCCCCAAATTGACTAGATTCAAAGCTGTGTGGCAGTTGCCTTTTTTGAGGGGACTGCATTAATGAGTTACTGATATTTAGGATACGGTAAACCGCCAAAAGCTACTTTTGCTAATCATCTTCTCAAATTATTTTTTTCAAGCTATCTACAGAAGCCTGTCTTTGTTAAACAATTGACTAAGGTCCACTGCGAGCTGATGCAAGGCATGTCCAATAAAGGGCAAGGAGGGGCATCTTACAGGCAACCCCTGTAAGGAAAAGGGGTAGTACCCTTTTAAAAAACAATGGGTACAGCCAACAGCTCTTTTTTTCGCAAGAACGTTGCTTTACAACAAAGGCAGGTTAGCGCCAGCCCCCAATTTACAATCAATCTAGGAGCAGACAGCTTGCCCTTATATCACTCCCACTGTCCACCATCTGAGCTTTCAGCACAGGCAGGCGTTTTAGCCACTGAGCAACAGGTATGGTTACTGTGGGGAGCTGTTCCAGATGACCTTAACAAACTAATGTAATACAGTAGCAGTCACACTTGAATGCAGCCTGAAGAAAATGACAACCCTCAAGGGTCTGGGAAAGTTTGCACATGGGGATTTAAACTTGGGCCTCCTCTGGGAAACAACAAGTGATTTTGCGTTTTAAGCCACTGGCATGGTTCTGGTGTGGAACAGTTCCAAATGACCATAACAATCCAATGTCGTAAAGTAGCAGTGATTCTTGAATGCAGCCTGAAGAAAATGACAAACATCAAAGGTCTGGGAAAGTATCCACACCGGGATATGAACTCGGGTCTCCTCGAGGAAAAAACAAGCGATTTAGCAGCTGAGCCACCAGTTTAGTTCCTGTGCAGGACAATTCCAGATAACCATAACATCCCAATGTCCTAAAGAAGAAGTCACTCTTGAATGCAGCCTGAAGAAAATGATAACCCTCAGAGTTGCGGGAATGTATTCACACTGGGATATGAACTCGGGTCTTCTCTGGGAAACAACAATCGATTTAGCCGCTGAGCCACGGGATGGTTCCTATGAGGAACAGTTCTAGAAGACTATAAAAACTCAATGTCCTAAAGTAGCAGTCACTCTTGTATGCAGCCTCAAGAAAGTGATGACCCTCACAGTTGCGTGAAAGTATCCACACCGGGATTTGAACCCTGGTCTCATCTGGGACAGAACCAGTGATTTACCAAGTGAGCCACAGGGATGGTACTTGTGGAAAGCAGTTCCAGATGACCATAACAACCCAATGTCCTCTTGGGCCTCCTCATTGACTGGAAGTACCTGCAATCCATCTTCTGCCTAACAGAGTCAATACGAACCCCGGGTACCTTACCAAAGGGGAACTCCTCAATAGCCAAATGGTTAAGGCGCATGCCTACGATACCAAGGGTCGTGAGATAGATTCCAGCCTGTCCCGGAAACTTCGTGCCAGGACCGTATGGACCGGATGGAAAGCTGGATATCATGAGGTGGAGACAAATCACAATGTTTGCCTGTGCTGAAAACTCAGATGGTGGGAGTGATGGAAGGGCAAGCTGTCTGCTCCTAGATTGATTGCAAATTGGGGGCTGGCGCTAACCTGCCTGTGTTGTAAAGCAATGTTCTTGCAAAAAAAGGAGCTCTTGGCAGTACCCATTGTTTTTTAAAAGGGTACTACCCCTTTTCCTTACAGGGGACTAGGGATGTAGCGAACGTCGGAAAAAAAGTTCGCGAACATATTCGCGAACTTGCGCAAAAATGCGAGCGGTTCGCGAACGGTTCGCGAACCCCATAGACTTCAATGGGAAGGCGAACTTTAACATCTAAAAAAGACATTTCTGGCCAGAAAAATGATTTTAAAGTTGTTTAAAGGGTGCAACGACCTGGACAGTGGCATGCCAGAGGGGGATCAAGGGCAAAAATGTATCTGAAAAATCTGCCTGTGTGTGCTTGGAAGAGATAGTGTAGGGGGAGAGCTGTTAGTGATTTCAGGGACAGATGATAGTAAGTTTGCTGGCTAGTAATCTGCTTGATACTGCTCTGTATTGGAACAAAAAAATAAATAAAAGCAGTCCTTACAAGGACTACTGTTATTGCAGCAGTCAGCAGATGAGATCAGAAGCAGGACAGCTGCCCACTGCAGCTACATACAGAGCACTGCAGTAGAAGGTAGATTACTAGCCAGCAAAGCTACCTAAGCTTAAATGTCCCTCAAACCCCTGCAGACTTCTGTCCCTCCAATAACAGAGCAGTATCAACACGATTACTAGCCAGCAAACTTTCAACTGTCCCTGAAATCACTAACAGGCAGCAGCTCTCTCCCTACACTATCTCTTCAGCACACACAGGCAGAGTGAAAAAAACGCTGCAGGGCTTCGGTTTTTATAGGGAAGGGGAGTGGTCCAGGGGAGAGCTTCCTGATTGGCTGCCATGTACCTGCTGGTCTGGGGTGAGAGGGCAAAAAAAAGCGCCAACAATGGCGAACCCAAAATGGCGAACGTCGCGCGACGTTCGCGAACTTCCGGCGAGCGCGAACACCCGATGTTCGCGCGAACAAGTTCGCCGGCGAACAGTTCGCGCCATCTCTACAGGGGACTACCCCTTTTCCTTACAGGGGTTGCCTGTAAGATGCCCCCCCTTGCCCTTTATTGGACATGCCTTGCATAAGCTCGCAGTGGACCTTAGTCAATTGTTTAACAAAGACAGGCTTCTGTAGATAGCTTGAAAAAAACAATTTGAGAAGATGATTAGCAAAAGTTGCTTTCGGCGGTTTACCATATCCTAAATATCAGTTACTCATTAATGCAGTCCCCTCAAAAAAAGGCAACTGCCACACAGCCTCGAAACTAGTCAATTTGGGGAAGATACAAGGCAGTTTGCTGCATGCACTATAGAATAGACGTGTAAGGAGACCGGTTTTTGCTAACTCTAAATTAGCAGTCACTCTTGAATGCAGCCTGAAGAAAATGAAAACCTTCAAAGTTTTGGGAAAGTATCCAAACCGGAAATTGAACTGTGGCCTCCTCGGGGAAACAGCAAGGGTTTTAGCAACTGAGCCACAGGTATGGTTCCTGTGGGGAGCTGTTCCAGATGACCATAACAAACTAAGGTAATACAGTAGCAGTCACAGTTGAATGATGCCCCCCCTTGCCCTTTATTGGACATGCCTTGCATCAGCTCGCAGTGGACCTTAGTCAATTGTTTAACAAAGAGAGGCTTCTGTAGATAGCTTGAAAAAAACAATTTGAGAAGATGATTAGCAAAAGTTGCTTTCGGCGGTTTACCATATCCTAAATATCAGTTACTCATTAATGCAGTCCCCTCAAAAAAAGGCAACTGCCACACAGCCTCGAAACTAGTCAATTTGGGGAAGATACAAGGCAGTTTGCTGCATGCACTATAGAATAGACGTGTAAGGAGACCGGTTTTTGCTAACTCTAAATTAGCAGTCACTCTTGAATGCAGCCTGAAGAAAATGAAAACCCTCAAAGTTTTGGGAAAGTATCCAAACCTGAAATTGAACTGTGGCCTCCTTGGGGAAACAGCAAGCGTTTTAGCAACTGAGCCACAGGTATGGTTCCTGTGGGGAGCTGTTCCAGATGACCATAACAAACTAAGGTAATACAGTAGCAGTCACAGTTGAATGTAGCCTGAAGATAATTACAAACATCAAAGGTCTGGGAAAGTATCCACACCGGGATATGAACTCGGGTCTCCTCGAGGAAAAAACAAGCGATTTAGCGGCTGAGCCACCAGTTTGGTTCCTGTGCAGGACAGTTCCAGATGACCATAACAACCCAATGTCCTAAAGAAGAAAACCTGAGGCCTCTCCCTAAAAGAGTCTGCCTGAATAGCTCAGTCGGTAGAGCGTACGGCTCTGGTCGATAACCTGGTCTGAAAGGTTGTGGGTTCGATTCCCACCTCTGCCAAAAACTCAACTCCAGAGCATCTCTGGTCCGCTGTGCTTTAACCAAGTCTCCAGAGTGATGGAAAGGCAAGTGCCAGAAGTCCATCATCCGCCTTCCATTTGGCTGCCCCTTTTCAAAATGAGGTTGTCCTTCTAAGCTACGCCGGTATGTACTTCTACTTCAGGCCAGGGCTTCCCCATCTGGCACCTTGCCCTTACTGTTGCATCAACTTGGCTATTTATTCACCATACAGAACTCTTTTTGGGGTTTGCCTAGCATCAGCCTGAAGTTGACCTTGGCAAATTGCTTAATGAGGACAGTGTTCTGTGCCAAGCTTAAAAAAAAAAATCATTTTAGAAGCTTACTAGCGAGGGCAGCTTTGGTGCGATTCTGCCGAAAAGAAAGTAGAGGTCGCTCTTGAATGCAGATGCAGAAGATGGCACAGATGAACCTTCTTGAAATTAAGCATTTGAGAAGCTGATTAGCGAAGGAAGTTTTGGTGCTGTAACAAATGTGAAATATTGGTTACTCGTTAATGTAGCCTGAAGAAAAGGCACCTTTCCCTGAAATGCACCCCTGGCACTCGCACGACGGGCCCTTTGGGTAATGAAACCAGGTGATTTGCTGCATGCGCCATAGAACAGCCATGTGGGAGTGCTGATTTAACTGTCTCCAAAGTAGCAGTCGCTCTTGAAAGCAGCATGAAGAAAATGCCATCGGCGAGCCTGCACACAATAAAGGGTTCTGCACAGGCATAAAGAAACCTGAAAAGTCACCCAACCAGGATTTGAACTCAGGACCCCACGGGCAGAAACAAGCGCTTTAATCATTACACCACAGGAAACTCAACCTTTTGGGAAAGGTTCCAGATGACTGTAATAACCCATTGTCCCCTTGTGCCTCTGCATTGACTGGCAGGGCCGGAAGTCCATCTTCTGCCTAATAAAGTCAATACCAACCTGAGGCCTCTCCCTAAAAGAGCCTGCCTGAATAGCTCAGTCGGTAGAGCGCACGGCTCTGGTCGATAACCTGGTCCAAAAGGTTGTGGGTTCGATTCCCACCTCTGCCAAAAACTCAACTCCAGAGCAGCTCTGGTCCACTGTGCTTTAACCAAGTCTCCAGAGTGATGGAAAGGCAAGTGCCAGAAGTCCATCATCCGCCTTTTTCAAAATGAGGTTGTCCTTCTAAGCTACGCCGGTATGTACTTCTACTTCAGGCCAGGGCTTCCCCATCTGGCACCTTGCCCTTACCGTTGCATCAACTTGGCTATTTTTTCACCATACAGAACTCTTTTTGGGGTTTGCCTAGCATCAGCCTGAAGTTGACCTTGCAAATTGCTTAATGAGGACAGTGTTCTGTGCCAAGCTTAAAAAAAAAATAATCATTTGAGAAGCTGACTAGCGAGGGCAGCTTTGGTGCGATTCTGCCGAGAAGAAAGTAGAGGTCACTCTTGAATGCAGCTGCAGAAGATGGCACAGATGAAGCTTCTTGAAATTAAGCATTTGAGAAGCTGATTAGCGAAGGAAGTTTTGGTGCTGTAACAAATGTGAAATATTGGTTACTCGTTAATGTAGCCTGAAGAAAAGGCACCTTTCCCTGAAATGCACCCCTGGCACTCGCACGACGGGCCCTTTGGGTAAAGAAACCAGGTGATTTGCTGCATGCGCCATAGAACAGCCATGTGGGAGTGCTGATTTAACTGTCTCCAAAGTAGCAGTCGCTCTTGAAAGCAGCATGAAGAAAATGCCATCGGCGAGCCTGCACACAATAAAGGGTTCTGCACAGGCATAAAGAAACCAGAAAAGTCACCCAACCAGGATTTGAACTTATGACCCCACGGGCAGAAACAGGCGCTTTAATCATTACACCACAGGAAACTCAACCTTTTGGGAAAGGTTCCAGATGACTGTAATAACCCATTGTCCCCTTGTGCCTCTGCATTAACTGGCAGGGCCGGAAGTCCATCTTCTGCCTAATAAAGTCAATACCAACCTGAGGCCTCTCCCTAAAAGAGCCTGCCTGAATAGCTCAGTCGGTAGAGCGCACGGCTCTGGTCGATAACCTGGTCCAAAAGGTTGTGGTTCGATTCCCACCTCTGCCAAAAACTCAACTCCAGAGCAGCTCTGGTCCACTGTGCTTTAACCAAGTCTCCAGAGTGATGGAAAGGCAAGTGCCAGAAGTCCATCATCCGCCTTCCATTTGGCTGCCCCTTTTTCAAAATGAGGTTGTCCTTCTAAGCTACGCCGGTATGTACTTCTACTTCAGGCCAGGGCTTCCCCATCTGGCACCTTGCCCTTACCGTTGCATGAACTTGGCTATTTTTTCACCATACAGAACTCTTTTTGGGGTTTGCCTAGCATCAGCTTGAAGTTGACCTTGCAAATTGCTTAATGAGGACAGTGTTCTGTGCCAAGCTTAAAAAAAAAAATCATTTGAGAAGCTGACTAGCGAGGGCAGCTTTGGTGCGATTCTGCCGAAAAGAAAGTAGAGGTCGCTCTTGAATGCAGATGCAGAAGATGGCACAGATGAGCCTTCTTGAAATTAAGCATTTGAGAAGCTGATTAGCGAAGGAACTTTTGGTGCTGTAACAAATGTGAAATATTGGTTACTCGTTAATGTAGCCTGAAGAAAAGGCACCTTTCCCTGAAATGCACCCCTGGCACTCGCACGATGGGCCCTTTGGGTAAAGAAACCAGGTGATTTGCTGCATGCGCCATAGAACAGTCATGTGGGAGTGCTGATTTAACTGTCTCCAAAGTAGCAGTCGCTCTTGAAAGCAGAATGAAGAAAATGCCATCGGCGAGCCTGGACACAATAAAGGGTTCTGCATAGGCATAAAGAAACCTGAAAAGTCACCCAACCAGGATTTGAACTCAGGACCCCACGGGCAGAAACAGGCGCTTTAATCATTACACCACAGGAAACTCAACCTTTTGGGAAAGGTTCCAGATGACTGTAATAACCCATTGTCCCCTTGTGCCTCTGCATTGACTGGCAGGGCCGGAAGTCCATCTTCTGCCTAATAAAGTCAATACCAACCTGAGGCCTCTCCCTAAAAGAGCCTGGCTGAATAGCTCAGTCGGTAGAGCGCACGGCTCTGGTCGATAACCTGGTCCAAAAGGTTGTGGGTTCGATTCCCACCTCTGCCAAAAACTCAACTCCAGAGCAGCTCTGGTCCACTGTGCTTTAACCAAGTCTCCAGAGTGATGGAAAGGCAAGTGCCAGAAGTCCATCATCCTCCTTCCATTTGGCTGCCCCTTTTTCAAAATGAGGTTGTCCTTCTAAGCTACGCCGGTATGTACTTCTACTTCAGGCCAGGGCTTCCCCATCTGGCACCTTGCCCTTACCGTTGCATCAACTTGGCTATTTTTTCACCATACAGAACTCTTTTTGGGGTTTGCCTAGCATCAGCCTGAAGTTGACCTTGCAAATTGCTTAATGAGGACAGTGTTCTGTGCCAAGCTTAAAAAAAAAATAATCATTTGAGAAGCTGACTAGCGAGGGCAGCTTTGGTGCGATTCTGCCGAAAAGAAAGTAGAGGTCGCTCTTGAATGCAGATGCAGAAGATGGCACAGATAAACCTTCTTGAAATTAAGCATTTGAGAAGCTGATTAGCGAAGGAAGTTTTGGTGCTGTAACAAATGTGAAATATTGGTTACTCGTTAATGTAGCCTGAAGAAAAGGCACCTTTCCCTGAAATGCACCCCTGGCACTCGCACGACGGGCCCTTTGGGTAAAGAAACCAGGTGATTTGCTGCATGCGCCATAGAACAGCCATGTGGGAGTGCTGATTTAACTGTCTCCAAAGTAGCAGTCGCTCTTGAAAGCAGCATGAAGAAAATGCCATCGGCGAGCCTGCACACAATAAAGGGTTCTGCACAGGCATAAAGAAACCTGAAAAGTCACCCAACCAGGATTTGAACTCAGGACCGCACGGACAGAAACAGGCGCTTTAATCATTACACCACAGGAAACTCAACCTTTTGGGAAAGGTTCCAGATGACTGTAATAACCCATTGTCCCCTTGTGCCTCTGCATTGACTGGCAGGGCCGGAAGTCCATCTTCTGCCTAATAAAGTCAATACCAACCTGAGGCCTCTCCCTAAAAGAGCCTGCCTGAATAGCTCAGTCGGTAGAGCGCACGGCTCTGGTCGATAACCTGGTCCAAAAGGTTGTGGGTTCGATTCCCACCTCTGCCAAAAACTCAACTCTAGAGCAGCTCTGGTCCACTGTGCTTTAACCAAGTCTCCAGAGTGATGGAAAGGCAAGTGCCAGAAGTCCATCATCCGCCTTCCATTTGGCTGCCCCTTTTTCAAAATGAGGTTGTCCTTCTAAGCTACGCCGGTATGTACTTCTACTTCAGGCCAGGGCTTCCCCATCTGGCACCTTGCCCTTACCGTTGCATCAACTTGGCTATTTTTTCACCATACAGAACTCTTTTTGGGGTTTGCCTAGCATCAGCCTGAAGTTGACCTTGGCAAATTGCTTAATGAGGACAGTGTTCTGTGCCAAGCTTAAAAAAAATAAAATCATTTTAGAAGCTGACTAGCGAGGGCAGCTTTGGTGCGATTCTGCCGAAAAGAAAGTAGAGGTCGCTCTTGAATGCAGATGCAGAAGATGGCACAGATGAACCTTCTTGAAATTAAGCATTTGAGAAGCTGATTAGCGAAGGAAGTTTTGGTGCTGTAACAAATGTGAAATATTGGTTACTCGTTAATGTAGCCGGAAGAAAAGGCACCTTTCCCTGAAATGCACCCCTGGCACTCGCACGATGGGCCCTTTGGGTAAAGAAACCAGGTGATTTGCTGCATGCGCCATAGAACAGCCATGTGGGAGTGCTGATTTAACTGTCTCCAAAGTAGCAGTCGCTCTTGAAAGCAGCATGAAGAAAATGCCATCGGCGAGCCTGCACACAATAAAGGATTCTGCACAGGCATAAAGAAACCTGAAAAGTCACCCAACCAGGATTTGAACTCAGGACCCCACGGGCAGAAACAGGCACTTTAATCATTACACCACAGGAAACTCAAATTTATGGAAAAGGTTCCAGATGACTGTAATAACCCATTGTCCACTTGTGCCTCTGCATTGACTGGCAGGGCCGGAAGTCCATCTTCTGCCTAATAAAGTCAATACCAACCTGAGGCCTCTCCCTAAAAGAGCCTGCCTGAATAGCTCAGTTGGTAGAGCGCACGGCTCTGGTCGATAACCTGGCCTAAAAGGTTGTGGGTTCGATTCCCACCTCTGCCAAAAACTCAACTCCAGAGCAGCTCTGATCCGCTGTGCTTTAACCAAGTCTCCAGAGTGATGGAAGGGCAAGTGCCAGAAGTCCATCATCCGCCTTCCATTTGGCTGCCCCTTTTTCAAAATGAGGTTGTCCCTCTAAGCTATGCCGGTATGTACTTCTACTTCAGGCCAGGGCTTCCCCATCTGGCACCTTGCCCTTACCGTTGCATCAACTTGGCTATTTTTTCACCATACAGAACTCTTTTTGGGGTTTGCCTAGCATCAGCCTGAAGTTGACCTTGGCAAATTGCTTAATGAGGACAGTGTTCTGTGCCAAGCTTATAAAAAAAAAATCATTTTAGAAGCTTACTAGCGAGGGCAGCTTTGGTGCGATTCTGCCGAAAAGAAAGTAGAGGTCGCTCTTGAATGCAGATGCAGAAGATGGCACAGAAGAAACTTCTTGAAATTAAGCATTTGAGAAGCTGATTAGCGAAGGAAGTTTTGGTGCTGTAACAAATGTGAAATATTGGTTACTCGTTAATGTAGCCTGAAGAAAAGGCACCTTTCCCTGAAATGCACCCCTGGCACTCGCACGACGGGCCCTTTGGGTAAAGAAACCAGGTGATTTGCTGCATGCGCCATAGAACAGCCATGTGGGAGTGCTGATTTAACTGTCTCCAAAGTAGCAGTCGCTCTTGAAAGCAGCATGAAGAAAATGCCATCGGCGAGCCTGCACACAATAAAGGGTTCTGCACAGGCATAAAGAAACCTGAAAAGTCACCCAACCAGGATTTGAACTCAGGACCCCACGGGCAGAAACAGGCACTTTAATCATTACACCACAGGAAACTCAACCTTTTGGGAAAGGTTCCAGATGACTGTAATAACCCATTGTCCCCTTGTGCCTCTGCATTGACTGGTTTGCCTAGCATCAGCCTGAAGTTGACCTTGGCAAATTGCTTAATGAGGACAGTGTTCTGTGCCAAGCTTAAAAAAAAAAAAAAAATCATTTTAGAAGCTTACTAGCGAGGGCAGCTTTGGTGCGATTCTGCCGAAAAAAAAAGGAGAGGTCGCTCTTGAATGCAGATGCAGAAGATGGCACAGATGAACCTTCTTGAAATTAAGCATTTGAGAAGCTGATTAGCGAAGGAAGTTTTGGTGCTGTAACAAATGTGAAATATTGGTTACTCGTTAATGTAGCCGGAAGAAAAGGCACCTTTCCCTGAAATGCACCCCTGGCACTCGCACGATGGGCCCTTTGGGTAAAGAAACCAGGTGATTTGCTGCATGCGCCATAGAACAGCCATGTGGGAGTGCTGATTTAACTGTCTCCAAAGTAGCAGTCGCTCTTGAAAGCAGCATGAAGAAAATGCCATCGGCGAGCCTGCACACAATAAAGGATTCTGCACAGGCATAAAGAAACCTGAAAAGTCACCCAACCAGGATTTGAACTCAGGACCCCACGGGCAGAAACAGGCACTTTAATCATTACACCACAGGAAACTCAAATTTATGGGAAAGGTTCCAGATGACTGTAATAACC
This sequence comes from Xenopus petersii, assembly GCA_038501925.1. Lineage (NCBI taxonomy): Eukaryota > Metazoa > Chordata > Amphibia > Anura > Pipidae > Xenopus > Xenopus petersii. The sequence continues at coordinate 88,009,491 of CM076674.1, read as the reverse complement.
CATTGTCCACTTGTGCCTCTGCATTGACTGGCAGGGCCGGAAGTCCATCTTCTGCCTAATAAAGTCAATACCAACCTGAGGCCTCTCCCTAAAAGAGCCTGCCTGAATAGCTCAGTTGGTAGAGCGCACGGCTCTGGTCGATAACCTGGCCTAAAAGGTTGTGGGTTCGATTCCCACCTCTGCCAAAAACTCAACTCCAGAGCAGCTCTGATCCGCTGTGCTTTAACCAAGTCTCCAGAGTGATGGAAGGGCAAGTGCCAGAAGTCCATCATCCGCCTTCCATTTGGCTGCCCCTTTTTCAAAATGAGGTTGTCCCTCTAAGCTATGCCGGTATGTACTTCTACTTCAGGCCAGGGCTTCCCCATCTGGCACCTTGCCCTTACCGTTGCATCAACTTGGCTATTTTTTCACCATACAGAACTCTTTTTGGGGTTTGCCTAGCATCAGCCTGAAGTTGACCTTGGCAAATTGCTTAATGAGGACAGTGTTCTGTGCCAAGCTTAAAAAAAAAAAATCATTTTAGAAGCTTACTAGCGAGGGCAGCTTTGGTGCGATTCTGCCGAAAAGAAAGTAGAGGTCGCTCTTGAATGCAGATGCAGAAGATGGCACAGATGAACCTTCTTGAAATTAAGCATTTGAGAAGCTGATTAGCGAAGGAAGTTTTGGTGCTGTAACAAATGTGAAATATTGGTTACTCGTTAATGTAGCCTGAAGAAAAGGCACCTTTCCCTGAGATGCACCCCTGGCACTCGCACGACGGGCCCTTTGGGTAAAGAAACCAGGTGATTTGCTGCATGCGCCATAGAACAGCCATGTGGGAGTGCTGATTTAACTGTCTCCAAAGTAGCAGTCGCTCTTGAAAGCAGCATGAAGAAAATGCCATCGGCGAGCCTGCACACAATAAAGGGTTCTGCACAGGCATAAAGAAACCTGAAAAGTCACCCAACCAGGATTTGAACTCAGGACCCCACGGGCAGAAACAGGCGCTTTAATCATTACACCACAGGAAACTCAACCTTTTGGGAAAGGTTCCAGATGACTGTAATAACCCATTGTCCCCTTGTGCCTCTGCATTGACTGGCAGGGCCGGAAGTCCATCTTCTGCCTAATAAAGTCAATACCAACCTGAGGCCTCTCCCTAAAAGAGCCTGCCTGAATAGCTCAGTCGGTAGAGCGCACGGCTCTGGTCGATAACCTTGTCCAAAAGGTTGTGGGTTCGATTCCCACCTCTGCCAAAAACTCAACTCCAGAGCAGCTCTGGTCCACTGTGCTTTAACCAAGTCTCCAGAGTGATGGAAAGGCAAGTGCCAGAAGTCCATCATCCGCCTTCCATTTGGCTGCCCCTTTTTCAAAATGAGGTTGTCCTTCTAAGCTACGCCGGTATGTACTTCTACTTCAGGCCAGGGCTTCCCCATCTGGCACCTTGCCCTTACCGTTGCATCAACTTGGCTATTTTTTCACCATACAGAACTCTTTTTGGGGTTTGCCTAGCATCAGCCTGAAGTTGACCTTGCAAATTGCTTAATGAGGACAGTGTTCTGTGCCAAGCTTAAAAAAAAAATAATCATTTGAGAAGCTGACTAGCGAGAGCAGCTTTGGTGCGATTCTGCCGAAAAGAAAGTAGAGGTCGCTCTTGAATGCAGATGCAGAAGATGGCACAGATGAAGCTTCTTGAAATTAAGCATTTGAGAAGCTGATTAGCGAAGGAAGTTTTGGTGCTGTAACAAATGTGAAATATTGGTTACTCGTTAATGTAGCCTGAAGAAAAGGCACCTTTCCCTGAAATGCACCCCTGGCACTCGCACGATGGGCCCTTTGGGTAAAGAAACCAGGTGATTTGCTGCATGCGCCATAGAACAGCCATGTGGGAGTGCTGATTTAACTGTCTCCAAAGTAGCAGTCGCTCTTGAAAGCAGCATGAAGAAAATGCCATCGGCGAGCCTGGACACAATAAAGGGTTCTGCATAGGCATAAAGAAACCTGAAAAGTCACCCAACCAGGATTTGAACTCAGGACCCCACGGGCAGAAACAGGCGCTTTAATCATTACACCACAGGAAACTCAACCTTTTGGGAAAGGTTCCAGATGACTGTAATAACCCATTGTCCCCTTGTGCCTCTGCATTGACTGGCAGGGCCAGAAGTCCATCTTCTGCCTAATAAAGTCAATACCAACCTGAGGCCTCTCCCTAAAAGAGCCTGCCTGAATAGCTCAGTCGGTAGAGCGCACGGCTCTGGTCAATAACCTGGTCCAAAAGGTTGAGGGTTCAATTCCCACCTCTGCCAAAAACTCAACTCCAGAGCAGCTCTGGTCCGCTGTGCTTTAACCAAGTCTCCAGAGTGATGGAAAGGCAAGTGCCAGAAGTCCATCATCCGCCTTCCATTTGGCTGCCCCTTTTCAAAATGAGGTTGTCCTTCTAAGCTACGCCGGTATGTACTTCTACTTCAGGCCAGGGCTTCCCCATCTGGCACCTTACCCTTACCGTTGCATCAACTTGGCTATTTTTTCACCATACAGAACTCTTTTTGGGGTTTGCCTAGCATCAGCCTGAAGTTGACCTTGGCAAATTGCTTAATGAGGACAGTGTTCTGTGCCAAGCTTAAAAAAATGAAATAATCATTTGAGAAGCTGACTAGCGAGGGCAGCTTTGGTGCGATTCTGCCGAGAAGAAAGTAGAGGTCGCTCTTGAATGCAGATGCAGAAGATGGCACAGATGAAGCTTCTTGAAATTAAGCATTTGAGAAGCTGATTAGCGAAGGAAGTTTTGGTGCTGTAACAAATGTGAAATATTGGTTACTCGTTAATGTAGCCTGAAGAAAAGGCACCTTTCCCTGAAATGCACCCCTAGCACTCGCACGATGGGCCCTTTGGGTAAAGAAACCAGGTGATTTGCTGCATGCGCCATAGAACAGCCATGTGGGAGTGCTGATTTAACTGTCTCCAAAGTAGCAGTCGCTCTTGAAAGCAGCATGAAGAAAATGCCATCGGCGAGCCTGGACACAATAAAGGGTTCTGCATAGGCATAAAGAAACCTGAAAAGTCACCCAACCAGGATTTGAACTCAGGACCCCACGGGCAGAAACAGGCACTTTAATCATTACACCACAGGAAACTCAACCTTTTGGGAAAGGTTCCAGATGACTGTAATAACCCATTGGCCCCTTGTGCCTCTGCATTGACTGGCAGGGCCGGAAGTCCATCTTCTGCCTAATAAAGTCAATACCAACCTGAGGCCTCTCCCTAAAAGAGCCTGCCTGAATAGCTCAGTCGGTAGAGCGCACGGCTCTGGTCGATAACCTGGTCCAAAAGTTTGTGGGTTGGATTCCCACCTCTGCCAAAAACTCAACTCCAGAGCAGCTCTGGTCCACTGTGCTTTAACCAAGTCTCCAGAGTGATGGAAAGGCAAGTGCCAGAAGTCCATCATCCGCCTTCCATTTGGCTGCCCCTTTTTCAAAATGAGGTTGTCCTTCTAAGCTACGCCGGTATGTACTTCTACTTCAGGCCAGGGCTTCCCCATCTGGCACCTTGCCCTTACCGTTGCATCAACTTGGCTATTTTTTCACCATACAGAACTCTTTTTGGGGTTTGCCTAGCATCAGCCTGAAGTTGACCTTGCAAATTGCTTAATGAGGACAGTGTTCTGTGCCAAGCTTAAAAAAAAAAAAAATCATTTGAGAAGCTGACTAGCGAGGGCAGCTTTGGTGCGATTCTGCCGAGAAGAAAGTAGAGGTCGCTCTTGAATGCAGATGCAGAAGATGGCACAGATGAACCTTCTTGAAATTAAGCATTTGAGAAGCTGATTAGCGAAGGAAGTTTTGGTGCTGTAACAAATGTGAAATAATGGTTACTCGTTAATGTAGCCTGAAGAAAAGGCACCTTTCCCTGAAATGCACCCCTGGCACTCGCACGATGTGCCCTTTGGGTAAAGAAACCAGGTGATTTGCTGCATGCGCCATAGAACAGCCATGTGGGAGTGCTGATTTAACTGTCTCCAAAGTAGCAGTCGCTCTTGAAAGCAGCATGAAGAAAATGCCATCGGCGAGCCTGGACACAATAAAGGGTTCTGCATAGGCATAAAGAAACCTGAAAGGTCACCCAACCAGGATTTGAACTCAGGACCCCACGGGCAGAAACAGGCGCTTTAATCATTAAACCACAGGAAACTCTACCTTTTGGGAAAGGTTCCAGATGACTGTAATAACCCATTGTCCCCTTGTGCCTCTGCATTGTCTGGCAGGGCCGGAAGTCCATCTTCTGCCTAATAAAGTCAATACCAACCTGAGGCCTCTCCCTAAAAGAGCCTGCCTGAATAGCTCAGTCGGTAGAGCGCACGGCTCTGGTCGATAACCTGGTCCAAAAGGTTGTGGTTCGATTCCCACCTCTGCCAAAAACTCAACTCCAGAGCAGCTCTGGTCCGCTGTGCTTTAACCAAGTCTCCAGAGTGATGGAAAGGCAAGTGCCAGAAGTCCATCATCCGCCTTCCATTTGGCTGCCCCTTTTTCAAAATGAGGTTGTCCTTCTAAGCTACGCTGGTATGTACTTCTACTTCAGGCCAGGGCTTCCCCATCTGGCACCTTGCCCTTACCGTTGCATGAACTTGGCTATTTTTTCACCATACAGAACTCTTTTTGGGGTTTGCCTAGCATCAGCTTGAAGTTGACCTTGCAAATTGCTTAATGAGGACAGTGTTCTGTGCCAAGCTTAAAAAAAAAAATCATTTGAGAAGCTGACTAGCGAGGGCAGCTTTGGTGCGATTCTGCCGAAAAGAAAGTAGAGGTCGCTCTTGAATGCAGATGCAGAAGATGGCACAGATGAACCTTCTTGAAATTAAGCATTTGAGAAGCTGATTAGCGAAGGAAGTTTTGGTGCTGTAACAAATGTGAAATATTGGTTACTCGTTAATGTAGCCTGAAGAAAAGGCACCTTTCCCTGAAATGCACCCCTGGCACTCGCACGACGGGCCCTTTGGGTAAAGAAACCAGGTGATTTGCTGCATGCGCCATAGAACAGCCATGTGGGAGTGCTGATTTAACTGTCTCCAAAGTAGCAGTCGCTCTTGAAAGCAGCATGAAGAAAATGCCATCGGCGAGCCTGCACACAATAAAGGGTTCTGCACAGGCATAAAGAAACCTGAAAAGTCACCCAACCAGGATTTGAACTCAGGACCCCACGGGCAGAAACAGGCGCTTTAATCATTACACCACAGGAAACTCAACCTTTTGGGAAAGGTTCCAGATGACTGTAATAACCCATTGTCCCCTTGTGCCTCTGCATTGACTGGCAGGGCCGGAAGTCCATCTTCTGCCTAATAAAGTCAATACCAACCTGAGGCCTCTCCCTAAAAGAGCCTGCCTGAATAGCTCAGTCGGTAGAGCGCACGGCTCTGGTCGATAACCTGGTCCAAAAGGTTGTGCTTCGATTCCCACCTCTGCCAAAAACTCAACTCCAGAGCAGCTCTGGTCCACTGTGCTTTAACCAAGTCTCCAGAGTGATGGAAAGGCAAGTGCCAGAAGTCCATCATCCGCCTTCCATTTGGCTGCCCCTTTTTCAAAATGAGGTTGTCCTTCTAAGCTACGCTGGTATGTACTTCTACTTCAGGCCAGGGCTTCCCCATCTGGCACCTTGCCCTTACCGTTGCATGAACTTGGCTATTTTTTCACCATACAGAACTCTTTTTGGGGTTTGCCTAGCATCAGCTTGAAGTTGACCTTGCAAATTGCTTAATGAGGACAGTGTTCTGTGCCAAGCTTAAAAAAAAAATCATTTGAGAAGCTGACTAGCGAGGGCAGCTTTGGTGCGATTCTGCCGAAAAGAAAGTAGAGGTCGCTCTTGAATGCAGATGCAGAAGATGGCACAGATGAGCCTTCTTGAAATTAAGCATTTGAGAAGCTGATTAGCGAAGGAACTTTTGGTGCTGTAACAAATGTGAAATATTGGTTACTCGTTAATGTAGCCTGAAGAACAGGCACCTTTCCCTGAAATGCACCCCTGGCACTCGCACGATGGGCCCTTTGGGTAAAGAAACCAGGTGATTTGCTGCATGCGCCATAGAATAGTCATGTGGGAGTGCTGATTTAACTGTCTCCAAAGTAGCAGTCGCTCTTGAAAGCAGAATGAAGAAAATGCCATCGGCGAGCCTGGACACAATAAAGGGTTCTGCATAGGCATAAAGAAACCTGAAAAGTCACCCAACCAGGATTTGAACTCAGGACCCCACGGGCAGAAACAGGCGCTTTAATCATTACACCACAGGAAACTCAACCTTTTGGGAAAGGTTCCAGATGACTGTAATAACCCATAGTCCCCTTGTGCCTCTGCATTGACTGGCAGGGCCGGAAGTCCATCTTCTGCCTAATAAAGTCAATACCAACCTGAGGCCTCTCCCTAAAAGAGCCTGGCTGAATAGCTCAGTCGGTAGAGCGCACGGCTCTGGTCGATAACCTGGTCCAAAAGGTTGTGGGTTCGATTCCCACCTCTGCCAAAAACTCAACTCCAGAGCAGCTCTGGTCCACTGTGCTTTAACCAAGTCTCCAGAGTGATGGAAAGGCAAGTGCCAGAAGTCCATCATCCTCCTTCCATTTGGCTGCCCCTTTTTCAAAATGAGGTTGTCCTTCTAAGCTACGCCGGTATGTACTTCTACTTCAGGCCAGGGCTTCCCCATCTGGCACCTTGCCCTTACCGTTGCATCAACTTGGCTATTTTTTCACCATACAGAACTCTTTTTGGGGTTTGCCTAGCATCAGCCTGAAGTTGACCTTGCAAATTGCTTAATGAGGACAGTGTTCTGTGCCAAGCTTAAAAAAAAAATAATCATTTGAGAAGCTGACTAGCGAGGGCAGCTTTGGTGCGATTCTGCCGAAAAGAAAGTAGAGGTCGCTCTTGAATGCAGATGCAGAAGATGGCACAGATAAACCTTCTTGAAATTAAGCATTTGAGAAGCTGATTAGCGAAGGAAGTTTTGGTGCTGTAACAAATGTGAAATATTGGTTACTCGTTAATGTAGCCTGAAGAAAAGGCACCTTTCCCTGAAATGCACCCCTGGCACTCGCACGACGGGCCCTTTGGGTAAAGAAACCAGGTGATTTGCTGCATGCGCCATAGAACAGCCATGTGGGAGTGCTGATTTAACTGTCTCCAAAGTAGCAGTCGCTCTTGAAAGCAGCATGAAGAAAATGCCATCGGCGAGCCTGCACACAATAAAGGGTTCTGCACAGGCATAAAGAAACCTGAAAAGTCACCCAACCAGGATTTGAACTCAGGACCGCACGGACAGAAACAGGCGCTTTAATCATTACACCACAGGAAACTCAACCTTTTGGGAAAGGTTCCAGATGACTGTAATAACCCATTGTCCCCTTGTGCCTCTGCATTGACTGGCAGGGCCGGAAGTCCATCTTCTGCCTAATAAAGTCAATACCAACCTGAGGCCTCTCCCTAAAAGAGCCTGCCTGAATAGCTCAGTCGGTAGAGCGCACGGCTCTGGTCGATAACCTGGTCCAAAAGGTTGTGGGTTCGATTCCCACCTCTGCCAAAAACTCAACTCCAGAGCAGCTCTGGTCCACTGTGCTTTAACCAAGTCTCCAGAGTGATGGAAAGGCAAGTGCCAGAAGTCCATCATCCTCCTTCCATTTGGCTGCCCCTTTTTCAAAATGAGGTTGTCCTTCTAAGCTACGCCGGTATGTACTTCTACTTCAGGCCAGGGCTTCCCCATCTGGCACCTTACCCTTACCGTTGCATCAACTTGGCTATTTTTTCACCATACAGAACTCTTTTTGGGGTTTGCCTAGCATCAGCCTGAAGTTGACCTTGCAAATTGCTTAATGAGGACAGTGTTCTGTGCCAAGCTTAAAAAAAAAATAATCATTTGAGAAGCTGACTAGCGAGGGCAGCTTTGGTGCGATTCTGCCGAAAAGAAAGTAGAGGTCGCTCTTGAATGCAGATGCAGAAGATGGCACAGATAAACCTTCTTGAAATTAAGCATTTGAGAAGCTGATTAGCGAAGGAAGTTTTGGTGCTGTAACAAATGTGAAATATTGGTTACTCGTTAATGTAGCCTGAAGAAAAGGCACCTTTCCCTGAAATGCACCCCTGGCACTCGCACGACGGGCCCTTTGGGTAAAGAAACCAGGTGATTTGCTGCATGCGCCATAGAACAGCCATGTGGGAGTGCTGATTTAACTGTCTCCAAAGTAGCAGTCGCTCTTGAAAGCAGCATGAAGAAAATGCCATCGGCGAGCCTGCACACAATAAAGGGTTCTGCACAGGCATAAAGAAACCTGAAAAGTCACCCAACCAGGATTTGAACTCAGGACCGCACGGACAGAAACAGGCGCTTTAATCATTACACCACAGGAAACTCAACCTTTTGGGAAAGGTTCCAGATGACTGTAATAACCCATTGTCCCTTGTGCCTCTGCATTGACTGGCAGGGCCGGAAGTCCATCTTCTGCCTAATAAAGTCAATACCAACCTGAGGCCTCTCCCTAAAAGAGCCTGCCTGAATAGCTCAGTCGGTAGAGCGCACGGCTCTGGTCGATAACCTGGTCCAAAAGGTTGTGGGTTCGATTCCCACCTCTGCCAAAAACTCAACTCTAGAGCAGCTCTGGTCCACTGTGCTTTAACCAAGTCTCCAGAGTGATGGAAAGGCAAGTGCCAGAAGTCCATCATCCGCCTTCCATTTGGCTGCCCCTTTTTCAAAATGAGGTTGTCCTTCTAAGCTACGCCGGTATGTACTTCTACTTCAGGCCAGGGCTTCCCCATCTGGCACCTTGCCCTTACCGTTGCATCAACTTGGCTATTTTTTCACCATACAGAACTCTTTTTGGGGTTTGCCTAGCATCAGCCTGAAGTTGACCTTGGCAAATTGCTTAATGAGGACAGTGTTCTGTGCCAAGCTTAAAAAAACAAAAAAAAAAAATTTTTAGAAGCTTACTAGCGAGGGCAGCTTTGGTGCGATTCTGCCGAAAAGAAAGTAGAGGTCGCTCTTGAATGCAGATGCAGAAGATGGCACAGATGAACCTTCTTGAAATTAAGCATTTGAGAAGCTGATTAGCGAAGGAAGTTTTGGTGCTGTAACAAATGTGAAATATTGGTTACTCGTTAATGTAGCCTGAAGAAAAGGCACCTTTCCTGAAATGCACCCCTGGCACTCGCACGATGGGCCCTTTGGGTAAAGAAACCAGGTGATTTGCTGCATGCGCCATAGAACAGCCATGTGGGAGTGCTGATTTAACTGTCTCCAAAGTAGCAGTCGCTCTTGAAAGCAGCATGAAGAAAATGCCATCGGCGAGCCTGGACACAATAAAGGGTTCTGCATAGGCATAAAGAAACCTGAAAAGTCACCCAACCAGGATTTGAACTCAGGACCCCACGGGCAGAAACAGGCTCTTTAATCATTACACCACAGGAAACTCAACCTTTTGGAAAAGGTTTCAGATGACTGTAATAACCCATTGTCCCCTTGTGCCTCTGCATTGACTGGCAGGGCCGGAAGTCCATCTTCTGCCTAATAAAGTCAATACCAACCTGAGGCCTCTCCCTAAAAGAGCCTGCCTGAATAGCTCAGTCGGTAGAGCGCACGGCTCTGGTCGATAACCTGGTCCAAAAGGTTGAGGGTTCGATTCCCACCTCTGCCAAAAAACTCAACTCCAGAGCAGCTCTGGTCCGCTGTGCTTTAACCAAGTCTCCAGAGTGATGGAAAGGCAAGTGCCAAAGAAGTCCATCATCCGCCTTCCATTTGGCTGCCCCTTTTCAAAATGAGGTTGTCCTTCTAAGCTACGCCTGTATGTACTTCTACTTCAGGCCAGGCCTTCCCCATCTGGCACCTTGCCCTTACCGTTGCATCAACTTGGCTATTTTCTCACCATACAGAACTCTTTTTGGGGTTTGCCTAGCATCAGCCTGAAGTTGACCTTGGCAAATTGCTTAATGAGGACAGTGTTCTGTGCCAAGCTTAAAAAAAATAAAATCATTTTAGAAGCTTACTAGCGAGGGCAGCTTTGGTGCGATTCTGCCGAAAAGAAAGTAGAGGTCGCTCTTGAATGCAGATGCAGACGATGGCACAGATGAACCTTCTTGAAATTAAGCATTTGAGAAGCTGATTAGCGAAGGAAGTTTTGGTGCTGTAACAAATGTGAAATATTGGTTACTCGTTAATGTAGCCTGAAGAAAAGGCACCTTTCCCTGAAATGCACCCCTGGCACTCGCACGACGGGCCCTTTGGGTAAAGAAACCAGGTGATTTGCTGCATGCGCCATAGAACAGCCATGTGGGAGTGCTGATTTAACTGTCTCCAAAGTAGCAGTCGCTCTTGAAAGCAGCATGAAGAAAATGCCATCGGCGAGCCTGGACACAATAAAGGGTTCTGCATAGGCATAAAGAAACCTGAAAGGTCACCCAACCAGGATTTGAACTCAGGACCCCACGGGCAGAAACAGGCGCTTTAATCATTAAACCACAGGAAACTCTACCTTTTGGGAAAGGTTCCAGATGACTGTAATAACCCATTGTCCCCTTGTGCCTCTGCATTGTCTGGCAGGGCCGGAAGTCCATCTTCTGCCTAATAAAGTCAATACCAACCTGAGGCCTCTCCCTAAAAGAGCCTGCCTGAATAGCTCAGTCGGTAGAGCGCACGGCTCTGGTCGATAACCTGGTCCAAAAGGTTGTGGTTCGATTCCCACCTCTGCCAAAAACTCAACTCCAGAGCAGCTCTGGTCCGCTGTGCTTTAACCAAGTCTCCAGAGTGATGGAAAGGCAAGTGCCAGAAGTCCATCATCCGCCTTCCATTTGGCTGCCCCTTTTTCAAAATGAGGTTGTCCTTCTAAGCTACGCTGGTATGTACTTCTACTTCAGGCCAGGGCTTCCCCATCTGGCACCTTGCCCTTACCGTTGCATGAACTTGGCTATTTTTTCACCATACAGAACTCTATTTGGGGTTTGCCTAGCATCAGCTTGAAGTTGACCTTGCAAATTGCTTAATGAGGACAGTGTTCTGTGCCAAGCTTAAAAAAAAAAATCATTTGAGAAGCTGACTAGCGAGGGCAGCTTTGGTGCGATTCTGCCGAAAAGAAAGTAGAGGTCGCTCTTGAATGCAGATGCAGAAGATGGCACAGATGAACCTTCTTGAAATTAAGCATTTGAGAAGCTGATTA